>JASDDO010000031.1:678001419-679420240 GCA_030015575.1 Agapanthus africanus | reverse complement strand
CTTAGCCACGAAGCGAGCAATCTCCCGTTTCATACCTTCCCACCAGAAGTGCTGTCGAATATCTCGGTACATCTTTGTCCCTCCTGGATGTACAGAGTAAGCTGAACTGTGTGCCTCCTTCATGAGCTCTTCACGCACATCCCCTTTTGGCACACCCACACGGCTACCATACCTCAACGAACCATCTTCGTGGATCAGTAAATCTGTTCGTAGTCCGGCTTCAACCTGCTCTCGAAACCTTTGCAGTCTACGATCCTACGATTGTGCCGCTTTAATCTTCTCAACTAAGGACGACTGTACTTGCATCTACATCAACTGTCCCGTAGCATGTGGTAGCACAACCTCCAAGTCAAATCTCCGAAAATCCGCAATGATCTCCCTCTGTGTAGTCAATACCTGAATCGCTGGTAACCGACTAAGCGCATCCGGCACGTCGTTAACCTTTCCCGGATGGTACTTAAGATCAAGGTCGTAGTCGGCCATCAGCTCCAATCATCTGCGTTGCCTCATGTTCAACTCCCTCTGAGTGAACACATACTTCAAACTCTTGTGATCTGTAAAAACTTCGACTCTCTCGCCCAAAAGGTAGTGTCTCCAAATCTTCAAGGCGAAGATCACGGCCGCGAGCTCCAAGTCATGAGTCGGGTAATTCTTCTCATGAGTCTTCAGTTGTCTTGATGCGTAAGCTACGACCTTCCCATTCTGCATCAAAACACATCCCAATCCTTTTCCAGATGCGTCGCTGTGAATCACCAGTCCTCCTGAATTATCTGGTACGATCAGGATAGGGGCGGTTATCAACTTCTGCTTCAACGTCTCGAAGGCCAATGCACATCCATCCATCCAAATAAAAGGTACTTCCTTGTGCGTAAGCTTGGTCAACGGTTCTGCCAAACGAGCGAAGTTTTCCATAAATCTCCTGTAGTATCCGGCCAAACCAAGGAAACTTCTTATCTCAGTCACATTTCTTAGAATAGGCCAATCTCGAACTGCTGCAATCTACCCTGGATCGACGGCGATTCCATCGCCAGACACAACATGCCCCGAAAATTTCACTCCCTCCAGCCAAAACTCACACTTACTCATTTTCGCATAAAGCTTCTCCTGTCTCAACATCTGCAGGACCTGATGATATCCGGATCGCAAATCCAGTTTCGAGAATACTCTCGCGCCACTAAGCTGCTCAAAAAAGTTCTCCAATGCGAGGGATCGGGTACTTGTTCTTAATAGTCACCCGGTTCAATTCTCGGTAATCAATGCACATCCTTCTCGTGCCATCCTTCTTCTTTACTAAAAGAACTGGAGCTCCCCAAGGCGAGTTGCTGCTTCGAATCCAACCCTTCTCAAGCAATTCACCAACTTGCTTCTTAACTTCTTCCAAATCCACTGGTGCCATCGGATAATATGATTTCGATACTGGCGCTGCACCAGGAATAAGGTCAATCACGAACTCCACATCTCGCTTCGGCGGTAAGCCCGATATATCTTCAAATACGTCCATAAAGTCGCGAACAACTGCCGGCTCTTCATTACTATCAACTTCCATCGCTGCAAGAACACTGTTTGTCGGCCTAGCCCTAAACTCGATTGGCCCGACAGAACTGCTTCCTTACCGCAACTGCTGTCTGCATCGTTGGCCGCGAAAGGTCCAGTGAGACTACCGAGTCTCGTCCATTCTGCTGCATGTACGTCCACGGTTGCTCCATTCTGCCTTAGTCCGATGAACTTCTCTTCCACTTCCTCCCGTGCAGTCTGCGAGAAGAATTTCTCCTGGAAACCTTTAGGAAAATCCGCCCAACTGATTGGCTTGGGCAAGCGGTTCTCCTCCACAAGCCATCACTCTCGGGCGTAATCCACTAGCTGAAAGCGCACCACATCAACTCCTTTATCCTCTGGAATCTGTGCCGCAATCAGCAAATTCTCCGTGCCAACTAGCCAGTGCTCGGCTGGCAACGGCTCCTTTAAACCAGTCAATGTAGACGGACCCAAAAGTCTGAAATCTGCCACGGTCCCTACTCGGTCAACTGGTTTCGCTCCAGCGGTGTTTACAGACTGCCGAATGGCCTGCAAACCCTCCTGAAATGAATTTGCTTGCTGCTGGATCAGATCAGTCTGTTTCTTTGATTTCCAGCATCCCACGTATCACTCCCAACATGGCGGCTTCATCTACGCGCCTCTGATACGTCTTGAAAATTTTTTACCTGTCATCATCCTGAACTCAAAACACCCAACATTAGCATGATGATAGATTCTGAATATGGATCAAGGCTAGAACTCCAAGATACTTAAATAGAGTACCGCATTGTAGCTATGCCACGGTATCATAGCCGCAATTACTTAACTCCACCCAAGTCGCCCAAGTCCTAGGGATAACAAGAAATCAGGTTTCTGAGTCGACATGCAAAGTAAGTTTGCATGTCGTAAAAGATATAATCCGGAAGAATGTGATTCAAGAATGGTAAAACGGTCAAGGTAGTAGGACATGTTTTCCTAAGCATGGGTATTCTGATTCGTGTATTGGGTACAATACCCAACTACAAAAGAATCAACCCGACTAACCTATGGCTCTGATACCAAAAGAACCATGTCACGCCCCGCTTCCCAGAGTACACAAGATTTGGGCACGTGACATAGCCAACCATGCTACCTGTGGGTAGGAAGTATCCATCCACAGTCACATTACGGCTGTAGAGATATCAAGAACAAGATAAATAAACTATCTAACACATGTCCAAATCCAGAATAACAAGAGTCAAAACAAATAAGTGCGGAAGCAAATGATCCAATGCAATAATAGAAAGGTACGTCCCGTAATGCGGGATCACACCTGGAAATAAAATGCAATAAATGAACTAACCACTACAGAACTCACAAATCAGCCTGCTGGCTGAAGTACTCCTGCTCGGTCGTCGACAGTGGTAAAGAATCTGGGCCATGCAAAACCCAGACGTCGGCGCGTCATGTCAACCAATAATATAATATGAACATGGTAATAAGCAATGCAGGGATGAACATGAATAAAGCAGTACTATGAAATAACAGTGCAGGGTAATGTGCAGTGGGTAACTAAACTGTCCTATCAGGTTTCTATTCTAAAGTCTTTGAAATCAATTGATGACTCGTCGATGTAACTCAATAGTATCCCGTACATGCCCGGGACCACGTTCAAGACCCTCGGGGCTGAATCCGAGACGTGCCGCTAGGCAGTAATAGGTAGCAGGATGGACGAGTGATGTCAGCATCATCATCCCAGACTGGCCAAGCCCGTAAGACTGATCAGAACAGGTATCGAACTGTTGAGTTACAAGTCGGTTTCACCTTTGATTTCCCCATACCCCCAAGTTATGTATGTCAGGTCAGGTATTCAGTAGTCAAGAACTAATGCCAACACAGGATCAGGTAACAGCAGGTTTGTCTGGGTAGACAACAGGAATGGTCCATGAGGACCCCAAGTCAGGTTTGTTGGCATTAGGCATGAGATCAGGTAACAAGTCAGGTCATGGTACAACAGGTTGAGTTGGTAGTAAAGGGTACCATGTCCGGTGCATCGATATGTATATATATGTCATGTGTAGCAAGGTCAGGTCAATATGTAATGCAATCGAAGGTGTGCTCACAACAGGTATACAATCGAATAAGGAACAGCAGCAGGAAATAAAGTAAACAGCAATAATAGTTCATTTAATCACAATGGTGCATTAATCTGTGCGGTTGTATTATCATATTAACAGGTTCGAGCACCCTTGGGGTGCAATAATCACAAGATAGTGCAATATCAATAACAGAAAGTAATGAAGCTATAGGTGTACGGCTATCGTCCTTTAAATAGCAAAATGATTAACTGGTAGTTTTGTTATTAGGGTTACAGCGGCAAAAATACGGTTTACGTTACAGTATCATGATGTATGTCATATTTCGTCCAAATGAGAAAAGTAACTACACTAGTTAATCTTTGCAAGTTTAATGAGTCAAGCACACTTAATTTGTATAGCATAGCATGTAGCAAGTAATACTTGCCTCGGTGGTTTCGCAAACCGGAAAACACGAACGTAGCGTCGGCGGAAAACACGCGACTGTTGCACGGGCCACGGATCGAGTCCAAACAACGAACAGCGGGACCCCACGGACTGGAGTACTTCGCTGGAGAGTCGGGTCAAGTCGTCGGCACGGCCGGAATCCGGCGAAATGTCAAAATGGCGACGAAGTTAGCAAAAAAAACAAAGCAAAGCAATGATCGACTAGAGAGGGAATACATGAAGGGAGATGGTGAAGAGAGGCTTACAGGGATAGCAAGGGGGCAACCGCGACGGGTTCGACGACGATGGGGCGCCGGCGAGGCAGCGGCGGCGGCAGCCTTGGCTGTAGGTTGCAGGAGGAGGAGGGATGGTGAGAAGGGGAGGAGCTGGCTTGGTCTGGATTGTAGGGGGGAGAGAAGGTGGTCGGCGGTGCGCTGGCAACGACGACGAGGGTCGACGGCGGCGTTCTCCGGCGAACCAGAGAAGTTGCTAGGGTTCCGGTTAGGGTTTGGGCTTGGGTTAGGCTCGGTGTAAAGGGGTGCATGGGATGAAGTAATGGTGGTTGAGTCGGGAAGAGGGCGAAGGGAGGAAGATGAAAGAGTCATCGACGATGAGGGCCGTCGACGGTGAGGTGCAGGCGGTGGAGATTCTGGGATCGGGGAAAGGTCGGAGTTTGCAGGGAAAGCTTGTTTTGAGGAGGTGGGGCAGTGCCGGTGGTGTTGAGGAGGCTCCAAGGATGATGGGTGTCGAGGAGGAGATGCAGTGGGTGTTGGGAGGTCGTCAACGACGAGGTCTACAGGGAGGTGGTCGTGACGGCTCGAGGCAGAGAGGACGGGATGGTGAGGAAGTGGAGGAGGTTACGATGGAGGTGCTGGGGTGATGGTGGCGAGGTCGCGGGGAGGTCGGCGGCAGTTAGGGCAAGGCTAGGGTTGGGTTCGCGTCGGGTTCTCGTGGTTCTCTGGAAAGGAAGACGACGCGAGAAAAATAAATATGGGGTGGAGAGAGAGAGATTAAAGGGTGAGAGAGAGATAGAGGTAGAGAGAGAGATTATAGGATGAGAGATAGAGAGACGGAAAGAGAGAGATTAGAGAAAGATTGTTATGGTGGGGCCCACGAGGGATAAAATCCCTCGTGATTGGCTGAGAAGGAATTTCGTGGGTAAAAATAAAAGATTTAAAAAGGATTTTCTAAACTAACAGTAACAAAGAATATATATATATAGTTTTAATATATTTAATTAAATGGGCATTTTGGCGCTAAATGAAACATTTCCAAATCGCGCCCGGGTTGCGCCCAAATATTTGAAATTCAAATAATAGGATTTTTAGCGGGTTCCAAATTTTAAAATGAGATGTCTTATGATTAAAATGCATGCCCCCAAGTCGGACACTTGCACGCGCGCGTAGCCGTCCAAACTCGCCCGTTTCACCGAACGGGATGAAATCTCGACGCGCGGACGCTACCACGCGACTAGTGGTGACGAGTAGGCCAATATGGATATTCTTAATTTCATTTTAGGTGTTAAAATTTGTTATATGCAAAAATGACTTAGCCGGTTAAAATTTTGCAACAAGAACCAAACAAGCAAGATAATTGAAATGAGCAATGTCTAACACTCAACCAGTAACAGAAATAGTATTATTGGGCTCGGGTGTTACAACTACCCAAACGCAAGTCGGTGTTTGAATGACTTTCCTTGGCTCCAGCTGGGGACATGGCCATCAACACCAACAAAGCACCAAGGCATCTCGGGCAAGCTCCAGCGGTGCCCCTGACAACTGCTCAATCGGGTATCTTCTTTAAGCTCCCCGTCAATCGACTCACGATGGCTTCCTAGATGATGGATACCCGTCAAGCCCTCAAAATCGAGAAGCTAAGACAGAAAAGGCTCAGATATAAAGCCAACAAAAGAGCTAGGGCTCATGCTAGGCTAAACTTCATGAGGTTCCAAGAACAGGTTTACCCCGCCAAAGATAAAGAGATGGCTGGATATGTAGTCCGCACTGTCTACATGGTGGGCACGCGCCGCAAAAGCAAGGACGGGGCCATCACATCTCAAATCCAATCTGGTGTTAATGTGGCTGCCACTTTCCAAGACCAACATCCTCTGGAAGGTAATGAAAACCCTTCCAGTGAAGCCGATAAGAAGAGGGATCCCTCTGTTCATGAGGAGTCGAGCTCGAAAAGCGAAGAGGAGAAAATCTTCCGTCCCAAGACCGCGGAGATGCAACTTCTCCAAGAGCTCCAGAAGCAGCTCAGAAACAAAGACAAGGAGATGGCCAAGCTCTACTCAAAGATTGACGACTTGACAAACGTCTTCTTACAGCTCACGGCCTAAGTCGCCTTTCAGCCGCCCAATCAAGCGCGGGGCTCTGCTCATGAACCGCGGAACAGTGTCCCGAGACAGCCGACATCTATTCTCTCAAATCCAAAAGTGGGCGATCCGCATGAATGTTGGCCACAGCCTATCTCGGGAAATATATTGACTACCGATGACAGCAACCCGCTAACGCAAGAACAAATCATGGATTTGATCTCCAATAAAGTCAAAACATTAGTAGCCGAAGTCGGAGAGCAAAAATATGTCAGTAGTAGCGGGAGACCATATCCTGCTCGGTACGATCTTGTGGAATTTCCCACTGGCTATGTCGTCCTCAAATTTGAAAGGTTCGATGGGACGGGAAATGCAAACCGGCACATTGCCCAATTTAAAGCATCATGCGTGAATACTGGGGGCAATGATGCGCTCCTTCTCCGTCAGTTTGTCGATAGCTTGACCGATATTCCTTTCGATTGGTATGCAAGCATACCGGATGATTCGATCACAACGTTCGCTCAAATAGAATTCATGTTCAAGCAAAGGTTCATGAGTGTCAGCGATAAAATCACCATTACCGACCTCGTAAGGACCGAGCCAAAGAACAACGAAAGAAACATGAATTTTATAGTCCGATGGCGCGATCTCTCTGTCAAATGTGAACCGCCGTTGGAGTAAGACCAATCTGTCGGTCTTCTTGTGACACCCCTAGCCCTGTTGTAGTGTCCGTGTATCGTGTTCTCGTCCCGTTCAGTGAAACGGGCAAGTTTGGACGGCTACGTGCACGTACGTGTGTCCGTTTTAGGGGTATGCTTTTTGATTGTAAAATACTTCATTTTAAATTTTGGATCCCGCCTAAAATTTTCTTATTTCAATTTCAAATTTTTGGACCCGACCCGGACGCAATTTGAAAATATTTTACTTTGCGCCAAAATCCCAATTTCTAATATATTTAAACCGTCAAATATTTTTAACCATATAATATTTTTTATATTTCTAAATCTTTCAAAAAATTTCTTCCCAACCAATCAGATTCCATTTAATCCCCTGGGCCCCACCATATTTTCTACGCCTCTCTATCTCTCTCCCCGTCTCTCTATCTCTCCCATCTCTCTCTCTCTCTCTCTCTCTCTCTCTATATATATATATATATATATATATATATATATCCTCTTTCTCTCTCCCCGTCTCTCTCTCTCTCTCCCTCTCTCTCTCTCTATATATATATCCTCTCTCTCTCTCTCTTTCTCTCTCCCTTTATCTCTCTCTCCTCTATATATACTTTCCCCCTCCATTTCTTTTACTTCAGCAACCCAAATCTCGCGCAACCCTACCGCCGCCTTGCCCCTCGCCGCCGTAGCCCAACGCCGACGCCATCACCACCGGACTTCTCGCCTCTGCGTCCTCGTCACAGCCACTGCACCTCCTTCCTCCTCTCCCCTCATTCCCGAGCACCTGCACACCGCCTGCACACCGCCTACACCTCGTGGGATCGCCGCCGGCGATCTCGATCCGCCCCCCCCGGCCTCGCAAGCACCCCCTCGGTGAGCTTCGCATCCCATCACCTTCTCCTTTATTCTTCTTCCTTCTCTGTTCTGGTTTCTTGATCTGGAAATTTTCTCGCCGTCGTCGTAGGCTGGCCGCCGAAGCTCCGTCGACGTTGTCGACCATCACCACCCCTCCACAGATCCTCGTGAGCCCCCTTTTCTCCATCCTCCTTCTCTTCTCTCTTCTAAATTCTTCCTGTGTCGTTTCCTGAATTCTTGAAGTTTGTAGATTCGCTGTTTTTGTATCTCGCCGGAATCCGGCCGTGCCGGCGACATGTCCCGACGTTCCAGCGCGGTACCCCGACCCGTGTGGCTTCACTGTTCGTCGTTTGGGTTCTTTCCGTGAACCGTGCGCCCGTCGCGAGTTTTTCCCTGCCGACGTTTAACGTTCCGTTTTCCCGGTTCGCGACCCGTCGAGGCAAGTGCCCCTTGCTACATGCTAAACAATATTTACATATACTTGATGACACCCTAAAACCTGCAATTTAACTTTAGTATTATAATTTCCCAATTTCGTGTTGAATATTATTATATATCATTTTATCTTTCAAACTTGGAACCTACCGTTTGCAACTAAATCTAATAACCACATTTACATATTTTAATTTCACTTTCACGAATGACGTAGCCTATAGCACTTTATCTATCGTTTTACTTCACTCGGACACTCGTGTACATTTAACCTGCATAAACTGTAATTTCAACCGTGGAACCTATATGTATATATTTATCTCATTGCATCCATGAAGTCTTAAACTTGTTAACATGATTAAACGGCTATAATTGTCTTACTGTATTCTTATAATGTTGAAATCATCCTTGTGACACAACTGATAAATGTACTGCTAATTGAGTGAATCTGCCTATTACTTAATTCATTGCTTAGATCATGTTGTTGATAACCATGCTTGATTATGTAACTGAGTATGAGCACACCCATGATATCGTGTACATCTCGACCTGACTTGTTACTTACATATGGATTGACCCGACATGGTACCGTACTGCTTGACTTGACCTGATGTACCATGACCTGACCCGTTACCTGATCTTGTGTCTAATGCCAACAAACATGACATGTGGTCCTCATGGACCGTTCCTGTTGTCTATCCAGACAAACCTGCTTACCTGATCCTGTGTTGGCATTAGTTCTTGATTACGGGATACCTGACCTGACATACACATATAGCTTGGGGGTATGGGGAAATTAAAGGGGGAACCTGACTTGTAACTCAACAGTTCGCTACCTGTTCTGATCAGTTTTTAGGCTAGGCCAGCCTTGAAATGATGATGCTGACATCATTCATCTGTACACATTTCCTGTTTGGTGCCTAGCGGCATGTCTCGGTTTCAGCCTGAGAATCTAGGGCTGTGGTCCCGGGTATGTACGGGATACTATTGAGTTACATCGATGATTCATCAATTTGGTTTCAAAGACTTTAGAACAGAAAACCTGATAGAACAGTTTAGTTTACCCACTGCACACTACCCTGCACTGCTCTGATTTATATTATTGTTACCCTTACTTTATTCATGTTTATATTCGCATTGCCTGTTTATTATGTTATTACTTGATGACTTGACGCGCTGACGTCTGGGTTTCGCATGGCTCAGATTCCGTACCGCTGTCGCAGTCCGAGCCGGAGTACTTCGGCTGACAGGCTGAGCTGTGAGTGTCAACAGTAGTTAGTTTTCTTTCCTGCATTTATTTCCTGATGTGAGCCCGCATTATGGGACAAACATTCCAGTTATTTTGTATTGGATCTTTCGCTTCCGCATTTTATTATTCTTGACTCATGTTATCTTGGATTTTGGACATGTTTAGATGGTTTTATTTTGTTCTTGATATCTCTACAGCCGTAATGTGACTGTGGATGGATACTTCCTACCCACAGGTAGCATGGTTGGCTATGTCACGTGCCCATTTTAGCGTACTCTGGGAAGCGGGGCGTGACACTTCTTATAGAAAATCTGAACAACTGGATGAAACCTTTCCTGTGCACCGCAAGCCTCAAAACATTCCAAAAGATGACCAAGAAGGTTCAAATGTTAGAACGCTCAAAGCCCGAGTCTACTCAAGGTCTCCAATTCACAAACAGACCAAAACATCGGAGGGACGACGACCGGAAAAGCGAAAGTTCCAATAGCATCGATTCTCTAAATAAGCAGAGAGCGGGCGGAGCAAAGATTAACAAATTTCGAGAGCCAACTTTGGAGGAAAGGAGAAATAAGATCTACTCTTTCAGAAGAGACAAGGTTCATTCCAAGATGCTCTGAAGAATGGCCTGCGGCTACCAGAACCAAAAAAGCTAAGTGAAGCGAACATGACTAATCATCCCAACTTTTGCCCATACCACCGAGTAATGGGACACACTATTGAAAACTGTTACATCTTCAAGAATCAGGTCGAGAAACAATACAAGACGGGAGAAATATCATTGTCCCCTGGCGTGTTGACAAACGATCGAGTCGCGACCGCCAATTTTATACAAACAGAGACCGGGATATTTAGGGAACCTCTCAATTGTTCACCCTCCCTTGAAAGGGGCAAACCACGGCAACAATCCAAAGGTCTAGCGATTAACGTTGATGATGAGGGGGTAACAAACAGATGCACGATCCATACGGTCTACATGGTCGGACCTGGAGAAACGAGTCATCCAACGCTTCACAGCCATGGTGATGATATGGTCGACACCGCCCAATATTGGCTCGTTTCAGATAATGATGAGGGCCCTACTCGAGCTGCTAAGCAAAAAGAGCCTATGGTTCTTGGGGAATCAAGCTCAAGCGATGAGGATAGCCCAGTCATCATCCCCAAAACTACAGAACAAGCATTATTCCAATGGCTTCAAGAGCAATTTCATGACCGTGATAAGGAGTTAGCCAAGATCCATTCCAAAGTCGATGATCTGGTGAATGTTGTGGAAAATCTCGCAACCCGAGTCCTTCAAATGCAATCACAACAAAATCAAAATTTGGTCCATGAACCAGGGATTGGTGTCCCAAAGCAGCCAACGGCTATTCCCTCGGGTCTAAGAGCGGAATACCTTCATGAAAGTCGAAGGCGGCAAGCCCCCAGGAAAGTCCTGACGCATGTCCGCGACCAGTTGACACGGGACAGAATTAAGGGAAAGTCATCAGCAGATCCCGAAACGCTCCAGGACCTACTTAAAAGAGTCCAGATGCTGGAACATGCGGGTCCCGAATCTCTTCCAAACTACCAATATAAAAACAAGTCAAAATATCCGGAGAACGACAACCGCAAAGGTGGGCCTCCCAAGGACACTGAATCCACTAATGTATCTGCCAACCAAAGCAGGCGAGGAGCAGGCAGGCCTCATGCCGACCATCCTCGAAAACCAGTGTTGGGAGAGAGAGGAGAATCGCCCCTGAAAGAGAAATTGAATAAGGTCTATTCTTTCGGAAGGGAAAGAGTCTGTAAAATATTCAAGAACGCCCTAAGAAACGGTCTGCAATTGCCTAAATTAAAAAGACCACATGAAGCAAACATGACGGATGCTCCTTTGTACTGCCCGTATCACAGAATGGTGGGTCATACCATTGAAGACTGCTTTGTTTTCAAGAATTGGGTAGAAAAACAATACAATGAGGGAGTGGTCTCATTGGCCAAAGACGCGTTAGCAGAAAACCAAGCTACGATCGTCCGCTCCATTCGAACGAAAACCAAAACCCTCTGGGGGCAAACGGCTCAATCGCCCGCTCCAGAAAATGACCCGGTTCATCGCAGTTTCTACGGGACACACATGAACGTCTCTCCAAAAGGACAAAGAGAGCATTGAAGCGCCGTGAGATCAAAGTCCAAGGAATTTTTAATAAGTGTATAGTAAGGACCACCACGTCATTAAACTAGGAACATTTGACTTCTAAGTTATTAAACTAGGGATGTAAAAAAATGTGTAAATAAATAAATAAATGAAAAAGTAGAAATGATGAGGCAACTTGCAATAAAAATCAGCGAGTAAAATAAAAATAAACAGCTAAAATGATAGGGAAATCGCGAATAAACAGCCGAAATGATAGGGCAATCGCGACCTTCACGATAAGAAAAACTGAAATGGTGGAGCAATCGCGGTAAAAAATCCCCAAATGGTGAATGATGAGTCGCTCCTGATACCATATTCCAGTGCAGCGATGCAAACGCCAGCCAAAATTCAAATTCCTAAACGGCGAATGAGGAGTTGCTCCTGGTAACATATTCCAGTGCAGCGACGCAGACGCCAACCAAAATCCAAATCCCCCAAATTCACCAGCCCTACGGCCAGTCCCTAAATTGACTACCGTATACAATTCACGGGCTTAAATAATCCTCATCACACCCATGCCTCACCGCAACCACAAGCCCCGCGGCCGATCACCGCCCTACGATTGTTGGGCCTAAATTTCAACATATATTAAGATATGCCATGTGCACATGCTTAGACATAATATATTTCTTGTTTCGGTGAACATATAAAAAAAACTTAAATGTATTATATGGGATTTACAGATCAATGACATAAAGAAACATTACAAATGAATGCATCCACTCATTTTCTATTCTGGGATATATTTTATGCTAAAACAAAACAAAATTACTTGTTTTCTACTTCTATTTTAGGAACTGCGGTCTTTTATTAAAAATGATATTGTAAATATTAATGATGCCAAAAGGGATCGCGAAACTAAGACCTATAATCCTAAGCATTGAGACAGAATACACAAACCACTGATCCATTTGCTCTTTTTGTTGTAAATTATAGAATATTTTTTTTTATATAAAAACAACTTATTTAATATGCATATCCATATATTTAACACGGATCCAGGTGGGGCAGACGTCTCACCTCGGATCTATATAGATCCGCCCCTGTCTTTACTTGTGTTAGAATTTAATTAGAATTCTCAACGCCTCACTGTAGAACGATTTTCAAGTATTATAATTGCATGAGTATATACTTGCGGTTAAAATTCAGAAACTAATAAAATCTCCAAGATAGAATACATTCCCAAAATCACGATAAAAATAAGGACAAGTAAACTGTGGTTGGCAGCCAAACCATTTTATTTGATCTATAAAAAAGTTCAAAAAAAATATTTGTTAATTTTTTAATCTCACTTTTTTAATGTAGTCCAACTTAAAGTTTTTGACTCTTGAGCAAAACAGCCTAAAAGAAGTCTCTCCCTCCTTTAGTATTTGCTTTGCAACTCCTTTAACTTTAGAACTTGCTTTTTCACTCCTCCTTTATTAAGTACCTAAAATGCAAGCATGAGGATCAAAGCTCACAAGTGCAAATCTCCAAGGGTAAAAATACAACTACACAAGGATTATATATTATTAGCTACAAAGTAGCAATGCATGATAAATCTTTCACATGATAGCACTGTTGTCACTTTTGCTTTCCATGAAAAAATGGCTTTTATAAAGTTTAGAAACTATTCCACAAGTACCATTTACCAACATAGGGAAATAATACCAATTGGTCTTAACTCAGTTGGTATCAATTCCCTTTCTAATATGAGAGGTCATAAGTTCGATCTCCGAAAGAGGATTGATTTCAAGAGGGAAAAATGGAAATGATGGAAATTTCATGAATGCAACAAGAAGTAGTACTCTTATGAATTTATCGGGATAACCGTAGTCGTTGTAGTACCATACCGCAACAAAAATAAGGGCACAACAAAAGGAAATGAGAACATCTGCTAATTTTCATGCTAATTTTGGATCTTTTCCTAAACCTTAAAACGCAAATTACTTGTACTTTACCATTGTAATTACCTTCAGCTAATTCCAAAAAAAAAGTCTCAACTAAAATAACATCTATAACCCCCAAAAATGTCATTTTAGAAGGAAAATGAACCGGTCAATCTTTTCATACTAGCATTGACAAACAAAATCAAGGGCATTAGCCATTCAAATTCAAATGGCTTATTTCACCAAAAGTCATGTTGTGGTTTACCTCGTTTCCCAAAACCGTCACCCAGAATTTCAAACCCCACAAAAACACCTGACGGTTATGTTCCGTTACACAACACCTCATAATTGTTATTTTCCTACTTTTTAGCTTATTTTATTCCTGAATCGCCCTTCTCTTTGCATCAACCAAATCCAAGGGTAATTTGGTCAATTTTAACGTAAAATGAGTGTTGTTTACCGGAAGGAAAATGTCTGGGGAGTTTTGTGATGGGTTTAAACCTTAGAGGATTTTCAGCAAATCTGGCAAATCACAAGATCGTTTTGGAAAAAATAAGCCATTCAAATGTGTGCATATAAAATAAATATTTACATAAGGGCTTGTTTGGTTGCAGGATTTGTATGGATTTGGATTGTGGAATCGTAGGATTCCATAATTTTGTATTTGGTTGATGGATTTGTATTTCTAGGATTCCTTTGTTTTTTATGGGGGGCCCACCACAAAACAAGGATTCTTGAATCCGAATTTTTTTTAAGGATTTTCAAGTATTTAGCACTATTCATTGTACTTTTAGATGGGACTCGTATACTTTATTTATTTAATAATCCTCTCTCTATCTATCTCTCTCTAAAATTCTCAAATCCAAATCCCACTTTATTTTCACCAACCAAACAAAAATTACAAGAATCTACAAATCCAATACTAGTAATCCAAAATCAACCAAACAACAAATTACCAAATCCAGAAATTTTCAAATGTACTATTTTGGAATCCCTTGTAACCAAACAGGCCCTAAAGATACAAAGTTTACCTTGCAAAAACTGCAACTGCATACAAAGTGCATTTGATAAAGAACTAATCCCCAGGTCACCTCACATCTTCAACATCTGTGTCTTCACAAGAACCCAAACACAAAAATGTCACGTTGCAGACAGCTATTTGTTAGTACTGAGAATTAGCCTTGTTTACTGAAACCCTCTAAAGTATTTGGGTTATTTTAACAAAACTTTTGTTTCTTTTAAAACTATCAATAAACTATCATGTTTTGACAATCGACGTTATTGTTCATGTCAAATGACTATTTTGCACTTTCTTAATATAATAAATTAATTACAAATTATATTTTAAATAATTTTAATAATTATTAAATATTAATTAATTCTTTTTGGAGAGTCAGAGCTGAAGGCGGAGCCGTCGGGAGGAGGGGAGCCGGAGTAAGGGGCGGCGCCGTCGGGAGGAGACGAGGATGGCGCTGACGAGAAGGACGAGAGTGGAGGTTGGGACCGAAAAGGACGACGCTGACGAGGAAATCTAGAAGAAGGGGGAAGATGATGAAGATGTTGATGGTGAAAATAATGTGAGGGTGCGGGCAGAGAGTGGGAGCGGTGCAGGCAACGGTGACAGAAGTGAAAGAAGCTGCTGCTAACGGTGATAATGATGACGACGACGATGAAGATGATGTAAGGGCAGACGATGAGGGTTGTGGGGAGCGCACCGGCGAGAGAATCGAAAGAGGAAGATGAAGATGATGCTAATGGTGATGTCGACGTTGATGATGAAGATGACGTGGGTGCAAACTGCAGAGGGTGGGGTTGGGGGATGCGGTGCCAGTGTTGGTCCCGACGCCAGCCATAATATTGGTTTTTTTAATTTATTTAGAAATTAGATTTAGGGACAGAAGAGGGGTAATATTTTTTTTGCTGACGGCAGTGCTCACATGGCGCTAAGGTGATACAGACCTGACACCATTAAATTTAGTAGTTGCTTGGTAGTCTCAGAAATAATGAGAGTTTTGTTAAAATGACCCCAAACCGTGGGAGTTTTCAACAAATAAGCCTTGAGAATTTTCTCTACTATTATAGTGATAAAAGGAGGGATCTCAAAATTAAGAATCCAATATCAATGACAGGCTTCTAACTATTAACTTTTTCTCCATTTTTCTAAAACAAAAAAAAAAATTAACTGCTCTCCCCCTCCATCTCTAAACTAACCACTCACCCACTATCTCTTCCAATAACCAATTCTACATATCTTTCTCAATTGTTAACATGCATCACATGTAAAATACTAGAAAGTATCGGGTTAGGGTATGCTGTAAATATAATGAATTTTTTTTTTAAAAAAAATTATGAATGACGCATTTATACACAATGCAGAAAAGAATGTAATAATAGCAATTTGTATTTTGTTTTTATCAATCACAAATAATTAGGTACATAAACAAACTGCTATCAATCAATGTAAATGAAAGAGATATTAAATATTCAAACACTTAAACCAATTCAGTTAGGTCATTAAAAGAAGCAATTCACATTAAATGGTAGAAACAAATGGGTGGGCTGGGGCGGTGCCGGGGGGGGTGCGGGGGCGGAAGAGTGCATTTGCCTCAAAAATCAAATGAACAGGGAATCTGTATGAGCAGCTTCTAACCACTCACAAGTCACAACATAGTCACAGAACAAGTAACATAAAAACTGAATGAGTATGAATATGAAAGGAGTCTAATTAATGAAAATTAAGTCATCAAGGATAAAAGACAATGCAACAATCAACTGCAACGCCATTGTGAGTAAAGATCCAAATAAAATCTCAAAGGCTAACAATAAACATTTTTTTTTAAAACTTTCATAGAATTACCAGTGAAGCCTTACTCAAGATATTTTCATCACAAAAATTTCATCCACAATAATAAACAAGATAACTAAAAGCTACATGAAATAGGAAAGAAAATACTCTAAAACAAAAGGTAAATTATTACTGATTTGGCCGACAATATAAGGTAATAGATCTCTTCACAGTATAAAAAGCATCAATAGAAAATAGAATCACGATCTTTCCATCTTTAACACATTAGTGATTCCTATTTGATTAAACTCATAACAAACTACATATTATCACTAGGTATTACCTCACATGCAGTTAAATAGGAATCAAAATGTCAAGCAGCAATGCTGCATACAAAAGCATGCATAAAATTACATGCTATCCACAATTTTTTTCAATTACTTGATTTGCAAAGGAGAACATAACCAAAACAATAAACATGCAAAAACAAACCTTTGCAGCTACACACATCTCTTGTCAATTTCCATCTGCAAAACAATATCTCCATATCAGTAAATTCATAATTGATCAATCCATGAACTATCAACACTAATCAAACATCAATACGGCATCAATGCAAAACCCAAATTAAAATGGGATTCTCGAAACCATAGTCTAAAACCCTGAGTTGGTCTTCGAACAGATTCTCAATTAGTGAAGCGTCACAAAAAAGCTAACATCGGACCACACAATGTACATACATCAAATACATCCAAGTACAACATTCCTACTTAAAACTCACAATAATTACCTAAGAGAGAAAAACCACCAAACAAGTAATCAAATTAGCACCGATCAAACCATCCATCTCCTCCAGCATCTCATCTTAGGCAAACCCGACATCCGCATAAGGCGGCTTCACCTTCGGAGGCCTCCCTCTCCCCCTCTTCACTCCCGCCACCGCCGAGCCCGAAGCATTCACGTTCTCCGTCCCACCCCCACCATCCCCTGCCCCAACCTTCGCCATCTTCGGGGGCCGTCCCCTCAGTTTCGGCATCCCACGCGACGCCTTCGCCACCGCAGCCGCCAACGGGTCCTTCGGCTTCGGGGGCCGACCCCGCGGGCGTGGGGACGGAACCTCCGCCCCTTCAGGAACCGGCTCCTTTGGTTTCGGCGGCCTGCCCCGGCCCCGTTTCGGGGGCACATCAGCCCCCGGCTTCAAATAATTATTCTTCACCATCAAGATCTCACCACTCTCCTTCATCCTTGCAAGATGAGCAGTCAGCAGCGAAGCATGCGCTTCCGGCAGCTGCTCACCGTACTTGGACTCTAGATACTTCAATATCGCCGACTTGTTCGACCCTGCCTGCTCATCCAGCGCCTCGATCGCCCCCAAAATCATCTATCAACAACAAAATTAAGAATTACGGTAGAAAAATTGAAATTGAAACTTAAACTATAGTTGTACACTAAAGTTACACAACAATTTTTTAAGAAATTACAGTAGAAACTTGAAATTGAAAATGTTTTAACCCTAACCCTAACCAAAATAATCTGCAAAAAAATAATAATTCAAGAACTGAAAGAAAAAAAAGAATTTAAAAGACTAGAAATTAGATATTAAAACCTCAGAGTAAGAGGGGAGAGATGAGGGCTTGGAGACTTCATCGGTGGCCATGGTTGTGGATTTGGGATGAGAGGAAAAAAAATTGGGTTTGAGTTGGGGCTTTAAAAAGCTAGGGTTTGGGATTAATAAATAAATTAATTAAAGGGAAAAAAATAGTTTTAAAATAGAGGTGATAATCGAAATTCGAAAGGAAAGGAAGAGGTGAGGCGTGGGTGTTTCTTCTCGGACTGTGAATGGACGGTTGAGATTTGGTTTTGGGTTCTGGTATGGACGGGTGGGATTGATATGCATGGGGGTAACGCGGATTGCTGACGTGGACCGGCTGGGTTTTGAAAAAAAAAATTATGAAAAAAGGGATCTGGAGTTGGAGAAAAGTACATGAAATGCCATTGGAAGGAGATGGGGCCCACCGCTGGTTTTTTTTTTGTTTTTTTGAATTTCAAAATTTGGGGACTGGACTCGTGAAATTTTTTTTTTTTTTGGTATTGCTTTTTGAAATTTTTTTTTCCTGTTTTTGAGTTAAAGTTGAGTTCCGATTTCTGTTTTTGAGTTAAAGTGAAATCTAAGAAGCTGTCATTTGCTTTTTTGAATTTTTGGTGATTTGACTTTTAAAGCCTTAAAAGTTTCTACATATTACTACTCCTTTTATTTATTTTTTTATATCTTTTTCGAAGAATCACCGGAACTAAAACTGTTAAAAAATGCTTGAAGCAAGGTTCGGATCAGCTCGATAAAAGCTCATTTAAGCTCGTTTGATTGTTAAACAAGCCGTATTAGAACATAAATCTAAGCTCGATAAAATAAACAAATAGATTTTAATATAGCCGGTTCGAGCTCGGCTGATGCTTAAGGGGCTGTTTGTTTGCAAGGAATTGCCAAAACTTATGGGAATTGAGAGGACAAGACAATATTCATCAAAACAAAAAAGCATGGAATTGTCATTCCTTTGTTTGTTTACATGAAATAGAAATTACAAGTTTTAGGAATTGATATCACCTTTTCGGCAATTCCAAATCCAAGGATTTTTGGATAGAATTGCCTGTTCCAAAGACACATAGGATAAGATATATTATTTTTTTTGGGAAAAAGTTATGGAATACGTACATTCTCCTTCTCTTTGTCCAATTCCCAAAAGTCAATTCTCTCTTTACTTTATGCAACCAAACAAAGAAAAAGATTGAAGGGGAAAAAAACCATTCCAGTTCTTTACAAAGAAAGAGAGAATGGCAACTCCAAAAGACAAAATATTTTGTTTGTAAGAACTCAATTCTTATTCTTGATTTTTGATTCTAGCAAATAAACAACCTCTACGAACGATTCTTTTGAGGCTCATGTAGACGGGGATAGCTTACGGCTTATTTATTGTACTAAATAGTAAATTACTTGCTTGTTTTTAAATTTAGATCATATTTTTTAGTTGGTCAATATTAACTTGGAATGCAGATTATACTAAATATATAGTCGAATATTGGCTTACTAAAATATAGAAAAATCTAGATATCGATATACTTTTAAATAAGCACTAGCTCATTCATCTAAGTAATAATCATATAATACCTATCGTTTCAATGGTAAAGAAGATGGGCTAAAATATACTAAAATCCCTCTTTGTTTTCACTGCACATAAATACCTTTATGTTTATTTTTCAGTGCTTAAATACCTTATGGTTTCCTTTGTTACATTTTACTTGGTGGAGCTCACCGAGGGCATGAATTTACAACCTTACCCCTACTCAAAAAAGTAAAATAAAAATCATAACCCCACCAGCATCTAGCCTGTTAATCTAATTCATTTGATTCATTGTCACCTCTCTTTTTTTCCACCTTACTTTCGCTATACCTTATATCCCTCAATTACAGCTGTAAAAACCCTCAATCCTTGGATTAAAGCCATAAATCCTAGATCTCGAGCTCTCGGTTGATATTCAAGCGTCAAGTAACAATGGCTGTAAGTTGAAAATGAAACTGCAGAAGAGGCGATGATTTTGAAGCCCTTGAGTTTTTTGAACAAGAGACCATGGTTTAATATTTGATTTAAGATATTACTGCAAAGGGTATAATGGTCAACAATACACCACTTTAGAATCACATGTAAATATTCTAAGGAATATTCCCACGGCAGGTTAAAAGAATGAATTAGAGTTCTAACTGGAGCAAACTCTAGGATGATTAAGAACTGAAAAAACATTAAGGTATTTATGTGCAGGATTGATGAAGCATTGAGGGATTTTAGTGCAATTTAGTCTCTAAAATTAAAGCCATTTCCGTCCCTGAAATCTCATGAGTGTCTTGATAAATCATGTTAAAGGCTAAATAGTAGGAAACACACCAATTTTTTTTCCCAATAACAGGAAATACCCTCATCTTGTAAAACTGGCATTTTGCACCCTTCAACTTCCAAAATGCCCATCACTTGAATATTTAAGGATTCTTTACCTTTCTCCTTCCCTAAGTTATAAAATTTACCCATATCTCCTTTAGAAGTCATTATTTTCCTTGCAACCCCGAACCTTCTAAGTTACTTTTTAAATCCTTTTCAAATACGTTCCGTCAGCTAAATAAAAATTTATATTCAAGAATCTTACTAAAATTCAGAATTTTTATCATAACTTCATCTTCAACCTCCAAAACCCTGAAACCCAAAAATCTTTAATTTCTTAAATTCCATGTCCATAACCTAAAACCCATTATTATTCATTAAATTTTACCATCTTCTGCATTCAAAACTCTAAATCCGCATATTTTGGTTTAATATTCAAAACCGTAAACACAAACAAAATTCCACTATCTTTTGGCCTAAAAGCCTTAAACCCAACAAAATTCGTCAAGTTTAATTTTCAATTATTCATTTTCCACCACCAAAACCCATAAAAATCAACAAATTCTTCCAATTTTTTTTGTATACCTAGAGGGTTTGGTAGGATTTTTTTCCCTCCGGCTTGGATTGGATTTTTGATGATTTTCTCTTCGATTCTAATTGATTTTAAGTTCATTGGCGCTCTTTTCTTTTGCATTAAATAGTAAAGATAATCCAACGCTTAATTCTATTCGTACGCCGTATAATTAAATAAAACCTAATGATTTCTTTCTTATTTTCCCTTTCTACATCTAATAACCTAAAGAAGTTCATCAATCACACACACCTACTTATCATCTTTTATCTCAAAAACCTTAATATTTCTAAAATTTTGTACTTGGAGACTTGAATCTTGCTTGAAACACCACAAATTGCAGCATATTTGGTATTGTGGTTGTGATAGTGGTGCTCCTGGGTTGATTTCATGTCTAGTTTAAGCTGGAAAGGGAACACTATCCTAATTTAAATATACCAAATTTGGCGGGAAAAATCCCCAACAAAAATGAAAAACGGTAACAAATAAATTTTATAATGGACGGCGGACACTCTCTTCAGTTAAAACGAAAAAAGAAAAGAAAAGAACAAAGTTAGTGAAACATTCTTAGAAGGAAAAAACGGTATAGAGGTAGAAAATAATATAACACAACACGGCCTCGCTACAATACACAAAGCACGGGTAAAACAAGGGGCACGAACTTACGTGATTTAATGGAGGAAAGATGCCATAGAAAGGAATTTTCTCCTATGGCGTCGAAAAAATACAATCTCCATCTTGTTTTCCGACGATCGGCACCCATCATCTTCATCGTTATCATCTAAGATGTGGATACGCCAAATTTCATATGATTCTACAACTTTTTCACCGTTGAATTAGTGGGTTCAAAATTAACGGTTTACCGACAATAAAACTTTTTATATTGCTAAACCAATGGTGAAATAGTTGTAGAATCACATGAAATTTGGCGTACCCACATCTTAGATGATAACGATGAAGATGATGAATTCCGATCGTCGGAAAACACGATGGAGGGCGTATTTTTTCGACGCCATAGGAGTAAATTCCCTCATGGCCTCTTTCCTCCATTATTCTCTCTCTTCTATATATATATATTCGAAAATAATATATAATGTTTTAGAGTTTCCATGGGCTTTCCCCATGTCTAGCGATATGCATAAAATTTCACATCTATATTTCAGAAAGCACCATATATTCAATAAACTAATCATAGTACTAAATAAAAGTAAAAAACTCCTGCAACCATGCATTTGATGTCTGAGTGACAGGTTATAGGCACATTAGCGTCATATATTTTGTTATTTGCCGACCACATCCTCTCTTTTTTGGATAAATTATCTCATCCAAAAACCCCTGAAAAGTTTTCTGCTGTCAAAACCCCTTCTGTATAGTTGTCTGCAATATATATTATCCTGCAATATGTATGAAATTTTAACTGACATAAGTATACGACTCCCTACAATATGCGTGCACTTTACAAATATTGCAGGCTGGGTGTCTGAAAAACTTTTCTAACACCTCTATTGATGAAATTCTCAAGGCCAGGGTTTTTTTTTGACAGATTAGTGTTAAACACTAAAGCAAATCAGTGTTAAACAACGGGAACAGAGTTTTCACATTAGTGTTAATCACTAAGAAAATCAGTGTTAAATACTGCAAATAGAGTTTTCGAAAATTTTGCTTGCCTTTTTTTTTTTACAATATACCTGTTTTTTAATACCGAAATTACCATATGCATAATTTCTTAAACAGGAAATGACCATAACAACCACGGCCAAAACTTTATTAATCAATTGAAAGTCCGGTGCAATTTTCAAAATCAACCACACCATAATACATTATTGTGCATCTGGGATGCGGCCTCGACTAAGCTTTTCCAGCTGAACCAAACAAGCGCATTTTCTCTGCAATTACGGACTTCATTGCCTCCTTAGCTGCGGCCATCACATGAACCAAATCCTTGTTGGGCTTCTGCAGGGATTCCAAGTAAGCGTTTCGGATTTCTGTGTTCACGTTGAATTTCCGAACTCCTAGTTGTATGCATTCCTGTTTAGATTCAGAGCAGCATCATTAGCACAGTTGATACCGCATTTACATTTCTCTTTTGCCTCTAGTAGTTGGTTAATGCCAAATTAAGGTACGGGTTCATTATCATAATTAATACAACGGAGTTGGACCGCGGAAATAATTTGACATAGTTCTACTCCTGTTTGAGGATCCGAAGTCAACTTTGTGTTTTTTGTTGGAATAATGGGTCATATCCTGATGCAAGAAAGGTTTGAACCCTAGACCTCTAGCTCAACTGCTCGAGTATTTACCACTAGGCTATAGTGGCATTTGCCGAAGCCAAGAAAAGCGATAGGTTTGCTATAGGGATCACATTCAACTCAGATTCAAAGATAGAGCCAAAATCCAAACAGAAAACATCCCAAAATATTGAAAAGATACGGCGGTTGCTTGCATAAATATGTATCAAGCTTCAAGCAAATCTCAGACTAAAAACAGTCTTAATATAGAGGATTGAGAAATTACCTTTATAAGTTCACAGGACAAACCGGAGGCTCCATGAAGAACTAAACGTACTCCCTTGCTTTGAGTTAATACGCGGAGGTCCTGTGCTCAGAAGATAGTAATAGTGAATCATCAGTTAGGAATAACACTCTAATTTTCAGGTCAAAACCATAGTGGAGCGGCTGGAGCCAAAACAAATAATAACTACATTCTAACTATGGACTAATTAAAGGCTTTTAATCATAAACTTTTTTTTTGTTTAAAAAAGAAAATTTATTCTTAGTAGGACAAATAGATTCAAAGACTGCAGTTTAAGAATAAGCTATTCCTTGTAAGGATGGATGTTGAGCTCAATCCAGACCAGAAAATGGAATCAATCCATGAAAATTTAGGTTCTTATCGAATTTCAACCCGATCAAGTATGGCCCATTACAGCATTACAATAATTTCTCGAGTAGGTTAATTGTTTATTAAATAGAAAAGGCAAAGATATAATGACATGAATGCTGAAAGAGCTAAACAAATGTTTTTTCTTAGATATAAGAATTCTTGGGGGGGGGGGGGGGGGGGAAACGATGTTCGACACAAGCACGTTAGAAAATAGAAGAAAGTTGATAACTTGAACTATTTATCATCCATCAGAATGAAATCGACTCAGCAGAGATGCTTTTGCAAATTTTATGAAAGAGGAATTTCTTGGTATTCTCCGTCAAAAACCACTTTACCCACAAAAGCTTAAGCTGTTAGGTTGTGGAATAACAATGTATATCAAGACAATATAGTACTTTAATATTCTCACTTTGAATGCTAAAAGTAGCTTGACAGTACTGGAGGCTAGCTTCCTCTAAATTGCCTCTTAAATCTTGAATTCTCAATCTCAAATATCAATATTGGGTCTTGCTCCATGAAACAGGTTTTTTAGTTCTTAAACTCTATTTGTCGAGGAAATAGGATCACAACAAACCAGCAAGTTCTAAACCTTCCTCAATATAAAATGAAGGAAGGGCCTTGGTCCTCGTATAAGCATTAAGAATATTAAAGAAGTCAAGGTTCAAAATTAATGCCTTTTTTAAGGTTAAAACGATTCTGACAAATTTGTTAATTTGTCACCTGTCATGCTAAAGAAATGGAAATCTCAGGACTTCGGAACTGAACCGTAATTTATTAAATAATAAATCCTTCCTATTAAGTTTCTTATTTACTATTTCAAAATTTTCTTCTATATCTAAACAAATTTCTAACAATAAATTAATTTCTTATAATTTCAAATTGCTGACCTTGAGTAAATCAAGTCTGAGATTGGGACCGCTGGCTGGGTATATTCCATGTACATTTCCAATGCAAACTGCTAAAGCATCAATGCCCGTCTCTTCTATAAATTCTTGAGCCTGAAACAAATAATCCCACAATTATGATAAATATTATGAGCACTAAATTGATAATAGTCACCGCTCTTTTCAGAAGAAATATACCTGAGCAACATCAGTTAATCTGGCTTCATAGTCTTCAACTGTCAAGTCATCTTCTGTACCTGATAATCTCCCAAGTTCAGCTTCAACAAGCATTCCTTTTGCATGTGCGAGAGTTGATATGAACTTTGTATATGAAATGTTTTCTTTCAAAGGGAAATGTGAACCATCTACCATTACCGAATCAAATCCCTGAAATTTGTGCCAAGAAATCGCTCAGATTTACCAATAAAATTTGAAAAGGGGGGCATCTTTCACCAAAACATACCAACTCAAGGGACTCTACAAGCTCGGATTTGGAATTTCCATGGTCAAAGTGAACAGTAATCGGTACCTGCAAAGCAAGGTGAAATGCATCACAAATTTAGATACAGCTGGAATGAATGGATAAACATTGAATGCACATTTTTCTCGCATGCTGTTCAATTCGCTGCCATAGAAAATGCAACATTTTTTGCATGTATAACTCCAAATCCATTATTTGGTTGTTTTCACACGGCTTGGTTGAGCAAAAACATGTGAAAATGCACACTCGTAGCAAATATGCAATGACAGTGAATGTGAAGGCCTATATGGCACCTCTAACAATGGCTAAATTGCATGTCTGCTGAAAAAAATCAGTTATGATAAATGTTGCAAGTTGTTGCATTTTGCACCTCCATTTCCAGGTCCTCGTGAATTGGTTGCTAACCAAACAGGAAAATGAATTAACTTTTGCTACAAATGGTGCCTGCAACTCCATTTCTAACAACCAGATAGCTCGAGGGTTTCTTTCAATAATTTTTTTTAAGTGCAAGCTTAACAAGTATTGTGATTAGTACATATGGCAACATAATATTAATCGCTTACAAAAAGGTAGATAAATGCGCTTAAAGAAACATATTTAAAAATTTTAGATGAGGTTTGAAGTTTGAACCATGGTTTGAAATGTCGGCCAATCCCGATCCGAGATGGCCGTTGATCCCAAAAATGACATCCGAGTTCCGAGATTGATATCGTCCCATACCAAGTTATATAGAGTTTACGATATTATAGTGGGGTTTCCGTATTAGGTTAGTGGGCTTACCGATGGGTTCATTGATGGATTAATGGGTGTATAAGTTATTGGGTTATTGAAGTCAGTTTGGCATCATCAATTCGACTTTAGACATCATTAAATACAAAAGAGTTGAAAATTTGTTATACCTACTTTATAAAAAAAAACTGCTGATTCTCATAAAAAAATAAAATCGGAAGATATAAAATCCGATATTCCGATCCGATACGGCCAAGATTGCCGATTCCGATCCCAAAAGGGACCATCTTTTACCAATCCTGATAAAGAGATATTAAACCTTGGTTTGCACCATGCAACTACCTGCAAAGTACTACACAACTTTACTATGCTTGCACTTACTTTTGCGTGTTCAGCGGCGGAAACGCAACATGCAACTAATGGAAGTCCTCCTTGCTTTAGAGCTCCAGGATGAACCTTGAATGCGAAAACTAAAGAAATTAGGAGATCTAATACAATTGAGCTTTTTTAATAAAAATAAAATACTACTCCTAACTTCAATGTGTCATTCTTATGTATATTTCCTACACGAAAAAAGAATAGTTTTGACTTATTAGGTAATAACAACAGAGGAGAGATAATAAGTGAAAAGAGGGTGTGTGCATAAAAATCAGTTCACATAGTTTTCTGAATGCATGCTAAACCACAAATGATACTCATGAGTTATAATGAAGCAAAATGAAGAAGCAATTCCTCATCTATATTTATACCACGCCAATTCAAAAGACCATTTCTAATGTGCTAACATAATTTTATTTCTTTTTACCTTGGATGCAGATTTAACAACTGTCTGTATTGGGTTCTGTATTCTTGTTTATAATAGTCCATAAATTAGATTAATATCAAATGTTCTAAATATCGGCGATATACATCAAATATTGGCCGAAATATCAAAAATGGAGAAGATCCAATATGATCTATCAATATAATATCGTTTTGTAGTTTGAAAAAATATTGGGCGAAATATATATAGGGGAGTGCTCTATTGCAAATCGGTTCGGCATATTTTAACGATCCGATCCGTTCAAGTTGATCACCCTACATTCAAATGTATGTGTATGAAAAGTCAAAGGATTTGAAGACGTCTAACCTATGCATCGATGGGTGTTTACATTGCATTATCGAAAGACATCCATTTTTCCGCCCATCGATGCATAGGTTTGAGGTCTTCAAATCCTTTGATTTTTCATACATACATTTGAGGATAGGGTGATCAACTTGAACGGCTCGGCTTGTTAAAATATGTCGTATATCGAGAGTTCCCGTTTTTAAAAAACACGGACCAGTTTGCAATGGAGAACACACCTATATTAAGTGCGGATCCGATAGGGGGGTTTACGTTTTTTTCAAATTCACAAACTTTTTCGTGTGACGTCCTTCCGTTCAAGTTGTTCTACACGTCTTAGATTGTGTATGGATGAAAAATCACGTTGATCACAGGTGTTTTGCATGTGGAAAATATGAGGTTATTTCGGTCGTGCAGTTTTTAAGATATTAAAACTTGGTTTTGCGCATGCAAAACACCTCCATCAACGTGATTCTTCATCCATACACTAAGACGTATAGAACAACTTGAACGGAGCAGATCGTCGGAAGTTCGTCACACGAAAAATTTCATGAATTTGAAAAAGTGTGAACCCGCCCTAACGGATCTGCAATATATATATATATATATATATATATATATATATATATATATATATATATATGGCGTCGAAAAAATACTGACTCCCATGATTTTTTCGACGATCGGCACCCATCATCATTATCTTTATCATCTAAGATGTGGATACACCAAATTTCATGTGATACCATCACTTTTTCACCGTTGATTTAGTGGGTGCAAAATTAACGGTTTGTCGACAATATAACTTTTTACATTGCTAATTCAACGGTGAAAAAGTGGTGGAATCACATGAAATTTGGTGTATCCACATCATACATGATAAAGATGATAATGGGTGTCGATCGTCGAAAAAAATCATGGAGGATATAGATTTTTAATGCCACCTAATGAAAAAGCCTCCTAAGACCTCTTTTCTTCATTATTCTCATATATATATATATATATGACTATTCTACTTCTAAGAGGGAATCTTCTCTTCCTATATTTTTCACCGTAGGATGGTTTCATCTAGTGGTAGAGGATGTGGGATGATATTATCTCCATTTTTTGTGGAATGTTATCACTAACCCATTGATTGCATCCAACCACCAAATCATAGATCCAACGGTGAAGAACATGAGAGAAGAAAATTCCCTCAACTTCGAGAAGAACAGTCTTACTATATATATATATATATATATATATATATATATATAGTTTTTTACTTTTTCATATCGGCATATAAATCGTGATTTTTTAATAAGTTTTATTTTGGGTTTTCTGGTTATATTTGAACATGATCCGACCAAATTCACAATAGAGAAATACTTCAAGTCATGAAAAAACCCAACATATCCAAACTTTTCATCTCTTATACTCGAGAAACCCTAGATCTAAACCATCCTGCGCTCGTCTTCGAAGTTCTTCTATCGACAAACCAATCACTTAATAGGACCATTCTATCACCGAGGTATTAAAGAAAAACTCATTTAAAAAAGACGACTATTAATATTGAGCTACATTTAAAACATTTATAATATAAAAAATTACAGTTTTATATTTAGAAATTATCTCCCAATATATCATATCATATGAAAATTTTCATGCCGATATGATATCAATATTTAGAACACTGGTTATATGTTAAATATCAGCCCGTTCCTAAAAATCATCCTTGACATGTTTGGAACATGCATAATTTCTGATACAATTTTTTTCATGCCCTTTTAATCACACTATGGAATTTCTCTCTCCTATTGTAAACTCTTGAAGGGGCATATGACATTTATAAATTATTTGAGGAAAAAATCAGAAAAATAGAGAAAAAAAATCTTAACCCTAAGCTTAAACCAAAGTGTGCCACGTAAGCACTTTTAATAATAATAAGCTCACATGTGAACTCTCTCCCCCCCCCCCCCCCCCCCACACACAAACTTGCCTTGGAACTTTGGAAGGAAAAGTTCATCATAAACCCTAAATCTTCATGGTTTAAATATACACACCTTTATGTATTTTTATATGTTTAATATATATCAAGTACATTCTTCTCTAATTAAAATTCTATACGGTACTTTCACCAATTTATTCCTTTTTTCCATATATACACAATTTAGTGCATCATTTATATTTTCTATGTTTACAAATTCCATCCATACAGCCCAATCAGTTTTACTTGATTGGTGAAAAAACATCTTATGTTTAAAGTAGTTCAGGGGTACTTCTTGACGACTCGTTTATTCCTTTTCTATGACTTTTAATCCTCTAAATACTCAATAAATATATTGATTATGAATCGTGGTTGAAAACATTGGTACAAAAAGTGGTAATAGTTCAGAGTAACTTGAAAATATTAATTCGGATTTAGTTGAAATTTAACGTCCATGGAAGTTTTAGAGCAAATGTCTAAAGTATTCCTCAATCAAGCAAAAATTGGAAGGGGTTCCCCATAAGTTATATTTTAGAAAAAGAAAAATGATCGAGGGCGCACTTACCTCTTATGGAAACAAGATTGTAGATATGAACTATGTAAACGTTACAAAACTGACCACATGCATGCATCCTGTACTTATTTTGTAGTTTGCTTTGAATATATACATGCAGCGGCATGCAAAAGACTACTATTAAAGAAGAAAACTCTAAGGAGGAAATAGTGTCACAGAATCATGCAGGGCATCATTAAGGACAACTAGTGGGCATCTTTAAAGACATTTTAAGAAATAAATACTCATAAAAACATTTGTTCACCTGCAAAATAGCAGGACTATTTTCAGCTTCTGCAGCAGCAACAACTGCATCAACTCCTTCGAGGTTATAAACATTGAATGCACCAACAGCATATCCACCCGTCTCCGCATTCTTGATGTTAACAAAACCAGTTAGTGTCCATAACAGAAACACAGAAAAGCTTTCAGCTTGAGAACCTTACAAGAAGAAGATCTTTTGTTGAAGTTTTAAGCGGCCAAGCCCAGTTTTTCACAACATCTGCCAGAGCATTGTCATCGCCAACATTGCCTATTTGATGGTATAATGTTAAAGCTGGTTTGGCCAAAATACAGAAATATGTTGGTAAGATACTAATATAATAATTAAATTTACCTGGAAAAACTATAAAGGGGACTCCAGGGAGTCTACTTTCTGGACCAAGCTGCCATAATGGCACTCCAGCTAGTGCTTGTCCAATAACCATAGCACGTCGAGCTTCTAAAGCTTTTGTAGCAATATCTGATGAAGTTATTCCACCCTGTAACAACAATAAAAATTGATTTCTCTTAAGTTCACAAGATAAAACAGAATAAAATTTGGTGCCTATTTTTCATAATACAGACTAAAGTTCAATTATATACCCTTGATTATCAGCGTTATTAAATTAAAATCCCTAATATTTGCTAACTACAGTTGAATACCCAGAACCTTTTCATTTATACACCCTCTGTCTATCTTCCAATTATTTATGTTTGATTTCACATATATCCCCTATTTTTTGTTGTGGCTTATGATCAAAGTGATAAAAAGTTGAAAGAATGAAGACGAAGAGCTCCCTATAAAGAGGAAGGATGAAAAATGAGAGAAAGAGGAAGAATCCATCACTAATTGATACATGAGAATCAAGTGACAGATAAATAAATAAACGTTAACGGACGACAGATGGAAAGTACAATTGAGAAAATAAGGTATTTAAGTGTATATAAGTGAAAAACACTGATATTATAGGATGTACAAGTGAAATTTAGCCTATTATATATATATTCATAAGATAATCATGTATAACACAGTTGAAATGGCATCTTATGTTGGATGAGTACACTGCTATAAAGAGGGGCAAAAAAGGTAGAGAAAAATGAAGGTGTTGTCAGATTAATAGTCAGACAATGAGAAAGAAACAAGTATCTTAATTCCTTTTATTAAATACCTTTGCAAGGATATAACGAGGCCGAGCACTTATCCGTCTAACAATTTCAACTAATGCAGAGCTGACCTTGCAATTAATTTCTAAACTCTCTGAAGGAGCTGCAAAAGGAAAGGTAAAGGTACTTCTAGTAAAGCAGCCCAAAACAGAGAAAAGAAATATAAAGTTGAAATGAAGAATGTTTAACTTATGCCACCAATTGCTGGAATCAGGGGTGGTTCTACAGGTTTCTGTACGAGCAAGTCACGACTAGCATCAACTTCTAGGTAAAATAATAGATTTTATATATATGGCTTGCCCACTAACAACGAAAATATTTGGAAATGAACGTCGGTGAGGTGCATGTGCATCATTTTTTAATTATTAGGGAGTTAGGGTTGCAATGGATGATTTAGCAAACTTTTAGTGTCACGGATTTCCATGATACTGCCGAACTTTTGGGAAAGGTAATTATTGACAAGATAATGGTTTTCTACCCTACAAACCAAGATGGAGAATGGAAAAACCTAAATTATAGGATTGTATTTTAATTTAAGAGGAAACGGGGCCTGCAGGGACACTGCAGGCCCGTAACCGCAGTGTCCATACTGCAGGCCCCATGGGGCATGAAGTCTGGGCACTGCGGTTATGGGCCTATGGGCCTGCAATGTCCATGCATGCCCCTTATAGCCTTAATTTAATACAACCAGGGAGCAATCTTCAAATTGACCTGAGTCTACAAGGGACTTGATAATTGATTTCTCTAGGGCTGAAACATACATTATGGAACCTTATGCTTGTAAGGGTGGAAGAGTTTCTGGTGTTTACTTATAGTTACTTTTCCCTGGAATGCTATAAAAGCAAGCTCAGTAAATTATAGGGGAATTTGGGACCTATGTTGTACCCTTTTTGACATCGTAAGAAGTTGCTAGGAAAAAACATAACCATCACAATTTGCTGTTATTAAACTAACTATAGGGAGGAGAATGAAAGAAAAGATAAAACCAACATTTTCCGGTAATGAGTTGTCGGCTGGTAACCAAGAGGGTGTCCTTGTGTGCTTTTATCGAGGCACTTGCAATTTCTGCAGCATGGTTGATCTCTTCGTTTCTCTCTTCAAGTGACTTCATTGATAGGTTATCTACAGATACCTGTTTCAGACAGTCAGGATAAATTATAATAGAAGAAAACGTAACACGTCTCTGTCTTTCTAATTTACATTTCATCTAATTGCAACTGCTATATGTAAGACTTTCTTTTCATGTTAAATAATTGAATATATATATATATATGAGAATAATGGAGGAAAGAGGCCCTAGGAGGGTTTTTGCGTTAGGTGGCGGCAAAAAGTGCTCTCCACCATTTTATTCGACGATCAGCACCTTCCAACTTGACATCCTCTAATTTGTCGATACACCAAATTTCATATGATTACAACACCATTTCACCGTTGATTTAGCAATGCAAAAAGTTCTATTGTCGGTAAACCATTAATTTTGTACCCACTAAATCAACAGTGGAATGATGTTGTAATCATATGAAATTTGGTTTATTGACAAATTAGAGGATGGATATCAAGTTGGAAGGTGCTGATCGTCGAATAAAATGGTGGAGGGCGTACTTTTTGCAGCCGCCTAACGCAAAAAGCCTCCTATGTCCTCTCTCTCTCTCTCTCTCTCTCTCTCTATATATATATATATATATATATATGAAACCATATGCAATATATTAAATAATAAAAGTTACCTCTATGCATTTCAGGATATGGCCAGAGCGTGATTTAAGTTCCTCAACCTAAAGAATGTATAATCGTATTCTGTAACTTAGTGGCGTTAAAAGGAAAACCAAAAACATAAAATGGTAGAAACTCTAGAAATGTTAAAGTCCAACCTGCCTTGTAGTTTTGGGAACATATGAGCCCACCACTATGAGGCCTCCATTTGTATCTTTACGTATCTGTAGATCTCTAGGAGATATGGGAGCCTTTGGTCTTATTCCAATACGAGCAGATACAAAACTCGCTGCAGTGCGGCAAAGATAACGCTTTCCCTTCATCTCTGCCTGAAAAGATATTTAGTAGAACCATCTCAACTCCATAGATTGAAATTAAAAGAAAGGCTATAGTCACCACTAAACATAAAATTGACTTGCCTGAATCATTCCTGCTGCAAATACACCTATATCACTTTCACTTGCTGCATTCACTATACATACGGAACCCTAACATGTGGACACGAAATAGAACAATTTGTAAGAAATATATTTTTGAACAATGGCATGGGTGCAAGTGTGTAAAAATGCATGGAACTAAAAATAAAAATAAATTAAGAGGATGATATTTCAATTTAATTTAAAACTTTGTGGTAAAGGATGATAGAGTGCAACCATAGAGAAGCAATGGCTCAAAAAAATTGAGATATGGAAAGAACTCAAATGGACTTAGGACGGGGAATAAAGTGGGGATCTATTTGAAGCAAAATGGCAGTTATTATGATTTACATAGTAGATTGGAAATAAAAGAGCCTGAAAGAATTATTATTAAAGGCGGTATTAAAGATTGAAGGAGAAACTAAAAAATGAAATGCGCTGTAAGTATGCGGAGAATGACAAAAAAAATTGTCTACCTTATGTCACTGGGGCATTGGAAAGAATGTGAATAAGTAAAACCTAAACATTATAGCATGTCATGGTTTTTGCAAACTGGCTTGTACTGATAGAATACTCTTAACTCTAAACGTGTTCAATCCCAGAAATGAATTGAAAAGGAGTAGATATATTTATTTGTTAGAATTTTAAGAAACTAAGGGCTGATTATATGTAGGCTTAATTCCAAAAAAACCCAAACCTTTTAGCTAAAATACGATAAATCCCCAAATAGTTTCAAAATTACGAGAAACCCCAATAGTATGCAGTTATGTGCTATTTATTGCTGACGTGACACCTGATTCTTGGGGGTTTCTCATAGTTTTTGAAAGTTTTTGTGGTAGTTTCTTGTGCATTTTGAAAATTTTGTGGTAGTTTCTTGTGTGTTTTAAAACTATTTGGGGGTTTCTTGTATTTTTTGCTAAAATGTTTGGTTTTTTATTTGGAATTAAGCCTTATATATTCATATATTTACGTGATATATGTTGTACTCCCAATGCATAAGAAAAAAACGCTATCTGCAGATTGGCATTACTATCACTGAAGCAAAGTAATGGCATACTACAAAATTTGGAATTGTTGTGGCTTCCTACAAGCATCCTGCTAGCCTTGGAAAACTGCATGAGCTAGTATATTGAACAAAGACGTGGATTCTGAAGATGAATCATGAGTTGGTTAAAAAGGATCAACAAGTTGATTTGAACTTGTTCCAGTTGTATAAGTCAAGGTGCTTCACTTGATAGGAATCATGTGCAAGCATCCATTAGAACAGTTTGACAGTTGAGAAGGCCTGATGATTATTTTTAGGGCACTTAGAGTCTAAATGCTTAAGTCGGACTTGACAATAATATAGAATTGTTTGGTCTTTACCAATCTTAAATAAGATATACCCAAACAATTCCATGATTCCAATTTTCTCAATATAACACAAAATCCTATGTTTAGTTTGCATGGTGCGGGGAATTCCATGTGGAATTTCAATTCACCATTTTATATTATATAATTGAAAACACGCCTTGAGAAAAGGAGAGATTTCTAAGAGACTTAATAGTATAACCTTCTGTTGTATTGTCATATGCCCGCGCTATAAGGGTCTCCCATGCCTTTCTATCTATTTATCGTGTCCGTACCTTGATTTCGAAGTGATTGCTAAGATTGTGCAAGGGTTTTAGACTTCTGTGAACCCCTTCCCTCAAAAGTAGGGGGCAAGTGTTAAGATTTGGGAATATACGGGGTTACAACAAATAAAAAGTGTGAAATCAGGGGCTAATAAAATTTACCTTTAATTTAAAACATGGCTGCTTAAACAAGTCTTAACTGGATATATTCTCATATCATGAATAAAAATATCGAAATGGAATTCACGTAAAAGTAAAATAGCGAAACAAATTTGTTCAGCCATTGGGGGCAATTCATATGTACCTTCGGTAGGCTACAAAGATGCTCACAAACAGCAGCTGGACCACCTATACGCAAAAGTTGAATAGAAACTGATGCGACACTTTTGGCTGAAACCCTCCCTTTTGTTTTTTCTTCAACCCACTAAATTCACAGTAAAAATATTTATTTTTTATTATAACTTTCATTCCCATATTTAGGCACTATAAGAGGGTGTGTAATCAAACCTCTCTCAGATTTGAAGATTTGTATCCAAAGGCAGCATCTTTAGCGAACTCGGTATCGCCAGCAGGAACAAGCCTAACTTAACAAAAATTTAGAAATATATGAGTCAGGAATTAACAACATAAATGAGATTTCCAAATGTGCAAACACAAAACTTGCCTATCAGAATCTGAAACATAATGAATATCATCAATAGTGTAGCGTCCTCCTTGAAGAAAGAAGGGACAAACAATCCATGCATCCATCTCCCCTATTACTGAAACAGCTGCATCAGCTTCCTGTGGCATATACATATTTTCTTTTAAACTTGAGATACCAAGAAAAATAGGCTAATTTTCACCAAACTACCCTTAACTAAGAGCACTTTTCAGTTGGCTGCCTTATAGTTTGTTTTATAATAGTATGCAATTAAGGATACTTTAGCATGAAAAACTCTCAAAATGAAAATTTTAGGGAGTTTGCTGTAATAATAAAATTTAAAATTGAAAGGAAATTTTTTATAAGACGGAGACAAGGCCGGCACTTATTTATCGATCAGAATGTAGGGCGATTAAGAAACAACATCTCCAAAAAATGAGTATGGCTGAAATGAGAATGGTAAGATGGATGGATAGTAATACACTAAAAGAAAGGAGAAGAAAAGAGTGTATTCGTAACAAGTTAGAAGTAGCTCCCATAGAGGATAAAATGAGAGAGAGAACCGATTGAGATGGTTTGGTCATGTGCAATGAAGATCAATCAATGTCCCGGTTAGAAGAAATGACAAAATTGTAGTTATTGGCACAACTATGGGTAGGGATAGACCTAAAAAAACATGGAAAGAGGTAATTAAGAACGAAATGTTAATTGTTAATTTAACTGAGGTGGTGGCCTTTAGAAGAGCATAGCGGAAGAGAAGGATTCTATAGCCAACCCCAAAATTTTGGGAGAAGGCCTGTTGCTGCTGCTGCTGCTGCTGTAATAATGAAATTTTGCTAGTTTAGAGAGAACACTGATGGTTAAGGGTAATTTAGTAAAATTTTACCAGAAAAACAGTGTAAGGCAACATGAAAGAGACGTAATTAACAGATGTCTTGCCTCTGGAAAGTGGCCACGAAGTGTTGAATCGCCTCTTAGAACAACAGTGTAATTGATTCCATTAACTGCTTTAGCTGCAGAGTCAAGGTTTCTGCAGATTTCTTTTGTCAATAAAACAGCCTGCAATATATCCATTATTTGTCTGAAATTAAAATTCATGGAGATTCCAAAAATGCTACTAATTAAATTTCATAAAAATTAACTGAAGTAGTAAAGAGGTTACCAAACTTGGTATGTTGAGAATTCTCTACCTTCTTGGTGCTCAATGATCTGGAATTAGTTAAAATGAAAAAACAGGCAGGCCTTTTGGTAAGCTGATCCGTTAGTGTCGTAACATTCCTGAAATCATACAAGTTAACAAACAGTGAGTGCCAAATGGTTTGTCAATAAAACTAAAGCATCGGTATAACTCAACATATAACAAGTATAGCATGGAAAACTTGCCATTCAGTTAAAACTTCTATGTCATGAACAGTTTGAGTTCCAGTGGGGTCATCGTCCAAAACTACTAGGACTTTTGAACCCTTTTGATGCTCTTGAGCATAAATTCCTTCCATTGGATCCTCTGGCCATTCAGGTGGAAGAGACTTTAAGATCTCTTCTTTAATAAGAACAGGAGCTTTTGCTTCAACTCTAACACCAGTTAGTTTCTCATACACCTGATAAGACAATAACAGACTATCAGCACCATAAACATAATTTTAACCGTGTTGCCAAGCAATGACATTCCATGCTAGCTACTATGATGCATGAACGATGGCCAGTATTATACCATCCAGAGTCCTACTTAGTATTGTATAATTAGGTATGCAAGTTCATACATTGATTATGATAAAGACGAGCAATTTTAGTTCCAACATCTGTTTTGACCTTTGTAAGGCATCACCACTCAACAATTCGAGCATCACTTGGTTAAGCTTTGTCTAAAATCCTGCTCAGAAGTACACCTACATGTTGGATATAGCTGCCCTCAAAGCAATTATTGTAATTGAAGGAGGGCCTATACGGAGAACAATCTTACTCGAGATAATAGTATGCTATCTGGTTTGTCTTTATCTGTCATGTGTATGCGTTATCATGTATCGATAATATATGAGATAAAACCCTTAGAATTTTGCTTGATTACCGGACTATGATAGGGATCATACTAGTGGGGAATGATAGTCCATAAGCACATCCTTAGAGTCCCTAGTCGTAGGAGTATCGAGATTGGGTATCACTATTGCAGTTTAGACTAGTGTATACATTTTATGACCCTGTATGGGGCGATAGTTGATCTCATAGTCATTGATGTTTGACACCGGTGATTGTATACAGGTGCTCATAGGATGAGTTACACTGGACGGTCTCACCGAAAACTCCTAGTTTGTAATATACCGATGTCAGACGGCAGTTCTCTGGCGATATTAGTACAGGGTAGTCCTTAGGACCTGAGATCGCCATAGTGTTTCATGTGTGTTCCCACTATACTTAGACTTCTATTCTACCACGGCTCAAAGGAGTCGTGCAAAAAGATTTTTGTTGGGTATAGTCCCGAAGCACATAGAGGCAGTGAACGGTCGAGGGGGTTCGTCTCTCCCGATACAGGGAGTTGATGTCGCGATGTGCAAGACATGACTACAACCACAAGTTGGTGGCCACCGCAGTAGAGATAAACTGATAAATGTTATTAGTTGTATTTTCGGTTGATTATGAGTCATCTGTCGCACAACTTATCGAGTTATTGGGGTCTGACAGATTTCAAACTCCAGACCCAGTATGCGATACTCTCAGACGAAGAGACCAGACTGTATCGAGACTGTCACTTATAAACTTTGCCGGGTACGGATGAGTTCACTCGTCGAACTGCCTTTATCTTGATTGTACCTAGGTAGCCGTTACGTACAGCTAGTACCACTAGCGTTCTTGTGAATTATTCCGTCAGGTGATTGGATCCGAAAGTGTTTCGGATTCGATCGGATATGATCCTATATAACCTACTGCCAGCGTATTGACGGGTCTTTAGAGTCCTGCAACGAATGTGCATGCCCAGGCAAAAAATGATGTGGCGTGCGTATATGATACGTACAGGACTTCGATTAAATGGTTAATTTAATCGAACGTATATACTAGCCGGTTTAAAAACCGAAATATCAAATCAAGTGTTAATTTGATAACCGTATAGCTGATACGGTTTCTTGTATGTGGTATACGATACAAGTACTCTCCGCGGTATGCGATACTGAGATGATATGGATGGCCATTTGTGTATTTGATGCATGGCATGTGTATGTGATACATATACAAATCTCATTATACATATATATATATATCACTCTTTAATGTTATAATACATATAGTATACATACATATATAATAATATGTTATGTTAACATTATAAGTGGTGGGACCCTTCTCTTTGAATATGGGTGAGATAAGAAAAGAAAAGAGAGGAATTCCTTTTTTGAGCCATCCATTTTTCTTCTTCTTCCTCCTCTTCAACAAAACTTTGGTGCTCTCTACTCCAATGGCAAAAGTTGCATCGGTGGGAGAAACCAAAATCTGGAGAGTATCCATTAACCCACTCACCTCCATCAGCGCATAGCAAGCGACGAAGTGGAGTAACTCCTCAAGACAGAGGAGTTGAAACTATGAGCATCACGGCTTCACTACGGATCATCTACGGCAAGGCGGTCAACGTGGGGACGCTTCCAGGAGCTTGCGGAGTCTAGCACGAGTCCAGATTCTCTATTGGAGCATGTGAAGACACTACAAAAGCTGTAGACTCTTCTATTTGCTCTCTATTTGTATGTAGTTCTCAATTGCTATGTTATTTGTGATCTTTGTGAGTGGAATAGGGTTAAGCTCGCATAAAAATTTTGTTATGCGATTCTGTCGCAGACGCGAGACCCTAGCCCCCGTCCACTAACATGGTATTAAAGCCAAATCGATAACATTGCAATTGTTAGTGGCCAATTGAAATTACAAAACCATGTTTCAATGTGAAAAGTTCACCGTTTTAGGAATTTGGATTAAAATCGATTCTTTTTTGCTCATTTTGTCGCGTCCGGGCTTAGTAGAAATATTCTATACATAGTAATATCGATGGGAAGAGGGCAGGAGGGGACCAACCCCACCCGGGAGCACCAAAGTGTGCTCTCAGGGGGAGGTTGGTGACCCGAGAGCACTCATTTAAGTGCTCTCGGGTCTGCCAGGGCCCTAGGCCACCGTAAAGGTGGCCTAAGGTCGTGACACCCCCAAACTCGTCTCAAGCGACATTAATTTTATGCAGGGGGTTCATGCGAAATTTAGACGCGTTTCGAGCCTGTTCCGATGCATTTCGGAGCCAAAAAGTGCTGATTTTAGTATCGAGGTGAATAGTGTTTACAAATTTTTAAAATCTATGATTTGGCTTCGAAAGTTATAAGATTCGTTGGCCTAAGGCAAGATAAACTAGATTAAAATGTTTAATGAATTTATATCATCGGCGTATGCAATACGCACGGGATAATGGGTTTTAGTTTCGAAGTGAATAGTGTTTTCAATTTTCAAAAACATCACTTCGATTTAGATAATTGTTTGATTCGTTAGCCATTTGCGACGGTATAAACTAGATTAAAGTATTTAATATAGTTGTATCGTCGGCGTATGAAACACGCGTGAATTAACGGTTTTGCTTCGACGTTTCTGTGATTTGTTGGTCATGGGTGATGAGTTAAATAGATTAAAGTGTTTAATTGATATAACTCGTCGGTGTATGCGAAACGCGGTGTTTAACGTCGAAGTGATTTGATCAATTCGACGGGGTTGCACGTTATATATATTGTTATATATTGTGTTGCTTGTTTGGAATGTGTTTGGATTGTCGCAGAATGAATAGCCCCGTGCAGAATGATGTGTTGTATTTTCATTTCATTCAAATTGCCTAAATGTACATTGTGATATTTAGGACGAGTTCCAACTTGTGGCTGTCATTTCCGCTAAATGTATATTCTTTTATTTGGGACGTAGCGGTTCACATGTGGCCGTAGTCACCGCTTGATATATTATTCTTTGTCGGGGCACGACTTGGTTGGCTTTGATGTCGCTGTTGTATTAATACAGATTTAGGGATTACACCGCGGAAAAGCGCACGGGCGACCAAATCCTAGATTGCAGCGGGTGACCATCTCAAGACGTTGAGACTGGCTCACTCGATTCTAGGGTTGGCGTGTTGCTTGTCGCGTTTGTAGGGATATCGGATAGACCCGCGGAGGACTGCTCGAGTCACCGGATTCGAGAAAGTGTTAGGTGGCCCCCTCATGTTGATGATGACGGGTTTTCTCGTTTCTCGGATTGATGGGTGACTTGTCGCACTCATAGGAGTCTGCTTTTGGCTGCGCACGGGCTATTCACGTGACTAGGGAATTTTGCGTATCGTTTAAGGCTCGAACGAAATGCGGAATTTCTAGGTAATCTGGTCATTCCATTTCTGTGATGTTCATTATATGCTTGTTATGATTACCTGCCTCTGATGATTTCTCGTGCATGCTGTAATTTGATTATATGCATGCGATGATATATTGATATATATGATATATAAAATATATATATATTGTATATGTTTTGCATCCACGCTACTTCTGTCCCCGCACTGTCGTAAATTAAGTAACCTTATGGTGAAGACCCGGGACCCTATGGCGAATGCGGATTGGTATATACATGCATTCTATTTACTTTTCATGCTTTTATGTGATGATTATGTGAAAAGATGCTGCATAATACGATTATCTAAATGATGGTATTGCGTTAATACGATTAATGCAAAGTTAAATACAAGCCTATACGTTGTAGAAACCAAATATTAGATATTGGTGTTATAGTCGATTCTTTTGTTTTGCATCGAGGTATTCGGTTAAGAATACCCTGCACCTCATTCGATGAGGAATGGGCCTAGATCTCTTCACAGGAGTGGCCTTTTTGGCAAAACATTGTGTTACTATAAGTTTGCAAATTGAATAGTCGTATCCTATTGCTTTGCAAAGTGGTATTCAGTTAGGAATATCATGCACCTCATTCGATAAGGTAAGAGCCATGATCCCTTTATGGGGAATCCGCACTTAAGCAATACTCTACATAACTATAAATATGCAAAACCACTCGGTTCCTACGATGAAATCAAGTTCATTACGTTAATGGTTTTCTTCAAAACCAGTCGTAGCCCTCGTTATTTTAGGATATAGTACTTATTATTCGTGCTATGTTAACTTTGTTAAGGCGTAGTGTACGGTAGCTAACCGGTGCCTCCTGCTTGCATAGTGATGTGATTAGTTGGGACAGCCGCATAGCTTTGTTGACTTTGTTAAAGGCTTTTGCGGATGGGTCTAAATTAAGCAAGAAATTACGGGTTGAACTTGACCAACGACTTATGATTTGTTGACTTCATTAAGTCGTTGGGGGTAAAAACCGATATCGGGAGTTTCAAGTGTTGAAATTTGCAAAGAGTTGCATACCATTCTATACGATAGTTTGGGTCCCGATTCCTACTGTGAGTAAATGTTACTCCGGGATATATTTCATAAATAATCCCCGCTAGTGCTCCTTTTAGGGTTTGAAGAAGAATTTGACAGAACAGTGAGAGTCATCCTGATTAGATGAAAATATAAACCAATCTAATCTTGACTAGAGTGCACAACGAGCGTGTCTCTTTGGCGGCGCCTTTTGACTTACTCTAAACTAAAACTCATATACCTATTTTTAAACGGGACCTTTTCATGATCAACGGCTTTGGTATGTCTTTTTTACCTTAACTCGCGAAAACGTCGCAAATGACCTTACCCCTCCCACTTCCATTTTCACTTACTCTAGAACCCTCTGTATACGGTACATAGATCTATATTGTTTGTACGGCCATCGTATGGTTAGATACAAACTCGAAGAAATTGTTTCATTCCGAGGATGGCCACTGGTTCTTGAGTGGATGAATTGTTCATTTATCTCTTCTTTCTACCTTATCTTAAATTTGAGAACTTCTTAGTACCGCTTATGTTTATTGGATAGTTTCTTCCAATCTCGACGCTGGTGCTGAAAGGAATGGATAGAAAAAAACCAACTAGCATAAGTTCGGAACACAGAAGGTAAGATGGAGAGACATTGAAAGAGGTAATTGTAAGGGAAAGGATATTGCAACTACCATCAACAGCCTGGGTATTATAGAGGCATTACAAGGAATACCCGGCCACCTTTTGAAATATTGGATGTTTCATTTTTTCTGTGGTTATGAATGAAAACTATTTCTCAGACACTTTTAACTCCTGGGTATATGCGGGATTAGAATCTCATATCTGTAAGGTGTTACAGATGGTGAGAGGGAGTAAAGTACTGGGAAAAGGGTGATTTGTTCCCCAATGTAAGAACTCGATGCAATTATTGCTATTTGGGAAATCACCAGTTTGCCATCTTTTGGTTTTGAATAGCCGTTAGAGTGCACCAACTTTTAAAAACTCTTATATCCTTCTCTTTATTTGATAAAGTGGATATAATTTTCAAAACAATGTCATTGACATTTACCTATATCAAGTGTTGATTAGGTAAGGTGCAAAACATAACGGAACTGATATTCTTAACTAAAATTACAGTTCTTAAATTATAACACACAGATTATGAGTTAGTGAACTCTGGGGAATTATACATGGGGATGTATATGGTTCGATGTCTTTCGGCACAAGGAGCCGGTTCTCTTACTTCATTCTGCCTACTTTTAAGTGCTCTAATTTTGGATGCGCGTTCTTGTTGAAATGCAAAATCCAAACCTGTGAGAACTTCAAAGAGTATAGGGACAAATTAGAGAACCAGACATTGAAAGTATTAATAATCTTCGAATTGTTCGAAGATGTGGATGCTTACGCTAGGTATTCCGTATTGTGAATGTGACTCTCTTAGATTGCCCATCCGCGGGTGCGCTCCATGATAATTAATGCTAAGTAGCCTCTATTGATTTTGACAAACCTTAGCAACTCCGCTGATTTAGTAGATAATCTCAGCCACCCGAGAGATATTTTAGTTTGCTTGTAGACGGTGACAAAAAAACTTGCATCATATGATGATTACCCTACTAGTTATCAATAGGCCGTCAAGAGTAGTGATTTCCGAATGATGGCTGAATGTCAAATTATTCAGAATGGACTCTATGCACTGCAACAAAGTATAGACTTTGTTGCGTGCTCCATATGGGATAAAACCCAAAGGAGTAAGTGCATCTTTCGAGATCAATGCAATTGGAAGGGTAGTGACCTTATAAAACAAGACTTGTAGTTAACGTTTTTTCATCAAATACCCGACGTGACCTTATGAAGGTGCTGCTACAGTGTCTAAACTGTAGTCCATATGGGTATAATTTGTCACTATTGTTTTCTTAACTATGATATCAGGCACGTGAATGACTATAACGTTTTTCTAAATATATGATTTAGAAGTATACGAGTATATGACTCTGCCGGAGAATTGTGATAATCAATGGGAGCAACGGATAGTGTGTGATTTGCTTAAGTCTATTTGTAGATCAAAGCAGGCATAACAGAGTAAGATCATCTGTTTTTGGTGTTACAGTCAAAGTGTTTGACTTCACTAAAAAAAAGATGAACCTGGGATCTAAAACTAGGTGGTAGGGTAAAATGTCAAAGGCATCATATGGGATATGGACGATATTCTTCCAATAGGAATGAAGTTCTTAGGCTAAAAAATCGGTTAAATAATGGATGTCACAGATGTTATTCCATATTGTAAACCAATCCTGGAGAAACGGAAGCAATGAAGAATATATGAGATGTTCTTGGAATATGGTAATGGCAACCTCCTTCGGGAGGCAATTACCGACTCCAGCTTCCATAGTGGCAAGAATGACAGAGCGTCTATCGCGAGCTATAAGTTTACCCTCTTCCGCGGAGCGGTATATTGGAAAGAGTTCTAAACGGGATACTAGGATAGTTGTGACGCTGGATACTGATTATGACTCGACAGAGGATACATCCTAAGATGTTTGGATAAGTACGTTCATTTATGAACATGATCACATCAGATGTCCAAACAAAATTCTAAGGTAGGTATCACTCATTTTGGGAGAAAGTTGTTCTCCGTGAAATTGAGATACAGAGAGATATAGTTAGAAACATTGTGGTTGATCCACTCGCTGAAGCTATTTTTCGAACACTGTTTGCGAAACTGTTAGTGGAGAAGTTGGGTATGCGATACCACAATAATCGGCCTTAAGTGCAAGTGGGAGATTGTTGGATATAGATGCCCTCAAGGCAATTATTGTAATTGAAGAACCTATACGGAGAACAATCTTATTCGAGATGATAGTATGCTATCTGGTTTGTCTTTAACTGTCATGTGTATACGTTATCACGTATCAATAATACATGAGATAAAGCCCTTAGGATTTTACTTGATTATCAGGACTATGATAAAGATCATACTAGTGGGGCCTGGTAGTCCATAAGCACATCCTTAAAGTCCTTAGTCATAGGAGTATCGAGACTGGGCATCGGTATTCCAGTTTAGACTAGTGTATATGTTTCATGACCCTGTATGGGGCAATGACTGATCTCATAGCCATTGATGTTTTGACACCGGTGATTGTATACAGGTGTTTATAGGATGAGTTACACTGGACGGACTCACCGAGAACTCCTAGTTGGTAATATACCAATGTTAGATAGCAGTTCTCTGGTAACATGAGTATAGGATAGTCCCTAAGACCTGAGATCACCATATTGTCTCATATGTGTTCCCACTATACTTAGACTTCTACCCTATCACGGCTCAAAAGAGCCATGCAAACAGGTTTTTGTTAGGTATAGTCCCGAAACAAGTGGAGGCAGTGAGCGCTCGAGGGGATTCGTCTCTCTCGGTATAGGAAGTTGATGCAACACTATGCAGAACATGACTACAACCACAAATCGGTGGCCACCGCAGTAGAGATAAACTGATAAGTGTTATCGGTTGTATCTCCAGTTGGTTATGAGTCATTTGTCGCACGACTTATCAAGTTATTCGGGTCTGAAAAATTCCAAACCCGGTATGTGATACTCTTAGACGAAGAGACCAGACTTTACCGAGACTGTCACTTATAGACTTTATCAGGTCCGAATGAGTTTGCTCGTCAACCTGCCTTTATCTTGATCATACCTGGGTAGCCGTTACGTACAGCTGGTGTCACCGACGTGCTTGTGGGCTATCCCGTCAAGGGATTGGATTTGAAAGTGTTTCGGATTCGATCGGATATGATCCTATAGAACCTATTGCCAGCGTATTGACAGGTCTTTAGAATTCCGCAACGAAAATACCTGCTCAAGCAAAATGTGATGTGACGTGCGTATATGATATGTACAGGACTTTGATTAAATAGTTGATTTAATCGAACGTTTGAATATACTAGTCGGTTTAAAAGCCGAAATATCAAATTAAGTGTTGATTTGATAACCGTATAACTGATACTGTTTTTAGTATGTTGTATATGATACAAGTACTCTCCGCAGTATGCGATACTGAGATGATATGGATGGTCGGTTGTGTATTTGATGCATGACATGTATGTGTATGTGATACATATACAAATCTCATTATATATATATATATATCACTCTTTAATATTATAACACATAGTATATATATACGTGGGTGTGTTTATATATATTAATATGTATAATAATATGTTATGTTAACATTATAAGTGGTGGGACCCTCTTTAAATATGGGTGAGATAGGAAAAGAAAAGAGAGGAATTCCTTTTTTGAGCCATCCATTTTTCCTCCTCTTCAACAAAAGCTTGGAGGCCTCTACGCCAATGGCAAAAGTTGGCTCGGTGGGAGAAACCAAAATCCGGAGAGTACCCATTAACCCACTCACCTCCATTAACGTATAGCAAGCGACGAAGTGGAGTAACTCCTCAAGATAGAGGAGTTGAAGCTACGGGCATCGCAGCTTCACGGCGGATCATCAACAGCGAGGCGGTCGGCGTGGGGATACTTCCGGGAGCTTGCGGAGTCTAGCACGAGTCCGGATTCTCCATTGGAGTATGTGAAGACGCTACAAAGGTTGTACTCTTCTCTTTGCTCTCTATTTGTATGCAATTCTCAATTGCTATGTTATTTGTGTGATTTTTCTGATTGAAATGGGGTTAAGCTCGCATAAAAATTTTGTTATGCGATTCCGCCGCGGACGCGAGCGTCGCGACCCTAGCCCCCGTCCACTAACACTACCAACCCATGGTCAACTAACAATGACATGGCTTGTATAGCAATACAAACTGAACCTAGAAAATAGATGCAGAAACCAGAAGCTATTGACAAAATTTAATGGAAAAAACGTCCCAGATGCCATTTGTCGTCACATAAATCAACCAGTAAATTTTGAATCATTTAATTTAATGAATTTGTGCGCAATTAAGTTATTTACAAAAGTAAAAAATGGTCTTTCCATAAATATCATACAGTTTTTAAACTGCTTTACTGCTTTTGTTTAGTCTTCAAAGCAGAAAACAGATACACTCGACATGAACAATTGAATTCAATATCTCATGAGTTCGAAATTGAAAAAACAAAAGGCAACAGGCGACCAGAACCAAAGATTTTGAAATCTTAACTTTAAGTCAATAACACCATCAGCTTAGTCATCATATATCAACAAACTCAGAATTAGATCAAATCAATACCATGCTCACCCTATCCCAAATTAGGAATTCGGCAAGGTGAAATTAGGAGACAATGACGGAACAGGCCTGGAACTCAATATGGCCCAAAAGTAAACCACAAACAGAGGCTTTAGTCTGTACTTTACTATCTATCTTTTCATCTCTCCACTATAATTGGGATGATGACACACATTTATCCTTTTAAGCGAGTCAAGCGATGAGTCCGATCAACTGAACTGAAGTATATACTCCTTGAGCCAACTCAATGTGAGGTATGCCCAGACACCAACTGCTTGTGCTTTTGGTAATTGCAGAGGGAAGTATGATAGTCAAATTCTTTTACTGTTTAGTTTTAGAATATAAAAACATATGTCTCCCAACCATCTTATAACTTTGGAGTTTTGATGCAGTGGCGGAGGCTGTTCCAAATTCTACCATATGCACATATAATAGTGGCTTATAGAAAATACGACTATGCAAAAAATACAGGTTCAGCCCGCAAAGGGAGCTCAACCTTGTCATGTTAGAATATAAAAATGTATATCTCAACCCTCATTATAACTTCAGGTTTTGGTCCAGCGACAGGACTTTAATTTACCATCTTCAATGTCCTTACGCTGCAGCAGAAGTTCGAAAAATTATAATGCATGTTGAGGGATATAGTTATAATTTCTAATTTACGTGTGCAGTATTTTCATCAGCATGGAATTACAGTAAACGTCAGCCATCCATTTTAAGAAGGGATAAAGTTGCTGGATTAAAACATAATTATACCTTCACCACAGCAGCATCATCATATCGACCCCACCCTGAAGCAGAACCTGTCCATTGAATAAATAAAAAATATCTTGTTTAGCCAGAAATGTAAGAACTTCAAATTCTATGACGCATCATTACAAAATACTTGATGTACAGAATAATAAAATTTCTAAATAAGAGGTAGAACATTCTCTTACGTATGTATTTAGTGTGGGAATCAGAGAACACTTAGAAAATTTTCAATCATGAAGTCAGAATCAAAAAGACAAATATAAGAATTCCAATAAATTAGGTATGAATAGAGTTCAAAATGAATGTGTGCGCGCGTGTGTGTGAGAGAGAGAGAGAGAGAGTTGAAATTCCGTATGACTAGATCAAAGTCTTGAATGTTATACTGATTTTGTAGAACCCCACAACCACAGCTTCATAAAAACCACTGCTATAGTACCGCATTACAGTTAACATGCGATACTGAGAAATTGCTGCTACAGTGCTACATGTTGCGATAGAGTAGACTACTTCTAGTAGCGTTCATGATATGAACCAAATTTACTGAATAATAAATTGATGACATAAAGAAGTCAATGATTATATGACCTGATATAAATAGCTGGTGTGCGATACTTGAGATATGGAGTGGTATACCAAGGTGGGACCCTTCACTACAGACAATGCCCTGCGGTAAAATGATTTCAACATAATTCAGTGTGATTAAAATTAATAGAAATAATTTTACCAGACTAAATTCATACCAGATCTTTAACAAAGATATCGATTGCAGAATATGGTATGTAATCACTGTCTAACATGTGAGGTACGCGATTTCCAAACATCCTGCAAAGGATAATCATTGAATTTTTTAACCCATTTCAGAGAAGTTAATATGTTCATAATCATTACTGCAAATTCATTAAGTTCACAGCAGCTGCTGCAGTGAAAGTTCTGGAGTTGAGCACGAGTCCCTCAAATAAAATCTTGAGAGCTCAGGCCTTGATTATACAATTAAACATGTAGAGGGGCGGAGCAACATAAAGTAAGGTAGCGCATCTCCCACCTAGCCCAGAGAAAGCCCATCCATATACATTTTAGTTTGTAAAGCAAATACCTCGTCATTAAAATTTAGAGTTTTAAGGAGACAAGTACTATATCAGCTCAAGATAAAATTAAGGTTTGATAAAAGTTATAAACAAAGATTACAGAAACATAAGAGTTTCTGATAACTTTCCAGTAAATTATATAATAGCAAGATACCTTTATTGGCCAAGGGTGGGAAAGTAGGTAAGCATGAGAACTGTAACAAATTCAGAGGTTCAAAGCATGCAACCAATATGAGAAGGAAACTGGCGCCATTTACTTAAGTGGCAGGTGGCCATACATGGGTATAACCTTATTGCTCAAAACAATCAGATGCATTTTACAGTTGCAATTTGGGTATTGCTATAATCAGACAAATAGTCGCAGGAAGATACTCAAAAAGAGAAAAAGACTAGTGACTATTTTGTTAACGAAAACACTTAACCTAATCAGTCGTCCAACCTTTCCTATGACATATAACCTCCATTCATAAATCTGATCTATTCTATGGAGAAATTCTCCCCCCACCTGACATTAAATCCTGACTCCACTGTTGACCGGCTATGTTATCAATTATGGATATACTTGTCCTTTTTGACCAATTCTAATCATCAAAATATCAAACTTAAATTTTAAGTTTTTTGTATTAATTCCATATATGTGACTTGTATGGATATAAGAAGTATATTCCTCAACATTCAGTTCAGGTGTAATGCAGGAACTCCAAGAGTATAAGATGGTCAAACTCAAGCTGCCTGTTCATGTTATGATCATTTTCATTATTTCATGTCAAATATATTTTTAATTAAATCCTACATGAAGGATAGTGTCTCTGTTAAAGAATGCTAAACCAAGCAGCAACAGTGAGCAATTGGCTTGACCTCAGAGAATTTAACATTTTTCCATCTTTAATGAGACATTGAACTGAACTAGAGCTAATTTACTTTAGCTTGAAATATAAGCAAGACAAGGTTGACTGAACCATACTGCGATCCAAAATCGAGCAAGAATGTGTTGCCTTGATGAAGTTTGGGCTATTAACACCCATAAAATTTAGTTGATGAGATCCTTTGTTTAATTGTAAGGTTACGAAGACCTTAGTTTAATGCTCATTCCAGCTTGATTATTATGGCCATCGTCCTCTCCTTTGCCCATGAATATGTTGTAGATTATTGGGCATGGTTCAAGCTATAGAAAGTGCCACAAAAGAATAAAAAAAAGTCATATACGCATATATAACAGGGCACCATCCTAAAGCCTCTACAAACTGGTTTAAAGTTTGTTTCCAAGTTACAAATACTAATAAAAGTCAGAATGTCAATTAATCATTGGGGTTCAACCGGCGAATAGATAGAATGTTAGATGATAACTTGAATCACCACCTAGTAGCTATGAAGCCATGAAAGATACTCACCAGTCACCATTGAATCCAGCATCCCATGTATCTTTTACACAGAATACATATGAATGCATTAAATGCATTGGAAGAAAGTCCTAACAGCTACACCAAAATCTTTATAGCTCTCTTGTAGATTAGCTTGAAATAGGGAACATGTTTTGTACACTTAAAGAGAGGGCTGTTGCATTTATTCGGAGAGACTGGAGAGTGAATAACTTAGTGTGTGAAAGAAAATAGAGAGCAGAAGAGTTTTATGTAGCTTTTAGCTCCCTTATCTTCTTATGTTTCAATGCTCGTTGTTTGAGTGCACTCTTTGTTGTGAGGTTTGGGTGAGTGAGAGAAAAGTGCAACTGTTTTGAATTCTCCTCTTTGACATTTGTATTGCCCTCTATGACGTAGTGGAATTCTATTGCTATCTTGGCCTGTGGACATGGGTCCCACGTAAAGTGTGCATATATTCTGTTTCAGTTTGTTAGATATTATTGCTTTAGCACTTTTTTGTGAGCCGTCTATTATGAGTCGGAACATGTTTGTTCTAAAAAATTTGTATCAGAGCTATAGGTGTTTCAGCATATCCTTTCGGAATTTCTTCAATGCATGCGTATGCATTTCTTAAAGGTGTAACAAAAGCATCGACTGCTAGACAAAATATTGAGCATCACTTCATAGCTGCTAGATGCTGCTTCGAGTTATCGTCTAACAAATCTCTATCTTGATTTGAATACCAATAAATCTTTTTTTCAATCCTTGTCTTCTCCACAAGAGCCCTTGACGGGCTTCAAACCTTTTGATGAAACATGAAAGCAACCCCAAATATCTGAATGTATGTAGTCTAAGGTGTGTTTGGTTTTTTTGGACGCTGGATGTTGCTTCCCAAACACACTTTACTTGCAAAACTCCACCTCTATTGTTTTCTAGCTTCAAAGCAAGCCATGTTTGCTCAATACATTTTGTCCTCTCTGTCTCATATGCCCTAACAGAAAATGCCAAATGCCACAGACAAATAGTGTCTGAAATTGAACCAACAGATTTTATAGGCCCGTCAAGGGATTAGATGGGAAAGACGACAAGGACTCCGAGAAGATTTATCGTTATTTAAGTCAAGGTGGAGATTTATTAGATGATGACTTGAATCACGACCAAGTAGCTGTGAAGTGATAGATACTCGCCATTTTGTCCAACAGTCCATGATTCTTTTACACCCTTTAGAGAATGCATATGAATACATTAAATGCTTTGGAAGAAAGTCCCTCGGGCTAGGATAAAATCACTAGAGCTCTCTAGTAGATAGCTTGAAAATTGGGCATGGGTTTTGTCTACTAAAAGAGAGGGCTGCCTGCATTCATTAAGAGGATGAAGTAAAGCAGAGAGAGATTCATTCTCCAGAGAACATAATGCGAGGGAAACAGAGAATAGAAGAGTTTTTCGTTAGAGAGTGTTTAGCTCTCTTCTCTTCTTTTATTTGAATGTTCTTTGTATGGGTTTTCTTTGCTTTGAGGTATGTATGAGTGAGAGAAGAGTTTAACTCTCCTAAATTCTCCTCGTTAGCATAGTGAAATCGTATTGCTGGCTTCATCGGTGGACGTAGGTTGATTTTGGCCAACCATGTAAATTGTGTGTGTATTGTTCCATTTGTCAATGATTTACGTTATTGTTGTGTACTCTATTTTGTGAGCCATCTATTATGAGTTGGAACCCTTTTGCTGTAACATGGATAACCTTTTCTTAATTTAACTCTCTGAACTATGATGCCGAACTCCAAATTCCCCATGGGAAAGTATACAGAGTAAATTACTCTGGTATCAAGAATTGCATTCAAAACATTGGCACGACCAATCCTTAACCTACGTGATTGGTCTTTCCTAGTTGCGTGTAATATAAGCCTTGACGCCCAATTGCGGTTTAAGTTCAACCATGATGCAACCGAAGTAGCACAGATTCAGATACGGATATTAGACACGGTACCAGTCGGATTCGCAATTTTCCAAAAATCACAGATACAATTCGTTGGGATACGCCAAGTTTGTGTAGCGTGTGCACGCGCGCGTGTGTGTATGCATAACAACAAAAAGTTATCAGTAAGGAATTATAAACTGAGAATACAAATAATTTGTTATTGTTGATAGATAGATTGTTGGTGTCTTAACCACTGATGCATGTTTGTTACATCTTGACTACAATATAAATTTCTAGGACGTGCAAAAAGGAGTTCCATGAGCGTATTCGATGAACCCGAACGAATCTAATATGGATACGAATCCGATTCCGATATGCCTCCTCAACGACGAGTCCGTGTTACATAGGATGCAACCCTCGATTTTTTCAAGAATGGGGAAAAGTCAAGACAAAGAGATGAGATGAAGTTTTTTTAATTAGGAATCGTCTTTAAAGTCAAGGCAAAAAGTAACCAATCTTAACCAAGTAGATTAAAGGCATTTCCTTCTTTATTTAGCCCAACAGGGTCAGATAATTGTTTAGGTATTATTTGCATAATAGGTCAAGTTATAAGGTCTTGCTGGGAATAGGCTTCTCAGGCTGCAGAAAAGGTAAGAAGTGATTAAAAAAATGAGTTGTGATAGGTTCCTGATCAGTCGAAAATACTGTATCTTTTAACCAGCAATTTCCCTATCATCTGCACTCATTTAGAAGTGTTCGGTATTCATATTTCACATATTAGCAAATCAGTCGTTAAATATCGGATTGCATGTGTTAGAATCTAAAACCGGCACTATAAAGAAAATTGACTGCATTTCATGGCATCGTATCATCCATATATTGTGCAACACTTGTTTCAAGATTTGTGCAGGAAATTGCAGGATCAAAAGAAGCTGATAAAATACACCAACTCTAAGTTTTGAGATCTGGTAGCAATAAAAAGGGAAAAATACAATTCAACATATCAGAAAAAGGCCTACATGTTAGCCCAAGACCACACCAGAGGTTTAAAGCCCCAAGCCAATAAAATGGCCGTGGAACCGCGGCCGGAGCCGGCTTGCGCCACGGTTCCGCGGCGGTCTTGCCACTTCACCTCCTCAAAGTTGGTGCAAAATTCCTCTCTCAGGGCCAACACTACAGCAAGACATGTCAAATTCCAGAAGACTCCAGAGACTTCTGCCAGTTCAGCAAACTAGGGTTTCTAAGCTTAAATAATCCTAGCTTAAAGCCTAAGCTAAACTCCTAACAAACTATTTCTAGAAGCTCCTCAACAAACTTTTGGAGGGAATTGTAATTTCAAACCTAGACTTAGGGTTTGGGAAGTCTATAAATAGAAGCCTAAACCTAGGGTTAAGGGGGATGAATCATAAAATCTAGAACCATTCAATCTCTTTACCTCTTTCTTCATCTTCTTCCACAAGTCTACTGACAAGACTTGTGTGAAACCCTAACCCTAATTCCAATCCAAAACCAAGATTCCCGAGTACCAAATCAAACAAGAAGCCCTTCAACCTTTTAGGAGCGGAGCCGATCTTCAACAGAGCAAGTGGTCCAAGCCGATCCACGACTCACGGAGAAAAGCGACGCCAAATCGACAATCTAGTTCTTCCTCTTATAGTTCTTGAGCGACTGTAATCAAATTGTTGATATAAATAAAAGGTGAAATTCTTTTATCTTGTTTTCTTTAAATTCTTGCATCATGATTCGATCTCAATTTCTAGTTGTAGTTCTTGTTGTGATGTTTGAGTAATACTCCGCTCATCGAGGAGTCGAGACGATCAATAGAATGATGATGTAACATATCTTAAAACGATTCTTGATTCCTACGAGTTTTGTAAACCCTAGCAATTTCAAGAATCGACGACCTAGTTTCGTTGCGATGCTTTCTTGATTGTTATCGCTCGAAATTGGGGAGTTACGATCGTTTCTTGAATTTGCTAGAGGCTAGAATGTGAATGATATCGACGAAAGAACAAGGGAGAAATGATGAAACCCTAGTTTCACGAGAAATCCCTAACTCTCGTCGATCATCATCGATCTAGTATCAACTCTTCGAAGGACAAGAATACGATATCTTGAGATTACATCACGTCTATAGATCCGATCGATTCCTGCGAGCCTCATTTAGATTCTTGACATTTGGTTGGAAATATCATCGAAACCCTATTCTCGATTGTTTATCATTTTCTTGATTCTTGATTAGACTAGTGACACTTGAATCAATCGATAAAAATCTTGAATCATGTTTTCTTTTCTTTTCGATTAACTTTTCAATTCAAACAAATCAAACATAGAAACGAATCGCACAATCCCTGTGGACGATCCGCACTCGCTTATGATCTACAACTGACACCGTAGTTGATTGCGGTCAAATAATTCTTTGATTGTGAATTTTATTCAATTTTCATACCGACACAACGAGAAACTCATATCGATCAAATGAAACCGTTGCCGGGGATCATTTGAGTTGATACACACTACACATCAAGAATTCTTAACAATCAGTTCCTCCTTGTAAACAAAAGATGGCACATGGGACCCAGAAGGATCTTGGAAAACTGCTACAAAACATGTGGGTTTTTCCATCGTAGTAAAAAAGAACAAGGAATTAAAGCTAAAAACACATTTCGGTGGCTGTGTGTGGTTTGTAACACATTTAGGTGGCTCTGTGTGGTTTTCTGAGTGCGTGTGCGCGATGTTGTTTCAACCTTCAATTAAACACAACCCCAAAAACTACATTAAATTGCTATTTCAATATATATTGCCAGCATAAGAGAACAAGCTCGGAACAACATGTACTCGATTCATCATTTCAAGGTAGAAAAAGATGCATTGTAAAAGACAAGGTAATAAAACTGACAGCACAGTATATTCATTATCAAACTCTTTATAAAGGCGAGAAGGTGTCTTACCATGAATAACCTCCTCCTTGAGTAATGATATCAAACAGCTTTCTGGTGTTTAGACCAAATCGAGCCCCTAAAGCCATTGCCTCAGCTGCTGATGCTATATGAACTCCAGCAAGCAATTGATTAACAGTCTTTACAGAACTAGTGAGACAAGAAAAGCAAAATCATTCATTCATTTACCTATCCGATTCACAAAAAAATAATAAATCAACCGGTTATGCTTGTTATAAATTTTCTATTCATTCATTTGCTAATAATTGATTAAATCATTAGATTCCAAATGCATTAATGAGAAAGACGTGTTACAATGCATGATGCAAATTCAAAATCTTCTTGAGTACCTAGCTGCACCACATCCACCTTTGATGATGTAGAGCTTCTCACTTAATGCTGTGATTCAAAAAGGTATATATCACGTCATCTATTTAAATTACAACACTTGCACCTTCACATCGGGCTTTTATTTACAGCGACAAATATATAGCAAGATCAATACCCGAAAGGACAGAACCCGTATGGGAGAGAGCTTCATCTGTTCCTGAAGCCATTATCTAGCAGATATCGTAGTAAGAAACTAAGTTAAACAGTTGAAAGGACTAAAAACTTGATTTTAAAAAATGAATTATTATGTAATATATATATTGAAGTACACAGAAGTAACTAAGCAAACTAAAGCGTACTGTAAGTGTTCCATCTGCTGCCCTTATAACACCACCAGATACAGGTGCATCCACCAACTTAAAACCATTTTTTCCATCTGTAAAAGGTTAGAGCACTGTTATCATATCAAAATGTTAAGTAGTGAAATGTACATTACAGAGAAATTAAATATGTAAAGCTAGATTGGATAAAGATTTAAAGATGAAGGAACAAATTATGTAAAATCTATTAGTAGCAGCCCCAATTAATATGAGGAAAAAACGAACCTTGTAAGCTTTGCTCAAGACGAGTGATATACCCAGGGGAGACAGTTGATGAAAGAATAATAGTTGCTCCAGCTGGAAGGACTGCAAGTGCACAAGGGAAAAGAAACAAAAAATGTCAACAGAAGGGACGGTAAACCTCAAGAAAATGGTCAAGAGTGTGGTAAAATACCTAAGAGATTAAAAAAAAAGTTTACGTTGTGTACCTGACACTGAGCCAGCATTGCCGTAAAGAACACTTTCTGCTTGAAGTTCATTTGCAACCATTATGATGAGCACTTCGACATCTGGAGAGTGCAAGATAACATCCAATACTAAAATTGTTATTACGTCACTTACAAGGATAATATATGTCAAAGAAGTATTTTGATAAGCATATACAGATTCGGGCATGGGGGATTCCAGCAGTGTTGTGCATAAAGTCTTATTCTTTCATTATCAATCCCAAGCTAAGATAAAGGAGGAGGGTTGCGTTTAATAGATACCAAACAGAAAAACATAGTTGAGGCACTATGGTTAATGGAAGCAAAACATTCACGTTTCTAGCTTGGACACAATTATTCGGACTAATTTACAAATTAAGAGCCTGATTCTTTGGCTATTTAGATTATACTCTTCTCGTATTTTCGTACTTTTCAGTAAATAAACCATGGATGTTCAGATCATATGTTCAGTAGGACTTGGGGTTGTCACAGCATATATTTGGGTACAACTCGTGAGTACCATAAGTTTGATTGGTAAAAGCAAGAGGGTGTATAAAGTGATTGGATTGCTATATTCAAGGTGTCTCGATAAGAAAATAATAATAAGACCTTTTATTTTCGAAATAATACAGCTGGGTTCAACCCCCACCCTCAATTAGAATTTCCCTAACAAAACAAGGTCCAAGCAAAACCAAAACAAAAAAAAAGAGAGAAGAAAATCATATAAAGACAGATGTAGGATATTGAAGTTTAAATGGCAAAACTTTGTTTATTTATTGAATGTTTTTAGTAACAGAATTTAGAATGATATGACTTGTTAGAACCACCTTCTTATTCTCTTACAAGTTACATACACTCACGTTGTTGTTGTCAACTTCTGCTTCATTTGTAAGGTTAAATCGTATAAGGTTTCATTCAACTTAAACCACAAGTGACCAGAAGTGTTGATCATGATTTCCTATAGAGGGATTTACTTTTAGCCTAGAACGAAATATATTTAAAAAATACAACTTGATTTCAAACTAAATATTAAAAGGGATTCATTTGCAAAGTTGAAGCATAATTGATTCGATCCAACTTAATTATTGCAGCAGATTATATTTACTTGAATAAGCTACAAAGAAATCTAGTTAAAGAACGGTTTTTCTTGATTGAAATTTATTCATTGATGTTTTTAAGGGATATAAGTAGCATTGGCTAGAGACCAAGATGGTTTTTCTGCTGTTACTTCAAGCTGAATTTTTATTTTCCTTTTGCAGGAAAAGGGAAGGTTGAGGTTGCCTTTTGCTACTTCTCTAGGAGAATCCCCCACTATGCCTCCCAAATCTGCGAACCTTGACAATGTTGGCTTATAAACCTGTAAAACAAAAAACCTAGAACAATCAAAATGAGCTGAGGAAAGAAATTTGGTTCTCAGCGTTATGCTGAAATTTTGGAGAAGTTGAAACTTTGGAGCAGTGCTTTAAAGAGGAACAAAATTTCTGCGTTATAACATAATGCCTTTATGCTGATGATGGAAGTTTCTTGGCATGTTCTGTAATTTCCTAACTTGTCTTTGAAAAAAGTATTTTGGAGATGCTTAATGCACAGCTTTATATTCAGAAATGTTTTATCGGCTAAGGTCAGGGTTCAAATCCTGTCCATTGCCAATTTGGCAATGGAGAGTCAAGTAGTTGTTGTGAGCCGTCGCCAGTCATCATCATCATCTTCCCTCCCACCCCACCCCCACCCATGTTATCACCAGTAGTATGCACCATATGATGGATGTTGGAAATTTGAGAATCCTTTACACATTCATCCATCAAATACCAAAATATTAATTCTATGGCATCCATAAAAACTTATTTATTCTGAACCATAAGAACATATAATATGAAGTTTGGTGTTCTCATCAATTACCAACTCCTCATCCTCCCAACTTCTCATCCTCTTCATTCTACCAAAACACAATTACATCACCAACGTTGATTTTCACACCGATTGAGAGCTAATCCCTCCGTCCCTTTTTACTTGTCGTTTTGGAGATAAAAAAGTGTCCCATTTTACTTGACGTTTTTGGAATAACGAGGAAATCATTAATGATAAAGATATCAATAAATGATACAGTATCAAAAATAGCCTTGAAAATTAATTGTTGATATTAAAAAGTGATAATGCTTTCCTTAATAGTTGAGGGCAGAAATGGTATGATTTTTTTCATGGTGATGTGGCAGTAGATTGATTACTGATATTAAGAAAGTGATAGTACTTTCCTTAATCGGCGTGCATTTCTCTAAAATGACAAGTAAAAAGGGACGGAGGGAGTATTAAATAAAAATTTAAGATGGGAATTTTATTTGAGAAGGCGGCATTGTTTGGTCCATCAGCTATAAAATATTTAATTTGGGACTGTATTATGAGATGATCATAATGATGACTTGCTCCCAATCTTAGGTATTCAAAGAAAACAAAATAGTATACACAACATAATTTTCAAATTAAGAGAGTTGGGGTAGAGCAGTTTGAGCATAAGGGAATAGGAGGTAGAGCAGAGGAGATTGAGCTGGGGACTGAGGAATTAGGAGGTACCGAAGAGGAGACTGAGACTGAGGAAATTAATTATTAACATAGAGAATCGATTGGGATTGGAAAATTTGGGGGTTTCCCTTTTCAGGTCTCAGTCAAGGGTGGCCCACCTAATTAAATGTTAAAGGCTTCTTATCCATTGGATTCACAACAATCACTCGACTCTCCATTGCCAAATAGGCAATGGAGAGGATTTGAACCCCAAAAGAAGGATTCTCTTAAAAGTGATTCATAGTATAACAAAGGAAAATAGCTTCATTCTAATATATTTGTTTGACAAGATCAAGAACAAAGAACTTTGTGTAATCTTATATGGAGCCCAGCTTAGCAAGCCATAAAATGGAGCATATGGAATATTAAAAACACACTTGTTAGAAGAGCCAAGAGCATAGTTACTATCGATGGCAATGAAATATTTAGGACTGGTTATTTTTCCTACTTTAGAATTAATCATTCATCTAGATAGTGAAATTGGGGTTTTTATTCATAGAATCAAAAGCAATAAGGTTGAAGAGTCAGTAATTTTCCATGTGTGACAGAGTAACTGTAAAATTGAATGAATATTTTATAAAGCATCTAATCGACAAACTTAAATTAATAGGTCAAAATATTGCTCAATTAGAATTCATCAAGTCAAAAGGGTAAATGCAGACGAAAGGAGAATGTTGAGATGAATGGATGGCGGTATGCTCAGAGATAGGTATGAATGCATTTGCAGGGCGAGAAATGTGGTTTCAATTGACATAAGAATCGATTAAGATGATGACGGCACATTCATGGAACCCAAAAAAAAGTTTACTGGATAAAATGAATGATAGGATCATAGTTGATGGAAGAATGAGGAGTGGGGATAGACCTAAACAAACATTATTGACATGGGGCAAAGGAGGTAACCCCTAACCAAGATGAAAGGAGAAAAAGGATTTATATAGCCAACCCCAAAGGTTAGGACTAAAATCTTTGTTGTTTTCATAGTACAATAAAAATATCTTAATGTTGCAGAATTAGGAAATATCTTTCATATTAATTTATTCCTTATGAAAAGTAAGTAACTTTGTATCAATTGTTTATAGACTATCAAATGCAAAATCTCCTGAATGTTAGGAAGCATGTAGCATTTCAAGAATTTTTAAGTTTGTCAATTAAGAAATATAAAAGAGGGCTTCAATGGGAAAAGTTCTTACATCATATCCTACAACAGTAAAGCCTGATTTTAACAGGTGGGTTGCCATGCCAAAGCCCATAGCTCCAAGACCAATAAAACCTATTTTCTTTACAACACTCGATGTCAGAGTAAGTTGATGTGCCAGGTTCGCAGGATCATAGGGGTTCTGGATAGCCGATTCTCTGATATCGACTTGAAATGTTTGTTCCCAGACCTTCAAGAGAAGAGATGAAAAAAATATTTCATAGGGCCAATGATAAACGAGATGCAAGTATAATGGATATATTAGAAACATATGATAAGATTAACCTTCAATGGTGAAGCAGATGTATCATCTCCGTATTTACAGGAAGAACCTAAAATTATGTGCCATAAGATTGAGTAGTCATTTAATTTGAATCAAAAGTTAGGAAGTAACCAGAAGCTTTAGTGCTTTAGCACCATACCGTATATTAATTGTTGATATGCCATGGCTAGAAGTGGAAGAGGAAATGGAAGAGATTTGGCAACACCCAATACATACCCCTTAACAACAGGGAAAAAATAAGCAGCAAAACAAATAAGAGAACATAAAACATTAGTATAAGAGATCTATCGTGCACACTCAAACATACAACATGTTAAATAAGCAAAGAGCACATATTAGACACACACTCTATGAATGGTTGTAAGGCATATATTATAAAATATGATATTACAAAATATGATGATTTTTATTATTTAGAAAATCAATGGTGAAAATAAAAATATGTAACTTATAATAGAAAAAAGGGTGTATGCTCCTTCAGGTTTATACCTTTGTCATATTTATAATATAAAAGATATGAGTAAACGGGCCCTGGAGTGTCCCTGCAGGGTGGAGCATATGTGGCATGTGTATTGGACTTTGCATGGTGATTTTACAATTAAGTCCTTTCACATTTTCATTGGTTCTTGCACTTAAATACTAAAGCACCATGCAAAGCCCAATAAATGCATGCCACATATGCTCTACTGTAGGTTGAACCCTACAGGGACACTGTAGGCACCTTTTACCCAGAAAAAAGGGTATATGTAATTTAATTTTATGTGAATGAAGCCATTGAAACAATGAAACTTAGATTCTCCTATACAACTAACCTACAACTTTGATCTAGTTATGGCCAATATACGTCATGCCTATTTATGCTTAGATATAGCTCTATAAGAGATACAGATCTACTCACTAAAATTCTCTTTGAGTTCCCTCAGAACTTTAATTGAAATTATCTCATATCTTCTCCACTTTCTCACCTTTATAACAGATTGTGAGCCCTTTCCCAGTTTTTTCATGCACATAACATCTTGATTGAGCTCATTAGCATTGATGCATGTTTGCAAGGCAGAAACTCTGAATTTTGGCTTCTTTTCTTTATCATACATCCTCCTCAAATTTATCAGCATTGAGAATATAATTCCCTATAACTGTGTAAAGATCTTTAGTAAAGCCTATTATTCTGATCTATTCTATTTCATCAAGGCCAATTGTTCACTTAAAACCATTTTAAAAAACTAACTCGCCGATGTTAAATGAAAAACTATATGCAAGAGTCATATTTAACTTATCAATCATACAAGTCTTGTATATTAGAAGTTCTTTATAATAGTAAGTCATCTAAAAATGCCGCCTACGAGGAAACTAATTGCTTTGGTAATTCTTCCAATAATTGTGTTAAATGTTCTCCTTTATTAGATAAACTTACCTCTGGGCTCATGTTCTCAAATTGGATCTATAACTTCAACCATTTCATCGTCATATAACTTACTCTAGAACATCTGTACATCCATGCATTAATTCCTTTACTTAATTATTTCAGAGAATGGTTGGTGGAATTTCCGTGCCACTGGTGACTCCTTATCTTCATTATAATTATCCACACTTCTCGCATCTCCTTCATGCATTCCCTATAAAGCTTCTTAAGAATATGGTTGTGTTTATAAATTTGTTGCCTTAAAAAAAATTCACAGAAAAAGGAAAGATAATAAGGCTACTTTAGATATGCCTCACCCTTGTCCACAATGCATTTTAAAAATATTTCTATCAAGCAAGATAGGAACACGAAAAATAAGAAAAAGGAGAACTTTTCGATACTTGATATATTGAGACGAATCCATGGATACTGAGATAGAAAAAAAATTCCATTGACTAATGGTCCTCATCCCTGTCCAAAATATAGCTTATCAATGGCTTAAACGACACTTAAAATTGGCGAAATATTAATATTTACTTTCTCTAGCTTCAGAAATTATTAACTTAAGAAATGACTCTAGTAGTAACCAATGACGGAATATTCACTTAGGGATCCTTGAGGTATAATAAATGATAAAGAAAAATTTTCGTGGGTGAGCCTAAGAGTGAAAGATCTTGGTATAGTGTGTAAACTCACACACATGCACATTATGAACTGTTGCTATGAATTGCATGTCTCTCAGCCATAAAGGCATGCCTTCCAAGTCGCTGAAATACATAACATGTTACAAAAACAAAATGGGATGAATAATAATCAGAATAAAATGAAGTCTTACCGAATTTTTAACATGAGTATTTATGACATTTGTCAAGATCTGATCACCAGTCAATATCTTTGGAATGATGTCCACAAAGACCCTGGAAATATCACAAAAATAAATAATAACATCTAAGCAACATAGTAGACTAGAAAACCCTCCAGCACAATGAGGAAAAACAAAGAAAAAGAGATAAAGCATGAAAAGCTACACCTTGCACTCTTTTTTTCTTTTCTTTTCTTTTTCTTTTGTTGCTTTCTAACACTCTTTTTGTGTGTGTTGTTTTTTCTTTTTCCATTTCTTTTATTTGTGTATTTTTTTTGTTTTTTTGGGGGGCTGGGGGGCTGGGGGGTGAGTGTCAAGAAAGCCAGTGGAATCAGCTCCATACAACCATCTTGTGTCGAGTCCAACATATCACATATAAATTAAGTTTCATATCTTGGCTCCTAAATATGGCATTAGATACCAGGTTTCTGGCAGGCCCAATTCAAAGATAATTATAATCAAATACGTATTTACCCTCCATTTAGTATTGCCCTTCCATGCATAAGGAAGCAGTACATGAGTATGGAATTAAGTTTCTTGACACGCTTTCCGGCTCAAGTTTTCATAAAAAATAAGTCTCATTATTCAAATTTATTATTGTTTCCTCCTCTCCTAACATTTCATCATAATGATATGTGCATCATTTAAGCCCCAAACAAGACTAAACAGATATTGCATACAAATTTATTTTGGAACTTCAAAGGACGTCATATAAAAGAATAGGCATGGAATAATCTTCTGCTACAAATGCATTCAACTTTTCGTGGAAATTAAAGGGATGGGGAAAAAGCACTTAAGAAACAGAATAGAATTGTAAAACGGTAATTCTAGGCAATCACCTTGAACTTCCAGCAGCATTTGAAATAATGTCATACAGAATTGTTGGATGAATTCCAAATCGAACACCAAGGAACATTGCTTCAACAGAAGCAACAAGATGAATGCCCTCCAGAAGATCATTAACCATTTTAATTTTGCTGAAATAAGAGATAATAAATATTAGGAACAGAACTATCAGTGCACAACAAACCAACTAGACCAATGGCCTATCCTATAAAAGCTTATTGTGTGAAAGAAACATCAAGGATATATATCTATATTAACACACCTTATGGTTCCAACTTCGCCTTCAAAGGTGTAAACAGTTTCAGATAATGCTGTTTAAAGACTGACAATCAAATCATAATGTACAGATCTAAAAACTAAAAAGGAAATGATTTGGATGTTCTAACTTTAAATTTCTTCAATAATAGAATTTGTAAAAGAAAGCTAAGTAATGACCGTACAAGTGAGAACAGGTTGGGCTTTCTGCATAGCTTCACGCTTTCCAGATGCAATAACCTAACATATGTGAGGAATGCAGTAAGGGGTAAGTCATCTTCAATGGCTATAAGGTTCAATAATAACCTGGGAATATATAGAATATGTTGGATACAACAGAAAAGGACTCACGATAAGCTTTTCTTTTGTATCCTCGGGAAATCCCTCAAAGGCATGTGTATTGACAACAGAAACAGTCTCTATCTTCTCTGCAAAGATAAGAAAAGGTATTAAGTATGTAACATCTTCTAGAAAATAAGCGAAAGTGAAACTATTGTGTTCTGCTTCGCACACTTGGCTTTATCTGTTACATACGATCTATCATATTTTCCCTTCCTAGACGTTTCCTTCCAGTGGGAGAATTTGGAGCATGCCAGCAGAAATTAACATGTATGGCAAGCTCCTCTCTAGTCCTTAGTTTTCTCCGAAATGAATTGTGAGTAAATAAGAGCAGATTGATGTCAGGTCACATTGGCTACTAGTTGAAAAACTTCGTTAAATCCTTTCATGCGGCCTTGCTTCATAGATTTTGATGAAAAGGCTTCAGATATGATGGTGATGACATTGTCATTATTCTTTTGTGTTTAACCACTTAACTAAAAGCTTAAGCTAATGGATTGTGAGCCACCAATCTATATCAGGCAACCCTGACGCTTGCTTGTAGATATCTGGTCCATTTGAATGGCCTCATTCATGAAGATGACTCACTTGGAAAGATAAATAAAACATGATTTGATTTTTTTGATGCTTTGAAGAAGTGGGTTCCGAACATCATGAAACTTGTTAGATTTGTTAAAGTGTATTTTTGGAAAATATATTGGCGGTATTTTAATTTTTCATTTTCATTTTCTATTTTATAGGGGATGTAGTAAGGATAATATGTATGAGAGCATTTTTTGTATTTTGGAGTCCATCGATCTACACATTTTCCACCACTATATATGGTTTGAATTTGAATTAAACTTGATCCCTCCACCCACTATTTCTACTTTTCCAATACATTAATTATTCCATTTTCCCATTCCACGAAGTGTTTGAATCATTATCATCTCTAAGACAGAAAATATGATAACTTCTTCTCCATGAAACCATTCCACTAAAAATCTCCATTGCTCCTACATTGTGCAAGCTCTCCAAGCTCCGTTATCTTGTATGTTGATGATGAATTATTAATGAAAATTATCATCTACTTTCCATCATTTTCAGTGCTCTACTATTGTGTGTTGGGAGTCTTAGGCTAGAGTGAACGTTGTTCCACTATCGTAGCGTTGGATTTTCGGATTTTTTTCGAGTTTGTATTTCTTCACATGGTACCAGAGCTATCAAACCAAGAAAGTAATGAAGCCCACCCTAATCTTTCATTTTGAATCACATACAGAGTTCCGCTCGAAGTTTTGAAACCTCTTCACCATCATTGCCGGTGATAATCATATCATCAACATTGAGCAAAACAACATGAGTGCTCCATTGCTCCTTAACAAATAAGCTAAGTTCTGAATTAGAAGCCAGATAACCACAAAAACCAAGTACTTGACAATTTTTCCATACCAAGCTCTTGAAGTTTGCTTCAAACCATAGACTGCCTTCTTTACCTTGAGTACATAGTCCATGAGAGCTCGAAATATAACTCGGCGGTCGCTCCATATAAACACCCTTATAAATCTCACCATAGAGAAATGCAATTTTTACATCAAGTTGTCAATACTTTAATCCATAGCTCGCCGCGAAAGAAATAACCAACCGAAGTCATTTTCGCCACCGGGCTAAAGTTTCTTCATAATCTTGGCCATATTTTTTAGAAAACCCTCTAGCAATAAGCCGGTCTTTATTTCTCGGTTTAATTCCAAAAAAATACAAAATACTTCAGCCTAATTTGGAGAAACCTATGAAGCACGGAGACTCCAAACTGCCTCACATATTGTCCCTAAATGCATATTGGATATCGATTCTCTCAAAAACTCTCGGAAACGCGAATCCCCTATTTTTGTTTTAAATAAATCAAAAAATATTTAGAAACTTTGGGATACTTCTCGATTTGCGAATCGGATACGTCGCCCGATTCATGATGGTTACTTTTTCAATTCGAGACTGATATTTGACCCCAATTACTTTTATGTTTAACTTCGATACCTCTTTTTTAAAACATCGACAAATTCTAGGACCAGTCCTGCGTCCTTGGATCTGAGGCCCTACCAGAGATCGCATGCGACTTGAGATCTCGCCACAGCCTCCCTTGATCAGTTCGAATTAGCTCTCTGTGGTTTATGGCTAGATTTACGATTTAATATTATGATGCCCTATTTTCAATTGTTCATTTGAAAGTAATTGAATGATATTTAAGAGAATTAGTATATGATGGGATCGAATTGGTATTTAAATCAAACTCTTTTGATATAGAACATGATAAATGAGAATGTTGTTTTCTAATAATAGCATGCTAAAGTGTTAATGAAATATATGTAATGTAATCTTGCCCTTCTATTTATTTATATATTTATGTATATGTTAAAAATAAGGATATATATTTTTATATATATTTAGTTAGAAAAATTCAATATAAAAACATATCTCTTATCCTAGATTTTTGGAAAATTGTGTTTCCGCGTATTCGTATCGAATCGGATACTCTATCCGTTTCCATGCTTCATAGAGAGAAACTACCAAATCCTTGTTAAATACATAAGAAACTACCATAGAACTTTCAAAACTACGTGAAGCTACCACAAAACTTTCAAAAACTATGAGTAACTACCATAAATAAGATGCCACATCTACAATGATTGCAAGAAACTACTACAAACTTACATAATTTTCAAAAACTATGAAGAACCACCATAAATATGTAGACAATAATTGCAAGAAACTACCACAAAACTTTCAAAGCATGATAGCCTCTTGTAATTTGGTAGTTTCTCATAACCGAGGTAAAGAATTTGGTAGTATTTTGGAATTAAGCCTTATTTCTCTCCATGCTACCATCGGCCTTTCTTTTCAACTTATAGATCCACTTGCATAAAACCGAATCTACATCTTTGGGTTTTGGAACAAGTTCCCACGTTTCCTTTTTCAAGAGAGCATCTCCTCTGTTCTCAAAATATAATTAGGATCAAAATTATGAGTAGGAAATTGGAAGAGGATATAAAAAGAAAAAATATAGTTTGTATTGATTTAAACTTTTGGCACACCTCACCACCCAAATGACACCACATATATATAGGAATTACATGACTCTTCATATCACAACTCATAACCTACACATTTATTATCATAACAAATGACTCTTATTCCTTCATAACTCATAACCTACAAAATTATTTCTATAACATATGACTCTTCATATTCTTAATTATTGAGTACTACTAAATATTGCATCAATAACTCATCCACGAACAAAATAACTCATGAACCTTCATATCCCCGTACTAAAATCAAATTTAATTTCAACATCCTCATCCATGGCATCCTCCACATTGCTTGACACCTTGAACCTCATCAAAGTTCGATTGCTTACTTTCATCAACCGGCTCGCAAAGAAACATGATGGCATACTCACTAAATTTCCACCGCGACAGCGAGCAGGCTAAAAAAAAATTCTTGCCGATCTCCGAAGTGGTTGAGCACTCTCTGCCTGCTTCAAGTTTCTTCAACACAAGGCCTTCAAGGAGTATTAGAGTTACTCCCCTTTCACTTTATTCGACCACTGTGAAAAAGAAGACGATTTGGACAACATAGGACCGCTCCATGACACCGGAAAGTCAATGGCCACCTCCAGCACACTATCCACCACCAATGGAAACACTTTCAGGAGCCAAATAAGATGATGCTTCTTCGAACACCACACCTCTAGAAACAAAAAGCTTTCAGGTTTCCGGATTCATTTACTTCCAACACTTCCAAACCTGGTTCTCTAAAACCATCAGCAACCACTTTACTCGAAAAGCTAAATTCGTAGATTCTGGACCAACTATATACATCAACCACTCTAAACAACTTAACGATTCTAAAATAGATCAAACTTTCACATTGGCGCATCTGCCTAAACATTAGAAATGACTAGATTAAAGGTCACGCGCGGGAAAAAAAGTTTTGATTCCTAAAAGCTATCATTTGATGCAGTTCACCAAAAGGCCACAACAATAGTATCTCAATAAACATATGGTTCGTAGAGCATATGGCATGAGTTAAGATGTGTTCAATTCACTTCAAAAAGACAAGGAAACATCACAGCAGATAAATTAAAAATCTTCAATCGATGAGCATCAAAATAATAACCATATGAAAAGATGTCAAGGAAAAAACAATAAATAAGGGACAACTAAATCCATTACTAGTTAGTGTAATGGATTTCACAGAATATAAAAATAGAATCATTCTCTAAAAGTTGCACCTTGAAACCAAGTAACATCAACAAATTAGATATGAAATGTGTACTTCTGTATACCTGTAAGACTTTTCTCTAGCTTCTCAATGTGACTAAGCGATGATGCCGAATGAAGAATAAGAACTGCATCCTTATGCAACCCTATAAAGTAGATAAGCATGCATTAGAAGAAGTATTAATCCGATCAACTGACCCAAGGGGCAAAAAATACAAACCTTCAGCCAAACCATCCGTCCCAGATGATATATCGGTACTTTCCTCTTCTTCCGAAGTCTTCAACATAACAGTTAAAGCATCTGTAGAGGAAAGAAAACGAACGCAGGAAAACTATCAACTTTCACCCAATAATCGAAGATTCGAGGAAGTGAACTCATCGGTATTTGATAAAGGCAAACTCTTCACTGAGCTACTATAATGCATAGTTAATGAATCTTGATAAATTGCTTGCATTAATTTAAAGGGAACTATTTTTAATTATAAAAAATTTGCAAGCTTTTACCTTTAGCTGCCTCCAAAGGACTATTGCATTTAGCTCCACCCAATTCCACAAATTGCCGCATCACCAAAGAATCAATCGCCTGTACTCATCAAATCAAAGCACTTCATTCATCAGAAAGGGTCAAAGAGGCATTCACAGTAAAACCCTCGCAAATGAAATTAGTGACTGTTTTGCATCTTAAACTAGTGCTAATTGCTCACAAGTTCGCAAATTTACCCCCTTTTTCAACGAGAGAACGAGCGGGAGGGGGAGGGGGGGAGAGAGATTTGACGAAATTTAAAAGTAAAAAAAGGGCAAGAACCTCGAATCCTTTGACGAAGAACCCTGATTTGATGAGCGAAGAGGCGAGCTTCAAGCTGAGATCGTTGAGGCCAACGAATCCGATGGCATTTCGAGACGCCATCGACTGATTGTGTAAATTTTCGGCTGATTGATTTCTAGTATAAAGAGCAGGGGGAAGAGAGAGAGAGAGAGAGTGATGTTGATTGTAAAGAATTGGGAAGAGACGTTGTATAATGGGCTACTGATGAAATTTTGGGATTTTTGGGAGCTGACAAGGATCCGCAGTCCCTTCACGTGGCCTCATCCCATGTTTATCTTCTGTCTTCGGTATATATTATATATAATGTAAACACCCTTTCCTTAAAGGTCCACATCTTTTCTTTTTCCTGAAAGAAATAAAAAAGAAAAAAAAATGCTCATTTCTCACGCCTCCACGTATTCTACTTCAAAAAAAGACAAAACAAAAAATTAAAAGTTCTTTTATCTCCTTTTTTTCCAAAATTTGAAAAAAAAGAGAAAAAAAACTCACCAACTAAGACCTCCATCTCATCTAGCTCACCTAAGAAAAAGATAAAAATAATAATGCATTCAAATGAAAATTTACACATGCACCTTCATTATTTATAAATTTATGCATACATCCTCCTTTAAATAAAAATTTACATATAAACCCTCATTATTAATAAATTTTCATTCTCATCAATGAAAAGAAGAAAAAAGGAAAAAAAAATCCTCAATTCTTAGGCCGTCCATACCATCTCTCTCTCTTCTACCAAAAAAAATCTAACATTTCATTAATGAGAATGAAAATTTATTAATAATGAGAGTTTATACGTAAATTTTCATTTAAAAGAGGACGTATGTGTAAATTTATAAACACCGAGGGTGTATGTGTAAATTTCCCTTTGAATGTATTATTATTTTTGCCTTTTTCTTGGGTGAGATGGAGGCCCCATGAGGTGAGCTTTTTTCTTTTTTTCTTTAAATTTTGAAAAAAGGAGAAAGAGAAACTTTTAATTTTTTTTTTTAAGTTGATTATGTGGGGGCATGAGAAGTGGGGATTTTTCTCCTTTTTTCTTTTTTTCTAGGAAAAAGGAGAGGGATGAACCTCTAACCAAAAGTTATTTGCATTATATATAGAAGAAGATGTTAAATTCAAATGAAAAGAAGAAAAAAGGAGAAGAATTCTCAATTCTTAAGCCATCCACATCATCTCTCTCTCTTCTACCAAAAAAAATTAATTGTTTATATATACAACCGTCTATATCTCTCTCTCTCCCCCTCCCAAAAAATACTAGAACCCTCTACATCTCTCTCCCTTCCCCAAAAAATAATTAATTTTTAATTATTAGAATCTTCTACATCTCTCTCTCCCCTCCTGATTGTTCGTATGCGAAGAAGCAGTTTCGTAAATAACCGCAATCAAAACGGTGTCGCTAATAGCTATCCGCGATGAGTACGGGTCGTTCACAGGGAAACGTGAACTCTTGTCTTGCTTTAGACGATTTGATAAAAGATTGGATGGCTTGATTGGCGTTCTATTTTAAAACGGATATAAAATCTATAATAAAAAGGCTTGTAGGGGGACTTAGTAGCTAATGGATGAATATTTAAAAATGGCTCTTTTAATCTTTTAATAGTTTAAAACTCGAGCGATAGTGATGAATGTAGATTAGAGTTCTTGGAGAGAAATAAGGTTTCCCACTCTCAACGCTTGTCCTTTCATTGATCTCTATTAATATCAAGCCCTTAACAAAACAAGTGTTTAACCAATCTCAAATCATGGTCGTGACTATCAATAAATTGATAGCGCGCCCGATAAGAAAGTTAACATTTATTTTGCTAAAATTTATAAACATTAAAATGTTTAAAAGAAATTAAAAGATTCTTCATCCATTATCCTACCATATCCTACAAATCCTAGCAAGTAAGGAATTACTCGCACATGGTTAGTGATTTAGAAGAAAGGTTGAAGAAGAATGAAAATATATTTAAGATGCGGAAAGTAATGCGTAAAGTAAATGCTGAAAAAGTAAATGCAAAAAGAATTTTAAAAAATGCCTTTATTAATCAGCTATTTCATACAATTTTTCTCCTTAGAAAGTAGATTACAAGAACCCTAGTTTGCTCTAGATCTCTCTCTTTATGGATGTAGATGAATAAATGATTATGTGATCACTTAGATACTTGGATCTCTTGATCTCTTCGATGATCCTCTTGAATATACGGTTCTCGGTCCTTTATATAGTCCCTAAAACAAGAAACCCTAAATTCCATATGAGATTATATGCAGTTAAAAATTATGATCCTAAAATCCCACATCCAACAGCCCTGATTTGGCCGCCCTTCCGCCGCATAATGCCACGTTTGGCCGCTCTTCCACCGCGCTTTGGTGGAATTGGATTTTGAGATTTTTTCTGTTTTTTTGCGTCGATATTTGGAGATCTTTTTGATGTATAGATTCTGAAAATATTGTTCTGAGTCTTTGTCGTTGCTAGATTTCTTGATTTGCTTCTAAAATTTGGTAGATTCGGTTCCGATATCTCGATTTGACTTAGATCTCTTACTTGGATTTTAGACCTGAGCTAATTCCTGCACAATATCTCAAATCAAAGTGTGTCACGCCCCGCTTCCCAGAGTACGCTAAGATTGGCACGTGACACAGCCAACCATGCTACCTGTGGATAGGAAAAATCCTTCCACAGTCACATTACGGCTGTAGAGATATCAAGAACAGGAAAGTAAACTAACTATCTAGTACATGTCCATAAACCAGAGTAAAAGAGTCAAGAAATAACAATATGCGGAAGCCAAAGATACAGTAAATGAAACACCTGGAAGTGAAACTACATACCGACAGGAACTTCACCGCTCGTCTAACAGCGGCAATACTCCTGATCAGTCGGCAACAAGGTAGAAGAATCTGGGCCATGCAAAACCCAGACGTCAGCGCGTCATGTCATCAAGCAATAAAATATAAATAGGGTAACAGGCAATGCAAATATTATCATGAATGAAAAGCAGATGTAACAATAACATAAATCAGGGCAGTGAAGGGTGGTGTGCAGTGAGTAAACTAAACTGTTCTATTGGGTTTTCTACTCTAAAGTCTTTAAAATCAATTTGATGAATCATCGATGTAACTCAATAGTATCCTGTGCATGCCCGGGACCACGGTCCACAGAATCTCGGGCTGAAACCGAGACGTGCCGCTAGGCAGTAAAATGTAGCAGGTACAGACGAGTGATGTCAGCATCATCACTCCGGGGCTGGCCTAGCCCGTAAGACTGATCAGAACAGGTATCGAACTGTTGAGTTACAAGTCAGGTTTCATCATTGATTTCCTCATACCCCCAAGTCGTAAGTGTCCAAGTCATGTATTGAATAATCTAGAGCTAATGCCAACACAGGATCAGGCAGGTACAGGTTTGTCTGGATAGACAACAGGAACGGTCCGTAAGGACAACATGTCAGGTTTGTTGGCATTAGACACAAGATCAAGTAACAGGTAAAGCCATGGTACATCAGGTCAGGTCAAGTAGTGTATTTAGGTGTCATGTCATGTCAAGAGTGTACGGTACTTTGTTATATCAAGCAGGAAGTGCAACAGGTCATGTCAGGAAGCACAAGATATCATGTGGGTGCTCATAATCAAACTAACATAAACAATATTATAAATAACCAAGCATGGATACTAACAGAACAATAAACTGGAACATGGAATATGATATACGAATGGTACAGATTACATTATATTGATGCACGGTTATCATTTTGTGTTTAAGGGATAATGTTAACATTACTTAACTACAACATAACTAAAATGGATGTTTACTCATGTTATCAGGTATTAAGAAATTTTAGGGATGCAATGATATATAAATATGTTCACTAGATGAAATCCTCGCTAAAACAGGTTAAAATGCACACGAGTGTCCGATGGAGCAAAACTATATAGAGAATACCATAAGCCGTGTCAATAGTTAAAATGTGATTTAAACATATAAATGTGGTTATTGAGTTTAATAAAGTAAATGCACACGGTAGGTTTCAAGTTTGGAAAATAAAATGATATAACGCGATATCGAGCATGAAAAAGGAAAATCATGGTACTATGGTTAGACTACGGGTTTAATGAGCCATAAAATGTATAGGTAATATATTAATTAGCATGTAGCAAGTTTCACTTGCCTGGATGGATCAAGAACATGAATACGGAATGTCCCACGTCGGCGGATACGTCGCGACACGCGCACAGTACACGGAATGAGTCCAAACAACGCACGATGGAATCACACGGGTCAGGTATCCTCGCTGGGTTGTCGGAATCGTCGTCGGCACGTTGGATCCCGGCAACCGAGAAACAACCGTGAATATATCGAGAGGGAAAACACAAGGAATGAGAAAAGGAGAAGACTAAGAAGAAGGTCTCACTGTGACTATGGGTTCTGGGACTTCGGGGGAGTCGGCAACGGCGACGACGACGGGGGTTGCCGGCGTGTGGGTTCCCCGGCGAAAGGTAGCACTGTGCATGGGTTCTTGGCCGTCGGGATTAAAGGTTGCAGGGGATAGCATGTGATATGGAGTGGTAGAGGAGAGAAGGGGATAGGGTAACAAGGGGTAGTGACGGCGAGGGGCGATCGCCGACGACGAGGCAGAGACGAGGAAGAGCTCAGGCGTGGGTATGGTTTTCTGTCGGTTCTCTGGTGATGGGTTCGTCGGGGCTGCAAGTGTGGGTGATGGTGGCGTCGGTGGTCGGAGAGAGGTGAGGAGAATGGTGGTGGTGATCGCGAGGCGAAAGAGGTCATCGGCGACGAGGGTTTCTGGGGTTGGGTTTGCAGCAGTTGGGGGTTGTGCCGGGCGTTGGTGAGGGCTCGGGAAGGAGGAAGAAGGGGCAGGAGATGAAGAGGGGAGGAGAGGAGGTGACGAGGCTTGGTTGGGGTTGAGGAAGTGGTGGAGTTAGGGTTAGGGTGCGAGAGAGGCGATGAGGGTTGAGGGTTGAAAGCGGAGGCTCGGGAGTTTTAAAAAAACAGAAGAAGGAGATAGAAGAAGGGAGGTGAGCGTAGCGGGGAGGCGGTGACGCGACTCGAAGAGCGCACAGTAATCGCGAGAAGAGAGAGAGGAGGGAGAAAGAAGAGAGAGAGAGAAGAAGAAGAAGAAGAGAGAGGGAGGAAAGAGAGTGCTTGCGGGGGGGCCCAGGGGTTAGAAAATGAGATTGTGATTGGTGGAAGGAAATTTTTAGAGGAAAGATTTGGGGGGGAGAGAGAGACGGGAGAAGAATGGTGGGGCCAGTGCAACCATTTAGAGAATTTGATTGGCTGGGGAAAAATTTGATAAAGCAATGTATAAAAGATTTTAAACCTCAAAGATTTACTCAGTTACGAATTCACTAACAGAAAATCTTCAAGAAATAAATCAAATAAAAATAATTAATTTGAATTTAAACGGACTACAAAATATACCAGAAACACGCCCGGGTCGGGTCTAAAATTTTGAATTTGAAATAAGAAAATTACTAGCCAGCTTCAAAATTTAAAATGAAAGATTTTATGACAGAAATGTATACCTCCCGGAACGGACGTATGTACGTGCGCGTAGTCGTCCAAACACGTCCGTTTCATTGAACGGGACGAGAACACGATGCAAGGACGCTACCACAGGGTTAGGGATATCATGCAGGCCATGAAATGCAATTTTAATTTATTTTACATGATTTAAACTGTTATATGCAAAAGATGTGTTACAAGACAAACACCAGTATATACTAAATTATGAAATGCACTAGTCCATGCAACAAGTCAAGGTAACCTATAAATGAGGGTTACACAGGTTCAAGCAAGCGGGTCGGGCCGAATGCCCAGTAATATGTAGAAATACCATTCGCACCCAAACACGCCAAATCAAGAAAAACCACGGATAAGTAAATACGGAACTGGAATTGGTATAAGTGAACTCGGTCATTATACCCAACTACAAAAGAATTTCGTCCTCGGAATTCCAAGAACAAGATAGGATAAACAAACAAGAGATTTCAAGAATAGATGTGGAAGGTTCTACCGGATTTCATTTTCTCGTTCCCAATTTGGTTCTCCATGCAAGCGATTTCTCCAAGAACAAGCACAAGAGGGATAACTTTGTTCATAAGAACCTTTCTCTTCGATCCACAATTGACATTGGTCGCTTCTCAAAGGTTAAATCTTCTCGTACAGTCATCTCCGAAAGATCCCATACATGTATTTCATCTCGAGCATACCTACGGGGTTGAGATACAAGAAACTCGTCATGAACATTCTCCAAAGATTTCGGTAACACCAAACGGTGCGCCACTTCTCCAATACGCCCCAAAATCTTAAAAGGTCCAACGAATCGAGGACTAAACTTTCCTCGACTTCTGTAACGGATCACCCCTCGAGTCGGTGATACCTTCAAGAATACTAAACCACCAACGGCGAACTCTAGAGGTCTTCTCACTTATCTGCCCAACTCTTCTGTCTGTCTTGTGCTTCCTTCACATGCTTCCTGATAGTGTTAACCTATTCAACTGTTTGCACAACCAAATCTAGTCCCAACAATCTTCGTTCATCGATATCGTCCCAACAACAGGTGAATGACACTTGCGCCCATACAAAGCTTCAAATGGGGCCCTCTGAATAGTTTCCTGAAAACTGTTGTTGTAAGAAAACTCCACCAAGTGTAGATGATCCTCCCATGACCCCCTTGAAGTCCAACATGCAAGCTCTCAACGCATCTTCAAGAGTTTGGATCGTTCTCCCCGACTGGCCATATGTTTGAGGATGATAAGCTGTGATAAACTTCGATCGAGTCCCCAAACCTTCCTGTAAGCTCCTCCAAAAGTATGATAAGAAACGAGTGTCCCGGTCGGACACGATGCTCACCGGCATTCCATGCAACCTTACGATCTCCTGAATGTATCGTTCTACCAAAGTCTCTGCCGATTGACCAACCTGAAAGGGAAAGAAATGAGCTGCCTTGGTCAAACGATCATCAATCACCCAACTGCATTGTTGCCTTTTGGATTCCACGGTCGAGCTGTCACGAAATCCATGGTTATAAGTTCCCACTTCCACTGAGGAATCGGAAGCGGTTGCAATAAACCAACAACTCTTAGATCTTCAGCCTTAACTTGCTGACACCAAGTCCCTTGCCACAAAGTAAGCAATCTCCCGTTTCATGCCTTCCCACCAGAAATGCTGCCGTAAATCTCGGTACATCTTCGTGCTTCCAGGATGTACGGAATAAGCTGAACTGTGTGCCTCCTTCATAAGTTCTTTACAAATACCCCCCTTGGCACACACAAACGGCTACCATATCTCAACGTACCATCTTCGTGGATCAATAAATCCGTTCGTAGTCCGGCTTCAACCTGTTCTCGAAACCTTTGCAATCTTGGGTCCTGTGATTGCGCTGCTTTAATATTCTCGATCAACGACGAATGTACTTGCAGCTGCATCAACTGTCCCGACGAATGCGGTAGCACAACCTCCAAATCGAATCTTCGAACGTCTTCGATAAATTCCTTCCGTGCAGTCAACATCTGAATTGCTGGTAACCGACTGAGCATCCGGTACAACTCTAACCCTTTCCCGGATGGTACTTAAGATCGAAATCATAGTCAGCCGTCAGCCTCAACCATCTTCGCTGTCTCACAACTAGCTCCTTCTGAGCGAACACGTACTTTAGGCCTTTATGATCGTTGAATATTTCGACCCCTTACGCCCAATAAGTGGTGTCTCCAAATCTCCAAAGTGAAAATCACAGCTGCTAACTCCAAGTCATGAGTTGGGTAATTCTTCTCATGTTGTACCAATACACATCCCAATCCTTTCCCAGATGCGTTGCTGCGAAACACCAATCCTCCGGAACTGTCTGGCACGGTTCAAACAAAAGCGGTTATCAAACCTTGCTCCAACGCCTCAAAGGCTGACACACACTTATTCGTCCACACAAATGGTACTTTGTTGTGCGTAGGCTTGGGCAGAGGCTCTGCCAAACGAGAAAAATTTCTTCACGAACCTTCTATAGTATCCTGCAAGTCCAAGAAACTTCTGATCTTTGCAACGTTCTTCAGAATCGGCCGGTCTTGAACTGCTGCAATCTTCCCTGGGTAAATGGCGATTCCATCTCCAGCTACGATATGTCCCAAAACTTTACTTCTTCAAGCCAAAACTTGCACTTGCTCATCTCTGCATATAATCTTTCTTGCCTCCAAGTCTGCAGTGCGATCTTCAAGTGTTCTGCATGCTCTTCAATGCTCCTCGAGTAAACCAGAATATCTTCCATGACCATTACTAAAACTGGTCCAAGAATGGTAGGAAGATTTAGTTCATCAAGTCCATAAATATTGCCGGTCTATTCGTTACTTCGAAGGGCATCACTAATACTCAATGTCCATACTGAGTTCGGAACGCAGTCAAATATCTTCTGATTAAACTCGGACCTGATGATATCCGAACCGCAAATCCAGCTTCGAGAGTACCCTCGCGCCACTAAGCTGCTCAAACACTTTGCCAATGCGAGGGATCGGGTACTTGTTCATAATAGTCACCCGGTTTAATTCTCGATAAACAACGCACTTCTTCCCTGTGTCATCTTTCTTCTTTACTAGAAGAACTGGAGCTTCCCCAGTTAAGTTGCTGCGGCGAAACCAACCCATCTCAAGTAATTCAGCAACCTGCTTCCTGACTTCTTCTAACTCCACTGGTGCCATCGGGTAATACGCCTTTGAGATTGGCGCTGCACCAGGAACAGGTTTAATCGCAAACTCCACGTCTCGCCTCGGCGGTAAACCTGATATGTCTTCACATTTCCATGAAACTCTCAAATATAGCCGGCGCTTCTTCCTTATCCACCGCCATTGACGAAAGAACCTTGTTTGTCGGCCTAGCCCTAACTCGACTGGCCCGACAGAACTGCTTCCTCCAGCAAAACAACTTTCAAACGTCCGGGAATCTGGAGAATCACTTCCCTTCCTGACAATCAATATGAGCGTGAAAAGTGCCGCGAAACCCCATTCCCAAGACGACAACAAACAAGGAAATGCACCGGGATCAAATAATCCTAACGCGGGGAAAAACAAGAACGAGTAAGATACCAAGATGACTTCATTCGAAGTTAAGATACTGAAGAGGGTTAACCACGGTAAACATGATTCAAGCTGGCGATGAAACAATAACTGGTAAGCAATGAAACCGAGAGGAACAAGGTAGTACAACGATCATGGAGCATGGAAGTGAATCAAGACCAGGACTCCAAGTTACTTAGATAGAGTACCGCATTGTAACCATGCTGCAGTTCATGGGCACAATTACATAACTCCACCCAAGTCGCCCAAATCCTAGTATCAGAATCAAGAAACAGGAAGGAACAATAGAGAACCAAAAGATTTCAGGTCGAAATGCAAAGTGGTTTGCATATCTCCCGAACAAAGGATCAAGAGAGGGATATGATTAAACAATCACGATAATCAAGGTGGCAGGACATGTTCCTAATCACGAGTATTCTGATTCGTGTATTGGGTCCAATACCCAACTACAAAAGAATCAACCCGATTAATCTATATCCTAGTCTCTGATACCAAAAGAACCATGTCACGCCCCGCTTTCCAAAGTACGCTAAGATGGGCACGTGATACAGTCAACCATGCTACCTGTGGATAGGAAAAATCCTTCCACAGTCACATTACGGCTGTAGAGATATCAAGAACAGGAAAGTAAACTAACTATCTAGTACATGTCCATAAGCCAGAGTAAAAGAGTCAAGAAATAACAATATGTGGAAGCCAAAGATACAGTAAATGAAACACCTGGAAGTGAAACTACATACCGACAGGAACTTCACCGCTCGTCTAACAACGGCAATACTCCTGATCAGTCGGCAACAAGGTAGAAGAATCTGGGCCATGCAAAACCCAGACATCAGCGCGTCATGTCATCAAGAAATAAAATATAAACAAGGTAACAGGCAATGCAAATATTATCATGAATAAAAAGCAGATGTAACAGTGACATAAATCGGGGCAGTGAAGGGTGGTGTGCAGTGAGTAAACTAAACTGTTCTATTGGGTTTTCTACTCTAAAGTCTTTGAAATCAATTTGATGAATCATCGATGTAACTCAATAGTATCCCGTGCATGCCCGGGACCACGGTCTACAGACTCTCAGGCTGAAACCGAGACGTGCCGCTAGGCAGTAAAAGGTAGCAGGTACTTACGGGTGATGTCAGCATCATCACTCCGGGGCTGGCCTAGCCCGTAAGACTGATCAGAACAGGTATCGAACTGTTGAGTTACAAGTCAGGTTTCATCATTGATTTCCTCATACCCCCAAGTCGTAAGTGTCCAAGTCATGTATTGAATAATCTAGAGCTAATGCCAACACAGGATCAGGCAGGTACAGGTTTGTCTGGATAGACAACAGGAACGGTCCGTAAGGACAACATGTCAGGTTTGTTGGCATTAGACACAAGATCAAGTAACAGGTAAAGCCATGGTACATCAGGTCAAGTCAAGTGGTGTATTTAGGTGTCATGTCATGTCAAGAGTGTACGGTACCATGTTATATCAAGCAGGAAGTGCAACAGGTCATGTCAGGAAGCACAAGATGTCATGTGGGTGCTCATAATCAAACTAACATAAACAAGATTATAAATAACCAAGCATGGGTACTAACAGAACAATAAACTGGAACATGGAATATGATATACGAATGGTACAGATTACATTATATTAATGCACGATTATCATTTTGTGTTTAAGGGATAATGTTAACATTACTTAACTAAAACATAACTAAAATGGATGTTTACTCATGTTATCAGGTATTAAGAAATTTTAGGGATGCAATGATATATAAATATGTTCACTAGATGAAATCCTCGCTAAAACAGGTTAAAATGCACACGAGTGTCCGACGGAGCAAAACTATATAGAGAATACCATAAGCCGTGTCAATAGTTAAAATGTGATTTAAACATATAAATGTGGTTATTGAGTTTAATAAAGTAAATGCACACGGTAGGTTTCAAGTTTGGAAAATAAAATGATATAACGCGACATCGAGCATGAAAAAGGAAAATCATGGTACTAAGGTTAGACTACGGGTTTAATGAGCCATAAAATGTATAGGTAATATATTAATTAACATGTAGCAAGTTTCACTTGCCTGGACGAATCAAGAACATGAATACGGAACGTCCCACGTCGGCGGATACGTCGCGACGCGCGCACGGTACATGGAATGAGTCCAAAAAACGCACGATGGAATCACACGGGTCAGGTATCCTCGCTGGGTTGTCGGAATCGTCGTCGGCACGTCGGATCCCGGCAACCGAGAAACAACCGTGAATATATCGAGAGGGAAAACACAAGGAATGAGAAAAAGAGAAGACTAAGAAGAAGGTCTCACTGTGGCTATGGGTTCTGGGACTTCAGGGGAGTCGGCAACGGCGACGACGACGAGGGTTGCCGGCGTGTGGGTTCCCCGGCAAAAGGTAGCAGTGTGCATGGGTTCTTGGCCATCGGGATTAAAGGTTGCAGGGGATAGCATGTGATATGGAGTGGTAGAGGAGAGAAGGGGATAGGGTAACAAAGGGTAATGACGGTGAGGGGCGATCGACGACGACGAGGCAGAGACGAGGAAGGGCTCAGGCGTGGGTATGGTTTTCTGTCGGTTCTCTGGTGATGGGTTCGTCGGGGCTGCAAGTGTGGGTGATGGTGGCGTCGGTGGTCGGAGAGAGGTGAGGAGAATGTGGTGGTGATCGCGAGGCGAAAGAGCTCATCGGCGACGAGGGTTTCTGGGGTTGGGTTTGCAGCAGTTGGGGGTTGTGCCGGGCGTTGTTGAGGGCTCGGGAAGGAGGAAGAAGGGGCAGGAGATGAAGAGGGGAGGAAAGGAGGTGACGACGCTCGGTTGGGGTTGAGGAAGTGGTGGAGTTAGGGTTAGGGTGCGAGAGAGGCGATGAGGGTTGAGGGTTGAAAGAGGAGGCTCGGGAGCTTTAAAAAAACAGAAGAAGGAGATAGAAGAAGAGAGGTGAGCGTAGCGGGGAGGCGGTGACGCGACTCGAGGAGCGCACAGTAATCGCGAGAAGAGAGAGAGGGAGGAGGGAGAAAATAGAGAGAGGGAGGAGAAGAAAAAGAAGAGAGAGGGAGGAAAGAGAGTGCTCGCGGGGGAGCCCAGGGGTTAGAAAAGGAGATTATGATTGGTGGAAGGAAATGTTTAGAGGAAAGATTTGTGGGAGAGAGAGAGATGAGAGAAGAATGGTGGGGCCAGTGCAACCATTTAGAGAATTTGATTGGCTGGGGGAAAATTTGATAAAGCAATGTATAAAAGATTTTAAACCTCAAAGATTTACTCAGTTACGAATTCAATAACAGAAAATCTTCAAGAAATAAATCAAATAAAAATAATTAATTTGAATTTAAGCGGACTACAAAATATACCAGAAACACGCCCGGGTCTGGTCCAAAATTTTGAATTTGAAATAAGAAAATTACTAGCCAGCTTCAAAATTTAAAATGAAAGATTTTACGACAGAAATGTATACCCCCCAAGAACGGACGTACGTACGTGCGCGTAGTCGTCCAAACACGTCCGTTTCATTGAACGGGACGAGAACACGATGCAAGGACGCTACCACAGGGTTAGGGGTATCATGCAGGCCATGAAATGCAATTTTAATTTATTTTACATGATTTAAACTGTTATATGCAAAAGATGTGTTACAAGACAAATACCAGTATATACTAAATTATGAAATGCACTAGTCCATGCAACAAGTCAGGTAGCCTATAAATGAGGGTTACACAGGTTCAAGCAAGCGGGTCGGGTCGAATGCCCAGTAATATGTAGAAATACCATTCGCACCCAAACACGCCAAATCAAGAAAAACCACGGATAAGTAAATACGGAACTGGAATTGGTATAAGTGAACTCGGGTGTTACAAAGTGTTAGTAGCATTTGGTATTTTTGAGATATCATTCTAACCATTTATATGATATAATATCTTAAGAATATTGATTAAAAATATTTGATAAGATATGCATATATTAATACTAATATTTCATATTTATATTATATGCATATATTTTCCCTAATTATATTAATTAAAATAAAGAAATATATGATAATAATCTTTTTACAAATAAAGCCACATATGTTTTATATTTACAATTAACACCTTTTAGTAGTTACAAATAGTAGGGAAAATGTTCATACAAATATGTAATATATTATACTAATTAAATTACCCAAATTTATCTTTGATCATCCCGAGCAAACTAGTTGTTAAAGAGAAAAAGAAGAACAAGAAAAACCTAGCACACTTTCGTAGGCAACACGATTGCACGTAGCTAGTGCAACAAGCCTTTAAACTTCTAGGGGTCCTTAGTAGGAGGAGTGTTGTCTCTTGAGAATTTTCAGCGGATTACACCCATAAAATCCCATAATAAAAGAAAAAAGATGAAGGTTCCATACAGAGATAATGAACTTATAAAAGAAAGAACTTGAAAATAAGAGTTTCAAACTACACTAGTTTTTTAGTTGTCATGAGCTCTATCTTAATGGTCTTGAAAAAATGTCAGAAATCACATCATCCCTCAATAAAACATCGTACCTTTCTTCCAAATATCGATCATATACCCCTACGTGTGTGTAAAAGGCATCCCTACACTTAAAGAATTCAATTCAACCTATCATACACTTGTCCATCTTCCTTAGTAATTTTTAGTAGGTGAATATAGATGGAATTTGTCACGTCCCGCTTCCCGGTGTACGAGCAGAGGGCGCGACTGGCCGCTGCGTATTTACTCTGAAGTAAATACGCTAAGCGTAACTAAGCAATATAAAAGAAATATACATAAGAGGCAAATGTAATGAACAACTTTATTTATTAACATTCTTTTAGAGTACATCTGAAAAGTAAATACAAGGAATGAAAAGCAATGCCTGAACAGTGGCATAACAGAAACGTAAAGGAAATGTACAAGTGTAACTACAGCTCGGGATCTTCAGTAAACTGGTCCAAGTCTTCGGTGCTGTCTCGATCTCTTGAAGGTCCGAATCACCTGACGACATTCCACGAAGAAGAAAGAGAATGTCGTCAGCGAACAAATCGCTCGGTAAGTCCCAAAGAAAGAGAGAAATAGAATAGACAGAAAAGAGAATATTTTTAATATAATGTTGTTATTTAGTATTAACGCTGTTGCTTGTAACTTGGTACAGAAGAGACCGGTGTATACAAGAGGAGTCTCACTTGCCCCGGAGACTAAGGTATCAGGAACACAAGGAATCGTTCATGCCACGGTACAACATCAATGGAATTCAGGTTAGGTGTCTTATGGTTGCAGTCTCGTGCCACTTCTAACACCTTTCGTACCAATCTACCCCTTAAACCCCGCGATATCTTGATTGTATTGTTTGTATTGTATTGTCTTGTAATATAGATTGTATAAATGGATGACTTGCCGAATCCATGCTATCAGTAAATGGATGTAACTGGGGAATCATGTAGATGGATGTATATCCATGGTTCGGTTAAGTCAATACAGATTGAATAGATTGAACATATTGAATATATGGATTCATCATATTCAAGTCAGATTGATTATATTGAGACTCAGTCTGAGTCAGACAATTAGCAAAGAAATTAAATTCTGAATTAGGTATTGGTGTTATCGGTAACCGCTGCACATGGACGGCAGGATTTGTGTCCTTTTCAAATACGATTACCGTGTTGATAACACCGTTTGTTAAGTTGTCTACCTTAAATATTCAAGCACCCATATCTCCGGCTCCCTGAGGCTCAAGAGACTGGTCTCGCTTAAACCTATATTTACTAGGGTCCTTATTGTAATTTATAAAACTTGAGGGGGGTTTTATGTAAAAATAATTTATATAATTTTCAAAATACACCTCAAGTATTTAATTATCTTCTTTAGAGTTTTCATAGATGTAGATTTTATATATGTGACATTTCTAGTGAATAAAACCTAATTTCATTATATATGGTATTTAATTGTAAGGTATTGAACTTGTATGGAATTGCATGGTATTTTCATGTAAAGTGATTCTTTTGATTTAGAAAAGTTGGAATATTTATATTATATCAAAAAATTAGATATTTTGATGATACATATATATATATTTATATAAAATAATTTTAATTTATTATTTTTCTAGAAATATCATTTTCTTAAGATATTTGTATTTTTAAATCTTTCGAGACTGTATGCTCCTTGCGGAGGTCTGCATCTCGCACTACTAAGCCCGAGGATGTGCGATAATCCGTACCATCCCGAACGGATTCCCCAAATGGGTTGTAGCGGCGCTTTGCAAAGATTTGTTTAAAATACATAATCTTGTAGAAAAAGGTTTTTAAAAGTTTGATGTGGTTTTGTGTAAAACCGTATTTTCCCAAAACTATGTTCTCAAAGATCATCGTGATATGTTACATATAAGTGTTGTGAGGATGTAGGTCATCATCTCGTGAACTATCTAAAGGTATAGCAAGAAATTATACCGATTTATGTCAAAACTAAACTACATGGTATTTTTCTGAAAAATGCGATAAATATTACAATATACATTCTTTTGATATAAAACTTGTTTAATATGTTTTGTTAATGTTTAATGGTCATGATGTGCAAGTTTGGTATTGTTGTGTTTAAGAAAAATGAAACTTTTAAAGAAAACCGAATCGGAAGTCGGATTAACTCCGCTTCCGTCGGGTTTGAGAATTACGAGTTTTCAGAATAGAAAAGAAAAAAGGGAGGAGGGACTTAATGGATTTTAGATTAGAGAAGAGGGAGTGGTAAGAGGTGCCGGTGCGTCGTTTCGTCGCCGTAAGCTCCCAGGGTCGTCGTCGGAAGTTCGTCGGAGCTTCGCCCTTCGCTAACTCCATTTGTACACAAAAGTCTAAAGATTTTTCTTAAGAGTTTGGACAGAGTTTGAAAGTGAGGAGGGGTGAGTTTAGGTGTGGTATTTATAGGAAAAACTAGGGTTAGGGTAGATGAAAGGGTGTGAAAAAATATATTAAAATTTGTATTAAAAATTGGATAATTGGGGTTTTGAATGGCTCTGTTAATGTGCAGGATTTTTAAACAGTACAGTGGTTATGGGGAGGCAAAGAGGCACAGTTTTCAAGAAGGGAAGAATCGGTTTTGGCCGAGTTGACCCGGCGCCGCCGGCCGAGTCAGCCGCGCCGCCGGCCCGAGTCACGCCGAGTCTCACATGCCACGTGTCCCTTGCCTGTTGGTCTACCTCCTGGTCTCGTTTGTTTTATATGTGACTTTTGGTTTTTACGATTTATGCACGTGTAGACTCTTGGGCTTCTAAAAATTTAAAAGAAAACTAATTAAAAAATAATGTGGCTAATAGGATTTGAACTCTGGTGCTTTGGTTCAGCAGTGCAAGGTCTTACCAATGAGCTGCAAACTACTTCTTGCTATTAAAAAGCAAAACAAACTTATAACTTGTGCTCAGGCAAAAGTACCCCTTTCTGTATTTTTTGAAAAAAAATGTACAGAAAGTTTAGGGTTGTTACAGAATTGCTCACACATTCTTCATGCGACCGTTAATACTTCTTGATGTACTAACCAACATATTACCAAATGCGCTCACTTATTAAGGCGTAATTAGCAATATCCTAGTCTTGCAACACCTAAACCTTAGCAGTGACTCCCAAACCAGTTGGTCTAAGACACTAGGTGATAAGGCACCCTCGCTATATTTCTTTTATTATGCTGCCTTAAGTAATTACAAGACCGGCTTTTATTTTTCTTCATCATTTATATTTTTTGTGTCATTTATATTTTTGTTAATTTATATTTATTTCTTCATACAAAGGCTTTTAGACAAGAGCATTTCAAGGTATTCTCCACCATCCCAAGTTTCAAGATGTATGCAAGTGAGTATAGTAGGGTATCAATGTTCAGATGTTTGGTCTTAAGAATAGGGACTATTTTTCAGACTTATTTCTATCCTCAGATTAGTGATTCCCTTAACATCTTACTAACCCTTGGGACAACAGCTCATACCTATCTATTACTAGTTTTGTTTTAAAATATCTAATTTTCTTGCATTTCTTAAATCTCTTCCTATCTTCCATATGTATTTTTCACTTTCTAACCTTTATTTTCAAAAAAAAAATTAGTGCTTTTATTTAGTATAATGCAAAATGATACATGAATAAGCACAAACCCCCCCAAACCTATTTGCAGCAGTGTCCTCACTGATGTCATCCTTTAAGCTCAAAACTTGTAGACTTGGGAGGAAAAGTTCTCAACGATTAGTAAAAGTGGACAAAAGTCAATGACAGTGAAATCCTCCTCCAAACTTATTTTTGGCTCACAATCTTGCAAAAAATTTCTTTTTTTTCTGGAGCCAAAATATTGTTCTCCCCCAAACTTGAGTAAATCGGTATTTTTTCATTACTAAGCATTTAAAATCGTAAGAGAGGGTAAAATTATTGGTCTATGCAAAACTTTACAAAGACCAAAAGTCAATACCAACCATTCGAATATTTTATCGATGTAACACCATGGTTGGTAGAAGATCATGTTACAGATAGACATGAAGAAGTGGGGAAGAGATAAGAGGCGTAATTGAACTGGTTTACGTCTCGGTTGGTAGAGACAAAGCAATGACGGTGGATGAAAACGAGAATTTGAAAGATAAGGAGTAGGTGGAATATTCGCATTCTCGTACAGGATAAGAAGAATAGGTAACGGTTCAGCTTCTTTGGGTGGAAGTTGATTCATTACAATATCCATCTCTTTAAGGAATGCGAGTTCTTCGGCAAAAATGCTTTCAAAACTTTCATCAATATTCCGAAGGATAATCTCATCGGAAAGAAAGAATGATACTCGAACTCCATACGAAGTTTGTAAGAGTGACTCGGATAGCTCGACTAAGTCATTCGACAAGCCAAAGGATTCGGACTTAGGTATGGCCTTGACGACAGAAGGGTCCTCACGTGTATTATAAATTGCATGATCAAACAATAACGCATTAGTGGCGTCGAGATCAGTATCGTGAAGCTCCTCAAATTCGCAACTGTCGGAAGCTATCCTGTCGACAGAACATACATCAATTATATAAGCATGAGGTTCGAAGGGTTGACTTCCTAACCTGTAAATGTTAAGCTCAATTGTCATCTTCCCAAGGACAGGTTCATGGAACCGTTACGACAATTGATTATCGCGTTGGAAGTTGCTAGAAAACGTCGACCTAAAATCACCGGAATTTGGTTCCGTGGGTTTGCTACAGGCTGCGTATATATAACTATAAAGTCCACAGGGAATATAAATTCCCCGACTTTGATTAACACGTCCTCTAGCCCACCCTTAGGTTGGGTGATAAATCGATCGGCCATCTGGAGAGTGCAGTGCGCAGGTTTCAACTCTCCTATGCCTAATTGCTCATAAACAGAATACGGGAGTAAGTTAACACTGGCACCTAAATCGAACAGAGCGCGATTGATATTTTTACCCCCAATAGTTATAGATATTGTAAGACAACCGGGGTCATTACGTTTCTTGGGCAATTATTGGGTAAAAGCAATGCTTATATTGCTCGCTAAGAAAATCTATTTAGATACTTGAGTTTTCCTCTTCCTAGTGCACAAGTCCTTAATAATTTTCGCATAGGACGGAACTTGCTGGATAGCATCTAAGAGAGAAATATTTATGTTAACCAGCTTAAAAGTTTCCACAATCTTCTTGTAACGACTCAAATTTTATTGTACAAAAATTTTCAAGTTAATGTACAGAATAGAGTTGTAAGCCTGAGCACAAGTTATAAATTTAATTTGTTTAAAAACAGCAAAAAACAACTTGTGGCTCACTGGTAAGCTCTTGCACTGCTGTGACGTAGCCTTTGTGTTCGAATCCCATCAGCCACATATATTTTTACTGATTTTTATTTTAAACTTTTTGGAAGCCCAAAAGTTTACACGTGCAATACACGTAAAAATGAAAATTCAGATAAAACAAACATGTGCTAAATGTTGTATGAGCAGCCCAAGACACGTGGCAAGAATCCCAGCACCCAAAACCCTAGCACGACCGGCGAGATCAGCCCCAGGCCCGGCGCCGACGGTCCCCCCGTGGGAAAAAGCCCCCGTGCTTTGCCCACATGACCCTTGGCCTACCCTCTTAACCCCTGTTCTGTTTGTTTTTCCTGCATTTATCTAGAGAGTGTAAATTCACCATTTAATTCAATTTTTAATGCATTTTTAATTCTCTCTTCAATCCCTAAATGCTAATTCTATCCTATAAATACAACATCATACCCTAGCCCTCCTCATTCTGAAATCTCTTATCAAAAATTCTCAAATTTTCCCAAGTCAAAGAAGAGTACAAGTGGAGTTAGCCCAATGTCACTTTCCAGCGAGGATTCAAGACGTTTCCAGTGACCCCGCGACTCCACGAAGCCATCAACTTCTTCCTCTACCTCCCCTCTCTTGTTTTAACTTGTAAGTCCCCTCTCTTCTCCTCTCTTCCTAATTAAAAAAGTTCTCTTTTCAAAACTCGTCGGAAGTGGAGTTATTCCGACATCCGATTCTAAACTTATTAAAATCATAATCTTTCTTAATAACCAATCATTCATATCATTATATTTTGCTTAATAATTATGAAACAAACATTGAGAACAAGTTTCATCTTAAAAAACTATGTTATGTAACTTCCTTTTGTATTTTTCGTTTAAATACCATAAGCTTTACATATGACATATTTTAATTACCTTAGCTTAGCATACCTTTAGAAAACCTCACGAGGTAATGACCTACCTCCCCCCCACATCTTGACATAACACGATTCGCTTGAAAACAATATCTTGTGGCAAATACGACTTTTCAAATAAATACCTTAAACTATTAAAAAATTGTATTTCTTTAAATTGTATGATTATATTCTTTGCGATTATGCCTCTACAACCCATTTTGGGGAACCTGATCAGGATGGTGCGGGTTATCGCACATCCTCGGGACTAGTAGAGCAAGATACAGACCTCCTTGATTTGATCTCAAAAACTATCTATTAATCGCAATCAATAACGACGTCGCTTGGTAGCTAGCCAGTGAGTACGGGTCGGTCCACAGGGATTTTATGAATTTCCTAGTCGCTCAAACAAGTTAATTTCGATTGTGGTCGGATTGATTATTAAATCTAAAAACTAAATCTATCTATACTAAGATTATCTAGATCTAAATCTTGCTAGGATTAGGTTTAGGGTAGGTTTGGAAATGTAAATAAATCTCAACGCTTTCTATACCCAAATGAAGATCTATGAGGGGTTATGGTAATTATCAATAAAAGGGATTAGATCCATTCGGGAAGATATTTCTTCCTCTAGGTTCTTGCCCTTCCTTTATCGATCCTTACCCTAACCTCCGTGGAAAACACGCGCAACCGGGCCTTTATACAACGGTATCACCGCTGCCTCGAGGGATAGGATGCCGTAGGGCGCGGTGTGTGCGTGTATGCATGGAGTCCTATTGAAAAGATATAATGGGCAAGAAAGGGATGAGAGATCTCATCTCTCAAAAGCCTTCCCCAAAGCTAACCCTAACAAGCGAGGAGACTACTCGCTCATTAGGGAATTTAAAAACATTTATCTAGGGCAAAGAATGAAAAATTACCTAGGGCAAGAATTGAAATTACCTACTTACTTTACAGATGGCTCTCTCCAAACATCAACACATGACTGTCAGATCTGAATTCATGATATGAAAAGAGGCATCGATGCTCTCCAAAAGAATTCTAAATTTTATTCATAGAAAGAGGCATAGGGAGGCATAACCTAATACAATGATTTAGAGTTCCTATTTATAGAGGATAGGAAACCCTAGGTTACAATTGATTCGCACATCTGTATTTACCAAAATATCCCTAGGTGGACCCATTCAGCACCGTAAGAATTATAGTAAATTTTTTAACTCGTTAATGCCCTAGACGGCCGCGGATCCGTGGCCCAAGCAAGGGTTGGGCCTCGGTTCCGCGGCCCAATGAGGAGATCTCATGCTGAATTTTTGTGTTCTGCATTTGGGCTTTTGGGACTTCCTATTTCTTCAGGTCTTTTCTCAATTTGTCTTCTAGGTATTCTCCAGATCTTCACAGTGAGTAGTTGTATTGAACTTTAACCGTTCGCTTTGTAATCTTGGACCATGCGTTGCCTTGTACTGATCTTTGTGTAGGCTTTATCAAAATCCTTCTGTTTGTTGGTTGTAGTTCCACTTTTGCATCGTCTTTTATCCTTTTCACTATTTTAGATCCAAGAACCTGTAACCTGTAATATGTAGCAGACATGCGTCAAAAACACCTGTTTATTTATAAAACGAATAAGAATGGGGAATATAATAATGCAATATTATGGTATGAACACTCCTTACGGAGCATACGATCTCGATGGAATTTTGATACAATTTTTAAGAAAAACTAGAATTTTTATTTAATAATAAAAAGTTATTTTTCAATAAATATATAAATATTATCAAAACACATATTTTAAAGATATTATTGAATTCCACGTTTTCCAAACAAAATAATAGAATTACAATTTTCATGAAAACCTAGTTTTAGTTTTGGATTGTGTTTATGTTGCACCGCCTAGAAGCTGAGGCACTCCGGGTGCCTCAGCTTCCAAACAAAATATATCGGATTCATGTTGGATTGGAGTTAGGTTTGGATTGTGTTCATATTTAGATTGTATTCATATTAGACCGAGATTCAGAATGAGTCAAACACTTAAACAGATTTGAGTCCTGAACTGCTTTTTTATTGCACCGTATAGAAGCTGAGGCACCCGGAGTGAAGCAATTCCGGGTATTGCACCCTAAGAACTTTTCTGGGAAAAAGAGCCCCCTGGAGGCAGAAGAATGGGCTCAGTCCATCGAAAACGATCTGGCAGCAGCACAAGTGCCAGAGATTGTTTGGTTAAGAGTTGCGAAGCTGCAACTCACAGATAACGCCAGAGTATGGTAGAAGGCAGAAGAAAGCCGTCTTGCCCAGCCGATTGTATGGAAGACATTTCGCGGGATGTTCGACGCAAAATATTTTCCTGAGACTGCTCGTTTTGACATGGAGCAGCAATTCATCCACCTGCAACAAGGCTCTATGTGGAGCAAATCTGTGGATGAGTATGATGCTGAGTTTACCATCCTCAGCAGGTAAGATATGTCTCAATATTCAATTTCCTTATAACACATACTACACTGCTAACACGAGACCGTAACAGGTTTGCGGCACATCTCATACCGACTGCTGATATCAGAGCCCGAGGATTTCAGCAAGGGTTGGGCCCGGAGATCCAATCTGCTCTAGCTACAGGGGATTTCCCAATCCACGACCTTGCAGTGAAGGCTGCCAGAAGATATGAGACAGTAGTGAAGAGGAAGGACAGACCTCAATCTTCCGGTGTGAAGCGTCCTGCAACTCAGATGGCAGGAGGAGCCTCTTCCAGGCCACCTACTGCCGGAGGAATGGACACCCGGTGAAGGACTGCAGGCGTGCAAATGGCCTGTGCTTAGTCTGCGGCTCATCCACTCACGACATTGTTGCATGTCTTCGTAGACTCAATCGGAATCTAGCCCCCAGACCAGCCATCACTTTTCCGCAGCGGCCAGCTATTCAGGCACCTGCACCTCGTCTTTTTCTCCCAGCTCCACCTCCTCGTAGACCTCCTGCACAGCCTCCTCGTCAGTTCCATCATGCACAAAGGAACCCACCTTAAGGACAGAGGAACGAATAGAGAAATTCTCCCCCAGCAAGGAGGAATGTACCTAGGCGTCAGGATTTCACAATGACTGTGGAAGAAGCTGAAGTCACTGGCGAAGTCATCAATGGTAACTTCCCATCTTTCAAATATGTTCAATACTTGTTTACATCCATATATTCTTTTCCATATCTAAATATATCCCACACAACTTAGGTACAATCTTAGTAGCCTCCCTACCTGCCTTAGCACTCTTCGATACTGGAGCATCACATTGCTTTATGTCGCAACGGTTCGTCCGAACTCATGCGATTCCAGTTAAACTGCTCGTATCCAGCTGTAATGTCAATTCAGGGAACGGTGTTCTAAAGGCAACTTTGGGATACGAGCTGTGTCCAGTGGTCGTCTGCATCAGAGAATTTTATGTTGACTTCAAGGTGCTGGACATACCGAATTTCGACGTAGTCTTGGGTATGGACTGGCTAGGAACTTTCTGCGCTACCATCGACTGTCATCAAAGGAGGGTAGTGTTCGAGATACCAGATCATCTGGTCTTTTATTTCAAGAGTGGAGACCATACCATAGAACCTAGCACCTACAAGGCTAAACCAAGGAAGGCTGTGATTGTAACAATACAAGCAGAAAAAGATAAGCCAGAGATAGTTCGAGAGTTTGAAGACGTATTTCCTGAAGACATCTCAGGTTTGCCTCCCGATCGAGCCCTTGAATTCAGTATTGACTTAGTATCTGGTGCACAACCGGTGATCAAAGCACCATATCGCTTAAGTCTTGAAGGATTGAAGGAGATCCATACTCAATTGGACGAACTTTTGAAGAAAGGATGGATTCATCCCAGTACATCAAGTTCGGGATCTCCAGTTCTGCTTGTGAAGAAGAAGGAAGGTTCATACAGAATGTGCATAGACTACCGAGCTCTGAACGAAGTGATGATAAAGAACAAGTATCCACCACCACGCATCGACGATCTATTCGATCAGCTAAGTGGGTCTTGTGTTTTCTCAAAGTTAGATCTCCGTTCGGGTTATCATCAGGTGAAGGTCAAAGAGTTTGATATTCCGAAGACGGCATTCAGGACTCGCTATGGTCATTATGAGTTTCTCGTGATGCCATTTGGAGTGACCAATGCACCAGCCATATTTATGAATCTGATGAACCAAATTTTCCGAGAGTACCCACACAGGTTCGTTGTCATATTCATCGACGATATCCTGGTGTGTTCAAAGAATCGGAAAGAGCACGCTGAACATTTGAGGATTGTCCTGGAAACTTTGCGACGACATCAGCTCTATGCCAAGTACAGCAAGTAAGAGTTTTGGCTAGATCAAATCGGATTTCTAGGACATATCGTTTCAGGCGAAGGAATCTCTGTGGATCAAGCTAAAGTATCAACAGTAAGCGAATGGCTGACACCAAAAACAGTGAAGGACATTCGAAGTTTCTTGGGACTAGCGGGATACTACCGAAGATTTATCGAAGGTTTCTCGAAGATTGCAACACCCCTGACCAAGCTCACACGTAAAGATGAAGCATTCGTGTGGTCAGAAGCATGTGAACAAGTTTTTGTAGAACTCAAGTCAAGATTGACATCGGCGCCTATTCTCGTAATACCGGACCAATCTGGAGGTTTCATTGTGCATTGTGATGCATCCGGTAAGGGATTAAGATGTGTTCTACACCGACACGGTAAAGTTGTAGCTTATGTGTCATGCCCCGCTTCCCAGAGTACGCTAGATTGGGCACGTGACATAGCCAACCATGCTACCTGTGGGTAGGAAGTATCCATCCACAGTCACATTACGGCTGTAGAGATATCAAGAACAAGATAAAACTATCTAAAACATGTCCATAATCCAGAATAACAGGAGTCAATAATAAATAAATGCGGAAGCAAATGATCCAATACAAATAACTGAAAAATGTGTCCCATAATGCGGGCTCACATCAGGAAATAAATGCAGGAAATAAAACTAACTACTACTGAACTCACAGCTCAGCCTGCTGGCTGAAGTACTCCTGCTCGGACTGCAACAGCGGTACGGAATCTGGGCCATGCAAAACCCAGACGTCAGCGTGTCATGCCATCAAGTAATATAATATGAACAGTGTAGCAGGCAATGTAATATAAACATGAATACAGCAAGAATAACAATAATATGAATCATACCAGTACAGGGTAGCGTGCAGTGGGTAAACTAAACTGTTCTATCAGGTTTTCTATTCTAAAGTCTTTGAAATCAATTGATGAATTGTCGATGTAACTCAATAGTATCCCGTGCGTGCCCGGGACCACGGTCAAGATCCTCGGGGCTGAATCCGAGACGTGCCGCTAGGCAGTAACAGGTAGCAGGATGGGCGAGTGATGTCAGCATCATCACTCCGGGGCTGGTCTAGCCCGTAAGACTGATCAGAACAGGTATCGAACTGTTGAGTTACAAGTCAGGTTTCACCTTTGATTTCCCCATACCCCCAAGTTATGTATGTTGAGTCAGGTATTCAGTAATCAAGAACTAATGCCAACACAGGATCAGATAAAAGCAGGTTTGTCTGGATAGACAACAGGAACGGTCAATGAGGACTACATGTTATGTTTGTTGGCATTAGACACAAGATCAGGTAACAGGTAAAGCCATGGTATATCAGGTCAAGCCAGGTAATGTATAAAGGTGTCATGTCATGTCAAGAGTGTACGGTACCATGTCATGTCAAGTAGGAAGTGTAACAGGTCATGTCAGGAAGCACAAGATGTCATGTGGGTGCTCATAATCAAACTAACATAAGCATGTGTATAAATAAACAAGCATGAGTACTATCAGAACAATAAACTGGAACATGTAATATGATATGCAAATAGATATAATTTCAAGGATATGGATGCACAGTTATCGATTAAGGTTACATTTATAGTTCCAATATTAATTAGGATGCAATTTATTAAACATGGAGTGTTAATATCACATTATTATGTAGTAATGTGATCTATGGATGCAATTATATGTATCTTAAATGCGATGGATGCAAACGGGTATCCGAAAAGTTATAAAACTATAAAATGGTAATGTGGGATGTACAACTAAGCAATATATGATATAAATATTGATATAATAATATTAATATGGATAGCATATTCAAAGCGATTAATAACTATAAAAGTGGTATTGATTAACCATGCACAAGAAAGTTCCGTTCAGAAATTCAGCGTCACCCTAATTTGTAAAATAGCTTAAAAATAACAAACGTTCTCCAAAAGGGACGTGTCTTATACCAAAACAAAGATAATTCAATAAGGTTTTCAGTTTTATAAGTATAAGCATCTTAGGTTGTCCCTACAAAAAGTTATGAACATTCGAACTTGAAAGTTTGCTGCTGGAATTTCCCTGGACAGCAGTTTGGAGACATTTTCATTTGCATTTTACGTTATTTAAACAATTTATTTTGCAAGTAAATATTTCATAAAGTTATAGTATTCTTAGTTAGCTTCGTAACGAACTAAATAACGTATACTAATAATTTTTCTATGATTTATAATGAATTTTATACGGTAAGGTGTACAGTAAATTTCAGATTTGTCGTATCCGCTTTTTCAACGATGTTTCATGTGTAAACTATAATATTTTAAATATATAATATCATAAAATGCAGATTATAAACTAATTAAAGATAATAATAAAAATATTATGACGATGTATATTTTAATTGATATGGATGCAGTATAATGTAATCTATTATGTCACAAGATAAGTTTTCATGATCTAGATTTAATTTGATATAAACGGATGCAAACGGAATATCGAAACGTTATAAAATTAAACATGAGGCACTAGATTTAAACTATAGGTATGATATTTATTTAAATAGGTATAAAATGAATTATATAGCATGTAGCAAGATTAACTTACCCCGATGGGTCGCGAATCGGGAAAACGGAACGTTAACCGTCGGCGGGGAAAACTCGCGACGGACGCACGGTTCACGGAATGAACCCAAAAGACGAACAAAGGAACCACACGGGTCGGGGTACCTCGCTGGAACGTCGAGAAACGTCACCGGCACGACGGAATTCCGGCAACAAAAGAACAGTTAAAAAAATGAGAAACGAGACATGAAGCAAGAAGAGAAAGAATGATAAAGAGAAGTACGAGAGAATATATGAGGGAGAGAGAGAGAGAAAAAGTAGAGAGAGAGAGAAGAGGGAGAGAGAGAAAGTGGGGCCCACGGGGTTAAAGGGGAGGTTGCGATTGGCTGAGAGAATAAATTGAGAAGGATATAAAAGATTGTAAAAATATTATATCGTTAACTTAAAGATTTAAAAGATAGGTAATGAACAGTAAGATATCAGGTTAGTTAGAAAAATACATGCGATGGTTTTAATAATATTAAAATTTGGGATTTTGGCGCCAAATAAAACATTTCCAAATCGCGCCCGGGTCGAGTCCAAAAATTTGAAATTGAAATAATAGGATTTTAAGCGGGATCCAAATTTTAAAATTAAGTGTTTTATGATTAAAAAGCATACCCCCAAAACGGACACACGCACGTGCACGCAGCCATCCAAACTCGCCCGTTTCACTGAACGGGACGAGAACACAATGCACGGACGCTACCATGAGGCTAGGGGTGTCAAGTAGGCCAAGATGAATATTTTCAATTTTATTTTAGATGCCAAAATTTGTTATATGTAGAAATGACTTTGCCGGGTAAATTTTACAGTAAGTAACAAACAAGCAAGTTAAATGAAATGAGTACCACATTATGCTCAAACAGTAACTGAAAATAGTAGTATTGGGCTCGGGTGTTACATTATGCATCAAGACAGTTGAAAGTTCATGAGCGCAACTATTGTAACAACTCCGTTTTTAATGTACAGAAATTTGTTTAAAGTTTAAGTACCAAATGGAGTATTTGGAACCCTGAATATGCTATAAGTATTTAATTTGTTTTAGAACAACAAGAAAGCGCTTGTAGCTCATTGGTCAAACCTTCCACTGCTGTGACGTAGCTCCTCTGTTCAAATCCCCCCAGCCACATATTATTTTTAATGATTTTTCTTTTAAAATTTTTGGAAGCCTAAAAGTTTACACGTGCAATACACGTAGAAAATGAAAAGTCACTAAAATCAAACATGTGGAAATTGTTATTTGAACAGGCAGGAACACGTGTCACCAATCCAAGCACCCCACCCCCTATATCGACCGGCAAGATGAGCATTGAGGCCAGCGCCGCTGGGCCCCCCGTCTCAAATGCTTCAAAATATTTCCCTAACACCCCTTGGCCTCCCTCCACTACTCCTCTTCTGTTTGAATTTCCTGCAAATTAACAGAGGATTAAAATCACCCATTAATCCAATGTTTAATGCATTTTAATTCTCATTTTTAATTCGCTAAACCCTAATTCTATCTTATAAATACCACTCCATACCTAGCCCTCTCCATTCTGAAATCTATCATAAAAACTCTCAAATTTTTCTAAGTCAAATTAGTTGTACAAGTGGAATTAGCCCAATGTCATCTTCCAGCGACGACTCGGGACAAATCCGGCGTCACCACGACTCAACGAAGCTCTCAAACCCTTCCTCTACCTTCCCTCTCTCATCTAATCCAGTAAGTACCATCTCCTCTCCTCTTTTCCCTATTAAAAGAATTCTCTTCTCAAAACTCATCGGAAGCGGAGTTATTCCGACTTCCGATTCTAATTTTGTTAAAAACATAACTTTTCTTAATAACCAAACATCCATATTGTTACATCTTGCTTGGTAATCTTAAACAAACATTTAGAACAAGTTTCAATTCAAAATACAATGTTATACAACTTTTATTTCAATTTTACGGTTAAATACCACAAAGTTTACTTACGGCATCATTTCATCATATTTTCTCATATTACCTTTAGAAAACTCACGAGATAATGACCCACCTCATCACAACACTCATCATGACATAGCACGATGGGTTTTGGAACAATATTTTGTAGGATAAATACAATTTTACAATAAAATATCTTAAACTAATAAAACCGTATTCTTTAAGATTGTTTTAATCAAATTCCTTACGATTATGTATCTACATCCGACTTTTGGGGAATTCGAATAGGATGGTGTGGGTTATCGCACATCCATCGGACTAGTAGGGCGAGATGCAGACCTTCTCACGGAGCATACGATCTCGATAGAATTTTTATTACAATTTTTAAGAAAACGTGATTTCTATTTAATAAATAAATTTATTTTCTAATAATTATATATAATATTATCAAACTATCTATTTTATACATATTTAATAAATTACATATTTTCTAAACAAAGAAATCCTAAATTTCATGAAAATACCATCACAAATCCATACAATTCCAATTTACACTAAAATACCATATACTATTCAATCTAGGTTTATAATCATTAGAATACTTCACTTTTAAAAATTACATCCATGAAAACCCTAAATACGATAAATAAATGCTTGAGGTTTATTTTGAGAGTTTATCAAAACTATTTTTCATAAAACCCCCTCAAGTTTATTAATTTACAATAAGGACCCTAGTAAATATAGGTTTAAGCGGGACCAATTCTCTTGAGCCTCAGGGAGCCGGAGAAAGTGGGTGCTTGCCTATTTAAGGTAAGAAACTAAAACGGGGTTATCAATGGTAATTGGCTTGGAAAAAGTCACAAATCATGCCGTCCATGTGCAACAGTTACCGATAATTTCAAAACCTAATTCAGGAATCAAATTCTGTTTTAAGCGTCCAACTCAATCTGAGTCTCAGTCAAATCTGAAAACAATCCATGCTTGAAAACAATTCAAATATAACTCCAATGCATCATGAATCCATATATACTGGAACTTGAACATGGATACCAAAATGCTATACAATAGCAATATGACTTGAACTGACCGATCTATGGATATACATTGACTTGATTACATGACTATCCGTGTACATCTTTATCCGTTTACATGAACAATTGATATCATGGTTTCAGCAAATCTTTCAGCTATAAACAATACAATAAACATTACAGGGTTTTAATGGGGTAGATTGGTACAGAATGTGTTAAAAGTGACACGATGATGGTCACTTTAATACACCTAACCTGAATATCCGTTGCTGATGTCCCGTGGCTTAACGGTTCCTTGTGCTCCGTATACCTTAGTCCACGGAATAGTTGGACTCCTCTCGTATACACTGGCATATTCTGTACTAAGTTACAAACAACAGCGTTAACATAACAATCATACATTATACCAAATATATTCTCTTTACTTGTTCAGTCTATTTCTATCTCTCTTCAGGACTTACCGAGCGATTGTTCGCTAACGACATTCCTTTTCTATTCTTTCTTTGGAATGTTGTCAGGATGACCCGACTCTCTGGAGATCGAGCCCAGCTCAGAAGACTTGGAGCAGTTCATTGAGGATCCGGAGCTTTAGTCACCTGTATATACTTTTTCTTTCAGTTCATGCTATTGTTTAGGCATTGCTTTCCACATTGTATTTACTTTTCAGTTGTATTGTAAAGAATATTTAATAAATAAAAAGTTGTTGTTCATTTACATTTCATGTATTTCTTGTGTACATTTATATTATATTGCTTATTTACGCTTAACGTGTTTACTTCTATGTAAATACATCGCGGGTCTAGTCACGTCTCCTTAGCCGTACACCGGGAAGCGGGGCATGACAACTATCCAATGCATGATCTTGAGTTGGCAGCCGTTATCTTTGCACTTAAGATTTGGCGCCACTATCTTCTTGGGGAACGAGTAGATATATACACGGACCACAAAAGTCTGAAATATGTGTTTATTCAGAAAGAATTGAACATGCGGCAGAGAAAATGGTTAGAACTCATGGCAGACTTCGACATCAACCTACAATATCATCCAGGGAAGGTGAATGTGGTTTCTGATGCACTTAGTCGCCAGCCACTATCAATGAATCTCACCGTACAGTGGAAACTTCAACAAGAATTACACAAGATGGAGATAGAAGTGGTTATGCCAGGTAATACTTCAAGTTGATGAACTTACAAGTTCAGTCTACTATAGTCAATCAGATCAAAGTAGTTCAAGCAAATGATGCCAAATTGCAAAAGATCCGAGAACAAGTAGAAAATGGACTTTGAATAGATTTTAACATCCATGAAGACGGATCTTTGAGATACAGAAGCAGATTGTTGATTGTTACGAAAGAGTGTGTTTGTAGTTAACCGCAATCAATAACGGTGTCGCGTGTAGCTAGACCGAGATGAGTACGGGTCGTCCTCTGGGAAACGTGGAACCTTTTACTCTTACTTTAGATGTGTTGAGAAAGGAGGAAGAAATAAGAATGTTGATGAATGGTTTCTAGATCTACGTTAAGCACTAATGCAGAATATAGATCTAGATTATTTATGGATGTAGTTAATATAATAAGGAGGCTTGTAGGGTTCGTTAGGATTTAGTAGTCATGAACGATTAATTAAAAGTTACCATTTTTATCCTTTAATAGATTTAAAACTAGAACGACGGTGATGCGTGTAGATTAGGGTTTCTGGAGGGAAAAGGAATCCCACTCTTAACCCTTATCTCGACACGGAACTCCGTTCATATCTAGCCTTTACCAAAACAATCATTAATCTAATCTCTAATCGCGGTCGGAACTAACAAAGAATTGTTAGCGCACCCGATTAGGATGTTAATGATTCTTTTGATAAAGTTCATAAACTTTGTAGGACTTAAAAAGGGTTTAGAGATGTTCATCATCCATTAGCCTACCCTAATCCTACGAATCCTAACAAGCGGAGAATTACTCGCGCATGTTGGGAGAAAAAGAGATGGAGAGAAAATGCATAATTAAACTACGAAGAAATAGAATAAGAAAAAGAACTACCTTTATTAATCAACAAGATCAAGTACACTTTGATTCCTTAGAAAATGATTACAAAAACCTAGTTTGCTTCTCGATCTCTTCTAAGGAGGTAGATGAACCGTTGATGATCAGCCTGGATGCGTGAGCCATCTTAGACTTCGTGATCTCTTCGGCTTGATAGCTTTTCCAAAAGGCTCTCGGTGCCCTTTTATAGTGCAAAGCCAGAATCTTATTGTTGAAAACTTGCTAAAATTTAGCAATGATTGATCTCCAAAAATCTTGCCTTCCAACTCCCTATTATTGCGGCGGATCCGCGGCCAAAGAGGGGGTATGGCCGCGGATCCGCGGCCAATGGTGAGGATCTCTTCATCAATTTTCTTGGGCTCTCTGATTGTGACATTTGGCAATCCAAGGCACCTTTAGAATTCAGAAATATTTTCTCGGTTGCTTCCAGACTTGGTCTCCAAGTTTTGCTTCTTAATTTGCCAAGATTTCTTCAACAACTTGATTTGTTTGATAAATTCTGCATAACAACTTGAAAAATTCTGCACAATAATCTCAAATAATATTTAGTAGACTTAGTTCTACTAGGATTTGGTCAATGAATTTATTTGCATACATTTTTCTACCAAATAAAATTAAAATATATTAACACATGGAAAATGATGTTTTTACACATAAACCCTCATATGTATAATATATTATAATAAAGTCCTTTTTTAATATGAAAATGGTAGGAAAAATGTAATACAAATGTGCAGTTTTATCAACTGAACAATTGTGCGCACCACAAGGTTCTGTTCGGGAAGAGTTGATGAAAGAAGCTCACAGCTCTCCGTACTCGGTACACCCTGTGTTAGTGTATATGCCCTAGGGGCCATTATTGTATCATACTTGTATGCATATTACTTAATAGAAGCTTGGGATATTCACAGTTATATATACAGTCTTGCTAACAATGGTAGTATGCTACTTGGTTTATGTCTACTTTAATATGTGCATATGTTTCTTGTAACGTATCACTTATACATATTAGTAGAGCTCATAGGATCTTTTGCTTGATTACCAGCGTTGTGATGGCAGTCACACTAGTGGGGGCTGGGTAGTTTGTAAGCAACATCCTATAAAAGTCCCTGGTCATTGGATTATCGAGATAGGGCATCGATATTCCGGAGTAGACTAAGTGTGTACGCTTTTCATCCCAGTTAGGGAGATGGTCTGTCCCACAGCCATCAGTACGTCGTACTGGAGATAGTATACAGGTGCTCGTTAGGTTACGGGTACACCGGACAGGACTCGCAGGGGAACTGTTGGTTGGTATTATACCAATCGTCAGTTAACAGTTCCCAGGTGACATGAGTACAGCTTAGTCCGCAGACTTGACACTGCTACTTCGCCTCGAGTGTGTCCCACTGTTCTTAGATTGCTACCCTACCACGGCTCAAAGGAGTCGTGCAAACAGGTAGCAGTTGGGTGCAGTCCCGAGCACTTGGAGGCAGTGGCAGTTAGATAGGATTCGTCTCTCCCGGTATTGGGAGTTGATATCGCGCTGTGTCAGAGAGCCATTACGCAAAGTCCCTGGCCAGGGCAAGCGAGATTTACTGGTAGGTTCCAGTAGTTTCTCAGGGTGTAATGGGCTACGCTCCGACACGACTTATACCTCTATTAGATGACTGACGCTTGCCGCCCCCTAGGCTCGATATACGATAGTCTTAGACGAACAGACCAGACTGTACGGAGATTGTCACATCAGGCTCAGTAGGAGTTCGAATGGGTTTTCTCATCGGCCTTCTTATCGACATCTACCTGGGGACCATTACGTACAGCTAGTGCCGCTTGCGGTCTGTGGTTAAACCCACTGCCAGCGTAGTGTCGAGTCTTTAGAGTCCCACACAGAGGGTTTCCCTGCTCCAGGCGAAACGATATAGAGGTCGTATGGTTTTACGACAAGGGTTCGGACGCATACGTGTTTAAACGCACGTACGACATTCGGACAGTTTTTACTAGCCAACTTTGGTTTAAGCCAGATTCTAGTATCAGGTTATTGGATTTATACAGTCTAAAGTTTTTCTGTGTTTTTACGGATTGGAGGGGCGTTCTCGTAATTTTCCGGGAAGCTTCTAGAATCATGGTGACTTGGGGGGTAAGGTGTCATTAGCATTAAATGATATTGTGACTCATTATGTGTGATTCATCATGTCATTAATTCATTATTAAATGCTTAATGACTCATATAGTGAATCACTCATAATGCATTTATGTAGCATGATGAATAATCTCATTTTATTCATTTATTCATTATGCTTCATATATCAAGTGAGAAACAATATCATATTTCATTCTTATCACGACCTTCTCTCTCCTCAAGCTCTCTCATTCTTGAAACCCTAACCCTAACCTCTCATGTGTTGAGATCAAGGGTTAGCTAGACTAATACATCCATAACCTCACTCTATATCCCCTAGGTAGCTTAGATTAGCACTTTGAGCAACCTAGTTATCTCAAGTTAGAGATCAAGCTTGGCGTAGGAGCTCTCGGGTGGATCGTCTTTGACTCGAGAAGGCCGTTGAGGTGCCGATGTTCCAAGAAGCCTACGAGGAGTGGAGGACAACGATGAAGACCCGAAGGACAAGTAACGTGAGGTATAACTTCGAATCCGAGTAGTTAAACCTCTCGTAGTTTGCTAGTAACGGTTTAGATACGATTCATGCGCTCAAGTCCGTGTTACGAAGCTTTGATAATCGTTTTTCATATATTCCGCCTCCCCGCAAGTTCGTGGGGTGCGTGACATGGACTTACACCCTGGTGGTACAAAGATATACAAAGATCTGCGACAACATTACTGGTGGCATGGAATGAAGCGTGAAGTAGCCAGAAGCATAGCCAAATGCTTAGTGTGTCAGCAAGTAAAAGCTGAACATCACAGGACTACTGGTTTACTTCAACCATTACCTATTCCAGAATGGAAATGGCAGTACATTACTATGGACTTCGTGACTGCCTTCCCTCGCAGCACGAAAGGTAACGATGCGGTATGGGTTATTGTGGATCGACTCACAAAGTCGGCTTACTTCATCCCATTTCGAGTTGGCCAATCTACCGAAACACTAGCAAAGAAGTACATGGAAGTAAGTTTGAATCTAAGATTTAACTCTTCATAGTGTACTATTTCCGATACCCATGAACTTATGCAGGAGATCGTGAGATTATATGGAGTACCGGTTTGCATTGTCTCCGATCGTGACACCAGATTCCGATCACAGTTTTGGCAGAGTCTGCAAGCTAGCTTGGGAACGAATCTGAACTTCAGCACGGCTTACCATCCACAAAAAGATGGACAGTCTGAGCGAACGATTCAGATCCTTGAAGATATGCTAAGAGCGTGTATGTTAGACTTCGGAGGATCGTGGGAAGATCACCTACATCTTGTGGAGTTTTCATACAACAACAGCCACCAAGCGAGTATTGAAATGGCACCATTTACAGCTCTCTATAGAAGGAAGTGTCGATAACCATTAAGTTAGGACGACATCGGAGATAGGGAACTCCTTGGACCAGAGATGATCGTGGAAATGGTGGATGTAGTTCGCATGATCATGGAAGAATGCACATAGCCCAAGACAGACAGAAGTATTGGGCTGATGCAAAGCGACGTCACCTGGAGTTCCAACCGGGAGATCATGTACTCTAAAAGATCTCTCCAAACCATGAAGTAATTCTTTTTGGCAAGAGGTGTAAGCTAAATCCGAGATACATTGGACCGTTCGACATTCTCGAACGAGTCGAAGAAGTGGCATATCGTTTGGCACTTCCATCCTCATTAGAAGAAGTGCACAACGTATTCCATATATCCCAGTTTGGAAGATATGTGAGCAACCCCAGCCACATCCTTGATCACTCCGAGCTCACTGTACAGATGAATCTATCTTGTAAGCAACAACCCGTTGAAATCCTGGACAGAAAGGTAAAGTCACTTAGGAACAAGAAAGTTAACTTGGTTCGAATGATATGGAGAAAAGATTCACCGGGAAAATCAACGTGTGAAAGAGAAGACGACATGCGTACAAGATACCCTTTCTTATTTGTAAATTTCGAGGACGAAATTTTTGTAAGGAAGGTAGAATGTAACGACTCAAATTTTACTGTACGAAAATTTTCAAGTTAATGTACAGAATAGAGTTGTAAGCTTGAGCACAAGTTATAAATTTAATTTATTTAAGAACAGCAAGAAACAACTTGCAGCTCACTGGTAAAGCCCTTGCACTGCTGTGACATAGCCCTTGTGTTCGAATCCCATCAGCCACATATATTTTTACAGTTTTTTATTTTAAACTTTTTGGAAGCCCAAAAGTTTACATATGAAATACACGTAAAAATGAAAAGTCGGATAAAACAAACACGTGCTAAATGTTGTATGAGCAGCCTAAGACACGTGGCAAGAATCCCATCACCCAAAACCCTAGCACGACCGGTGAGTTCGACCCCAGGCCCGGCGCCGATGTCACGCCCCGCTTCCCGGTATACGGGCAGAGGGCGCGATGAGGCCGCTACGTATTTACTATGAAGTAAACACGCTAAGCGTAACTAAGCAATATAAAAGAGATGTACACAAAAGACAAATGTAATGAAACATCAATTTTATTTATTAACATTCTTTTGTACAATGAATGGAAAAGTAAATACATCTGAATGAAAGTAATGCCTAAACAATGGCATAACAGGAATGGAAAGTACTGAAATGAAAATGTGTACAAGTGTAACTACAACTCAGGATCTTCAATAAACTGGTCCAAGTCTTCAGCGCTGGGCTCGATCTCTGGAAGGTCTGAATCACCTGACGACATTCAAAGAAGAAAAAAGAGAATGTCGTCAGCGAATAAATCGCCCAAGATAAGGGAGAAGTAGAATGGACAGAGAGTAAGAGAGAGTGTAGCTTTTAAAGTGGTATTATATTGTTATAATGTTGTATTTAGTGTTAACGCTGTTGTTTGTAGCTTGGTACAGAAAGATGCCAGTGTATACGAGAGGAGTCTCTATATGCCAGAGACTAGAGGCAAATGGAAGTACAAGGATCTGTTAGAAAGCCCGGAACAACGGCGTGGTATTCAGGTTAGGTGTCTTAAATCTTGCAGTCTCGTGCCACTTCTAACACCTTCCGTACCGATCTACCCCTTAAACCCCTTGAAGTATCGTTTGAATTGTTTGTATTGTATTGCAACTTGTATTGTCCTGTAATATAGATTGTATAATTGGATGACTTGCCGAAACCATGATATCGGTAAATGGATGTAACTGGAGAATCATGGATGTAACTGGAGAATCATGTGAATGGATGTATATCCATGGTTCGGTTCAGTCAATACAGATTTAATAGATTGAATATATGTATTCATGGATTCATATTGAATTGTTATATTGTAGATTGTACTTGAATCATAATCAAGTCAGATTGATTATAATGAGACTCAGTCTGAGTCGGAACAATTAGAAAAGAAATTGAAGTCCTGATTGTTTTGATGTTATCGGTAACCGCTGCACATGGGCGGCAGGATTTGTGTCTTTTTCAAAGACGATTACCATGTTGATAACACCGTTTGTTAAGTTGTCTACCTTAAAATAGGCAAGCACCCACTTCTCCGGCTCCCTGAGGCTCAAGAGATTGGTCCCGCTTAAATCTATATTTACTAGGGTCCTTATTGTAATTTATAGAACTTTAGGGAGTTTTATGTAAAAATAATTTTGTATACTTTTCATAATACACCCCAAGTATTTAGTTATCGTCTTTAGAGTTTTCTTAGGTGTAGATTTTATATATGTGATATTTCTAGTGAAAATAACCTAATTTCATAATATAGGGTATTTAATTGTAATATTGAACTTGTATGGAAATATCATGGTATTTTCATGTAAAGTGATTCTTTTGACTTAGAAAAGTTGGAATATTGATATTATAACAAAAATAGATATTTTGATAATACATATATATTTATATATTTATAAAAAATAATTTTAATTTATTATTTTCTAGAAATCTCATTTTCTTAAAATATTTGTATTTTAAATCACTCGAGACCGAATGCTCCTTGCGGAGGTCTGCAACTCGCACTACTAAGCCCGAGGATGTGCGATAATCCGCACCATCCCGAACGGGTTCCCCAAATCGGTTGTAACGGCGCTTTGCAAAGATTTGTAAAAAATACGTATCTTGTAGAAAACGGTTTTAGTAGTAAATGGTATTTATATGTAAAGTTTCATTTTCTCATATTCTATGTTCCCGAAATGTATTGTGTTATGTTGCATATGAGTGTTGTGAGGAGGTGGGTCATTACTTCGTGATCTACTTAAAGGTATAGCAAAATTATTGATGTTTTAAAGTTGAAATTAAACTACATGGTATTTTACTGAAAAAAAGTACGATAAAAATTGAAATAGAAATCCTTTTGATATGGAACTTGTTTAATATGACTTGTTAATGTTTAATAGTCAACATGTAAGGGTTTTGTATGTTTGTATTTAAGAACAAGTGGAATTTTTAGGAAGAACCGAATCGGAAATCGGATTAACTCCGATTCCGTCGGGTTTTATTAATACGAGTTTTTAGAAAAGAATAGAGAAGAGAGAGGTGGGACTTATGGGTTTGTAGTATAGATAAGATGGAGAGGAAGACGTAGGAGGTGTCGGTGTGTCGTTTCATCGCTGGGAGCTCCTAGGGTCGTCGTCGGAAGATCGCCAGAGTTTTGCCCTTCGCTACTCCACTTGTACATAAAATTTCTATAGAGTTTTCTAAAGAGTTTGGACAGAATTGAGAGTGAGGGGTGTGTGTATAGGGGTGGTATTTGTAGGGTAAAATTAGGGTTAGGGTAGGTGAAATGTTGAATTGAAAATGTATTAAAATTGTATTAAAAATATGGTTTAATGGGATTTTAAAGAGCTCTGTTTAATTGCAGGAAATTTAAAGTGTACAGGGGTAATGGGGAGGCCAAAAGACACACTTCTCATGTAAGGGACTCAACGATTTGCCCGAGTTCGGCCGGCGGCGGCGGCCGAGTCGCCGGCCGATTCAGGCCGAGTCAGGCCGGGGTTGGTCGCCGTTGGTCCGTCGTCATTTGGTCTTCCCCCTGGTCCAGTTTGTTTTATATGTGTAGTGGGGTTTTTACGAGTTATGCACGTGTAGACCCTCGGACTTCTAAAAATCTAAAATAAAACAATATTAAAAATAATGTGGGTGATGGGATTTGAACTCTGGTGTTTTGGTTCAGCAGTGCAAGGTCTTACAATGAGCTACAAGCTCCTTCTTGCTATTAAAAAGCAAAACAAACTTATAACTTGTGCTCAGGAAAAAATACCCCTTTCTGTATTTTTTGAAAAATTTGTACAGAAAATTGTACATGAAGTTTAGGGTTGTTACATTTTACCCTCCTTATAAAAATTTCGTCCTTGAAATTTGTAAAATGAAAGTGTAACAGATTCAAGGAAATTTTTGTGACTGAAGTACTGATAGTGTATGAAAAATAACCAAGTGATATAAGGGTTTTAAAAAAAATGTGAAAGAGACTTGGAAGAAAGATTTGGGTTAGGATAGACTCAAAATATATGAAATGATAAGATTTAAGGAATATGAATTGTAAAGAATATTTTAGTTCCTAGTTCTTGTGTTATATTGCTTAGGTTATTCACGCAGAACTGAACTGCATGGTAGTGTTCCATACAGCTCTGACCTGCATGGGCCACCAACAAAACCTGTCACGCCCCGCTTCCCGGTATACGGGCAGAGGGCGCTACGAGGCCGCTACGTATTTACTCTGAAGTAAATACGCTAAGCAATATAAAAGAGATGTACACAAGAGACAAATGTAATGAAACATCAACTTTATTTATTAACATTCTTTTGTACAATGCATGGAAAAGTAAATACATCTGAATGAAAGCAATGCCTAAACAATGACATAACAGGAATGGAAAACACTGAAATGAAAATGTGTACAAGTGTAACTACAGCTCGGGATCTTCAATAAACTGGTCCAAGTCTTCAGCGCTGGGCTCGATCTCTGGAAGGTCCGAATCACCTGACGACATTCAAAGAAGAAGAAAGAGAATATCGTCAGGGAACAAATCGCTCGGTAAGTCCCAAGATAAGGAAGAAGTAGAATAGACAGAGAGTAAGATAGAGTGTATCTTTTAAAGTGGTATTATATTGTTATAATGTTGTATTTAGTGTTAACGTTGTTGTTTGAAACTTGGTACAGAAAAATGCCAGTGTATACGAGAGGAGTCTCTATATGCCAGAGACTAGAGGCAAACGGAAGTACAAGGATCCGTTAGAAAACCCGGAAAAACGGCGTGGTATTCAGGTTAGGTGTCTTAAATCTTGCAGTATCGTGTCACTTCTAACACCTTCCATACCAATCTACCCCTTAAACCCCGCGAAATATCGTTTGAATTGTTTGTATTGTATTGCAACTTGTATTGTCTTATAATATAGATTGTATAATTGGATGACTTGCCGAAACCATGATATCAGTAAATGGATGTAACTGGAGAATCATGTGAATGGATGTATATCCATGGTTCGGTTCAGTCAATACAGATTGAATAGATTGAATATATGTATTCATGGATTCATATTGAATTGTTATATTGTAGATTGTACTTGAATCATATTCAAGTCAGATTGATTATAATGAGACTCAGTCTGAGTCGGAACAATTAGAAAAGAAATTGAAGTCCTGATTGTTTTGATATTATCGGTAACCGCTGCACATGGGCGGCAGGATTTGTGTCTTTTTCAAAGACGATAGGAGGTGCCGGTGCATCATTTCGTCGCCGGGAGAAAGTGGGTGCTTGCCTATTTAAGGTAGAAAACTAAAACTGGGTTATCAATGATAATTGTCTTGGAAAAAGACACAAATCCTGCCGTCCATGTGCAGCAGTTACCGATAACACCAAAATCTAATTCAGGCCTCAAATCTGTTTAAGTGTTTGACTCAATCTGAATCTCAGTCTAATCTGAATACAATCTAAACATGAACACAATCCAAACCTAACTCCAATCCAACAAGAATCCAATATATACTTGAACCTAAACATGTATAACGAACAATACAAACATGCAACTTGTTTTGACTTGACCGAACCATGGATATATTTTGACTTGAATACATGACTATCCGTTTACATCCTAATCCGTTTACATGAACAACTTATATCAAGGTTTCGGCAAGTCTTATACCATAAAACAAAAACAATATACATTCCGGGTTTTAAAGGGGTATATTGGTATAGAATGTGTTAGAATTGGAACTACACGGTCATTATAATACTCCTAACCTGAATATCCGTACCGTTGTCCCGTGGGATTAACGGGGCCTTGTACTCCATATGCCTTAGTCCACGGAGCAAGTTAGACTCCTCTCGTATACACTGATACATTCTGTACCAAGCTACAAACAACTACGTTAGTATAACAAAAACAGATAAATTATCAAATCTATTCCTTTTACTTGATCTATCCCTCTTTTGGGACTTACCGAGCGATTGGTCACTGATGATATTCCTATCTCTTCTTTCTTTGGAATGTTTTCAGGAGGACTCGACTCTCAGGAGATCGAGCCCAGTCAGGAAGATTTGGAGCAGTTTGCAGAGGAGCCAGAATTCTAGTTCTTACTTGTACTTACTTTTCTTTTCAGTTCATATGCCATTGTTTAGGCACTGCTTTCCATTACTGTATTTTACTTTCTAGTTGCATGTAAAGAATGAATATAAATAAAAAGTTGTTGTTTCATTACATCTGTTGTCATTCTTGTGTTATTTATTTTATATTGCTTATTTGCGATTAACGTGTTTGCTTTTGAGTAAATACATCGCGGCCTTGCCACGTCTCCTTACCCGTACACTGGGAAGCGGGGCGTGACACTTCTCCATTTGTGGACTTGGTCTGTTTGGCCTCAACCGGTTTAGAAAAGGAGCTTTATCAATAAGGGTTAGGTCCAACATTTGAGGAGAAGTTTGTGGGGATGGAATGGATCCCAAAATTGGATTTAGGATGGTCGTAGATGGTAATTCCTTCAAGGAAGTGGGCTGAGAGTTCGAGCCTAGTGAAAAACGGAGAATAGGCTCAGAAGAAGATTTTGGATCAGACGAAGTAGGAATAGAAGTAGTAGCCGGGGTATCATTTGTATCATCAACTTGTTCACGAACTTGGTTATCCATCTCTCTTCCCGATCTCAACATGGTTACGGCACTCACATTATAATTTTGTTGGTGAAAGATGAGATTTGCGCTTTGTGAGTGGCTGAGATTTGGTAGAGATTGAGATGGAAGTCTCCCTTTCTCTTTCTCACTCATCGCGACATTTAACTGTGCAATTTATGCTTTGATTAATTTTATGCTTTCACCGTGGGAAGCAGTGTGTTGCACTAACGTTTGGATGGAAGACGTTAAATTAACCATCGTTTGTGTGGATTATTTAATAAACGTTTCTAAGCTTCTTTCGTGTGCAGAGGATTTTTCGATACCGGCCGTTGGAATATTAGTCTGTGGTTGGAAAGAATTATTATACGGGACAAAGTTGTTGGCCAGATTTTGAAAAGCTTGCGATTGAAAGAGCTGCTGAATATGTTGTTGTGGCGATTGTTGCTGTGGAGGAAGCCTTTAATAGTTATTTTGGTTTGGGAACTGATTTTGATTTTGAGACCGTTTTTGGTTCCAAGCAAAATTAGGATGATTTCTCCATCCATGATTATAAGCTGATGAATAAGGATCATTTCTAGGTTGTTGCTGAAAAGCAACATTGGTTTGTTCATGACCTTGAGACGGAGGATTCAAAGGACATTCTTCTGTTAAATGTGATGGGTCAAAACAGCAACCACACACGGTTTTCGGGAGCGTAACTTGGTTTAGGGAGGCTGACGAGAATTTGCTTTCTATTGCTTCGAGTTTCTTTTGTATCGCGGCCATTTCGGCTTTTATTGCGATGGAAACGTCGAGCTGATGGATACCTACCCTAGATGAAGATGATGTTGGTCTATTTCTCTCCCACTGTAATGTCTGTTCGGCGAGATCTTCCAGAAATTTTCATGCTTCGCCATCGTCTTTTGACATGAAATGACATTGACAAATGGTTTCTAGCATTTGTTTTGTCACTGAATTAACACCCTCATATATAATTCAGCAAAGTTACCATCTATCAATTCCGTGATGAGGACATTGCACTAGAAGATCCTTAAACCGTTCAAAGCATTTCCAGAAGGGTTCGTTGGGAAGTTAGGTAAACTGGTTAATCTCGCTTCGAACACGGGCGGTCTTGTGATGAGGATAGAATTTCTTAAGGAATGCTATAACGAATTCATCCCATTTAGAAATAGAATGTGTGGCAGTGCTATAAAGCCACTTTTCTGCTAGATCCCACAAAGTAAAAGGGAGAAGACGTAATCATAGTGCATCCCTGAAAGTTGGGTTGTGCTCATCATTGCACATACGTTTTCGAATTTGGTTATAAAAATGTATGCATCTTCAGATTCAAGCCCATGAAATTTGGGCAACAGGTTGATAAAGTGGGGTTTAATTTTGAAATTATCCCCATTGGCTGGTGGAAGAGACAGACACGTAGGAAGGGGCCCGCGTACGGGTAGCATCTTTCTTAAAGAGAGGTGCGTGGTGGATTCTGCGCACCTACGTATGGTGGCAGGGTGGTATTGTTAAAACCCGATGGAGATCCGTCCATCTCGGAAGATGTGGTTGTGGAGGAGAAATAGAAGATGAAGAAGTACCGACTTCGGGGTCGATAGCAAAAACGCGGACAAGACGGGCAGTAGAATCCCGTGTCTAGCCGATCATGCATTAAGTGGGTTTAGTGCACGTGGCAGTGTATGAAATGTGTGAGAATGATTTTAAGAGGGCATGTTTTGAAAAAAATATCGGACGTGTGGCTTGACTCAACAAATCACAAAATGCACAATCAATCCCTAAAGCTAGGTTTACCTAGGTCAAGTCACTAGACCGCTCCTAGAATTCCAAAGGACAAGACGCATGATTAATCCTCTACTACCTCCTTATCACTCTTGTGACCAGGTAAGTGGGAGGTATCCGCTATACGAATCACCGAAATAGCGGGCCTAATTAAGTAACCACTTTCCTTAGTCACACTTACCTTAGACACCATAAGAGAAATGCGGATAAGCAATAGATTACCCACGACCCTTTTCTGTCCTAATTGAGCGCGACAGTCCTTAGAAGTTTGGTCTAGATATTTTTTTTTATTAATATAGGGTGATAGTATGCACGTTTGTGATTTGTGAGGCCTAGGAAGGGTGATGAAATCCTCACCTAATCTGGATTTGGGTTTATTGCCCCTTAAAGTCCGGTTTAGATATGCAATAACAAACTGAAATCGTAACACGCAAAAAGTTTTTTTTGGCGGCGCTGTTTGCAAAGAATCCTGCAGGCAAAATCAGATTATTGGAGTTTTAGAGAAGAGAAAGAATATAGGAAAATACCACAGAAATTTGGAGGCCCAACTCCACAAGAAGGCCGTGGTCCCGCCGCCAAATGCACAAATAGCCATGGTCCCGCCGCCATTTCCCAAGAGCTTCTGCTGAAATTTCTTCAGGGCACACCTATGCTCCTTTGGTCTAAGTTTAAAGTCTCTGGCTCTTTGTTGGTTTGCTTCAGTTACTCCAGATTCTCTTGCAAAACTCGCACAATAATCGTTATAAACACAAAATGCGGTTTTAGTTCTCTTTTATTTTATGTTTGCTGGTTTTAATAAGAAATCAACCCGAATAACAAGAAAAAAATTACGACTGTCTCCCCGGTAACGGCGCCATTTGATTGTTCGTATGCGAAGAAGTAGTTTTGTAAATAACCGCAATCAAAACGGTGTCGCTAATAGCTAGCCGCGATGAGTACGGGTTGTCCCCAGGGAAACGTGAACTCTTTTCTTTCTTTATACGAGTTGATAAAAGATAGGATGGTTTGATTGTCTTTTTATTTTAAAACGGATATAAAATTTATAATAAAAATGCTTGTAGGGTTCATAGAACTTAGTAGTTAATGGATAAATATTTAAAAATGACTCTTTTAATCTTTTAATAGTGTAAAACTTGAGCGATGGTGATGAATGTAGATTAGGGTTCTTGAAGGGAATTAGGGTTTCCTACTCTCAACCCTTGTCCTTTCATTGATCTCTATTCATGTCAAGCCCTTAACAAAATAAGTGTTTAACCAATCTCAAATCGTGGTCGTGACTATCAATAAATTAATAGCGTGCCCGATAAGAAGGTTAACATTTATTTTGCTAAAATTTATAAACATTAAAATGTTTAAAAGAAGTTAAAAGATTCTTCATCCATTATCCTACCCTATCCTACAAACCCTAGCAAGCAAGGAATTACTCGTCCATGGTTAGTGATTTAGAAGAAAGGTTGTAGAAGAATAAAAACATAATTAAGATGCAGCAAAGTAATGCGTAAAGTAAATGCTGAAAAAGTAAATACAAAAAGAATTAAAAAAAACTACATTTATTAATCAACTATTGCATACAACTTTTCTCCTTAAAAACTAGATTACAAGAACCCTAGTTTGCTCTAGATCTCTCTTTATGGAGGTAAATGAATAAATGATTATGTGATCTTTTGGATACTTGGATCTCTTGATCTCTTCGATGATCCTCTTGAATGTACAGCTCTCGGTCCTTTATATAGTCTCTGAAACCAGAAACCCTAGATTCCATATGAGATTATATGCAGTTAAAATCATGATCCCAAAATCCCACATCCAACGGCCCTGATTTGGCGGCCCTTCCACCGCATAATGCCACGTTTGGTCGCCCTTCCGCCCCTCTTTGGTGGAATTGGATTTTTAGATTTTTTCTGGATTTTGTGTCAATATTTGGAGATCCTTTTGATGTATAGATTCTGAAAATATTATTCCGAGTCTCTGTCGTTGCTAGATTCCTCGATTTGCTTTTAAAATTTGGTAGATTCGGTGCAGATATCTCGATTTGACTTGGATCTCTTACATGGATTTTAGACCTGAGCTAATGCCCGCATAATATCTCAAATCAAAGTGTCAGTAGCATTTGGTATTTTTGAGATATTATTTTAACCATTTATATGATATAATATCTTAAGAATATTGATTAGAAATATTTGATAAGATATGCATATATTAATTACTAATATTTTATTTAAATATTATATGGATATATTTTCCCTAATTATATTAATTAAAATGAAGAATCATATGATAATAATCTTTTTACAAATAAACCCATATATGTTCTATATTTACAATTAACACCTTTTAGTAGTTACAAATAGTAGGGAAAATGTTCATAAAAATATGCAATATATTATACTAATCACCTCCAAAAAAATAATTAATTTTTAAATTAACACGTGCAACGCACGTGCATAAATTCTAGTCTTTTACTAATATCACTATCATCATTCTTTTATTAATTTGCATCCGACTTCATGTGACATATTAAAGGGTTTTTCAAGACATTCTATTCTATCTATCATCATTGATTAATATAATGGAAATTTCACCAAAATTATCATGTACCATAGCATATGTTCTCAAAACCTCCTGACGAAATTTCCCAACCCCTACCTGACCCCAGCGATCCCATGCCGTTAAATTTCCAATTTTTAAAGTTATTTTACACCCTTCACGTGACTTTTTACTTTTTTAATCCCCAAAGTTATCTTTTCCCCATTTTAACACCCCCTCTTCTCTCAACCCCTCAACCCCATAATTTCTAGAGTTTGATTGTTCGAGATCGATGAAGAAAACGCAATCATCGCTGCTCATTGCTCCATCACCGTCACCAGGCTCAAGATCTACAGCACCGCCATCACCATACTCTACTCACTGCACACTATGATGTGGACACCATCTCCCTCGTGTGCCGCCGCCGCCACATGCTCGTCATCTCCGACGAGCTCTCCTCTCTGTCCACTGCGACGTGAACACCATCTTCTTAACATGTCGCCGCCTCAACGTAATTATATCCTAATTTAAGTGGGTTATCAATTATGTGACCAATTATTCTTTCTTACTTTTCCTTTTAATTATGTGATTTCATCCCAATTCAATTGGGTTATCAAGGGCTTGTTGAATAATGGTTGGAATGTGTTTGTATAAATAATTGAATGATAATGATGTTGTTTGCTATAATAAATTTTATATTAATGAATAGTGCTTAGAATGCGTTTGTATAAATGATTGAATGATGATGATACCGTTTAGATTGTATTTGTATGAATGTCATTTTAGATGGTGTTTGGAATATGAATCGTGCTTTTTAAGTGTGAATTGAAGGCTACAGCGGCGGGGCCCATGGAAGCGGCGTCAATGACGACGATCAAGAGAAAAAGATGAGGAGCATGAATCCACCATCAGAGGCAACAATCCCTTGAGCTCTGGCAACGGCGATGCGGTGCTTGACGTCTACGACGACTCATGACCTTACTTGAAGGAAGAAAACATCTTGAATCAAGATCCCTCCATTAGAGCCGAGAAGGCCACCGTTGAGATCTCTTACGTTGGCAACATGGCAAGCGATCGATCATTTCCTTTGATTTCAAATTTGGATGTTTTTTGTGATGGTATTACTTTAAATGGATATTGAAATATGTTTTTTCGTTAATTTAGGAGTTGGGTTACCAATGCAAAATGAAGGAAATTATATTAAGATCTGAGAATTTAAGATCTGAGAATGGAATGCATTATGATATTCGATACAATTTAGCTTAATCAACCTTCAATTTAAATAGTAAACAACTCAAAAATTTCTCACTCCCTCTCTCAAGCATTTATACAGACACATTTCATGCACCATTATTTCCAAAATTTATACAAACACTCTCTAAACATTTTTACAAACACATTACAAACACATTTCAAGCACCATTATCTCCAAAATTTATATAAATATATTCCAAACAGGTTACAAATAAAAAAAAAACCTCTCTCTCAAGCATTTACACAAACACATTCTAACCGCCATTATCTATATCCATTCTGTTAGCTTATGGATTTTTATGATATCGTTTATCCATTCTCTCTTTGTTTTGATGATAGGTTAAACATGAATAGTTTGTTTAGTGTCGCTTGCTTATCTTACTTTACCTTATCAATACTAAACTCATATACACTTGTGTATTAGTTTGCTTTTCTTATATCTTGTGTATACCGTGTAATATATCTATATCGACATCCTTTACTTGTTTTATATTCTTTGATACCGATATATCACCCTCATTCATTGTTTTGGTAATTCACAATATGGAGATACACACACGTGTGCTCATCTATCTTGGTTTTCATATATCATGTGTGTGTGTCTCATGCTTTGAGTTTGATTTATATCTTGATATCGATATATTATTCATGATTGTGATATCAAACAATGAATGTCCATATACCAGTGTTTACTATCTTGTTTATTTTCATAACACTGTATATGATATACTTAGTCGTGTTGAGATTACTTTTCACGATATCAGTGTTAGTAATATGTATACCATAGAGGCCATTACTGTATATGCGATATATATTTTAGTGGATGCTTGGACATATATAGGGAGGATTTTCTTGCTCGACATGATAGTATGCTATCTGGTTGCACTTTATCTTAACATGTACACTTATTGTCTCTCTATTACATGTTGATAAAGCCCTTAGGATGAGTACTTGACTACCAGGATTATGATGCAGATCATACTAGTGGGGCTGAGGTAGTCGGTAAGTATATCCTTCAAATATTCCTAGTCGTGGGAGTATCAAGACAGGGTATCGATACTCCAGAGTAGACTAGCGTATGCGCTTCTTGACCCATATGATGGGTGATGGATGATCCCACATCCATTGGTGTTTGACATCAGAGAAGGTATACGGGTGCTCAGTGGAGACTGGGTACATTGGACGGACTCGCCGAGAACTCCTAGATGGTATTATACCTATCGTCAGATAGCAGTTCTCTGGTGACACTGGTACAGGTTAGTCTGTCGACCCGAGATCGTCATAGAGTCTTGTGTGATTCCCACTGTGCTTTGATTTCCACCTTAGCACATTCAAGAGAACATGCAAAATAGTGGTTTTTAGGTACAGTCCCGAGTCATATGGAGGCAATGAGCGATAGGAGGGGATTTCGTCTCTCCCGGTATTGGGGGTTGATGTTGCGCTATGCTTGATTGGCCATAACAGGAAATCCCTGGCCAGGGTTGCTGAGATCTACTGGTAAGTGTTATTAGTAGTATCTCGAACCGTTATGGACCTCACATCGGCATGACTTATCAGGCTATTGGGGTCTGACGTTGTACCACCCCCAGGCTGTGATATGCGACATATCTGACGAAGAGACCGGACTGTACGGTAGTGTTACTGATTGGATTCGCAGAAGTATGAGCGGGCTTGCTTGTTGATCGTCTGATCGCTCAATACCCGGGTGGACGTTACGTTTAGCGGACCGCTTGCGGCTTGTGGGTGACTGATATGATCACCACCTACTGCCGGCGTATTGACGAGTCTTTAGAGTCCTACACAGAGGTTTCCTAGCTCAAGCAAAACGAAGTAGGAGCACATATGTGATATGTGCGGGACCGAGATTAATACGCGTATGTGATACCGCATTCTATTCTCGTATATGTGATATCGGTCGGTTATATATGATATAGCAGGGCTGTCGAATCAAGTGTTGATTCGATAAGTTGATACATATGATATTAGTCGGTTGTATGTGATATAGCCGGATTATTAAATCAAGTGTTCATTTAATAATTTAATGTATAATTATATATTTGACAAGGTGGTGCAAGTGTTTTAAAAATGTGAAAAATGTGTGAAGGAATGAAAGAATGCGAAGGTTTTGCTAAGATTGTAAAAGAGGTGAGGGAATTTTGGGTTAGGACAGATTCAAAGTTTATGAAATGATAAGATTCAAGAGGTGTGAATTGTAAGATTCAAGGAACATGAATTGTAAAGAATGTTTTAGTCGTTGGTTCTTGTGTTATATTGCTTAGGTTGTTCAAGCAGAACAGAACTGCATGATAGGATTTCATACAGCTCTGACATGCATGGGCCACCAACAAAATCTTTCACGCCCCGCTTCCCGGTATACGGGCAGAGGACTCGACGAGACCGCTACGTATTTAATGTGAAGTAAATACGCTAAGCGTATCTAAGCAATATAAAAGTAAATGCACAAGAGACAAGATATAATAAAACAACAACTTTATTTATTCACATTCTTTCTGTACAATGCATGGAAATGTAAATACAACTGAGATAAAGCAATGCCTAAACAATGACATAACAGAAAAGGAAAGGTACTGAAATAAAAGTGTACAATGAACTAAAGCTCTGGGTCTTCAATGAAATGGTCCAAATCTTCAGCGCTGGGCTCGATCTCTGACATGTCCAGATCACCTGACGACATTCAAAGAAGAAAGAAGAGAATGTCGTCGCGAACAGATTGCTCGGTAAGTCCCAAAGATAAGAGGGAATAGAATAGTCAGAATAAGAGGTAGTTTTTAAAGTTGTATTATATTGTTATGATGTTGTATTAACGATGTTGTTTATAGCTTGGTACAGAAGGATGTCAGTGTATACGAGAGGAGTCGCCGGTGCGTCGCTTCATCGCCGAGAGCTCCTAGAACGATCGCCGGAATTTCGCCGGGAATTTCGCCGTAGCTTCGCTTCGTGCTCATTTTCAAAGTACACAAGTTTCTTCGAAATTTTAGAGAGTTGGCTCAAAGTTTGGGATGAGAGGGTAGAGTGTAGGGGTGGTATTTATAGCGTTAGGCTAAGTTTAGGGTAGATGACGGGTTTTAATTTTAAAAAATGTAAATGTATTGAAAATCATTAAAAAATGGAGTAAATGGTGGTTAATGGGCTCTCTGAAACCGATCTAAATAAATGGAGTGTGCAGGGGGTAGGGGAGGCCAAGAGACACTTTTCACCTGTGCCTGACTTCGTCCGACTCGGCCGGCGGACCGACCGACTCGGGCCGGCGCCGCCGGCCGGACTCGGCCGGACGGCCGAGTCCCCAACAGATGAAAGGTGTCTCTTGGCCTCCCCTACCCCCCTGCACACTCTATTTATTTAGATCGGTTCTAGAGATCCCATTAACCACCATTTACTCCATTTTTTTTAATGATTTTCAATACATTTTTACATTTTTTAAAATTAAAACATTTCATCTACCCTAACTCTAGCCTAACCCTATAAATATCACCCCTACACTCTACCCTCTCACCCCAAACTCTGAGCCAACTCTCTAAAATTTCCAAGAAACTTGTGTACTTTGAAAACGAGCACGAAGCGAAGCTACGGCGAAATTCCCGGCGAACTTCCGGCGATCGTTCTAGGAGCTCTCGGCGACGAAGCGACGCACCGACAACTCCTCTCGTATACACCGGCATCCTTCTGTACCAATCTACAAACAACATCGTTAACACAACATCATAACAATATAATAAAACTTTAAAAGCTACCTCTTATTCTGTCTATTCTATTCCCTCTTATCTTTGGGACTTACCGAGCGATCTGTTCGCTAATGACATTCTCTTCTTTCTTCTTTGAATGTCGTCAGGTGATCTGGACGCGTCAGAGATCGAGCCCAGCGCTGAAGACTTGGACCATTTCATTGAAGACCCGGAGCTTTAGTTCATTGTACACTTTTATTTCAGTACCTTTCCTTTTCTGTTATGCCATTGTGTAGGCATTATTGCTTTATCTCGGTTGTATTTACATTTCCATGCATTGTACAGAAAGAATGTGAATAAATAAAGTTGTTGTTTTATTATATCTTGTCTCTTGTGCATTTACTTTTATATTGCTTAGATACGCTTAGCGTATTTACTTCACAGTAAATACGTAGCGGTCTCGTCACGTCCTCTACCCGTATACCGGAAAGCGGGGCGTGACAGGATTAAAAGTCCGTCGCAATTACGTAGCGTACGCGGATACTCGCCGGGTAACCTTACTAGATAGCCATGCCCCATAGCCCAGACCAAGTGACTGTAGGAGAACCCCGTCGCCAAAAGTATCCGTTCGGATGCTCGCGACCGCGATGTTCCGCCTAAGTGCACTTCGTCGACGGCATCGGAGGTGCGGCCGTCTACTATAGTTTCCGATGAGCATTCGATCAGGTTGTCGGGAATCTTGTTGAATTATCCGACTGGTTATTGAAAAGTGTTTTCAATATCGAGACTAAAATGCGGGGTTTATAATTTTTAGGCATGTGATGTCTAAGGAATTCATTTGTTAGGCATGAAATCTAAAGTATGTGATACATTGGGTTTATGATGTCTAAGGTGGTTGCGGATTCCAATTGTCGTAGTTTTTCACTTTCTTTTCTACGTCCGTAAGTGTAATATGTGGTGTATCGCCGGTTTCGTTGCTATACGTCAACGACAATTGGGATACGCATATTTACTTACGTTGATGACATGTGATGTTATGTGTTGCTGTGATATGTTATATTGGATCGTCGTGTTTTGAATAGCCGGTTTTTTTTATGTGAGATGAGAGCTTTTCCATTTTCATTCATGTTAAAGCTTGTATGTAATATTCTTTTAATGGGGCACTTCCGGGTTGAGGATGATGTCACCATTGATGTATATTATTTACTTTTCCGCATTAGGATAGACCCAAGGAGGAGAGCACAAGTAACCGGGTTCTAGGGTCCAGTGGGAGACCACATCGAGGAGTCGAGATCGAGTCTCCTAACTCTTGAATTGGGGGGGTTGCTTGCCGCTCTCGTAGGGGTCTAGGGATGTGGGTTTGGCTATTCATCGCGACCGTGGAATCCGTATTTTTTACTGGCTTAATTTAAAACACGGAATTCCTAGTATATCCAATAATTCATATGTGTTCTTCTGCTGCTGATATTCTGTGATGTGATCACTTGATATTCTGAGACAAATGCTTATATTATATATATGATATATAATAACTATTGCTGCTTTCGTTTCTTCTGTGATTCTTAGGAAGCATAATTGATGAGACTTCATTAATGAGATTAATGAAATAAAAGAAACCTAAAGATGTTGTAGAATCTTGTTTTAAAAACTGGTAGCTCTAGTTCTTGCATTGCATAGCGGTATTCCTTGTAGAATATCCAACACCTTATTCGATAAGGAAAGAGCCGAGACCCCTTCACCGGGAGTGACCTCTTTAGCGAAACTGACAGATGCTACAACCCACTCGGTTTTGTCTTTTGATTGCTTTTTTAGTTCATGCTTTGCATAGTGGTATTTTTGAAATATCCAGCATCTCATTCGATGAGGAAAGAACCGAGATCCCTTCACCGGGAGTGACATCTTTAGCAAAACTAGTAAAAACCTCGAAAACACTCCTTTTTCAAAATCACTCGATTCTACAATGATATCAAGTTCATTACGCAAAGTTTTTTTTAAAAAACCTGTCGTAGCCCTCCGCCATTTTAGATAAGTGCTACTTAGTATTCGTACTACGTTTGTTGACCTCCGTCAAGGCGTAGTGTGCGGTAGCTGACTAGTGCTTATCTGCTGCATATGATGCGATTGGATTAGGGTAGTCGTGTGGCCTTGTTGACCTCCGTCAAGGGTCGTGCGGGTGGGTTTAATTCAATCATGAAATGTACGGGTTGAACTTAACTAGCAGCCTATGGTTTGTTGTCCTCCGTCAAGGTCATAGGACGCTAGGGGTAAAATATTATCGTGAATTTCAAATGTTGAAATTTGCAATGAGATTGCATACCTTCTATGAGATAGTTGGATCCCGATACCCACTGCGAGTAAGAGTTACTCCTGGGAGAGTTTTACACATTACAATTAGCCGATCAAGTAGGTGTCTAGAAAGGTGTTAACGGGGTTACGCCCCTAGGAAAACGAGGTTTATTTTAATTAGGTCCGTGCGAAAGCACGGAGAACCTTCCTCAAAGTACCGACACTGGCCTGGCCGAAAGATTGGCGAACTTGTATTGTGTAATTAATCCCGACTAGTCTTACCTTTTAAGGTTTGAAGGAAGATTTGATAAAAACAGTGGGAGCCATCCTGATTAGATAAAATAATAACCAATCTGATCTTGCAAGAGCATACGCAGAGTGTTTTTTTCTCTCTCTCCTGGTAGAGACCATGTCATGCCTTAATCAAGATGATAATATGGATGCATTGACCGAACCTGCTTATTATACTGAGCTGGGGAACGTTGGTTCCGCTCAATCTTATAATTGTTATAAGTCCGAGCAGGAAATAGAGGAATATCCGGATTTCCTACGCCATACAAACGAGGAATAAGCATGTTAATGCATATTCTTCGGGTGTGTTCGTTATTAAGAACTGTTTCTCAGTATCCTCTATGTCCTGGGTATGAGATACCGGATCAGGATCCCGTATATGTAATCTGTTACATGGGCTACAGAAAGGTAGAGAACTGGGAATTGGTGATATGTCTCCAAGTGTAGAGAATTGTGCAATTGTTGCAGCCAAATCAGTTGGCAGATATCACCCTGTATTACCAAATGGTAAATACATTGATTCTGAACGAATGTTATTACATGCCGAACCTGATATACAACATTACATCAGATTATTTATTAAGTTAAAGAAGGATATAATTCTGTATTGGAGGATAATGTTCTGAACATTTTCCTGAATCAAGAGTTGATTGGATCAAGCACGTTATGAAATGGCATATACGTTCTAAATCAAACCACAGTTCAAAGTATGTAGAACACACACAAGAGGAATAGTTCAGAAATGAACGAATCCTTCTTGTGGCATTGTAGACTATGTCATATCAATCCGACACGACCAGCTAAGTTACATAAGGATGAATATGTGAATCTGTTCGAATTTTCATCTTATGATACTTGCCAGTCTTGTCTCAAAGGTAAAATGACCAATACTCCGTTTACTGGAAACATAGAAAGAGTTATCGAACTCTTGTGACAGATACATGATGATGTATACAGTCCTATGTCTATAAATGACAAGGTTGGTTCTTCATACTTCATTATATTCACGGATCATCTCTCAGGATTCGGACATATGTTCCTGTTGAAACACAAGTCTGAAACTTTTGAGAAATTCAAGGAATATAAGCTTGAAGTTGAGAACCAGACGGAAAGAAGTATTAAGTCCTTCGATGTGATCGACGAGCAGAATACTTGGGCATGGAGTTCTAGGATTATTTAACAGAGAATAGGATTCTCTCTCAGCTTACTCCTTCGAGTACACCACAGCACAACGGTGTATCGTGGTGAAGGTATCGCGCCCTATGAGATATGACGCACTCTATGATGAGTATTGCTGAGTTGCCTGTTTCCTTTTGGTGTTATGCACTTGAGAAGCTGCATACCTATTGAATGGGATTCTATCCAAATCAGCGCCTACCACTTCATATGAGATATAGAATGGAAAGAGACCATGTCTTAAACGAGTTAAGATATGGGGTTGTTCGGCCTATGTTGAAAAGCAAAATCCGGACAAGCTCGAGGCAAGGTCAGTTCTGTATAAGTTTGTTGGTTATCCCAAACATTTGCGAGGGAATATCTTCTACCACACCGAGGAGCAAAAGGTGTTTTGTTTCTCAGCATGCCACCTTTTTAGAAAATGATTTTCTTATGAAGAAATTAGAGGTCATGAGGTAGAACTGGAAGGAATTCCAGCAGAACAAACTAACAGCTGATGATTTGGTGAAACCAAAGAATTCAATAGTCTCCAACGAACCTCAGCCTCTCCGCGGATCTGGTAGGGTTCCTCATCCACCTGAGAGATACTACGGTTTTCTCGGTGACAGTGGGAGCGAGGATTGCATCATGGTAGATGATGACCCAACCAGGTTCAGGCAGGCCATCACGAGTGGGGACTCTGTGAAATGGCTGAATGCTATGCTATCAAAGATGGAATCCATGTACACCAACAAAGTATGACTTTGAATGTTGCACATGAAGGGGTAAAACCCATCGGGAGCAAATAGATCTTGAGAAGATTCTTGGTGTAAATGGAAAAGTTGAGACTTTCAAAGCTAGACTTGTAGTAAATGGCTATCATCATTAACCAGGTGTGGTTTATGATGAAACCTTTTCTCCAGTGACTATGCTTAAGTCCATCAGGATTAAAGCAGGTATCGCGGAGTTGGAACATCTGTTTTGATGTGGCAGTTAAAGAGTTTGACTTCATCAAAAGGTAAATGAACCTTGTATATACAAGAAGGTTGTAGAGAGTAAGGCTGTCTTCCTCGTATTGTACGTAGATGACATACTCTTGATAGGAAATGGTTTCTTATGCTACACTCGGTCAAGCTCCTCTTATCACGAGGATTCTCCATGGAAGATCTGGATGATACCTACTACATCTTGTGGATTATGATCTATGGTGATAGATCTAAGTGGATGTTGGGACTGTCCTAAATCCAGGTATATTAACACCATACTAAAGGGGTTTAGTATGGAGGATTCTAAGCGTGGTGGTTCTCCTACTTACTTAGGAATCACTCTCTCTAAAAAGATGTCTTCCAAGACTGATTTGGAAAAAGCTCGTGTGCAAGGGATACCCGATGCTTCGGCACTAGGCTCTATCATGTATGCGATGTTATGTACCAGACCAGATGTAGCTGACTCACTAGGTGTAGTGATCACGAATCAATCGGATCTTGGGAGAATCACTGGAAAGCTGTGTAGGGCATTCCTAAGTACTTAAGAATCACTAAGGAAATGTTCTTGGGGTTTGGTAACGGTAAACTCCAGTGGGAGTCCTTTACCAATTCGAGCTTCTAGAGTGATAAGGTCGACTGAAAGTCAGTCACGTGCTTTGTCTTTACCCTCAGTGGAGGGACGATATGTTGGAAGAGTTCCAAGCTAGATACCGTGGCATACTAGACGATAAAGGCTGAATATATCGCTACCAACGATACCGCCAAAGTGGTTGTCTGGGCATTTCTTGTTCATGAGATGAACAAAGTTCCTACCATTGAGCGTTCAATAACTGTTATCGTGACAACAATGGAGTTGTGGCTTTGTCCTAGGAACACCGTCCCATCAGTGATCCAGGCATATTCTAAGGCAAGTATCACCTGATCAGGAAGATGGTTGATCTTCAAGGGATCGAGGTCAGGAGAGTTGACGCGAAGGATAACACGGCGGATCCACTCACGAAGGCCTTTCCTTAGAGAGACTCCTATAGGACGTTGAGTATGAGATACTACAACAAATGGCCTTAGTGCAAGTGGGAGATTGTTAGTAATATGTATGCCCTAGAGGCCATTACTGTACATGTGATGTATATTGTAGTGGATGCTTGGACATATATAGGGAGGACTTTCTTGCTCGACATGATAATATGTTATCTGGTTGCACTTTATCTTAACATGTACACTTATTTTCTCTCTATTACATGTTGATAAATCCCTTAGGATGAGTACTTGACTACCAGGATTATGATGCAGATCATACTAGTGGGGCTGAGGTAGTCGGTAAGTACATCCTTCAAATGTTCCCAGTCGTGGGAGTATCGAGATAGGGCATCGATACTCCAGAGTAGACTAGCGTATGCGCTTCTTGACCCATATGATGGGCGATGGATGATCCCATATCCATTGGTGTTTGACAGCAGAGAAGGTATACGGGTGCTCAGTGGAGACTGGGTGCATTGGACGGACTCGCCGAGAACTCCTAGATGGTATTATACCTATCGTCAGATAGCAGTTCTCTGGTGACACTGGTACAGGTTAGTCTGTCGACCCGAGATCGTCATAGAGTCTTGTGTGATTCCCACTGTGCTTTGATTTCCACCTTAGCACATTCAAGAGAACGTGCAAAATAGTGGTTTTTGGGTACAGTCCCGAGTCATATGGAGGCAATGAGCGATAGGAGGGGATTTCGTCTCTCCCGGTATTGGGGGTTGATGTTGCGCTATGCTTGATTGGCTATAACAGGAAATCCCTGGCCAGGGTTGCTGAGATCTACTGGTAAGTGTTATCAGTAGTTTCTCGAACCGTTATGGACCTCACATCGGCATGACTTATCAGGCTATTGGGGTCTGACATTGTACCACCCCCAAGCTGTGATATGCGACATGTCTGACGAAAAGACCGGACTGTACGGTAGTGTTACTGATTGGATTCGCAGAAGTATGAGCAGGCTTGCTTGTTGATCTTCTGATCGTTCAATACCCGGGTGGCCGTTACGTTTAGCAGACCGCTTGCGGCTTGTGGGTGACTGATATGATCACCACCTACTGCCGGCGTATTGACGAGTCTTTAGAGTCCTACACAGAGGTTTCCTGGCTCAAGCGAAACGAAGTAGGAGCACATATGTGAAATGTGCGGGACCGAGATTAATGCGCATATGTGATACCGCATTCTATTCTCGCGATATGTGATATCGGTCGGTTATATGTGATATAGCCGGGCTGTCGAATCAAGTGTTGATTCGATAAGTTGATACATACGATATTAGTCGGTTGTATGTGATATAGCCGGATTATTAAATCAAGTGTTCATTTAATAATTTAATGTATAATTATATATTTGATATATTATCTTACATTAACTAATATCAGCTCACTTAAGATTTCTTTTTCTCACTAGTGTACACTTAGTATATATGTGATATATATTAATGTACATCTTTTGTGTCATACTTGATGCCACATGCTACATGGGTGTATGAGTCTCACACCATACTTATAATAATGATAATGTTTTATTTATTTAAAGTAAATCAAATTAGTTGGAATTTAGTCACATGGTGAAGCTTATAGAAGCTTGTGGAACCATTGATCAAGTCCACTAATTTTGTTTTACTTGTAGATATTTATTAACCTAACCATTATTGTTAGCCATGGTTTATTCTCTACATGAGTTGATGTATGACACTAACTCACCCATGGTTGCTATTCTCACCCATTATTCTATTCACACTTCATCTTCTTCCTCATCTCCAAAAAGCTTTCTAGCTTCATGAGAGGTGAAGAAATATAGTGAGAAAATTATTTCTAAAGTGAGCAAAATTCATACTTCATCAACCTCTTCTCTACTAGCCATTTAGATTGGGTTGTTTATTCACCAAGTTCATCACTTAGTGAAGAGGTAGCTTGAGTTAGTGTCTCCTCGACATAGATCATCTTCGGCCTCGAAGACTTCATGCAAGTTTGTTCATTTCACCTTGTGGAGCCTCACTAGAGTCCGGGAGATCACTACTTGAAGCGAAGGGACTACTATACGGAGCTATTGAAGTGAAGGACCGGTCTACAAAGGTTGTATTTCTTATTTACTTAGATGTAAAGATTTTGACATGCTTGTTCATTTAATTCTCTAGTTTAGATTCTAGCGTTAGGGTTCTTTAGCGCGCCAATTTTTTGAAAACGGCATGGGCGATGCCTCTCGAAACCCAGTGGCCGCCTAGGGAACCCAACAATCAGATATCTCACGACACAAGCATACAACGGAGGATGGATGAAATTGAGTTTAACCGCCAAATCTAATGGAGGTTGGAGAATACGGACGGGAGCTTCCAAAATTGCACAATCAAGCTTCAAGAAGCTAAGTAGCCAAAGTTCAAGAGATTCAAGAGTTCAAACTACGAATAGCTAAGTAGTAAGAAGCCGATGTCCGAGTTTGAAGTGTTAAAGATCGAAGCCAAAAAGAAGTTCATTTGAATATCAAATATCGATTTCAAGATGCACTTGAGTTGAGTGGCGAAGATCAATGGAAGTCAAGTTGAAGATCAACTGAAGATCATGCGATTCAAAGTTTAAGAGCTCGCGTCGAGGTGTCGAAAATTCAAGATTTATAAGAAATGCGACATCGACATAGGATTCTACGTAAGTACTCTATTGAATATGGTTATTATCAATTAGAGCTCTTGAACACTCACATACGATAGCACAAAAGTTTTACAATCTTCGGGTTTTTGAGTTTAAAGTTTTTGTATTCTTAAAACCCCAAGTTTTCTATTTTTGTGCTTTCCAGATGTCTGCCTTATTGAAGCTCAGACGTCTGTGCACCATTCTTTTTCTGACATTTGAAAATATCAATTTTTTTTTAGATGAGACAGACGTCTGAAGGTCAATGGACCAGCCGTCTAATGAAGGGTTTTCAAACAGATTTTTATAACTTCAAACGTTTGCCATTTGAAATTCAGACGTCTATCGAGCTTTGCCTTGCACTCGGTTTTTTTTTTGAAAAACCAGACGTCAAATGAAGGTTTTTTGTTCTTCAGATGTCTGGCCAATTACGCTTCAGACGTCTGTTTCGATCTGTGTTTTAAATTGCCTTCTTTAAAATGATCGACAGATGTCTGCAGCTATACGGGGAAGACGTTTGATGAAGAAAAGTTTGGAAAATTTTCCCGTTTATAGCCGTTGGAGATTTGTTTTATTTTAGGCCAGACTTCTGTCCATCTTGTCCTCAGACGTCTGCCGCGTGTTTAAATTGCTTGTCCCCATTTGTTTTTAAGTGGTTTTTCTTGGGGCTATAAAAGAGTTTTGTGTTGGATTTTTCTTGGTATCACTTACTCAATTACTTGAACTTTTCAATTACTAATATCCAAGTGATCTTGAGCCAAAAAATCTCATTCCTTGTGAATGTTTAAAAAGATTTTCATTTGCTTATCCAATCATTCTCACATACAAAATATTCAAGAGCTTCAATTGATTATCCATACTTGCTAGAGTATTAGAGTTTGAGAGAAACTCTCAGAGAGTATTGTGCTTATTGTAACTCTCTTCTTATCTTTGTGTGAGAATTCTTGAGTGCAAGAGTACCCTTGTAAGAGAGAAGAGTGAGAAGTTTTTATTTTCTTTGTGTGAGGACCCTTGAGTGCAAGGGTGTCTTTGTAAAAGAGGAGAGCTTGTAAAGTGAAGAGTTGCTCGTGTGTCGAGCAACGTGTTGTCTCGATGGAGACGTGTTTGGTTGGGGGTGCGCATCGTGATTGTCTCGGTGGAGACGTGTTTAGTGGAACGTGCTCGTGCGCCTAAAGAAAGTGGACTAGGGGATCTTCCGAACCACTGTAAAAGCTCGTGTTTGAGTTTGCAATTTCTCTGTTGGTTTATATTGCTTATTAGCTTAGAAATTTCATGCTTATGATCTTCCGTTCTATATGCTCATTGCTATACTTGATATTGTTCTTGCTTGCAATATTTTCTATATGTTCATTGTTTCACAATTGTAACTTGCTTAGCCTCTTATCATATCCGTATATCATTTGTTAAGCTTTGCAATTGTGTTCTCTATTTGTAAGTGTAGTATAAATTTTTATTTGGATATATTAGTCGCTTATTCCTATTCACCCCCTATAGGAATACTTTCACATTCCACACTTCTTTAACTCACTAACTCTAGTGAACAATTCTATGCAACTGCTCACATCGTCGATTTTGACGCTATAACTCAACAAGAAATCAACAAGCGATGCATCGATCATGTTTGAATTAGAGCCATTCTTCTCTCGATCATTTCATCGAACTGCTTGAGGACGTCCATATTACGGTAGGACCGAAGCAGTAGTGCGATGACGTGGAGGTAAGCAGCGGGGGAGAGCGCCACATGGAGCTCGTCGGAAAGTATCTTGAAGAGATCGAGCGTCATGCAAGGGTTAGGGAGATGACGGATCGAGGAGAGAGCGCCGGAAGGGGTTTGGCCTACTCTAATCATTGTAAGAGAACAAAGACATTCTTTGATGAAGCTCTCATAAAGAATGCCTCTAATTTTCAAAAAATAGAGGTAAGAGAACCCCTGCAAAGAAATAGCTTGAGTATGATTTCTTTCTTTTAAAATGAGATTCTCAGCTTTTAATTTAGTGAATACAAAGGGTAATTTGGTCATTTAACAAGAGATTTAACGACGGGGGGTTGTGGGGGGTCAGGTTTGACGGAAGGTAACGTTAAGGGGTTTCTGTGCTGGGAAATTTCGTCAGGATGGTTTTGAGAACATATGCTATAGTATAAGGTGGTTCTGGTGAAATTTCCCTAAATATAACACATTGAAGGGTTTTTTGAAGCATATTCCACCTAGAAGGGAATATTCCCTCAAAACACTATTTTTAAGTTCCCATACAACCCTTATGTTTCTTATGTTTTTCCAATTTTGCCATTTACTTTGGTTTCTAAAATTTTATGAATTTTAATAGAAAAACAAAAATAAAATAATAGTATTACATACGATCTTTTCTTCTACTTACATTTAAATATGTTAAAGGTTATAAATTACCCTAGGTACAATAAAGAATGTGTATCCTCATTCATTTCCCCCCTCCCCAAATTACTCAATATTTTTTGTTTGGCTTAGATATTTAAGGTGAAAAATATGAAAATTATAGATAATTGATTTTAAAACTAAATTCAATTTAGGTTTTTTTTCATGATTTGATATATGACGTGCTGTATTCAAGCTAAAGACGTAAAAATAATCGTAAATTTTTTTAACATTCATTAAAGTAGGATATCAAGAGCAAATTCTTTTTAAATAAAAATTTATATATATTGGCAAACCAAATCTACATTGGGCCAAACCATCCATGGCATTACTTGGACAATCATTTAGTCTTTCAGTATTAAGGTTTAAAATCTTAGTATCCGGATATTAATTTGAGATCAAAATTGTTCATTTTGATCAAGATATACCATTTTGGATAATGACAAACAAGACCTTAAACTATATTTGCATCTAATGTTTAGCACAAGGCATCCAAAAAAATGTTAACTATATAAGAATTAAATTTCTAAAGATATTTTTTAGTTTTATATTAACTATCAGAATATCAATATATGAAAAGACCTAAAAATATAAATACAAAATCATTTGAATCGGTTAAGAATGTTTTTCTGATTTTTAAAATTTACCAATGACAGTTATCAAAGTATCATTTATACCAAATTCTCTATTACATAAACTTAAATAATAACCTAGCATACTAGCATTTTCACTTTCGGTTTCGATTGGCTCAACGTCAATTCCACACGTAACGCATGGGGTTGACGCTAGTATACTCATACAAAGTTGGGTTTGGTCAAGAAATATTTTACAAGTTAAAGCACTAATTTTAGCTTTTCCCTTTTTATCCTTCTTTTTATCCATATTTATTTCTATATCCTTTTTCCTTCTTCATTTTCAAAAGGCCCATAAAGCTCAAGAAAAAATAAAAAATTATTTGTGAGCCATCTCTTTTATTTGATTGTTTTATTTTATTTCATTTGGCTAAAAATTTATTTTTCAAGTATGTCCAATAATTAAAAATAATCAAGTAAATTTTTTCTTATTTTTTATTCTAATCTTTGAAAAATGTTCATGTGGTCGAGTTTGTATTTGTGAATTATAAATTGAAATAACACCAAAATATAATATTTATACAGTTGTCATAATTGTTCTTGGTATCCACTAACAAATCACAAAGTACATAGCACTTATGTTTAAAAATACCAAATGTTTTTGTGCAATCATACGAATGCTATTAAGATCAAAGTTGTCATGTAAAAAAGATGGTTATATGTTTTTTTCCTTATGTATTGCTTATATGTTAAGTTTAGCAACTGTGTATAGATTGGTTTATAGAAAAATAATATTTGCATCTAAATAGAAAAAATAACTAATAATCATATATCATTTTTCAAACATAAATGAAAACATATCTTTGAAAAAAATAATATTTTTTTCTTAAAAGAACAAAAAATAATATTCGATATTCGATCATCTTTGATATCTTGCGTTACCCATGGGGTCAAAGTCTGGTTATAATACATAGAAGGTCTTTTTTGGCATATTTCACTTAAAAGGGAATATTCACTCAAAACACTATTTTCTCTACTCCCATATAATTTGTTTTTCCAAGTTTACCATTAACTTTTGTTTTGGAAATTTTATGAATTAGCAAAATAAAAAATATATATCATTACATGTGATCTTTTCTTCCACATATATTTAAATACCTTAAAGATAATAAATTATCTCTAGGCACGATAAAGAATTTGTATCCCCTTTCATTTCTTTTCCAAATTACTCAATATATTTCCCCTTTTTCTAAAATTTATCCATGGAAGAAGTAGATTTTCAGTGAGAAATATGAAGATTAGAACTATTGGTAATTAATTTTAAAAATAAATTCAATTTAACTTTTTTCCACAGTTTGATATATGACATGTTATAGTCAAGATACAGACATAATAACAACAATAAAAAAAATTAACGTTCATTGAAGTGGTATAGCTAAAGTAGATTCCTTTTAAATAAATAAATAAATACACACACACACATATTGGAAAACTAAATCTTACATTGGGTCAAACCATTGGTAGAATTACTCGGACAATCATTTTGTCTTCCAGTATTAAGATTTAAAATTTTGGCACTCGGACATTGATTTGAGATCAAAATTAATCATTTTAATCAAGATTGACTATTTGGTTAATGACAAACAAGATTTTTAAATCATGACTGTTTGCATCTAATGTTAACTACATGACATCCAAAATAATATTAATACATTGAGAAATCAATTTCTAAATATATTTTTTAGTTTTATATTAACTATCAGAATATAACATATGAAAAAACATAAAAATATACATATAAAATCATTTGAATCGTTTAAAATTGTTTTTCTGGTTTTTTAATTTTACCGACAACAACCATCAAAGCATCATTTATATAAAGTTATCTATTACATAAATTTAAATAACAACTCATCATAGCAGCGTCAATGTTATAATCAGTTAAAAATTGTATTATTAGAGTTATTTTTATATTTTTTAGCTTTTTATTTTCAATTTCGATTGGATCAACTTCGATCCCATGTGTTACGTGTGGGATTGACACTAGTTGATTTTTATAGGGGTAATGTATTTCGTATCTTTTGAAAATGAGCCAAGGCTTGCTCGTATATTTTTAGGACAATTTTTGGAATAAACCACATTAAATTAATATTATTAAAAATAAACAATTTTCAAAAGATATTATAAAAGTAGGCCACTTTCTACCACCGGGAGCCACGTCGACGTTAGTTCAACGCTGGCGCTGGCGTGTTAATTTTTTTTTAAATGGGCGCAATTTTCAAACTGTGCCCATTACAAATGTAAGGGGCACAGTTTCAAAGTACGCCCATTACAATTATTAACGGACACACTTTTAAAGTGCGCTTATATATTTTCCTGAAAAATAATGGGGTAAACTTTGAAAGTACGCCGCATTCCCAACTTAAGATTAAATAGATGCGATCTATTTCTTTTCCTCATTCATCTCTATTCTCTCTCTCTCATCTCTTTCTGGCTCGGTTTCTCCCCTCTCTCTCTTGTGCAATCTCTCTCTGCGCTCTTTCTCTCATGCTTCCGTGATCTTTCTCTCACATCTCTCTCCCTCTGTCTTTGTCTCTCTCATCTCTCTGTCCCCCCCCCTCTCTCTTGATCTCTCCCTCTCTTTCATCTCTCTATTCCTCATTCCGGATTACACATTCTCTCTCTTTCGTGCAGATTTAAGTGGAAATTCACCGGCGAACAATCACCTTCATCCCCACCATCGTCATCACCAACTTGATCATAAAAAAGATTAGTAAAACCATAATTTTCTTTAAAAATCATTCTTAAAAATATTTGGTTCAAATTTGGTATTAGGAAAACAGTTCGAAAAAATTGGGTACATATTAGGGGTTTTCCCCGATTTTACTTGTGATGAATCAATGAGTAGGATATAAGTTCTTGCAAATTGTTACATGCTAGAAATATTGATTTTATTGTAAGTTTATGTAATAAGACGTGTATAAATGTGAAGAGAAATAAGTAGATTGTTTGATGAGAACTTTCAAAATATGCGTCAATTTTTCTGGCGGGGGGGGGGGGGGGGGGGAAATTACGGATAATTATATCCATCTAGTTTACTATTTCGGTGACCAATTATCGATTGGAAAAAATAATATTCCTGAATATGTCAGAGGAAAAACTAAGATGACTAGAGTCAAGAAGTCTTGCACATAAAACGAGCTGTGCCAAGTAATGTACGAAACTACCAAAATCCGTTAGAGTTCAATATCTCCTTAGCAAATGGCTGACGGAGCATGAATATACCGCCATTGAAGTATCCGATGACGAGGATATACAAGTCATGTTTGCATCGGAATCAAAATTGATCGAGCTGTTTGTGAAGAAGGAGATATTGACGTCCGCTCAACTGCCCGAATCTTCTTCTGAAATGATTGATCCTTCTTTTCAAGCATCCGAGCATTACCCGCATAGAGAAATGACACGCATGCTCAATATGAATGCTGATTTAACCGGTTTTATGTCTTCCATCAATGATGAAAAATATAGAAATCAAATTTACGTAAGTGAAGTCACATCAAGCGGGACGCCAGTGAATCGACAGTTTATGAAGTAAGTATTACCTTGCATATCTTTATACCGTATGTACATTTAGCGGAACACTATTTATTGACAGTGGATGTATGCTATAATTACTAAATATTCATAAATTCGTGTGCAGTTCTTATGCACCGCCAGTCGGTTATAATTGTATGTCACCGCCAAGCTTCAGTTTTAATTGCATGCCAACGCCAAGCTTCGGCTTAGATATTCTGCCCCAAAATACCGAGCACATGCAGTCATACAATACATGATACAATACAGAATGGACACCGTTTGCAGACGATAGGTCAGGATTTCGTCGGTATGAAACCGGAACATCAAGTTCCATGCAAGTTTCTAATATTGGTTCCGCACATCCAACCGATATATCAGCTACGGATCCAGCGATTTTAGAACATAATGGAGATGAAAGTGATGTTGATGATGCTAGTGATGAGGATAAGATCCAGTAACAAGATAGCATGCAAATTGCACATGTCCTTGATAATGAGAATGATATGCAGTGGATTACTTATTCATGTGTTAATAATGAATTTGTTGCGTTTGAAGATCCACTTGCCCATAACATGACAGATGCTCACATGTTATCTACAACGGTAATGGAGAATGTCAACTTTCATGCTGACAGGGTTTCGGCAGTCGATATTGAAAGTGAGTTGAAGCTCGGCGATTTGTTCGAGAATTAGGAGAAGTTAATTTAGGCAGTCAGCGCTTAGTTAATTAAACACAAAGTTTTTTTTAAACCAACCAAGACTACCATGAACAAATACACTGTCGTTTGTAAAACAGACATGAACTGCCCGCAGAGGTTTCATGCATATATCTCAAAGAAATCACCGACAGGACATTGACAGATAAAAAAATATGCGGGTAATCATACTTGTGTGAATCCTGTAGCGAATTCAGATCATAAACAAGCCACTTCTACATTCTTATGTAACAGGATTTTGCCTTTCGTAAAAGCGGATGTCGATTTGACCCCCAAAACGATTCAAGTGCTTATAAAAGATACATTATTCATTGAAATAAATTATATGAAGGTATGAATTCATTGAACAAAATATTGTCAAAACATACGTAGATTGGGAAGATTTGTATGAATATTTGCCACGATACCTTATCGCTATCAAATCTACTAATCCCAGGACTGTTTTCAAGATAACCAACACATCAATATCAGAAAGAATGGAATATTTTAGCGGCGCATTTTAGGCATTTGGACCGCCATTGCTGGTTTCACTTATCGTCGTCCCGTTCTCAGTATTGATGGGTCACATTTATACGGCAGATACAAAGAGACTTTGCTCATTGCTACCGGTGCTGATGCAAATGATGGCCTTTATCCTTTAGCATATGCTGTAGTTGGAGGTGAAACCATAGAAAATTGGTAGTGGTTCATTACTTGCATTCATCTCTACATTCCATCCGTGCAGGAAAGACACTTTACTTTCATATTTGACCAGATGAAAGGGATTCCGACTGCGCTAAGAAATTCATGGCTGGAACCTCATAATCATCGTCATTGTATGCGACATATCAGAGCCAAGTTCTCAACTGCTGGATTTAGTGGCAAAACCTTACAGAGTTTGTTCTCTCAAATTGCATGTGCGCCAGATGACTTGACATATACAGGCTAAGAGAGGAACTTAAATGTATATGTCCAAGAGTAGATGCTTGAATTGAAAGTAGTCTTAAAAATGAAGAAAAAAGATGGGCTCTTTCGAAAGATGGTGGTAGGCGATTTTACATGATGACTACGAATGCTTCTGAAAGTTTTAACGAGATCTTAAAAAGATCTCGATCTTTCCCTATCCAGGCCTTAGTTTCATGGACTTTTTACCGGACGAATAAATACTTCTTTGCACGACGTCAGGAGGGATGAGAGTAGACGAAAAAGTTATGTCCTAAGTTCGAATAATTAATAACAAAAAGGTCTATTGATGTTAGGCATGCTTGGCTCATGAGGTTCAGCCAGTCCGAATAGCAGGTGATTGATAAAGATGGAAAAAATCACGCCGTGGTCATCGATGGTAGGAACTGCAGTTGTACGTGCAATTTACCTAGGTTGCAAAAGTTTCCTTATTCACATGTAATTTTAGCATGTACACGAGCAGAGGGTGAGGGAAACATTGCACATCACGATTTTTCTTTGAAATGGTATTCTGTCTCCAAATACAAAATTGCTTATGCTCTATTGTCCCATAATGTACTTGATAGCCGATATTGGGAGGCATACAACGATCCATTGATATTGCCACCTATCGGTAGAAAACAAGCAGGACGACTACGTTCTACTCCCATCAAAGGTGTTATGGATGATTCACGAGAAGGACGTAGGCAAAATAGATGCTGCATCTGCAATGAATATGGTTATAACAAGGTACGATGCAAAAACCCCCCAACACCATGTCGCCATTGGTAATCACCGCCTATACTTTGAAATACACACACATGCATACACACACACATACACATACGTGCAAACACAAAAAACAAACATACATATACATACATACATGCACACATATGTTCTTTGTTATACATGCTCATTTTTTCAAAGATAATATAACTCGACTTTTCATTGTGCAGATATGCTTATGGATCCTGGACCTATAGATACGACTGTTCTGTACTTGCAGGCTGACCACAGGTCAGCCAACGCCGCATTAGTACAGGTAAAACTTTGTAATTTTATTTTCTCTAATTGTATATGTTATTTATATATTACCGATACAAGTCCTCTTATTGTAATTGGCAGAGTGATCAGATGATTATATGCGTTGACCACTCAGTTTAGAGTGGCAGGATCCTATTTGGAGATGCCCGTGTGTAGGTTGAGCTGCAACGGGCAGGCTTTCATCTTTTATTCAGATTAGAGTATATACGTCTGGATAGAAACTTGATTGCGGTTTTGGTAAATAGATGAAGACCAAAGACCTCCATATTTCATTTTAGAGTTTGTGAGATGACTATCACCCTGCAGGACATCACTGTGCTGCTTGTTCTGCCTATAGACGGACATGTGGTTGCTGTGGAGTACAGCTGTGATTGTGTCACGCCCCGCTTCCCAAAAGATGGTAGCAGATACATGATGAGGCCCGCGACGTATTTATTTCGAGAAAGTCATTTCCCGGAATAAATACGCTAAGCGTAATTGAGCAATATAAAATGACAAGAAATTAACATGATATCTAAACTTCAACAACTTTATCTACATCCAACTTTATACATTTACAATACATGAGTTCAACTGAAAGAAAATACAAGAAGAGAAATGCCTAAACAGGTGGTATAAGTAAACTGAAAGAGAAGATAACTAGTTTAGGTCTGAGTCGCGATCTGATCGTGCTCCTCCTCGGTGGTGTCCACGTCCTTAGTCTCCACAGTATCTGATGAACATTCCAAGAAATAAAGATGAGTGGAATGCCCGTCAGCGAACTTTCGCTCGGTAAGTCCCCAAGAAATGGGTGTGAAGTATAAAAGTATAATGACAAAGAAAATGTATATCATGAATCAATGGACTAGGAGATATGGTGTTTAAACATGTCATTCAATATAAGCATGGCAATTCTATTTAACATACGGTTCTATATATATCATAGCAAAATAATATGAGCATAGTATAGCATGGCCATGCAGTGTAGGTATAGTGGACATGAAGTGAATGTAAGTGTCCTGAAAGGTCTTTACATGGGTAAACTAATGCAACGTTAGTTCAAGGGTGAATTTCAACCAATTTCAAGAGTTTTCTCGAACCCAACAGGCTGTAAACCAGGGGTAAGGAACCACGGGCCAGAATCGAGTGTTAGTAACGGGACTTCAACCTAGTGTTGAAGTATTCCAAACTCAACAGGTTATAATTCAGGAGTAAGGAAACACGGGACCTCATGATAGCTTGCTTGCGTTAGTAGACATGCATTCATGATGTAGGGGGACTCCTGAGATTTCGTTGAATTCACACATGAACTACCCCAACACCCCGTGTATTCTAGGTTACAGTTAAAATTACTAGCCTTGCTCAAATCCATGAATACATTAAGTTGCAAGATTGAGTTCATGTCAATATCAAGTATTCGTGTCAAGTGTTCATGTATTCATGTCAAGTTGTATTCATGGTTCGAGTCAAGTCATTTTCAATAGTAATCATTGTGTTCTGGTATTCATATTAAGTTCATGTCAAGTCATAGTATTCTAGTATTCAAATTTTGGGATATTCAAGTTCAAGTTTTCTGGTTCATGATCAAGGGTTCAAGTTTGATTTTTGGATTCTGGTTTGAGTTTGGATTCATGTTGGAGTTAGAATCTTATGAAAATGACTTTGTTCTTGCAATATCTTAAGTTCGGGAGTAATCGGTCTGCACTTGGACGGCAGGATCGTGTCTTTTTCTAAGACAATTGACATTTGATAACTCAGTTAAGTTGTTTAACCTGAATAGGCAAGCACTCACTTTCTTTGGCCCCCTGGGGCTCAAGAGAATTGATCCCGTTTAAACCTATATTAATCTAGAGTCCTTAGTATTGTTTGCATATCTTAAGGGGGTTTTATGAAAAATATATATTAATATTGTTTAAAAATAAATCTCGAGGGTGATTTATAATATTTAGGATTTTCATTAACGTGTATTATAATTGTTGTAGTGTTTTGATGATAAAACCTAGTTTTTTGAAAGCTTGTGGTATTTTTATGGAAACTATTACCTTTTGGAATTTTGGTGGTATTTTATTTACAATTTTAATCTTTCTTTTAAAATATATAGTTTCTTAATATGCTTTTATTGAAAATACGGATTTATGATTTTTATATAATTTTCCAAAAATTAGTTTTTATTAGAAAAAGTCGCGTTTCTTAAAAACCGTATTTTTATTCCTTTCGACACCGAATACCCCGTAAGGAGTTGTGCATCTCGCTCTACTATCCTAAGGATGCGCGATAATCTACACCATCCATTAGCGGGTCCTCTGACGAGGATTGTAAAGGCGTAATTGCTAAGAATTTTAAAATACCGATTTAAATAAACCTGTTTTGAAATGGTGTGGTATTTTAATGAAAAAGATTTTACTTTGAATTACCCATATGCTTAGAATACCGTGCTATGAAACCATAGTGTGCGTGTGGGATAAGTCATTACCCCATGAAGGTTCTAGGGTTTGGATATATTAGATATCGAAAAGAGGTTACACTAGAGTTCATGGTATTTTAATGAAAACGTTTGTTATATATTTTTTTCATATGAAAATTTTGTTAAACTCAAAACTAAATGGTTGTAAACAAGGTTACAAGTACTGTGGGAGAGTTAGTTTTACCTATTTTGCTTTAAAGAGGGGAGTACAAAGGTAAACTTCACATATATCGAAATTAACTCCACTTTACCGATATGTGCTTAGAAAAGGGTTTTGAGATGAAAGAAAAAGAGAGAAGAGGGAATTATGGCTTGGTAATATCGAGAAAAGAGTAAGGAAGAAGAGAGGGGGCTTCGTGGTGTCGCGGAAGCTCTGGAAATGTCTTCGATCTTCGATAGAACAAGCTTGATTGTTAACTCCACTTGCACTTAGAAACATTTTGAGAGAATTTTTGCTAGAATTTCAGAATGGTGAAGAGCTAAGGAATGGGGTGGTATTTATAGTGAAGAATTAGGGTTTGAGAATTAAAATTTTGGATCAAAAAGTATTAAAAATGTGTTAAATGGTGAATTGAAGTGTCTCTGCTGGATTACAGGAAAATCAAACAGTGCAGGGAAGTTAAGGGGAGTCGAAGGGGTGTGTGTGCAAAGAACGGAGGCAAATGGGCCTAAATCAACCGTCGGCGCCGGCCATTTCCATGAAACGGGCGGTCGGATCTAAATTGGCTTGCCTCTAGATTCGTGCCACGTGTCGATTTAGGTGTGTACACCTCATTACGCCTGTTTGATTTTTCTGAAACTTTTCATTTCTCCGTGTATTGCACGTGCAACTCTTGGGCTTCCAAAAATTAAAAAGAAAAATCTAAAAATAATTGGGTCTGATTGGAATCGAACGCACAAAGTATGTCACAACAGTATGGGGCTTTACCAGTGAGCTACAAGTTGCTTCTTGCTTTATTGAACAAAAATAACTTATAATTTCACGACAGGCTGAAATACCCTTTTTCTTTACAATAAACAAGAAATTTTTGTATAGGCATTTCAGCGTCGTTACAGATTGGTCAGATTTGCGTCTCAGCTTGTTGGGTAGGATTCCGCCTGTTGGACAGAGGAGAAGTAATAGCATTAACTTGAGTTCGCTGCGGGAGGTGTTTAGTGCTGAGCCTATCATGGATAGGGGTTCGCTTATTCCCGAATAGAAGTAAGAGCAGAGTTAGTCTTTTCTGGCTGGCGCTTTTGGCTGATCTTGACCAGTGTGTCACTTTATCATCGGGGAGTGCAGTTCTGTCATTCCTCTACAGCGAGCCGATGATGGTTGCATTGATGGAGCAGAAGAGTTTTGGGGGTTGTTTGACGCTTCTTCAGGTATAAAATACTTAGAGCCTCATTCTACTAATTTTGTGTAATTAAATTGATATTCAATACAAATCATATTTTATTCCAGATATGGTCATGGAAATATCTCTCTATTGGTCGCCCGACAATTACGACCCAGTTCGGTTTACATGGCCAAAGGTTATATGGTTGCCGGTAAATAATTGAACATATGCGCATATTTCAAATTTCAATTTTTTTTAATATTAACATGTATGTAATCTCTATGCAGGTGAAATATGACCAGGTCATGAGATGTGACACCGGATCGTAACCTCCACTTCTACCGCAACGAGTTCGATATCATGGAGGAGTCATCTGTTACGTGGACACCGCACACACCTGAGCTGTTGGGCACTATGCATCCATTATGCTTGGAAGGCGTCGGCTTTTGGCGTGCGCAAACGCCGATCATCTGCAATGATGTTATTCAGATGCACGTGCCGGACCGCATCCTTCGCCAGTTCGGCTTGAGGCAGCACATACCAGGTGCAGTGGAGCAGACACGGCGGACACTAGCTGAAGATGCTTGGTTCATAGAGTATCATATTTGGGTGAGTCAATGGTACGGTCGGGTAAACCACATAGCCGATGAGATATAGCAAGGTATATCGATAAACCAGTACCTTGCCTGGTATTGAATAATTACTCGTAGATTCATCATCACAACCACCCCTCCGCCCACCTCATATACACCTCGAGAACCAATAGAGAGAGATTTAGTAACTTTATATCAAACCTTATAAAACTATTATCTTATTTTTATGAAATTCATTATCTTCTTTACCATTAATATAGATCCAAACCATTTACACGTTAGAGGCTATAGCTGATGAGGGGCTTAGTGGCACTAGGGACTCAGCGAGCTACTTTATGAACATCAAGACCTTCATCAGGAGTGTGATGACGAGGTACAGATTCACACGTGCACGTGCACATGCCATGCCTGTACTACTCGTACCTGCACCAGCCATTCCTGTACCACCCGTGTCTCCACCACTTGTGTCCGCACCAGCCATTCCTATCACATATGCACGAACAAAACTTAGACGGGAACAGCTAGAGCCATCTCAGCATCCCAATGAGTACGAGCATGAACCATCACAGTCAGAGCCATCTCAGCCACCTGCCGCCGCCGAAGCTGGGCCATCATAGCTTCGACGTCCTGTAGCGAAGAAGAGGACACCGGCGATGTTGCGACGACTTCGTTAGATTGCACGAAGTATTGTGTTGAAGTTGAACTCGTGTGGAGTTGGCTTAATTTTATTTATTCTACAGTGTTTATTGTTTTCAGTTTACTGTTCGTCACCGTTTAGGCGTCGTATATGTAACAACCCTAAATTTTCTATACAAGTTTTTACAAAAAAAATTTCAAAAATCCATAAAGGGGTATTTATTGCCTGAGCACAACATAAGTAATTAATTAGTTATTTAATTACAAGAAGGAGCTTGTGGCTCATTGGTAATACCTTGCACTGCTGAACCAAGCCACCAGAGTTCAAATCCCATACCTCACATTATTTTTAATATTAATTTTTTTAAAAACCTTTAGAACACTGAGGGTTTACACGTGCAAATCTCACAAAAACTCCACACCCTGAAATGTAACTGTACCAGAGGGATCACCAGTCGTCGGGGGAGGATTCCGGCTGACTGACTCGGCCAGAATCGGCCAACTCGGCCGGCAAACCAGGCCAACTCGGCCGGAGACCGAGTCACGGCCGAGTCGGCCGATTCCGGCGACGACCCCAACACAAAAATTGTGTCTTTTGGTCTCCCCTGTACACCTGCAAAATTTTGTCCTCAGACCATTACCAGATCTCTTTTAAAACCCCGATTACTCCACTTTTAATACATTTTTAATATATTTTATCACATTTTTCATTTTAACCTTTCACCTACCCTAACCCTAGCTTAACCCTATAAATACCACCCCTACCCTCTACCCTCTCATCCCAAACTCTGAACCAACTCTCTAAAATTCTCAAGAACTCTTGTGTGCAATCGAATTGAGCGAAAGGCGAAGCTCCGGCGAATTCTTCGGCGGAATTTCCGGCAACGACCGTAGGAACTCCCGGAGACGAAACGACGCACCGACGACTCCTCCCGATCCACCTTCCTCTTATCTTTGATTGAAACCCGTAAGTCCCATTTCTAACTTCTCTATTCTATTCTAGAAATACGGAATTATAAAACCCGACAGAATCGGAACAAATCTGATTTCCGATTCGGATTCTTTGTAAAACCTCACTTTTCTTTGATACAATCATGCTTAAACCAATTCATGTTGACTATTAAACATTAATCAACCATATTGATCAAGTTTCAAATCAAAAGTAAATGCTATTTCATTTTACCGTATTTTCATTTAAATACCACATTGTTTCAATTATACATTTAACTTCATTAAACTTGCTATATCTTTAAGTAGACCACGAGGTAATGACCTACCTCCTCACACACTCATATGCAACATATCACGATATCCTCGGGAACTTAGAATACGGGAAAAACGACACTGTTTTCATTTAAATACCATAATTAATAAAACCGTTTTCTTTAATGATTAGTATTTATACAAATCTTTGCAAAGCGCCGCTACAACCCATTTTGGGGAACCCGTTCGGGATGGTGCGGATTATCGCACATCCTCGGGCTTAGTAGTGCGAGATGCAGACCTCCGTAAGGAGCATTCGGTCTCAAAAGATTTAAATACGACATCTTAAGAAAATGAGATTTTTAGAATATAAAATATATATTAAAATTATTTTTGTATAAATATATGTATATTTATCATTAAAATACCTATTTTGTTATGATATAAATATTCCACCTTTTTCTAAAAATCACAAGATCATTTTACACTAAAATACCATGATTCCATACAAATCAATATTACAAATAAATACCTTTATTTATGGAATTAGGTTATTCTCATTAGAAATATCACCAATATAAAATCTATAATTATTACAACTCTAAAGACGATAATAAATACTTGGGGTGTATTTTGAAAACTATACAAAATTATTTTTACATAAAACCCCCTCAATTTCTATAAATTACCCTAAGGACCCTAGTAAATATAGGTTTAAGCGGGACCAATCTCTTGAGCCTCAGAGGGCCGGAGAAGTGGGTGCTTGCCTATCTATGGTAGACAATTGACAAACGGTGTTATCAACACGGTAATCGTCTTTGAAAAAGACACAAATCCTGCCGCCCATGTGCAGCGGTTACCGATAACATCAAAACAATCATGACTTCAATTTACTTTTCTAATTGTCTGACTCGGTTTGAGTCTCTTATAATATGACTTGAATGTGATTCAAGTACAATCTACAATCTACAATCTGCAATTTATAATATTACAATTCAATATGAATCCATGAATCTATTATTCCAGATATTCAATCTATCAACTTGACTGAACCGAACCATGGATATACATTCCATTTACATGATTATACAATTACATCCATGATTCTACAGTTACATACATGATTCTCCAGTTACATCCGTTTACTGATATCATGGTTTCGGTCAGTCATCCAATTATACAATCTATACAGTTTACAATACAAGACAATACAATACAACAATACAATCAAGATAACACTACGGGGTTTAAGGGGTAGACTGGCACGGAATATGTTAAAGGTGGCACGAGGTGGTCACTTAAGACGTAATTACATCCATGCCGTTGTTCCGTGGTATTATCGACGGAGCCTTGTACTACGGGTTACCAAAGTCTCCGGTGTAAGTGGGACTCCTCTCGTATACACTGGCATCTTCTGTATTAAGCTACAAACAATAGCATTAAAAAAACACTATAACAATATAATACAACATTAAAAGTTACCTTCTTTTCTGTCTATCCTACTTCTCCCTTATCTTTGGGACTTATCGAGCGATTTGTTCGCTGACGACATTCTCTTTCTTTCTTCTTTGAATGTCGTCAGGTAATCTAGACATTCCTGAGATCGAGCCCTCTGCTGAAGACTTGGACCAGTTCAGTGAAGACCCCGAGCTCTAGTTCATTATACACTTTCCATTCAGTACTTTTTCATTTCTGTTATGCCATTGTGTAGGCATTGCTTTATATCAGTTGTATTTACTTTCCATGTATTGTACAGAAAGAATGTGAATAAATAAAGTTGCTGTTTTTATTATATTTTGTCTCTTGTGATTTTACTTTTATATTGCTTAGATACGCTTAGCGTATTTACTTCACAGTAAATACGTAGCGGACCAGTCGCGTCCCCTTCGCCGTATACCGAGAAGCGGGGCATGACAGGTTTTTTTGGTGGCCCATGCAGGTCAGGACCGTATGAAATCCTATCATGCAGTTCTGTTCTGCGTGAACAACCTAAGCAATATAACACAAGAACCAACAACTAAAACATTCTTTACAATCGTGTTCCTTGAATCTTATCTTTCATATTCCTTGAATTATATACTCTGAATCCGTCCTAACCCAAAATTCCCTCACCTCTTTTACAATCTTACCAAAACCTTCGCATTCTTTCATTCCTTCACACATTTTTCACATTTTTAAAACCCCCTGCACCACCTTGTTATTTTTTTCACACACTGTCAGTACTTCAGTCACTAAACTTTCTTGAATCTGTTACACTTTCCTTTTACAAATTTCGAGGACGAAATTTTTATAAGGAGGGTAGAATGTAACAACCCTAAATTTTCTATACAAGTTTTTACAAAAAAAACAAAAATCCATAAAGAGTTATTTATTGCCTGAGCACAAGATAAGTAATTAATTAGCTATTTAATTACAAGAAGAAGCTTGTGCCTCATTGGTAATACCTTTCACTGTTGAACCAAGCCACCAGAGTTCAAATCCCATACCCCACATTATTTTTAATATTGATTTTTTAAAAACCTTTAGAACATTAAGGGTTTACACGTGCATATCTCACAAAAACCCCCACTACACCCTGAAATGTAACTGTACCAGAGGGATCACCAGTCGTCGGGGGAGGATTCCGGCCGACTGACTCGGCCGGAATCGGCCAACTCGGTCGGCAAAACCAGGCCAACTCGGTCGGAGACCGAGTCACGGCAGATCCCGGCGACGACCCTAACACAAAAATTGTGTCTTTTGGTCTCCCCTGTACACCTGCAAAATTTTGTCCTCAGACCATTACCAGAGCTCTTTTAAAACCCCAATTACTCCACTTTTAATACGTTTTAAATACATTTTATCACATTTTTTATTTTAACCTTTCACCTACCCTAACCCTAGCCTAACCCTATAAATATCACCCCTACCCTCTATCCACTCACCCCAAACTCTGAGCCAACTCTCTAAAATTCTCAAGAACTCTTGTGTGCAATCGAATTGAGCGAAAGGCGAAGCTCCGGCGAATTCTTCAGCGGAATTTCCAGCAACGACCGTAGGAACTCCCGGAGACGAAACGACGCAAACCGGCGACTCCTCCCGATCCACCTTCCTTTTATCTTTGATCGAAACCCGTAAGTCCCATTTCTAACTAATCTATTCTATTCTAGAAATACTGAATATAAAACCCGACGGAATCGGAACAAATCTGATTTCCGATTCGGATTCTTTATAAAACCCTCACTTTTCTTTGATACAATCATGCTTAAACCAATTCATGTTGACTATTAAACATTAATCAACCATATTAATCAAGTTTCAAATCAAAAGTAATTGCTATTTCATTTACCGTATTTTCATTTAAATACCACATTGTTTCAATTATACATTTAACTTCATTAAACTTGCTATACCTTTAAGTAGACCACGAGGCAATGACCTACCTCCTCACACACTAATATGCAACGTATCACGATACCCTCGTGAACTTAGAATACGGGAAAAACGACGTTGTTTCATTTAAATACCATAATTAATAAAACCGTTTTCCTTAATGATTAGTATTAATACAAATCTTTGCAAAGCGCCGCTACAAACCCATTTTGGGGAACCCGTTCGGATGGTGCGGATTATCGCACATCCTCGGGCTTAGTAGTGCGAGATGCAGATCTCCGCGAGGAGCATTCAGTCTCGAAAGATTTAAAATACGACATCTTAAGAAAATGAGATTTTTAGAATATAAAATATATATTAAAATTATTTTTGTATAAATATATGTATATTTATCATTAAAATACCTATTTTGTTATGATATAAATATTCTACCTTTTTCTAAAAATCACAAGAATCATTTTACACTAAAATACCATGAATTTCATACAAATCAATATTACAAATAAATACCTTTATTTATGGAATTAGCTTATTCTCATTAGAAATATCACCAATATAAAATCTATAATTATTACAACTCTAAATACGATAATAAATACTTGGGGTGTATTTCGAAAACTATACAAAAGTATTTTTACATAGAACCCCCTCAAGTTCTATAAATTACCCTAAGGACCCTAGTAAATATAGGTTTAAGCGGGACTAATCTCTTGAGCCTCAGGGAGCCGGAGAAGTGGGTGCTTTCCTATCTAAGGTATACAATTAACAAACGGTGTTATCAACACGGTAATCGTCTTTGAAAAAGACACAAATCCTGCCGCCCATGTGCAGCGGTTACCGATAACATCAAAACAATCAGTACTTCAATTTACTTTTCTAATTGTCTGACTCGGTTTGAGTCTCTTTATAATATGACTTGAATATGATTCAAGTACAACCTACAATCTACAATTTACAATCTGCAATTTATAATATTACAATTCAACATGAATCCATTATTCCAGATATTCAATCTATCAACTTGACCGAACCGAACCATGGATATACATTCCATTTACATGATTATGCAATTACATCCATGATTCTACAGTTACATACATGATTCTCCAGTTACATCTGTTTACTGGTATCATGGTTTCGGTCAGTCATCCAATTATACACTCTATACCGTTTACAATACAAGACAATACAATACAACAATACAATCAAGATAACACTACGGAGTTTAAGGGGTAGACTAGTACATAATATGTTTAAGGTGGCATGAGGTGGTCACTTAAGACGTAATTACATCCATGCCGTTGTTCCGTGGTATTATCGATGGAACCTTGTACTACGGGTTACCAAAGTTTCCAGTGTAAGTGGGACTCCTCTCGTATACACTGGCATCTTCTGTACCAAACTACAAACAACAGCGTTAACAAAACACTATAACAATATAATACAACATTAAAAGTTATCTTCTTATTCTGTCTATCCTACTTCTCCCTTATCTTTGGGACTTACCGAGCGATTTGTTCGCTGACAACATTCTTTTTTTCTTCTTCTTTGAATGCCGTCAGGTGATCTGGACATTCCTGAGATTGAGCCCTCTGCTGAAGACTTGGACCAGTTCAGTGAAGACCCCGAGCTCTGGTTCATAGTACACTTTCCATTCAGTACTTTTTCATTTCTGTTATGCCATTGTTTAGGCATTGCTTTATATCAGTTGTATTTACTTTCCATGTATTGTATAGAAAGAATGTGAATAAATAAATTTTTTGTTTTTATTATATTTTGTCTCTTGTGATTTTACTTTTATATTGCTTAGATACGTTTAGCGTATTTACTTCACAATAAATACGTAGCGGACCAGTCGCGTCCCCTTCGCCGTATACCGGGAAGCGGGGTGTGACAGTATATATTGCGTGGATTGTGTCTCTGCCGTTTGGGTGTTGAGTCTCCATCGTTTGGGTATTAAGTTAGCTCCGTCTGTGGATGCTATTATTTTACTATTCTTGTACATGAATTTTATTCAAAATTTATGAAGGAGGTGCCGTCCGATTTTTGACATTAATTCTTTACAAAAAACACTTTACTTCATTTTAATTCGAACATTAATTCTTTCTCACACAAACACATGTTCATACACAATATAGTACACACATATAGTACACACATTCACAATATACACGCAAATATCGCAAACAAAATAGATATCAAGAACAGTAACAACACCATAATTCTTCACTAAAATTTCAGAAATAAATCATTTTCGGTACCGATCTCCGCAACAACAGAATTGATCTGCTCTGTAATAGCATCAATGGCTTTATCACCTACCGCGGAATCTCGAGTGAGTTCGAAATGGTTCAAAGTCCGACGGTGCATAAAGACGCGGTAGAGAGAGCTTGCAGAGTACTCGATATTACGACCCGAAAGAAGACCCATAAAATGAGACAAGTGGAGACGACGATTTACTTCCCCATGATGGTCATGGGTTAGTTCTTCAGGGGGATGGGAGCGTATCCAATACGGCTAAGTGTAAGAGCTGCAGGATTTCACGATCGTTCTTTATCGTCCAGTTCATACCTCCCCGTAATCGATAGAGAATACCTTCTTAATTAGACTAGTCTATTCTCATATACACAGATTTCACGTCGGTGCAAGGGATGCACCTCTTGATTTCATCGATTGATGGTAATCCTGCAGATGAAGATCCTGAAATTGAGAGAGAAAGAGAGAGAGACCGAGACTTCAAAGGGGAGAACGATAGAGATGATGATAGCGATGAGATCTAAGAGAGTGAGAGAAAGAGCGACACAGAGAGTGAGATTTGAGATAGAGAGGAAGAGATTGAACTCTTCATATAAGGAACACAATCACTCACGGGTATGTGTTTTTTTAGGACGCAGTTGGCAACCGCACCCCAAAATAACACATAACCGTGAATGATTGTATTTCTTTTTGGGGTGCACTTCCAAACCGTGCCAAATACAGACACAAACCCATGAATGAGCATGTTTTTTTTTTTGGCGTAGTTTGCAACTGCGCCAAAAAACCAACAAACTCCCAACAATGAAAATGGTATATTGGACGCACTTTAAAAATGCGTCCAATGAAAATCAATGGACGCAATTTCAAAGTGCTTCCATTAATAAAATTAATTGGCTCATTTTGAAAGTGCGCCCATTAATGATTATTATTTTTTGCTTCATTTTTCATGGATGCAGTTTCAAACTGCGTCCCTTAAAAAAAATTACATGCCGACGCCAGCGTGGCGCCCGGTGACATAAAGTGGCTTATTTTTGTAATATCTTTTAAAAGTTGTTTATTTTTAATGATATCAATTTAAAATGGTTTATTCTAAAAAAAATTGTCCATATTTCTATTATTTCAACTGGAAAGGGAAAGAACACCAAATTGAAAATCAATTACCTAATAGATACAGTTGGTTTAAAAAATAGAATAATCGATTAGGTTGTCACATCATCACTCAACTATTTAAATTACGGATTGCACATCAAGCCCCCCCGCCCCCCCCCCCCCCCCCCCCCCCCCCAACCCCCCAATAATGACTTATCGTATGTCTTACTCTTATATAACTAGTTAACTACCCACAATTTTATAATACAGCAAGCATGAGACATGCAAAAATACTAGTTTCCTGTTTAACATAAAACATTTCAAAATTAACTCGGGTCTTTGATAATCTATTCCCATGCAATCCATGGACCCGACTAAGAATTCAGGCCCCCCCATTATTAATTTGGTTGCGTTCATATCAAAACCTGATCTCACCGACTTATTTATCAAACTCTACCGATCTTTCTCGTCATGAAAAGTTTTCTCTACGGCTACAGTATATCCGGTCATTGATTAATTTAAGGTTAAAATTTTGGCACTACGGACAAATTATTTAATATCAAAATTATTCATTTTGATCAAGATTGACTATTTGGCTAATGACAAACATACATTATGACTGTTTGCATCTAATATTAACTACATGACATATAAAAATAATGCTAGTTACATTGATAAATTAATTTCTAAATATATTTTTTAGTTTTATATTAACTATCGGAATATAATATATGAAAAGACCTAAGAACATACATATAAAATCATTTGAATCCATTAGTATTGTTTTTCTGGTTTTTTAATTTTACCGACAACAACTATCAGAGTATCATTTATACCAAGTTATCTATTACATAAATTTAAATAACAACCTAGCATATCAGCATCAATGTTATAATGAGTTAAAAATTGTATTATTTGAGTTATTTTTATAATATTTAGCTTTTTTTTTTTTTTTTCGGTTTCGATTGGATTAATTTTGATCCCAAGCGTTTCGCTTCGCGTGGGATCGACACTGGTTGATTTTTAAAGGGGTAATGTATTTCGTATCTATTGGATATGAGCCGAGACTTGGTCGTATATTTCTATTATTTTAACTTGAAAAGGAGAAAGAACACCAAATTGAAAATCTATCACCTAATAGAATCAGTTGGTTTTAAAAAATAGAACAATCGGTTAGGTTGTCACATCATCACTCAACTATATAAATTAAAATTAGCCAATTTAATTTCGGATTGCACATCAACCACACACCTAAAAACGACTATCTTATGTATTACTCTTATATAACAAGTTAACTACGCACAATTTTATAACACAACACGCATGAGACATGCAAAAAAACTAGTTTTTCCAGTTTAACATAAAACATTTCTAAATTAACTCAGGTCTTTGATAATCTATTCATATACAATGCATGGACCCGACTAAGAATTGAGGTCCCCCGATTATTAATTTGGTCGCATTCATATCAAAACCTGATCTCACCGACTTATTTATCATACTCTACCGATCTTGGTCGTCATAAAATGTTTTCTTTATGGACTCAGTGTATCCGGTCATAAGATATAAATAAAAATGTTTATACATTTATTCACTATACATTTATTTGAATAACAGTACTATAGGCTCCCATGCTACACTATGCTACACTTGGTACCATCAAAGACGGAGGAAAAGCAGGCATGTAACCATGCGGAGGGGCTGTTTGATTGCTGGAATCAAAAAACAAGAATGGGAATTAAACTCTTGCAAACAAAAATTTTTGCCTCTTGGAATTGCCATTTTCCTTGTTTGTTCGTAAAGAATTAGAATAGTTTTTGATCCCTTCAATCTTTTCTTTTGTCCGGCTGCATAAAGAAAAGTGGAAATTGAGTTTTTGGAATTGGATAAAGAGAAGAGAGAGAAAGAAGCTAACCATAACTTTTCACAAATAAAATAATCTTCACTGTCATAACTCAAACCCTTTTGGACGATGATTTCATTATTGCTTCATTTTACAAGAAAAAATTCGAAAAAAAAAAGAAAAAACTTTCGCTCCATGCTTCACCATTCGTTTGTCCACATCATCTATAAAAAAAGACAAAACAATATCCATCTCATCTCTCTTGGCATACCTACCAAGAAAAAAAATATTTAATTCATCTCTCTTTCGTACCTACCAAGAAAAAAAATATTTAATTCATATATATATATATATAGAGAGAGAGAGAGAGGGGGGGGAGGGGTAGGTTAATGGAGGAAAGATGCCATAGGAGGGAATTTCCTCCTATGGCGTCGGAAAAATGCACCCTCCATTTTTTTCGACGATCGGCATACGTCACGTCCATCTTTATCATCTAAGATGTGGATACACGAAATTTCATGTGATTATACCATTTTTTCACCGTTAATTTAGTTGGTGTAAAATTAATGGTTTACCGACAATAGAACTTTTTACATTGCTAATTCAACGGTGAAAAAGTGGTGGAATCACAAGAAATTTGGTGTATGCACATCTTAGATGATAACGATGATGATGCTGGATGCCGATCGTCGGAAAAAACGATGGAGATTGTATTCTTTTCGACGCCATAGGAGGAAATCTTCTCCTATGGCCTCTTTTCCCCATTATTCTTTTATATATATATATATATATATATATATATAGAGAGAGAGAGAGAGAGAGAGTATTCTTTTATATATATATATATAGAGAGAGAGAGAGAGAGAGAGAGAGGTTAATGGAGGAAAGAGGCCATTTCCTCCTATGGTGTCGAAAAAATACACTCTCCCTCATTTTTTTCCGACGATCGGCACCCACCATTTTCATCGTTATCATCTAAGATGTGGGTACACCAAATTTCATGTGATTCTACAACTTTTTCACCGTTGATTTAATGGGTTCAAAATTAACGGTTTACCGACAATAGAACTTTTTGCATTGCTAAATCAACGGTGAAATGGTTGTAGAATCACATGAAATTTGTTGTACCCAAATCTTAGATGATAACGATGAAGATGGTGGGTGCCGATCAGCGGAAAAAATGAGGGAGGGTGTATTTTTTCGACGCCACAGGATGAAATTCCCTCCAATGCATCTTTTCTCCATTATTCTCATATATATATATTCCTCCATTATTCTCACATATATATATAGAGGTTAGTGAAGGAAATGTGCCATAGGAGGGAATTTCCTTCTATGTCGTCGGAAAAATGCACCCTCCATGATTTTTTTCGACGATCGGAATATATCACCTCCATCTTTATCATCTAAGATGTGGATACACCAAATTTCATGTGATTATACCATTTTTTCACTGTTGATTTAGTTGGTGCAAAATTAATGGTTTACCGACAATATAACTTTTTACATTGCTATTTCAACGGTGACAAAGTGGTGGAATCACATAAAATTTGGTGTATGCACATCTTAGATAATAACGATGATGATAATGGATGCCGATCGTCGGAAAAAATAGTGGAGGTTGTATTTTTTCAACGCCATAGAAGGAAATCCTCTCCTATGGCCTATTTCCTCCATTATTCTCATATATATATATATATATATATATATATATATATATATCAAACACACACTAAAGTCGCACGCTTATATATATATATATATAAAACACACACTGAAGCGCACGCTCCCTAAAACCTGAAAAATACAAAAGTATGTTAATTAATTTCTCATGTCCTCCTAATAAATTTTAATATGTATAAGAAACATAATTTTTTTATTTTCTGCCTATGAATTACTGGTGCAAACCATTTAATCATGGAAGTAACAATAAATAAAACGATTGAGCAAAAACATTTATTTAAAAATAAACAAATCTTCGTTAATAAAAAAAGAATTTTTTTCATCTCAAAACTATAGTATTTTTAGAAATTTTCATGTGATGTGTAGGATAAAAAAAATAATTTTATACACACTTTCAGTGTGCGATGTATATATATGTTGATCAAAATATACACATGTGTATCGTACGTGCAAAATACTAGTATACGTAATCCTATGTGTCTTTGAGAATGGACAATTCCATCCAAAAAAGCTTGGATTTGGAATTGCCAAAAATACGATATCAATTCTCATTTTGATGATGTCAATTCCCAAAACTTGCAATTCCTATTCCATACAAATAAACAAAGAAATAGCAATTCCATACCTTTTTGTTTGATGAATAGTGTCTTGCCCCCCTTATACAAAGATTGGTTGCCTCTACGGATGGGAAAATCCGTAGAGACAATTTTTGTTTGCTCTTACGGTTCCCACCATAGGGGCAACTAAAGCCCCTATGATTACCGCTGTAGGGCCATAGGGGCAACTAAAGCCCCTATGATTACCGCTGTAGGGATAGTTATAATTAAGAAATAAATAAAATATATTAATTTTGATTGGCTTTACGGTGCCGCAAGAGAAACTCGTGCGGTTTCCACTGTAGGGGCAAAGTTGGTGAATTTAAAAAAATAAATAGGTAGATAATGTTTTTCCCACGCCCAATTTACATTTCCCCCCAAATTTTCCTCTCGTCACTAGCCCTAGCTTCCTCTTTGTCGCTACCTCTTTCCCGTCGTCGCCGATCGCTGCAGCTACCCCTTCGTCGCCGACCGCCTCTTTCCTCGCCCTCCGATCGCCACCCGCACGCCACCCCTCCATCATCAACGCCCTCATCCTCTAGTGGCCGAGCTAGCTCCCTCCTCCAGACCTCATCCAATCCTACAGTCCTCCTCCGACCTTCTCCAGTTTCGTCGCCATCGCCGAGCTCCCTCGAAGCCGTCTCCACCCACCTGCGTCGACCCCAGATACAATTCTTAATTCAATTTTAAAAATTCTTTAATTTAAGGGTCGAATTCTTTAATTTGGGGGTTGTAGGGTGGGACATGGAGTCAAAGGGGATGGGGTGGGTCGGGTGAGGGGAAAAGATTAGATGAGAAAGAAGAAGAAGAAGAAAATTGGTGGTGGTGTTGGTAGTTGTAACACTATAGTACTTTATACTATATATTTTGGTATTTTAAATCTTGCTGTAAAATTTCTTTTATTATTGTTGCTATTGGGTTGCGAATGATTCAATTAGTAGTTGTGGTCATTATCCGACCCGACCCGCAATATTTGAAACCCGACATGATGTAAGGTTGTATCCAATATTTGCTAGTACAGTTTATCCTTATGAATCGAGTACTATATATATATAATATTTTAAAGCTCCACATATCTCTTTATAATACAAGATAAAGACAAATAATACTCTTTTCCTATCTAGCCTTACATGTCAAATCATCCCGTATCAGGATGTTGCGCCTATATATCATGTTCATACCCTAAGATATAGACAACAAAATAATTAGAAATTCTTAAGTATATTTACGTAGATTTTATTGGGGGTATATGTATTTAATTATAGATAATTAGATTATTGTTAAAATTCTTACGCATGCTCTTTATATTCAAAAAGCTATATTTTGAATGGATACGGGTAATATTTGAAGTAATATGGTATTATCTGTAAAAATCCAACAATATATATATATATAAATATATATATATATATATATATATATATATATATACACACATATATAATATTCCCTAATATTCCTATACTTAATATATATATATATATATATATATATATATATATGTTAATATATAAATATTATTTTAATAAATTTATTTTTATAAAACTCTCTCTCCCTCTCCCTTTCTCTCCTCTCGCTCCCTCCTCTCGTGCCGTGCCCTAACTCACGTTCCTGCCACCTCGTCGCCGTCCCCTATCGTCGCCTTCACCACCTCGTCACCCCCACCTTCTCACCACCACCACAATCAACGTCTCCTTCCTCCTCCTTCCCAGAAGGCTCACCTGAGCCGACCCCACGCCGAGAACCCGCCTCCTTCTCCCTTGTCGACTTCGTCGCCGGAACCGACATCACCATCCATCACCTTCCCTTCTCGTCAGCATCACCAGAGCACCCACACCACCATCGCATCTTCTTCTCCATTTCCTTATCATTTCCCCGATCACCATCCAACCCCTCACCGGCCATGGCAGCTCGCCGTCGACCTCGGTCCCCAACACCTCGTCGTCGACCAACTCCCTCTTCTTTCCTCGCCCATGTTAAAACCCCAGAACCTAACAGCCCCGCCGTCTTCTTCTTCTTCTTCTTTCTCAGTCTCCAACCAATCTTCGCCGGAGTTGTTCACATCGCCGACGATCCAGATGACCGCAGTCACCGTCGTCGTCTACTCCAGTCACCACGTCACGCAGTTGCTCAGTTCAGGTCAAGTCCCACGTACGTAGATTTTTACATCGTGTCGTTATTCGGCGTTCGGAACGTGATATCCGTATATTCATCGTGAGATTTCGTTCAGGCAAGTTCTAAACTTGCCACATGCTACTTTACTTATATCAATATTTATATGATTGATGATAGTACATGTATTTATTGTTCAGCAAATATTATCAATTTACTGTTTATAACATCAGTCTGTATCTGTACCAATAATGGTTTTATCTAGTTGCATACCGGTTCATCACAATATTATTATAATATTATAATCTGTTCAGCATTCTTTATCCTTGTAGCAGACGTAAAACAATTATTACAGATAGATACATATACATCCTGGACATTAGTTACGTTTACCGTATTTAGATATTGGTTACGGTTTTCCATCTGGTATCTATTTGGGTTAATATATATATATATTGCATGATATGTTCACATGACATTCCTAAACCTGTTACTTGGATTATTATTAATGCCGACAATTCTGACTTGTTGTCCTGACGGACGTGACTTGTTGTCTACATAGACAAGACCCGTACTTGCTTGATCCTGTGTTGGCATTTGTTTGATATCATCAATACCTGATTTGAACACAAAACCTGGGGGTAAGGGGAAATCAATAATGAAACCTGACTTATAACTCAACAGTTTGATACTTTCCAGAGACTAATCAGTCGATACGGGCTTCGGCCCCAAAATGATGATGCCGACATCATTCATCTGTACATGATACCCTATTTTTACTGCTTAGTGGAAAGTCTCGGATTCAGCCCTGAGGGTCTTGACCGTGGTCCTAGGCACGCACGGGATACAATCGAGTTACATCGACGATTCCATTAATTGATTTCAAAGACTTGTAGAATAGATAACTTAGAAACACAGACTTTAGGATACACATCACATATCTAAACCTCACTGTTTTATACCCGTGGTTATTATTTACACTCATATTTAATCATAGTATCATATTCTGGTTATTACTATTATTTTGATATTTATGATGCACTGGCGTTTGAGTTTTGCATGGCCCGGTTCCTTTGACTTTGTCGTAAGAAGATCAGGAGCATTTTAACAAGCAAGCCGAGCAGTGAGAAGCTTGATGTTTAGTTTTAGAGATGCTTAGTTTATTTTATTTCCGTAGTTTAAATTTATCGTTGTGATCCCATAAGGTACGTGTTTCAGATATTATTATTTATTGGAGCTTTATTCGTTTCCACTATATATATATCTTGACTTTTATTTACCGTGGTAGATGGACATGTGTTAGTTAGATTTTATTTACTGTTCTTGATATCTGATTGACAGCCGTAATGTGACTATGGAGGGATTTTTCCTAGCTATAGGTAGCATGATTGGTTCTGTAACATACCGTATTTACGTATTTTGAGAAGCAGTGCGTGACAATAGTTGTTTAGTGAGTGGGGCCGGGTGGCTGAGGAGGAGGAAGGAAGGGGGACAGAGTCTCTCTGTGTGTGTGTGTGTGTGTGTGTTGTGTGTGTGTGTGTGTGTGTGTGTGTGTTGGGGGGAAGAAGAATTAGATGAGGATGATATTGTTGTTGCTGCATGTGTGTTGTTGTTTGTTGTTATTGTTGTTGGCGGTTGAGTGTGTGTGTGTGTATGTGTGTGTATTTGTGATGATGATGATGATGATGATATTTATGTATGTGTGTGTGTGTGTGTGTTTGCGATAATGATGATGGTGTGTCTATGTGTTTGTGATAACGATGACGACGATCTCTCGTGTCAAACAAGGCCAAACCTTAATTAATCATCATTCTCCTCTACATTGAACTCTTGTCAAACTAATCCTAAATTTAAAATCAGAACTAAATCCAAAATCTTAAACTTGATTAATATAACCCTTAACTTTAAAAAACTTTACCCTAAACTAAAAAATTCAAAACCGTGAAATTGAAACGTAACCGGTAAAACCAATTCAAGTTAAATCATACACTAAGTGTAACGACTCTGAAATCCCTGTAAAAAGGTAACTTTTTCAAATATATAGAAAGGGTATTTCAGCCTGACTGGGAGTTATAAGTTGATTTTGTTCAATAAAAACAAGAAGCAACTTGTAGCTTACTGGTTAAGACTCTCTACTGCTGTGTCATAGTCTGCGTATTCGAATCCCATCAGTCCTAATTATTTTTATGATTTTTTCTTTATAAATTTTTTGGAAGCCTAAGAGTTGCACGTGCAATACATGGAGAATCGAAAAGTTTCAGAAAAATCAAATAGGATAAATGAGTGCCTCCGTGTTTCGCCCGTGTGTTCTTTAAACACCCCTCTTCTCTATTTTATTGTTTGTTTTCTCTGATTTCAACCAAAGACCTTTCAATTCCTCCATTAACACCATTAAACCTATTTTTAATTCATTTTTATTTCACTCTCTCTCATTTTTACCCTATAAAAACCACCCCATCACCTAGCTCTTTCATATTCTGAAAATTTATCAAAAATTCTCTAAATTCCTAAGTTTAAGAAAGGGGTTAAGACTAGTTAAGAGAAGTTAGCAATCCAAATCCGTTCTGTTGAAGACCGGAGCCATTCCCGACGATACCGCGACGCCGTGAAGTATCCTTCTCTCTCTCTTTACTCTCTTCTCAACACTACACAAACAGTAAGTTCCTTCCTTTCTCTTTCGTTTCATCTCAAACCGTTTTCTAAAACTATTCGACTAAAATGGAGTTCGGTCAAGTAAAACTTCTTTTAATAATTTTTGTCACTCTTGCTATATTAAAAATTCTACGATAACTCTTCTAACTTCACTTCAAATATTATTCATCTAAATTACTTTTGAATTGTTTAAAAATTTTGGGCTAAATAAACCATACATCAAAATTACACCAAAATACCATGAACTTAAAAAGTAACATTTTTATCGAAACCTAGAAATATATACCTATAGAAAATTTCACGGGGTAACGACCTACCCCATCATATACATTATGGTTTCATAGCACGATATTTTAGATACATGTTTAAATTAAAGAATACGATTTACATTAAAATAGCATTATTTTTACAAAATACTTTTTAATCGATATTTTAAATCCTTTGCAACTACGTCTCTACAACCTTTTTAGGAGAACTCATTTACGGATGGTGCGGGTTATTGGATGTCCTTGGGATAGTAGAGCGGGATACAAAACTTCTCATGGAGAATTCGGTCTCGAAAGGAAATAAAAATACGATTTTTAAAGAATATGATATTTTAACAAATTAAATCATTTGAAAATTTTCATAAACCATAAATCCGTATTTTTCTATGGAAACTAATTTTTGAAAAATATATTATTAAATTGAAATTAAAATTACACAAAAATACCTCCAAGTTTTCAAAAGTATAGTTTTCATAAAAATACCATAAACTTTTAAAAGTTGGGTTTCATCACTAAAATACCACTAAAAATAAAATATATTTTTATAAATACTCTTAATATTATAAATCACCCTCGAAATTTATTTTTAAAATAATATTATAACATTTTTCACAAAACCCCTCGAGAAATGTAAACAACAAGAATAAATTTTTAAGGACCCTAAATTAATATAGGTTTAAGCAGTATTATTTCTCTTGAGCCCCATGGAGCCGGAGAAAGTGAGTGCTTGGCTATTCAGGTTAGACAACACTGCAAAAGACACAAATCCTCTCATTCATGTGCAACAGTTGTCCAATTATTCTCGAAATTAAGAATTTCAAATGTTAAATCCATTCATAAGATATTGACTATAGTTTGAATACAAACTCCACTCGAATCCAACTCAAATCCAAACTTGACCACTTGATCTTGAACTTGAACACTTAATCTTGAACTGGAATACTTGAACTTGAATACCCAAACTTGAACTCGAATAACTGACGTGACTTGACCGAACCATGAATATAACTTTACTTGAACTTGACATGAATAAATGAATATATGATTACAACTTGAACTTGAACTTGTACTCTTTATATTCATGGATTTGGCCAAGACCTGCAAACTTGGACTATACACTACAATACGTGGGGATAAGGGGTAGATTGGTACGGAACATATATTGTGGCACGAGAGGTCACTTTAAAAGGAATCTATATGAATTCACGTGCCGTTGTCCTGTGGGTTATGACGGGGCCTTGTACTACATGTTACCATAGTCCACGAAGTAAGTTGGACTCCTCTCATATACATGAATATCTTCTTTACCAAACTACAAACAACCACGTTATAATATCTATCTGATACCTGTAAATGATCATGCTTAGATACTTTCATATACAACCTCACATGTTCCCTTTTACTTGGTTTCTATTCCCTTTATACACCTTTCAGTCATTGTTATTTACTTCTTTTTGGGGACTTACCGAGTGCTAGTTCGCTGACGACATTCCTCTCTATTTCTTTTCCTTGGAATGTTCGTCAGGAAGACTAGACTCTGAGGAGATAGAGCCGAGCCAGGAAGACTTGGACCAGTTCGCTACCCAGCCTGACTACTAGCTCCTTTCTGCATTTACTTTCTGTATGCCAATGTTTAAGCATTTGTTTAAATCATTGTATTTTTTTTATTTCCGACAGTTGTATTTGAAATTTGAATGTAAATAAAGTTGCTGTTTAATTTTACTACTCTTGTTATTCTTGCACATTGTTATATTGCCTATATACGCTTAATGTATTTATTAAGGAAAATAACCTTCTCTAAGTAAATACGTTGCATGTTTGCCACTCCACCGTTTTCGTCTACTGGGAAGCGGGGCGTGACACTAAGTGTATATATGATACTTGATGAAAATATGAAATTTTCATATTCTCATCTATAGTTATATGTGAAAATCAAAGTGCGTCTTATCCCCATCTATCGGTTAATATATGTTCGATATTCATCATGACACAAAACTATACGAAGGTTGTTAAATATCAGACAGTATCGTTCGGTGCTAACAACCGTCGTGTAGTCTATATGACGAGAAGATTTAATCGTATGATAACCGATAGATTTGTCCAGTGTGGACAAGTTAGGAATGTATAAAGCAAACACCTGCATTCACTTGTATTTTCATTCATTTCGAGTTATTTTGTCGGCATTTTTCCGCTGGTTCTCCATATACAAATATAGATTAGATGTTCATTTCAATATTGTTTCACAGTATTGAAATGATTATCTATTCTATTATAGTGTACTTGGAGAACGGCAGGGAGGTGCTGCCTAAATTTTCTCGAAACGGATGAAAACACAAGTGAATGAGTGTCTGCTCTATACATTCTTAATGGGATAGAAGCCTTACCCCCGACCGCCGAAACACACACATACAACATAAATACACAACACACATATATACACAAAGCACATACACACTAATAACCCCACATCTAAGCGAAATCATAAATTGAAACACACATACACAGAATACATCTCATATTTGGGTATATTCAAACATAACTTTGTTAATCGATGATTTATCTTCTTCAACGACAAACTTTCCCTTCCTAGTTCTTAGATTTCTCAATGTAGTCACCATCAAAAACCAACTAGCCCAACGATCTCCGATTCAAGCACTGATTCCATAACTTCATTGCTTTCTTCCATTTGTGAAACTTACAATTGATATATTATACGGTCCAACATGTCTCATGAGTACATCAGAGTTAATGACTGGATGTACGTAGATTGGAAACAACGCTTGAACCCTAAGTTTGTCGCAGGAGTTTATGCTTTCATCGGATTTGCATGCGAACATCATAAGGAAATCTTGGGGAAGATCCTTTGTCCGTGCGACAGGTATGGAAATAAGTATTGGCAGAAGACAGAACTGGTACAGCTTCACATCATTAAGCATAGTTTTACCAGATTTTATACAACTTGGTTATATCACGGGGAAGAAAAAGAAGACGATAATGCGGCGGAAGAAGAAGATAACTTTTTTTCAGGAGAGAAAATTGAGGATATGGTAGAGCCTGCTCTCGGTGATAGTAATCCTACCGAAGAAGACATTCCTTTCGATCAAGGACAACGTGCAGATAAGTATGAGAAGTACATGAATGATTCCAGGAGACCAATCTATGAGAATGTAAAGTATTCAACAATGTCATGTTTCGTCCATCTTTTCCAGATTAAGTGCAGAAATAGATGGAGCAACAAGTCATTCACAATACTTCTCAAGTTCCTGAAAGATTCTATACCTCCGGGAAATAACGTGCCCGAGAGTTAGTACAAAACCCAGAATATGATGTCTGATTTGGGTCTAAACTGTAAGAAGATTCATGCATGTTCCAATGATTGCGTGCTGTACCGGAATAGGAATTCATATTTGAAAGAGTGCCCCACCTGCGGAGAGAACATGTATAAACTGAAAAAATCTGATAAGAAACCATATATACCTCTCAAGATAGCATGATAATTTCCCATAACACAGAGGCTACAGAGGCTTTTCAAGTGTAAGGATATAGCGGAGGTAATGATTTGGCATCACCATGCCGCTCCAAGCGAAGACTGAAGAATAAGTAATCCAAGAGATTCGCGGGCATGGAAGGATTTCGATATTAGGCACCCAACATTCAGTAGTGATCCTCACAATATCAGGCTCGGACTAGCTAGTGATGGCTTCTGCCCTTTCAACTATATGGGTGGAGGTCATAGCATATGGCCCGTTGTAATGATGGTTTATAATCTGTCGTCGTGTTTGGCTATTGATCAGTCCTATTTTATGACGCCTCTTCTTATTGAAGGAATGAAATTACCAGGAAACAGTATCGACATCTACCTCCGACTATTGATCGACGATTTAAATTTCTTATTCACTGATGGTGTGGAGACTTACGATGCAAACACAGATGCTATCTTCACGATGTGTGCGGCTTTAATATGGATAATTAATGACTTTTCTGCGTATAAAATGCTATCAGGTTGGTCCATACATGGTTACAAAGTTTGTCTTTACTACTACCAAAATACAATATCGAGACGGTGTATTTATAGCAAAAAGGTTTGTTATTGCGGTTATCGGCGTTTCTTGCCACTAGACTATCTTTATAGGTTTGACAGTGATCACTTTGATGGTCATCAGGAGCTTCATGGGCCTCCAGCCCCATTTTTCGGAGAGGACGTGATTGCTCAGTGGAATGGTTACAATGACGTGATCTTCGGGATAGATCCGGCAAGACAGGACACTCCACCTTACCGGAATAAATTAAGAATTTTCTATAAGCTACCATATTGGTCAAAAAATTTAGTTTTCATTTTCTAGGCATCATGTACATCGAGAAGGGAGTATCCGAGCATGTACTTAACTTGATTCTTTGTAAAGATGGAAAATCGAAAGACAACCTCCATACTCGGATGGATTTTAAGTACTGAGAAATTAGAAGTGATTTGCATCCTAAATCGATAGCGGGTAAATTAGACAAGTTTATACTTCCCAATGCCACATATCATATATCACAACCAGAGAAGAAAAGGTTCATGCAGGCGTTACATGATTTGAAAGTTCCCATATGTTTCTCAGGACTATTTAGTAAGAAGATAAAGATTGTGAAAGACAAGATCGATGGGCTGAAAAGTCATGATCACCATATTATTATAGAGTATCTTCTCCCATTAGCTCTCAGGATTTCCCTTCCTGAATTGGTCAGTCTATTACTTAACGATATTTGCTGCTTTTTTAGGGAATTGTGCGCTAAAAAACGTCGAGATTATGGCGCTGGAGAAGCTAGAAACTGCGATTCCCTTGATACTGTGCAAGTTTGAGCGGATTTTCCCGTCGTCGTTCTTCGATATCATAATGCACCTGACTGTTCATCTTGCAACCGAGACTAAGGTTGCTGGACTGGTAAAATATCGATGGATGTATCCCGTAGAAAGATACCTTGAATTTTTCGGTTCACGTATTTTATAAAATTTTTGCTATCTTATATATATGCTTGTATTTATTTATTTAATATATGTTTTTTAGGTACCTCAATACTATAAAAAATTATATACGCAATAGAAATCGACCAAAGAGTTCTATTATGCAAGGTTATCTCCTAAATGAAATAACCACATTTTGTTCCTGCTATCTGGACGAAGACATTGAGACGAAATTTAACAGGTCTCGGTGAGTTCAGGACGGACCATACGGTAAAAGTAATTACAAGATAGTAGACCCATGCTTATCAACAAGATACATCAGTTTGTCCTCCTTAATAGCGGATGTCTTGATGAAATTAGAGAGTAAGTCTGTTTTACATTAATTGTTCTTTATATATGTATATATAAAAAATAATATAATGTTGACATCAAAATTTACTGTTGATAATAGAATTCATAATAATGAAGTACGTGAAGGGCATCCTAATTGGACTGATGATCGATTGGATAAATATCATCGGGAAAATTTTTGCGACTGATTTGCAGATCATGTAAGATATTTGAATCTTATGTTTTTTGTAACGACCATGTTTTTACTATAATGCTTTTTAATAAATAAAAATATAATTGTTTTGAAATGACACGTTTTATAAAAAGAAAAGGTTTTAAAAGATTTTTAAAAGATTTATTTCATCTCTTTAATATAAAGAATTTATTCGATTTTGTTTTGAAAGGAAAATTTTGGAAAGAGAATTTGTTTTGTTTTAAAGGAAAAAAAATTAGTTTAAGAAAATAATTTATTTCGTTTAACTTTAAAATTATTCTCTTTTGAATCTCTATATATATTTATTTCTATTTAATTCTATGCAAAAATAAGCTTGTTGCCCATTGGTTAAGTCATTACATTGCTAGTCCATAAGTTATTGGTTCGAAACTTGTGTCTTACAATTTTTTTCTCCTCATAATCTACAAATGACCTTTCATTTTATCTTCTTTTTAACTCCCAAATTAATGAGAATGGTTATGAATATAATTAAGTAGAATTATGGTAACATAAACCACTTATTATATTTTAGTTTTCTCTTTCTTTTCTTCTTCATTTCACATTTTATTTAGTTCTTCCTCCTTTCTTCTTCATCCTCAAAACCTTAGATCTTTAGGAAAAAAAACAGTTGACGTCGGTATTCCCTCAAGTTTCAAAGCCTCGTTAGTAATACGAGACTATCGGCGGATAAACGAGCTTGGTGACAATACTGGCTTGTGCGAGTAAGTCTCTCATTCTCCTCTTTCTTTCCCTCTTCTTATAGATTCCCTTCTCTTAACCTTCCTTTTGTTAAATCTCTTTCCTTTTTCCATGTCTCTACTTTCACATACGTTGGTAATGCCCATGTTTAAATAACATATTTAAAATAAATTAATTAGTTTAGTACACAAAGGCGATATGTTACCTACATACTTGATAACGTGTTAAGTGATTGTTACGATTTTTCCTGTAAATGTCCATGGTAAATGATAATATTACTAGTTTATGAGAAATGAATCATATTACTCTATATTGCATGTCATCTCAATGAACCCGATCTTTTATAATAAAAAAACAAAATTATAAATAAATACCATATTTTGTTATTCACACATACGACCTTGAAATATTTTTATGTTCGAAATAAATTCTAGAGACCAGTCTTGATTTCTAAAAATTCTATGTAACATTTCAGAAAATAGGAAATATTATTTTAGAATTTAAATAATAATGTAATGTGTTTTATTATGATAATACCCATTTATTGAATTTGGTTTCCAAATTTGGTAAATATATAGATACCTATAAATATTTAAAATGAAAAAATCAATATTTTGGGTGTTTCATATTAACACTTGATTTGGGCATGACAACAATGTTTCCTTATGGTGATGTCTTCATAACTTATTCTAAATGAAAGTAGGGATTTATGTCTCTTTTATTGCATGGCATGGTTACATATTTTATTTGAATTAGGGTTTTTACTTTTTTAAAGATAGTATGGCTACATATAATTTTATATAGATTTATGTGAGAGAAGGGGGACATATGAATCATGGCACACCCATGCCCTCTCCATTCCTCCTTGTTCCTCCTCCACTCCTTTTTGTTTTCTCTTCGTTCTTTTCTCATTTTCTCATCTCACTCTCACTCTCATCTTTAACTCCCCTAACTCCATAGCTAGCACCATCATACTCTCTTATATTCCCAACTTCAAAACCCTCTCAAAAACCCTAACTTGATCATGATGAAGCCTTCATCAACTCATAGGAAGACTCCTACAAGCTTGATCTTCTCCTTCATCTTCTATATATAAGTATTAAATCCTTTTTTACTAAGTTTTGATAGTTTTTGCCATGAAAAACTATATCTTTTACAAAAATCACATTTTTGTAACTAATCTTGCAAAGCTAGGTTCTTTTCATGATTAGTTATGGTTGTAGTGTGCTAGTGGAGTTTTCTTGGTGATTTCAACTCATTTTTGGTTTAGTTTAAGGTATTTTAATGCAAGATATTTTGTTTACATGAAGCAAAATTCTTAAAACCAATGTTTTTATGGATTTATGGTGATTAAGTCACTGCCGGGGTAAATTTGGGTTTCTATAAAATAAAAGATGTGTCGTTTAGAGCTAATTAGAAGATTTTGGGAGCGTGCACGAAGTTCGAGGCAAAACCACCCTGCTTGGGCCGAAAATATCGGCCTAATCTCGGCCAGTTTTTGGATGTTGGGTGTGAGGTTTCTACTGTAGCTCATATACATGTTAAGTTAGCCCTTTCGATACCCCTTTTTGTCCCAGATTCACCGAGTAAAAATCTGGAGGTGTTTTACTTAGTTTTGGATGATGTTTTAAGGTTTTCGAACTTGATAATCCGTATTTCTAGTTCTTGAGACGGTCTTTTGCGTTAGAATAGCGAGTCCGGGGGTAATGCTTGGTAATTAGCATACGGATGGCGCACGTTGGTCCTAGGTTCTAACCTATGGGCGTCCACTCATTACTTCGATGTCGATATGGATTCTTACGTGTGTTTGTATGATTATTTTTATGTTAGGCTCGATTGCGGAGACCTCCAAGACGGTGACGAAAGGCAAGGCGATCGTAGGATACAACTAGCTCGATCGCAAACGGTGAGTGGAATAGCATCTACAAGTGGGAAATCGGACGGATGGCGTATAACACCACCGATTACCGGAAAATTTATAAAACTTCATGTCGCTATTTGAAACCTATTTGCGGCACTTGATTTATTATCATTCGATTAGTATTGTATTGAGTACCTACCATGTTGCATACCTATACTTGCTAGCATTTCTACGTTCATTGATACTTAGTTAAAATGTCATGTTTCATGTTCCATTTCATCTCTAATATTCTGATTGCCCTGCTATAGCAATACACCCGATAGAACACTGCACAACTACCAACGATTGTCATGTTGCACAATCACAGGCTTGAATGTACACCACACATCGTTGGTACTGCCATGACACTTAGAACTGCCATGCTTACGTTATCCGTTTGTTTTGTGATTTCGTTATTTTTATGCTATGTGTATTATTTCGTTATGCGTTATATATTATTGATCTTGTGATATTGCGATCTTTATTTATGTGTGTGTGTGTATAGGTGGTATGGGACGCAAATATATATATATATATACACACACACACACACACACATGATATGATATGTTATTATTATTAATTATAAAACTTGCTTGGATTTTTGTTATGCCCATGTTACAAGAAATTTGGTGATATCCGGTTATCGAGGAAGGGGGAAAGACCGGTACGGATATCATGAATTTCTTATGTATATGTATGTTTGGTGATGTCCGGTTATCGAGGAAGGGGGGAGAGACCGGTACCGATATCATCAATTTATGTGATATATGTTTGGTGTGATTCGTTAATCGAGGAAAGGGGAGAGAACGATTCGAATACACTGGTGTGGGATATGTTTTGTATGATCCGGTAATCGAGGAAGGGGGAGACCGATTCGGATACACCGGTGTGATATATGTTTGGTGTGATCCGGTAATTGAGGAAGGGGGGAGACCGATTCAGATACACCGGTGTGAGATATGTTTGGTGTGATCCGGTAATCGAAGAAGGGGGAGAGACCGATTCAGATACACCAGTGTGATATATGTTTGGTGTGATCCAGTAATTGAGGAAGGGGGAGAGACCGATTTGGATACACAGGTGTGATATGATGAGATTCTGGTTAGCGATGATTGACACGGATTTCGTGATGATTATGATAATGATGTTGATTTCACCACATTCACTTTTATTCACCATGCTTATTATATAGTATATATACATATATCATGTGATGTTATTTCCATTCATTGAGTTGGCAACTCACCATCGTTGTGCCATAGCTCATTGCAGGACCAACATCACAGATACCTAGCGGGGGCGTTGACGCGGCATCTTTTGGGATTTTTGCTTACTTTTTCTAGGTGGGTTACGATGTGTAGGGTAACCATTTTGGATGTATATTCTTTTATATCTATTGTCGCTCCACTCACCACTTGTATTATTATTTGATTTAAATCGAGTCGAGACTGATGTATATTATTTTAGGCCAAACTCGGGTAGAGTTGTTTATGAGTTTACTTGTGCAGTTGCTTATTTTTGCTTGTGATTCTTCGCCTGAGGCGTCGTATATTACTGCGTGGTTGTGATTCCACCGAGTAGGCGTTTATTTTTCTCCCGTATGTGGGATGCCCCTATATTTATCATCTTATACTCGTTTTATTCAAACTTTACAAAGGAGGCGATGTCTGTTTTTCAAACAATGTTCCAAATCAAACTTCACTTTTTACAAAACTTTTTAAAACTTCACCTCTACTATTTCTTTTAAAAACGGTTTAGATTTTAGGTTTTGGCTTACTTAAATTGCGTCATCATCTTTAGACATTGTGTGATTTAAGTGCCGGTCACTTCTGTTTCCGGGTCGTGACATTCTAGGAACATTAGGATAAATATTAAATAGAATTTCAGATTTACAGTTAAAATTTCAGATTGGATCTTATAACGGTTTAGGAGCTACGTGATTTTTATTCACTATTTTTAAAAACCAGAAAACTGCTTTTATCCGTCACCTTCGAGGACATATTGACATTCATTTTATATTCAGCACTTTTATTTAATATATGTTCATGTTAATCGACACTATGCCTATATTTCACGACCATGTTATACTTGTTTGCCAAGCTCATGTTATGTTGCCATGTTATATAGAAATACCATGTTACATAAAATTTCCATGCTTAATAGTTAGTGTTACTCGTTTACTGCTTAATGATATTAGTTATCAATTTATACACTTGTCATCATCATTTCTATACTTATCCGTTTTGGGGACTTATCGAGCGCTAGTTCGCTGATGAGCATTCCATCCCATCTCTTTGTTTCTTGGAATGTTTGTCAGGTGACTGGGAGACTGATGTGGGGAAGTCAACTGAAGAGGAGTACAACCAGTTTGTTTCACAAGCAGATTTCTAGTTTTATTTCAGCCTTTATTTTCAGTATGCCACATGTTTAGGCTCTTGATGTTTATGCTTATTGTTCAGACATCTTGTATCAGATTTGAAACTATGTGAAATATGGAATGTTAATATATCGTGGTTGGGTTTCATTTCATTTGTCATTTCTTGTTATATTTTATATTGCGTATAAACACCTTATTTGTTACGAGAAAAGTCATTCTCGGAATAAATACGTCGCGGGCCACATCACGTGCCGTTACCATCTTTTGAGAAGCGAGGCGTGACGGGTTTTATTGACGGCCCATGTAGGTCAATTCTACCTGAAGTCATAAACAATATATCATAAGAAACATGAAATTCAACAACTTTTACATTCCTTACATTTTCAATTCCTTGAATATCATCCTATTTCTTGAATCAATCTTGAACTTCACTTCAATTTCCTTGATGATCATCTCACAACTTTTGAATCCTTAATTCTTGTTCACTCTTCATTTTGGCCTATTAGCTCACCTAGTTTTAATATCAATCGAAAGAGCTCGAAGATGATTTACCACGACTTTATCCTTAGCTTCCCGTGCATGTTGCCACGTACTCTTAATGAGAATTTCACGGACGAAATTCTTTTAAGGAGGGTAGACTGTAACGACTGAATTCTTGAATCCTATCCCGTTGAATCTCTTCTTGTTTTTCCGATGATCATGACTCGATCCAACGGAAGCGGATGTGTAAACTTTTCATCGTTATCTCGACTTTCTTGTAACCACCTTGTTTCCTCGCTCTGTTGCAATATCCTTCTTGGGTAATTTCAAGGACGAAATTATTTTTAAGGAGAGTAGAATGTAATGACCCTAAATTTCTTTTACCATCCATTTTGTTTTAATTAATAAAAATTGTTGTTTTCTGATCTTGAATCGAGTTATAAGTAATTCTTATGAAATAAGTGCAAGAAACAACTTGTACCTCACTGGTTAAGCCTCCACACTGCTGTCGCATAGCCCACATGTTCGAATCCTTGCTTCCCCAATTATTTTATTTAAATTCTTTTTGTCGTTTTGGAGTTCCTGAAACTTTCACGGGCGATTCACGGAGTTACGAAAAGTTGTAGAAGAAAAGATATACGAAAATGGACCCAACAATGCGAGACGAGACTAAGGCCCAAACCCCGGACCCAACGGCCGACCTGGGGCCGACCTGGGGCATGTTAGGCCGGCCCAAACGTGATCAAGTGAGCCTCGCCCGTGGGTGTGCATCCCTCTAGATTCCATCAATTCATTTCTATACTCCAAAACCTCCCATTCACAGAGAACCCTCAGTCTCTTCATCTCCTATATTAACCCTCTTTTTAATACATTTTAATACCCATTTTCAATTTATTTTAATACACCATACACCCTATTCTTCTCCTATAAATACCCATGGTTGTCCCAACTCATTTTTATTCTGAAAATTTTCACAAATTTTCTCTCAAAACACTTGAAAATTATCCCAAGCTTCAGTTCTTTTTCTTTGCCGCACAAATCGACAATGGAACGTTGAAGCTCAGTTCAAAAACCACCGCGGCGATAAACTACCTAGGCCAATCATCCTCTAGCTTCTCCTCGTCATTATCAACGAAGTCGCCGCCACTCTACACCATCACCGTCGTAGGCACCGCAGCAACAACGCACCAAATCTTTTAAAAGAATTAATCGGTGAATCGGTTGTTAGACCGATTCACACCGCGAGTAAGTTCTCTCCCTATTCTTTGATATCTATCTTCGTCTCCATCCCTCACTTGCCCTCTCCCTCTCCTTCTTAGTCAAATTCCTTGTTTCCGTCTTGATGTAAACCCCAAAAAGACATCCTGGTATATTCAAAGAATTGGAAAGAACACGCCGAGCACTTACGGATTGTCCTGGAGACATTACGAAAATATCAGCTCTACGCCATGTAACAACCGAGTCCAATCCTACTAATTTCAGTTATCATATATATGGTGTGTGGTATTTATTTCATTTGTCTTGCTTGACTATTGCTAGTTATAAATTTACCCCGACATTTCTAATGCTGCATATAACAATTTAAGTCATCTAAAATAAATTAAAAATATTTGACATGGCCTGCTTGACATCTCTAACCCTGTGGTAGCGTCCTTACATCGTGTTCTCGTCCCGTTCAGTGAAATGGACGTGTTTGGACGGCTACGCGCACGCACGTGCGTCCGTTCTTGGGGGTATGCTTTTTAATTGAAAAATACTTCATTTTAATTTTCGGAACCCGCCAATAATTTTCATTTTTCAAATTCAAAATTTTGGACTCGACCCGGGCGCAATTCTGAAACATTTTGTATCCCGCCAAATTATAATTATTTAATATTTTAAACTTTACTTAACCTTTTTTTTAGCGTAAGAAAATTTATTGGTTAGGTTAGAAATCTTTTTCTGCCTCAGAAAATCTTCTTCGCATATTAATTATCTTTTCATTTTATCCTATAGTCAATCGCAGCCTTCCTTTCTTAGTGGCCGGGCCCACACCCTTTTCTCTCTCCTTGCGCTGCCTTCCTCTCTCCTCTTTTCTCCTTCTCTTTCTCTCTCTTCTCTCTCTTCTCTCTCCTGCGCATACAGCCAATTTTATCTCTTCTCACCGTGCATTTCTCTCTCTCTCTCCTCTCTCTCTCTCCGCGTATATCTCTCTCCTTCCTCTCTATATATTTTCTCTTCCTCTTCAGTTTTCGAAAAAGAAACCTAAACCCATCGACTGCTAACCCTAGCCACCGTCTCCCCTCGCTCACCGTGTCGCCGCCGACGCGACCATCGCCGTTCGTCGCAGCTTGTCACCCTCACCTCCACTCTCACCTCTCCTTCCCCGTTTCCTGTGCGCGCGTCGAGCGCCGGTGTGCACAGCCGAGACTTGCACGTCTCCTCACCGCGGCGACCACCGGAGGGATCTCGTTGCTGCTCACCGTTCCAGATCAGCGTAAGCTTTCACACCCCTTCTTCCTCTTTCTTCCTTCCTCTTCCCGTCTCTTATATTTCCGGTTCTTTGTTGGCCGAGTGGCTACTGCAGGCAGTTCACCGGAGCCCCGTCAACGCGGCCGACGATCTCAACCCCCTCTGCAGATCATCGTAAGCACCCTCTTCTTCATCCTCCTTCTCTTCCTTCTTCTTATCCTTCTCTTCTTTTCTTCATGCATGCTTTATTGTTTACTCTTTTCTGTTTTGCCGGTTTCCGGCGATGCCGACGACGTTTCCCGACGATCCAGCGAGGAACCCTAACCCGTGTGGCTCCATTGTTCGTCGTTTCGGTTCATTCCGTGAACCGTGCGCACGTCGCGAGATTTCCCCGCCGACGCGTAACGTTCCGTTTTCCGTTTCGCGACCCGTCGAGGCAAGTGAAACTTGCCACATGCTATTTTAAACTATTCATATGTCAAATTAACTATTTCCTGTTAAATCCCTAATTGGAATTGATAAAAAAGGATTTCAAATTAACCGTATAAGGTTCCGTTACACATTTTATGATTCCGAACGTGGAACTTAATCTTGCATCTGATTATTTACATCTAACGATCACCTGTACATGATAGATCACATTTGTTCATTGCTATGATACCCTTTTTCCAGCTAAGCCTATCAGACACCCATGTGCAACTTTAACCGGTCTAATTACAATTGCATTCATTAAACAGATTATGCATGTCGTCGCATCCATGGATCACTCACCATTTATTAACCTGTTTCAGCATTTACATCTATCATACTGTATTCACATTATATTGACATTGTCTGTTAAACACACTTGATAACTGTGCAGCTAAATAAACAAATCTGCTATATTGCTTAACTCATTGATTAGATCATGTTGTTGATAACCATGCTTGATTATTATAACCCTGATTATGCTAGCTGATTATGAGCACACCCATGATATCGTTTACACCTTGACATGACTTGCTATACACATATCTATTGACCCGACATGGTACCGTACACTACTGGACTTGACTTGTTGTACCATGGATCGACCCGTTACTTGATCCTGTATCTAATGCCAACGAACCTGACATGTAGTCCTCACGGACCGTTCCTGCTGTCTATCCAGACAAACCTGCGCTTACCTGATTCTGTATTGGCATTAGTTCTTGATTACTGAATACTTGACTTGACATACACATATAACTTAGGGGTATGGGGAAATCAATGATGAAACCTGACTTGCAACTCAACAGTTCGATACCTGTTCTGATCAGTCTTACGGGCTAGGCTAGCCCCGGAGTGATGATGCTGACATCACTCGTCTGTACCTGCTACCTTTTACTGCCTAGCGGCACGTCTCGGTTTCAGCCCGAGAGTCTGTAGACCGTGGTCCCGGACATGCACGGGATACTATTGAGTTACATCGATGACTCATCAATTTGATTTCAAAGACTTTAGAGTAGAAAACCCAATAGAACAGCTTAGTTTACTCACTGCGCACTACCCTACACTGCCTGATTTATATTACTGTTACCCCTGCTTTTCATTCATGTTTATATTTGCATTGCCTGTTACTCTGTTCATATTTTATTACTTGATGACATGACGCGCTGACGTCTGGGTTTTGCATGGCCCAGATTCCGTACCTTTGCTGCAGTCCGAGCAGGAGTACTTCAGCCAGCAGGCTGAGCTGTGAGGTGTCAGCAGTAGTTAGTTCTTTTATTTCCTGCATTTTTATTCCTGATGTGAGCCCGTATTATGGGACATACATTCCAGTTATTTTGTATTGGATCTTTTGCTTCCGCACTTTTATTATTCTTGACTCATGTTATCTTGGCTTATGGACATGTTTTAGATAGTTTTATTTTGTTCTTGATATCTCTACAGCCGTAATGTGACTGTGGATGGATACTTCCTACCCACAGGTAGCATGGTTGGCTATGTCACGTGCCCAATTTAGCATACTCTGGGAAGCGGGGCGTGACACGCCAAGTACATCAAGTATGAATTTTTCCTAGATCAAGTCGGATTTCTCGGACATATCATTTCAGGAGAAGGAATCTCTATACATCCAGCTAAGGTGTCAGCTGTCAGTGAGTGGCCGACACCAAAGACTGTGAAAGATATACGAAGTTTTTTGGGATTAACAGGATATTACCAACGATTCATTGAAGGCTTCTCAAAGATCCCAGCACCCCACACGTAAAGACGAAGCATTCGTGTGGTCAGAAGCATGTGAGAAAGCTTTTGTAGAACTCAAGTCGAGATTAATCTCTGCACCTGTCCTTGTAATACCGGATCAATCTGACGGATTTGTTGTGTATTGTGATGCGTCCGGTAAAGAATTATGATGTGTTCTATACCAGCATGGAAAATTTATGGCTTTTGCATCAAGACAACTAAAGGTTCATGAGCGCAACTATCCAACACATGATCTGGAATTGGCAGCCGTCATCTTCGCACTCAAGATTTTGGCGCCACTATCTCTTGGGAGAACGAGTGGATATATACACAGACCAAAAGAGTCTGAAGTATGTATTTACTCAGAAGGAACTCAACATGCGGAAGAGGAGATGGTTAGAACTCATGGCGGACTTCGACATCAACCTACAGTATCATCCTGGGAAGGTGAACGTAGTTCCTGATGCCCTTAGTCGCCAGCTATTAGCAATGAATCTCACCGCTCAGAGGAAACTACAACAAGAACTGCATGGATTGGAGATTGAAGTAGTTGTGCCAGGTAACGCTTCATCTTTGATAAACTTACAAGTCCAGTCCACTCTTGTAAATCAGATCAAGGCAGCTCAAAAAAATGATGCCAAGCTACAAAGGATCTGATAACAAGTAGAAAATGGACTATGAACTGACTTCAACATCCACGAAGATGGATCCTTATGATATGGAAGCCATTTATGTGTACCAGTCGGCTCTGTTTGAGAAGAGTTGATGAAAGAAGCTCACAACTCTCTGTATTTGGTACACCCCGGTGGTATGAAGATGTACAAGGATCTATGACAACACTACTGATGGCATGGAATGAAGCGCAAAGTAGCAAGGAGCGTAGCCGAGTGTTTGGTGTGTCAGCAAGTGAAGGCTGAACATCACAGAACTGCTGGTCTACTTCAGTTGTTACTAATCCCAGAAAGAAAATGCCAGCACATTACCATGGACTTCGTGACTGCTCTCCCTCACAGCACGAAGGGCAACGATACAATTTGGGTTATTGTGGATCGACTCACCAAGTCGTCTCACTTTATTCTATTCAGAATTGGCCAGTCAACCGAGACGTTAGCAAAGAAGTACATGGAAGTGAGCATAAATTTAAAGTAAGATTTAAATCTTCAAAATGTACCATATTTGATACCCATAAACTTATTCAGGAGATCATGAGATTATATGGAGTACCTGTTTGCATCATCTCCAATCGTGATATAAGATTCCGATCACAATTTTGGCAGAGTATACATGCTAGTCTGGGGACGAGTCTGAATTTCAGCACGGCGTATCATCCACAAATGGACGGACAGTTCGAGTGAACAATTCAGATCCTGGAAGATATGCTGAGAGCTTGTATGTTAGATTTCGGAGGTTTTTGGGAAGATCACCTACATCTTGTGGAGTTTTCATATAACAATAGCTATCAGACAAACATTGGGATGACACCATTCGCAGCACTTTATGGACGGAAATTTCGTTCACCTTAAGTTGGGACGACATTGGAGATCGTGAACTCCTTGGACCAGAGATGATCGTGGCAACTGTGGACGTGGTTCGCACGATCAGTGAAAGGATGCGCATAGCGCAAGACCAACAGAAGCATTGGGCAGATGCAAGCGCCGACATCTGGAGTTTCAACCTGGAGACCATGTATTCCTGAAGATCTCTCCAAACAGAGGAATGATACGTTTTGGCAAAATGGGTAAGTTAAGTCCAAGATACATCGGACTGTTCGACATACTCGAACAAGTTGGAGAAGTGGCATACCGTTTAGCACTACCACTCTCGTTGGAAGGAGTGCACAATGTGTTCCACATATCCTAACTACGATGATATGCGAGCGACCCCAGCCACATACTTGATCACTCAGAGCTCACGGTACAAACTGATGTAACCTGCGAGCAACAACCAGTTGAAATCCTGGACCGAAAGGTGAAAACATTACGGAACAAGGAGGTAAACTTGGTCTGAGTGATGTAGAGAAAGGATTAGCCAGGAGAATCAACTTGGGAAAGAGAAAACTGTATTACAGCCTGTGTAAGAGCTAAAAGTTATTTTTTGTTATTGTACAGGAAATTTTTACAAGGGGGTAGAATGTAACGACTCTGAAATCACTGTACAGAAATTTCTTGTTATTGTACAGAAAACTGTATTACAGCCTGTGTAAGAGTTAAAAGTTATTTTTTTAAAATAAAAGCAAGAAGCAACTTGTAGCTCACTGGTAAAGCCTCTGCACTGCTGTGACATAGCCTGTGTGTTCGATTCTCATCAGACACAATTATTTTTAGATTTTTTTAAATTTTTGGAAGCCCAAGAGTTGCACGTGCAATACATGGAGAAATAAAAAGTTTCAGAAAAATCAAGCAGGCGTAATGAGGTGTACATACCCACCTTGACACGTGGCACAAATCTTGAGACAGATCGACAAAATCCGACCACCCATTTCTTCCCTATGGCCGGCCCCGACGGTCCAAAGTGCTCCAGATCACTCCGTGCTTTGCACACACACCCCTTCAACTCTCCTTAATCCCCTGCACTGTTTGATTTTCCTGCAATCAAACAGAGACTCTTCATTTCACCATTTAACACCTTTTTAATGCATTTTAATCCAAAATTTTAATTCTCAAATCCTAATTCTTCACTATAAATACTACCCCATACCCTAACTCTTCACCATTCTGAAATTCTAGCAAATGTTTTTTCAAAACTCTCCAAGTGCCAAGTGGAATTAAGCCCCTCGAGTGAAGTATCAAGCCAAACTCGACGATCGGAGTATCTCCGACAAAACCACGATCCCGAGAGCTTCTTCAATCTATTCTTAATCATCTAAAAACTTTAAGACCCTCTTCTCTTCATTTCTTTCATTTCAATTCGTATTTTAAAACAACTCGACAAAAAAGGAGTTATCTCGGATATAGTTTCTTTTTAATATTTGTAATGCATATGATAGGAAAAAATTAAATCAAACTAACATGCTACACTAATCTTAATCCTTTTCCCATCGTTTAGTTTTTAGTTTAACAAAATTTTCATAGGAAACAAACATATAACAATTTTTTTCATCAAAATACCATGAACTTTAGTATAACGCTTCTCGATAATTAATTTAAATACCTTTAGGAAAATTTCACGGGGTAACGACCTACCCCACACGCACACTATGGTTCTATAGCATGGTATTCTAGAGCTATAGTTATTTTAAAGAAGAACTTTTCATTAAAATACCACACCGTTTCAAAACGGGTTTCTTTAAATCGGTATTTCGAAATCCTTGACAATTATGCCTCTACAACCCTTGTCACGGGACCTGCTAATGGATGGTGCAGATTATTGCACATCCTTGGGACAGTAGAGCAAGATGTAGAACTCCTCATGGAGTGTTCGGTCTCGAAAGGAAATAAAAAATACGGATTTTAAGAAACGCGAATTTTTTAAACAAAACTAATTTTTAAAAAAAATTATATAAAAATTATGAGTCTGTATTATCAATGAAAAAATATTAAGAAAAATATATTTTTTAAAATGAAAGATTAGAATTTTCAATAAAATACCACCAAGTTTCCAAAAGTAGTAATTTTCACAAAAATACCATAAAATTTCAAAAAGACTATGTTTTACTACCAGAACACCACAACAATTAAAAGTACATGTTCATGAAAAACCCTAAATATTACAAATCACCCTCGAGGTTATTTTTAAACAATATTAATATATTTTTCATAAAAACTCCCTTGAGATATGCAAACAATATTTTAAGGACTCTAGAATTAATATAAGCTTAAGCGGTACCATTTGTCTTGAGTCTCAGGGAGCCGGAGAAAGTGAGTACTTGCCTATTCAGATTAGACAATTTAATGGAGTTATCAAATGGTAATTGTCTTGAAAAAATACACAAATCCTGCCGTCTATGTGCAGCAGTTGTCGATTTCTCCCGAACATAAGATTTTTAACAATTTACACCAATTCACATGAAAAGACATGAACTCAAATCCAAACTCGAACCTAAACTTGAACTCGAACTTGAACACAAACTCGAACTCTAACCTAGCTCGAAACGAAACTCGAATATGTACTCGAACCTAAACTACTCGAACCAACTTGACTCGGACCAAGATTGCAATTGTCATGACTCGCATATTACTTGACTCACTCGAATAAAATCTACACCTTTTGCAATCTATGGTTTCGATCAAGACATGTTAATCAATCATTCGAATCAATTAAGTATATTAACCAGTTATATATATTATACTCGGGATGCTTGGGTTAGTTTCTTGTGTAAATCCAATGGAGCTTCAGGAGTCCCGTATTAAACTTTTTTTTATTTTACTCGATATCAGTCGGGTTGACTCATCCATATCCTAGAGCCCCGATGCTAACACATGAAACGGGCTCGTGTTTCCTTGCTCCTGGGGCTCCACTCTTGAGCTCGTGAATACTTCTACGGCTGCGTTGACATTCACACTTGGAACTTAACGTTAACACAATGACCATATAGAGATCTATAGTATACTTACCCATGAACATATACTCTTATTCATTATATATATTCTACACTTGTCATTTTTCTTTACTCTTACCTATCTTTGGAACTTACCGAGCTCTAGTTCGCTGACGAGCATTTCACCCACTTTTCTTCTCTTGGAATGTTCGTCAGATACGGTCGAGACGGAGGAAGTTGAAGCCACAGAGGAAGACTATAACCAGATCGCTACTCAGGGCTAGCTCAACTTCATTTTCATTCAATTTATGTATGCCACTTGTTTAGGCTTTTTCCTTATTGTATTTGCTTTCTAGCATGAACTCATGTATTTGTAAATATTGGAAGTTAAATATAAATAAAGATATTTGTTGAAAAAAAATTACAGTCTCTATTTATTCTTGTATTGTGTATTATTGTTTCAATACGCTTAGTATATTTATTTAGGGAATGATCTTCTCTGGATAAATATGCCGCGGGCTTGCCACGCCACCATTTCCGTGTACTGGCAGGTCAGTTCTGCATGAAGTCATAAACAATATACCACAAGAATTAATGAATTCAACAAACATTTACATTCCTTGCATTTCAAATTCTTTGAATCTATCCTAACCTATCTTTTATATCAAGGTGATGAAATCCCCGAACAACACCAGCACAAACGTCAACGGCAATACTCCACCGCCTACACTACCACCACCACCTACCGTTTCAGTTCCTATCAATGAGCAAACCGTACTTCTCTTGGTTATCAAGAGCCTATTGGAGGGTCAGCAGCAACAGACTACTATCTTCATACACCTCCCCAAAGCTGAGGCATCCGGAGTTAAGCAGTTTCGGGCACTGCACCCAAAGACCTTCTCAGGTAAAGAAAGCCCACTTGAGGCAGAAGAATGGGCTCAAGTGATCGAGAATGACCTGGCAGCAGCTCAAGTGCCAGAGATAGCCTGGGTGAGAGTTGCTAAGTTGCAACCGACCGATAACGCCAGGGTATAGTGGAAGGCTGAGGAGAGCCGTCTCGCACAACCGATAGAATGGAGAACATTCTGAGATCTCTTCGACGCCAAGTACTTCTCGGAGACTGCCCGCTTTGACATGGAGCAGTAATTCATCCATTTACAGCAAAGCTCGATGTGGGTCAAGTCGGTGGATGAATATGATACTGAGTTTACCATGCTCAGCAGGTAAGATATAGGCAAAAAATTTCTATCCACTTACTACACTGTTAACACAAGGTCGTAACAGCTTCGCTGCATACCTTATTCCCAATGCTGAGATCCGGGCACGACGATTTCAGCAAGGGTTGGACCCTGAAATCCAAGCTGCACTCGCTACAGGGGATTTCCCAACTCATGAACTTGCTTTGAAGGCTGGCCGACGTTATGAGGCAGTTGTGAAGAAGAAGGGCAGACCGCAGACTGCCGGTGTGAAACGCCCTGTGCACCAGATCACAGGAAGGGTCTCTTCCAGGCCAACTTTTAACGAATCATCTCGAAGGCCACTAAGTTCATTCATCAACAACAGGCCAGACTTTTGCATCTACAGCAAAAGAACATGGCATCTCATGAAGAACTGTCGCAGGGCGAACAATTTATTCCCGATCTGTGGGTCTTCTACTCACGCTATTGGAGCATGCTGATTGGTACGAAAAATTGTTTTGTTTGTAGAATAACCGCAATCAGAACGGTGTCGCACGTAGCTAGACCGAGGTGAGTACGGGTCGTCCTCAGGGAAACGTTGAATATTCTAATTTTACTTTAGATGTGTTGAGAAAAAGATGAGGAAGAAATAAAGAATGGTTGTAGGATCTAGATCTACGTTAAACACTGATGCAAAATATAGATCTAGATTAACTACGGATGTAAGTTTAATATAAAAGAGGGCTTGTAGGGTTCATTAGGATTTAGTAGTTATGAATGATTAATTAAAAATTACTCTTTCTATCCTTTAATAGATTTAAAACTAGAACGACAGTTATGCGTGTAGATTAGGGTTTCTGGAGGGAAAAGGAATCCCACTCTTAACCCCTATCTCGACACGGAACCCCGTTCATATCTAGCCTTTACCAAAACAATCATTAATTTAATCTCTAATCGCGGTCGAGGCTAACAATGAATTGTTAGCGCGCCCGATTAGGATGTTAATGATTGTCTTGATAAAGTTTATAAGCTTTATAAGACGTAAAAAGAGTTTAGGTATTTTCATCATCCATTAACCTACCCTAATCCTACGATCCCTAACAAAAGGAGAATTACTCGCGCATGTTGGGAGAAAAAGAGATGGAGAGAAAATGCATAGTTAAACTACAAAGAAATAGAATAGGAAAAAGAGCTACCTTTATTAATCAACAATATTCATTACGCTTTAATCCTTTAGAAAATGATTACAAATACTAGTTTGCTTCTCGATCTTTTCCAAGGAGGTAGACGAACAGTTGATGATCAGCCTGGATGCGTGAGCCGTCTTGGACTTCGTGATCTCGTCGGCTTGATGATTTTTCCAAGGGGCTCTCGGTCTTTATTTATAGTCCCAAAGCCAGAAATCTAGCTTCTAAATTTGGAAGCAACTAGTTATGATCCAATAGAAAAAATCACACCTTCTGAACCCTCTGGAACGCGGCGGATCCGCGGCCAATAGAGGGGTTTGGACGCGGATCCGCGGCCAAAAAGTGAGATCTCATGTTGATTTTTCTGGCCTTGCATCTTCATGACACGTGGTGATCAATGGAATCTTTGTAAACTGGAAATCCTTTCTTTGTTTCTGCCAGATTTGATTTCTTTAGTTTGCTTTCTTAATTAGACAGGTTTGCTTTAACAACTTTGATTCCCTTGAATTTAGCCCTGCAAATTCTGCACAATAACTCAACAAATAATATTTAGTGGAGTTTTTTTATTGAGATATTAACTTAACCATTAAGACTTTGGTCAAAGGTATTTAATAAAGTAAGCATATTTTAAATGGGCCAAATGTTACATGGATATTACATGCTTACATTTTCCTACCAAATGTTAATTATAATATATAAACACATGAAAATAGTATTTTTTACAGATAAACCCTCATATGTATCATATATTATAATAAACGCCTTTTCTAATATAGAAATAGTAGGAAAAATGTCATATTAAATGTGCAGTTTTATCAACTGAACAAATACCCCCAAACCTATCTTTGATCGTCCCGAGCAAACTAGTTTATTCAAGAGAAGGAGAAAAAGAAAGGAGAAAACTATGCACACTTTCGTAGGCAAACACGATTGCACTGAGCACGTGCAACAAGCCGTTAAACCTCTAGGTGTCCCTAGTAGGAGGAGTGTTGTCTCCTGAGGGTTTTCAGCGGATTACACCCACAAAATCCTATAATAAAAGAGAGATGGTGAAATTTACATATAAAGATAAGAACCATAAAAGAAAGACTTTGAAAATAAGAGTTTCCAACTACACTAGCTTTTCAGTTGTCATGAGCTCTATCTTAATAGTCATGAAAAGATGTTAGAAATTACATCATCCCTCAATAAAACATTGTCTTATTCTTCATTCCTACCTTTCATCCAAATATTGATCATATAACCCTATGTGTGTGTAACCTACACTCGGAGAATTCAATTCAAGCTATCATACTCTTGTCCATCTACCTCAGTACTTTTAATTTGATGAATATTTGGTTGGATTTGCTCGCACATTTTCATGCGACCGTTAATATTTCTTGAGGTACTAACCGACCAATTACTCATGTGCTTGCTGATTAGTATTTTTCTCGTCTTGCACCACCTAAGGCTTAGCAGTGACTCCCAAACCAGTTGGTCTAAGGCACTATGTGATAAAGCACCCTTGCTATATTTTTTTATTGCTGCCTTGGCGATAACAAAACCAGTGTTCATTTTTTTCTTCACCATTTTATATTTTATTCATTTTTTTATTTCCTTCATACTTTGGCTTTTAGACAAGAGCATTTCAAGGTATCCTCTACTATCCCGAGTTTCAAGACGTGTGTAAGTGCATATAGTAGGGTATCAACATTCAAATGTTTGGCTTCCAGAATAGAAACTATTTTTCAGACTTATTTTTATCTTCAGATTAGTGACTTCCTTCATCTTACCAACCCTTGGGACAACGGCTCATAACTACTTATTACCAGTTCGTTTAAGAAAACTTCTAATTTTCTTGGTTTTCTTAAACTATTCCTATCTTTCATATATAAGTTTTCACTTTCAATTCTTTTATTAGCAAAAAAATTTTGTGCTTATATATAGTATAATGCAAAGTATCGCGTAAATAAGCACAAATCTCCCCCAAACCTGTTTTCAACAGCGTCCTCACTGTTGCTATCTGCTGGATCACAAAAACCTGTAAGCTTGGGAGGACATTATTAATGAGGGCAAGAATATATGAAAGTGAAAATCCTCCCCCAAACTTATTTTGGGCTCACAAATTTGAGGACAAAAGTTATGTTCAAGAGCCAAAAATATACCCCCCTCAAACATGAGTTAGCCAATACGAAGCATTTTAAGAGGGGGTGAGTCATTTGGTTAAAGTAAGACTTTACAAAGACCAAAAGTTAACACCAACCATTCAAAGATTTTATCAGTATAGCGTATAGGTTGGTGGAAGAATGTGTTGTATCGAGTCAAGAAAAAATGGGGAAGGGATAAGAGGTGGTCTGGAAAGGGTTTGAAATTAGAGAAAAGAAAGAATGGGGATGAATGTGAATGATTAGGAAGAAAGAATGGTGACGGTTCAACCTCTATAGGTGGAGATTGATCAATCACAAAATCCATATTGTTTAAAAATTCAAGTTCATCGCGCAAAAAGTTCTTCAAAACTTTTATCAATGGTTTGATTGAATATTTTGCTGTCAAAGAGTTTTGTGCCAGAATTTATCCTACTTGATTCAAAAATTATTGAGGTAGAGGACTCGAAAAACTCATCTACCTCATTTTCAAAAATATCCAAATCAAGTCGAATTTCTGGTATTATTGAACTTGAATTAACGGATTGTGATTCATCAAAACTCACTGAAACTATAGGAACAGAAGAAGAACCGGAGAAAGTAAAAGGTGAAATGGGTAAACAAATTGGTGTGTCGAGTGTTGCTGAACCAGATGTGGAAGATGGAGGCTGTATTTCGGTCTGATCTTCGGCTATACCATTATCATCAACTTCAAGACATATTTGGGGTTTGGGAAGAATTAAAGGCTCAAGATGATGACCACAAGGAAGTGAAAGGATTTGATGAATTGGTGGGACAAAATCATCCAAAATTTTGGGTTCATCAATCAATATATCCCCAACGTCAATCACCTCATTCAAGTGAAGGTTAAAATTCTCAAACACCTCATCAAAAGTATGGTTTTCAATCAGTTTTGGTTCAAGAGTGGAGGTGTAGAGATCACAAGGGTTGGGTATGGTTTCACTTGAAATGGACCCTTCACAGTCGGGTAAATCAAACACTACAAAGTCACACAACTTATCAGTCATTCTATTTGGTGTACTTGATGAATCTATGAAACTGGAGTTGTGGATTTCAGTTTGGAATGGGGAGGTTTGATTAGGAAGGGTGTACAGTTCCGTCTCACTACCCAAATTCTCATTTTGTCCTATGTCCGAATCATATACTGAAAAATTTTGGGCAGGTTTGAAATTCTTTACTTGCATCCACTCTGTTGTTTCCTTCCTAATTTGGTTCGACAATTCCAGAAATTTTTCTAATGTCTGCTCCAGACTGGTCTTGGGTTGATAAGGGGTTTCAGTATAAAATTGAAATTCCTGTGGATAACTCCCAAATGACTGATTAGAAGAACTGTCTAGAGAAGGTAGAAAAGTCGGATTGGATTGATAAGAATAGAATGGTTGCGAAAATTGGGTGGGAGTAGGGTCAACATTGTGATAAGAAGAATATTGATATGGGTTGGTCGGTTGGCTATCAAACTCTTCTTTGGAAAGTGGAGGTGATGGTTGATATTGGTCCGGGTTGAAACTTTGGCCTCTAGCCCTAGCTATGTGCTCAGCAATGGACATTCGTCTAGGGGCTTCCTCACTCTGGGTATCAACTGAATCAGGTATCGGATTAGCATACGGTTGATAAGAGCTAGACTGAGGTGGCCAACTGTTTCTTCCTGCTTGTTCTATATGATCTCTTAAGGACATGGAAGAGCCGGACGGTATACCGAAGGGATTATGAAAACAAGAGATATCTGGTTGTGGACAGCAAAGCTCGGCACGTGTTCTTTTGTTTAGGTTACCCATTATAAGAAGAGAAGAAGGGGGAAGGGGTAAAAAGGGGAGAAAATAATTGGTTTGTTTTGAAAAATGACGGATTTAGACAAATCACACAAAAATGCACAAACAACCATAGAACTATGGTTACCTAGGTCCAGTCTCTAGACCGCTCCTAGACTTCCAAAGGACAAGCCGTAGGATCAATCCTTTACCGCCTCTTTACTACCCTTGTAGCCAGGTAAGTGACAGGTGAGTGGGAGGCTCCCCACTACGAAAGTAGTGGTCCTAATTAAGTAACCACTCGCCTTAGACACACTTGACTAGACACCACAAAAGTAATGCGGATAAGCGATAGATTACCCACGACCTTCCTCTGTCCTTATTGAGCGCGACAGTCCTTAGAGTCTGGTCTAGATATTTTTTAAATTAATGTAGGGTTGATGCAGATGCTCGGTTTATGATTTGTGGGGCTTAGGAAGGGTGATGAAATCCCCACCTAATCTGGATTTTGGTCTTGCCCCTTAAAAATCCGTATTAAAATATGCAAAAACAAACGGCAAAACAAAACTTTGCAAAAAGATTTTTGAGCGGCGATATTTTGCAAAGAATCCTGCAGAAAAGATATTTTATTGGATTTCAGAGGAGAGAGAAGGAGGTTAGAATCTTACCAGAGAAAACTGAATCCCTAGATCTCCTAACTGGCCGCCCTTCCACCGCCGATGTGCACTTCCGGCCGCGGTTCCGCCGCAAGAGGGAGAGATCAATTGATGAATTTTTTTCTGTCGCCTTCACTACTTCTCTGGATCTCAATGAATGTATCTGTCTCCTGTTTCCTCAAGTCTGTGACTCCAGATTCCCTCGCAAAATTCACACAATAATCGTTAAATATACAATTTGCAGTTTTGTTTTATTTATGATACAGATCGTATAAGAATTCAACACAAATAGTAAGAATAAAAAAATTACGCACGTATCCCCGGCAACGGCGCCATTTGATTGGTACGAAAAATTGTTGTGTTTGTAGAATAACCGCAATCAGAACGGTGTCGCGCGTAGCTAGACCGAGGTGAGTACGGGTCGTCCTCAGGGAAACGTTGAATATTTTAATCTTACTTTAGATGTGTTGAGAAAGAGAGGAGGAAGAAATAAAGAATGGTTGTAGGATCTAGATCTACGTTAAACACTGATGCAAAATATAGATCTAGATTAACTACGGATGTAAGTTTAATATAAAAGAGGGCTTGTAGGGTTCATTAGGATTTAGTAGTTATGGATGATTAATTAAAAATTACTCTTTTTATCCTTTAATAGATTTAAAACTAGAACGACAGTGATGCGTGTAGATTAGGGTTTCCGGAAGGAAAATGAATCCCACTCTTAACCCCTATCTCGGTACGGAACTCCGTTCATATCTAGCCTTTACCAAAACAATCATTAATCTAATCTCTAATCGCGGTCGAGGCTAACAATGAATTGTTAGCGCGCCCGATTAGGATGTTAATGATTGTCTTGATAAAGTTTATAAGCTTTATAGGACGTAAAAAGAGTTTAGGTATTTTCATCATCCATTAACCTACCCTAATCCTACGAACCCTAACAAGCGGAGAATTACTCGCGCATGTTGGGAGAAAAAGAGATGGAGAGAAAATGCATAATTAAACTACAAAGAAATAGAATAGGAAAAATAGCTACCTTTATTAATCAACAATATTCATTACACTTTGATCCCTTAGAAAATGATTACAAATACTAGTTTGCTTCTCGATCTCTTCCAAGGAGGTAGACGAACAGTTGATGATCAGCCTGGATGCGTGAGCCGTCTTGGACTTCGTGATCTCGTCGGCTTGATGATTTTTCCAAGAGGCTCTCGGTCTTTATTTATAGTCCCAAAGCCAGAAATCTAGCTTCTAAATTTGGAAGAAACTAGTTATGATCCAACAGAAAAAATCCCACCTTCTGAACCCTCTGGAACGCGGCGGATCCGCGACCAATAGGAGGGTTTGGCCGCGGATCCGCGGCCAAAAAGTGAGATCTCATGTTGATTTTTCTGGCCTTGCATCTTCATGACACGTGGTGATCAATGAAATCTTTGTAAACTGGAAATCCTTTCTTTGTTTCTGCCAGATTTGATTTCTTTAGTGCTTTCTTAATTAGGCAGGTTTGTTTTAACAACTTTGATTCCCTTGATTTTAGCCCTGCAAATTCTGCACAATAACTCAACAAATAATATTTAGTAGAGTTTGTTTTATTGAGATATTAACTTAACCATTAAGACTTTGGTCAAAGGTATTTAATAAAGTAAGCATATTTTAAATGAGCCAAATGTTACATGGATATTATATGCTTACATTTTCTTACCAAATGTTAATTATAATATATAAACACATGAAAATAGTATTTTTTACAGATAAACCCTCATATGTATCATATATTATAATAAACACCTTTTCTAATATATAAATAGTAGGAAAAATGTCATATTAAATGTGTAGTTTTATCAACTGAACACATGCCCATAGAACCGAGGACCAAATAACCCTCCAGCTAGACCAGCAATCCAAGCTCCTCCTACCCGGTTGGCTTTACTAGCTCCAGCTCCTCGCATTCAGACCGCTCAACCTCAACGCCGGGTGTTTAACCAGGCACAGAGAAAAGTGCCACGATGCCAAGCATTCACCATGTCGGTCGAAGAGACCGAAGCTATGGGTCAGGTTATCACTGGTAAATCACTTCCCTATTCTCTTTCAAGTCCTTTCAATTCATAACCATCTTATATTTTTTATACCTAAACGTATCCCACACGACTTAGGTACAATCTTAGTAGCCTCCCTACTTGCACTCACGCTCTTCGACACTGAGGCATCACATTGCTTTATGTCGCAACGGTTCGTCCGAACTCATGCGATCCCAGTTAAACCGCTCGTATCCAGCTGGAATGTCAGATCAGGGAAAGTCATTCTAAAAGCAACTTTGGGATACGATCTGTGTCCAGTGGTTGTCTGCAGTCGAGAATTCTATGCGGACTTCAAGGTGCTGGACATAACGAACTTCGACGTAGTCTTGGGAATGGACTGGCTGGGAACTTTCTTCCCTACCATCGACTGTCGCCAAAGGAGGGTATTGTTCGAAATACCAGATCATCCAGTATTCTATTTCAAGAGTGGAGACCGAACCTTGGATACTAGAATCTACCGAGCAAAACCAAAGAAGGCAGAGATTGCTGCATTGCAAGCGAAAGGATCGAAGCCAGAGGTAGTTCGAGAATGTATTTCCGGAAGATATATCAGGTTTGCCTCCCGATCGAGCTCTTGAATTCAGCGTCAATTTACAACCCGGCGCACAACCAGTAATAAAGGCTCCGTACCGATTGAGTTCGGAGGGATTGAAAGAGATCCGCATTCAGTTGGACGAGCTCCTGAAGAAATGTTGGATTCGTCCCAGTACTTCGAGCTGGGGATCTCCGGTGCTACTGGTGAAGAAGAAGGAAGGTTCCTACAGGATGTGTGTAGATTATCGAGCTCTGAACGAAGTGACAATTAAGAACAAGTATCCCCTACCATGCATCGATGACCTTTTCGATCAGTTAAGTGGATCTTGTGTCTTTTCAAAACTAGATCTTCGTCTGGGTTACCATCAGGTGAAGGTCAAAGAGTCAGACATTCCGAAGACGGCGTTTAAGACTCGTTATGGTCATTATGAATATCTCGTAATGCCATTTGGAGTGACCAATGCACCTGCCATCTTTATGAACCTGATGAACCAAGTTTTCCGAGAATGCTTAAACATATTTGTTGTTATATTCATCGAAGACATCCTGGTGTAGTCAAAGAATCGGAAAGAACACGCCGAGCACTTATGGATTGTCCCGGAGACATTACGACAACATCAGCTCTACGCCAAGTACAACAAGTATGAATTTTGGCTAGATCAAGTCGGATTTCTCGGACATATCATTTCAGGTGAAGGAATCTCTGTACATCCAGCTAAGGTGTCAGCTGTCAGTGAGTGGCCGATACCAAAAACGGTGAAAAGTATACGAAGTTTCTTGGGATTAGCAGGATATTACTGATAATTTATTGAAGGTTTCTCAAAGATCGCAACACCCCTGACCAAGCTCACACGTAAAGATGAAGTATTTATGTGGTCAGAAGCATGTGAGAAGGCTTTTGTAGAACTCAAGTCGAGATTAACCTCTGCACCTATCCTTGTAATACCGGATCAATCTGGCAGATTCGTTATGTATTGTGATGCGTCCGGTAAAGAATTATGATGCGTTCTATACCAGCAAGGAAAAGTTGTGGCTTTTTCATCAAGACCACTAAAGGTTCATGAGCGCAACTATCGAACACATGATCTGGAATTAGAAGCCGTCATCTTCGCACGCAAGATTTGACGTCACTATCTCTTGGGAGAACGAGTGGATATATACACAAACCACAAGAGTCTGAAGTATGTATTTACTCAGAAGGAACTCAACATGCGGCAGAGGAGATGGTTAGAACTCATGGCGGACTTCGACATCAACCTACAGTATCATCCTGGGAAGGTGAACGTAGTTCCTGATGCCCTTAGTCGCCAGCCATTAGCAATGAACCTCACCGCTCAGTGGAGACTATAACAAGAACTGCATGGATTGGAGATTGAAGTAGTTGTGCCAGGTAACGCTTCATCTTTGATGAACTTACAAGTCTAGTCCACTCTTGTAAATCAGATCAAGGTATCTCAAGCAAATGATGCCAAGCTACAAAGGATCCGAGAACAAGTAGAAAGTAGACTACGAACTGACTTCATCATCCACGAAGATGGATCCTTACGATATGGAAGCCGTTTATGTGTACCAGTCGTCTCTGTTCGAGAAGTGTTGATGAAAGAAGCTCGCAGCTCTCCGTATTCGGTACACCCCAGTGGTACGAAGATGTACAAAGATCTACGGCAACACTACTGGTGGCATAGAATGAAGGGCGAAGTAGCAAGGAGCGTAGCTAAGTGTTTGGTGTGTCAGCAAGTGAAGGCTGAACATCACAGAACTGCCGGTCTACTTCAGCCGTTATTAATCCCAGAATGGAAATGGCAGCACATTACCATGGATTTCGTTACCGCTCTCTCTCGCAACACGAAGGGTAACGATGCAATTTGGGTTATTTTGGATCGACTCACCAAGTCGGATCACTTTATTACATTCAGAGTTGGCCAGTCAACCGAGATGTAGCAAAGAAGTACATGGAGGTGAGAATAAATCTGTCACGCCCTGCTTCCCAAAATACGGAATAGGAGGGATTCACAAGGCCAGCCATGCTCCTACGGTCGAGGAGACATCCTGCCGTAGTCACATTTCGGCTTCTAGCTTTACGTGGTAATCAGTAATCAATGCACAGGTAATGAGAAACGCAGTCACTAAGTCAAAACAGATACAAAACTAACCAGATAGAGATCAAGAAAAGATAGCATTGAGTCGCTGATCAAGATGTTCGCAATATCCTCGAGGTACGTCAGGTCCTGGTCTGAGCTAAATCCACTTCTCACTCTGAGCATGCATACTCAGGTCGTCAGAGCGACACAATAGCAATAAATATAAATACAAATATAAACACGTGCAATGATGATGAACATGAAACAGTAAATATATAATGATGACGCTCATGAAATAATCGGTACAGGTAAACAGTAAAGTAGGTATATCAAATCAGTAAGCAATGCACGTCAATGTCACTAACCCTATCAGTCTCTAAGTCTCGCTGTCCAGGTCGCTAAACCTATCGTCGGTCCAAGTATGAGAGTCAACCACGCAGGAGTATCCCCCACCCAAGGGTAGGGCCCCAGGGGCAAGGGAACACGGGCCCGAAACACGCATGATAATAATCAGTAACTCCATCCATACAACTCCCAAAATCACTGTATATGCCGGCAATGGGACTCCCGAGATTCTGTTGAACTCACACTCAAACTACCCCACACCCCGTGGTCTACATTAAACACCGACCATAAACTCAAATACTAGTCGGTCTATGACAAGTCTACGCGAGAACTGGAGACAGGACCATCAAGCATGTTTCGACTGGTACCGAAGATAAATGGACAGTGTTTGGTGCCTTACCTATGACACTAATATAAGTGCTTCCATAACCATCCCATACCAGTTATAGTTACACTTATATATGTCCCATAGACGTCGACAATGCAATAAATTAAACTGGGTTCGCTGATTGTGTACAAGTACGTGCACTTCACTTATTCATTCACGCTTTAACACTAATGTACTTGCCACAATCAAAACACTAATATCTATCACTGGGTAATGTACACGATCACTAGGTTACCGATATATATGACCTCTACATGATATGATGAGAATGCAATAATTATGATATGAATAAAATGTCCTCAGCCAGTGTCCTACTACTTGCATAATTTACTATAAATCATACATGTAGAATTAAAAGGAACAATGAAAAAGGGGTAAGCCGTATGTTTAATTATTTACCCATCACAATTGGTTTCGCGTCAATCGGGTTTCAGGTTTGCTAATTATGGTCATTTCAATTTAAGTGTTCCCTGCTGGAAATCCGGTTTCAGAATTGGAAGTCCGTTTCGTAACACATTTTAATCCCAGTTGGGATCGAAATTAGGCGATGTTATAGTTGAACAAGATTTAGGTTTACCAGTTAGGTTTCCAACGCACTAGACGGATCGATAGTATCCATGGTGTACTGGAAGGTATACATTGTACAATAAAGGGGTATACGTTCTGTCCTTGTTTGGAACTGCTATGTGTTCTGTTGATTTAAAATGTAATTTAAATAGTAAATGATAGTAAAAACGAATGAAACTACTTTAAATGATTAGCTAACAGATTTATCTTCGCTATGGTATAGGGTTCCACATCATAACATTTTCATATAGCAAGGTGAAATTATTACAAAACGAGAATCGACCGTCAGTGCTGCTCTGGACTGCAGTCTAGAGCCGCACTCCGAACCAGTTTCCGTCACCTTTTTAGTATAGAAACATATTAAAACTCTTATGGGGTTCTAATTCGTCGAGTCGTCTTCGATATGAGCCCTTGAACGCAACATTACGATTTGTAATCAATTAAATGTGATTTTTACGAGTTTCAGGTACGGGAAGATTTCAGTTTTATGGGTCTAAAAGGGAAAGGCTTATCACGTTATTAAAGACCGTATTTTCCAGCCAAATCGTAACACGGCATTCGTTATTACTCGGGCAATCCTATGTGATCAGTTTCCGTTAATTTAACGGGGGTTTTCCATTCAGGTTTTGCATCGAACACTTTCATTATATTAACTCGCATGAAGTGTATATACAGAATTTATTGGTATTTCGAATTGTAATAGATAAAATTAGCATGAAGCAAGTGTGCTACGCACGTGTAATCTAAAGTAACGCTCTACTACATGGGGGATGCATTTTTAGTCCCACATCGGGAAAAGGAGAGATCCCTTCTCTACCACTACCATATAAATAAGAGGGGATATCTCTTAGAAAAGATAGAGTTCAATTCTCATAGGATTCAATTCTCAAAGGAGCTTAGTTCTCCATAGGAGCTTAGTTCTCCAAGTTAGGAGCCTGCTCCTCCCCATAATGCGCATATGCGCAAGCACCATGTGCGCTACGTGCAACGCATGTGTGCCCGCCATGCGCGCACCATGTGCAACGCACGTGCACATCACATGAGAATATTCAATAATATTAAAAGGAGATTCGTTCTCCATAGGAGCCTGCTCCTTCCCATAATGCACATATGCGCAAGCGCCATGTGCGCTACATGCAACGCACGTGTGCCCGCCATGCGCGCACCACGTGCAACGCACGTGCACACCACATGAATATTCAATAATATTAAAAGGAGATTCGTTCTCCATAGGAGCTTGCTCCCCCCATAATGCGCATATGCGCAAACTCCATGTACGCTACATGCAAATATGTGCGCCCAACAAGTGCGACGCACGTGCGCCCAACACGTGCGACGCACGTGCGCGAACGAAAAGAAGCCTTTTTCAGCAGCGAGAAGCTTAAGCTCCAGCATGTTCTCCCCCTTATGAGTGGGACATGGTTCAAAGGGTACATCCCTCCACACCTTCGATATATGGCGCTGTAATCTCTCAGTATCGTCGGAGAGGTGGTGGGTCCCAACGACCAATGATCTTTCTTTCCAAAAAAAGAGAAAAAAGATACAGAAGCATATAGAGAAACCCCCCATAAACTTTGTCAAACTCAAAGAAAAAGAGCAAGCTCTTGCAAGAAGATACTTCTTCAAGATAAAAAAAAATGATGATGGATGATGAACACAGAGATGAAATCATCTCATAAAAAGAAGAATTCTTTTCTTTAAAAAAGATGATAGATCTGCAAGACAAAAAAGTCTTTTACAAAAAAGATCAAAAGATCTCATCATAAAATAAAAGAAGTACTTACTTCTTCCACAGATCGTAGATCTATAAGACAAATTGTCTTTCTGAGATCATAAGGGAGAGAATTGTTAAATTCTCTTAAGAATTATAGATCCATAAAGGCAAAGTCTCTCTTTAATACAAGAGATTGAAGCATCTCCTATAAAATAAGAACTTTTGTTCTTTTGATCTTGAGACTAGTCTCTCTAGGGGAAAATTTATTTCCCAGATCATAAAATTGATCAAATGCGCTTCTGCGCTCATGGACTGGCGCTCAGCGCCAGGCGCACCACGTGTTACTCACGTGTGCGCCATTGGATTAATAGCGCAATGCGCTTATAAATTAGCGCAATGCGCTCATCATCTGGCGCTCAGCGCCAAGCGCGCCACGTGTCACTCACGTGTGCGCTACTCAGCAGAAGCGCAATGCGCTCATCATCTGGCGCTCAGCGCCAAACGCGCCACGTGTCACTCACGTGTGCGCTACTCAGCAGAAGCGCAATGCGCTCATCATCTGGCGCTCTGCGCTAAGCGCGCCACGTGTCATTCACGTGTGCACTACTCAGCAGAACCGAGCGCCAGGCGCGCCACGTGTCATTCACGTGTGCGCTACTCAGCAGAAGCGCAATACGCTCATCATCTGTCGTTCAGCGCCAAGCGCGCCACGTGTCACTCACGTAGGCACCGACAGAACATAAATTGTTCTTTAGTAAGCCTCAGAGCTATTATGAGTGCTCAGCACTAAAAGACAGAAATACTGTCAAAATATAAATCAATGCTCAGTATTGTTAAAAGAGCCAAGCCCAAATAAAGGCTCAACAACCCAAAATAAATGTTAAACATTTTAACCTGAATGGACTTAGCCCAAGATTGGCCATAAGTCCTCAACTCAGATTAATTGAGCCCATATGCTCATAAATCTTTTAACAGATCTTATTTCCAAATTGGACTACATATCTACCAACCAAAACTGGTTCGAGGGTACATCTCTGAACCCCTCTGATACATGTCGTTGTAATCCTTCAACGTCTTCAGAGAGGCGACGGGTCCCGACAACCATACATTCCACGGACTACGATGTCCTTAACCTCGGACTGTGGGGTCCCTTTAAACCCACGGACTACGATGTCCTTAACCTCGGACTGTGGGGTCCCTTTAAACCCACGGACTACGATATCCTTAACCTTGGACCGAGATGTCCTTAAACTAACAATGGACCGTAATGTCCTTAAACTAACATTGGACCACCATGTCCTTAAACTGGTAATCGACCGTAATATCCTTAAACTAAACAATAGAGCCCAAATGCTCTTTTGTTGGATCTAAACGATCCCGTTAAGTTGATCTTAGTCTGAAATAAGACTAACGTATCCTTAACGTACGTTTAAGTTGATCTTAGTCTCAAATGAGACTAACGTATCCTTAAACCCAACCCCCAAACCCAAATCTAAGAAAATACGGATTTGGACTAATCCACGTCCTACGGGCGACAACATAAATTAGTCTCCGTATACAATCCACGGGCAACCAAAAATAAAACAAACACACACGAAATGAAGTAACCATCTGGAGAAGGAGAAAGTGGTTACCGCGATGCGATAGCGTAATTAACTGCAGGGGCTTGCGCCTGCAGGGAAGAGCGTCCCCACAATCAAAATCCCCTCAAATGAGGGGGAATCTGACGAAGTCTGCTACATCGGCCGCATCCGTTTAAACCTTCGATACACGGTGCCATAAATCAACTTGGCATCTTCAGAGAGGTGTACGGATAGCACCAATTAGCATCTGCCCTCGGAATTCAGGCCCCAACGTCCCAACTTTCCAGTCGCGTCTTCCGGCGGGGAACATATTCTGGCACGCCCGGTGGGACCTTTTCCTCTTTCCACTCCACACTTCGTGTGTCGTGTTCGCGAATGAATCGCGGTTTGTTATGGTTACCTGTGGATTCGATGTACTAAGATTTGGTGTCTTGCTCCGTGCAGAAAAACAGAAGATCAATGGCTTCAAACTGCACTAACCGCAACAACTCCCACTCTATCCCTGTTGGAGGAGTGACCTATGGGCCTCAAGCGGCCTCCCTTTTCAAGATGCCAGTGTAGCAGGTAACTCAGACCACCACTGGGCTGTACTTTGGGACCATACTCCCACCGATGAGCTTCAACACCGCTGTACCATCACAAGAAGCTCCCAAGAAGTCGGTCTTCGATCGGCTTGCTACTACTGCGGCACCTCTCAGTGGGTCGCCCAAATCAAGTGCCTCAGTCTTTAACAGATTGGGCCAAAGCTCCAGTGGGCCCATAAAGAAGCCGGCGATACCAGAAAGGGTTATCCCAAAAAGGATAGCCATTCCTGCCTTTGAAGTCGTTAAGGCGGCTTACCAGAGGGTCGGTCTTCACAAGACTGACCGTTTCAGCTCCCACTTCAAGCGAAGTCTTCAAAGCTACTTTTCCTGCCCAGAGGTCTGTCTTTGACAGATTGCACACTGCTTCTCAACGGACGTCGGTATTCGAGAGGCTGATACCAGCAGCACCTGACCAGGACCGGGGGCATGATGAAGTCACCCCCACAGCTGAACCAACACAATCCGCACGACATGCTCGCCGTAGTCACTGGCGCCGAGTACGGAAGAATGGGGGCAACTCTCCGTCCGGATTTACTCCACCAGCTCCAACAGTGGAGATCAATGCTGCTGTTCCAACCGGGAACAGCTTTGAACCGCTCAACAAGGTGCGCAGAAACTCTCCTACTGCAGTGCTAAAAAGATCTCCACCTATGGAGAGCGCTACAAAGGTGAAGCCAGAATATCCCTCTCAGCGGCTGTCCTCTAAAATTCATAAAGTTTGGCGACAGGTCCAAGACTCCGTGGTTGATTAAGACTACTCCAGCCGACAGAAAAAGATAAAATTTCGATGAGAAGATGACCACCCTATTGAGCTACAGAAGGTGTCATCTACTTGGATGCCCGCTGCAACGGCCCCTTCAATTTCGACAGCCCACAAAAGGAGGAGGCCGGAGAAAATCCCCGTGTCTGCGATGAATCGTAAGGGCACTGAACCCGAACGCCCCAAGTCTGGGGGCATGGTGGTGCACACTATTTATATGGCTTCCGGAAAAGAGGAAAGCCTTGCTTCTATGGGTCACCGACCACTTACATGGTCTGTGACTAAGGCTCAGGAGCAACAACAACAAAAGCTCCAAGAAATGCTGACAGGCATGGCTGCACTCAATGGACCAAAAGCAGGCCCGGAGACATCCTCGGAGCAGCGTCATGAGCAGGAAACCGATGCTGAGTTCCTCCGCAGAATCCTTGAGAAGAAGGACAAAGAGGCAGTGGAACAAGCTTCCAACATAAAACGAATGTCGCTTTTATTTGAAGACATGGTCGGGATGATGTTATAGCCGGATCCTCCAGCTGAAGACCCTCCGATTACCCTCGAAGAAGACAGAGGGGAGACATCAAACCCTTTTCTGACTCTATCAGCAGCTGTTCCCCGCCGAAAGACGCGGCAGAAATGCGGCGGGCTTCCTGCCTGAAATTCGGGGCAGATGCTAATTGGAGCTGTCCGTCCACCTCTCCGAAAATGCCATGTTGATTTATGGCACCATGTATCGAAGGTTTAAACGGATGCGGCCGATGTAGCAGACTTCGTCAGATTCTCCCTCATTTGAGCGGTTTTTGATTGTGGGGACGCTCTTCCCTGCAGGCGCAAGCCCCTGCAGTTAATTACGCTACCGTATCGCGGTAACAACTTTCTCCTTCTCCAGATGTTCACTTCGTGTCGTGGGTGTTTGTTTTGTGTTCGGTTGCCCGTGGATTGTATACGGAGACTAATTTATGTTGTCGCCCGTAGGACGTGAATTAGTCTAAATCCGTATTTTCTTAGATTTGGGTTTGGGGTTTTGGTTTAAGGATACGTTAGTCTCATTTTTGGACTAAGATCAGCTTAAACGTTTGTTAAGGACACTGTTCCCCTCCGAAAGACGGCGTGACATAGAGACGTCTTGCCTGAGATTCGGGGCAGATACTATTTGGTTTTATCCGTCCACCTCTCCGAAGATGCCAAGTTGATTTATGGCACCGTGTTTCGAAGGTTTAGACGGATGCGGCCGATGTAGCAGACTTCGTCAGATTCCCCCTCGCTTGAGGGGTTTTTGATTTTGGGAACGCTCTTCCCTGCAGGCGCAAGCCCCTGCAGTTAATTACGCTACCGCATCGCGGTAACAACTTTCTCCTTCTCCAGATGTTCTCTTCGTGTCGTGGGTGTTTGTTTTGTTTGTGGTTGCCCGTGGATTGTATACGGAGACTAATTTATGTCGTCGCCCGTAGGACGTGGATTAGTCCAAATCCGTATTTTCTTAGATTTGGGTTTGGGGTTTTGGTTTGAGGATACGTTAGCCATATTTGAGGTTAAGATCAACTCAAATGTTTGTTAAGGATACGTTAGTCTAATTTGAGACTAAGATCAACTTAACGGGATCGTTTAGATCCGACAAAAGAGCATTTTGGCTCTATTGTTCTAGTTTAGGGACATAGTGGTCCATTGAATGTATGGCCGTCGGGGCCCGTCATCTCTCTGAAGACGTTGAAGGATTACAATGACAGATATCAGAGGAATTTAGAGATGTACCCTTGAACCAAAGTTGGTTGGGAGATCTATAGTCCAATTTGGGACTAAAGTCTGTTTGAAGGTTTTGGTTTAAGGATACGTTAGCCATATTTGAAGCTAAGATCAACTTAAACGTTTGTTAAGGATACGTTAGTCTAATTTGAGACTAAGATCAGCTTAACAGGATCATTTAGATCCGACAAAAGTGTATTTGGGGGCTCTATTGTTCTAGTTTAGGGATATAGTGGTCCATTGCTAGTTTAGGGACATGGTGGTCCATTGCCAGTTTAGGGACATGGTGGTCCAACATTCCCATTTTGGGGACGAATATTGGTTTAAGGACATCATAGTCCATGAGTTTAAGGACCCCACAGTCCGTATCAATGTATGGTTGTCGGGACCCGTCACCTCTCTGACGACGTTGAGAGATTACAACGACGAATATCAGAGGAGTTCAGAGATGTACCCTTGAACCGGGTGTAAATTGATTTGGGAGAGCAGTTGCACTCAGTTCAATTTAATTTGAGGACTTATGGCCAGAATTGGGTTAAGTCCATTTGAAAATGTTTAACATTTTGTTCATGATTGGCGTGTTTAGGCCTTTGCTTGGGCTCTGCTCTCTTTTAAACAATGCATGGCATTGGGCTCTTTATTTAAATGCATGGCATTTATATTAGGCCTGTTAGGCCTTTTTAATTGGGCTCTGTCCCTTTTCTTCAATAATGCAGAGCATTCAATGGTCTGACAGCGCGCCACGTGGCCCGTCAGGCGCTTTGCGTCGATTGAGGAGCGCAAGGCGCAAACTGATGTGGAGGTGACACGTGTCACACTCTGGTGAGCGCAAGTCTGTTAGCGCAGTGCGCTGCGCTAGTGCGCTGCTGACACGTGGCGCGCTCTGGTGACTTGCGCCAATCCAAGAGCGCAACAGCGCAAATTAGGAGTGCGGGGCACTGTACAGTAGCGCAGAGCGCATCTTGATCTAATTTAGATCAAAGAAAAGAATATTTTTAGAGGTTCTACCTCAAGATTCAAGAACCGATGGTTCATCAAAAGGCAATGCCTTTATATAGATCAAAAGATCTAATCAATGAAGTGAATTACTTCTGTTTTATCTTTTTTCAATTAGATCTTCTTTTGATCTTCTTTCTTCTTTTCTTTATCCAAGATCTTGATCTTGTTCTTAGATCATTGATCTTTTTAGAAGAAATTCTTCTTTTATTCAAAGGTTTACCTTTTTTCTTTCTCTTTGAATTCTTCTCAAAGTTTTTAGAAGAGCTCTCTGTATCTTTATCTCTCTATATTTTAGACTTGGAGTCTAGGGGCCTTTATATAGGGCTAATTGATTTGTTAAATCAGTTAAAGAGATCTTTCTCTGATTGATTTGGGGATATTTCCCCACCGTTGGATATTTGATCCTAGGGCTTCTGCTTTACAGAAGGCAATCTTCTTGTTTTTAACAAGATTAGAAAGATCTTTCCAAAATTTTATTGTTTAAATGTTGGCACATTTGGCGCAAGCGCACCTGCGCTTGACACGTGTTGCGCAGCGCAGAGCGCAACTGCGCCGACACGTGTCGCGCAGCGCAGAGCGCAGTGCAACTGCGCTGACACGTGTCGCGCAGCGCAGAGCGCAAGTCAACTGAAGTGTTGCTTCCTTTTATTATTTTAATTTTTAAAACAGAGCTTTGCTCTGATTTGGGGAAACAGAAGCGTTGCTTCATTTCCCGTCTTGGAATTTGAACAGAGCTTTGCTCTGATTGGGGGAAACAAATGCCCCCCCCCACCGTTGCGCTTACGTGGCTCCAGACGTGAGCGCAGCGGTGGCAGAATTCCAACCGTTGCACCATCCTTTGGAAGTTGAAACGGCTCTCAATGCCTATAAATAGGACCTTTGGTCCCTTAGATGATTTTCATCTCTCCTGGAGAATTATCTCTTATTCAGAGCATTGCTCTTAGGCTTTAAGAACTTTTCAAGAGTAAAACTCTGTTAAAACTTAGGTATAGTTTAAAACTTTTAAGAAACCAGGGTTTTACCCATTAACAGAGCTTTGCTCTCATAGATCTTTTGATCTAAAGAAAGCCCCTTTAGGGTTTCGTTAGTAGAGCTTTTACTCTCTAAAAGAATCTTATTTATAATTTCTTAATTTATTAATGGGGCTTTGCTCCTTTTTTCATGGATCTTGAAGATTTAGGATGGAATTTTAGTTTTGATGAATTATATCATCTTTTTAGAGCAGAGCTCTCAATGTTCTCGGGGGCCTTCTTTAACTTCCCTTCATAATTGACTTTGACAGGTATCACTCCTGTTTGTAGAGCATTGCTCTCGAGGAGTTTAACTTTCGGTGCATGTCTTAAATCAGAAATTGCTTAACCAGGCTGTCTGTTGATTTTGTTGATTTTCTTTTGCAGGAGTAATGGACGCCCACATGTATGACCTTGATGAGATCATCTCTTACGGAGACATTCGCCGACTCGACCGTTCTCAGGACCGAGAATTTACCAACGCCGAGTGTGCCGAGATTATGAGTCGTTTTGACGCATATAATGGCCAACTGCTTCCCCGGCGTTCCCCTCTCTTGAAGCTTATCGTGGGAGAAATCTAGGAAGCACTTCCCTTGTTCTGTACTGGTGTGCCACTTGGGGCATTGGACGTCGCCGAGGATAAGGTGCACTCGGTGTACTTGATGAACCTAATCTCGAAGAGACGACGAGACAATCTTGTCGATCTCTTGCACCGGGCCTTTCAACAGTCCGCCATTCTTGCTGCCTATCGGAGGGTGGAGGACATCAGTGGGGATCCAGACGCTCGTGCTCGCGAAAGAAAGCACACCAGGATAGTTCGCCAGGCTTGGAAAGTTCTGGACAAGGTCACTTTTGAGTTCCTCAATCCATGTCCTGGATTTGAGGTTTTGCCATTGTAATCATCTTGATAATGCTGCTTTTGTTTATTGTCTTTATTGATGTAAAAAATTTCCGAGTATGAATGACAAATCTTTTGCCCCTTTCCTTTTATTTTCTGCTTTGTTATTGGCATATTCCTTAAGTAAGCGTAGCCTGTAGGTGATATAGCACATCCTGTCTTGAATACTTTGGGGAGTAGTAATGGCTTAGGAAGCTGGTTCAGATCTGCTATCTAAGGCTTTCAACTTTATGAGCCGTGAGGGTCTCATAAAGACTTTTCTCCCTACGAGTCGAGAGGATCTCGCAGGCGTATTTTCTCCTTAGGGGCCGTGAGGACTCCTAAGTGCGTTTTCTCTTATAAGTCGTAAGGATCTTATAAGAGAATTTTCCCTCTTACGAGTCGAGAGGACCCGTAAGCGGTTGTTTCCCTCCTTGTCGAGATTTGACCTTGGAGAGTGTGGTCCGTGAATAGTATGCAAGAGTCCGTTTTGGACTGACTTGTAGGACCCCAGTGCTTAGGAAACAGGTTTTTTAATCCCCGCTGCCTAAGGCTTTTCCTCACGAGTCAAGACGAATCGAGAAGTTCTCGCAAAGACACTAATTTCCTCACCAGTCGAGATGAATCGAGCAGTTCTCGCAAGAATATCCTAACGTCACAGTTAACCTCTGCTCTTTACGACAGAGGTCTGTAAGGGTCTGTGGTACTTAGGGTTTTGTCTGTCGTACCGTCGCGTTGGCTGATGTATTCCTCGATAGGCGATCTTGCTGTTCGAGTAGCTTTGCGACTGTCGTGTTTCTGATCCCTTCGGGGGCTGGACAAGACGTCTTCAAGCAATCCTCCTAGGCAGTTTGACCGTCGGAAGAGCAAGCGTTAGGAATTTTGCCATGCCGCTTTTTACTTGAGGTTAGGCTCATTTTGGAGAGCCCCGATGAGTCATAACCACTCCGCGCTGGTGTGGGATGATCTCCGATAGTCTTTCAGGCTTTATATGACTTGCCGTTAAGACCCTGAAGCTAGGAATTTGGCTTTTGCTTCATTTGCTGGCATTGCGTCCTCTATATCGAGACGAATGTCGCGGTTGTGTTTAGGTTGCTGGTGAACCGTCGAGGTTTGGAACTAGGGATTTTGCCGTGGCTCCTTTTGGTGATGTTGCGTCTGCTGTGTCGAGACAAACGTCGAGGTGGTGACCACTCCGCACTGGTGCGAGATGATCTCCGATTGTCTTTCAGGCTTTATATGACTTGCCGTTAATACCCTGAAGCTAGGAATTTAGCCTTCGCTTCGTTTGCTGGCATTGCGTCTGCTGTGTCGAGACGAACGTCGAGGTTGTGACCACTCCACACTGGTGCGAGATGATCTCCGATTGTCTTTCAGGTTTTATATGACTTGCCGTTAAGACCCTGAAGCTAGGAATTTGGCCTTCGCTTCGTTTGCTGGCATTGCGTCTACTGTGTCGAGACGAACGTCGAGGTGGTGACCACTCCACACTGGTGCGAGATGATCTCCGATTGTCTTTCAGGCTTTATATGACATGCCGTTAAGATCCTGAAGCTAGGAATTTGGCCTTCGCTTCGTTTGCTGGCATTGCGTCTGCTGTATTGAGACGAATGTCGCGGTGGTGACCACTCCACACTGGTGCGAAATGATCTCCGATTGTCTTTCAGGCTTTATATGACTTGTCGTTAAGATCCTGAAGCTAGGAATTTGTCCTTCGCTTCGTTTACTGGCGTGTCCGAATCCTGCTGGAGGAAGAACGCTGTCGTGACATCTCGTCTGTTGTATCGAGACGAATGCTGAGGTGGAGCTGGGATTTTGTCGTCACTCCGCTTTGTTTCGACCGTGAGGTCTTTTGTTGGTGTTGTATCTGCATCCTGCTGGACTGCAAAGGAACGACGTTGTTGACATCTCGTCTGCTGTATCGAGACAAATGTTGAGGTGAAGCTGGGATTTTACCGTCGCTTCGCTTTGTTTCGACCGTGAGATCTTTTGTTGGCGTTGTATCCGTATCCTGCTGGACTGCGAAGGAACACCGTTGGTGATCTCTAAGTTGTCGATATCGACGTCGAGACCCTGAAGCTAGGGATCTTCCTTCGCTTCGTTTGTTGACATTGTGTCTGCAATATTGCGACAAATGTCAAGGTTGTCTCTAGGTTGTCTATGAACCGTCGAGATTTGGCTTCGCTTTCTAGTGGAGCCTGTTGGGAAGATATGGTTCCCTCTTTGTTTGTGCCCCTGGATTGTATACAGGGATCGATGTGATCTCACCTGTAGGGCAAAAGCTTCATTCATTTTTTTTATATTATTATTTTATTTCCGCGATGCTCTATCATTTCAGCTTTTATATCGCGAAGGTCGCGATTGCCCAATCATTTCAGTTATTTTTCGTGGTGCCCAATCATTTCGACTATTTTTCTTTTTATTCGCTACTTTTTATTGCGAGCTGCCCAATCATTTCGGCTGTTTTTTTTACTCGCTGCTTTTTATTGCGAGTTGCCCAATCATTTCGGCTGTTTTTGTATGCATACATTTTTACTTGCTGATTTCGTTGCAAGTTGCCCCATCATTTCGGCTATTTCGTATGCATGTGTGGCTTGCTGTCTTTTCGCCGCAAGCTTGGAATTAGACACCGGTTTCGGCATCAGCACCACTACAATTGGGATATTGCCAGGAGCGAATCATCATTTGCCTCTGTCGATGTTGAACAAAGGTAGCTTAGTAAACAGGGTTAGGGTCCTGTCGACTAAGGCTTTGACTTCATGAGCCGTAAGGGTCTCACAAAGGTATTTCTCCCTACAAGTCGTGAGGATCTCGTAGGTGTGTTTTCTCCTTGGGAATCGTGAGGATTCCTAGGTGTGTGTTCCCCTATAATTCGTAAGGATCTTACAAAAGGGTTTTCTCCTCATAAGTCGAGAGGGCTTGTAGGGTGTTTTTCGTCACCCCATTGAGATGGGAATACGCGCGTGCTTGTCAGGCGTACTACAGATTCCCCCTGCCTAGGGTAGGTCGGGGTTTAATGATTGTGGGGATACGAATCACCGGCAGCCGCGGACTAAGCTGCCTTTAATTACCCATCGCCTTTAGAGCGAGAGAACCTCCGATTAACGGGTTAAACTGGTCATGCGAACTCAATGTGCAGTGTACGTGAGTTGTGTTTTGAAATGGGGTTTTGGATATATCGGGAGCCACGCAGAGTTTTTACGGGAGGGATAGTGGTGTAGAGTATGTGTGTGCGTGTATATTTATATATACGTATATATAAAAAAAGGAAAGGGAAAGGGCATCTATAGGATGCATGGGGTCAGCGCCTTGAGCGCTGTGCGTTTAGGTGCTGTGCGCTCAGGCGCTAGCGCGCCACGTGTCGGCATGTGGGTGCTTTGCGCTTGAGCGCAGGGCGCTTGAGCGCAAGCGCGCCACGTGTCGGCACGTGGGCGCATTGCGCTTGAGCTCAGGGCGCTGGAGCGCAAGCGCGCCACGTGTCGGCACGTGGGCGCTTTGCGCTTGAGCGCAGGGCGCTGGTACGTAAGCGCGCCACGTGTCGGCACGTGGGCGCTTTGCACTTGAGCGCAAGCGCGCTACGTGTCAGCACGTAGGTGTTTTGCGCTTGAGCGCAGGGCGCTGGAGCGCAAGCGCGCCACGTGTCGGCACATGGGCGCTTTGCGCTTGCACTGGGCGCTTGAGCGCAAGCGCGCCACGTGTCGGCACGTGGGCGTTTTGCGCTTGAGCGCAGGGCGCTGGAGCGCAAGCGCGCCACGTGTCGGCACATGGGCGCTTTGCACGCTGGAGTGCAAGCGCGCCATGTGTCGGCACGTGGGCGCTTTGTGCTTGAGCGCAGGGCGCTCGAGCACCAGCACGCCACGTGTCGGCACGTGGGCGCTCTGCGCTCGAGCGCTAGCGCGCCACGTGTCAGCACGTGGGCGCTCGGCGCTTGAGCGCTGGCGAGAAAAAGGGGCTTTTAGTCCCAGAACCAGAAGCTATGCTTCAGAAAGGAAATATTTATTATATATATATGTGTATGGAGTTAAACTCCTAGGATGTTTTGAAGCTGATGAAGGGGGTTCTTCTTCTTCCTCCTGTTGTTTGGCCGGATCTTGAAGATCAAGAAGTAGGAGATTTTAAAAATCACTCCTTTTTGAGATCTGATAGGGGATCTGAGTTCCCCTTTATGGGTTTTGTGGTGGAAAACTACTTAGTTTTGGAAAAAGAAAGAGTAAAACTCTTGATTTAATTCAAAAGAAATGAGAAGGTTTAGAACCTTGGAGAAGGAGCAGGAGGCAAAAAGAACCCTAGTTTTTGGGGGAATGAAAGTATTTTTATTATTCATCATCATGTTGCCTCTTATAGGCTTACATATTTACATATAGCCCCTTGGGATTTGCAAAATGGCATCCCATGGCTCATGTGCCATTTTATTTTTGCACATAAGCCATGGGCTTACAAAATATTAGCTTTATGCCCATTTTGCATACATTCATGTATAAAAAATTACATAAAAAATATTTATTACATGATTTTGTTGTTGGCATGGGGAGGCTGGCCGCGGGCTCGACTTGGGCATGGGCCCGCTTGACCTGGGCTTGGGCCCACCTGGCTTGGGGTTGACCTTGATTTTGACTCGGTCAACCAGGGGTGCAAATTTTGACCCCAACAAAGTGCTCCCCATCAATAAATCCACACCACGCATTTGAGTTGTGTGCATGAAATTGATGGATCTTGAAGCTGGACTTCGAGGTGGAACATCATTCCGGGGGCGTAGCATCCCTCGGGGAGCATGATTCCTGGGGATCGGAGTATCATTCCGAAGGGCGGAGCATGATTCCAGGATTCGGAGCATCATTCCGAAGGGCGGAGCATGATTCCAGGGAATCGGAGCATCATTCCGATTTGCGGAGCATAATTCCAGAGGATCGGAGAATCATTCCGATTTGCGGAGCATAATTCCAAGGTCGGAGCATCATTCCGAAGGGCGCAGCATGATTCCAAGGATCGGAGCATCATTCCGAAGGGCGGAGCATCATTCCAGGATTCGGAGCATCATTCCAGAGGATCGGAGTATCATTCCGATTTTCGGAGTGTAATTCCAAGGTCGGGGCATCATTCCGAAGGGCGGAGCATGATTCCAAGGATCGGAGATCATTCCGAATGGCGGAGCATGATTCCAGGATTCGGAGCATCATTCCGAAGGATCGGAGGATCATTCCGATTTGCGGAGCATAATTCCAAGAATCGGAGCATCATTCCGAAGAGCAGAGCATGATTCCAGGGGAGCATCATTCCGAAGGGTGGAGCATGATTCTAAGGATCAGAGCATCATTCCGATGAGCGGAGCATGATTCCAAGGATCGGAGCATCATTCCAAAGGGCGGAGCATGATTCCAGGATTTGGAGCATCATTCCGAAAAGCGGAGCATTATTCTAGAGAGATCAGAGCATCATTCCGAAGAGCGGCAGGCATTTTGACCGAAGCATAATTTCGATGCAAAGGTTGATTCCCAGGCGAAGCATAATTCCGATGGGGAAATCAGATAATCCGAGGCAAAGCTTGATTTCGTCACAGGGTGCACATTCTGAGACGAAGCATGATTCCGACGCAGAGCTTGTTAGTTGATTCCGAGCCGAAGCATAATTCCGACAGAGACGGCAGATACACCGAGGCGAAGCTTGATTTCGACGCGGGGTACACTCTGAGACAAAGCATGATTCCGGCGCAAAGCTTGTTGGTTGATTTGATTCCGAGGCGGAGCATAATTCCGACGAGGAGGTCGTTGGTTGATTCCGAGCTGAAGCATAATTCCGATAGGGAAGGCAGATACACCAAGGCGAAGCATGATTTCGACAAGGGGTAAATTCTGGGACGGAGCATGATTCCGCCGTAGAAGTTGTTGGTTTGATTTGATTTGGGTTGACATCAGCATTGCTACACTGCAATATGGTACCAGGAGCGAATCATCATTTGTCATTAGAGGATTTGGGGATTTGGTTTTGGTTTGGCATCTGCATTGCTGCACTGGAATAATGTCTGGAGCAACTCATCATTTGCCCCGAGAGGATTTGGGAATTGGTGGCTTAGGAGATAGGTTTAGATCCCTATCACCTAAAGCTTTTCAATTTTATGGGCTGTAAGGGTCCCATAAAGGCGTTTTCTCCTACGAGTCGAAAGGATCTCGTAGGTGCATCTTCTCTTTAGGAGTCGTGGGGACTCCTAAGTGTGTTTCTCCCTTGTGAGTCGTAAGGATCTCACACGGGAATTTTCTCCTCACAAAGTCGAGAGGACTTTGCGAGTTCATTTCATCTCTTTTTTTTTTACGAGTTTGCGCCCTTTCGGGTTTTCACAAACTCGCCGGCAGTCCTGCTGTTTTTACTCACGGAGCCCTTTCGTGTTTTCATCCATGCCCATTTTGCTTGTGGACATACCACTTTTTTTTTAAATTTATTTTTTATTTTATTTTATTTTATTTTTATTTTTGGTGGGACTTTGAATGTGGTCTCACCGATAGGACTTGGGAGATGTTGGGATCGTTTTACGCCCGTGGATTGTATATGGTTTTGCAGGATGTATGATCCAGACCGTAGGGCCATAAAAAATTCGGGACTTTGTTAGCGTCTGCATCGCTGCACTGGAATATGGTACCAGGAGCGACTCATCATTCGCCGTTGGGGTATGGGATTTGGAATTTGGTTGGCGTCTGCGTCGCTGCACTGGAATATGGTACCAGGAGCGACTCATCATTCGCCACTTGGGGATTGGGGAGCGATGGCTTAGGAGACAGGTTTAGATCCCTATCGCCTAAGGCTTTTCAATTTTATGGGCCGTGAGGGTCCCATAAAAGCATTTTCTCCCTACGAGTCGTAAGGATCCCGCAGGTGTATTTCTCCTTAGGAGTCGTGAGGACTCCTAAGTGTGCTTTTCCTTTATGAGTCGTAAGGATCCCACAAAGATTTTTTCTCCTCATGTATCGTGAGGACACATGAATGGGTCTTCTCAATGGAGCATAATTCCAAAGGCGGAGACCAGCCGCGTAGCTGGTGATTGCGGTGGGGCATGGGTATGACTAGAATTATTTGAGCCCGTGGATTGTATACGGCAGTCAATTTGGGGACTGGCCGTAGGGCTGGGAGAATTTTGGAAATTGGAATTTGGTTGGCGTCTGCATCGCTGCACTGGAATATGGTACCAGGAGCGACTCATCATTCGCCGTTGTTTTGTTTTTTTTTGTTTTTTTTTTGTTTTTTGTTTTTGTTTTACCGCGATTGCTCTATCATTTCAGCTTTTCTTATCGCGAAGGTCGCGATTGCCCTATCATTTCGGCTATTTATTCGCGGTTGCCCCATCATTTCGGCTTTAATTTCATTTTCATTTTTACTCGCTGATTTTTATTGCGAGTTGCCCCATCATTTTGGCTTTTCTTTATTTTTCTTTTATTCACACATTCCCTTTTTTTTACTTACACATTTTTTTTACATTCCCAGTTTAACGACTTAGAGGTCGATTGTTCCCTGTTTAATGACGTGGTGGTCGATTGTTTTCAGAGAGAGGCGGATATCTGAGAGAATCAGTTTCATGAAGAACTTCGGTCTCCGTTTGTATGAAATTGGCGGTCGCAGCTGGACTGTTTGTTAACACGCCTTTAGACAGTTCTATCTCTCCTGCCTTGTATTGTTTTTCGACCCAATCTTTGAAGACGAAGCAGTCCTCAATGGCATGACCTATCACTCTATGATAGGGGCAGCATTTGGGGTCGTCGGTCCTATTCGCTTCCTGCGGTCTTTTTGACTCTGGCAGTTGTAGACCGTTCTTCAGGGCGTCTTTGAATATTTTACGGATTTTGTCCCTTCTGAAGGAATAGACCTTATCCAGCTTCTCTTTCAGTGGAGATTCTCCTCCCTCTCCGAACATTGGCTTCCGAGGCTGGTTGGCGCTAGGCCCGCTCATCCCTTGCTTATTTCGGTTAGCCGAAGTGTTGAAAGATTCAGAATCATCGGAGTTTCCTCCTTTGCGATTATCGTCCTTTCGGTTTCTCCAGGACCTATTGTTATTTTGGGAATCCGAGGAGGACTCCTGTTTTGAGCGCTCCAGCATCTGAACTTTCCTGGTCAGCTCTTGGAATGTTTTGAGACCCGCGGTGCATAGAAACGGGGCCATCCAATTGTTGAGATTTCCGACGAGGAGACCGATAGATTGGTCCTGCTCTATCGGCGGTTCGCATTTGACGGAGAGATTGCGCCATCGGGTTATAAAATCCGTGCTGCTTTCGTTGTTCTTGGGCTTGGTCCTTACGAGCTCGGCAATGGTGATCTGATCGCTGACGCTCATGAATCTTTGTCGAAACAAATATTCCATTTGGACGAAAGTAGTAACGGAGCCATCCGGTATGCTCGCGTACCAGTCGAAAGCAACATCGGTCAAGCTATTAACGAACTGGCGGAGGAGAAGCGCATCATTGCCCCCAGTATTCCCGCATGAAGCTTTGAAGTGGGCGGTGTGTTGATTTGCATTTCTCGTCCCATCGAATCTTCCGAATTTGGGGATGACATAGCCGCTAGGAAATTCTACCAGATCATACTGAGCAGGATATGGTCTCCCACTACTGCTGATATCTTTTTGCGCTTCGGCTTCGGCCACCAATGTTTTGACTTTTCTGACAACCAAATCCATGATTTGATCTTGAGTTAGCGGGCTACTGTTACCAGTAGCCAAGACATTTCCTGAGATAGGATGTGATTGACTTTCATGCGGTCCGCTCACCTTTGGATTTGAGGGAATAGGGACCGGCTGTCTCGGGACAACGTCTCCCGGTTCATGAGCAAAGCCCTGTGCTTGATTGGGCTGCTGAGAGGCAAGTTGGGCCGTAAGCCGTAAGACGACATTTGTCAAGTCGTCGATCTTTGAGTAGAGCTTGGCCATCTCCTTGTATTTGCTTCTGAGCTGTTTTCGGAGCTCTTGGAGAAGTTGTTGCTCCGCATTCTTAGGCTGGAAAGTTGGCTCATCTTCGCTTTTCGAGCCCGACTCGTCATGGACCGAAGGGTCTTTCCGCCTATCATCCTCATCGAGAAGGTTTTCATTACCCAGCGGGGGCGGCTGTTCTTGGGAAGCGGCAACCACATTCAAGCCAGATTGGATTTGAGATGTGGTGGCCCCGTCCTTGCTCTTGCTGCGCGTGCCCACCACATAGACAGTGTGGACCACATATCCAGCCATTTCCTCATCTTTGGTGGGGTAACCCTGTTCCTCGAACCTCATGAGGTTCAGCCTAGCAGGAGCTCTAGCCCTTTTGTTGGCTCTATATCTGAGCCTTTTCTGCCTTAACTTTTCAATTTTAAGGGCTCGGCGGGCATCCATTTCCTGGGAAGCCACCGTGAGTCGATTAGCGGGGAGCTTAGAGAAAACACCCGATCGAGCAGTTGTCAGGGGCACCGCCGGAGCTTGCTCGAGAGGCTCTGTTGCTTTGTTGGTGTTGATAGCCTTGCCCCCAGCTGGGGCCAGAGAGAGTCGTTCAAACACTGATTTGCGTTTGAGTTGGGGCGCCTTCGGGACCACCACATTTGGCATCTTGCCTTTCGAGATCGGTTTGTCTATCACCAGGGCTTGAGGAGCTGGGATGGCGCCAACTGGAATGAACATAATAGAGCCAAATGGTAGCAGCGGCTCCTCCCATTGTCGCCCGAGACTGGCCGGAAGGACCGTCCTGGAGTCTATCTTCATCGTGTAGGAGATGGGAGCTGAGTTCATCTTTGGAGACATTGTTGAAAGGTGATTGCTTGAAAACTTGCATGAAAAGGCATTATTTTAGTATAGATATGGGTATGCATATTGGTTGAGTTTGCATGAACGTTTAACCCGAAATATGGGAGGAGAGATTGGTCCCACCGGACGTGCCAGAATCTGTAGGGTGTTTTTCGTCACACCATTGAGATGGGAATACGCGCGCGCTTGTCAGGCGTACTACAGATTCCCCCTACCTAGGGTAGGCCGGGGTTTAATGATTGTGGGGATCCGAATCTCCGGCAGCCGCGGACTAAGCTGTCGTTAATTATCCATCGCCTTTGGAGCGAGGGAACCTCCGATTAACGGGTTAAACTGGTCATGCGAACTCAATGTGCAGTGTACGTGTGTTGTGTTTTTAAATGGGGTTTTGGATATATCAGGAGCCACGCAGTGTTTTTACGGGAGTCCCGCTACCCGGATAGCGGGCTGGAGGTCAAGGGGGCTAGTAGCCCCCTTACGGGGTGCGGGGCAGCATCCCGGCCTAAAATTTTTTTGGGAGGGACAGTGGTGTAGAGTATGTGTGTGTGTGTATATTTATATATATGTATATATAAAAAAAGGGAAAGGGCATCCAAAGGATGCGTGGGGTCAGAGCCTTGAGCGCTGTGCGCTTAGTTGCTGTGCGCTCAGGCGCTAGCGCGCCACGCGTCGGTATGTGGGCACTTTACGCTTGAGCGCAAGCGCGCCACGTGGGCGCTTTGCGCTTGAGTGCAAGCACGCCACATGTCGGCACGTAGGCGTTTTGCGCTTGAGCGCAGGGCGCTGGAGCGCAAGCGTGCCACGTGTCGGCACGTGGGCACTTTGCGCTTGCGCTGGGCGCTTGAGCGCAAGCGCGCCACGTGTCGGCACGTGGGCATTTTGCGCTTGAGCGCAAGGCGCTGGAGCGCAAGCGCGCCACGTGTCGGCACGTGGGCGCTCTGCGCTCGAGCGCTAGCGCGCCACGTGTCGGCATGTGGGCGCTCGGCGCTTGAGCGCTTGGGCGCCGGCGAGAAAAAGGGGCTTTTAGTCCCAGAACCAGAAGCTATGCTTTAGAAAGGAAATATTTATTATATATATATGTGTATGGGGTTAAACTCCTAGGATGTTTTGAAGCTGATGAAGGGAGTTCTTCTTCTTCCTCCTGTTATTTGGCCGGATCTTGAAGATCAAGAAGTAAGAGATTTTAAAAATCACTCCTTTTTGAGATCTGATGAGGGATCTGAGTTCCCCTTTGTGGGTTTTGTGGTGGAAAACTACTTAGTTTTGGAAAAAGAAAGAGTAAAACTCTTGATTTAATTCAAAAGAAATGAGAAGGTTTAGAACCTTGGAGAAGGAGCAGGAGGCACAAAGAACCCTAGTTTTTGGGGGAATGAAAGTATTTTTATTATTCATCATCATGTTGCCTCTTATAGGCTTACATATTTACATATAGCCCCTTGGGATTTGCAAAATGACATTTTGCCTATCCCATGGCTCATGTGCCATTTCATTTTTGCACATAAGCCATGGGCTTACAAAATATTGGCTTTATGCCCATTTTACATACATTCATGTATAAAAAATTACATAAAAAATATTTATTACATGATTTTGTTGTTGGCATGGGGAGGCTAGCCGCGGGCTCGACTTGGGCATGGGCCCTCTTGACCTGGGCTCGGGCCCATCTGGCTTGGGGTTGACCTTGAATTTGACTCGGTCAACCGGGGGTGCAAATTTTGACCCCAACAGGGCTTACAAGGTTTGTTCACCGTATGAACATATCCCTAGTCACGGATGGGGCTTGGTTAAGGAAATGTTTATTCGCGCCCGTGGATTGTATACAAGGGTCAGTATTGAACCACTTTTAGGGCAATCTGGGAAAGGTGATGGCTTAAGAACAGGTTCAGATCCCTGTAGCTTAAGGCTTTTGAATCTTATGAGCCGTGAGGGTCACATAAGAGGGTTCTCCTTACGAGTCGTGATGATCTCGTAAGTGTAACTTCTCCTTAGGAATTGTGGGGATCCCTAAGTGTGTTGCTCCCTTGTGAGTCGTAAGGATCCCACGCGGGTGGTTTCTCCTTATAAGGTCGAGAGAACCCTATAAGTGTCTTTTAACGAGGTTGCGCCCTTTTGGGTTTTCACAAACACTCGCTGGTAGCCCTGCTGTTTTTACTCACGGAGCCCTTTCGGGTTTTCATCCGTGCCCATTTTGCTTATGAACATACCGTTTTTTTTACCACGTCAGCCTGGGGATGCCGCGGGTTGGTAGTAGTTTAACGACGTTTCGGTCATCGGTCAACGTACGATTACACAGCTAAATTTTGCCGCAAATCTTCACATGTTTTGTGCCGGAGGTGGACTCCTTGAAGAGAGGGCTGAGGGCGACTTCTTCGTCAGAGTCGCTTCCAAAGGTGATAACTTTTGATCCCTTGGTGTCGGTTATGTGACAACTGCCAGCAGCTCTTTCACGCTCATATGTTGTGCTTTTCCGTTCCCGACGAGCCTTGCGCTTCACTTGTTGAACGTGTCGTCGATGGGAAACATATTCCTGCCACCAGTTTTTAATGGCTAAGCATTCCTCGGTGGGTTGTGCAATCCTCTGATGGTATAGGCAGAAGTTAGGATGTATTTCCGCTTCATCAAGACGTATATTGCCAGGGGAATTTCCTTTGAGAGAGGGCAACTTCATTCCTATTGCCAGGGCCCTAGCGAATTGATTCCTTACTTTAAGCTTGCTTTTGTTGGCGATAGGGACGCTTTGCTTCATTCGGGGCGTCTCGACCTTTTCCTCCAGTCGTTGGCGTTTAGCCTTTTCAAATATAGCCAGTTCACGCTCTCGATTGGCTTTGCTTTCCTGACGGGCTTCGTTTAGGAATGCATCAATCATTTCGTCTGATGGTCCTAGAAGTTCTGGCTCAGGATTTGCCCTCGGTTTCCCTGTGTCAGGAGTTTCTTCACTGTCTATCGACGAATGAGAGATCACATGGAAACCCGCTACGTAAACCTCAGATTCATCCGACGAGCTTTCTCCATCATCTTCCTCCTGAAAGACTTGGTTGAGGAACTCTTGGAGCGTGATGGGAGTCCGCGCCTTCTAATTATATTCCTCCAGCGCGTCGATTTTTTTTGCAGGCTCGTGCGCTTGTCACAAGGCTTCACGGGATTTTTGGTCTTCTTCTTCTTTTTCGAAGACTTTGACGGCTGGGTGTGCGAGCTTTGGCTATCACCACTGATCTTTGGAGTTGGGCGCGGCTTTAGCATCCATTCTACGACCTCGGGTTCTAGTGGATTTTTCCACCTGATTGCCGGGCATGTGTGAAGATCTTTAAGCATCCTTTTCGTCTTGGCTGAAAGAGCGACATCCTATGGAGCTTCTTTTATAAAAGAGCACGATGCCCCCGGCGTGCCTACCCTCTTAGGAGCATGAGGTTGTGGCGGGTTCACCTTCTAGTTTTCGGATAATGGGAACTTGCCTTGTAGGTACTGATCCTCGATCCATCCCTTAAAGACGAAGAAATCCTCGATCGGGTGACTTACCGTTTGGTGGTAAGGGCAATAATTGAGATTATTGACGTCGCTTGGCTGCAACGGACGTTTTGAATCCGGCAGATTGATGAGTCTGTTGCGCACTGCCAGCTCGAATAGTCTTCTCGTTTTATCTTGAGGAAACGAGTAAGGACGTCATAGCCTCTCCTCGAGGGATATGCGTGGACGCATGTTGTTTTGACGGACAACCGGCTTCAAGTTGCTCGGCTGTTGTTGAGCATTGGCGACGACGATCGCTTTTCCTTTCCCCTTCTCATTTCGAGAGTCCGGCTTTGGAGGAAACGGTCTATGGCCCATCTGGTCCATCTAGGCTAGCTTGTCGATCAAAGTCTGGAACGTGGTCGGTTTAAAGAACATCATGAACTATGAAATAGTTGCATGAGGGTCTAGGGTGCCCATGAACATGCCCACCGCTGGCGCTTCTTCAATGCGTTGTTCGTATTTTGACCACAAGTTCCGCCATCGGATTGCATATTGAACCCAAGTTTCGCCCGGCTTTACTCTTGCATTGATCAAAGCTGTTATTGGAGTACGCTCGCTGGCGCTTGCGAAACGCTGGGTAAACAACAACTCCATTTCAGCGAAAGTTTTGACGGAGTCGTTCGGAAGCTCGGAGTACCATTCAAACGCCGTCTCCGACAAGCTGCGGACGAATTGGCGAAGCAGGAGCTTATCATCGCCGCCGGTGTTGCCACAAAGAGCCCTGAACTGAAAAACATGTTGATGGGGATTGCCTGTCCCCTTGTAGACATGGAACTTCGGGATCGTGTAGCCCGGCGAGTATTTGATCTGATCATACCAGCTCGAATATGGTCGTCCCATTTTGACAACTTGACCGGCTGCCTCAGTTGCCTGGTAAACTCGTATCTGCTGAGCTATATATTCATCCAGGGCAGTTTTGGAAATTGTCTCCTCCTTGGCTGTTGAAAGAGCCGGCGATGGATTTGACGTTTCTCCTCTGTCATCTTCAAGGACAATCGGAGGATCTTCAGCAGGAGGATCCTGCTGGATCATCATACCCACCATGTCCTGGAACAGAAGGGCCATTCGTTTTATATTGGCTGCTTGTTCCGCAGCCTCTTTATCCTTCTTTTCCAGTATTCTTCGAAGGAATTCGGCATCGGTTTCTTGCTCCTGGCGTTGATCCGAGGATGCTTCTGGGCTTTCTTTTGGCCCGGTGAGCGTGGCCATCGTAGTCATCATTTCTTGGAGCTTCTGTTGTTGCTCCTGGGCTTTGGTCACGGATCGAGTGAGCGGTCGGTGACCCGTCGAAGCACAGCCTTCCTCCTTTCCGGAAGCCATATAAACAGTATGGACCACCATGCCCCCAGACTTGGGGCGTTTGTGCTCAGCGCTTTTACGGTTCGCCATGTTCACAGGGCCTTTTTGCGGCCTCCTTTTCTTTTGAGTAGCTGTTGCTTTTTCTGGCTTGACAGAGTAGTCCTTCTCCTGCCGAACCTTCATCTTTTTCTGTCGGCGGAGGTAGTCTTGATCAACAACCGAGTCTTAGACTTGACGCCGGACTTTGTAAATCTTAGAGGACAGCCGCTGAGGGGGCTGCTCCAGCTTCTTCTCTGTTTCATTCCCCATAGGTGAAGGAGTTCTCTTCAGCACTGCAGTAGGAGAGTTTCTGCGCACCTTGTTGAGCAGTTCAAAGCTGTTCTCGGTTTGAACAGCAGCATCCATCCTCACCGTTGGAGCTGGTGGAGTAAATCCAGAGGGAGAGCTGCCCCAGCCTTCCTTACTCGGCGCCAGTGACGACGGCGAGCATGTACCGTGGATGGTGTTGGTTCAGCCGCAGGGGTGACCTCCTCATGCCTCCTGTGTTGGTCAGAATTCGCTGTTATCAGCCTTTTAAAGACCGACGTTCGTTGAATGGGGACGGCCAACCGATCGAAAGCAGACTTCCGAGTAGGGGAAGCAACCTTAGTGATTTCGCCTGGAACGGGAGCAGGGTTGGTTATCCGCTTCGGGATAACGCCTACTGGTATTACAGGCTTCTTCATGGGCCCGTTGGAGCTCTGGCCTAGTCTGTTAAAAACCGAGGCAGTGGAGTTGGGCGACCCGTTGAGAGGGGCCGCGGTAGTTGTAAGCCGATCAAAGACCGACTTCTTTGGAGCTTCTTATGACGTCATTGGGGTATTGAAGCTCATCGGTGGGAGTATGGTCCCGAAGAATAGTCCAGTGGTGGCTTGAGTTACCTGCTCCACTGGCACCTTGAAAAGGGAGGCCGCTAGGGGCCCGTAAGTCACTCCTCCAGCAAGGATAGAGTGAGAGTTGTAGTTGCAGGTAGTGCAATTTGAAGCCATTGATCTTCTGTTTTCTACACGGAGCAAGACACCAAATCTAAGTACCTCGAATCCACAGGCAACCACAGCAAACCGTGATTCGTTCGCGAACACGACACACGAAGTGTGGAGTGGAAAGAAGAAGAGGTCCCACCGGGCGTGCCAAAATCTGTTCCCCTCCGAAAGACGGCGCGACGTAGAGACGTCTTGCCTGAGATTCGGGGCAGATGCTATTTGTAACAACTCCAATTTTTGTATACCAAAATTTGATTTAAAATTGAAGTATACTTGGAGTATTAATGTTGCTGATAACACTTTAAGTATCTATCTCTTTACAATAATTACAAGAAAGAGCTTGTAGCTCATTGGTAATACCTTGCACTGCTGAACTAAGCCACCAGAGTTCGAATCCCATACCCCACATTATTTTTATTATTGATTTTTTAAAAAAACTTTAGAATACCAAGAGTTTACACGTGCATATCTCACAAAAACCCTACTACACCCAAATATGTAACACTTGCAGAGGGTAGATGGACCGTCGGGGGAGATCCAGGTCACCGGACTCGGTCGGGAATCGGCCAACTCGGCCTTGACTCGGCCGACTCAGTGATCCGACCGAGTCACGGCCGAGTCACCCCCTTTTAGGCCGATTCCGGCAAGGGTCACAACATGAAAGTTGTGTCTTTTGGTATTCCCTACTCACCTGCAAAGTTTCAGCCCAATCCCACTTCCAGAGATCTTTAAAACCCCCAATTACTCCACTTTTAATACATTTTTATTACATTTTATCACATTTTTATTTTTTAACTTTTCATCTACCCTAACCCTAACCCTAGCCTAGCCCTATATAAAGGCCCCTACCCTCTACCTTTTCCTCTCGTATACACTGGCATTCTTCTGTACCAAGCTACAAACAACTGCGTTAAACAATATTCCATAATATTCTATAACATAATACTCTAGAAAATACTGTTACTCTGCCATTCTCACTCCACTTTTCTTTGGGACTTACCGAGCGACCTGTTCGCTGACGACATTCTATTTCTTTCTTCTTTGAATGTCGTCAGGTGCGTTGGACCAAGTTGAGACCGAGCCAACAACTGAAGATTTGGAGCAGTTCCAAGAAGATCCAGAGCTCTAGACTTTGTACTTGTTCTTTCCAGTATTTCCTTTTATTATTATGCCACTGTTTAGGCATTGCTTTCTTTTTTTCATTCCAGTTGTATTTTCATTTCATGCATTGTATAAAGAATGTTATTAATGAAAGTTGCTGTTATCTCAAGCTCATTTGTCTCTTGTGATTATTTTATATTGCTTAGTTACGCTTAGCGTATGTACTTCTGAGTACATACGTAGCGGGCCTCGTCACGACCACTTCGCCGTACATTGGGAAGCGGGGCGTGACAGGTTTTGTTGGTGGCCCATGCAGGTCAGAGCTGTATGAATCCCTATCATGCAGTTCTGGTCTGCGTGAACAACCTAAGCAATGTAACACAAGAAACAGCAACTAAAACATTCTTTACAATTCATGTTATTTGAATCTTACAAGTCTTTATTCCTTGAATCTTATCATTTCATGTATTTGAATCTGTCCTAATCCAAATTTTTCTTCAGGATTATGGATTCCCCAAACAATTCCCCGAACAACACCAGCACCAATGCCAACAACACCCCTTCAGCACTACCTCTCACTCCAGTTGTTCCCGCACCATCCACTGAGCAAACCATGCTTTTCGATGCGATCCGCAGTCTGCTAGAGGGACAGCAACAACTTCTGAGTCGTCCTGAGACAGATGCACCGGGAATCAAACAGTTCAGAGCGTTGCACCCGAAGCAATTCTCGGGAAAAGGGAGCCCTCTCGAAGCAGAAGAATGGGCGCAAAGTATTGAAGATGATCTGGTAGCAGCTCAAGTGCCAGATAATGCCTGGGTCCGTGTAGCGAACCTACAGCTCACGGATAACGCTCGAAATTGGTGGAAGGCGGAAGAGACCCGTCTAGCCCAGCCGATTGAATGGAAAACATTTCGCGAGAAGTTCGACGCGAAATATTTCCCTGTGACCGCCAGGTTCGCTATGGAACAGCAATTTATTCACCTACAACAAGGATCTATGTGGGAGAAATCTGTAGATGAGTATGATGCTGAGTTTACTATGTTGAGCCGGTAAGATCTGTCACAGTAGTTCAATTTTTTAATATCACCTACTACACAGCTAACACAACCTTTAAACAGATTCGCGGCACATCTGATACCGACGGACGAGATCAGAGCCCGTCGTTTTCAGCAAGGTTTGGACACCGAAATCAAGGCTGCTCTAGCCACCGGGAAGTTTTTGACTCACGAGGAAGCCCTGGAAGCTGCCCACAGTTACGAGGCAGTGATAAAAGAGAGGGGAAGACCTCACTCTGTAGGAGTCAAGCGTCCTGCCAACCAGATGGCAGGTGGAGCCACGTCCAGACCATCCTTCGTGCCGAGGCGTCCCGGAGTACCAACTCATCACCCTAGCCCAGCCTTTTGCACCTACTGTAAGAGAAAGGGACATAAGATGAAGGTTGCCGTCGAGCCAACCGCCTTTGCTTGATCTGCGGTTCAGCCACTCATGACATTGGATCCTGTCCTCAAAGGCAGAACTCAGTTGCTGCAACCCGGCCAGCTAACAACTATCAGCAGCGACCAGCTCTTCCAGCACCTGCTACCAGACTTGCACTGCCTGCCCCACCTAGAGGACCACAAGCTGCACCACCTCCTCGACAGTTCCATCAAGCCCAAAGGAACGTTCAGAGGAATGCTCCTCAGGCCAGGAGGAATGTGCCGAAGCGCCAGGCTTTCATGATGTCTGTTGAAGAAGCTGAGGCCACTGGCCAAGTCATTACTGGTAAATTTCCTTCCTAAATTTATCTCCTAGTTTTGGTTACCTACACACTTTCCCTATACCTAAAACCTATCCCATATACCTTAGGTACAATTCTAGTAGCTTCACTACCTGCACTTGCACTGTTTGATACTGGAGCATCCCACTGCTTTATGTCGCAACGGTTTGTCCGAACCCATGCGATTCCAGTCTCACCGCTTGTATCCTGCTGGAACGTCAGTTCTGGAAATGGTGTTCTAAAGGCAACTATGGGATACAGCATGTGTCCGGTCATCGTCTGCAGTCGAGAATTTTACGCTGACTTCAAGGTACTGGACATACCGAACTTTGATGTGGTTCTAGGAATGGACTGGCTTGGAACCTTTTATGCTACCATCGACTGTCGTCAAAGGAGGGTAGTATTTGAGATCCCAGATCATCCGATCTTTTACTTTAAGAGTGGAGACCGTACATTGGAGCCAAGCACTTACAAAGCAAAGCCAAGGGAAGCAATAGTTGCGGCAGCTCATGCAGAAGAAGAAGTAAGACCGGAGGTAGTTCGAGAGTTCGATGACGTATTCCCTGACGATATATCAGGTTTGCCTCCTGATCGAGCTCTTGAATTCAGTATTGACTTAGTACCAGGAGCACAACCAGTAATCAAAGCACCATATAGACTAAGTCCAGAAGGTTTGAAGGAAGTACGAACACAGTTGGACGAATTACTGGCGAAAGGATGGATTCGTCCCAGCACTTCGAGTTGGGGAGCACCTGTACTACTGGTGAAGAAGAAGGAAGGTTCATATAGAATGTGCATCGACTATAGAGCCTTGAACGAAGTTACTATTAAGAATAAATATCCACTTCCGCGCATCGACGATTTATTCGATCAGCTAAGTGGGTCTTGTGTCTTCTCTAAACTAGATCTTCGTTCAGGATATCATCAAGTGAAGGTCAAGGAGGCTGATATTCACAAAACAGCTTTCAGAACTCGCTATGGACATTACGAATTTTTAGTAATGCCATTTGGAGTGACCAATGCACCAGCAATCTTCATGAACCTTATGAACCAAGTTTTCCGGGAGTATTTAGACAGGTTCGTTGTCATCTTCATCGACGACATCCTGGTATATTCTAAGAATCGGAAAGAGCATGCAGAGCACTTACGAATTGTCCTGGAAACTCTTCGACAACATAAGCTGTATGCCAAATACAGCAAGTGCGAGTTTTGGCTAAAACAGGTTGGTTTTCTTGGACACATCGTATCAGGAGAAGGAATTTCTGTGGATCCAACAAAAGTCTCAGCAGTCAGCGAATGGCCTACACCAAAGTCTGTGAAGGATATTCGGAGTTTCTTGGGTTTAGCTGGATATTACAGAAGATTCATTGAAGGCTTTTCGAAGATAGCAACACCCCTGACCAAGCTCACACGAAAAGATGAAGAATTTGTGTAGTCAGAAGCATGCGAGCAAGCTTTTGTAGAACTCAAGTCGAGGCTGACGTCTGCACCTCTTCTTGTATTACCGGATCAATCTGGAGGATTCGAAGTACATTGCGATGCATCCGGTAAAGGATTAGGATGTGTTCTACATCAGCACGGTAAGGTTGTGGCTTATGCTTCAAGACAACTGAAGACTCATGAGCGCAATTACCCGACGCATGATCTAGAGTTGGCAGCCGTTATTTTTGCTCTCAAGATTTGGCGCCACTACTTACTTGGTGAACGAGTGAACATCTACACAGATCATAAAAGTCTGAAGTATGTGTTTACTCAGAAGGAATTGAATATGTGGCAGAGAAGATGGTTAGAACTTATGGCGGACTTCGACATCAATTTGCAATATCATCCAGGAAAGGTGAACGTAGTACCTGATGCTCTTAGTCGCCAACCATTAGCAATGAATCTCACCGCCCAGTGGAAGCTTCAGCAAGACCTACATCAAATGGAGATCGAACTAGTCATGCCAGGTGATGTTTCAAATTTGATGAATCTACAAGTTCAATCAACTATTGTTAATCAGATCAAAGCAGCTCAAGCCAGCGATGCTAAGTTGCAAAAGATCAGAGAACAAGTGGAGAATGGACTCAGAACAGATTTCATCATCCACGAAGACGGATCTTTGAGATACGGCAGCAGATTGTGTGTACCAAAGGGTCCTGTTCGGGAAGAGTTAATGAAAGAAGCTCACAGCTCTCCCTATTCAGTACATCCTGAAGGTACCAAAATGTACAAAGATCTACGTCAGAATTATTGGTGGCATGGAATGAAGCGTGAAGTAGCCAGGAGTGTCGCAAAATGTTTGGTGTGTCAGCAGGTAAAGGCTGAACATCATAGGACAGCTGGACTACTTCAACCGTTACCAATCCCAGAATGGAAGTGGCAGCACATCATGATGGACTTTGTAACTGCTCTTCCTCGCAGTACAAAAGGTAACGATGCGATTTGGGTCATTGTGGATCGACTCACAAAGTCGGCTCACTTCATCCCATTTCGAGTTGGCCAATCAACTGAGACATTAGCAAAGAAGTACATGGAGGTAATAATCTAATTTAGATTTAAAAACTCTTCACAATGTACTATCTCTGATACCCATGAACTCATACAGGAAATTGTGAGACTGCATGGAGTACCAGTCTGCATTGTCTCCGATCGTGACACCAGGTTCCGATCACAATTTTGGCAAAGTCTGCAAGCTAGCTTGGGAACAAGTCTGAACTTCAGCACGGCTTATCATCCACAAACAGATGGTCAGTCGGAACGAACTATTCAGATCTTGGAGGATATGCTCGGAGCATGTATGCTCGACTTCAAAGGATCGTGGGAAGATCACTTGCATCTTGTGGAGTTCGCGTACAACAACAGCTACCAAGCAAGCATAGGAATGGCACCTTTTGCAGCATTATATGGAAGGAAGTGTCGATCGCCATTAAGTTGGGACGACATCGGAGATAGGGAACTCCTTGGACCAGAGATGATAGTAGCGACCGTTGATGTGGTTCGTACTATCAGAGAAAGAATGCGCATAGCCCAAGATAGACAGAAACATTGGGCTTATGCAAAGAGACGACACTTGGAGTTCCAGCCAGGAGACCATGTATTCTTGAAGATATCTCCGAACCGCGGAGTGATCAGATTTGGAAGACGGGGAAAGTTGAGTCCGAGATACATTGGACCGTTCGATATACTCGAACGAGTCGGTGAAGTGGCATACCGATTAGCGCTTCCACCCTCATTGGAAGGAGTGCATAACGTGTTCCACATATCCCAACTCAGAAGGTATGTGAGTGACCCCAGCCATGTACTTGATCATTTAGAGCTCACGATACAGCCCGATTTGTCTTGTGAGCAGCAACCTGTGGAGATCCTGGACAGCAAAGTGAAGACACTTCGGAACAAAGAAGTTAATTTAGTCCGGGTAATGTGGAGAAAAGACACTCCAGGAGAATCCACGTGGGAAAGGGAAGATGAGATGCGTGCAGAATATCCGCACCTTTTTGTAAATTAGTCCTTAAATAAAAGTTGTAAATTTCGAGGACGAAATTTTTTGTAAGGAGGGTAGATTGTAACAACTCCAATTTTTGTATTCCAAAATTTGATTTAAAATTGAAGTATACTTGGAGTATTAATGTTGCTGATAACACTTTAAGTATCTATCTCTTTACAATAATTACAAGAAAGAGCTTGTAGCTCATTGGTAATACCTTGCACTGCTGAACTAAGCCACCAGAGTTCGAATCCCATACCCCACATTATTTTTATTATTGATTTTTTAAAAAAACTTTAGAATACCAAGAGTTTACACGTGCATATCTCACAAAAACCCCACTACACCCAAATATGTAACACTTGCAGAGGGTAGATGGACCGTCGGGGGAGATCCAGGTCACCGGACTCGGTCGGGAATCGGCCAACTCGGCCTTGACTCGGCCGACTCAGTGATCCGACCGAGTCACGGCCGAGTCACCCCCTTTTAGGCCGATTCCGGCAAGGGTCACAACATGAAAGTTGTGTCTTTTGGTATTCCCTACTCACCTGCAAAGTTTCAGCCCAATCCCACTTCCAGAGATCTTTAAAACCCCCAATTACTCCACTTTTAATACATTTTTATTACATTTTATCACATTTTTATTTTTTAACTTTTCATCTACCCTAACCCTAACCCTAGCCTAGCCCTATATAAAGGCCCCTACCCTCTACCTTTTCTCCTCGTATACACTGGCATTCTTCTGTACCAAGCTACAAACAACTGCGTTAAACAATATTCCATAATATTCTATAACATAATACTCTAGAAAATACTGTTACTCTGCCATTCTCACTCCACTTTTCTTTGGGACTTACCGAGCGACCTGTTCGCTGACGACATTCTATTTCTTTCTTCTTTGAATGTCGTCAGGTGCGTTGGACCAAGTTGAGACCGAGCCAACAACTGAAGATTTGGAGCAGTTCCAAGAAGATCCAGAGCTCTAGACTTTGTACTTGTTCTTTCCAGTATTTCCTTTTATTATTATGCCACTGTTTAGGCATTGCTTTCTTTTATTCATTCCAGTTGTATTTTTATTTCATGCATTGTATAAAGAATGTTATTAATGAAAGTTGCTGTTATCTCAAGCTCATTTGTCTCTTGTGATTATTTTATATTGCTTAGTTACGCTTAGCGTATGTACTTCTGAGTACATACGTAGCGGGCCTCGTCACGACCACTTCGCCGTACATTGGGAAGCGGGGCGTGACACTATTTGGTTTTATCCGTCCACCTCTCCGAAGATGCCAAGTTGATTTATGGCACCGTGTATCGAAGGTTTAGACGGATGCGGCCGATGTAGCATACTTCGTCAGATTCCCCCTTGCTTGAGGGGTTTTTGATTGTGGGGACGCTTTTCCCTGCAGGCGCAAGCCCCTGCAGTTAATTACGCTACCGCATCGCGGTAACAACTTTCTCCTTCTTCAGATGTTCACTTCGTGTCGTGGGTGTTTGTTTTGTTTGTGGTTGCCCGTGGATTGTATACGGAGACTAATTTATGTCGTCGCCCGTAGGACGTGGATTAGTCCAAATCCGTATTTTCTTAGATTTGGGTTTGGGGTTTTGGTTTGAGGATACGTTATCCATATTTGAGGCTAAGATCAACTCAAACATTTGTTAAGGATACGTTAGTCTAATTTGAGACTAAGATCAACTTAACGGGATCGTTTAGATCCGACAAAAGAGCATTTGGGCTCTAATGTTCTAGTTTAAGGACATAGTGGTCCATTGATTGTATGGCCGTCGGGACCCGTCACCTCTCTGAAGACGTTGAAGGATTACAACGACAGATATCAGAGGAGTTTAGAGATGTACCCTTGAACCAAAGTTGGTTGGGAGATCTATAGTCTAATTTGGGACTAAAGTCTGTTTGAAGGTTTTGGTTTAAGAATATGTTAGCCATATTTGAGGCTAAGATCAACTTAAACGTTTGTTAAGGATACGTTAGTCTAATTTGAGACTAAGATCAGCTTAACAGGATCATTTAGATCCGACAAAAGAGTATTTGAGGGCTCTATTGTTCTAGTTTAGGGACATAGTGGTCCATTGCCAGTTTAGGGACATGGTGGTCCATTGCCAGTTTAGGGACATGGTGGTCCAACATTCTCATTTTGGGGACGAATATTGGTTTAAGGACATCATAGTCCATGAGTTTAAGGACCCCACAGTCCGTATCAATGTATGGTTGTCGGGACCCGTCACCTCTCTGACGACGTTGAGGGATTACAACGACGAATATCAGAGGAGTTCAGAGATGTACCCTTGAACCGGGTGTAAATTGATTTGGGAGAGCAGTTGCACTCAGTTCAATTTAATTTGAGGACTTATGGCCAGAATTGGGTTAAGTCCAACTGAAAATGTTTAACATTTTGTTCATGATTGGCCTGTTTAGGCCTTTGCTTGCTCTGCCCTCTTTTAAACAATGCATGGCATTGGGCTCTTTATTTAAATGCATGGCATTTATATTAGGCATGTTAGGCCTTTTTAATTGGGCTCTGTTCCTTTTCTTTAATAATGCAGAGCATTCAATGGTCTGACAGCGCGCCACGTGGCCTGTCAGGCGCTTTGCGCCGATTGAGGATCGCAAGGCACAAACTGATGTGGAGATGACACGTGTTGAGCGCAAGTCTGTTAGCGCAGTGCGCTGCTGACACGTGGCGCGCTCTGCTGAGCGCAAGTCTGTTAGCGCAGTGCGCTGCGCCAGTGCACCGCGCTGCGCCAGTGCACTGTGCTTGTGCGTTGCTGACACGTGGCGCGCTCTGGTAACTTGCGCCAATCCAAGAGCGCAACATCGCAAATTAGGAGTGCAGGGCACCGTACAGTAGCGCAGAGCGCATCTTGATCTAATTTAGATCAAAGAAAAGAATCTTTTTAGAGGTTCTACCTCAAGATTCAAGAACCGATGGTTCATCAAAAGGCAATGCCTTTATATAGATCAAAAGATCTAATCAATGAAGTAAATTACTTCTGTTTTATCTTTTTTCAATTAGATCTTCTTTTGATCTTCTTTCTCTTTTTTTTTTCCAAGATCTTGATCTTCTTCTTAGATCATTGATCTTTTTAGAAGAAATTCTTCTTTTATTCAAAGGTTTACCTTTTTCCTTTCTCTTTGAATTCTTCTCAAAGTTTTTAGAAGAGCTCTCTGTATCTCTATCTCTCTATATTTTAGACTTGGAGTCTAGGGGCCTTTATATAGGGCCAATTGATTTTTTAAATCAGTTAAAGAGATCTTTCTCTGATTGATTTGGGGATATTTCCCCACCGTTGGATATTTGATCCTAGGGCTTCTGCTTTACAGAAGGCAATCTTCTTGTTTTTAAGAAGATTAGAAAGATCTTTCCAAAATTTTATTGTTTAAATGTTGGCACAGTTGGCGCAAGCGCACCTGCGCTCGACACGTGTTGCGCAGCGCAGAGCGCAGCGCAACTGTGCTGTGCGCTAGCGCAACTGCTCTGACACGAGTCGCGCAGCGCAGATTGCAGCGCAACTGTGCGAGCGCAACTGCGCTGACACGTGTCGCGCAGCGCAGAGCGCAAGTCAACTGAAGCGTTGCTTCCTTTTATTACTTGAATTTTTAAAACAGGGCTTTGCTCTGATTGGGGGAAACAGAAGCGTTGCTTCATTTCCCGCCTTGGAATATCAGAGGAGTTCAGAGATGTACCGTTGAACCAAAGTTGGTTGGGAGATCTATAGTCCAATTTGGGACTAAAGTCTGTTTGAAGGTTTATGAGCATATGGGCTCAGTTGATATGAGTTGAACATTTTATTTTTCTTGCTGTTGAGTCTTTATTTGGGCTCGACCCTTTTATTAATGCATAGCATTGGGCTCTGTAATTAAATGCATAGCATTTACATTTGGTCTGTTAGACCTTTACTTGGGCTCTGCCCTTTTAAATAATGCATAGCATTTTAGTGGTCTGATAGTGCGCCACGTGGCTTGTCAGGCGCTTTGCGCCAATTAAAGAGCGCAAGGCACTAGTGCATGTGGAGCAAGACACGTGTCACGCTCTGCGCTAAGCGCAAGTCTGTTAGCGCACTGCGCTGCGCCAGTGCGCTGCGCCAGTGAATGACACGTGGCGCGCTCTTGTGCAGTGCGCCATCCCAAGAGCGCAATGCGCTGTATTTAGAAACGCAAAGCGCAGATTGTTCTGTGATTGACACGTGGCGCTCTCTGGCGCAGTGCGCCAATCCAAGGAGTGCAAATGCGCAATTCAAGAGTGCAAGGCACTGTACAAAAGCGCCGAGCGCATCTTGATCCAATTAAGATCAAAGAAACAAGTTTTTCTTGTTCTCATGAAAGAGGTTCTACCTCAAGATTCAAGAACCAATGGTTCTTATTCTTATCAAAAGGTTGTGCCTTTATATAGATCAAATGATCTGTGAAGTAATACTTCTTTAAAAAAAAATTATGATTAGATCTTTCTGATCTTTTTCTTATTATTGAAGATCTTGATCTTGATCTTGTTCTTAGATCTTTGATCTTTTTAGAAGAGATTCTTCTTTTTTAATGAGGTATTTTCCTCTCTGTTCTTCAAGAATCAGATTCTTTACCTTCAAAGATGAAGAAGATGATCTTCTTTCTTCAAAAGCTTGCCTTTCTTCAGAGGGTTCTCTCTTTTCTGTATGTCTGTATCTCTATCTCTGTGAGACTTGGAGTCTAAGGGCCTTTATATAGGGCCAATTGGTTTGTTAAGTTAGTTACAGAGATCTTTCTCTGATTGATCTGGGGATATTTCCCCACCGTTGGATCTTTGATCCTAGGACCCCTGTTTTACAGAAGATAATCTTCTTATTTTAATAAGATTGGAAAGATCTTTCTAGAATTTTAATTCTAATTGATTAATAATTTATTATTTAAAAGCACACCTGCGTTTGACACGTGGCGCGCAGCGCAAATGCGCTCGCACACCTGTGTTTGACACGTGGCGCGCAGCGCAACTGCGCTAGCGCGTCTGTGTTTGACACGTGGCGCGCAGCGCAGAGCGCATTACAACTGCGCTAGCGCATTACAACTGCGCTAGCGCACCATTGTTTGACACGTGGTGCGCAGCACAGAGCGCAAGTGATCCGAAGCGTTGCTTCATTTACTTTAAAATTTGAATTTTAAAACAGAGCCTTGCTCTGATTGGGGTGCGCTGCCTTGGGCGCAGCGCTCTTGGCGCTGGCGTGTCTGCTGTTGACACGTGGCGCTCGCAGCGCTAGGAATCTGAAGCGTTGCTTCAATTTTTGAATTTTCAAATTTGAACAGAGCTTTGCTCTAATTGGGGAAAGCAGAAGCGTCGCTTCATTTCAAATCTTGGAATTTGAACAGAGCTTTGCTCTGATTGGGGAAATAAATGCCCCCCCAACGTTGCGCTTACGCGGCCCACACATGAGCACGGCGGGGGTAACATCTTCGCCGTTGAATCAACTTTTGGAAGTTGAAACGGCTCTTAATGCCTATAAATAGGACCTTTGGTCCTTTAGATGATTTTTATCTTTTTTATTGAGAATTTTCTCTTATTCAGAGCATTGCTCTTCAGTTTTAAGAACTTTTCAAGAGTAAAACTCTGTCAAAACTTAGGTATAGTTTAAAACTTTTAATAAACCAGGGTTTTACCCATTAACAGAGCTTTGCTCTTTATAGATCTTTGATCTAAAGAGAACCCTTTTAGGGTTCCATTAATAGAGCTTTACTCTCTAAAAGAATTTTATTTATAATTTCTTGATTCATTAATGGAGCTTTGCTCCTTTTAAATCATATAGCAGAACTCTTAAGAGATTTTCATGGGTCTTTGAAGATTAAAAATGGGATTTTATTTTTTGATGAATTATATCATCTTTTCAGAGCAGAGCTCTCAATGTTCTCGGGGGATTTCTTTAAATTCCTTTCATAACTGATTTTGACGGGTGTCACTCCTGTCTGTAGAGCATTGCTCTCGGGGAGTTTAACTTCCTGTGCCTGTTTTGAACCAGAAATTGCTTAATCGGTCTGTCTACTAATTTTGTTGATTTTCTTTTACAGGAGTAATGGACGCCCACATGTACGATCTTGACGAGATTATCTTTTACGGAGACATCCGCCGACTCGGCCGTTCCCAGAATCGAGAATTCACAAACGCCGAGTGTGCCAAAATTATGGGTCACTTTGACGCATACAATGGTCAACTGCTTCCTCGGCGTTCCCCTCTTCTGAAACTTATTGTGGGAGCGATCTGGGAAGCGCTCCCTTTATTCTGTACCGGCGTGCCACTTGGAGCATTAGATGTTGCTGAGGATAAGGTGCACTCGGTGTATCTGATGAACCTAATCTCGAAGAGACGACGAGACAATCTTGTTGATCTTCTGCACCAGGCCTTTCAACAGTCTGCCATACTTGCTGCCTATCGGAGGGTGGAGGACATCAGTGGGGATCCCGACGCTCGTGCTCGCGAAAGAAAGCACACTAGGATGGTTCGCCAGGCTTGGAAGGTCCTGGACAAGGTTCTTTTGAGTTCCTCAATCCATGTCCTGGATCTGAGGTTTTGCCATTGTAATAGCTTTAGTAGCGTCTTTGTTTATTGCTTTGATAATTGTAAGAACCCCTTTTTTTTGAAGTATGAATGGTAAATTTCTCATTTCAGCTTGTCTTATTTCACGTACTAAATCTTTTGCTCATGCATGAATGGGTATATCTCAAACGCTTAATCAGATGCAAATCAGATGTTCTTTCTGTCGCTTTCTTCCCTTTGCTGTGTTGTTTGTCATATGATTTTAGCAAGTGCGGTCTGTAGATAGCGTATAGCTGTCAGTCTTAGGCTCTTGGTAAGGTAGTGATGGTCCAAATCTGCTGCCTAAGACCTTTCAACTTCATGAGCCGTGAGGGCCTCATAAAGACTTTTCTCCCTACGAGTCGAGAGGATCCCGTAGGTGTAATTTCTCCTTAGGAATCGTGGGGATCCCTAAGTGTGTTTTCTTTTGAGAATCGTAAGGATCTCACAAAAGGATTATCCCTCTTACAGGTCGAGAGGACCCGTAAGCGGTTGTTTCCCTCCTTGTCGAGATTCGACTTTGGAGAGTGTGGCCCGTGAATAGTATGCAGGAGTCCATTTTGAACTGACTTGCAGGGCCTCAGTGCTTAGGGAACCGGTTCTTATCCCGATTGCCTAAGGATTTTCCCTACGATTCGAGACGAATCGAGCATTTCTTGCAAGGATATCCTAACGTCACAGTTAACCTCTGCCCTTTACGACAAAGGTCCGTTAGGGTCTGTGGTACTAGGGTTTTTTCCGTCGTACCGTCGCGTTGGCTGATGTATTCCTCGATAGGCAATCTTGTTGTTCGAGTAGCCTTGCGACTGTCGTGTCTTTGATCCCTTCGGGGGCTGGACAAGACGTCTTCAAGCAATCCTCCTAGGCAGTTTGACCGTCGGAAGAGCAAGCGTTAGGAATTTTTCCATGCCGCTTTTTACTTGAGGTTAGGCCCATTTTGGAGAGCCCCGATGAGTCATAACCACTCCGTGCTGGCGTGGGATGATCTCCGATAATCTTTCAGGTTTTATATGAGTTGCCGTCAAGACCCTGAAGCTAGGAATTTGGCCTTCGCTTCGTTTGTTGGCATTGCGTCTGCTGTATCGTGATGAATGTCGCAGTTGTCTCTAGGTTGTTGGTGAACCGTCGAGGTTTGGAACTAGGGATTTTTCCGTGGCTCCGCTTGGTGATGTGGCGTCTGAGTCCTGCTGGAGGAAGAACGCTGTGGTGACATCTCGTCTGCTGTATCGAAACGAACGTCGAGGTGGTGACCACTCTACGCTGGCGTGGGATGATCTTCGATAGTCTTTCAGGTTTTATATGAGTTGCCGTCAAGACCCTGAAGCTAGGAATCATGCCTTCGCTTCGTTTGTTGGCATTGCGTCTGCTGTATTGAGACGAACGTCGAGAAGGTGACCACTCCGCGCTGGCGTGGGATGATCTCCGATAGTCTTTCAGGTTTTATATGAGTTGCCGTCAAGACCCTGAAGCTAGGAATTTGGCCTTCGCTTCATTTTGATTCGATCGTGAGGTCTTTCGTTGACGTTGCATCCGTATCCTGCTGGACTGCGAAGGAAAGCCGTTGTTCACATTGAGTCTGCTGTAACGAGACGAATGTTGAGGTGGAGCTGGGATTTTGCCGTCACTCCGCTTTATTTCAACCGTGAGGTCTTTTGTTGGCATTGGATCTGCATCCTGTTGGACTGCGTAGTAACGCCGTTGTTGACATTGCATCTGGTGTAACGAGACGAATGCTGAGGTGGAGCTGGGATTTTGCCGTCACTCCGCTTTGTTTCGACCGTGAGGTCTTCTGTCGACGTTGCATTTGCATCCTGATGGACTGCGAGTGAACGCCGTTGTTGACATCGCATCCGCTGTAACGAGACGAATGCTGAGGTGGAGCTGGGATTTTGCCGTCACTTCTTTTAGTTTCGACCGTGAGGTCTTTTGTTGGCGTTGTATCTGCATCTTGCTGGACTGCAAAGGAACGTCGTTGTTGACATCTTGTCTACTGTATCGAGACGAATGCTGAGGTGAAGCTGGGATTTTGCCGTCGCTCCGCTTTGTTTCGACCGTGAGGTCTTTTATTGACGTTGTATCTGCATCCTGCTGGACTGCGGAGGAACGCCGTTGTTGACATCTCTTCTGCTGTATCGAGATGAATGCTGAGGTGAAGCTAGGATTTTTCCGTCGCTCCGCTTTGTTTCGACCGTGAGGTCTTTTGTTGACATTGTATCTGCATCCTGCTAGACTGCGGAGGAACGCTGTCGTTGACATCTCGTCAGCTGTAACGAGACGAATGCTGAGATGGTCTCTAGGTTGTCTGTGAACCGTCGAGATTTGGAACTAAGGACTATGTCGTGGCACCGTTTGATGGTGTAGCATCTATGTCCTGCTGGAATGAGGATGCACACCGTTGTTGGTCTCCAGGCTGTAGATGTGGCCATTGAGATTTGGAACTCTTTCTGATGGAACCTGGGGAGGGAAGGTGTGCTTCCTTCTTTGTTTGCACCCCTGGATTGTATACAGGGATTGATGTAACATCACCTGTAGGGCGTAAATTTCATTTTTATTTTCATTTTATTTCTTTCCGCGATGCTCTATCATTTCAGCTTTATATCGCGAAGGTCGCGATTGCCCAATCATTTCGGCTATTTTTCGCGGTGCCCAATCATTTCGGCTATTTATTTTATTTTTACTCGCTGCTTTTTATTGAGAGTTGCCCAATCATTTCGGCTATTTTGCATGCATACATTTTTACTTGCTGATTTTATTGCAAGTTGCCCCATCATTTCGGCTATTTCGTATGCATGTGTGGCCCGTTGGCTTTTCGTTGCAAGCTTGGAATTAGACACCGATTTCGACATCAGCACCGCTACAACTGGGATGTTGCCAGGAGCGAATCATCATTTGCCTCTGTTGATTTCGAACAAAGGTGGCATAGTAAACAGGGTTAAGATCCTGTCGACTAAAGCTTTTGACTTCATGAGCCGTAAAGGTCTCACAAAGGTATTTCTCCCTACAAGTCGTGAGGATCTCGTAAGTGTGTTTTCTCCTTAGGAGTCGTGAGGATTCCCAAGTGTATGATCTCTTGTAAGTCGTAAGGATCTTACCAGAGTGTTTTCTCCTTATAAGTCGAGAGGACTCACAAGGGTTGTTCACCGTGTGAACATATCCCTAGTCACGGATGGGACTCGGTGAGGGAAATGTTTATTCGCGCCCATGGATTATATACAAGGGTCAGTATTGAGCCGCTTGTAGGGCAATATCGAAGTTTGTGGGGGTTGCTTTAGAACAGGTTCAGGTCTCTGTAACTTAAGACTTTCAAATCTTATGAGCCGTGAGGGTCCCATAAGAGAGTTCTCCTTACGAGTTGTGAGGATCTTGCAAGTGTAATTTCTCCTTAGGAATCGTGAGGATTCCTAAGTTTATTGCTCCCTTGTGAGTCGTAAGGATCTCACGTGAGTGGTTTCTCCTTACAAGGTCGAGAGGACCCTGTGAGTGTCTTTTAACGAGGTTGCGCCCTTTCGGGTTTTCACAAACACTCGCCGGTAGCCCTGCTGTTTTTACTCACGGAGCCCTTTCGGGTTTTCATCCGTACCCATTTTGCTTATGGACATACCATTTTTATTATCTATTTTTTTTCGTATTCTAACGAGGTTGCTCCCTTTCGGGTTTTCACAAGACTCGCCGGTAGCCCTGCTTCTTTTACTCACGGAGCCCTCTCGGGTTTTCATCCTTGCCCATTTTGCTTATGGACATACCGTTTTTTTTTGTTTTTTTTTGTTTTTTAATTATTATCGGCTTTGGGATGCTGCAATCCACCGTAGTTTATCGACATCTCGGTCAACAGCTAGTTTTAGGACATAGTGGTCCGTTGCTAGTTTAAGGACGTTTCGGTCCACTGTTAGTTTAAGAGCGTTTCGGTCCGCTGTTAGTTTAAGGACGTTTCGGTCCGCCGTCACCGTATTTGAGGCGAATCTCTAGTTTACTGACTTCTCGGTCTATGGGGCTTTCCCTATGAATGAGTATGATGTTCCCGGCATATCCATCTTTCTCGTAGCATGTGGTTGTGGCGGGCTCACCTTCCAGTTTTCGGACTGCGCGAACTTGCCCTGTTGGTATTGGTCTTCAACCCAGTTTTTAAAGACGTAGCAGTTTTCGATCGGATGGCCCAGTACTTGGTGGTAAGGGCAGTAATTAGGATTGTTGTCATCATTCAGTTGTAGTTGGTATTTCAGCTCCGATAGGGTGATAAGCCTGTTGCGCACTGCTAGTTCGAACAGCCTCCTTGTTTCATCCCGGGGAAATGAGTAAGGACGTTTCAATTTCTCGTAGAGGGGTTGCCGCTTGTTGTTTTGGCGAACAACCGGTCTAGGGCCACTCGATTGTTGTTGAGCGTTGGCGATGAAGGCCATTTTTTCCTTCCCTTTATCATTTTTGTTCGAACCCTTGTTTGCGGGTCCGAGATCCTTTCCGGGTAGCATACCATTGCACGGATGAATGTTCTCGCAACTCCTCAATTATTTCGTTTTAGAGATGGATTCCTTGAGGAGAGGGCTGGGGGCTACTTTTTCGTCGGAGTCGCTCCCGAATGTGAGAACTCGCGGTCCCTCGGGATCAACCCTATGACAATTGCCGGCAATGCTTTTACGCTCATCTGTCGCATTTTTCTGCTGTCTACGAGCTTCACGCTTTGTCCTGTTGAAGTGTTGCCTGTGAGCGACATATTCTTATCCACCAACACTTAAAAGAGTTGCAATCTTCAGTAGGATGTGTGATCTTCTGATGATATAAGCAGAAGTTAGGATGTACGTCCGCTTCATCAAGATGTATCCCACTAGGAGAATTTTCTCTGAAAGAGGGCAGGCTCTTCCCCATCGATATGGCTTTGGCGAATCGTTTCCTAGTCTTGATCCTGCTTTCATTTGCGGCGGATGTACTTTGATCTGGTGGGAGTGTTTCGACCCTTTTGTCCAGTCGTCGGCATTTGGCCTTTTCAAATATGGCCATCTCACGCTCCCGATTAGCTTTACTTCTCAGGAAAGCTTCGTTTAGGAATGCGTCGATCATTTCATCTGACGGCCCCAGAAATTCCGATTCATGCTCTGCCCCTCGTCTCTCGGTGCAAGGAGCTTCTTTATCATCTATCGACGAGTGAGAGATCACATGGCAGCTTGCCACATAATCCTCAGATTCGTTCGACGATTCTTCTCCATCATCTCCGTCCTCAAGAACATGGCTGAGGAATTCTTGGGGCATGATTGGAGTCCGCGCCTTCTGGTTATACTCTTCCAGCGCGTCAATCTGCTTTTGCAGGTCCGTGCGCTTGTCGCCAGGCTTCACGGGCTTTTTGGATTTCTTCTTCTTTTTCGAAGATTTCGACGGCTGGGTATGAATGCTTTGGCTATCACTACCAATATTTGGAGTTGGGCGCGGCTTCAGCATCCCTTTGATGATCTCAGGTTCCAACGGGTTCTTCCATCTGATCGCCGGGCATGTCTGAAGATCATTCAGCATCCTTTTGGTCTTGGCCGAAAGAGCCACCTCCCATAGAGCTTCCTCAACAAAAGAGCACGTTGCCCCCGGTGCGTTTGTCTTCTTAGGAGTGTGAGGCTGTGGCGGGTTCACCTTCCAGTTTTCGGATAACGCGAACTTGCCTTGTTGGTACTGATCCTCGATCCATCTCTTAAAGACGAAGCAATCATCGATTGGATGGCTTTCCGCTTGGTGGTAAGGGCAGTAATTAAGATCGTTGACATCGCCTGGCTGCAACGAACGTTTTGAACTCGGCAGATTGATGAGTCTGTTGCGCACTGCCAGCTCGAACAGTCTCCTCGTTTTATCCCGAGGAAACGAGTAAGGACGTCCCAGTCTCTCCTCGAGGGATGGGTGTGGACACACGTTGTTTTGGCGAACAACCGGCTTTGAGTTGCTCGGCTGTTGTTGAGTATTGGCGACGAAAGTTGCTTTTCCTTTCCCCTTTTCATTTCGAGAGTCCGTCTTTGGAGGAGATGGTTTATGTCCCATCTGGTCCATTTGGGCCAACTTGTCAATCAAGTCCTGGAAAGTAGTTGGCTTGAAGAACATCATGAACTGGGAGATGGTCATTTGAGGGTCAAGAGTGCCCACGAACATGCCCATCGCCGGCGCTTCTTCGATCCGCTGTTCGCATTTCGACCACAGATTCCGCCATCGGGTACCGTACTGGACCCACGTCTCGCCTGGCTTCACCCTGGCATTAATCGGTGCCGTTATCGGGGTGCATTCACTAGCACTCGTGAATCTTTGTGTAAACAGTAGCTCCATCTCCACAAATGTTTTGACAGAGTCGGTAGGTAGCTCCGAATACCATTCAAAGGCCGTTTCTGCTAAGCTGCCGACGAATTAGCGAAGCAACAGTTTGTCGTCGCCTCCAGTGTTGCCGCATAAGGCTCTGAATTGAGCGACATGCTGATGTGGATTCCCTGTCCCCTTGTACACATGGAATTTAGGGATCGTATATCCCGGCGGGTAACTGATTTGGTCATACCAGCCCGGATAGGGTCGTCCAGTTCTAACAATTTGCCCAGCCGCTTCATTTGTCTCGTGAGCTCGTATTTGCTGAGCTATATAGTCGTCTAGTGCAGCTTTGGAAATGGTTTGCTCCTTGGCTGCTGAATGAGCCGGAGGTGGATTTGATGTTTCTCCTCTGTCGTTTTCGAGGATAATCGGAGGATCTTCAGCTGGAGGATCCGGCTGTAACATCATTCCTACCATGTCTCGGAAGAGAAGCGCCATTTGTTTTATGTTGGCAGCTTGTTCTGCTGCTTCTCTGTCCTTCTTTTCGAGGACTCTGCGTAGGAAGTCAGCGTCAGTTTCTTGTTCGTGACGCTGTTCTGATGATGCCTCCAAGCTTTCTTTTGGCCCGGTAAGTGTGGCCATTGCAGTCATCATTTCCTGAAGCTTCTATTTGTTGGAGATAGTGCCCTCAGAGTCAATTATTGGATCACAGGCACGTGATTGCAATGATTGAGGGAGGACCTATCCCGGTAGGACAGTCTTACTCGAGATGATAGTATGCTATCTGGTTTACCTTTATCATCGTGTACTGCTTTAGGTGACCTGACATGTCGCTATTGCACGTTGATAGAGCCCCTAGGATTCTTGCTTGACTACCAGCAGTATGAGGGCGATCATATAAGTGAGAGCTGGAGTCTACAAGCACATCCTTAATAGGTCCCTAGTCGTGGGAGTTTCGAGACAGGGCATCGATTCTCCAGAGTAGACTAGTGTATACAGTCGAGACCCCGACGAGGGGCGGTGGCCGGTCTCACAAGCCACTGGTGTCAGTTGGTTCACCTAAGATGTATACAGGTGCTCATTGGGTTATGAGTACACCGGACAGGACTCGCCGGGAACATGCTAGTTGGTCTTATACCTGACGTCAGATAGCAGTTCCCAGGTGACATGTGTACAGGTTAGTTCATCGACCTGGGGATCGTCATTTGTCTCGTGTGAGTTCCCACTGTGCTTTGATTACTACCCTACCACGGCTCAAAGGAGTCGTGCAAACAGGTTGTAGTTGGGTACAGTCCCGAGCCACATAGAGGCAGTGAGCGGATCTTCGGGGGTTCGTCTCTCCCGGTATTGGGGGTGAGGTCGCGCTGTGTCTAGGAGAGCCATTACACAAAGACCTTGGCCAAGGCAGGAGATTTACTGGTAGGTATTCCAGTAGTATCTCAGGGTGTTCTGGGCTACACTCCGACACGACTTGTACCGCTTTTGGGGGTCTGACTTTTACCAACCCCCTAGGCCCGCCATGCGATGCTCATAGACGAACGGACCGGACTGTACGGATATTGTCACTGACAGGCTCAGTTGGGTGTCGGGGTGAGCTTCCTCATCGACGTCCCTTTTGGTCAATAGCTGGTAGCCCGTCACGTATTGGCTTATACCTCTGACGTGCTAGTGGTTAAATCCACAGCCATAGTATTGACGAGTCTTTAGAGTCCACCACACTTTCAGTTACTCAAGCTTTCGGGCGAAACGCTGTAGAGGCCGTATGGAGATATGGCAGGGTCCGATCAGATACGTGCGGTATTGCACGGATCAGGATCGGACGGTTTTGTACTAGTGGCCGTATAGTTATATGGCAGCGTTCGATCAGATACGTGCGGTACTGCACGGATCAGGATCGGACGGATATTACTAGCCGGCTTTGGTTTAAGCCGGGTCCTAGTTTAGTACAGTGTAGATTTTGTCTCATTGCATCTGTATCCGGTCGGAATACAGATGCGGGTGTGTATGCACAGTATCGGGGTTTTCCTGTAATTTATTACGGGACCAGTTTTCTGGAGTTGCCAGTTTGCATTCCGTTCCGGCCGGTTTTTCTTTGTTCTTTCCCGGCCGGACTTTTCTGATGGAGGGGGTAATTTGCAGTTTTGCAAATTACATTTTGTGGAGGGTTTATTTGTAAGATGAAAGCATCTTTGCTTTTCTTTCATTCATTGTGATAAGAAAGGATTAGAAATGAAGTGAGGTTTGATTTGAGTTTAGTGATGATTATGTTTGGATGTGGTCACCCTCCTCCTTTTACTACACTCACCTCCCTCTTGCTTCATATTGTTATCCTCCACCATTTCTAAATGAGTGAGATGATTATCATGGTTGTAAAAAGAAAGAGAGAAGAAGAAAAGAGAAGAAAATGAGAGAGCTTCATCTTTGAGAGAGGTTTTCATTCTTGATCTCATTCCATGCCAAGAAAAATGCAAGCACCATTTTTCTTATCTTTGTTTCCTCCATCCTCTTCAAATGGCAACCAACCCTAAAGTGAGACATGCATTCTACATTACACTCCCTACAGCATATCTTGAGCATGTCGAGTAGCCGGCTTCATGCGCGAGTTGCCTCGGTATTGAGGTGGGAGCCCGTAAAAGTACCCGGCTTCGTGGTGCCCTTTCCGACGAGGAGGAGACGGACGGAGATCCTGCGAGGAGATCGGAGTGGAGATGAAGACCGGAGGACTTGGATCGTCGGTACATCTCTAACACTATCTTGTTAGTTAGCTTAGACTAGTTTAATGGCATGATCCGGGGTTTAGTGCGCGGTGGTGCCGGTTTGCTAAGTCCGCAAAATTTTAAGTTTACCACCGTTTCCGCGTTTGGCCGTCGGATTGACGGCCGGGGCGCCGCCGTGCACTTACAGTGGTATCAGAGCCTCGCCATTAACATAGTCTAGCTTGGTGTAATGTGTTTTTCTGTTTCGATCGATCGAATGTTCCAAAACTGCATTTTAGTTCGAATCAGTTTCTGTTGAAAATTTTTGGTCTCGAAAAATTATTCAGGTTGTAAAATATTGATGTACTGGAAAATCTAAGAGTTCTGTAAAAATTTGATGAAGTAACTCCACAGTGGGAGCGCGGAAGCGCCGCGAAAACCCCATTCCCGCGGCCCTTCCGCCGCGCACTATTCACATCACTTCACCAAATTTTTTCAGAGGCCTTCTGGGCTTAAAATATGGGTTTTGGAATATTAAAATTGGGCCCAGGATTTCTGTGAGTGCTACAGTTTTGTTTGAGGGCCCACTTGTTAATTTTTGATCGATCGGATATTTTAAACACATTTTTCACAGTATTTACATTATATCTGCGACCGTCAATGTCACTCGATCGGTAAATCCGGTCTAACTGCTATAGCCTGGTTAGACGGATTTGCGAACGTGACTTTCACGTTGATGTTCTATGTTTATGCTGTGATGTTGCGGATCGGTCGTGGGGATAGCCTGGATGCAATGCTAGTACTGTTGTGGTTGTATTATGTACATTTGATATTGCGGGACGAGCGTCCGACATGTGGACTGCCGTCACTGCCTGTTTGTATTATTCTTTTGGGACACGACCTGGTTGCGGTCGATGTACCCGGTGTATGTATATTTTACATTCTGTACTAGGATTACCCCGCGGTGGGGTGCACGGATGGCCGGTTTCTAGAGGACAACAAGCCCGCATCTCATGGCATTGGGACGGAGGGGGCTTCACTCTAGGATTGGCGGGCCATTCGCCGCACTCGTAGGGGGTACAGGTTGACCAAGGAGGGGTGCCCAAGTTGCCGGATTCCGTGGAGTGCTGGGTGGTCCATTCACGGAGCTGAAGGGGGCTGCCTCGCTTCAGGTTTTGGCGGGTGACTTGCCGCGCCCGTAGGGGTCTAGGATTTCATTGCGCAGGCTATCCACACGACCAGGGGAACGTCGGGTTTCAGTAGTGGCTCTGTGAAACCCGGGGATCCCAGATATCTGTATTGTTCTGTGATGCTGTACATTTCTGTGATGTTGCATTTCTTTTCACGCCTTGAGCGAAATATAATATATTGGTATATATATTAGTAGATGTTGTATATGTTTTTCATCCGCGCTAGTCCAGTCCCCGCTCTGTCGTTAGTAAGCTAACCTAACGGGTAATGACGGGACCCAGTGGCGAATGCGGATGGCATATACGTACATCAGTATATTTTCGTTCTTTGTGGTGTGATCAATTGATGGGACTGCATTGATTCGGATCAATGCAAGTTAAAAACAAACCTAATCTGATGTTGTTGGAACACTTTTCAAAAAGCTGTTATTGCAAGGACGTTCACTTTTGTTTTGTATCGTGGTATTCATTTGGAATATCCTGCTCCTCAGTCGACGAGGCAAGGGCCGAGATCCCTTTACCGGGAGTGACCCCTTGGACAGAAGTTTGCGTCAGGGCATTAACTTCACTATAGCCGATTACTTTTGCTTTGCATCGTGGTATTCATTTGGAATATCCTGCACCCCATTCTACGGGGAAAGAGCCGAGATCCCTTCACCGGGAGTGACCTCTTTAGTAAGGGTTTTCGTCACTATATTTTCTAAAAGCTATCCGTTCCTTCAACGAGATCAAGTTCATTACGTTAAAGGTTTTCGCCAGAAACCATTCGTAGCCCTCCGTCGTTTCATATGGGTAGTTAATAGTATTCAAGCTGTGTTTGTTGGCCTTAGCCAAGGCACAGTGTTTGGTAGCTATTGGGTATTCATATGCTGCATAGATAGATGTGTTGGTTTGGGACAGTCGTATAGCCTTGTTGGCCATAGTCAAGGGCTTGTACGGGTGGATTCAAATCAACCTGGACAATGACGGGTAGAACTTGACATGTGACTTATGATTTGTTGGCCTTAGTCAAGGTCATAAGAGCATGGGGCAGAAATCACATCGGGAGTTTCAAAAGAACTGAAACTTGCCAGATATGCGCATACCTTCTGGAGTGTGATACCGTGAGCGGATTCCGTCACGTTGTCATGCGATGAGAGTTGGATCCCGATTCCCACTGATGAGTTGGTTTACTCCTCGGGTGACCCCGACTAATTCTTCTTTCAGGTTTGGAGGAGAATTTGAGGCACAGTGGGAGGTTTCCTGATTAGAAAAAGTGACAACCATTCTGATCTAGGTTAGAGTGCACGCTGAGTGTTTCTTTTCTCTCTCTCTCTGGCAGCGACCATTGACCCGACCCTAGACTATGACTCAGTGACCAAGTTGACCGAACCTACTTAACACTGGCTTTTGGATTGTCAGAGTTGCAGACCTCATTGCCACCTCCACTTTTACCCTTTTCTCCAGGACACCCCGTATTACTACGAACGTCCACTTCCATTGGACAAAACCATCGTATGGTTAGATACGAACTCGAAGGAATTCGAGGATGGTTTCTGGTTCTGGAGAAAACGGATAGGATTATTCAGTTGTCTTTTCTTTTCACCCTCTCTCAGGTTGCGAGTACTCCTTAGTTTAGGAGTAGTACACCTATTATGCAAATTGGATAGTCTTCTTCCAAACCATAGGCTGGTGCCGACCGGTAGGGAAGGAAGAAAGCCAATTAGCCTAAACGGTGTACAGAAGGTATTAAGTTAAGACAAAGTAAGGGATTAGTAAGAGGGCAAAGTAAATTGCAACAGATATTCACGACCAAACCATGTATTCCTTCGCCAATCCTAAATCACCTTTGTATTTCTCCAGGACACTCCGTATCATTACGAAGATCCCATTTTATTGGATAATCCATCGTATGGTTATATACGAACTCGAAAGGAACTCGTTCCAGTTCGGGGATGGATCCTGGTTCAGGAGAAATAGGAATAAAGTACATTCAGGTGTCTTTTATCTTCACCTTCTCTCGCATTGCGAGTGTTCCTAGGATTGGGACAGTACACCCATTATGCTTATTGGATAGTCTTCTTCCAAACCATAGGCCGGTGCCGAACGGTAGGGAAGGAAGAAAACCATTTGGCCTAAAAGGGGTGTGCAGAAGGTAATGACTAAAGACATATGAAGGGATTTGGAGAGGTGGCAAAGAATTATACGGTTACAGTTGTGAATCTGGATACTGGAAGAGGCATTACTAGGAATACCAGGATACCCCATCGAAACATTTCAATGTTTCAGTTTCACTGTGTACAGTTAATGGAAAACTGATTTCCCGATTAGACACTTACTCCAGGGTATGTATTTACCAGGTATGATTCTCACATCTGTATGGTTTTACAGATGATGAGTGGGAGTGAGTTATTGGGAATTGGGTGATCATCCTCATTATATCGGGATTCGTTGTAATTGGTGATATTTGAGGATGCCACCTGGGTTGTTTGCCGGTCGGCAAATATTTGGTTTTGAATATCCGCTGTTGTGCACCAGTTTCAAATTGATATATCTGTACGTCTATTTTCATAGAGTGAGATATACCTTTTGATATTATGTCGATGACATTTACCTATATCAGTGGATGGTTAGGTAAGGAGCATTAAACAGCAGTGTAATTCTTCTTAACCATAAGTACAGTTTTCAACCTACGACACACAGTGAATGAGTTGTAAGACTCAAGGGACTTATACAGAGTATTGTATGTTGTCCAGGGTCCATCAGGACAGAGGGGTTGGTCCTCGTACTGTATTCTGCTTACTTATGACTTCTCTAGTTCTTAGACAAGTGTTTCGTAGAAACACAGGGTCGAAGTTTTGAGAAGTTATAGGTATTTGAATAAAGTAGAGAACCAGGTGTTGCAAGTATCGGGATTCTTCAAAGTGATCGAAGATGTAGATACTTGTGTATGGTATTCAACTGATAGTAATGTTTAAGAGAACTTGCTTCTCTTTCGGGTTACTCATAATTGGAAGCATTCCTAAGTTGAGTAACGCTGATCGGCCTCTCTCCATTTAGTTGACATGCACTGGAGACAGCTACATGATTTGAATCTGGTTCAATTAAATCAGTGCCTCTGGTTCTATATTGGATATAGTACAGTTCATATCTTAACATTGTTAAGGTACGGGGAGTTGTCCGGTTTATGCTTAAAACCAGACTCTGGATAACTCATAGGCACATTTCTGTAATGGCTGTTTGTGGGTTGACCCAGGCTATGACGAGGGTTGACTTTCTACCATCTGGGAGATCAATAGAAATATTGTTCAAGACTCGCCACAGTTTTATTAAAAATGGATTTTTTCAAAAACAGCAGTGGGAGTATGGTAGAACTGGAAGTGATTCCAGAACCGCAAACGATTACTGAAGATTTGATAAGGAACCTAAAGATTCAATCTGATTTGACATTCCATTGGCCACTCCGCAGATAAGGTGGGTAACTTCAGGCACCCGAGAGATACTTCGGTAGCCTCAAGGACGGTGACAGGGAAGTTCTTGTTTACCCACACTTGCCATTGTTGTTGTTCCAGGCTGCGAGACCTGGCAGGAGGATGAGTATAGCGTTGTTCTAAACTAGCTTTAGAAGTGCACGTCTGTATGACTCTGCCAGAGGGTTGTCGTAGTCAGTGGGAGCAGCGGAAGCATTGGTGGACATCAGGCTTATGTCTATTTACAGACTAAAGCAGATGTAGCGGAGATAGATCATCCATTTCTGATGTGACAGTCATAGGTTTGACGTCATCAGAATAGGGGATGGATCTGTTGAGAAGGTAGTAGGAAGTGATATTCCTTTACTACGATCGGTTATACTTTGGTCGTCACACAGTGGTTTCTCCACAAAGGACTTGGACATTATATCAGACATACTGGTTACTAGATCTATGGTTTTAGATCTAGATTTGGGTGGTTTCCTAATCTGGGTACCTTGACAGCATTCTATGAGTATTTAGAATGGACGACTCCTGGCACGGTAGTACACCTGCAGGTAATGGAGTCACCCTCTCTAAAGGTGTCTTACAGACTAAAGGGGAGAGGGATGTGCATGATTGGCAGATCACTTGCTTAGGCAATTGAGTCAATCATGAAATGTCAAGTACCACACCAGATGTTGTTCTTGCAGTAGATGCAATAAGTTGATATTCATCCAATCCTGGAGAAACAGTCGGAGGCAGTTTTAGAACATAAGTGGCTGTTCTAGGGATATGATAACGAAAGCCCCATTCGGGAAACAGTTATCATTCCAGGCTTCCAAGGTGACATGGACGACAAGGAGGTTGTCAGAGTTATAGTTTTCCCTCTGACGAGGGGCAGTATTTTGGACAGGTGGTCCGAGGCAATACTGAGGGTGGCATGGCGCAGGATACTGATTAAGTTCAGTTGACGATACAGTCTAAGAAGTTTGGATTTGGAGTTCATTTATGAGCTAGGTCCCATCAGACATCCAGACATTCTAAGACAGGTATTGCTCATTTCGGGAGATGGTTTTCTCCGCGAACTTGAGATATAGAGAGACATAGAAAGAAACACCACAGGCGGATCCACTCACTGAGGCTATTCCTCGAACGCAATAGTTTCGCAAACGAGTTTTGTGAGACTGACAAGTAGAGGAGTTGGGTGTTCGGTATCACACGGGCTGTGAGTATGCGACATCGCAATAATTATCCTTGAGTGCAAGTGGGAGATTGTTGGAGATAGTGCCCTCAGAGTCAATTATTGGATCACAGGCACGTGATTGCAATGATTGAGGGAGGACCTATCCCGGTAGGACAGTCTTACTCGAGATGATAGTATGCTATCTGGTTTACCTTTATCATCGTGTACTGCTTTAGGTGACCTGACATGTCGCTATTGCACGTTGATAGAGCCCCTAGGATTCTTGCTTGACTACCAGCAGTATGAGGGCGATCATATAAGTGAGAGCTGGAGTCTACAAGCACATCCTTAATAGGTCCCTAGTCGTGGGAGTTTCGAGACAGGGCATCGATTCTCCAGAGTAGACTAGTGTATACAGTCGAGACCCCGACGAGGGGCGGTGGCCGATCTCACAAGCCACTGGTGTCAGTTGGTTCACCTAAGATGTATACAGGTGCTCATTGGGTTATGAGTACACCGGACAGGACTCGCCGGGAACATGCTAGTTGGTCTTATACCTGACGTCAGATAGCAGTTCCCAGGTGACATGTGTACAGGTTAGTTCATCGACCTGGGGATCGTCATTTGTCTCGTGTGAGTTCCCACTGTGCTTTGATTACTACCCTACCACGGCTCAAAGGAGTCGTGCAAACAGGTTGTAGTTGGGTACAGTCCCGAGCCACATAGAGGCAGTGAGCGGATCTTCGGGGGTTCGTCTCTCCCGGTATTGGGGGTGAGGTCGCGCTGTGTCTAGGAGAGCCATTACACAAAGACCTTGGCCAAGGCAGGAGATTTACTGGTAGGTATTCCAGTAGTATCTCAGGGTGTTCTGGGCTACACTCCGACACGACTTGTACCGCTTTTGGGGGTCTGACTTTTACCAACCCCCTAGGCCCGCCATGCGATGCTCATAGACGAACGGACCGGACTGTACGGATATTGTCACTGACAGGCTCAGTTGGGTGTCGGGGTGAGCTTCCTCATCGACGTCCCTTTTGGTCAATAGCTGGTAGCCCGTCACGTATTGGCTTATACCTCTGACGTGCTAGTGGTTAAATCCACAGCCATAGTATTGACGAGTCTTTAGAGTCCACCACACTTTCAGTTACTCAAGCTTTCGGGCGAAACGCTGTAGAGGCCGTATGGAGATATGGCAGGGTCCGATCAGATACGTGCGGTATTGCACGGATCAGGATCGGACGGTTTTGTACTAGTGGCCGTATAGTTATATGGCAGCGTTCGATCAGATACGTGCGGTACTGCACGGATCAGGATCGGACGGATATTACTAGCCGGCTTTGGTTTAAGCCGGGTCCTAGTTTAGTACAGTGTAGATTTTGTCTCATTGCATCTGTATCCGGTCGGAATACAGATGCGGGTGTGTATGCACAGTATCGGGGTTTTCCTGTAATTTATTACGGGACCAGTTTTCTGGAGTTGCCAGTTCGCATTCCGTTCCGGCCGGACTTTTCTGATGGAGGGGGTAATTTGCAGTTTTGCAAATTACATTTTGTGGAGGGTTTATTTGTAAGATGAAAGCATCTTTGCTTTTCTTTCATTCATTATGATAAGAAAGGATTAGAAATGAAGTGAGGTTTGATTTGAGTTTAGTGATGATTATGTTTGGATGTGGTCACCCTCCTCCTTTTACTACACTCACCTCCCTCTTGCTTCATATTGTTATCCTCCACCATTTCTAAATGAGTGAGATGATTATCATGGTTGTAAAAAGAAAGAGAGAAGAAGAAAAGAGAAGAAAATGAGAGAGCTTCATCTTTGAGAGAGGTTTTCATTCTTGATCTCATTCCATGCCAAGAAAAATGCAAGCACCATTTTTCTTATCTTTGTTTCCTCCATCCTCTTCAAATGGCAACCAACCCCAAAGTGAGACATACATTCTACATTACACTCCCTACAGCATATCTTGAGCATGTCGAGTAGCCGGCTTCATGCGCGAGTTGCCTCGGTATTGAGGTGGGAGCCCGTAAAAGTACCCGGCTTCGTGGTGCCCTTTCCGACGAGGAGGAGACGGACGGAGATCCCGCGAGGAGATCGGAGTGGAGATGAAGACCGGAGGACTTGGATCGTCGGTACATCTCTAACACTATCTTGTTAGTTAGCTTAGACTAGTTTAATGGCACGATCCGGGGTTTAGTGCGCGGTGGTGCCGGTTTGCTAAGTCCGCAAAATTTTAAGTTTACCACCGTTTCCGCGTTTGGCCGTCGGATTGACGGCCGGGGCGCCGCCGTGCACTTACACTATTATTTCTCCTGGGCTTTGGTCATGGATCGAGTGAGCGGCCGGTGACCCGTCGAAGCATGGCTTTCCTCCTTTCCGGAAGCCATATAAACAGTATGGACCGTTATGCCCCCAGACTTGGGGCGTTTGGTCTCGTCGTCTTTACGCTCTGCCGTATTCATAAGGGCTTTCTCTGGCCTCCTTCTCTTTTGAGTGGTTGACGCTGATGGGCCGTTGCAGCGGGCACCCAGGTGGTTGTCGTCCTTTGTGGCTTGGTAGGACGGTTCTCTTCCTGCTGAATCTTCAACTTCTTCTGCTGGCGAGAGAAATTTGGATCAATCACCGAGTCTTGGACTTGACGCCAGACCTTGTAGATTTTAGAGGATAGCCGTTGAGGGGGCTATTCTGGCTTGGCTTCCACAACATTCTCCACCAGAGGAGGAGATCTTTTCAGTACGGCGGTAGGAGAATTCCTACGCACCTTATTCAGCAGTTCAAAGCTGTTCCCGGTTGGAACAGCAGCATTAATTTCCGCCGTCGGGGCTGGTGGAGTTAGCCAAGAAGGGGAGTTGCCTCCTGACTTCCTCACTCGGCGCCAGTGGAGACGTCGAGCGTGCCGTGCTGATGGAGTTGGCTCGGTGACGGGGATGACCTTGTCTTGCCCCCAGCTCAGGTGAGGGGTTGTTGCCGGTGTCAACCTGTTAAAGACTGATGTCTTTTGAGTAGCAAGAGCGGAAGTTGAGACGGTCTCTCTTGTAAAGACCGACCCCTTGGCAGGAGAAGCCGCCTTGAAGACTTCGGGAGCAGGGATGGCTATCCGCTTCGGGATAACGCCTTCTGGTATTGCAGGCTTCTTCATGGGCCCGTTGGAGCTCTGTCCTAGTCTGTTAAAAACCGAGGCAGTGGAGTTGGGCGACCCGTTGAAAGGGGCCGCGGTAGTTGTAAGCCGATCAAAAACCGACTTCTTTGGAGCTTCTTATGACGGTACAGGGGCGTTGAAGCTCATGGGTGGGAGTATGGTCCCGAAGAATAGTCCAGTGGTGGCTTGAGTTACCTGCTCCACTGGCATCTTGAAAAGGGAGGCCGCTTGGGGCCCGTAAGTCACTCCTCCAGCAAGGACGGAGTGAGAGTTGCAGTTGCAGGTAGTGCAGTTTGAAGCCATTGATCTTCTGTTTTCTGCACGGAGCAAGACACCAAATCTAAGTATCTCAAATCCACAGGCAACCATAGCAAACCGCGATTCGTTCGCGAGCACGACACACGAAGTGTGGAGTGGAAAGAGGAAGAGGTCCCACCGGGAGTGCCAGAATCTGTTTCCCGCCGAAAGATGCGGCAGAGACGCGGTGGGCGTCTTGCCTGAAATTCGGGGCAGATGCTAATTGGAGCTGTCCGTCCACCTCTCCGAAGATGCCAAGTTGATTTATGGCACCATGTATCGAAGGTTTAAACGGATGCGGCCGATGTAGCAGACTTCGTCAGATTCCCCCTCATTTGAGGGGTTTTTGATTGTGGGGACGCTCTTCCCTGCAGGCGCAAGCCCCTGCAGTTAATTACGCTACCGCATCGCGGTAACAACTTTCTCCTTCTCCAGATGGTCACTTCGTGTCGTGGGTGTTTGTTTTGTGTTCGGTTGCCCGTGGATTGTATACGGAGACTAATTTGTGTTGTCGCCCGTAGGATGTGGATTAGTCCAAATCCGTATTTTCTTAGATTTGGGTTTGGGGTTTTGGTTTAAGGATACGTTAGTCTCATTTTTGGACTAAGATCAACTTAAACATTTGTTAAGGACACGTTAGTCTAATTTCTAGACTAAGATCAGCTTAACAGGATCATTTAGATCCAACAGAAGAGCATTTGGACTCTATTGTTTAGTTTAGAGACATTGCGGTCGATTACCTGTTTAAGGACATGGTGGTCCATTGTAGTCCGTGGAATGTATGGCTGTCGGGACCCGTCACCTCTCTGAAGACGTTGAAGGATTACAACGACAAATATCAGAGGAGTTCGGAGATGTTCCCTTGAACCAATGTTGGTTGGGAGATCTATAGTCCAATTTGGGACTAAAGTCTGTTTGAAGGTTTATGAGCATATGGGCTCAGTTGATATGAGTTGAACATTTTATTGTTCTTGTTGTTGAGTCTTTATTTGGGCTCGACCATTTTATTAATGCATAGCATTGGGCTCTGTAATTAAATGCATAGCATTTACATTTGGTCTGTTAGACCTTTACTTGGGCTCTGCCCTTTTAAATAATGCATAGCATTTTAGTGGTCTGATAGTGCGCCACGTGGCTTGTCAGGCGCTTTGCGCCAATTAAAGAGCGCAAGGCGCTAGTGCATGTGGAGCGTAACACATGTCACGCTCTGGCTAAGCGCAAGTCTGTTAGCGCACTGCGCTGCGCCAGTGCGCTGCGCCAGTGAATGACACGTGGCGCACTCTGGTGCAGTGCGCCATCCCAAGAGCGCAATGCGCTGTATTTAGAAGCGCAAAGCGCAGATTGTTCTGTGATTGACACGTGGCGCTCTCTGGCGCAGTGCGCCAATCCAAGGAGTGCAAAGGCGCAATTCAAGAGTGCAAGGCACTGTACAAAAGCGCAGAGCGCATCTTGATCCAATTAAGATCAAAGAAACAAGTTTTTCTTGTTCTCATGAAAGAGGTTCTACCTCAAGATTCAAGAACCAATGGTTCTTATTCTTATCAAAAGGTTGTGCCTTTATATAGATCAAATGATCTGTGAAGTAATACTTCTTTAAAAAAAATTATGATTAGATCTTTCTGATCTTTTTCTTTTTATTGAAGAACTTGATCTTGATCCTGTTCTTAGATCTTTGATCTTTTTAGAAGAGATTCTTCTTTTTTAATGAGGTATTTTCATCTCTGTTCTTCAAGAATCATATTCTTTACCTTCAAAGATGAAGAAGATGATCTTCTTTCTTCAAAAGCTTACCTTTCAAATTTTTCAGAGGGTTCTCTCTTTTCTGTATGTCTGTATCTCTATCTCTGTGAGACTTGAAGTCTAGGGGCCTTTATATAGGGCTAATTGGTTTGTTAAGTTAGTTACAGAGATCTTTCTCTGATTGATCTGGGGATATTTCCCCACCGTTGGATCTTTGATCCTAGGGCCCCTGTTTTACAGAAGATAATCTTCTTATTTTAATAAGATTGGAAAGATTTTTCTAGAATTTTAATTCTAATTAATTAATAATTTATTATTTAAAAGCGCACCTGCATTTGACACGTGGCACGCAGCGCAGAGCGCAGCGCAACTGCGCTAGCGCGTCTGTGTTTGACACGTGGCACGCAGCGCAGAGCGCACAGACGCGTGGCGCGCAGCGTAGAGTGCAGCGCAACTGCGCTAGCACGCCACTGTTTGACACGTGGCGCGCAGCGCAGAGCGCAAGTGATCTGAAGCGTTGCTTCATTTACTTTAAAATTTGAATTTTAAAACAGAGCCTTGCTCTGATTGGGGGTGCGCTGCCTTGGGCGCAGCGCTCTTGGCGCTGGCGTGTTTGCTGTTGACACGTGGCGCTCGCAGCGCAAGGAATCTGAAGCATTGCTTTAATTTTTGAATTTTGAAATTTGAACAGAGCTTTGCTCTAATTGGGGAAAGCAGAAGCGTCGCTTCATTTCAAATCTTGGAATTTGAACAGAGCTTTGCTCTGATTGGGGAAACAGCAGCCAAAGGGGAGACCATTTCCAAATCCGTCCTAGATGACTATATCGCTCAACAGATACGAGCTCATCAGGCGAACGAAGCGGCCAGTAAAATTGTTAAGACTGGACGACCATATCCTGATTGGTACGACCAAATAAAGTACCCGCCAGGATATACGATCCCTAAATTCCACGTATATAAGGGGACGGGGAATCCACACTAGCACGTTGCTCAATTCAGAGCCTTGTGCGGTAATACTGGAGGTGACGATAAGCCGCTTCTTCGCCAATTCGTCGGCAGTTTGGCAGAGACGGCGTTTGAGTGGTATTCGGAGCTTCCCAACGACTCCGTCAAAACTTTTGCAGAGATGGAGCTACTATCCACCCAACGTTTCGCGAGTGCTAGTGAACGCACCCCGATCAAGGCACTCATCAACGCCAGAGTGAATCCGGGAGAAACCTGGGTTCAATACGCCATTCGGTGGCGGAACCTATGGTCAAAGTGCGAACAACGCATAGAGGAGGCTCCTGCCGTGGGCATGTTTGTGGGTACTCTAGACCCTCAAGCGACCATTTCCCAATTTATGATGTTTTTTAAGCCGACCACTTTCCAGACCTTGATTGACAAGCTGGCCCAAAGGGACCAGATGGGTCACAGACCTTCCTCTTCGAAGCCGGAGCCTTGAAACGAAAAAGGGAAAGGGAACATGACTTTTGTCGCCAATACTCAACAACAGCCGAGCAACTTAAACCCGGTTGTTCGCCAAAACAACGTGCGTCCACGTCCATCCCTCGAGGAGAGACTGGGACGTCGTTACTCGTTTCCTAGGATAAAACAACGAGACTGTTCGAGCTGGCAGTGCGCAACAGACTCATCAATCTGCCGGATCCAAAACGTCCGTTGCAGCCAAGCGATGTCAACAATCCTAATTACCGCCCTTACCACCAAGCAGTAAGCCATCCAATCGAAGATTGCTTCGTCTTCAAAGGCTGGATTGAAGACCAATACCAACAAGGAAAGTTCACATTATCCGAAAACTGGAAGGTGAACCTGCCACAACCTCACGCCCCTAAAAAGGTGGACATGCCGGGGGCATCATGCTCATTCATAGGGAAAGCCTCACAGACCGAAATGTCCTTAAACTAACGACGGACCGAAAACGTCTTTAAACTAACAATGGACCGAAAAGTCCGTAAACTAGAGACTCGCCTCAAATATGGCAACTGCAGACCGAAACATCATTAAACTAACAATGGACCACTATGTCCTAAAACTGGCAATTGACCGAAACGTCGTTAAACTAACAATGGACCGTAATGTCCTTAAACTAACATTGGATGACCGCAATGTCTTTAAACTAACATTGGACCGTAATGTCCTTAAACTAACATTGGACTACCATGTCCTTAAACTGGCACTGGACCGAGATGTCCTTAAACTAACATTGGACCACTATGTCCTTAAACTGGTAACGGACCACCATGTCCTTAAACTAGTAATCGACCGCAATGTTCCTAAACTAAACAATAGAGTCCAAATGCTCTCTTGTTGGATCTAAACGATCCCGTTAAGTTGATCTTAGTCTAAAGTTAGACTAACGTATCCTTAACAAACGTTTAAGTTGATCTTAGTCTCAAATGAGACTAACGTATCCTTAAACCAAACCCCAAACCTAAATCTAAGATGATACGGATTTGGACTAATCCACGTCCTACAGGAGACAATATAAATTAGTCTCCGTATACAATCCACGGGCAACCAAAAACAAAATAAACACCCACGACACGAAGTGACCATCTGGAGAAGGAGAAAGTGGATACCGCGATGCGGTAGCGTAATTAACTGCAGGGGCTTGCGCCTGCAGGGAAGAGCGTCCCCACAATCAAAAACCCCTCAAATAAGGGGGAATCTGACGAAGTCTGCTACATTGGCCGCATCCGTTTAAACCTTCGATACATGGTGCCATAAATCAACTTGGCATCTTCGGAGAGGTGGACGGATAGCACCAATTAGCATCTGCCCTCGGAATTCAGGCCCCGACGTCCCAACGTTCCGGTCACGTCTTCCGGCGGGGAACAGATTCTGGCACGCCCGATAGGACCTTTTCCTCTTTCCACTCCACACTTCGTGTGTCGTGTTTTTCCCGCGATCAGATAATCGTGGTGTGTATGTTTGTGGTTGCCCTTAGGGGAGTGGATACTGAAGCCGGCATTTCGTCTTTTCCGAGAATGGAGTTTGCTTTTACTCACCCCAACTCAGGCTCTGTCACATCTGGTGGAGTCAAGTATGGGCCACTTGCAGCCTCAAATCTCTGCAATCCGGCTCTTCAAGAAATCAACGGGCTTCTATTTGGATCGGTGCTCCCACCTCCCACCCTTGGTGCCTCAACGCCGATGGAGGAAGCCCAGAGGAAGTCTGTCTTCCGCAGGCTGGTTCCCCAAGCTGCAGCTTTGCAACGCAGGGGGCAGGATATTCAAGCCCTCAAAGGACGCAGGGGCAGGCTCGGCAAAATCCTGAAGCTAATCAAATCCCGGCCGTAAGTAACGGTCGACATCAATATCGGCGTCATACAAAATGAGCTGGGGGCAGTTCTCCGTATGGTCCTGTTTCAACCCCAGTGGTGAATGTTATTGTTCCAACTGGGAACAGCATCAAATTGATTGTGAAGGGTCAGACAAAATTCTCCTACCGCAATATTGAAGAAGTCTCCGTAGCACATGGAGATCCCACGAGAGCAGAAACCAGTTCGCTCGCTGAGACAACTATCCTCATCTATATATAAGGTGTGGAAGCAGGTGAAGGGGACTCACCCCAAGACGGATCCTAATACGGCGGTTCCTCCCAAAACCAAAGCGGCTTTTCACAACAAGAGGCCTAATAAAGCTCAAATGCCCAGAGCAAACTCCAAAGGCCAAAACTCCAAACATCCCAAGCCTGGGGGCATGGTAGTTCACATAGTCTATGTGGTGAATTCTAAAGATGAAGTTCGAGCTTATACTAGTCACCGACCTCAAACTCGGTCCTTGACAAAAGATCAACTGCAACGTGAAAATCTGCAGGAGATGCTTGCTCAGGCGGCATCACTCGCTAATCCATCGTCTAAGGCAAATCCCGAAGACGCATCTGGAGAAAGAACAGAGCACGAGTTGGATACTGATTTCCTAAATCACGCTATCAAAAAAACGGTATGTCCACAAGCAAAATGGGCACGGATGAAAACCCGAAAGGGCGCTGTGAGTAAAAACAGCAGGACTGCCGACGAGCTTGTGAAAACCCGGAAGGGCGCAACCTCATTAAAATAAATACACTTACGAGATCCTCATGACTAGTAAGGAGAATCCCCCCTGTGAGACCCTCACGGCTCATAGGATTCGAAAGCCTTAAGTTACAGGGATCTAGACATGTTCTTAAGCCGTCATATCTCTCAAATTGCCCTACAGGCGGTCCATATTGACCTTTGTATACAATCCAGGGGCACAAATAAATATTTCTTTGCCAAGTTCTACAAATGGCAAGAAATATCCCCATATGGTGAATAACACATGTAGGTCCTCTCGACTTATAAGGAGAAAACATTCTTGCAAGATCCTTACGACTTGCAAGATCCTTACGATTTACAAGATTCTCACGACTCTTAGGGAGAAAACATCACTTAGGAACTTAGAATCTCTTACAAGATTCTTACAAGAGAAGACATCACTCAGGAATCCCCTCGATTCCTAAGGAGAAAATACGCCTACAAGATTCTCACGACTCGTAGGGAGAAAACTCTTTATGAGACCCTTACGGCTCGTAAAGTCAAAAGTCTTAGTCGACAGGATCCTCACCCTGTCTACTAAGCCACCTTTGTCCAAATCGACAAGGGCAAATGATGAGTCGCTCCTGGCACCATCCCAGTTGAAGCGATATTGTTGCCTAAACAGGTATTAAACTCCAAGTCAATCTCTCCGGCAAATGTCGTCCCTACAGTCACCTGATGAAGAAGGGGACCCCGTTCGTCTGGGATCGAAAATGCCAGAGTGCACTCGACGAAATCAAACAATACCTGCAAAATCCGCCGGTACTAACTGCTCCGGTCAAGGGAAAACTCCCCATCCTGTACACAACAGCCCTTGAAGGTTCCTTAGACGCGCTATGGGCACAGGAGAATGACCAAGGGAATGAGAGGGCCCTCTACTACTTGAGTCGAGTTCTACTGGGGGGCAGAAAGCAATTACTCCCCCATCGAAAAACACTGTCTAGCGTTGATCTTCGCAATAACAAAGATCAGACATTACGCGTTGGCACATGAGGTCCATCTCATATCAAAGGTGGATCCTCTCAAATATTTGATGTCGAAGGCTGTATTAACAGGACGACTCGCTAAATGGGCCCTGCTCTTGATTGAGTTTTTGATAACTTATCGTCCCCTCAAGGTGATAAAAGGCCAGGCCATCGCCGACTTCCTCGCTGAACATCCGATACCTGCCGATTCTCCTTTGAACTGCAAATTGCCCGACGAGCACACGTTTGACACAATCGGCGGGGAGAGAAGAGAGAGTGACACCCAATGGGAACTCTACTTCGATGGGGCATCTTCCATGAAGAAGCGCAAACAAAACACCCCCATAATCAAATCTGGGGTGGGCCTTATCTTTGTGACTCCACAAGGAGGGATAATGCGCTTCGCCTTCTCTTTAACGGAGCCGAGGACGAATAATGAAGCCGAATATGAAGCTTTGATAGCAGGTCTTAAGATCGCTGTCGACATGGGAATTGAAAAGCTCCTCATATACGGAGACTCCCAACTGGTTGTTAGCCAAGTAAACGGCGACTATCAGACGTGCAAACCAGAGTTGGTGAAATATGGCGAGAGAGTGCAGCAACTGCTGACTCAAATTCCCTCCTACACCCTGGAAAGAATACCGCGTGCGGAAAATAGCAAAGCGGATGCATTAGCCAAGCTCGCTAAAGAACTGACCGACGAGAACCTCGATGACGTAAGGATCGTCGTGCAAAGCCGTCGGGTTCTTACACCGGCAGAAATATCTCCGGAGTCTTCCAAAGAAAAGGGAGCGACCAAGCAAACGACCCTACAAATAAAAGACCAGGAAAAGGTTAAGGATTGGAGAGAAGTCTTTATAGACTACTTCAAATCCCGACGAACGCCTGAAGAAGCGTCTTCAAGACATCAGCTTATGAAACAAGCTCTGTCTTTCGCCTTCGTCAATTATACACTGTATAAGAGATCGTTCGACTCTTTGTGGCTGAGATGCCTAGGACCAGAAGAAGCAGAGAGAGTCATCCAAGAAACTCATGATGGACTCTACGGTTCTCATCAAGATGGGCCAAAGATGAAGCTGAAGATCAAGATGATGGGATATTACTGGCCCATGATGATCCAAGACTGCCTCGAATACGCGAAGCAGTGCCACTCGTGCCAAATTCACGGGGATTTCATCCACCAGCATCCAAACCCGCTACACCCAACGGTGGCTAGCTGGCCATTCGAAATGTGAGAAACTGACATAATCGGACCCATTGAGCCAGCATCGTGTAGAGGACACCGGTTCATATTGGCGACGAACGATTCCTTTTCTAAGTGGGCAGAAGCCATACCGCTGAAGGAAGTGAAGATGGAGAATATCCTCCATTTCTTCAAGGCACATGTCATTTATCGGTTTGTCACTCCGCGACGGATTATCTCCGATAACGGGCCAGCCTATAGAAGCCACAAAATCAGCCACTTCGCACAACAGCATAACATAGACTGGAGATATTCTTCGGTCTACAATCCCCGAGCTGACGGTCTAGCTGAGGCTTTCAACAAGACCTTGACAAAAATCATGAAAAAGACGGTGTCTTGAAATAAGAGGGACTGGCATGAGAGACTGCATGAAGCTCTCTGGGCATATCGAACTACGTTCAAAACGGCCACAAACACAACGCCGTATGCATTGGTATTCGGCACGGAAGCGGTACGCCCCCTCGAGATAGAGTTACCCTCTCTACGAGTGGCAGTTCACTACGAATTAACAGCCGAAGAAAATGCTCACCTTCGGCTTGAGGAGCTCGACGCCCTTGATGAAACCCGCCTCCTGGCGCAACAAAATCTGGAAGCTTATAAAGCAAAGATGACGCGCTCATACGAGAGACTGACTAGGCCGAGGACATTCCGCCAAGGCGAACTCGTACTAGTGGTCAAAAGACCTATGATCCCCAATCGTGCTAAACGTGGGAAATTCGAGCCAAACTATGAAGGCCCGTATATCATAGACAAAGTCTACCAGGGTGGAGCCTATCTACTCATGGACATGCATGGTGAAAGACCTTTCAGGACAATAAACGGTCGCTTCCTTAAAAAATACTACGCCTGAAGAGTCACGGCCTAGGTCAACGATAGATGACGACGCCTATGTCCGCTCGCTATCTTCCTAAGCCCAAACTCTATAAGTAGTAGACGGCTTTTGGATCGAAACGTCCCTAAACTAACGATGGACCGAAACGTCCCTAAACTAACGACGGACCGAAACTTCCTTAAACTAACGACAGACCGAAACGTCGTTAAACTAACGATGGACCACTATGTCCTAAAACTGGCTGTTGACCGAGACGTCTATAAACTACTACGGACCGCAGTATCCCAAGGCTGACACAAAAAAAATAATAAAAAATATATATATATATATATAAAGAAAACGGTACGTCCATAAGCAAAATGGGCACGGATGAAAACCCGAAAGGGCTCCGTGAGTAAAAACAGCAGGGCTACCGGCGAGTTTTGTTAAAACCCGAAAGGGCGCAAGCTCGTTAAAAGACACTTGCAAGGTCCTCTCGAACCTGTAAGGAGAAACCACCTGCGTGAGATCCTTACGACTCACAAGGGAACAACACACTTAGGGATCCCCACGATTCTTAAGGAGAAATTACACTTACGAGATCCTCACGACTCGTAAGGTGACCCTCATGGCTCATAGGATTCAAAAGACTTAAGCTACAGGGATCTGAACCTGTTCTTAAGCCATCACAACCTCCAATGTTGCCCTACAAGCGGTTCAGTATTGACCCTTGTATACAATCCACGGGCGCGAATAAACATTTCCCTAACAAAGTCCCACCAGAGACTGGGGATATGCTCATATGGCAAAACACTTGTAAGTCCTCTCGGCTTATAAGGAAGAAAACACTCTTGTAAGATCCTTACAACTTATATGAGACCATACACTTAGGAATCCTCACGATTCTTAAGGAGAAAACGCACCTACGAGATCCTCACGACTTGTAGGGAGAAATACCTTTATGAGACCCTTACGGCTCATGAAGTCAAAAGCCTTAGTCGACAGGATCTTAACCCTGTTTACTAAGCCACCTTTGTTCGGATCGACAAAGGCAAATGATGATTCTCTCCTGCCAATATCCCAGTTGTAGCGATGCTGATGCCTAAATCAGTATCAGATCCAAAATCCCATACTCGCGATAAAAATCAGCGAGCCAAAAATACATATGAAATAGCCGAAATGATGGGGCAACTTGCAACAAAATCGGCAAGTAAAAATATATGCATGCAAAATAGCCTAAATGATTGGGCAACTCGCAATAAAAAGCAGCGAGTAAAAATAAAATAAATAGCCGAAATGATTGGGCACCGCGAAAAACAACCGAAATGATTGGGCAATCGCGACTTTCGCGATATAAAGGCTGAAATGATAGAGCATCTCGGAAAGAAAAATAAATAAAATGAAACTTTTTGCCCTACCGGCGAGATCACATCAATCCCTGTATACAATCCAGGGGCACAAACAAATAGGGAACCATACCTTCCCACCAGGCTCCATCAGAAGGAGAGTCAAGTCTCGACGGCCACATCTACAGCCTGGAGACCCACAACAGCGTTCCTCCTCAGTACAGCAGGATTCAGACGCGACAATCAACCTTAGAGCCATGGCAGAATCCCTGTTCCAAATATCGACGGTTCACAGACAACCTAGAGACCATTTCGATATTCGTCTTATTACAACAGACGCAACGTCATCCAAATGACCCCGTCTCAGAAATACGTCATCAACATGACCCCGTCGCAGAAATACATCATCCACATAACCCCGTCACAGAAATACGTCATTCAAATGACCCCGTCTCGGAAATACGTCATCCATATGACCCCGTCGCGGAAATACATCATCCACATGACCCCGTCGCGGAAATACATCATCCACATGACCCCGTCGCGGAAACACATCATCTAAATGACCCCATCGCAGAAATACGTCATCCACATGACCCCGTCGCGGAAATACGTCATCCAAATGACCCCGTCGCGGAAATATGTCATCCACATGATCCCGTCGCGGAAATACGTCATCCACATGACCCCGTCGCGGAAATACGTCATCCAAATGACCCCGTCGCGGAAATACGTCATCCAAATGACCCTGTCTCGGAAATATGTCATCCACATGACCCCGTCGCAGAAATACGTCATCCAAATGACCCCGTCTCGGAAATACGTCTCCCACATGACCCCGTTGCGGAAATACGTCATCCAAATGACCCCGTCGCGGAAATACGTCATCCACATGACCCCGTCTCAGAAATACGTCACCCACATGACCCCGTCGCGGAAATACGTCATCCATATGACCCCGTCGCGGAAATACGCCATCCAAATGACCCCGTCGCGGAAATACGTCATCCACATGACCCCGTCGCGGAAATACGTCATCCACATGACCCCGTCGCGGAAATACGTCATCCAAATGACCCCGTCTCGGAAATACGTCATCCAAATGACCCCGTCTCGGAAATACGTCATCCACATGACCCCGTCGTGGAAATACGTCATCCACATGACCCCGTCACGGAAATACGTCATCCAAATGACCCCATCTCGGAAATACATCATCCACATGACCCCGTCGCGGAAATACGTCATCCACATGACCCCGTCGCGGAAATACGTCATCCAAATGACCCCGTCTCGGAAATACGTCATCCACATGACCCCGTCACGGAAATACGTCATCCATATGACCCCGTCGCGGAAATACGTCATCCACATGACCCCGTCGCGGAAATACGTCATCCAAATGACCCCGTCGCGGAAATACGTCATCCACATGACCCCGTCGCGGAAATACGTCATCCACATGACCCCGTCTCGGAAATACGTCATCCAAATGACCCCGTCTCGGAAATACGTCATCCACATGACCCCGTCGCGGAAATACGTCATCCACATGACCCCGTCGTGGAAATACGTCATCCAAATGACCCCGTCTCGGAAATACGTCATCCACATGACACCGTCACGGAAACACGTTAGCCAATGACCTCGTCGCGGAAATACGTCATCCACATGACCCCGTCGCGGAAATACGTCATCCACATGACCCCGTCGCGGAAATACGTCATCCACATGACCCCGTCGCGGAAATACGTCAACAAATGACCCCGTCGCGGAAACACGTCATCCACATGACCCCGTCGCGGAAACACGTCATCCACATGACCCCGGTGCAGATACACGTCATCCAAATGACCCCGTCGCGGAAATACGTCATCCAAATGACCCCGTCTCGGAAATACGTCATCCACATGACCCCGTCGCGGAAATACGTCATCCAATGACCCCGTGAAATGCGGATAATATCAACCTCATCCATCACTTACGGGTCCTCCCGACTTGTAAGGGAGAAAACTCTTTTGTGAGATCCTTACGACTCTCAAGGAAAAACACACTCAGGAATCCTCCCGATTTCTAAGGAGAAAATACACCTGCGAGATCCTCTCGACTTGTAGGGAGAAAATTATTTATGAGACCCTCACGGCTCATAAAGTTGAAAAGTCTTAGGCGAAAGACCTGAACCTGTTTCCTAAGCCATCATACCCTACGAAAAGGTCAAGATGGACCATCTACAGGCCACATTCGCCGAAGTAACATGCCACTGAAATGAAGAAGCTACTTACGGGTCCTCACGATTCGTAAGGAAAAAATACCTGAATGAGATCCTTGCGACTCACGGAGGCGATGAACACTTAGAAATCCTCACGATTTCAAGGGAGAATGTGCTTTCCCAACGGTAATGTGACCTGGGAGATCATTTGAAGACGTCTTGTCCATCCCCGAAGGGATCACAGACACGACAGTCGCGCGGCTACTCGAACAGCAAGACTGCATATCGGGGAATGCATCAGCTAACGCGACGGTACGACGGACAAAAAACCCTAGTACCACAGACCCTAACGGACCTCTGTCGTAAAGAGTAGGGGTTAACTGTAACGTTAGGACAAGTTTGCCTACAAGCCCAAGTGAGGTAAACTACAAGCTCCGAAATGAGTTCATAAACTAGAGACTCCGGGATGAGTGAATAAACTACAAGCTCCGAAATGAGTATATAAACTACTTTGCGTTAGATCAAGACATAAAGAAACAGAAGGGTGCAGCTCATGGACCTCAGGGTTTGGAACTATATCCCTTAAGAGTTGAGATTTGAGTCAATGATAGATGACGACGCTTGTGTCCGCTCACTATCTTCTCAGACCAAGACTCTAAAGGTTATATACCAGTCCGAAATCGGTCATATGCTATGTATTACTCTGCACTACTTAACCTACGTACATACTTACGTGGGCAAAGTAGTGGGGAGCATTTGTTCCCGCCAAAAATTTCTGCGCAAAAGAGCCCAGGATATCAAATGGCAGCGATTCGCTTATGAAAATGCGAACCAGTATTTTACGTGCTGTATTTTGACAAACTCACGAATGAAAAAAAGCAAAAATTTGATATTATTGAAAGCGCCTCGAAAAAACCTTCGATTTTATATATTATGGGCCTCATAATTCATCCTGAATCAAAAGTTATGAGCAAATTTGCTACCCGCGTGAAATCTAAGAAAGAAAATGTGAACCAGTATTTTCAGGGCTGTATTTTGATAAACTCCTGAATGAGAAACAGCTAAATTCTGATATTATCGAGAGTGTCTCGAAAAACCCTTCGATTTGATATATTATGGGTCTCATAATTCATCCGGGATCAAAAGTTATGAGCAAATGTGCTACGCACGTATAATCTAAAGTAATGCTCTACTACATGGGGGGTGCATTTTTAGTCCCACATCGAGAAAAGGAGAGATCACTTCTCTACCGCTACTATATAAATAAGAGGGGATATCTCTTAGAAAAGATAGAGTTCAATTTTTAAAGGATTCAATTCTCAAAGGAGCTTAGTTCTCCAAGTTAGGAGCCTGCTCCTCCCCATAATGCGCATATGCGCAAGCGCCATGTGCGCTACGTGCAACGCACGTGTGCCCACCATGCGCGCACCACGTGCAACGCACGTGCGCACCACATGAGAATATTCAATAATATTAAAAGGAGATCCGTTCTCCATAGGAGCCCGCTCCTCCCCATAATGCGCAAGCGCCATGTGCGCTACGTGCAACGCACGTGTGCCCGCCATGCACGCACCACGTGCAACGCACGTGTGCACCACATGAGAATATTCAATAATATTAAAAGGAGATTCTTTCTTCATAGGAGCCTGCTCCTCCCCATAATGCGCATATGCGCAAGCGCCATGTGCGCTACGTGCAACGCACGTGTGCCCGCCATGCGCACACCACGTGCAACGCACGTGCACACCACATGAATATTCAATAATATTAAAAGCAGATTCGTTCTCCATAGGAGCTTGCTCCCCTCATAATGCGCATATGCGCAAACTCCAAGTACGCTACATGCAAATATGTGCGCCCAATATGTGCGACGCACGTGCGCGAACGCAAAGAAGCCTTTTTCAGCAGCGGGAAGCTTAAGCTCCAGCATGTTCTTCCCCATGATGAGTGGGACATGGCTCAAAGGGTACATCCCTCCACACCTTCGATATATGGCGTTGTAATCTCTCAGTGTCGTCGGAGAGGTGGTGGGTCCCAACGACCAATGATCTTTCTTTCCAAAAAAAGAGAAAAAGATACAGAAGCATATAGAGAACCCCCCTATAAACTTTAAGAAAGTCAAAGAAAAAGAGCAAGCTCTTGCAAGAAGATACTTCTTCAAGGTAAAAAAAATGATGATGGATGATGAACACAGAGATGAAATCATCTCATAAAATGAAGAATTCTTTTCTTTAAAAAAGATGATAGATCTGCAAGACAAAAAAGTCTTTTACAAAAGAGATCAAAATATCTCATCATAAAATAAAAGATGTGCTTACTTCTTCCACAGATCGTAGATCTATAAGACAAATTCTTTTTCTGAGATCATAAACATCTCATTATAAAAGGGGAGAGAATTGTTAAATTCTCTTAAGGATCATAGATCCATAAAGGTAAAGCCTTTCTTTAATACAAGAGATTGAAGCATCTCCTATAAAATAAGAACTTTTGTTCTTTTGATCTTGAGACAAGTCTCTTCTAAGGGAAAATTCATTTCCTAGATCATAAAATTGATCAAATGCACTTCTGCGCTCATGGACTGGCGCTCAGCGCCAGGCGCACCACGTGTCACTCACGTGTGCGCCATTGGATTAATAGCGCAATGCGCTTATAAATTAGCGCAATACGCTCATCATCTGGCGCTGATAGCGCGCCACGTGTCACTCACGTGTGCGCTACTCAGCAGAAGCGCAATGCGCTCATCATCTGGCGCTCAGCGCCAAGCGTGCCACGTGTCATTCACGTGTGCGCTACTCAGCAGAAGCGCAATGCGCTCATCATCTGGCGCTCAGCGCCAAGCGCGCCACGTGTCACTCACGTAGGCACTGACAAAACATAAATTGTTCTTTAATAAGCCTCAGAGCTATTATGAGTGCTCAACACTAAAAGACAGAAATACTGTCAAAATATAAATCAATGCTCAGCATTGTTAAAAGGGCCAAGCCCAAATAAAGGCTCAACAGCCCAAAATAAATGTTAAACATTTTAACCTGAATGGACTTAGCCCAAGATAGGCCATAAGTTCTCAACTCAGATTAATTGAGCCCATATGCTCATAAATCTTTAACAGATCTTATTTCCAAATTGGACTACAGATCTACCAACCAAAACTGGTTCGAGGGTACATCTCTGAACCCCTCTGATACATGTCGTTGTAATCCTTCAACGTCTTCAGAGAGGCGACGGGTCCCGACAACCATACATTCCACGGACTACGATGTCCTTAACCTCGGACTGTGGGGTCCCTTTAAACCCACGGACTACGATGTCCTTAACCTGGGATTGTGGGGTCCCTTTAAACCCACGGACTACGATGTCTTTAACCTCGGACTGTGGGGTCCCTTAAAACCCACGGACTACGATGTCCTTAACCTTGGACCGAGATGTCCTTAAACTAACAATGGACCGTAATGTCCTTAAACTAACATTAGACCACCATGTCCTTAAACTTGTAATCGACCGCAATGTCCCTAAACTAAACAATAGAGCCCAAATGCTCTTTTGTTGGATCTAAACGATCCCGTTAAGTTGATCTTAGTCTGAAATAAGACTAACGTATCCTTTACATACGTTTAAGTTGATCTTAGTCTCAAATGAGACTAACCTATCCTTAAACCCAACCCCCAAAAACAAATCTAAGAAAATACGGATTTGGACTAATCCACGTCCTACGGGCGACAACATAAATTAGTCTCCGTATACAATCCACGGGCAACCAAAAATAAAACAAACACACACGACACGAAGTAACCATCTAGAGAAGGAGAAAGTGTTTGCCGCGATGCGGTAGCGTAATTAACTGCAGGGGCTTGTGCCTGCAGGGAAGAGCGTCCCCACAATCAAAAAACCCTCAAATGAGGGGGAATCTGACGAAGTCTGCTACATCGGCCGCATCCGTTTAAACCTTCGATACACGGTACCATAAATCAACTTGGCATCTTCGGAGAGGTGGACGGATAGCACCAATTATCATCTGCCCTCAGAATTCAGGCCCCGACGTCCCAACGTCCCGGTCGCATCTTCCGGCGGGGAACAACGCCCTACGGGCGACAACATAAATTAGTCTCCATATACAATCCACGGGCAACCAAAAACAAAACAAACACTCACGACACGAAGTGACCATCTGGAGAAGGAGAAAGTTGTTACCGCGATACGGTAGCGTAATTAACTGCAGGGCCTTGCGCATGCAGGGAAAAGCGTCCCCACAATCAATAACCCCTCAACGAGGGGGAATCTGACGAAGTCTGCTACATTGGCCGCATCCGTTTAAACCTTCGATACTTGGTGCCATAAATCAACTTGGTATCTTCGGAGAGGTGGACGGATAGCACCAATTAGCATCTGCCCCCAAATTCAGGCAAGACGAACCTACGCGGTTCCGTCTCTGTATTCGGAGGAGAACAATAGTATACTTGCCTGGTGACGTATTGATGACGGTACGGCAGCAGCAACGGCGCGATCGCGACGCGAGAGTGGCACGGAAAACTCGACTTTGGCTCGAGTTCGATGGCTCAGCAGTGACGACTTGGGTTGCTGGGGCTAGGCGGTTGCGGTCGGCGGTGAAGGGGTGTCGAAGGCGTTCGGGCACTGGAGGGAGGCAGCTGGGGTGGCTGAGGTGGTCGCCAGCGATGGAACAGAAGCTCGACGAGGGTTGTTGTGGGTTTGAGGCTCGGGGGTTTGATGGAGCTCGGAGTTGGCCGATGAGGTCGACGGAGGAAGTTCGTCGGCGAGTGGAGGAGAGGAGCTCGAGGGGGTTGTCTCATGGGTCGGCCGGTGATGCAGGTGTGAAATAGGGCTCAATGAGTGGAGCTCGGAGTTTGGGTTGAGATGGGTTACTGGGCTCGAGCTCGTCGGAGTTGGAGGCTCAGTGTTGCTGGCGGTGATTTGCAACGACGTGGCGGTGCAGGGAGTGGTGACGGCGATGGTGCTCGGCCGGCATGGGGTGACGACGACTGAGGAGGTAGGGTTATCGACGAAGTAGGAAGCTCGGCGATGCATGGCATCTCGGGCTGCAGGGAGTCTCGTCGTGAGGTGGAGGAGAGGTGTGGGTCGAGTGAGGTGTCGATGGTGGAGGCGGCGTGGGTTGGAGTTGCGGTGGCTGGGGAAAGTTTTGTGTGAGGAAGCAGTGGAGGTGATGGCGATGGAGGCTCGGGCTTGTATGAGAGAGAGAGAGACGAGGTTGAGGCAGGGAAGTGAGCGCGCGCGTGCGGTCGTGGGTAAAGGAGCGGGGACGTGGTCGCGACGAGGAGCGGGGACATGGGGACGAGCGGCGGGGACGTGGGGAAGAAAGAAAAGAAGCGGGAAAAGGAAGAAGGTGGGGAGGAAGAGAAGCGGGTAAGGTTGTAGGGGGAAGATGGGTCCGGCTCGGGCTAATATTAAAAGAAATTGGAAAAGGGAGGGGGACGGAGTGGTGGGCTGGGCTCAGGAAAAATAAAAAGGGAAAAGGAAAATAAAGAGGGAAATAGACAATAGGGTTTGGGTTTGGGGTTTTTAAAATAAATAAAATAATTATAAATATAATAAATAAAATTTGTAAGTAACACTTTATAAAAATACGGATATTGGTGTACAAAAAGAACCGGATATTACAAAATCTAAAGTAAGATTTAAACCTTTAAGATGTACCATATTTGATACCCATAAACTTATGCAGGAGATCGTGAGATTACATGGAGTTCTTGTTTGCATCGTCTCCGATCGTGATATAAGATTCCGATCACAGTTTTGGCAGAGTCTGCAAGCTAGTCTGGGGACGAGTATGTTTTTCAGCACGGCGTATCATCCACAAACGGACGGACAATCCAAGCAAATAATTCAGATCCTGGAAGATATGCTGAGAGCCTGTATGTTAGATTTCGGAAGTTCGTGGGAAGATCACCTACACCTTGTGGAGTTTTCATACAACAACAGCTATCAGGAAAGCATTGGGATGACACCATTCGCAGCACTCTATGGACGGAAGTGTCGTTCACCGCTAAGTTGGGACGACATTGGAGATCGTGAACTCCTTGGACCAGAGATGACCATGACAACTGTGGACGTGGTTCGCATGATCAGGGAAAAGATGCGCATAGCCCAAGACCGACAGAAGCATTGGGCAGATGCAAAGCGCCGACATCTGGAGTTCTAACCTGGAGACCATGTATTCCTGAAGATCTCTCCAAACAGAGGAGTGATACATTTTGGCAAAAAGGGTAAGTTAAGTCCAAGATACATCGGACCGTTCGACATACTCGAACGAGTTGGAGAAGTGGCATACCGTTTAGCAGTACCAAACTCGTTGGAAGGAGTGCACAATGTGTTCCATATATCCCAACTACGACGATATGTGAGCGACCCCAGCAACATACTTGATTACTCAGAGCTCACAGTATAAACTGACCTAACCTGCGAGCAACAACCAGTTGAAATACTGGACCGAAAGGTGAAAACATTACGGAACAAGGAGGTAAACTTGGTCTAAGTGACGTGGAGAAAGAATTCATTAGGAGAATCAACTTAGGAAAGAGAAGAAGATATGCGTACACGATACCCTTACCTTTTTGAAAATTAGTCCCTGTGTAATTGTAAATTTCGAGAACGAAATTTTTATAAGGAGGGTAGAATGTAACCACTCTGAAATCACTGTACAGAAATTTCTTGTTATTATACAGGAAAGAGTATTACAGCCTGTGTAAGAGTAAAAAGCTATTTTTGTTAAATAAAAGCAAGAAGGAACTTGTAGCTCACTGGTAAAGCCTCTGCACTGCTGTGATATAGTATGTGTGTTCGATTCTCATCAGACACAATTATTTTTAGATTTTTTTCTTTTTAATTTTTGGAAGCCCAAGAGTTGCACGTGCAATACACGAAAAAAATGAAAAGTTTCAGAAAAATCAAGCAGGCGCAATGAGGTGTACATACCCACCTTGACACGTGGCACAAATCTCGAGACAGATCGACAAAATCCAACCGCCCGTTTCTCCCTATGGCCGGCCCCGACGGTCCAAAGTGCTCCAAATCACTCCATGCTTTGCACACACACCCCTTCAGCTCCCCTTAACTCCCCTGTACTGTTTGATTTTCCTGCAATCAAATAGAGACTCTTCAATTCACCATTTAACACATTTTTAATGCATTTTAATCCAAAATTTTAATTCCCAAACCCTAATTCTTCACTATAAATACCACCCCATGCCCTAGCTCTTCACCATTCTGAAATTCTAGCAAAAATTCTCTCAAAACTCTCCAAGTGCCAAGTGGAGTACCAAGCAAAACTCGATGACCGGAGCATCTCCGACGAAACCACGACCCCAAGAGATTCTTCAATCTCTTCTTAACCATCTAAAAACTGCAAGACCCTCTTCTTTTCATTTCTTTCATTTCAATTCTTATTTTAAAACAACTCGACAAAAAAGGAGTTATCTCCAATATAGTTTCTTTTTAATATTTGTAATGCATGTGATAGGCAAAAATTAAATCAAACTAACATGCTGCACAAATCTTAACCCTTTTCCCATCATTTAGTTTTTAGTTTAACAAAATTTTCATAGGAAACAAACATATAACAAATTTTTTCATTAAAATACCATGAACTTTAGTATAACGCTTCTCGATAATTAATTTAAATACCTTTAGGAAAACTTCATGGGGTAACGACCTACCCCACACGCATACTATGGTTCCATAGCACGGTATTCTAGAGCTATAGTTATTTTAAAGAAGAACTTTTCATTAAAATACACACCGTTTCAAAACGGCTTTCTTTAAATTAGTATTTCGAAATTCTTGGCAATTACGCATCTACAACCTTCGTCACGGGACCCGCTAATGGATGGTGCGGATTATTGCACATCCTTGGGACAGTAGAGCAAGATGTAGAACTCCTTATGGAGTATTCGGTCTCGAAAAGAAATAAAAATACTGTTTTTAAGAAACACGAATTTTCTAAACAAAGCTAATTTAAAAAAAAATTATATAAAAATTATGAGTCTGTATTTTCAATGAAAACATATTAAGAAAACTATATTTTTAAAAATGAAAGATTAGAATTTTCAATAAAATACCACCAAGTTTCCAAAAGTAGTAATTTTCACAAAAATACCATAAACTTTCAAAATACTAGGTTTTACTACCAAAACACCACAACAATTAAAATTACATGTTCATGAAAAACCCTAAACATTACAAATCACCCTCGAGGTTATTTTTAAACGATATTAATATATATTTTTCACAAAAACTCCATCGAGATATGCAAACAATATTTTAAGGACTCTAGAATTAATATAGGCTTAAGTGGTACCATTTCTCTTGAGCCTCAGGGAGCCGGAGAAAGTGAGTGCTTGTCTATTCAGCTTAGACAATTTAACAGGGTTATCAAATGGCAATTATCTTGGAAAAAGACGCAAATCCTGCCGTTCATGTGCAGCAGTTGCCGATTTCTCCTGAACATAAGGTTTTTAACAATTTACACCAATTCACATGAAAAGACATGAACTCGAATCCAAACTCGAACCTAAACTTGAACTCAAACTTGAACACAAACTCGAATTCTAACCTAACTCGAAACTAAACTCGAATATGTACTCGAACCCAAACTACTCGAACCAACTTGACTCGGATCGAGATTGCAATTGTCATGACTCGCATATTATTCGACTCGCTCGATTACAATCTACACCTTTTGCAATCTATGGTTTCGATCAAGACATGTTAATCAATGAATCAAATCAATTAAGTATATTAACCAGTTATATATATTATACTCGGGGTGCTTGGGTTAGTTTCTTGTGTGAATCCAATGGAGCTTCTGGATTCCCGTATTAACATTTTTTTAATTTTACTCGAATATCAGTCAGATTGACTTATCCACAGCCTAGAGCCCCGATTCTAACACATGAAACGGGCCCGTGTTTCCTTTATCCTGGGGCCCCACTCTTGAGCTCGTGAATACTTCTATGGCTGCATTGACATTCACACTTGGACCTTAACGTTAACATAATGACTATATAGAGACCTATAGTATATACTTACCTATGAACATATACTCTTATTTGTTATATATATTCTACACTTGTCATTTTTCTTTACTCTTACCTATCTTTGGGACTTACCGAGCGCTAGTTCGCTGACGGGCATTCCACCCACTTTTCTTCTCTTGGAATGTTCGTCAGATACAGTCGAGACGGAGGAAGTTGAAGCCAGAGAGGAGGATTACAACCAAATCGCTACTCAGGGCTAGCTCAGCTTCATTTTCATTCAGTTTATGTATGCCACTTGTTTAGGCATTTTCCTTTTTGTATTTACTTTCCAGCATGAACTCATGTATTAGTAAATATTGGAAGTTGAATGTAAATAAAGATGTTTGTTGAAAAAAAATTTACAGTCTCCATTTATTCTTGTATTGTGTATTATTGTTTCAATACGCTTAGTATATTTATTTAGGGAATGACCGTCTCTAGATAAAGATGCCGCGGGCTTGCCACTTCACCGCTTCCGTCTACTGGGAAGCGGGGCGTGACAGCTTACCCTTATAGAGACTCTTTTAGGACACTTATATGCACTTCATGTTAACTATTGCTACACTACATGGCCATGATATACTTGGTTTCTATGCTCATGCTACATTACCATGCTTATATAGTTTTCATTTGCATTTTCATGTTATATTAAAACTGTCATACTAATTACTATGCTTAATCACACTATCACCTTGCCTATACTTTCAATCTTGTCATTATACCTTCGTTTGGGGACTTGCCGAGCGCTCGTTCGCTGACGACATTCCCTTTGTTTTTTCTTCTTTGGAATGTTCGTCAAGTGATCCAGAGACAGAGGAGATCGAGCCAAGTCAAAAGAACTTCAATCAATTTTCATCTCAGCCAGACTACTAGATCCTTCAGCATTTTATTTTCAGTAAGCCACATGTTAGGCATTTTCCTTTCACTTTTCTTTTCAGTTATTTTGTATCAAAACTTTATAGAAGTGAATGTAAATAAAGTTGTTGAATTTTAATTATTTTTGTTAATTCTTGACTATTGTTATATTGCTTATAAACGCTTAGCATATTTATTGCGAGAAAGGACCTTCTCAGAATAAATACGTCGCGAGCCTGTCACGTGCCATTACCGCTTTTTGGGGAAACGGAACGTGACATTTTTGCGACTAATGTTAATCTAAACTTATATTGTTATGTATTTGCCGCATAATTTGGTTTTTCAGATTCAAGATCCGAATATATTTGTATCATTAGAGAGAGACTTAAGATGTCTAGCTCAGTATCCTAGCATGGCGGTTGCATACTACAAAGGATTCAGTATCCTTGGATACAAATTTGAAATTAAGAACATAGAAAACTCTTGAATCACCCAGAATAGTGGGGTTGCGACCGTAGGATCAGATGGTGTGGTTTATTTTGGGTACTTAGATTCCATACTTAGTATCCAATATTCCGGACAATCAGAACCATTTTATATATTTCAGTGTATTTGGTACGATACACGAACCGATACGAATAGGTTGAGAGACAATCTCGGGACTTGGAAAGATGAATATGGATTGACTAGTATAAACACACGTCGATTTTGCTGTGAGGACAATCCGTTTATCTTTCCACAACAAGTATTTCAAGTATACTACTCAAAGTGTTTGAAGCATCCGGGATGGTGTGTCATATGTTGATGGAAACCCAGGGATATTTATGATGTCCCAGAATTCGAGAATCGCATGGATGACATCGATGAGGAGGAAGAAGAGAGAAGACTTAGAGTGCTCCAACGGTCTGTCTCCGTAAACGGGTTTTCTTCGGCAGATCGTGAAGTTACTTGGGTTAGGAATGATATTGATAATGAAATCCAAGTAGATATTCTTACGGCGTCTAATGCGTCTACAAAACGAAAAGGTTATCAACAATATTATATTATATCTTTATATTTTCTATGATCTATACATGTATTGGTGTTGCTATTTCTTACATACATGTATTGCATGCATATGTAATAATTGTACTTCTATTTGGGGTGATGGAGATGTCGAGAGCAGCGAGGGGCAGCGGTAGCGGCAGAGGAAACTCCAGGAACGGAAGGGGTAGAGCGGTTCTTGCATCCAAGGAGCTGTGTAGGGAGCTCCAGAGAGCCGGTGTTGCACCACCGTCCGTACCCCCTCTGGATGACTCATTGCATATGGACATTCCCACACCGTTCATACCCCCTCCAGATGAGTCATTCCGTATGGACTTTGCCGCACCTGCATGTATATTGCATGCATATGCATTTATTTTGAACAATAAATTGTAAATATACACGCATATTCATTCTGAAGTTACTTATGTCACGCCCCGCTTCCCAGTGTACAGGGAAGAAAACGTGGCGAGACCCGCGACGTATTTACTCAGAAATAAACACGTTAAGCATAAATAAGCAATATAATAAATATACACAAGAAATGACAAGAGATATAAATAAACATCAACTTTCTATTGATTAAACATTCTTTACATACAACTGGAAAGTAAATACAATGCTGGAAAGCGATGCCTAAATAATGGCAAATGAACTGAAAGTAAAATAAGTACAAGTGAACTAAAACTCCGAATTCTCAGTAAAGTGCTCCAAATCGTCCTGGCTGGGCTCGATCTCCTGAGAGTCGGGTCCTCCTGACAACATTCCAAAGAAAGAAGAAATAGGAATACTGTCAGCGAACTAGCGCTCGGTAAGTCCCAAGAGATAGGATAGAAATAGACAAATAGAGTGAATAGAAATGATAAAGAAAATGTTGGTTATGCAAACGTAGTTGTTTGTAGCTTGGTACAGAATATATCGGTGTATATGAGAGGAGTCCAACTTGCTCCGTGGACTAAGGCATATTGAGTATAAGGCCCCGTCAAAATCCACGGGACAACGGCAACGAATATTCAGGTTAGGTGTATTATAGTGACCGTCTCATTCCACTTCTAATACATTCCGTACCAATCTACCCCTTAAAACCCCCGTAAATGTATATTGTGTTGTTTTATAGATGTAAGACTTGTCGAGACCATGGTATAAATTGTTCATGTAAATGGATAAGGATGTAAACGGACAGTCATGTAGTCAAATCAAGATATATCCATGGTTCGGTCAATTTAAGTCATGTTGATTTTGTTCTGGTATTCATGTTCAAGTTCAAGTATAGATTGGATTCATGTTGTATTGGAGTTAAGATTGGATTGTGTTCATGTTTAGATTGTATTCGGATTAGACTGAGACCCAGATTGAGTGAGACACTTAAACAGAATTGGATCCTGAATTAGGTTTAGGAGTTATCGGTGTAGGGTTCCTAGGGACACTCATGAGGTTCCACAAGGCATCAACCATGCCAAAATCAAATTTTTATGTGCCTAACAACCCTATGCAAGATCGTTTACTAGAGGTAAGGCGAAACTATAAGCAAGCAAACTACTTTACTACTAAGTGAGAGGGATTACAACCTTTGTAGATCCGGTCCTTCACTTCTTAAGCTCCATGTTGAGGTCCTTTCGCTGCGATCATCGTGTTTTGGACTCTCGAGAGGCTTCACGAAGAGAATGATGCAACCTTGCTTCCGATCTTCGATAACATAGATGATCTACCTTGAAGTTTCGTTAACACAAGCTATCACTCATGAAATGATGTGAACACCCTCATCTAAATGGCAAGGATAGATGAGGATGATGAAGTAGGATTTTTGCTCTCATTTATAATCTTTTTCTCACTCACTTTCATCACAAAAGAAAGCTTTTTAAAGAAGAAACTCAAGGAAAAAGAAGATGATTATGATAATCCTTTTGTGATGAATAATGAAATTATTGTAGTGGTTACAAATCTAACTAAGAGTTAAGTATGAAAGAGTTAACCCTTGTAGAGAGTTAACTAGAGTTAATGGTTTGGATTGAGTTAACATAATATCTCACAAAATATCAAGCAACCACAAAGTCAAAGCTTCATGGAAGCTTCATGCAAAAGCTAACCCTAATCCAAACCCTAACCAAGTTTAAACCCTAAGCCTTTGTTAAATTTGTAACCCTAACATGTTACAATATTATATATCGAATATACAATATATTTTGTAACGATAGAAAATAATACAATTAACATATATCGCATATATATCAATGTATTATCCCGTGAGAAAATGAATCTTTTAGTGAGCTAATATTAGTTAATGTAATTTAATATATCACATATATTATTATACATTAAATTATCGAATCAACACTTGATCCGACAATCCGGCTATATCGCATATAACCGACTAATACGATGACCCGGCTATATAACATATACTCGGCCGATATCTCATATCGCGAGAATCCAATACGGTATCACATACCGTATTATCCTCGGTCCCGCACATATCACATATGTGCTCCTACTCCGTTTTGCCTGAGTCAAGAAACCTCTGTGTAGGACTCTAAAGAATCGTCAATATGCCGGCAGTAGGTGATGATCATATCAAACACCCACAAGCTGCAAGCGGTCAGCAAAACGTAACAGCCACCCAGGTATTGAGCGCTCAGAAGATCAACAAGCAAGCCTGTACATTCTCCTGTGAATCCAATCAGTAACACTCCCGTACAGTCCGGTCTCGTCGTCTGATATGTCGCATATCTCGCCTAGGGGTGGTAAACGTCAGACCCCAGTAGCTCGATAAGTCGTGTCGATATGAGGTCTATAACAGTTTGAGAAACTACTGATAACACTTACCAGTAAATCTCAGTAACCCTGGCCAGGGATTTCCGGTTATAGCCAATCGAACACAGCGCAACATCAACTCCCTATACCGGGAGAGACGAATCCCCTCCTATCGCTCATTGCCTCCATGTGATTCGGGACTGTACCCAAAAGCCACCTTTTTGCACGCCCTCTTGGACGTGGTATGATGGAAATCAAAGCACAGTGGGAATCACACAAGACTCTATGACGATCTCGGGTCAACAGACTACTCTGTACCAGTGTCACCGGAGAACTGCCATCTGACGTAAGGTATAATACCATCTGGGAGTTCTCGGCGAGTCCGTTCGGTGTACCCAGTCACCACTGAGCACCCGCATACCATCTCTGATGTCAAACACCAATGGATATGGGATCATCCATCGCCCATCACATGGGTCGAGAAGATATACGCTAGTCTATCTGGAATATCGATGCCCCGTCTCGATATTCCCACGACTAGGAACATTGAAGGATGTACTCATTGACTACCCAGGCCCTACTAGTATGATCTACATCATAGTCCCGGAAGTCGAGTATACATCCTAAGGGCTTTATCAACATGTAATAGAGAGACAGCAAGTATACATGTTAAGATAAAGAGCAACCGAATAGCGTACTATCATGTCGAGCAAGAAAGTCCTACCTATATATGTCCCAGCATCCACTACAATATACATCTCATGTACATCAATGGCCTCTAGGGCATACATATAACTAACAATCGGTAACTGCTGCACATGAACGGCATGATTTGTGACTTTTTCCAAGCTAATTACCATTGATAATCCCGTTTTAGTTTTCTACCTTAAATAGGCAAGCACCCACTTTCTCCGGCTCCCTGAGGCTCAAGAGAATTGGTCCCGCTTTAACCTATATTTACTAGGGTCTTTATTGTAATTTAATATAACTTGAAGGGGTTTTATGAAAAATATTTTTAGTGTACTTTCAAAATAAAGCTCAAGTATTTATTTATCGTATTTAGGATTTGTATGGATGTAATTTTTAAAAGTGAGGTATTCTAGTGCTAACTCCACTTGTACTCTTCTTTGCCTTGGAAAAATTTGAGGATTTTTGACAATAGATTTCAGAATGAAGAGGGCTAGGATATGATGTGGTATTTATATGATGGAATTAGGGTTTTGAGAATGAAGAGAGAATTAAAAATGTATTAAAAATAGGATTTATGAGTGAATTAACACTCTCTGGATAAATGCAGAGAATTCAAACAGTACTGGAGTGGTGGGGGTAGGCCAAAAGACTAGTGTGCAGGGTTTAAGGGCATTTCCTATGGTTGAGCCCGGCGCCGCCGGCCCAAATGAAGATCTCGCCGGCCCTAGGGGTGAGGTGGGTCTCTTGATCTTTACCACGTGTCTAGGTCGGTTCATATAACATTCAGCACAAGTTTGTTTTTCTCAGAATTTTCATTTTACGTGTGATGCACGTGTAAACTTTTGGGCTTCTAAAAGTTTAAAAGAAAAATCAGTAAAAATATATGTGGTCGATAGGATTCGAATACATGGGTTATGTCATAGCAGTGCAAGGCTTTACCAATGAGCTACAAGTGCTTTCTTGATGTTCTTAAATAAATTAAATTTATAATTTGTACTCAGGCTTACAACTCTATTTTGTACATTAACTTGAAAATTTTTGTACAATGAAATTGGCTTGTTACAACTTATGTAGTAATTTTTTATTGTCTAGTTGTAGGGGTGCCTCCACATCCGGGGCACACCTAGATCACACACATGTACCATGCATGTTTATATATTCTATATTGCACGCATATTCATTTTGATCATTATATTATAGATATACACGCATATTCATTTCAAAATTACTTATATAGTCATTTTTTATTGTCTAGTTGGAGGGGGTGCCTCCACATCCGGGGCACAGACCGCTCCCACCCTATTCGTACCATTCGCGCAGTCTGCAAGTTAGTATTCTTTACTATACAATACGTCAAATTGATTATTTATTATTGTATTCAGAACTTACTAGTTAGAGGAGATGCATCCACGTCCGGGTCACCGGCTGTTTCTCATCGAAGGAACTATCGTCCCGGTGGTGCTGCTGCCCGAGCTCAGGCTCATGGTGATATCGCCGGAGGTATATACTGGACTCTAAAAATTATGATATCATGTAAATGAAACAAATGCATTAAGCTTAATTGTGATATATAGATCAAACAAACACATTAGAATCCATGGCTCAGAATTCAAGTAGGCTATCAGTTGAGCCACGAGATAACAGATAAATATGAATAATAATTTCTCTCCATAAAACTTATTTTTGTCCAATTATTTCGTACTTGCTAAGATTCTTTTATCATATATTGGCATCATATCCTTATTTTATTGATTATTGTATGCATAATTTGTTTTGTCTTAATATTGCATGTATATCTATATATTTTATATATGCGGGGCAGCCATGGCTCGTCCGTGGGACTCGAGGGCCGACTCAGTCCCACAAGTTGAAGACCGATACCATTAAAGGACAAGGAGCATCCCCCCTCCTCTTTACCACCGACTCCCGACCCACTGGCGAGTATGCCGAGAAGTTCGGCCAATATATGGGGGATGAGGGCCGACACTTCAAGAAGTATCCTTTTCATCATGGGTGGGGTGCACAGCACATGCGCTCCTTTGACCTCTTCTTTAAGCGGGCTCAGACATTATTAAATATTTTTATTTGATTTATCAAATAAATTTACTATCATTCGGCACTTATAATTTAAATACGTTAATTTCTTGTATTTGCAGATGGATTACGACATTCAGGCCACAGTCAATCCCGATGATCCTGATAGAGGGCTTGATTTTCAGGCTATTTACCGGGGCCTCACGATCAGCATGCAAGGTCATGTCCGGTATAATAGAATAAGCTGAAGTTTGATTGCTACGATCTGTGGCTGGCGACCCCCGAGGTGGAGAGCTTGGCTCTCCTACAGTCTCCGGGCTTTACCGACGTCAATATAGAGACATGGCCTCTCATGTGCGAGTTTTGGGCTTCTGAGCTCAAGGTGAAACAGGCCGTCCAAAACAAGAAGAATTGGAAGTCCGCAAAGAGGGGTCGATCTACCTACACGGGTGGGCCGAGGAACATTACTCGTGCCATGGAGGCAAAGGTAAATTACAATATATCTCTTTTGATATAATGTAATATGAAAAGATATGTTATATATGTGTGATTTTGGTGAATTGCAGAGAGTTTGGATCATGGCTGTAACAATCCTAAACTTTCTGTACAAAATTTTTCCAAAATACAGAAAGGGATAACTAAGCCTGAGCACAAGTTATAAACTTGATTTGATTTTGAACAGCAAGAAAGCACTTATAGCTCATTGGTAAAGCCTTGCACTGCTGTGACGTAGCCCCTGTGATCGAATTCCCCCAGCCACATATTATTTTTATTGTATTTTCTTTTAAGCTTTTAGAAGCCCAAGGGTTTACACGTGCACTACACGTAAAATGAAGAGTCACAGAATAATCAAACACGTGCACTGGGGTATACCAAGCGATAGGGACACGTGGCAGAGATCTCTCCCCTCGTCACCGGACTACGACCGACGAGATTATCATTAGAGTCCGCACCGCCGGGCCGCCCGTAGGGGATGGTCCCCATTTCTTTTTCCTAGCAACCCTTGGCCTACCCCACTTCCCTCATACTGTTTGATTTTTCTGCACATTTTCCAGAGAATTAAAAATGGGCATTAATCCACATTTTAATTCTATTCTTCATTACCCTAAACCCTAATTTTCCCTATAAATACCACACTCCATTTCACCCCTCATAACTCAGAATTTCATTACAAAAACTCTATAAAATTTCTAAGTCTCAAGTTGTGCAAATGGAGTTAGTAAAGGGCAAGATTCCTACGACGTTTCGAGGAGTTTCCGGCGACGAAACGACACCCCGACGCTTTCCTAATCTTCCACTACCTATCCTACTTCTTAAAAACCTATAAGTCCCATCTCCCCTTCTCAATCTCTATTTTAAAACTTTCATTTTTCAAAACTCATCGGAAGCGGGGTTATTCCGACTTCCGATTCGTTTTTCTTAAAAAAAATTATTTTTCTTAAACCATAAAATACTATATTCTCATATAATGTTTAACAAACATAAATAAACATATTAGAACAAGTTTCATCTCAAAATAATTTATGTTGAAATTTTTATATCACTTTTACAATAAAATACCATAATGTTTACAAACGATATTGTTATCCACTTTTAACCGTATCACCTTTAGATATTCTCTTCATAACACACATTTTTGATATAGCATGATGAGTTTCGGGATTCTAGATTATGGGATAATACGCTTTTACGAATAAACACCCTAAACTTACAAAACCGTTTTCTTTAAAAAGAGTGTTAATTAATTCCTTGCAATTATGCCTCTACAACCCATTTTGGGGAACCTCGATCGGGATAGTGTGGGTTATCGCATGTCCTCGGGCCTAGTAGAGCGATATGCAGACCTCCGTAAGGAGCATTCGATCTCGATGGAATTTTTAATGCAATTTTTAAGAAAATGAGATTTCTACAAAATAAATAAAATTTATTTTTATTAAATATATAAATATATATAAATATTATCAAAAGATCTATTTTAAATATATTATATAAATATTCCATGTTTTCTAAATCAAGAGAATCACAATTACATGAAACTACCATTAAAATTCATTACAAATTTCCATTTTTCATTAAAGTACCATATATAATGAAAACTAGGTTCTACTCGCTATAAAATTTCATTTTTATAAAATATACATCTATGAAATTCCTAAAAACGATAACTAAATACTTGAGGTGTTTTTTAAATTATATCAAAACTATTTTTACATAAAACCCTCTCAAGTTATACTAAATTACATAAGGACCCTAGTAAATATAGGTTTAAGCGGGACCAGTTTTCTTGAGCCTCGGGGAGCCGGAGAAAGTGGGTGTAGCCTATCTTGTTAGTTATATGTATTCCCTAGAGGCCATTGTTGTACATACGATGTATATTGTAGTGGATGCTTGGACATATATAGTGATGACTTTCTTGCTCGACATGATAGTATGCTATCTGGTTGCTATTTATCTTAACATGTACTCTGATTGTCTCTATGTTACATGTTGATAAAGCCCTTAGGATGAGTACTTGACTACCAAGACTATGATGCAGATCATACTAGTGGGGACAGAGTAGTCGCTAAGTACATCCTTCAAATGTTCCTAGTCGTAGGTGTATCGAGACAGGGCATCGATATACCAGAGTAGACTAGCGTATAGCTTCTCGACCCATGTAGATGGGTGATGGATGATCCCATATCCATTGGTGTTTGACATCAGAGACAGTATACGGGTGCTCAGTGGAGACTGGGTATACTGAACGGACTTGCCGAGAACTCCTAGATGGTATTATACCTATCGTCAATGGGGTTACGCCTCTGGGAAAACGAGGTTTATTTTAATTAGGTCCGTGCGAAAGCACGGGGAACCTCACTCAAAGTACCGGCACTGGCCTGGCTCAAAAATTGGCAACTTGTAGGGTGTAATTAATCCCGGCTAGTCTTTCCTTTTAGGGTTTGAAGGAAGATTTGACTAAAACAGTGGGGGCCATCCTGATTAGATAAATTAATAACCAATCTAATCTTGCAAGAGCATACGCTGAGTGTTTTCTTCTCTCTCTCCAGGTAGCGACCATATCACGCCTTAATCAAGATAATAATACGGATGTATTGACCGAACCCGCTTGTTATACTGAGCTGGGGAACGTTGGTCCCGCTCCAACTTATAATTGTTATAAGGCCGAGCAGGAAATAGGGGATTACCATAGTTCCCGTGCCGCCCAAACGAAGAAAGTGCATGATGATGCATCTTCTTCGGGTGTGTTCATTACAGAGAACTGTTTCTCAGTTTCCTTTACGTCCTGTGTATGAGATACCGGATCAGGATCCCACATATGTAATCTGTTACATGGGCTACAGATAGGTAGAGAACTGAGAATGGGTGATAAATTTCAAGAATTGGAAAATGTGCAAGTGTTGCAGCCAAGTATGTTGGCAGTTATCACCCTGTATTACCAAATATATTGATTCTGAACCAATGTTATTAGATACCGAACCTGATATACAAAATCATATCAGTCTCTTTATTTATTAAAGAAGCATATAATTTTGTATTGTTGGATAATGTTTTGAACATTTCCTATATCAAGAGTTGATCGGTTCAGGCACGTTATCTAAAAGCATATACGTTCTAAATTAAACTACAGTTCTTAACGTACAAAACACATACAAGAGGAAGAGTTCAGAAATGAACGAATCTTTCTTGAGGCATTGTAGACTAGGTCATATCAATGCGACCCGACTAGCTGAAGTTACATAAAGATGCATATTTAAATCAGTTTAAATTTACATCTTGTGAAACTTGCCAGTCATGTCACAAAGATAAGATGACCATAGCTCCGTTTATTGGAAACAGAGAAAGAGTTAGAGAACTCTTGGGATTGATACATGATGATGTATGTAGCTCCCCTGTCTACACATACCAGGAACAGTTCTTTGTACTTCATTACAGTCACGATCCGAAAAGTACGGAACCTGACTGGCACTTAAATTACGAGACGTCTCGAGGCGTACGAAATCTAAGTAAGCCAAAACCCAGAAATCCAAACCAAGTAAAGCAGTAGAGTGAAGGAAAAACCAATTTAAAGCAAGCAGTTTTAATAAAATAAGCCGGATATACGTTTTTAAAACATCAAGTCTTTTCTGAAAATTTCGGCAGAGTCTCCTTTGTAAAAACTGACCCCAAACGGGTACAAAACCTGATAAAACATATATAATGGATGATAAAAGGCATCCCCAAGCGGGATCTAGCTCTTCGTCAATCGACGGACAAAACCACACAATGCAATATAATATACAACGCCAAAGGCGATGATCAAAGCTCAAAAGAAACTCAAAATCATCAAGAAAACCATAATAATACAACGCGCGACTTTAAGATCGAAATAATAATACACTGGTCTTCTAATTCTAACAAATAATACAAGTCTGGTTGATGGAGTTTTACTAGATACAACTGGATATAAATATAAATACAATGGTGGTCACGATGCTATGAAACCATCTACCAAAGCAATCACCCGGAAGGAACAGTGTACCAGCAAGCCGCAACGAAACCTGTACGGCAAATCCTACAAGGAACTGTGGCACAACGGGGATGAGTTGCCAACTCGTGAGTAGAAAATATCACGAGTAGAAATCGCATGTATAACGCAATCCTAGGTCATACGATCAATAATATGCTCAAATAATAATAATATGGCCGGAAGCATAATATAAAGGTAAGGGTAAACATCTATCCATAAGTGTAATCCCATGTGCTCATGTCAGTGCCTCAGGTAGCAATGTATCATATGTATGAGATATGAATGTAATGTAATGAAATGAGTGAGACAACTGTTTTCTTTATTTAATGGGATTTCTGTATGTATATAAATCGAGTATCATCAATGAAATCAATAGAGAAATCCGTATCAAGTATCGACACAAAACATAAATCCTAATATCTCAATATCTTAGGCTCCGGCTACCCGGACTGGCCCGTATCATCAAATCTCCAAATCTCAGTGTCTCAAATCTCAATATCTCAGGCATCCATATCATCTGCGGGATCGGCCCGCGGGCTCCGGCAGAACGGATCAGCCTATATCCATCTCATGACTCCGGTCGATATCCTCCGGATAACCGACGAGTCCAAAAATATCACCGGTAGGTAGCACCCCCTGCCAGGCTCATCATCCTCCATGAAATCACTCTCGCCTCGGGGTACCTCACCGGGTCCACCATGTACCCGCAAACGGTTCATACGACTCCTCGAATCGGGTCTCGAAATCCATCTCATAAACGAGAAAACATCATGGTGGACGACTCATACATCACGAGAAAACCGCATTTTTCATTTTCAAAGAGAGAGAGAGAGAGGAGTTTATATATATTCTTGCGGTTTCCTCCCAAATCCAGGAAATCTCATGAAAATCCGAAATTCAATCATCAATAGCGGGTAAACAGTGAATAATAATATACATGAAGTAGCACGTAATAACTGCAATGTCTAAACTGGCATATAAAGCAAGTACACTATATCATGTCGAAACTATCACTTAACAAGCTATGTCAATGAAATGATATTCTCTAAAGTGTACTGTTTCCTGATTTAAAATCAGGAAAGCTTCTGGGAAAAGCTTCAGAGGAGAGTCACGTGCTTACACGTGACTAGCGGTCACGTGTTGGCACGTGACACCTTAAAAGCATCATCAAGTCGAGTTCAGCCTCCTGACTACGCTGAAGAAAATGGGCTTCAGAAAGAGTCACGTGCTCCCACGTGACCAGGGTCACGTGGCGACACGTGACATTTGAATACAAGCGTCGAAGACACACAAGTTCTCTGATCAAGTCAAGAAAAAGGATTCAGAAGAGGTCACGTGCTTCCACGTGACCAGGGTCACGTGTTGGCACGTGACGTTCAAGACAGTAGACTCGTTCTCCAGACGAACCAAGGAAAGAGAGTTCAAACAAGGGTCACGTGCTCACACGTGACCAAGAGTCACGTGGTGGCACGTGACGCTTAAGCAACAATCAGAAGAAAGGAAAAGGCTCATTCCAAAGGGGGTCACGTGCTCACACGTGACCATGGGTCACGTGGGCACACGTGACCGGCTTTCAAAGCCCTTTTTATCAACAGAATTAAATTCTGAAAGAAATGCAAATCTTTCCAAAGGAACGCAACTATATTCATCCAATCAAATTAAAGATTCGGAGGTCATTTATCTATGGAAAATCTCGGGTTTGGAAAGATTTCCCCCTTAAATCTAACCAAAATAACAAGGGAGAATCTCTGGATCTGAGATCCAACGGTGAATAAAATTCACCTAATAATCCAAAGGTCCAGAACGAATGAAGGATGCAAATCAAATCTCTCAATGAAGATTCGTCACAAAACTAACTGATTCAGCTGCCTCTCCTATAAATAGGGGCCAAGAGACACAAAAATGGGGATATACATGCGCAGAAAAGAAAAAAAGAAAAAAGGAGGAGAGCTTTGATACTTTGAAAAGACTCGGATCTTCTGCAAAAAACCCTAGGTAAGAAAGAGGAAGCCTTTTGAAAGAAAGAGAATTTAATTCTCTATAGAGTTTAACTCTAATATATAAAACAGAAGAGCAAAGTTCTTCTCTCTTTGATAAAAGATCTGCAAAGTGCACATCTCCCCTTAAGGTTGAGAATTTAATTCTCAATAGGTCGAGATCCTGCCATGCAGATCCAAAACATAGAGAAAGAATGCAAGCACGAGAATTTAATTCTCACAGAACTATAGGAATTTAATTCCTCTAAGATAAAAGTAGGGCTTGACCCTGTGTTATGGGAATTTAATTCCTTCAAAATAAAAAGGAGCAGGGTTTAACCCTAATTAAGAACTTAGTTCTGTTGCAACAATGGGAATCTAAGTCCCTTAATCATAATCTGACGGGAAACGGAAGTTTGATTCCTTAAAAAAGTTTTTTATTAGGGTTTAACCCTATTCAATTCTTCACATAAACGAGGAATCTAATTCCTACAGAAGGTTCAAGGATCGAAAGGGAAGTAGGAATTTAATTCCTTTGAAAATTAAAGCCAGAGGAATTTAATTCCTGAAAAGAAAGATCAACAGATCCTCTAGAAACTACATAGAGGCAGGGTCACGTGCTACCACGTGACCCCCCAAAACCCCTACAGAAAGCCCCTTTGAGGCAGCACCCCACGTGACCCACGTGGCCCTCAGCAGAAGCCTTAACACAAAGGTATTTGAATGCCCATCACGTGACGGCACGTGATGTTATGAAGGAAATGATAATTTCAGCGGAACAAATGAAGGCTGGGCGCCCTCACGTGCTGCCACGTGACCCTTCTTGCCTTAGTGTTTAACACTAAAATTAAAACTCCCAAGCCCAATGTTAAAACACTGTCGAGCCTTAGCATTCAATGCTGATTAAAAAGCCTTATTGGCAGGATTCAACACTGATCCGTTTTAGTGTTTAACACTAATTTGAAAAAGCCTTATTGCTGGTGTTTAACACCAATTATCTCTTAGTGTTGAACACTAATTCAACAGCCTTATTCCCAGTGTTCAACACTGATTGCTCTGAAGTGTTTAACACTAGGCTTTGGCCCAATTGGCTAGAGGGATAGAGGCAAATATTCTCCTTCAATGGACCAACAAAGAGTCAATATTCCAGACCTGACTGGACTTAGCCCAAGCTGGCCATAAGTCCTCAATTTGTGATTAACTGGGCCGGTAGGCTCATAGCATAATTGATCAGTCTTGACCCAAATTGGGCCAAGGACCATTTAATCCATCCCGGTTCTAGGGTACATCTCTTCACTCCTTTGATACTTGGCATTGTAATCCCTCAATGTCTTCAAAGAGGTGACGGGTCCCGAAGACCATTCATGATATGGACTGTGGGGTCCTTAAACCCATGCATAATGCAAAATTCCTGGTTACGTGGAACGTGGATAACGTCACTCTTTGACCCCACGAAAAACGTCCAGAGCGGATCCTGGTCCTCGCAGAGCACGGCAGTGAACCCGTGTGAAGCATCCAGAGCGGAGCCTGGTCCTCGCCTAGCACGGCAGTGAACCCGTGTGAAGCATCCAGAGCACATACCGGACTGTGGAGTCCTTAAACCCATGGACTATGACGTCCTTAACCTTGACCGAGATGTCTTTAAACTACCAACGGACCGCAATGTCCTTAAACTACCCACGGACCGCAATGTCCTTAAACTACCCACGGACCGCAATGTCCTTAAACTAGAACCATAGAGCCTCCATATGCTCTTTCGTCGGATCTAAACGGTCCTGTTTAAGTTGATCTTAGCCTCAAAAATGGCTAACGCGTCCTTAAACCTTCAAGCAGACTGGACTACGAATCCCCCCTAATTAACTCTGGCTCGAGGGTACATCTCTGAACTCCTCTGACATCCGTCGTTGAAATCCCTCAACGTCGTCAGAGAGGTGACGGGTCCTGACGGCCACATAGACGATGATTGGAACAATGGAGTTCAAACACTCCTTTGTCGGATCTAAACGATCCCGTTGAGTTGATCTTAGTCACAAAGTTAGACTAACGTGTCCTTAACAAACGTTTGAGTCGATCTTAGCCTCAAGTGTGGCTGACGTATCCTCAAACCAAAACCCCCAAACCCAAATTTAAGATAATGCAGATTTGGACCAGTCCATGCCCTACGGGCGACAACATAACTCAGTCTCCGTAAACGATCCACGGGCAATGAAACATAAAACAAGAACACACGACACGAAGTGACCATCTGGAGAAGGAGAAAGTTGTTACCGCAATGCGGTAGCGTAATTAACTGCAGGGGCTTGCGCCTGCAGGGAAGAGCGTCCCCACAATCAAAAACCCCTCGAACGAGGGGGAATCTGACGAAGTCTGCTACATCGGACGCATCCGTCTAGGCCTCCGATTTATGGCGCCACGGATCGAATTGGCATCTTCGGAGAGGTGGACGGATAGCACCAATTAGCATCTGCCCCGAATTTCAGGCGAGACAGCCCATGTCTCGGCCGCCATTCGGAGGGGAACAGATTCTGGCACGCCCGGTGGGACCTTTTCCTCTTTCCACTCCACACTTCGTGTGTCGTGATTCGCGAACCAATCACGGTTCGCTAACAGTTGCCCTTGGGTTTCAAGATACTAAGAATTGGCGCCTTGCCTATTGCAGAAAACAAAGGATCGATGGCTGCTACTTCCGCGAAATCCTCCAACTGCTCAATCTGCAATTGCGACCAACGCTTTGCCTCGCCGGGAGGTATAGCCTATGGACCCCAAGCTGCTTCGTTGTTCACAATGCCGGCGGACCAGGTGACTCAGGCCACCACCGGATTGTTCTTTGGGACTATACTCCCGCCATCCAGCTTCACGGCGCCAGTGCTGACAAAGGAAGCTCTCAAGAAGTCGGTCTTTGATCGTCTCACCCCTGCCACGGCTCCTCTCAACGAGTCGTCCGATGTCAACGCCTCAGTCTTTTCTAGATTGGGCCAGAAATCCTGCAAATTCATCGCAGAGAAGGCTGCTCCTAAGAAAACGGCCGCTCATGCTTCCGAAATCGCCAAGGCAGCTTCCCCGGCCAAAAAGTCGGTCTTTACCAGATTAACGACTTCAGCTCCCGCTCCCGTTGCACAAAGGATATCGGTCTTTGACAGGCTAACACCAACAACGACCCCCCACCCACACAGGGGGCAAGATGAAACCGTTCTTATATCTGACTCTACGCCGTCTGCTCGACACGCTCGACGTCGTCATTGGCGCCGAATAAGGAAGGCTGGGGGCAACTCCCCCTCTGGATTGACTCCACCAGCCCCGGTGGTAGAAGTTAATGCTGCTGTTCCAACTAGGAACAGCTTCGAAATGTTAAATAAGGTGCGAAGGAATTCCCCTACCGCAGTGCTGAAGAGGTCTCCTCCCCCATCAGAAAAGGTTGTGGAAATAGAATCAGACCAGCCCCGATCTCCTCAACGGCTGTCTTCCAAAATCTATAAGGTTTGGCGGCAGGCCCGAGACTCAATCATCGATCCAAACTTCTCCCGCCAGCACAAGAAGCTGAAAATTCAACCGAAGGCTGGTCACCAGGCTAAACCCCAAAAGGCTGTCTGGACGCCCTCCTCAACGGCCCCCTCAACCTCCATGGCTCATAAAAGGAGGGAGCCAGAGAAGATCCCTCAACATGCAACGACGGCTAAAAGCAACAAGCCCGGACACCCTAAGTCTGGGGGCATGATGGTCCACACCGTATACATGGCCTCTGGAAAGGAGGAGAGCCGCACTTCTACAGGCCACCGACCGCTAACCCGATCCGTAACGAAATCCCAGGAGCAGCAACAAAAGCTCCAAGAAATGATGAATGCTATGGCCGCGCTCACCGGGCCAAAGGAAAACCCAGAAGCATCCTCAGACGCACGCCGGGAGGAAGAAACCGACGCTGAATTCCTTCGCCGGACACTGGAGAAAAGGGACAAAGAGGCTGCTGAACAAGCGGCCAACATACAACGGATGGGCCTTCTCTTTCAAGATGTGATAGGAATGATGATCCAACAGGACTTACCCGCCGAAGATCCTCCGATTGTTCTTGAAGACGACCGAGGAGAGACGTCCAATCCACCACCAGCCTTCTCAACGGCCAAGGAGGAGACGATCTCTAAGGCTGACTTGGCTGACTACATAGCCCAGCAAATCCGAGTTCATCATGCGACTGAGGCAGCTGGTCAAGTCGTGAAAACAGGGCGACCGTATCCAGGCTGGTACGATCAAATCAAATATCCGCAAGGCTATACGATACCGAAATTCCATGTGTATAAGGGGACCGGCAATCCTCATCAACACGTCGCCCAGTTCCGGGCCCTCTGCGGTAACACCGGCGGTGACGATAAACTGTTACTCCGTCAGTTCGTTGGCAGCTTATCAGAAACAGCGTTCGAATGGTATTCGGAACTCCCGAACGATTCCATCAAAACGTTCGCTGAAATGGAGTTGTTGTTCACTCAGCGGTTCGCAAGTGCCAGCGAGCGCACTCCAATTACTGCTTTGATTAACGCCAGGGTAAAGCCAGGCGAAACCTGGGTCCAGTACGCTATACGATGGCGAAATTTGTGGTCGAGATGCGAGCAACGCATTGAGGAAGCACCCGCAGTGGGTATGTTCGTGGGAACCCTAGACCCCCACGCAACTATCTCCCAGTTTATGATGTTCTTTAAGCCAACCACATTCCAGGCTTTAATCGACAAGTTGGCTCAGATGGACCGGATGGGTCATAGGCCACCTCCTCCGAAGTCGGAACCTCGGAATGATAAGGGTAAAGGAAGAGCAACCTTTGTCGCGAACGCCCAGCAGCAGCCTGACGCCCCGAAATCGGCAGATCAATTGGAAGAAAGACGCCGATATTATAACGAAAAGATGAAGCGTCCCTACTCGTTCCCACGAGACAAGACAAAACGGTTATTTGAGCTGGCAATACGCAACAGACTTATCAACCTCCCGAATCCAAGGCGACCGCCACAACCCACCGAGGTGAATAACCCTAACTATTGCCCTTACCATCAGACGGTAAGCCATCCGATTGAAGATTGCTTCGTCTTCAAAGGATGGATCGAAGATCAATACCTCCAGGGGAAGTTTGTACTGTCCGAAAAGTGGAAGGTGAACCCGCCACAACCACATACTCCTAAAAAGACGGACACATCGGGGGCAACCTGCTCCTTTATCGAAGAAATTCCATGGGAGGTCGTGCTATCAACAAAGACCAAAAGGATGCTGAGAGACCTTCACGCGTGCCCTGCAATCGAATGGAAGGACCCTCTTGAACCTCGAATTATCGAAGGAGCAGTGAAGCCCCGCGCAACTACGAAGACTGCTGACAAGGGCCCAAATACTCACGCCCAGCCGTCAAAAGCTTCGAAGAAAAAGAAGAAGAAATCCAAGAAGCCCGCGAAGCTTGGAGACGAGCGAACAAACTTGCAGAAGCAAATCGACGCGCTGGAAGAATATAATCAGAAGGCGCGAACTCCTGTCACACTGCAAGAGTTCCTCAGCCACATCTTTCAAGAGGACGATGATAGAGAGAACTCGTCGGATGAATCCGAGGGATATGCGGCAAGTTGCAACATGATCTCCCACTCGTTTACCGATGATGAGAAAACTCCTAGCACTAAGAAGCTGAAGGCGGAGCCCGAACCAGAGCGTGCGAGGCTGACAACTGATATGATCAATGCCTTCCTAGACGAGATTCGTCTAAAAAGTAAAGCAGATCAGGAGCGTGAGATGGCAGCATCAGGAGGAACCAAATGCGGGCGACTGAACGAAGGAATTGAACTACCCCTGCCAGAGCGAAAGGTATCCGAGATGGACAAGAAGATATTCAAGACGAGGAAAAGGTTCGCCAAAGCCATGTCAATGGGAATGAGGCTACCACCCTCGGAAGGAAACACACACAATGGGGCGGAGAAGCACCCCAATTACTGTGCATATCATCGGAAAGTCTCACACCCCACAGAGGAGTGCGACGCCTTTAAGATATGGTGGCAAGGATATGTTGCTCGTCGGCAACATTTCAAACGCATGAAACGCAAGAGCCGTCGGGAGCAAAGAAGCGCCGTTGACGGGCCCAACAGAATTACTGGCAACTGTTATATGGCTCATACCGAGGGGTCGCAAGTCCTCACCTTTGGGAGCGACTCTGACGAAGAAGTGACTCTGGGCCCTCTCTTTGAAGAATCCGCGCTAGGGAAAGATGAGGAATCCGAAGCCTGCGGAAACACTCAGCTGCGCAATCGCACACTCCCGGAAAAGAATCTCGGGCCTACGAACAGAAAAGATAAGGGAAAGGAAAAGGTCACTGAAGATATCACTTTGGATGACCAAGTCGCGAAAGAACTGGCTGCCAAAGACCCTCCTAGGAGGAGTAAAGTGGACTATAACATCCTCGCGCATCTAAGGAAGCTACCTTCTCAGCTCAGCATTCTCGACGCCCTCCTATTATCAAAAGAAGCACGGGACTCACTAATTAAGGCACTACAAGAACCTGAGCAATTCCAAGCCTTTCTCGCCACCGAAAAGATGAAGGACGAACTGGAAGAAGTGCATACGGCCGACGTCACTTTCGGTGATGAAGACCTCCTTCTCGGGACGTGCGACCATAACCGTCCCCTATATGTCTCTGGGTACTGCCATGACATCAAGATAGGCAAGATCCTGGTGGATAACGGATCCTCCGTTAATCTCCTTAATGTTCGGGTGTTGAAGGAAATCTGCATGAGTGTGCAGCATCTCGCTCGGGACAAAATTACTATCTTCGGTTTCGATTCACACTCGTCACGGACTCTTGGATCTGTGATACTAACGTTACGCTTCGGGCTTCTCGTCACAGACATCAAATTCCATGTCATTGACGCGAAGACCTGTTACAATGCCTTGCTCGGCCGTCCTTGGTTACACGAGTACAACATCGTCCCTTCTACACAACATCAGTGTATGAAGTACTTTAAAGATGGTTTCGAGTATACTGTAACGGGTGAGCTGAACCCATTTTCCGTGAACGAAGTCCGCAAATACGAGGATGCGAAATACTTTTTGCCAGACTTTGAAGATACAGAAAGGTGTCACGACTCGGAGAACAAGGCCGCCGCCACCATCCCTGTTTTCGGAAGCGATACCGAAGAAGAAGAAGAGATAGTTTATACGGGGCCAGCTCAACACAACAACCGGAGGACGCCCATCCCCATACTGGTCTTCGGAAGTGATTCGGAAGATGAGGTCAATGCCGTATTCTCCAATAGGCTTTCAATACAAGCACCTCCTGGCGATGACCATAACTTGCAGATCACCATGGTACCGCGAGAACACTACAAGGACCTCGACACGCTTCAAGCTCACAGTGTGCAAGAGCTGCAAACGTTTTGCGTCCCCCCCAGGCGAAAGGGTGAGAAGATGATCCTATTTTATCGATCCTCAGAGTCGAAAGTAGAGAAAGAGATCTGGCACGGCGTAGATGCTACATGCGACAGACTTCAGCCCATCCGTTTGCCCAGATACTATACAAATGGATTAAAAAAGCTATTGAAGCACCAAGGGGTACCCTTAAAACAAACTGTTCAACAGGCTCGGTTTTACAACAGGATTTGGGATGTCCCTGGAACCCAACGCAAATTGCCTAATGGGAAAATGGAGACACTCGGGCTTGGATACGCGAGAACCGGAAAACGAGAACGGGCTCATGACAGCTACGCTATATATACCTTTGATGAAGAAGAGGACGCCCTGTCAGGAGATGCCAACCCCTCATCAAAACCAAACCACGCGATTGAGGCGTCAAGTCCGTCATTTCTAGAACGAATGGACAAGCCCATCAGGAAAGTGGGTCAGAAAGGTCGGGAAGACCCCAACCACGAAATGGCCATCTACGAGAAGGCCAGGACGCAACGTCTATTGCAACAGGCTGCGAAAGGCAAGAATGCTCATCCTTGTCAACCCATCATACGAAAGGCCCGACGCGGAGACGGAAATAAGTCGAGAAGCGGAAAAAAGAGCCGACAACAACGACGCAGGATTAGAGGGTTACGAGGTCGAGTACTGCACAGCTCGGATTCGCCCTTCATAGAAAAGATGAGTCGAGCGTACTCCTTCCCCCGAGACAAGACGGAAAGGTTACTCAAGCTCGCCCTAAAACATCAGATGATCGCGCTTCCGGAGTCTAAACACCCTGAGCAAGCTAATAAGGCCTCTCGCTCGGGCTATTGCTCTTATCACCGAGCCGCAGGACATCCTACCGAAGACTGCTTCACCTTCAAGAACTGGGTCGAGGACCAGTACCGACGGGGCAGATTCGCTTTATCCAACAGCTGGAGGGTAACGCCGCCACGAAAGCACGAGCCCAAGGCCGCAAGAGCGGAGCCGGATCCGCCTCGGCCCCGAGAGTGGATTCGCACCTGTTATACGATTACGATAGACAACCCTCCCCGGTGCTTCGAAAACAGCGAGGATGAGGTTATCTCAGAATTCCCGCCTGCTCCGAAAGAACTGGAAGACGGTATACATACTACTGCAGATAACCTCAGGAAGATTGAGTTGGGATCGGCAGAGGACCCGCGACCAACATTTGTCAGCGAGCTACTCTCTGAAGAAAGGGTGGCCGCGTTAAAAAACGTGCTTCTACGACATAAAGACTGCTTCGCATGGAACTACTCTGAGATGCCAGGATTAGATCCGGAGGTTGCCGTGCATAAATTAGCAATATCCCCGGATATCAAGCCAGTCAAGCAAGCGCCAAGGAGGATGCGACTCGAGTTGGAGATGAGCATCAACGCCGAAGTCAAAAAACTAATCGATTCTGGGTTTATCCAAGAAGTACAATATCCCGATTGGATCGCCAATATCGTCCCGGTGATGAAGAAGAATGGGACGGTGCGTATATGCGTGGATTTCAGGGATCTCAACAAAGCCTGTCCAAAAGATGATTTCCCGGTGCCGGTAACCGAGCTAATGATAGATAACACGTCTACTCACGAGATCTTCTCCTTTATGGATGGTTCTTCAGGATACAATCAGATAAAAATGCATCCCGAAGACCAGAAGCACACCGCTTTCCGGACCCCTTTGGGTGTATTTTGCTACAGGGTTATGCCCTTCGGTCTAAAGAACGCCGGCGCTACCTATCAAAGGGCCATGACAAAGATCTTCGACGACCTCATACATGACATCGTCGAGTGCTATATCGATGACCTCGTAGTAAAGAGCATGTCATACGAAGAGCATTTAAACCACTTGGAGACTGTGTTTCAACGCCTCCGGCGATACAATTTGAAAATGAATCCCCTCAAATGCGCGTTTGGAGTCTCCTCGGGAAAATTCCTGGGATTCGTCATCCGACACCGGGGTATTGAGATAGATCCGTCAAAGATTAAAGCGATCATGGAAATGCCTCCGCCAAGAAACCTCAAACAGTTGCTGTCTCTCCAAGGGAAGCTCGCATACATCCGGCGATTTATCGCAAATCTTTCAGGCAAATGCCGCCCCTATAGTCACTTGATGAAGTAGGGAACCCCTTTCGTCTGGGATCAAAAATGCCAAGGTGCACTAGACGAGATCAAGCAGTACTTGCAGAACCCGCCGGTATTGGCCGCGCCGGTCAAGGGAAAACCCCTCATTCTTTATACAACCGCCCTCGAAGGTTCCTTAGGCGCATTATGGGCGCAAGAGAACGATCAGGGGAAAGAGAGAGCACTCTACTACTTAAGTCGAGTTCTACTGGGGGCAGAAAGCAATTACTCTCCCATTGAAAAACATTGCTTGGCGTTAATCTTCGCGATAACAAAACTCAGGCACTATGCGTTGGCACACGAAGTCTGCTTCATCTCGAAAGTGGATCCTCTTAAATACTTGATGTCAAGAGCCATATTGACGGGACGACTCGCTAAATGGGCCCTGCTCTTGATGGAGTTCTCGATAACATATCAACCTCTCAAGGCAGTGAAAGGCCAGGCCATTGCCGATTTCCTCGCTGAGCACCCGATACCGGCCGATTCTCCTTTGAATTGTGACTTGCCGGACGAGCATGCATTTGATGCGATTAGCGGTGGAAGCGCCCGATGGGAACTTTATTTCGATGGAGCGTCCTCTATAAAGAAACAAAAGCAAGGTATCCCAATGATCAAGTCAGGGATAGGCCTCATCTTTGCGACTCCACAAAGAGGGATAATGCGCTTCGCCTTCTCCTTAACAGAGCCAAGGACAAACAATGAAGCTGAATACGAAGCCCTGATAGCAGGTCTCGAGCTTGCCATTGACATGGGAATTGAAGACCTCCTCATATACGGGGATTCTCAGCTGGTCGTTAGTCAAGTGAATGGCGACTACCAAACGTGCAAACCGGAACTGGTGAAGTACGGCGAAAGGGTGCAACAACTATTGTCCCAAATTCCTTCCTACACTTTGGAGAACATACCACGCGCAGAAAATAGCAAAGCAGACGCATTGGCTAAGCTTGCTAAAGAACTGGCCGACGAGAACCTCGATGATGTCAGAATCGTGATACAAAGCCGTCGAGTGCTCGCCCCGGTAGAAATATCTCCGGAATCATGCAAAGAAGAGAGAGCGACTGAGCAGACGACCCTACAAATAAAGGACCATGAGAAGGCCGAGGACTGGAGGGAAGTCTTCATAGACTACTTTAAGTCCCGCCGCATACCCAAAGAAGCGTCTTCAAGACATCAGCTCATGAAACGAGCTCTATCTTTCGCTTTCGTCAACAATACCCTATACAAGAGATCGCTCGATTCTCTATGGCTGAGATGCTTAGGACCTGACGAAGCAGAAAAAGTCGTTCAGGAAGTTCATGACGGACTCTGCGGTTCTCACCAAGCAGGCCCAAAGATGAAGTTAAAGATTAAACGAATGGGCTACTACTGGCCCACAATGATCCAGGACTGCCTCGAGTATGCGAAGCAATGCCACTCGTGCCAGATTCATGGAGACTTTATCCACCAACATCCGAATCCGCTACACCCAACGGTGGCCAGCTGGCCATTCGAAATGTGGGGAACTGATATAGTCGGCCCCATTGAGCCGGCATCATCTCGGGGACACCGTTTTATCCTGGCGACTACTGATTACTTCTCCAAATGGGCAGAAGCAATACCATTGAGGGAAGTGAAGATGGAGAATATCCTCCATTTCTTCAAGACGCACGTCATCTATCGGTTTGGAACCCCACGGCGGATTATCTCCGATAACGGGCCAGCCTACAGAAGCCATAAGATTAGCCGCTTCGCGCAGCAGCACAATATAGACTGGAGGTATTCTTCAGTTTACAACCCACGAGCCAACGGTCTGGCCGAGGCCTTCAATAAGACCTTGACAAAGATCATAAAAAAGACCGTTTCCCGGAATAAGAGAGACTGGCACGAGAGGCTGCAAGAAGCCCTTTGGGCTTATCGAACTACATTCAAGACGGCCACAAACACAACGCCATACGCGTTAGTATTTGGGACGGAAGCAGTACTCCCCCTCGAGATAGAGTTACCCTCTCTACGAGTGGCAATCCACCACGAACTGACTGACGAAGAAAATGCTCACCTTCGACTTGAGGAGCTTGATGCCCTCGACGAAACCCGACTCATAGCGCAACAACATCTAGAAGCCCACAAAGCAAAGATGACGCGCTCGTACGAAAGATTGACCAGGCCAAGGGCATTCCGCCAAGGCGAACTCGTGCTGGTAGTCAAAAGACCTATGATCCCCAATCGTGCCAAGCGGGGAAAATTCGAGCCAAACTATGAAGGCCCGTACATCATAGACCAGGTTTACCAGGGTGGGGCCTATCTACTCGTGGACATGCACGGTGAAAGGCCTTTCAGGGCAATAAATGGCCGCTTCTTGAAGAAATACTACGCTTAGTGAGCCACAGCCTGGGTCAACGGTAGATGACGACGACTATGTCCGCTCGCTATCTTCCTAGGCTCAGACTTTACAAGCAGTAGCTGACCCTCCCATAACAAGGGACCGAAACGTCCTTAAACTATCAAGGGACCGAAACGTCCTTAAACTATCAAGGGACCGAAACGTCCTTAAACTATCAAGGGACCGAAACGTCCTTAAACTATCGAGGGACCGAAACGTCTTTAAACTAATGACGGACCGAAACGTCCTTAAACTAGCGACAGACCGAAACGTCCCTAAACTAGCAACGGACCGAAACGTCCTTAAATTAATGACGGACCGAAACGTCCTTGAACTAGCGACGGACCGAAACGTCCTTAAACTATCAACGGACCGAAACGTCCCTAAACTACTACCGCAGCATCCTTAGGCTGACGAGATAAAAAAAAAAAAAAAAAAAAAAAAAAAAACGGCATGTCCACAAGCAAAATGGGCACGGATGAAAACCCGAAAGGGCTCCGTGAGTAAAAACAGCAGGACTACCGGCGAGTGTTTGTGAAAACCCGAAAGGACGCAACCTCGTTAAAAGACACTTATAGGGTCCTCTTGACCTTGTAAGAAGAAACCACCTGCGTGAGATCCTTACGACTCACAAAGGAGCAACACACTTAGGGATCCTTACGATTCCTAAGGAGAAAATACACTTACGAGATCCTCACGACTCGTAAGGAGAACTCTCTTATGGGACCCTCACGGCTCATAAGATTTGAAAGTCTTAAGTTACAGAGACCTAAACCTGTTCTTAAGCAAATCCTCCACAACCTCCGACATTGCCCTACAAGCGGCTCGGACTGACCCTTGTATACAATCCACGGGCGCGAATAAACATTTCCCTAAACAAAGTCCCACCCGTGACTGGAGATACATCCATATGGTGAACGACCCTTGTAAGTCCTCCCGACTTATAAGGAGAAAATCCTCTTTGTAAGATCCTTACGACTTACAAGAGAACATGCACTTAAGAATCCCCACGATTCTTAAGGAGAGAACACACTTGCAAGATCCTCACGACTTGTAGGGAGAAACACCTTTGTGAGACCCTTACGGCTCATGAAATCAAAAGCCTTGGTCAACAGGACCCTTAACCCTGTTTGCTAAGCCACCTTTGTTCAAACGTCGACAGAGGCAAATGACGATTCGCTCCTGGTAAACATTCCAGACAAAATGGCCGAAATGATGGGACAACTTGCAATAAAAAGAAGCAAGCAAAATCTCGGCGGTTCACAGATAACTTAGTGATCGCCACCGTGGCATTCGTCTCGATACAGCAGACGCGATACCGGCGAATTAAGCGAAGGCCAAATTCCTAGCTTCATTGTCTCGACGACACAACATCAAGCGAAACGGAACAGCGGCAACCCCAAGTTCCATGGCTCGGCGACACATATCGCCAAGAGTCAACCCCCATCCCGTGAAATGCGGATACAATCAGCAAACTTCCTGGTTACGTGGAAAGCGGATAACGTCACTCTTTGACCCCGTGGAAAACGTCCAGAGCGGATCCTGGTCCTCGCAGAGCATGGCAGTGAACCCGTGCGAAGCATCCAGAGCGGAGCCTAGTCCTCGCCTAACGCGGCAGTGAACCCGTGTGAAGCATCTAGTGCAAACTTCCTGGTTACGTGGAAAGCGGATAACGTCACTCTTTGACCCCGTGGAAAACGTCCAGAGCGGATCCTGGTCCTCGCAGAGCATGGCAGTGAACCCGTGCGAAGCATCCAGAGCGGAGCCTAGTCCTCGCCTAACACGGCAGTGAACCCGTGTGAAGCATCTAGTGCAAACTTCCTGGTTACGTGGAAAGCGGATAACGTCACTCTTTGACCCCGTGAAAAACGTCCAGAGCGGATCCTGGTCCTCGCAGAGCATGGCAGTGAACCCGTGCGAAGCATCCAGAGCGGAGCCTAGTCCTCGCCTAACACGGCAGTGAACCCGTGTGAAGCATCTAGTGCAAACTTCCTGGCTACGTGGAAAGCGGATAACGTCACTCTTTGACCCCGTGGAAAACGTCCAGAGCGGATCCTGGTCCTCGCAGAGTATGGCAGTGAACCCGTGTGAAGCATCCAGAGCGGAGCCTAGTCCTCGCCTAACACGGCAGTGAACCCGTGTGAAGCATCTAGTGCAAACTTCCTGGTTACGTGGAAAGCGGATAACGTCACTTTTTGACCCCGTGGAAAACGTCCAGAGCGGATCCTGGTCCTCGCAGAGCATGGCAGTGAACCCGTGCGAAGCATCCAGAGCGGAGCCTAGTCCTCGCCTAACGCGGCAGTAAACCCGTGTGAAGCATCTAGTGCAAAATTCCTGGTTACGTGGAACGTGGATAACGTCACCCTTTGACCCCACGGGAAACGCCCAGAGCGGAGCCTGGTCCTCGCCAAGCACGGCAGTGAACCCGTGTGAAGCATCCAGAGCAAACACCGGACTGTGGAGTCCTTAAAATCCACGGACTATGACGTCCTTAACCTCGACCGCGATGTCTTAAAACTAACGATCAACCACCCCTATTCCTTACAGATCTTTGCCTCGGTTTAAGGGTACATCTCTTCACTCCTTTGATGCCTGGCGTTGTAATTCCTCAACGTCTTCAAAGAGGTGACGGGTCCCTGCAACCAAACGTCGGACTGTGGAGTCCCTAAATCCACGGACTATGAGGTCCTTAACCTTGACCGTGATGTCTTAAAACTAACATCGGACTGTGGAGTCCCTAAATCCACGGACTATGAGGTCCTTAACCTTGACCGTGATGTCTTAAAACTAACATCGGACTGTGGAGTCCTTAAATCCACGGACTATGAGGTCCTTAACCTTGACCGCGACGTCGTTAAACTACGATACCTGGAGAAACCCCTGACTTCGTAGAACACGGACAAGGGTAACCGCATCCGGCGCTTACAAGTCCTCACGGCTGGGAGAAAAACTCTTTATGAGATCCTCTTAGCTCATAAGATGTAAAAGTCTCAGGAAACAGATCTTAACCCTGAATCCTGAGCCATTGCTGTCCTGCAAGGAAATCAAGATAGGATACCCGCAGAATGCATTCAATAAAAAGGAGACACGTCATTGAGAAGAAAAATTGTACCTTTTATTCATAAACCAAAATGGATACAAAATACAATTCATGAAAGAAACAAAAAGGGAAGATACCCTTATTCATGAGTATGTACAAAAAATAGAAGAAAAGATACAAGTCCTTAAGCCGGTGGGCGGTGCAGCAATTTCACCAGCTCGTCATTTTGTTGCTGAGCCACGGCTTCATGACGCAAGATCTCCATAAGGCGAGCCTCCGCCTGAGCTTGTTGGGCTTGATATGAAGCGAGCCGAGCTTCAAGCTCTTTTTCAGTGGCCTTGTGAGCCTCAACCCTCTCGCGAGTAAACATGGCGGCTTTATCAAGAGCTACCACCTCCTTGATGGACTCCTGAAGTACTCGCCAAAGGTCATACGCTTTGTTGGCTTTCGCTGTAAGGCTAGTCTGAAGCTCGCTCAACGCCTTGGAGGCTAGCTCCCTCTCTGAAAACTTGCGGCCAAGTCTCTTCTCGCACGACGTCATGTTGGCCGCATGTCGTGCTATCAGACCTCGTAACTCCGCCTTTGCAGCCACAGCCTCTGAGGAAAGGCGAGAACACTCGAGAGCGTACAAACAAGCCTCCACCCTCCGACAGAACTCCACCCAGACCCGCACCACCTCCTCACTGTGGTAGGTGGCGAGAAAAGGAAGGGAGCCATTAGCTTCAGCGGCGAACGCTTCGGCCGTGGTTGCACTACCAGCACGAAGCTCCTCAATGAAGGAAGATAAGGAGACCAGGCTCAATTGGGCCAAGCGCTCTGACACCCGCAAAGCGTAGGGGCCGGACGGCATCACAATGCGTGATTCCAAAGCCATGGAGACTGGCAAGGCTGTTCAGATTTGGCAGATATTAGTAAAACTTTTAAAACAGGATGAACAGGATTTTGATAAGACGTCACTCACCGACAGTCATGCACGAAGGAGTTGAAGGTTCCCCTGGCCCTTCAATGACCTCGACCTCATCATCGGCTTCTAAAACTATAAGAGACATTAACGTCATTTCACAAAATAGTGACAATGCTATAATGAAAAAATGGCAAATGACACTAACCTTGCCCGGAGGAAAGGACAATACGCTGAGGGGGAATCGCCTGCGGGGCTGCCATCTCCAATAGACGCTGAAATGATTGGCGAGGCGATAGATCCGCGATCGTGGCTGCCAAACCGCGTAATTCTGGGAAAGACAAAAGATTTCAGACCATGAAGGGGTTACTAAATTAAAATGCGAAAGGATACCTTCGACACTCCTCCCATTCTGAGTCGGGGGGATAGCAGCCTCGACGGTCTCTGCCGTAACCTCAGGCTCCAACAAAGGGAGAGTAGCCCCGACTACCTCACTTCCAACCTTTGGGCCACCCTCAGCAAGAGTCATTGGGACGGCGGCCTCCATAAGAGCATCCCCCGAAGGGGCGAGCACTCCCTGATCAAGAGCCGCCGCTGGAGGTTCGATCACGAGAGGAACAGCCTCATCAGCCCCCTCCACACCTAGCAAGGCCTCATTGAGAATTCCGGCGGGCTTTAGCTTTAAAGGGCCAGTAGGAAGCTCCCCCAGCGTTGAAGATTCTGTACGGTTCAAATAAAATGATGATACATACTCACGAGCATAAAAAAAAATCGAAAAGACGACAAAAGAAACACGGCGTACCTATACGCAAGGAAGCCCTTAACATGGCTTCTTCAATCCGCTTTTCCTTCTCAAGGAGATAAGCTCGCCGAGGTTCAAAAGTAGACTCATGACCACTGGTCCATAAAGAGAGCGCATCAGCTGCATCTTCTGAAGCGACCTGCTTCAAAGCCCTTTCCCCCCATTCCTCCAAAGGGCCGATAAATCGCCGCCGAATCCACGAGGGGTCTTCGTAAAAAATTACAGCGGGATAAGACTTCTTCGGAACCTTGGCATTTTGGGACGGGTCTTTTGAACGCCGTAAGGCCTCAGCCAGTTGTGCAGCCTCCTCGTCAGCCGAACTCGGGAAGAGAAGCCCAGTGTCTGACTCTTGCAAAGCCAAGGGTTCGTCTTCAAGGATAGGCTCAGATTCCACCACAGAATCAAGCGGAGTAGTAGCCACTTTCCTCCGTCGTTTAGACCCAGAGCCGGTCGCTGAAGATGACCGCTTCCTCCCTCGCGAAACCTTAGGGCGACGCTGGCCCACATCGCCTTCAACGCCCTCGTCCCTGTTACTCTCACTCGGTGCCACAACCAAGGATGACGACGACGTCGTCGACGCCGCGGGGGGCGGTGCCGCCACCGGCAGAGGTGCTACCACTGGAGCCCGTCTACCTCGCGATCGGGAACCCAAGGGCATACCAGCGGTCGGAGTAAGGTCTACCCCTGACTCCCCCGGAATGAGGGCAGCGCCAATCTCCCTCAAAAGGAAGCGGACTGAAACCCTCGGTCGCAACTCAACTCTCGAGACCGGAGGAGAGGCGTCATGACCAAGAAGAACCCTTCTTTCTTCAGCAATAATCGGGGTGACCCGATGAAGATACCAGCCTGTAAATGCACCCACGCATCGAGGGATGTACTCGACTTCAGGGACCATGAAATGGGAGCCGGTGTTCAGCCTCATGAAATGATGAGCTGCGTCACGAACAGCGTCGAGCGAAGGAACTGGAGCAATCATAAAAGCCTCAAAAGGAACGCCCTGGTCATATCCGAGCTGCCGAGCAAATCGATGGGGATTGTACCGCATAAAGAGGGCTGCACTATCCTGGCGAAACACCAAGTAGCCCGGTCTAATTGAATACAAGTAGGTGGCCTCTCGGGGCTTCAGAGAAGGTGCGTTGTCCTTTGATTGGTCCCAAAGTTGCTGAACAGGACCCGAAGAAGAAGACAGAACCCGATCATTAAAAGCTAACCCGCCGGCGGTGGCGTGAGGGGAAATCAGCACCCTAATAGCCCTAAATTGAGTTGGATCGGCAGCGGAAGCACCCACCAGTCGCATAAGTCGCGGGAAGGTATAGGCGTCGTAAAAAGCGGGCCTCTGATGCATAGCAAAAGACCCCAGCACGTGCATTTCAATCCACGACGTGAAGTAATGAAGCGAAAAGTTCACTACGTCCACGCCAGGCGTGGAAGTATTAGCTGCAGTGCCCAATCCATTATAGAGGTGCGCCAAGGCCGGGATGCCAATAGCCAACCGCGTCCCCTCCGCAATACGATGCGCCGGGTATATGACCGAGGCTCTCATGAAGCGGCGATGCATGGGGATAACGAACCAACTTAGCCAAACACTAATAAACCCCACAAAGAACGTCTCCTCGTCCATTCCTGGGACAGCGATAGATTCAAAAGAGATCGGCGATATGATAGGGATGTAATACTGAGGAAGATCTGATTCGTTGGTCGGCAACCTCTTCGGACCAAACCCAAAGGGGTCCCCAATGTCGGCAAACTTCGGGGCTGTCTTCGGTAAGGCGTCCTCGCGAATGAAACGAGCAATGAAGCTCTTGAAAGTAACGCCTTGCTCCTCAGACTCGGTGAATAATCGATCAAAAATGCCCAGAGCCCTAATTAAACTGGGACGCTTGTGTCGAACAGCGTTCTCAGCGGATAAGCCGTCGACGGGGGCGAGCTCAGGTTCAAAAATGTACTCGTCCGGGGGCAGCAATTCCTCGTACATGTTACCCCTTATCGGCAACCCCGAAATTTCATAAAACTCGGCCAAAGAAATCGAAACCTCGCGATCTCCCAGAAGAAAAGTATTAGTGGGAAGATTCCACTGGTTCAGAAACGCCTTGACCCACCAAGCGTGCGGGGACTTGTAGTGGAATAGCGACGCGTATACGGCCTGATAAAGCCCGACTTTCTGCAATCGCGCCCGATGGGCAGAAAGGATGTAGCGAGCCCAGAGAAGGTAGCCCGTAGGATGCCTGGGAGTGAGCCCTATTTTATAAATCTGCCCCCATGGGTGGGCCTCACCCTGGCAAATGCGCCGTCCCAAGATGTCTATAGCCGGGATCGGATGGTTCGGAATGCCGGTCGTCGAAGGCTCAAGTCTCCCCGTTGGAGTCCAGTTGGGCATTTCCACGGCGAAAGCTGTCCTTGGAGGATCCATCGGTAAAAATAGGAAAGTGGGCTCCGTTGGTACCACGCAAAGAAAGCTCCTGCGACCTTGAATAATCTGACTGTACCAAGGTCCCCATTGAAGAAGGTTGGCGCAGTTCGGGTCATGGGCTCTAATCATCGCCATCGCCTCTTCATCAGACGGTGACTGAGGAAAGGCCGCCTCTGAGCGAGAGAAAGGAAAGCGTGGAGCAGAAGCCATCGCACCTGAAAACCAATAAAGGAAGGCCGTTAGAAAGAAAAAGTCGGCAACGTACATTCATGCATGAACATGAAGACTAGTTAAAGAAAGCAAAAACAAAGCTTCCTGGGACCATTGGCTACAAAACAGATGGGCCCCACAGAATCCAGATGACGGCACATCAATAATAAGGCCCAAACACTACAATAAAACAAAGGGAATGTTCGCATTTAATAAAAGGTGGTAACCATGCATATTCCCCTCAACAAGATCTGGCTAGGGCACTACACCGAACCCAACAAAATCAAGGGAATTAAATTCCCACAGAAGGCATCATTACAAAATCCCCATCGCATTAATGGCAGAAGAACCGCCTCGAGCCAAGAGACCCCAGAGATTCTCTGTGTGAATAAATCGAGTTCTTCGTTGGAAGTTAATTCCTTATTGAGAAAAGGGAATTAAATTCCCAGAAACATTTTGAATGGAATTAAATTCCATGGGTTTGAACCGCCATCATCATCTCCCTAAGGGATCATCTGAACCCTAAGTGATCTACTGTGGGAAGTCAAGTGGTCTCATATTTTGGTTAAATGACTTGAAGAAAAATGGGTTCTTTGCGAAACCCTTAATACAGATTTGAAATCCAAAAAGTTCTTTTAAAAACGAAGGCGCTTTGGCCGTTCAACACCATTACCTGAGAAGAGAGGTTCTTTGCGAACAGAGTTAAACTCTGCAGACTGTTTCAAGACAGAGAGCTAAGCTCTGAAAAACGAGAATTAAATTCTCAAAGAAGAAATTCTCAGGGGAAGAAGATGAACAAAGCGAAGGCTTCTGTGAAGAGACAGCTATTTATAGAAGACAATGAAAACGTTTCGTCTCCCCAGATCCCTAGAGGAATCCAACGGTCATAAGAGGTGACAGCGTTGCACTCACGTGCGGACACGTGAGAACAACGCTGTGGGGGCATTTGTTTCCTGATTTAAAATCAGGAAAGCTTCTGGGAAAAGCTTCAGAGGAGAGTCACGTGCTTACACGTGACTAGCGGTCACGTGTTGGCACGTGACACCTTAAAAGCATCATCAAGTCGAGTTCAGCCTCCTGACTACGCTGAAGAAAATGGGCTTCAGAAAGAGTCACGTGCTCCCACGTGACCAGGGTCACGTGGCGACACGTGACATTTGAATACAAGCGTCGAAGACACACAAGTTCTCTGATCAAGTCAAGAAAAAGGATTCAGAAGAGGTCACGTGCTTCCACGTGACCAGGGTCACGTGTTGGCACGTGACGTTCAAGACAGTAGACTCGTTCTCCAGACGAACCAAGGAAAGAGAGTTCAAACAAGGGTCACGTGCTCACACGTGACCAAGAGTCACGTGGTGGCACGTGACGCTTAAGCAACAATCAGAAGAAAGGAAAAGGCTCATTCCAAAGGGGGTCACGTGCTCACACGTGACCATGGGTCACGTGGGCACACGTGACCGGCTTTCAAAGCCCTTTTTATCAACAGAATTAAATTCTGAAAGAAATGCAAATCTTTCCAAAGGAACGCAACTATATTCATCCAATCAAATTAAAGATTCGGAGGTCATTTATCTATGGAAAATCTCGGGTTTGGAAAGATTTCCCCCTTAAATCTAACCAAAATAACAAGGGAGAATCTCTGGATCTGAGATCCAACGGTGAATAAAATTCACCTAATAATCCAAAGGTCCAGAACGAATGAAGGATGCAAATCAAATCTCTCAATGAAGATTCGTCACAAAACTAACTGATTCAGCTCCCTCTCCTATAAATAGGGGCCAAGAGACACAAAAATGGGGATATACATGCGCAGAAAAGAAAAAAAGAAAAAAGGAGGAGAGCTTTGATACTTTGAAAAGACTCGGATCTTCTGCAAAAAACCCTAGGTAAGAAAGAGGAAGCCTTTTGAAAGAAAGAGAATTTAATTCTCTATAGAGTTTAACTCTAATATATAAAACAGAAGAGCAAAGTTCTTCTCTCTTTGATAAAAGATCTGCAAAGTGCACATCTCCCCTTAAGGTTGAGAATTTAATTCTCAATGGGTCGAGATCCTGCCATGCAGATCCAAAACATAGAGAAAGAATGCAAGCACGAGAATTTAATTCTCACAGAACTATAGGAATTTAATTCCTCTAAGATAAAAGTAGGGCTTGACCCTGTGTTATGGGAATTTAATTCCTTCAAAATAAAAAGAAGCAGGGTTTAACCCTAATTAAGAATTTAGTTCTGTTGCAACAATGGGAATCTAAGTCCCTTAATCATAATCTGACGGGAAACGGAAGTTTGATTCCTTAAAAAAGTTTTTTATTAGGGTTTAACCCTATTCAATTCTTCACATAAACGAGGAATCTAATTCCTACAGAAGGTTCAAGGATCGAAAGGGAAGTAGGAATTTAATTCCTTTGAAAATTAAAGCCAGAGGAATTTAATTCCTGAAAAGAAAGATCAACAGATCCTCTAGAAACTACATAGAGGCAGGGTCACGTGCTACCACGTGACCCCCCAAAACCCCTACAGAAAGCCCCTTTGAGGCAGCACCCCACGTGACCCACGTGGCCCTCAGCAGAAGCCTTAACACAAAGGCATTTGAATGCCCATCACGTGACGGCACGTGATGTTATGAAGGAAATGATAATTTCAGCGGAACAAATGAAGGCTGGGCGCCCTCACGTGCTGCCACGTGACCCTTCTTGCCTTAGTGTTTAACACTAAAATTAAAACTCCCAAGCCCAATGTTAAAACACTGTCGAGCCTTAGCATTCAATGCTGATTAAAAAGCCTTATTGGCAGGATTCAACACTGATCCGTTTTAGTGTTTAACACTAATTTGAAAAAGCCTTATTGCTGGTGTTTAACACCAATTATCTCTTAGTGTTGAACACTAATTCAACAGCCTTATTCCCAGTGTTCAACACTGATTGCTCTGAAGTGTTTAACACTAGGCTTTGGCCCAATTGGCTAGAGGGATAGAGGCAAATATTCTCCTTCAATGGACCAACAAAGAGTCAATATTCCAGACCTGACTGGACTTAGCCCAAGCTGGCCATAAGTCCTCAATTTGTGATTAACTGGGCCGGTAGGCTCATAGCATAATTGATCAGTCTTGACCCAAATTGGGCCAAGGACCATTTAATCCATCCCGGTTCTAGGGTACATCTCTTCACTCCTTTGATACTTGGCATTGTAATCCCTCAATGTCTTCAAAGAGGTGACGGGTCCCGAAGACCATTCATGATATGGACTGTGGGGTCCTTAAACCCATGCATAATGCAAAATTCCTGGTTACGTGGAACGTGGATAACGTCACTCTTTGACCCCACGAAAAACGTCCAGAGCGGATCCTGGTCCTCGCAGAGCACGGCAGTGAACCCGTGTGAAGCATCCAGAGCGGAGCCTGGTCCTCGCCTAGCACGGCAGTGAACCCGTGTGAAGCATCCAGAGCACATACCGGACTGTGGAGTCCTTAAACCCATGGACTATGACGTCCTTAACCTTGACCGAGATGTCTTTAAACTACCAACGGACCGCAATGTCCTTAAACTACCCACGGACCGCAATGTCCTTAAACTACCCACGGACCGCAATGTCCTTAAACTAGAACCATAGAGCCTCCATATGCTCTTTCGTCGGATCTAAACGGTCCTGTTTAAGTTGATCTTAGCCTCAAAAATGGCTAACGCGTCCTTAAACCTTCAAGCAGACTGGACTACGAATCCCCCCTAATTAACTCTGGCTCGAGGGTACATCTCTGAACTCCTCTGACATCCGTCGTTGAAATCCCTCAACGTCGTCAGAGAGGTGACGGGTCCTGACGGCCACATAGACGATGATTGGAACAATGGAGTTCAAACACTCCTTTGTCGGATCTAAACGATCCCGTTGAGTTGATCTTAGTCACAAAGTTAGACTAACGTGTCCTTAACAAACGTTTGAGTCGATCTTAGCCTCAAGTGTGGCTGACGTATCCTCAAACCAAAACCCCCAAACCCAAATTTAAGATAATGCGGATTTGGACCAGTCCATGCCCTACGGGCGACAACATAACTCAGTCTCCGTAAACGATCCACGGGCAATGAAACATAAAACAAGAACACACGACACGAAGTGACCATCTGGAGAAGGAGAAAGTTGTTACCGCAATGCGGTAGCGTAATTAACTGCAGGGGCTTGCGCCTGCAGGGAAGAGCGTCCCCACAATCAAAAACCCCTCGAACGAGGGGGAATCTGACGAAGTCTGCTACATCGGACGCATCCGTCTAGGCCTCCGATTTATGGCGCCACGGATCGAATTGGCATCTTCGGAGAGGTGGACGGATAGCACCAATTAGCATCTGCCCCGAATTTCAGGCGAGACAGCCCATGTCTCGGCCGCCATTCGGAGGGGAACATGTACGTGACATGGCAATTATTGATGATGATGTGTGTGAGCCGGCAAGTAAGTGTATGTGGAACATACGCATCATCGATAATGGTGCTGGTGTCCTGACAGCATGATCTCAATATTAACATATAAAAACACAATATAAGCATGCGATGCGATGCGAACAACAATAATATACGGGAGCTAAATAATAACGCAACAATAAGGAATTTACAATACTATACAAGTGTCAAAACTGGTTTGCCATTTGAAATAATATGAATCGTGGTGTTTTGAAAATAAGGGCTACGGTGTTTTTAAGAAAAGATACGTCCTTTAAAATACCCGTAGAATCCCTTGTACCGTATTTAAAATACACACGATTCGTTGGTTTTGAAATAGGTATGAGTCAAATCTACTCTAACATCTACAAATAAACTACAGGACTGAGCTAACAGGCTAAACGAAAGGTTAGGAAACCGCCTAACATCTGAGTCGATACATATATAATATATAATAGTCGGTGATCCCGCCTCAATAGCATCCCATACGATACCCTAATATGATATGACATCCTCGAGTCAAGAGTGCGGATCTATCATCAATATATAGCTCATACGGGAAATCCGTCGTACGGCCTCCCAAATCTGGGTACGGGTCAAAGTCACATTATCTCATTATTTGTCTGGTATCCTTTTTATCAATTATCATGATCCGGGGTACTGATCTACGTCTAGTACAATACTGATACCATATATGTAAATGCATGCGTGTGTATGAAAACACCACGTCTAAAGGACCCGCTAAAATATCAAGTCGTATCTTGAATACGAACTATGTCACATCACCGATCTCACGGCCTCAAACCCAATCTCATCGACTCATCTCAAATCCCAAGTACTATCCTCATAATCCAGTATATGTATATGTATATATATATATATATATATATATACATCGTCCCATACACATGTGTGTGTGTGTGTGTATACATATCCCCATATATGCGCAGGTAAAAGAATGAATGCATGCAAGTGTATGTGCGTGTGTGGGTACAACAACTACTCTAGGGTTTCGCAAATAACACTACTAATCCATGAACATGTAACCCTATCATTAATATCCAGTCTCACAAAATATATATCATATATATAGTATATATATAGTATACTACAACGAACTGCGGGGGTGCTATACGCCATCCACCCGACTTCCCCCGTAGATATATATTTACTCACCTTGCTTCTTGCGTGCCGATGCCGATGTCGCCATCTTCATCTTCAACGTCTCGACATCCATGTGGAGATACCTACACATATAATCCAATCGCAATGCGTATTAAAATCAAGTCGGAAAACCAAAACGACACGCCAAGACCTATAGGTTAGAACCTATGGACCACGCCTTCAAAACCACCAACAACCCTCGATATCGTCGTACAAACGTCAAACCATCGAGTTAAAACCAAATTCCAAAAATCCAGAATTCAAAAAACGCAAAACAAAACCCCGAATCAAACAGCAACACAAGGAAATGGTCCCAGATTTTACCCTAGGTCAAATTGGTCAATTTTGCATATGCCAAGGGTCTAGTTTACTGGAGATGGAGCTACAGACCAAACACGAACCAGTTCCAACCTACCCTGGCCGCAATTTGCAGTCAGATTGATTAAAATTACGGCCATGGAAGGGGGTTAGGGGCTAGGGTTTCAGTGGGGGGTTCTAGGTTGCCTGCACACTCCTCTGTGTTTGCAAAATATTTTTCAGAGGCTCCGGGTGTTAGCAGATTTCATTATACTCTCACAGAATCCACAATTTTTCTGATATCGGGTTTCTAAGTTCGTATTCCAGTGTTAAGTCTCAGGTTTTAGCCCAATATGATATCACTGACGGGGTTTAAGGTCACTATTAAGTCAATTACACTATTTCAATTTAAAATCCCTTCAAACCCTAACTAGGAATTTTCAAAGTTCACCAAACCGTATCGAAACACTTCTAAACTTGTATGGGTACTAAGGTAATGGAAATACAAAGCTAATGGTGCATAAATTACCTCAATTGGCAACTCAAGAATTTTCTTGAGTTTCCCAAAGTCCTCAAAATTCGATTTTTCTTGGTCCAATGTGCTTCCCTTAAGCTTGTGCTAGCTTTTTATGAAAAGGAGATGGGGTTTTGGGTTTGTTTTGATGGTGTTTTGTGAGTTTTGAAAAGGAGGGAGGAGAGAGTGCTGCCATTGAGAGAGGGAGAAGAAATGGTGAAGAGATGAAGAGAGAAACAATGAGCCATCACTTTGGTTTGACCCCTCACCCTCTCTCTCATGCCCATCCCTCTTGTCATCATTGCCTCATTGACTTTTCTTTTTTCTTTTGTTTTCTTCTCTCAAATAAAACAACCACCATGATATAAAACATTAAGAAAAGCCATGATAAAAATGTAACAGGTGTAAAAATGACATGATGCATGTCATGTGCACAAAACAAGCTTAATGCGCGATTAGCGATATTTAATCGCGATTAGCACTAAAAGTGAATATAATAAATCATAAAAATTCATAATTTGCTTAAATCACATAAAGCACCCTCTTCTTAGTAATTTCTATAATTTTCCAAAATTTTCCCAATTTATCGGTATTTAATTATACCGCCCTATTAAAATATTCAATATTTTATTATTTAATTATAAAAATTCCCAAAAATAATATTTTATTTTTCTGAAATGTTACAATCTTCCCCCTTAAAGAAATTCGGTCCCCGAATTTAAATTTAAACACCTCAAATACTAAAATATTTCAGTAAAAGGTCCAAGTCGTCGGGGCTCCGAAACCATCAATACATAAAACACGTCGTAGCGCAAAGCGTGCGCATAAACAATGAGCAGATAACTCAAAATCAAAACTCCGTCAAGCATCCCGAAATTATCGGAGTCAAGGGGGAGACATCAATGTCTAAATCCAATACGAAAACCAACATGATATACATCAAATCTATACATGTAAACATCTGAAGGAAATGCATGCCAAATCTTTCACGTTGCTGTGCGATGAGCATAACACTGCACAGTGGCGGACGTCTATAGTAAGAAAATAGCTATATCTATATATATCCTTTGTTTAGTCTGCACGTCCCGCCGTTTTGAAAATAATTTAGAAGGGTTTCCTTGTTTTAACGTTTCGTGTCTTATCAGACACGTAGGCAAATACTGAGACTATAGCTCTTTCTTTGGAAATCCCTTCGATATCTATCAATGCATGCAAATTATACTCAGGTACTGTCCTCGGACTAGTCCTGTCCAGCTACTATACCCAATAGCAAATATCATAAAAACGTACTGCTCCATAAGAAATCAATCCCAAAGTATGCATAAGAATGCCGCGTGCGTCTGGTGCGCACGGAAATCAAAATCCATGAATGTGCCATACATGTGCACAGAAACAAATCTAAGTGCATCGGGTGTGCATGAAACATCTGTCAAGGGCAACAGGTGTGCATGACAGCAATATCAGGTGCATCTGATATGCACGAAGAATCTTGATTTAGTGCATCTGGTGTGCACCTAAATCGCATCTCAAATCATGCGTCTAACATGCGCGAAATCACGAAATCCAATATCAAGCGCCGAACATGCGCAAAATCTCATCCCAGCGCGTAAAATATGCGCAAGAATCCAATCAGGTGCACAAGGTGCACAAAATAAATATCGAGTATCACAATCGAAATCGACGGTATACAACACATCTCAATCCAAATCAGGTATACCGTGGTATCAAATCTTACAACCATGTGCATCAGCGTGCACAAAATCTAATCAAACACTAAAAGTGCATGAAAACTATGCCGTAAGCATAAGTCAAATCATATGCATGCCCTAGGCATGAAATCAAAATCAATATCTCAAGTAACATCGAATCGAAGTCCTGTGCAACTGTAGTGTACAAAATACGTATCAATGCACTGCAAGCATATGTGAACTATACTGAGTGTGAAAATAAAATCGTGTGCGTACCATAAGCACAAAATCAACTCAACTGTATGAGATCCATGAAATCATAAACATGTGCAACCAAGGCACAAAACGATATCAAGTGCAATAACTGTGCACAAATCATAAATCAAAACAACGGTGTATAAAGCATATCTTAAGTAAAATAACTGTGCACAAAACGTAAATACTCAGTAGGTGCAGCCATGGTGCACAAAAACAAATATCATGAAACTCAGTCATCAAAACTCAATCATGCTAATAGATCGCCCAGAATACCGAAATCAAGTATGGCGGAATAGTCCCGCTCAAGCACATCCTCTAAGAGTCTCTGGCCAACTGTCATGGTCACTCATATCATGTGTCGACGATGCCGAACTCTGGCCTGCTGGGTGTGCGTAATAGGGCCGCTCCTGGGTTCAAGTCTTCTCGTAAATTATTCCAGAAAGGTCCTGTCGAGGTCTCTCCCAAATCTCGTCTCTGCTGAACTGTCCGGAGGTTATCACCCTTTACTATATCTGTTTCTGGTTCCGGAACGGCTGCATACTCATCGCGACTCCTTCCGGAAGATATATCCATATACAACGCCTCTGCATGCGTATCACATCTCTGATGTCGGCGGAGTGGAACGTCATCTCATCAAGATCTCGTACGAACCTCTTACTCCACTATTCTCTAATTTCGACTGCTTCGGACTCGTCTCTTCGTGGCTGCATGGACTGCGCTCCGACGGCTATACTCGTATCTGGAGTCTCCCAAGCAATGCATCCCATCATATGATATCCGAATGAAGTCGAACATTTCGATCGATTCGTCAAAGTTCCATAATCCCCCAAGAGCTCAACATCTTGGGTACAGTTTAATAGTATCGAATACGTGCCACAGCACCTGTGGACCAACCGTAGAAGGGCAAATCCAAGCCTCACTAATGGCACCGCTGAACTGCCGCAAACCCTAAGGTTCAAAGGCATTCCATGGTCATTATGTCGAGTTAGGATTTTATTCTTCTAGAGGGTCCATAGAATTACTTGCATGTTTTCTTCGAATAGTTTAAACTTGGAAAAATGGGTTTCTGACATTCGATCGTCTCTATCGACTCCCAACGTATCTGTGTGAAGCCTCCTCAAGCTGGAGTCAATCTATCTGATGACCCCGCATCGGGGTAAGCGAACGAACCACATGTCCTAGTCTTTCATCTTTGGTGACTAGCGACCTTATATCATATCTCAAGTACAACTCGTACAGCAATAGCTCCAACATCTGGGGCGATATCTCGTCATTCGCAGCAGCAACTGGCTCATTCGTCTGCACGATGAACAGTGCTTCAATCATCACGAATAGTCGGTGCATCGACGGTCATCACATTCTAGCTGGCCTCTATCAGTGGCACAATCCTCTGGTGCTGATCTGCATGTCTGAGAAATCTCGTAGAAGCGATCCGTCAAATGCTCATGGCGCGAAAACACAACTAAACGATGCATCTATGCAATTCGTATGTCCCTGGAATCACGCCCTGGTCAGTCCTCGTCCGTGACGAGCCCGTGCTGACCGCAACACTAGCCGTAGCTGTCTCTGCCCGTGTAATCGTGGTAACAAAACCATAACTGGTACTGATGAGGCTAGATCATAGGAATGAATGTAATACTGAGCAAAGAAATGTACATCCTAAGGCTTCTTAAGCGGAGTATCGTATCGTAAGTATGCCGCGGAACATGCACACGGTACGTCACTCTACTTGAGTCACCTACTCCATCAACCAAGGGTCATCCTACACTCAGAAGGTAAAACCTAACGCTCTGATACCAACTTTGTCACGACCCGAAAAGTACGGAACCTGACCGGCACTTAAATTACGAGACGTCTCGAGGCGTACGTAATCTAAGTAAGCCAAAACCCAGAAATCCAAACCAAGTAAAGCAGTAGAGTGAAGGAAAAACCAATTTAAAGCAAGTAGTTTTAATAAAATAAGCCGAATATGCGTTTTTAAAACATCAAGTCTTTTCTAAAAATTTCGGCAGAGTTTCCTTTGTAAAAACTGACCCCAAACAGGTACAAAACCTGATAAAACATATATAATGGATGATAAAAGGCATCCCCAAGCGGGAGCTAGCTCTTCGTCAATCGACGGACAAAACCACACAATGCAATATAATATACAACGCCAAAGGCGAGGATCAAAGCTCAAAAGAAACTCAAAATCATCAAGAAAACCATAATAATACAACGCGCGACTCTAAGGTCGAAATAATAATACACTGGTCTTCTAATTCTAACAAATAATACAAGTCTGGTTGATGGAGTTTTACTAGATACAACTGGATATAAATATAAATATAATGGTGGTCACGATGCAATGAAACCACCTACCAAAGCAATCACCCGGAAGGAACAGTGTACCAGCAAGCCGCAATGAAACATGTACGGCAAATCCTATAAGGAACTGTGGCACAACGGGGGTGAGTTGCCAACTCGTGAGTAGAAAACATCTACGAGTAAAAATCGCATGTATAACTCAATCCTAGGTCATACGATCAGTAATATCCTCAAATAATAATAATATGGCCTGAAGCATAATATAAAGGTAAGGGTAAACATTTATCCATAAGTGTAATCCCATGTGCTCGTGTCAGTTCCTCAGGTAGCAATGTATCATATGTATGAGGTATGAATGTAATGTAATGAAATGAGTGAGACAACTGTTTTCTTTATTTAATGGGATTTCTGTATGTATATAAATCGAGTATCATCAATGAAATCAATAGAGAAATCCGTGTCAAGTATCGACACAAAACATAAATCCCAATATCTCAATATCTCAGGCTCCGGCTACCCGGACTGGCCCGTATCATCAAATTTCAAAATCTCAGTGTCTCAAATCTCAATATCTCAGGCATCCGTATCATCTGCGGGATCGGCCCGCGGGCTCCGGCAGAATGGATCAGCCTATATCCATCTCATGACTCCAGTCGGTATCCTCCGGATAACCGACGAGTCCAAAAATATCACCGGTAGGTAGTGCCCCCTGCCAGGCTCATCATCCTCCATGAAATCACTCTTGCCTCGGGGTACCTCACCGGGTCCACCATGTACCCGCAAACGGTTCATACGACTCCTCGAATCGGATCTCGAAATCCATCTCATAACCGAGAAAACATCATGGTGGACGACTCATATATCACGAGAAAACCGCATTTTTCATTTTCAAAAAGAGAGAGAGAGAGAAGTTTATATATATTCTTGCGGTTTCCTCCCAAATCCAGGAAATCTCATGAAAATCCGAAATCCAATCATCAATAGCGAGTAAACAGTGAATAATAATATGCATGAAATAGCAAGTAATAACTGCAATGTCTAAACTGGCATATAAAGCAAGTACACTATATCATGTCGAAACTATCAGTTAACAAGCTATGTCAATGAAATGATATTCTCTAAAGTGTACGTGACATGGCAATTACCGATGATGATGTCTGTGAGCCGGCAAGTAAGTGTATGTGGAACATACGCATCATCGGTAATGGTGCTGGTGTCCTGACAGCATGATCTCAATATTAACATATGAAAACACAATATAAGCATGCAATGCGATGCTAACAACAATAATATGCGGGAGCTGAATAATAACGCAACAATAAGGAATTTACAATACTATACAAGTGTCAAAACTGGTTTTGAAATAATACGAATCGTGGTGTTTTGAAAATAAGGGCTACGGTGTTTTTAAGAAAAGATACGTCCTTTGAAATACCCGTAGAATCCCTTGTACCGTCTTTAAAATACACACGATTCGTTGGTTTTGAAATAGGTAGGAGTCAAATCTAGTCTAACATCTACAAATAAACTACAGGACCGAGCTAACAGGCTAAACGAAAGGTAAGGAAACCGCCTAACATCTGAGTCGATACATATATAATATATAATAGTCGGTGATCCCACCTCAATAGTATCCCATACGATACCCTATTATGATATGACATTCTCGAGTCAAGAGTGCGGATCTATCATCAATATATAGCTCGTACGGTAAATCCGTCGTACGGCCTCCCAAATCTGGGTACGGGTCAAAGTCACATTATCTCATTATTCGTCTGGTATCCTTTTTATCAATTATCATGATCCGGGGTACTGATCTACGTCTAGTACATTACTGATACCATCTATGTAAATGCAAGCGTGTGTATGAAAACACCACGTCTAAAGGACCCGCTAAAACATCAAGTCGTATCTCGAATACGAACCATGTCACATCACCGATCTCACGGCCTCAAGCCCAATCTCATCGACTCATCTCAAATCCCAAGTACTATTCTCATAATCCAGTATATGTATATGTATATATATATATACACATAGTCCCATACCCATGTGTGTGTGTGTGTGTGTGTGTGTGTATCCACATATACGCACAGGTAAAAGAATGAATGCATGCAAGTGTGTGTGCGTGTGTGGGTACAACAACTACTCTAGGGTTTCGCAAATAACACTACTAAACCATGAACATGTAACCCTATCATTAATATCCAGTCTCACAAAATAGATATCATATATATAGTATATATATAGCATACTACAACGAACTGCGGGGGTGCTATACGCCATTCACCCGACTTCCCCCGTAGATATATATCTACTCACCTTGCTTCTTGCGTGCCGATGCCGATGTCGCCATCTTCATCTTCAACGTCTCGACATCCACGTGGAGATACCTACACATATAATCCAATCGCAATGCGTATTAAAATCAAGTCAGAAAACCAAAACGATACGCCAAAGCCTATAGGTTAGAACCTATGGACCACGCCTTCAAAACCACCACCAACCCTCGATATCGTCGTACAAACGTCAAACCATCGAGTTAAAACCAAATTCCAAAAATCCAGAATTCAAAATATGCAAAACAAAATCCCGAATCAAACAGCAACACAAGGAAATGGTCCCAGATTTTACCCTAGGTCAAATTGGTCAATTTTACATATGCCAAGGGTCTAGTTTACTGGAGATGGAGCTACAGACCAAACACGAACCAGTTCCAACCTACCCTGGCCTCAATTTGTATCCAGATTGATTAAAATTGCGGCCATGGAAGGGGGTTAGGGGCTAGGGTTTCAGTGGGGGGTTCTAGGTTGCCTGTACACTCCTCTGTGTTTGCAAAATATTTTTCAGAGGCTCCGGGTGTTAGCAGATTTCATTATACTCTCACAGAATCCACAATTTTTCCGATATCGGGTTTCTAAGTTCGTATTCCGGGGTTAAGTCTCAGGTTTTAGCCCAACATGATATCACTAACAGGGGTTTAAGGTCACTACTAAGTCAATTACACTATCTCAATTTAAAATCCCTTCAAACCCTAACTAGGAATTTTCAAAGTTCACCAAACCGTATCGAAACACTTCTAAACTTGTATGGGTGCTAAGGTAGTGGAAATACAAAGCTAATGGTGCAGAAATTATCTCAATTGGCAACTCAAGAATTTTCTTGAGTTGCCCAAAGTCCTCAAAATTCGATTTTTCTTGGTCCAATGTGCTCCCATTGAGCTTGTGCAAGCTTTTTGTGAAAAGGAGATGGGGTTTTGGGTTTGTTTTGATGGTGTTTTGTGAGTTTTGAAGAGGATGGAGGAGAGAGTGCTGCCATTGAGAGAGGGAGAAGAAATGGTGAAGAGATGAAGAGAGAAACAATGAGCCATCACTTTGGTTTGACCCCTCACCCTCTCTCTCTCATGCCCATCCCTCTTGTCATCATTGCCTCATTGACTTTTCTTTTTTCTTTTCTTTTCTTCTCTCAAATAAAACAACAACCATGATATAAAACATTAAGAAAAGCCATGATAAAAATGTAACAGGTGTAAAAATGACATGATGCATGTCATATGCACAAAACAAGCTTAATGCGCGATTAGCGATATTTAATCGCGATTAGTACTAAAAGTGAATATAATAAATCATAAAAATTCATAATTTGCTTAAATCACATAAAGCACCCTCTTCTTAGTAATTTCTATAATTTTCCAAAATTTTTCCCAATTTATCGGTATTTAATTATACCGCCCTATTAAAATATTCAATATTTTATTATTTAATTATAAAAATTCCCAAAAATAATATTTTATTTTTCTGAAATATTACAATTACATTCACTGATGATCTCTCAAGATTCGGACATATGTTCTTGTTGAAACACAAGTCTGAACGTTTTGAGATATTCAAAGAATATAAGTTAGAAGTAGATAACCAAAAACCGGGTATAAGTATTATGTCCTTTGATGTGATTAGAGAGGAGAATACTTGAGCACGGAGATCCTGGACTATTCTAAGAGAGAATAAGATTCTCTCTCAGCATTACTCCTCCGTATACACCACAGCACGTTGGTATATCGGGGCGGAGCAATCGCACCCTATGTGATATGGTGTGCTCTATGATGAGTACTACTGATTTGTCCATTTCCTTTTTGAGGGTTATGCACTTGTGAAGCTGCATACCTATTGAATAGGGTTCCAATCAAATCAGGTGCCTACCACTCCATATGCGATATGGTATGGAAAGAGCCCATCTCTTACGGATGTTAAGATTTGGGGTTGTCCGGCCTATGTCTAAAAGCAAAATCCTGACAAGCTCGAGGCAAGATCAGTTCTGTGGAAGTTTGTTGGATATCCCAAGCATTCGCAAGGGAATATCTTCTACCGCACTGAGGAGCAAAAGGTGTTTTGTTTCTCAGCATGCCACCTTTTGGAAAGAGAATTTCTTGTGAAGAAATTAATGGTCATAAGGTAGAACTGGAAGGAGTTCCAGCTATACAAACTGCAGCTGATGATTTGGTAGAACCAGAGGATTCAATAGCTCCCGACGAATCTGAGCCTCTCCGCCAATCTAGTAGGGTTCATCACCCACCTGAGAGATACTTCGGTTTTCTCTATGACAGTAGGAGCGAGGATTGTATCATGAGATGATGACCCAACTAGTTTCGAGCAGGCCATCAGGAGTGGAGACTCTGTGAGAATGGCTGGATGCTAAGCGATCTGAGATGGAATCCATATACACCAACAAAGTATGGACTTTGGTTGCTTTATCTGAAGAGTTAAATCCCCATCAGGAGCAAGTATATCTTGAGAAGATTACTTGGTGTACATGGAAAAGTTGAGACTTTCAAAGCTAAGACTGGTTGTAAAAGGTTCTCATCATCGACCAGGTTTGGATAATGATGAAACTTTTTCTAGTGTCTATGCTTAAGTCCATCCAGATCCTACTTGCCATTGCTACATACCATGACTACGATTTCTGGTGGTTGGGTGCTATGACTGCTTTTCTAAATAGTGATTTAGAAGAGAACGTCTATAAGTACACAGCCAGAGGGATTCGTAGACAGTGGGAGAAGCGGAAACGAGTGCAAGTTGCTTTATGAGTTAAAGCAGGCATCGCGGAGTTGGAACATCTGTTTTGATGTGGTAGTCAAAGAGTTTGACTTCATCAAAATAGTAGATGAACCTTGTATATACAAAAAGGTAGTAGGGAGTATGGTGATGATCCTCGTATTGTACGTGGATGACATACTCTTGATAGGAATGGAGTTTCCGATGCTACGCTCGGTCAATCTCCACTTATCACAAGGATTCTCCATATAGGATCTAGGTGATACTTCCTTAATCCTGGGTTTTGGATTTATGAGATAGATCTAGTTGGATGTTAGGATTCTCACTAGGTATAGTGAGATGGTATCAATCGATCCTGGGGAGAATCACTGGATAGCTTCCAGGGTGGTAAGGTCGACTGAATGTCAGTCACAGACATTGTCTTTACCCTCAGTGGAGGGATGGTATGTTGGAAGAGTTCCAAGCTAGATACCGTGACACACTAGACGATAAAGGCTGGATACATTGCTATCAAGGATGCTACCAAAGAGGTAGTCTGAATGTATATTAGTTCATGAGATGAACTTCGTTCCTACCATTGTGAGACAATGGAGTTGTGGCTTTGGCCTAGGAACCCCCATCCCATCAGAGATCAAGACGTATTCTTAGGCAGTATCACCTGATCATGGAAATGGATGATCTCCAGGGAGATCAAGGATAGGAGAGTAGACACAGAGGACAGCAGCGCGGATCCACTCACAAAGGCCTATTTCCCAGTAGAGACTTTTATGGGATGGTTGAGTATGATATACTTCAACCACTGTTGATTGTTGGGTATGAGATACTACAACAGATGGCCCTTGGTGTTTGACATCAGAGACAGTATACGGGTGCTCAGTGGAGACTGGGTACACTGGACGGACTCGCCGAGAACTCCCAGATGGTATTATACCTCACGTCAGATGGCAGTTCTCTGGTGACACTGGTACAGGTTAGTCTGTAGACCCGAGATCGTCATAGAGTCTTGTGTGATTCCCACTGTGCTTTGATTTCCACCTTACCACGTTCAAGAGAACGTGCAAAACAGTGGCTTTTGGGTACAGTCCCGAGTCACATGGAGGCAATGAGCGATAGGAGGAGTTTCGTCTCTCCCGGTATTGGGAGTTGATGTTGCGCTGTGCTCGATTGGCTATAACAGGAAGTCCTTGGCCAAGGCTGCTTCAGAGATATACTGGTAAGTGTTATCAATAGTTTCTCGACCCATTATGAGCCTCATATCGACACGACTTATCGAGTTACTGGGGTCTGACGTTTTCCACCCCTAGACAATATATGCGACATATCAGACGAAGAGACCGGACAGTACGGTAGTGTTACTGATTGGATTCGCAGGAGTACGAGCAGGCTTGCTTGTTGATCTTCTGATCGCTCAATAACCGGGTGGCCGTTACGTTTAGCAGACCGCTTGCGGCTTGTGGGTGTTTGATATGATCATCACCTACTGCCGGCGTATTGACGAGTCTTTAGAGTCCTACACAGGGGTTTCGTGGCTCAAGCGAAACGGAGTAGGAGCACATATGTGATATGTGCGGGACCGAGATTGATACGATATGAGATACCGTATTGTATTCTCGCGATATATGACATCGGTTGGTTATATGCGATATAGTCGGGTTATTGGATCAAGTGTTGATTCGATAAGTTGTTACACATGATATTAGTCGGTTATATGTGATATAGCCGGATTATTAAATCAAGAGTTGATTTAATAATTTAATGTATAATTATATATTAGATATATTACATTACATTAACTAGTATTAGCTCACTTATGATTCTTTTCTCACTTGATGTGCACATTGTATATATGCAATATATTTTTGTGTACATGTTTTGTGTCATGCTTGATGATACATGTAAGATGGGTGTATGAGAGTTATACCATGTTATGATTAATCCTAGGGGTTTTAATTGATTAAGTAATTCAAAACTAAAGTGTTTTGTCAAGGCAAGAAGCTTTTAGAAGCTTAGATATGCATTGACTAAAGTCTTCAAGTTTTGTTTTGCATTAAGATATTTGTAAACCCTACCTTTAACCTTAGCACTTAGTTAATTCTCTACATGAGTTAGGCATGAGGGCTTAACTCACCCATGGTTGCAATAATCCATTTGGATGAATTATTCTTTTTTTGGATTAACTCATGAGATGAGTTCTTCTTCTTTCTCCTCAAAAGCTTTCTAGCTCTAATGGAGGTATGAGAAAAAGTGTGAGAAAATGAATTCTAAAGTGAGCCCACTTCCTACTTCATCATCCTCTACTACTTGCCATTTAGTATAGGGTATTCTCTTCACAAAGTTCTTGACCTAGTGAAGAAATAGCTTGGGTTAGTGTATTCTCGACGTAGACCATCTTCGATCTCGAAGACATCAAGCAAGCATGTTCGTTTCTTCAAGGGAGTCTCTCTAGAGTCCGGAGTTCACGATCGCAGCGAAAGGACTACTACACGGAGCTATTGAAGTGAAGGACCGGTCTACAAAGGTTGTATTCCTTGCTCACTTCTTATTGGAAAGTGTTTGCATATTACTTTCCGTCGATTTCTAGTATATGATTCTTAGTTAGGGTTAGCTAAAACGGCGAAATTTTGAATTTGGCAAGGACGATACCTCCCGAAACCTTGCTGCCGTCTTAGGTAACCCTGCATATCTAAGGTAGACAATCTAACAACGGTGTTATCAATACGGTAATTGTCTTGGAAAAAGACACAAATCCTGCCGTCCATGTGCAGCAGTTACCGATAACATCAAAACTAATTCAGGACTTCAATTTCTTTTTACGTGTCTGACTTAGACTGAGTCTCAATCTAATAAATCTGACTTGAATATGATTCAAGTATAAACTACAATTCAACATGAATCCGTCTATTCAATCTATATCAATCTATATTGACTAAACCGAACCATGGATATACTCCATTTACATGACTATCCATTTATATCCATTCCATTTACCGATATCATGGTTTCGGCAAATCATCCATCTATATAACAAAACAATACAATCAATACAAAAGAAATTACGGGGTTTTAAAGGGGTAGATTGGTACGGAATGTGTTAGAAGTGGCACAAGACTGTAACCATAATACACCTAACCTGAATATTCATTGCCGTTGTACCGTGGCTGAACGGTTCCTTGTGCTCCGTATACCCTAGTCTTCGGAATAGTGGGATTCCTCTCGTATACACTGGCATATTCTGTACCAAGCTACAAACAGCTGCGTTAACATTATAATCAAACATTACTAGTTATACTCTCTTTCTGTCTATTCTATCTATACCCATCTTTGGGACTTACCGAGCGATTGTTCGCTGACGACATTCCTCTTCTTCTTTCTTTGGAATGTTGTCAGGTGGATCGGACTCACTGGAGATCGAGCCCAGTACTGAAGACTTGGAGCAGTTAGCATTTGACCCCGAGCTTTAGATACTTGTACATACTTTTCATTTAAGTTCATGCCATTGTTTAGGCATTGCTTTCCATTCATGTATTTACATTCCGGTTGTACTTGTAAAGAATTGTTAATAAATAAAAGTTGATGTTGATTTATATTCCTGTCTCTTGTGTACTTTTTACTTTATATTGTTTAGATACGCTTAGCGTGTTTACTTCGAAGTAAATACGTCGCGTGACCCGTCGCGTCTCCTTACCGTACACCGGGAAGCGGGGCGTGACAGTGGCGGCGAGTGGTACACCAGATATGTTGACGGATTATCTGTCCGTCCATGCCATATCTACAGATCATGTCACGGGCGAGTTTCGATATCCGATGTTGCTACCGAGGAGTATTGTGTAAGTATTAATAAATGTTCCAATTCGAATGGGATTTTGTTTTTATAACTTAAATTTAAATGGTTTACTTATGTTTGAATGCTTTATATGGTGTAAGCGCGGGTGGTGCAGTATGCGGAGATATCAGGGACTGATTCCAGCGCAGAGACCTATCCGGCCATACCGACCCCTGTCCTAGACGCCGTACATGGAGGCACCACGATGGTTGGGAGAGAGGCCAGGGAACTGGTCCCGGCTAGGCCCAGCTGAAGTTGACCTCCTCTCAGGCGGTTACTTCTGGTACACCCGTGAGCGACGTCTGGAGAAACAAATGGCCGCACTGAGCTCCTAGGTTGAGGAGTTGACGTAGATGATAGTATGCATGTTACTTCTGTTCGTATATATTTATATCTTTATAGTTCTAGTCTTTATAGCACGGATTCGAATACGGATACGAGTAAGATACGGGGACACTGATATATATATATATATATATATATATATATATATATATATATATATATAACATATTCAACAAAAACCTTAGCTTTTCAACATTTTTTGAACGTATTTATCAAATTAAAGAACTTAATTATTTTATCACAACTTAGATAACACATCATTTCAAGTCGTAAGACTTTATTTCTAGACTTAGAATTTCACAACAAGACATATAGACTGAATCTAGTACCCTTATTCTTTTATTACACAGACTTAAAAACTTTATAGATTCGGCAAGCCACTCCTTCGGCCGCGGCTGCGCAGGCCACTACTTCGGCTTCGACTCCGCAGGCTACTCATTCAGGTTCTTCTGCACAGGCCATTTCTTGGACTCCGGTTCCGCATGCCACTCCTAGTCCTGCTCCATCAGTACTCGAGTTTATGTCGTCCCATGGCTGCACCGAGAAGTAGATGCACCAGATTTCTCAGAAACTTCGAGGTGGAGCACCAGGACCGAACTAGTAGTGATATATTTATATATATTTTTATTTTTGTAGGATAACAGTTTATTTAATACATGTTGTATATTTTGGATATCGATTATTGTATACGTTGATTATGATCCTGATTTTGTATTATGTTTGTTTATTTCATTATATATTATGCATGATGTTGTATATTTTTACGTGATATATATTATTGTGTACAGGGCGACAAAATAACGGGAAAAGTATTCTTAAAAAATTATATTTTTTGTCCCTACGACTGTAAATGTATGGGCAAACATATGCCCCTACGGTCCTAACCGTAGGGGCATAGTGTCAGAAAAAATATGACATTATGCCCTTAAGGTTTACGCTGTAAAGGCATTCAATAGTCCCTACAGCGATAACTGTAAGGGCAAAGAATATAAATATACTTAAAAAATATTTAAAATACTGAACTTTGACCCTTGCGATTTAATCCGTAGGGACATAGTATAGCCCCTAAGGAGGAACCGTAGGGACAAGGTATTTGTATTTGTTAAAATAAATTTTAAAAAAATCGCCCTCACGTTTAAAACTGTAGAGACAGTTGGCGTACACCGTAGGGGCAGAGTTTCTTCCGTATATGCAAGAACTTGCCCCCATGCCATTTCGACCCACCACTACTACAAATAAGGGTTGCCCCTACGGATTTATCCGTAGGGGCAAACCCCTGTCCCTACGGCTATAGACGTAGGGATAAGAAAATACTCTGTAGGTACAAACGCCGTAGGTGCAAGTTGAAGTCCTGAACTTTCCCCTACGGACAAAAACTTGCCCCTACGGAGTTATGTGTAGGTCTAGTTTACCCTACGGAGTAGGCCGTAGGGGCAAAAAATTTATTTTATTTATGATTTTTTAAAATAGATTACTTGTACCTACGGAAGAATCCGTAGGGCCAAGTAATATCCCCTACGGAGACATGCATAGGCACATATCCGTAGGGGCAAAATATTAGGATTCCTGATATTTTGCCCCTACGGAGAACTCCGTAGGGGCATTTGTGTGCCCCTATGGATATATCCGTAGGGGCAAGCTCAACCCCCTGATACTGAGAACACAGGGGAAAATATCAGTTATCCTGATATTTTGCCCCTACGGATTATGCCGTAGGGGCAACGTCGGTACCTACGGATTAATCCGTAGGTACATATTATCAGTTTTTTTTAAAAAAAGGGCTGCCTATTTTTTTTCTCGTCCTGTGCACAATAATATATATATCGATCAAATATAAAATTAATCATCACACAATATATATCGCAGTATTCATAATCACATCTCACGCATATAATATACAAAAGAAACCAAAAAACAGAATATGATATAAATATAAACACCGTAGGACCACCAATATCAATATCGTCCAAAATGTAGTACAATATGTATCATATAAATAAATACATGTTTCAAAAAATAAGAATCAAAAAGCTACCCTATCTCGGTCCAGCTCCACCTCTGATAAACACTAGAATCTGGCGCGCCTGCTCCTCGGTCAATAAACCATGCAATTCGGAGCGTGCGGGAGTCTGAGCGGGCTGTGGAGCTGACGATGTGGTCTGCGCAGCCGCCGTTGAGGTAGTGTCTTGCGGAGCCGCGGCTGCGGGAGTCTGAGCGGGTGGTGGAGCTATAGGAGCTGTCTGCGGAACCGCAGCCGATGTAGTGGCTTGCGGAGCCACAGCCGAAGGATATGCATGTGGAGGCTCGGCCGATGTACCCTGTCGCGTCTGGACCTAACGTGTGTAATAAGCGTGTAAGAACTGTGTATTATTCGAATTCGTATCATTATCAAGTTATTTCGAAACCCCATTTGGATATCTAGTTTGGAAAACCGTAGTTTATTTTAATTAGATATGTATGTATGATTAATCAAAGCTAAGTCTACAATCAAATAAGCTCAGGCTACGTACTAATATTGGATATGTTGATATCTATACTATGACATGATATTTTACTATTAAGTAGTATACATACCAGCATCTCCTTCAACTCCTGAACGGCGGCCTTCAAGCTCTCCAGTTCCTGCTGGACACGCCGCTCACTGGAGACGGAAGAAGAAACCGCCGGGGTGGAGTCCAACCTCATATGGGCCCTGCTAGGGCCCAGTCCCTGGCCTCTCTCCCAACCTCCGTGGTGCCCTCCGTGTGCGGCGTCCAGGACTGGGGTCAGCAGCCTCGGGTCGCTCTGTCCGGTAAAATCGATCCCCGATGCCTCGGCCTGCTCAACCACCCGCTCCTACACCCACATTAAGCAGTAAAGTATAAGTATAAAATTTAAATTTGAACCTTCCAAAACTAAAATTTCAAATAGGGGTTGAATAAATATTAACACTTACGCAATACTCCTGGGTAGCGACGTCGGGATATCGAAGCTCGCCCATGGCGGGATCTGTCGAGGTGCCGTGGACGGCAAGATATGCGGACAGCACGCTCGGTGTACCACCTTGCGCCAGGGTCTGAGCTGTTTGCAATATTAGAAAATAACTCTTAATATTAGATATATTAGAAAATAACTCTTAATATTGCATTATATCACAAAGGCCGGACTATTATAATTTACCGATAACTCCATGGCTCGAGTAATATTTCTCGAGCCACCTGTATAAGTGGGGCGACCCCTCTTCGCCGACTTCCTATTCTCTGTATTTTGAGCGGCCTGTTTCTGCACAACGCATTCACATTTAGTTTTCTAATTAAGGAACACAAAAAAATAAATTATATCCTAAACAATGAATTACATTTAAAATACATACATGTTTGTGTTGAGAGTCGAAATATTCGCACAATAGAGGCCATGTCTCTACGTCGACTCTCGCAAACGCCGGAGTAGATAAGAGGGCCGCTCTCTCTGCCTCGGGGGTCGCCGTCCACAGAGAGTAGCAGTCGGCCTTCAGCTCATTCCTGCTGTATCGGACCTTGGTTTGCATGTTCTTCATCAGGCCATTGTACAGAGCATGAAGGTCGAGCACCCTCCCAGGGCAATCAGGGTCGGGTACAGGCTGAAAATCGTAATCATGCTGAAAATACAAAAAAAAACATTATTATTAGATTGCAAGTGTTAATAATAAATATATTGGATAAATCAAATGAAAATATATATTAATACCCGAGCCTGATCAAAGAAGAGGGCGAATGAGCGCCGGTGCTGCTCGCCCCACTCAACGTGAAGTGGATAGTTCTTCACGAGCCGGCTCTCATCCTTCATATATCGGCCGAACCTCTCGGCATGATGACCGGTATAGCGATAGTCAAGGGTAAAAAAGAGGGGGAATGCTGCCTCCCCCCTAGCTCTGTCAGGCCTCAGCCTATGGGACTGATTCGGGCCTCGAGTCCCCCTCTGGGGATGGGGAGGCCCTGCGTCTACAAGAAATATCAAGACAATCAATATTAAGACAAAGTTGTATTAGGAAATCAAGGTTAAAAGAAAATTGAAGTGTGATATATACCTCCGGTGACTAAAGCACGAGCCTGGGCCCGGGCAGCAGCACGAGCGGGACGATAGTTCCTTCGGTAAGGAACAGCCGGTGTCCCGGATGCGGACACCCATATTACCATCAAGTTTCATATATGAGTATCGATGAGAATATGAAGGTTTCATATTATCATCGAGTATCATATATTGGTTTTAACTTTAACATGTCGAATCACTCTCTAATTATGCGTTTGTTGTGTATTCTTGTTGTATGTGTGTGTTCCGGCTGTCGGGGGTAAGGCTTCTATCCCATTAAGAATGTATAGAGTGAACACCCATCACTTGTGCTTTCAACCGTTTCGAGTAAATTTCGGCAGCACCTCCCCGCTGTTCTCCGAGTACACTGTAATAGAATAGATAATCATTTCAAAGCTGTGAAACAACGTTGAAATGAACATCTAATCTATCTTTGTACACGGAGAACCAGCGGAAAGGTACCGACGAAATATCTCGAAACGGATGAAAACACAAGTGAATGAAGGTGTTTGCTTTATACATTCCTAACTTGTCCACACGGGACAAATCTATCGGTTACCATACGATTGAATCTTCTCATCGCATAGACTATACGACGGTTGTTAGTATCGAGCTATACCGTCCGATATTTAACAATCTTCGTATAGTTATATGTCACTACGAACATCGCACGTATGTTAACCGATAGACGGGGACTGAGTGGCGCTTTTAGTTTCATATATGAGTATCGATGAGAATGTGAAGGTTTCATATTATCATCGAGTATCATATATTGGTTTTAACTTGAACATCTTGAATCACTCTCTAATGATGCGTTTGTTGTGCATTCGTGTTGTATGTGTAACATGATTTTAAACCATTGAGATCAAGATTGATAGAACTGATCATCCTACATTGCAATGGCATTCATCTACCAAAAACTATTATTGCAATGGCATTCATCTATAACAATCAACAATTAAAACTACAAATGTAGGATACTGATATCATAAAGCGTTATACGCAACATATGAATTCACATGACTGAAACATGCATCAAAAAAAGATGTTCATCCAAAAGAAAGGCCACTGTCAACAAATATAGACAAATACGTCATAAAAACAGTAACTAATTAACAAGTTGATTAGCATCTGGATCAAGAAAATGATAGGAAAAACAATTGACTATGATCTATAATGACAAGTCTATTACCATGACTCTCGACTAACAAAGGTGGTTTTTCATCCTCGGTAGCTTGATAATTGGGATTTCATGGCGAATAAAAATATGCATATGCCGTTTGACCGGGAACTTCAATAGGAAACTCAATGAGGTAGGGTGTACTGAAGTACGCTTTGTATTTCGCTATATCAGGTGATGAAGCCCAAGCCCTAGCTAGCCCCAGCCCCACCCCAACCGAACCCTATCGAAGGTAAAGAACGTCCTTACACTTTCAATGTTCACGAAAACCTATCGGCTTTCTAAGAAATTTTTTCGAATTTCGTTTCATTGTTTTCAAATTTGACAATTCCTACAGGTTTCGATTTGGTTTGAGTTGGGGTTGAGATTTCAGGTTAAATTATTGCAAAAATTTAGAATTTATAGATTCAATTGAGAATTCAATTACTAGAAGATAGTTACTCCTATTGATTGATGGCACTATAATTGCAGCAACTTATCTACAAAGAGATATAAGGGATTATATTGAGCTATTTTTTATTGTACAACTAAAATTTGTGCTGAATTTATGAGAAGAGATAATTGTGACTCAATGTGTCAACTTGCTGACTTCATGCATGAGGGATACAAAAGAGTTATTATAGCATCCTACATTGCAATACAATTTTCATAATTAATATAATAGCTCTGCGGTCTGAAGATAATATCTGTATGTAGTAATTGTTGAGCAGTAGTTTCTGATTATCATTATTTATTTTTGGTTAAAGACAACAAAAACTACAACACGAAAGACACGAATTCTTCCCATGTCTCCATGGAAATTGAGGCAATATCCTCATAGACTACATTGTGGACCTGCATAAGATCGGCCCTGGCTCCTCCACCATCTACCGCGGCCGCGATCCCCTAGCCCCAGCCCAGCCCAACCCCAACCGAACCCTAGCCTCAGCCCCAGCCCCAGCCCAGCCCAGCCCCACCCCACCCGAACCCTAGCCCCAGCCCCAGCCACAGCCCAGCCCTAACCCCAACCCCAACCGAACCCCAGCCACAGCCACAGCCCCAGCCCCAACCCCAACCGAACCCCACAACCGAACCCTAACCCTAACCCTAACCGAACCCGATGCCGACGCCGACACCGATGCCAAACCCTCACCCCTACCCGAACCTGGCCTGAACCCTAGACTACATCATCAAAATTAAAAATAATTTGAGATTTAATTACTAACCGTGCGCGCGGTGGAGGAGATGACAGAAATCGGTGGTCGACGACGATCGGCGAAGGTGGCGACGAGACGCGGGAAGTCGACGAAGGTGTGAGAACGACCGACGAAGGTGGCGACGAAGCGCGGAGCGCGGTGGCGACGAGGAGCGGGAACAGGCGATGAGAGGCGCGGGTGTGAGAGAGAGAAATTTTGGGAACGATGAATAATTTTTCTGTGCTTTTTTTTTATTAATAACCTATTTAGATGCCCCTACGGGCATAACCGTAGGTCCATCGTTTGCGGCTCCGTAGGGCCAAACAAAAAATTAGAATGTAAGGCACCGTAAGGACAACGATGTGGCCCTACGGATAAATCCGTAGGGGCAAGAAATATTTGCCCCTACGGATTCCTGAATCCGTAGGGGCAACCCCATATCGTAGTAATGTACGGTCTATATTTTTCCCTCTACGATAGGCACCGTAGGACATCCCTAGATTGTAGTTTGGCTGAATCCCAAAATTTTGGGCTATTCCTTGCAAACAAGGAATCCGTAGGGGCAACCCCATATCGTAGTAATGTACGGTCTATATTTTTCCCTCTACGATGGGCACCGTAGGACATCCCTAGATTGTAGTTTGGCTGAATCCCAAAATTTTGGGCTATTCCTTGCAAACAAACATCCCCTAGGTGGAGTATGGCTTCATTTCTATTTCAATGAAGTATCAATTGGCCTTGAATCTCCAGTCAAAATCTCAAAGTGCTTTGTAAGGTACGCAAGAAAATACAAAGTGCAGATAAGCATGTAACAGAATTTTGCATGCATGGATCTCGAGGTCCCCTAATACTACAAGGTACCTGATGTTTCGAAGAAACAGTCGCTATTGGTCGTACTCAGAGCTGGAGGCTGGAGCCTCTCTCTTGTTTGATTCTTCCACTCATGTTGTGGACAAATTACAACGTTTAAGAGATGGCTGCAATCAGCAGTTGTCACGTGGATGGTTGTCTTTTGAGCAAGCCTTAATTACAATTTTGAATATTATGAACCGCTAGATAATAATAACAACGTCTTGCGTACCCATCCGGTTAATTAAATATCTTAGGCTTACAAAAACCACTCCATCTTTCAAATTCCATAAGGATTTATTGCAAATTTAAAATAAAATGAGGCATAATTAAAAGTTTTGAGTCATGTGTGATTACACTGTCAGTTGTAGAGCAGTTACAGTATTTAATTCATCTGAAAGATACAATAAAGCCCCTGAAACCTTCTTAATAAATAATGAGATGAAGATGCAATACTTCTGAAGTGAATCATTATATAGTTGAATAGATGCAACCGGTTGGAAGGTTGTTTCTTATTAAAGAAAAATCCCATCCGATGGTTTTTATCAGACTGCTTTTGAAAATTCGAAATACAAAAATCAAAATCTTTGATTTGATTTGTCAAAAAAACAAAAAAAAAAAAAAACAAGAAAGCTTTGCTAATAAGTGGCCAAGCCCCCTATCAACGACAGAATACCTTTCACATTAAGGCCGGCTAGACATGAAGCCTGTTTAACCTATTTTGTACAATTAAGTTATGATTTGTATGCAACCTATTATATGGACTCCGACTTCTTTCCATCCATTTGGCAAAAAACTTATTTCCATGAATGAAGAAATAAACCATGGTAGAAAATGTAACAAGTATTTGTAAATGTGATATGGTGCATGTCATGTGCGCAAACCGGATTAATGCAAGATTAGAGATATTTAATCGCGATTAGCATTAGAATAGAATATATTTAATTATATAACAATCTATAAACGCTCAAATCTTATAAAACACGCTCTTTTCAGTAATTCCTATAATTTTCTAAATATTTCCCAATTTATCGGTATTTAATTATACCGCGATAATAAAATATTCATAATATTAATTATTTAATTATAAAAATTCCCAAAAATAATATTTTATTTTTCTAAAATGTTTGTCACGACCCGAAATGGCATGTGACTGGCCCTTGAATCATATGAAGTCTATAGGACCTCATCTAATTCAAGTAAACTAAAATCTTAGAAATCTAAACCATTTAAAAGAAGAAAGTGACGGAAAACTTGTTTTAAAGTTGCATATAATCACTTTGAAAAGTCGTTGCAAACATTTTTAAAACATAATATCTTTTCCGAAAATTTCGGCAGAGTTTCCTTTGTAAATACTGGCCTCAAAAGGGTACAACATGCATAATATATAAAAAGGCATCCCAAGCGGCAGCTAGCTCTTCGTCAATTGACGGTCACAACCACGCAAGCAATATAATATACAACGCCGAAGGACGAGGATCAAAACTCAAAAAGGAAACTCAAATCATCAAGAAACCATAATAATATAATCGCGATTCTACGGTCGAAAGAATATACAACGGGTCTCTAAGGTTAAATAAATATACAAGTCTGATTGGTGGAGTTTACTAGATACAACAATGTAAATAAAATACATGGGTGGCGGGATCACCGACTATATATATATATATATATGTATATATGTATATATATATGTATATATGTATATATATGTATATATGTATATATATGTATATATATATATATATATATACTCAGACTTAGATGGTTTTTCTTACCCTTTCGGTGAGTCTGTTAGTTTAGTCCAGTAGTTTACTTGTAGACGTTAGACTAGACTCGGTCATACCTATTTTCAAAACTAACAAATCATGAGTATTTTAAAGACAGGCCAATGGATTCTACGGATATTTCAAAGGACGTATCTTTTCTTAAAAATATCGTAACCCTATTTTCTAAACACTACGATTCGTGTTATTTCAAACGGCCAATCTTATAAAAGAATCAGATTAACTGTATGACCCGCATATGTTAATGTAGATTCTCTATTGTTGCATTTATTATTCAGTTTCCGCATATTTTTGCTGTTCGTATCGTATTGCATGCTTATACTTGTGCTTTTATTGTCATATGAAATCATGCTGAATTATTTCCCACTCGTAAATTTTACCGATATATTCTAACTACCAACTTAATATATGACTGCCATCAATGAGCAATGGCTCAGTTGGTATCCCTCATTGGGGAGAGTGCTGGGCTCGATCCCAGTTGAGTAAGTGGCCATAATTTAAAGCTTTTAGGACAAATGCATGGGCCCTCGAAGTGTGTGCTGGATTTGTGCATGTGTGTTGTATGCATAGGGTACGGAACTGTATCCATGAAATAAAAAACCAATCTTATAAAAGAATCAGATTATTCATTGCTCATGTAGAAAACAAGGATGATCTTAAGGTTGGTCTAGATTGGACCAGCCTCCCACCCTAGATCCATAACCATACCTAGCAGTTTAAAGTATATGATAATCTCGTAACACCTAACCTTTTGGTTGGATATACATTGAATTTTTCTCTTGATAACTTCGATTAAAAGAAGATAGAAGCCAGACGAAGAAACAAGTAGGGAAACGAGTTTATAAAAAGGATTTACAGATAAAACAGTGTATGTAGATCACCCCATGATCATGTGTCTATTGCGTGCAATTTTGAAACCAGCCATGTTTACATGTTTTAATGCAAAATCAAGATGGTTTATATTAGCGAAAATTGTTAAAAAAACATAAAAAATTAAACTTGGTAAAGCTGTCTGCGGTCAAAATTCCCTGGTCTGAAGAATATTATCAAAAACATCCTGGAAAAGTTTTCCAGTGTCAAAAACGCATTGCGCGCAATAGCTACATAGTGGCTTGCAATATATAGTCTACCGTAATACTTATGCAGTTAACCAGCATTTCTGTAAATACGCCGCGTGACCCGTCGCGTCTCCTTACCGTACACCGGGAAGCGGGGCGTGACAGTGGCGGCGAGTGGTACACCGGATGTGTTGACGGATTATCTGTCTGTCCATTGCATATCTACAGATCATGTCACGGGCGAGTTTCGATATCCGACGCTGCTGCCGAGGAGTATTGTGTAAGTGTTAGTAAATGTTCCAATTCGAATGGGATTTTGTTTTTATAAGTTTAAATTTAAATGGTTTACTTATGTTTAAATGCTTTATATGGTGTAGGCGCGCGTAGTGCAGTATGCGGAGATATCAGGGGCTGATTCCAGCGCAGAGACCTATCTGGCCATACTGACCCCTGTCCTAGACGCCGTATACAGAGAGCACCACGATGGTTGGGAGAGAGGCCAGGGAACTGGTCCCAGCAGGGCCCAGCTGAAGTTGACCTCCTCTCAGGCGGTTACTTCTGGTACGCCCGTGAGCGACGTCTGGAGAAGCAGATGGCTTCACTGAGTGTAACACCCGAGCCCAATGCTACAATTTTCAGTTACTGTTTGAGCATAATGTGGTACTTATTTCATTTAATTTGCTTGTTTGTTGCTTACTGTAAAATTTACCCGGCAAAGTCATTTCTACATATAACAAATTTTGGCATCTAAAATAAAATTGAAAATATTCATCTTGACCTACTTGACACCCCTAACCTCGTGGTAGCGTCCGTGCATTGTGTTTTCGTCCCGTTCCGTGAAACGGGCGAGTTTGGACGGCTACGTGCACGTACGTGTGTCCGTTTTGGGGGTATGCTTTTTGATCATAAAACACTTAATTTTAAAATTTGGATCCCGCTTAAAATCCTATTATTTCAATTTCAAATTTTTGGACCCGACCCGGGCGCGATTTGGAAATGTTTTATTTGGCGCCAAAATCCCAAATTTTAATATTATTAAAACCATCGCATATATTTTTCTAACTAACCTGATATCTTACTGTTCATTACCTATCTTTTAAATCTTTAAATTAACCTATATATATATCCTACCGTTCCTTAAAATGTTTTGAATTTTTAATTAATATTTATCCCTAACTAACGATTCCTCTTTAGCCAATCGCGTTCCTTTTAATTCCGTGGGCCCCCACCTGCAGCTCTCTCTCTCTCCACTTTTTCTCTCTTTCTCATATATTCTCTCGTACTTCTCTTTATCATTCTTTCTCTTCTTGCTTCATGTCTCGTTTCTCATTTTTTTTAACTGTTCTTTTGTTGCCGGAATTCCGTCGTGCCGGTGACGCTTCTCGAAGTTCCAGCGAGGTACCCCGACCAGTGTGGTTCCTTTGTTCGTCATTTGGGTTCATTCCGTGAATCGTGCGCCCGACGCGAGTTTTCCCCGCCGACGGTTAACGTTCCGTTTTCCCGATTCGCGACCCATCGAGGCAAGTTAATCTTGCTACATGCTATATAATTCATTTTATACCTATTTAAATAAATACCATACCTATAGTTTAAATCTAGTGCCCCATGTTTAATTTTATAACGTTTCGATATTCCGTTTGCATCCGTTTATATCATATTAAATCTAGATCATGAAAACTTATCTTGTGACATACTAGATTACATTATACTGCAACCATATCATTTAAAATATATATCGTCGTAATATTTATTATTATTATCTTTAATTAGTATATAATTTTCATTTTATAATGTTATACATTTGAAAATCTTATAGTTTACACATGAAACGTTGTTGAAAAATCGGATATGACAAGTCTGAAATTTACTGTACACCTTATCTTATAAAATTCATTATAAATCATAAAAAAATTATTAGTATACGTTCTTTAGTTCGTTACGAACCTAACTCAGAATACTATAACTCTATGAAATATTTACTGGCAAAATAAATTGTTTAAATAACGTAAAATGCAAATGAAAATGTCTCCAAACTGCTGTCCAGGGAAATTCCAGCAGCAAACTTTCAACTTCGAATGTTTATAACTTTTTGTAGGGACAACCTGAGATGCTTATACTTATAAAACTGAAAACCTTATTGAATTATCTTTGTTTTGGTATAAGACCCGTCCCTTTTGAAGAACGTTTGTTATTTTTAAGCTATTTTACAAATTAGGGTGACGCTGAATTTCTGAACGGAACTTTCTTGTGCATGGTTAATCAATACCACTTTTATAGTTATTAATCGGTTTGAATATGCTATCCATATTAATATTATTATATCAATATTTATATCACATATTGCTTAGTTGTACATCCCACATTACCATTTTATAGTTTTATAACTTTTCGGATACCCGTTTGCATCCATCGCATTTAAGATACATATAATTGCATTCGTAGATCACATTACTACATAATAGTGTGATATTAACACTCCATGTTTAATAAATTGCATCCTAATTAATATTGGAACTATAAATGTAACCCTAATCGATAACTGTGCATCCATATCCTTGAAATTATATCTATTTGCATATCATATTACATGTTCCAGTTTATTGTTCTGATAGTACTCATGCTTGTTTATTTATACACATGCTTATGTTAGTTGATTATGAGCACCCACATGACATCTTGTGCTTCCTGACATGACCTGTTACACTTCCTACTTGACATGACATGGTACCGTACACTCTTGACATGACATGATACCTTTATACATTACCTGGCTTGACCTGATGTACCATGGCTTTACCTGTTACCTGATTTTGTGTCTAATGCCAACAAACATAACATGTAGTCCTCATGGACCGTTCCTGTTGTCTATCCAGACAAACATGTTTACCTGATCCTGTGTTGGCATTAGTTTCTTGATTACTGGATACCTGACTTGACATACACATATAACTTGGGGGTATGGGGATATCAAAGGTGAAATATGACTTGTAACTCGATAGTTCACTACCTGTATTGAGTGTACATATTCCTGTTTTGTGCCTAGCGGCATGTCTCGGTTTCAACCGAGAATATTGTGGCCGTGGTCCCGGGTATGTACGGGATACTATCGAGTGTACACATTCTTGTTTTGTGCTTAGCGGCATGTCTCGGCTGCAGCCGAGAATATTGTGGCCGTGGTCCCGGATATGTACGGGATACTATTGAGTTACATCGATGATTCATCAATTAATTTCAAAGACTTTAGAATAGAAATCCTGATAGAACAGTTTAGTTTACCCACTGCACGCTACCCTGTACTGGTATGATTCATATTATTGTTATTCTTGCTGTATTCATGTTTATATTACATTGCATGCTACACTGTTCATATTATATTACTTGATGACATGACGCGCTGACGTCTGGGTTTTGCATGGCCCAGATTCCGTACCGCTGTTGCAGTCCGAGCAGGAGTACTTCAGCCAGCAGGCTGAGCTGTGAGTTCAGTAGTAGTTAGTTTTATTTCCTGCATTTATTTCCTGATGTGAGCCCGCATTATGGGACACACTTTTCAGTTATTTGTATTGGATCATTTGCTTCCGCATTTATTTATTATTGACTCCTGTTATTCTGGATTATGGACATGTTTTTAGATAGTTTTATCTTGTTCTTGATATCTCTACAGCCGTAATGTGACTGTGGATGGATACTTCCTATCCACAGGTAGTATGGTTGGCTATGTCACGTGCCCAATCTAGCGTACTCTGGGAAGCGGGGCGTAACATGGTTCTTTTGGTATCAGAGCCCATAGGATAGTCGGGTTGATTCTTTTATAGTTGGGTATTGTACCCAATACACGAATCATAATACCCGTGTTTAGGAAACATGTCCTGCCACCTTAACCGTTTTACCATTCTTGAATCACATTCTTCCTGATTATATCTTTTACGATATGCAAACTTCCTTTGCATATCGATTCGAAAACCTGATTCCTTGTTATCTCTAGGACTTAGGCGACTTGGATGGAGTTATGTAATTGTGGCTATGATACCGCGGCATAGTTACAATGCGGTACTCTATTTAAGTATCTTGGAGTTCTAGCCTTGATCTATATTCAAAATCTATCATCATGCTAATGTTGGGTATTTTGAGTTTAGGAATATGGCCGGTAAGAAATTGAAGACATACCAGAGGCATGTGGACGAAGCCGCCATGCTTGGAGTGATAAGAGGAATGCTGGAGAATCAAAGAAACAGATCGAGCTGATCCAGCAGCAAACGGACTCGTTTCGGGAAGGTTTGCAGATCGTTCAGCAGTCTGTGAACAATGTTGGAGTTAGACCAGTTGACCGAGTAGGGACCGTAGCAGATTTCAGGCGGTTGGGTCCGTCTACATTTACTGGTTTAAAGGAGCTGTTGCCAGTGGAGCAGTGACTAGTTGACACAGAGAACTTGCTTTTTGCGGCACAGATTCCAGATGACAAAAAAGTTGTTGTGGTACGCATTCAGCTAGTGGATTACGCCCGAGAATGGTGGCTTGTAGAAGAGAACCGTTTGCCCAAGCCGATCAAGTGGGCGGATTTTTCGAAGAGTTTCCTGGAGAAGTTCTTCCCGCGGACTGCATGGGAGGAAATGGAAGAGAAGTTCATCGGACTAAAGTAGAAGGGAGCACCCGTAGATGTGCATGTAGCAGAATGGATGAGACTCAGTAGTTTCGCTGGACCTTTAGTTGCCAACGATGCAGACAGGGCATGGAGGTTCATGCGCAGACTGGACGTGGACATCCAGAGGCAGATTGTCTCCCTGGGTTTGACCACTTTCTCACAAATACTTGCAGCAGCCAAGAGCAGCAGAGTTTATCTGGGATGAAAGGGAGTTTGCAGCAGACAGCAGTTGCGTTAAGGAAGCAGTTCTGTCGGGCCAGTCGAGTTTAGGGCTAGGCCGACAAATAATATTCTTGCATCAATGGAAGTGATGAAAGTGAAGAGCCGGCTGTTGTTCGTGATTTTATGGACGTGTTTGAAGATATATCGGGTTTACCGCCAAAGCGAGACATGGAGTTCGCAATTGATCTTATTCCTGGTGCAGCGCCAGTATCTAAAGTGTATTATCCAATGGCTCCAGTAGAGTTGGAAGAAGTAAAGAAACGGGTTGCTGAATTGCTTGAAAAGGGTTGGATTCGAAGCAGTAACTCGCCTTGGGGAGCTCCAGTTCTTCTAGTAAAGAAGAAAGATGGCACAAGAAGGATGTGCATCGACTATCGAGAATTAAACCGGGTGGCTATCAAGAACAAGTACCCGATCTCTCGCATTGGAGAACTTTTTAAGCAGCTTAGTGGCGCGAGAGTATTCTCGAAGTTGGATTTACGATCCGGATATCATCAGGTCCGAGTGAAAACAGAAGATATTTGCAAGACGGCGTTCCGAACTCGGTATGGACATTACAAGTACTTAGTGATGCCCTTCGGAGTAACGAATACGCCGGCAGTATTCATGGACTTGTTGAACCGAATATTTTCACCGTTCTTGGATCAGTTCATTGTGGTATTCATTGACGATATTCTGGTTTACTCGAAGAGTTTTGAAGAGCATGCTGAGCATTTGAAGATCGCACTGCAGACGTTGAGACAGGAGAAATTGTATGCGAAGATGAGTAAGTGCGAGTTTTGGCTGGAGGAAGTAAGGTTTTTAGGGCATGTTGTGTCTGGCGATGGCATTACCGTCGATCCAGAAAAGATTGCAGCAGTTCGAGATTGGCCTATTCCAAAGAATGTTGCTGAGATAAGAAGTTTCCTTGGATTAGCCGGATACCACAGGAGATTTATGGAGAACTTTGCTCGTCTGGAAGAGCCGTTGGCCAAGCTTACGCGCAAGGAGGTACCTTTTGTATGGGCGGATAAGTGTGCGTTAGCTTTCGAGACGTTGAAGCAGAAGTTGGTAACCGCCCCTATTCTAACCGTGCCAGACAATTCTGAAGGATTGGTGATTCACAGCGACGCATCTGGGAAAGGATTGGGATGTGTTTTGATGCACCATGGGAAGGTTGTAGCATACGCATCGAGACAGTTGAAGACCCATGAGAAGAAGAATTATCCAACTCATGACTTGGAGCTTGCGGCTGTGATTTTCGCTTTGAAGATTTGGAGACACTACCTTTTGGGCGAAAGAGTCAAAGTTTTTACAGATCATAAAAGCTTGAAGTATGTGTTCACACAGAAGGAACTTAACATGAGGCAGCGTAGATGGTTGGAGCTGATGGCTGACTACGATCTTGATCTTAAGTACCATCCGGGGAAGGTTAATGTTGTGCCGGATGCGCTTAGTCGGTTACCAGTAATTCAGGTGTTAACTACGCAGAAGGAGATCGTCGCAGATTTTCGAAGATTTGACTTGGAGGTTGTGCTACCGCGTTCTACGGGACAGTTGTTGCAGCTGCAAGTACATTCGTCTTTGATCGAGAATATTAAAGCAGCTCAATCGCAGGATCCTAGACTGCAAAAGTTTCAAGAGCAGGTTGAAGCTGGGCTACGAACAGATTTATTGATCCACGAAGATGGTTCGTTGAGGTATGGTAGCCGTTTGTGTGTGCCAAAGGGTGATGTTCGTGAAGAGCTTATGAAGGAGGCACACAGCTCAGCTTATTCTGTACATCCAGGAGGTACAAAGATGTACCGAGATATTCGACAGCATTTCTGGTGGGAGGGCATGAAGCGGGAGATTGCTCGCTTTGTGGTAAAGTGCTTGGTGTGTCAGCAAGTTAAGGCTGAACATCAAAGGGTTGCTGGTTTATTGCAACCACTTCCGATTCCTCAGTGGAAGTGGGAACATATAACCATGGATTTCGTGATGGCTTTACCGCGGAGTCCAAAAGGCAACAATGCAGTATGGGTAATTGTTGACCGACTGACCAAGACAGCTCACTTTATTCCTTTTCGGGTTGGTCAATCAACAGAGATTTTGGCAGAGCGGTACATGCAGGAGATTGTAAGATTGCATGGAGTACCGGTGAGCATCGTGTCCGATCGGGACACTCGGTTCTTATCACACTTCTGGAGGAGTTTACAGGAAAGTTTGGGGACTCGATTGAAGTTTAGCACAGCTTATCATCCTCATACTGATGGTCAGTCGGAGAGAACGATCCAAACTCTTGAGGATATGTTGAGAGCATGCATGTTGGACTTCAAGGGGTCTTGGGAGGATCATCTACTTTTGGTGGAGTTGTCTTACAACAACAGTTTTCAGGCAACTATTCAGATGGCTCCATTTGAAGCTTTGTATGGTCGTAAATGCCATTCACCTGTTTGTTAGGACGATGTCGGTGAACGAAGATTATTGGGACCAGATTTGGTTGTGCAGACAGTTGAGAAGATTAACCCTATCAGAAATCAAATGAAGGCAGCACATGACCGACAGAAGAGTTGGGCAGATACGTCAAGAAGACTTCTAGAGTTCACCGTGGGTGATTTGGTATTATTGAAGATATCACCGACTAGAGGGGTGATTCGTTTTGTAAGTCGAGGAAAGCTTAGTCCTCGATTCGTTGGACCCTTTAGATCGAGGAGCGTGTTGGTGAGGTAGCGTATCGTTTGGCGTTACCGCAGTCCTTGGCAAATGTGCACGATGTGTTTCACGTATCTCAACTCCGTAAGTATGTTCGAGATGAAACACGCGTTTTGGATCATTCGGAGCTAACAGTACGAGAAGACTTGACTTTTGAGGAGCGACCGATTGAAATCGTGGATCGAAGGGGAAAAGGTTCTTAAGAACAAGGTTATCCCCCTTGTGCTTGTTTCTTGGGGTAATCGCTCGCATGGAGAGTCCACTTAGGAACGAGAAGATGAAATCCGGCAGAAGTTTCCTCACATTTTCTTGTAGTTATCTATCTTTGTATTCTTGGAATGTCGAGGACGAAATTCTTTTTGTAGTTGGGTATAATGTAACACCCGAGCCCGATACTACTATTTTCAGTTACTGTTTGAGCATAATGTGGTACTCATTTCATTTAACTTGCTTGTTTGTTGCTTACTGTAAAATTTACCCGGCAAAGTCATTTCTACATATAACAAATTTTGGCATCTAAAATAAAATTGAAAATATTCATCTTGACCTACTTGACACCCCTAACCTCGTGGTAGCGTCCGTGCATTGTGTTTTCGTTCCGTTCCGTGAAACGGGCGAGTTTGGACGGCTACGTGCACGTACGTGTGTCCGTTTTGGGGGTATGCTTTTTGATCATAAAACACTTAATTTTAAAATTTGGATCCCGCTTAAAATCCTATTATTTCAATTTCAAATTTTTGGACCCGACCCGGGCGCGATTTGGAAATGTTTTATTTGGCGCCAAAATCCCAAATTTTAATATTATTAAAACCATCGCATATATTTTTCTAACTAACCTGATATCTTACTGTTCATTACCTATCTTTTAAATCTTTAAATTAACCTATATATATATCCTACCGTTCCTTAAAATGTTTTGAATTTTTAATTAATATTTATCCCTAACTAACGATTCCCCTTTAACCAATCGCGTTCCTTTTAATTCCATGGGCCCCCACCTGCAGCTCTCTCTCTCTCTCCACTTTTTTTTCTCTCTCTCATATATTCTCTCGTACTTCTCTTTATTATTCTTTCTCTTCTTGCTTCATGTCTCGTTTCTCATTTTTTTTAACTGTTCTTTTGTTGCCGGAATTCCGTCGTGCCGGTGACACTTCTCGACGTTCCAGCGAGGTACCCCATCCGTGTGGTTCCTTTGTTCGTCGTTTGGGTTCATTCCGTGAACCGTGCGCCCGTCGCGAGTTTTCCCCGCCGACGGTTAACGTTCCGTTTTCCCGATTCGCGACCCATCGAGGCAAGTTAATCTTGCTACATGCTATATAATTCATTTTATACCTATTTAAATAAATACCATACATATAGTTTAAATCTAGTGCCCAATGTTTAATTTTATAACGTTTCGATATTCCGTTTGCATCCGTTTATATCATATTAAATCTAGATCATGAAAACTTATCTTGTGACATACTAGATTACATTATACTGCAACCATATCATTTAAAATATATATCGTCGTAATATTTATTATTATTATCTTTAATTAATTTATAATCTTCATTTTATAATGTTATACATTTGAAAATCTTATAGTTTACATATGAAACGTCGTTGAAAAATCGGATATGACAAATCTGAAATTTACTGTACACCTTATCTTATAAAATTCATTATAAATCATAGAAAAATCATTAGTATACGTTCTTTAGTTCGTTACGAAGCTAACTCAGAATACTATAACTCTATGAAATATTTACTGGCAAAATAAATTGTTTAAATAACGTAAAATGCAAATGAAAATGTCTCCAAACTGCTGTCCAGGGAAATTCCAGCAGCAAACTTTCAATTTCGAATGTTTATAACTTTTTGTAGGGGCAACCTGAGATGCTTATACTTATAAAACTGAAAACCTTATTGAATTATCTTTGTTTTGGTATAAGACCCGTCCCTTTTGAAGAACGTTTGTTATTTTTAAGCTATTTTACAAATTAGGGTGACGCTGAATTTCTGAACGGAACTTTCTTGTGCATGGTTAATCAATACCACTTTTATAGTTATTAATCGGTTTGAATATGCTATCCATATTAATATTATTATATCAATATTTATATCACATATTGCTTGGTTGTACATCCCACATTACCATTTTATAGTTTTATAACTTTTCAGATACCCGTTTGCATCCATCGCATTTAAGATATATATAATTGCATCCATAGATCACATTACTACATAATAGTGTGATATTAACACTCCATGTTTAATAAATTGCATCCTAATTAATATTGGAACTATAAATGTAACCCTAATCGATAACTGTGCATCCATATCCTTGAAATTATATCTATTTGCATATCATATTACATGTTCCAGTTTATTGTTCTGATAGTACTCATGCTTGTTTATTTATACACATGCTTATGTTAGTTGATTATGAGCACCCACATGACATGTTGTGCTTCCTGACATGACCTGTTACACTTTCTACTTGACATGACATGGTACCGTACACTCTTGACATGGCATGACACCTTTATACATTACCTGGCTTGACCTGATGTACCATGGCTTTACCTGTTATCTGATCTTGTGTCTAATGCCAACAAACATAACATGTAGTCCTCATGGACCGTTCCTGTTGTCTATCCAGACAAACCTGTTTACCTGATCCTGTGTTGGCATTAGTTTCTTGATTACTGGATACCTGACTTGACATACACATATAACTTGGGGCTATGGGGAAATCAAAGGTGAAATATGACTTGTAACTCGACAGTTCACTACCTGTATTGAGTGTACACATTCCTGTTTTGTGCCTAGCGGCATGTCTCGGTTTCAACCGAGAATATTGTGGCCGTGGTCCCGGGTATGTACGGGATACTATCGAGTGTACACATTCCTGTTTTGTGCTTAGCGGCATGTCTCGGCTGCAGCTGAGAATATTGTGGCCGTGGTCTCGGGTATGTACGGGATACTATTGAGTTACATCGATGATTCATCAATCGATTTCAAAGACTTTAGAATAGAAAACCTGATAGAACAGTTTAGTTTACCCACTGCACGCTACCCTGTACTGGTATGATTCATATTATTGTTATTCTTGCTGTATTCATGTTTATATTACATTGGCTGCTACACTGTTCATATTATATTACTTGATGACATGACGCGCTGACGTCTGGGTTTTGCATGGCCCAGATTCCGTACCGCTGTTGCAGTCCGAGCAGGAGTACTTCAGCTAGCAGGCTGAGCTGTGAGTTCAGTAGTAGTTAGTTTTATTTCCTGCATTTATTTCCTGATGTGAGCCCGCATTATAGGACACACTTTTCAGTTATTTGTATTGGATCATTTGCTTCCGCATTTATTTATTATTGAATCCTGTTATTCTGGATTATGGACATGTTTTTAGATAGTTTTATCTTGTTCTTGATATCTCTACAGCCGTAATGTGACTGTGGATGGATACTTCCTACCCACAGGTAGCATGGTTGGCTATGTCACGTGCTCAATCTAGTATACTCTGGGAAGCGGGGCATGACACTGAGCTCCCAGGTTGAGGATTTGAAGAAGATGATGGTATGCATGTTACTTCTGTTCGTCTATATTTATATCTTTATAGTTCTAGTCTTTACAGCACTGATTCGAATACGGATACGAGTAAGATACGGGGACACTTATATATATATATATATATCATTGCAATAACATATTCAACAAAAACCTTATCATTGCAATAACATATTCAACAAAAACCTTAGCTTTTCAACATTTTTTTAACGTATTATTCAAATTTGAGTAAAGAACTTAATTATTTTAGCACAACTTAGATTACACATCATTTCAAGTCGTAAGACTTTATTTCTAGACTGAGAATTTCACAACGAAACATATAGACTGAATCTTGTACCCTTATTTTTTTATTACACAAACTTAAAAACTTTACAGATTCGGCAAGCCATTCCTTCGGCCGCGGCTGCGCAGGCCACTACTTCGGCTTCGACTCCGCAGGCCACTCGTTCAGGTTCTTCTGCACAGGCCGTTTCTTCGACTCCGGCTCCACATGCCACTTCTAGTCCTGCTCCATCAGTACTCGAGTTTTGGTCATCCTATGGCTGCACTGAGGAGTAGATGCATCAGATTTCTCAGAAACTTCGAGGTGGAGCACCAGGACCGAACTAGTAGTGATTTATTTATATATTTTTTTATTTTTATAGGATAAGAGTACTTTACTTAATGCATGTTGTATATTTTGGATATCGATTGTTGTATACGTTGATTATAATCCTAATTTTGTATTATGTTTGTTTATTTTATTATATATTATGCATGGGATGTTATTGATTAATAATTTTGTCTTGATGTTGTATATTTTTGCGTGATATATATTATTGTGTACAGGGCGACAAAAAAACGGGAAAAGAATTCTTAAAAAAAATTATATTTTTTGTCTCTACGACTGTAAATGCATGGGTAGACATATGCCCCTACGGTCCTAACCATAGGGGCTTAGTGTCAGAAAAAATCTGACATTATGCCCCTACGGTTTACGCTGTAAAGGCATTCAATAGTCCCTACAGTGATAACCGCAGGGACAAAGAATATAAATATACTTAAAAAAATATTAAAAATACTGAACTTTGACCCTTGCGGTTTAATCCGAGGGACATAGAATAGCCCTTAGGGAGGAACCACCGGGACAAGGTTTTTGTATTTTAAAATAAATTTAAAAAAATCGTCCTCACGTTTAAAACCGTAGTGACAGTTGGCATACACCGTAGGGACAGAGTTTCTTCCGTAGAGGCAAGAACTTGCCCCCAAGCATTTCGATCTACGGTCTATATTTTTCCCTTTACGATGGGCACCGTAGGGACATCCCAAGATTGTAGTTGGATTGAATCCCAAAATTTTGGGCAATTCGCAAACAAACATCCCCTAGGTGGCCAAGGGCGTGTGGGACGAGTATGGCTTCATTTCAATTTCAATGAAGTATCAATTGGCCTTGAATCTCCAATCAAAATCTCAAAGAGCTTTGTACGTACGCAAGAAAATACGAAGTGCATATAAAATTTTGCATGCATGGATCTCGAGGTCCCCTAATACTACAAGGTACCTGATGTTTCGAAGAAACAGTCGCTATTGGTCGTACTCAGAGCTGGAGGCTGGAGCCTCTCTCTTGTTTGATTCTTCCACTCATGTTGTGGACAAATTACAACGTTTAAGAGATGGCTGCAATCAGCAGTTGTCACGTGGATGGTTGTCTTTTGAGCAAGCCTTAATTACAATTTTGAATATTATGAACCGCTAGATAATAATAACAACGTCTTGCGTACACATCCGGTTAATTAAATATCTTAGGCTTACAAAAACCACTCCATCTTTCAAATTCCATAAGGATTTATTGCAAATTTAAAATAAAATGAGGCATAATTAAAAGTTTTGAGTCATGTGTGATTACACTGTCAGTTGTAGAGCAGTTACAGTATTTAATTCATCTGAAAGATACAATAAAGCCCCTGAAACCTTCTTAATAAATAATGAGATGAAGATGCAGTACTTCTGAAGTGATTGAGTAATCATTATATAGTTGAATAGATGCAACCGGTTGAAAGGTTGCTTCTTATTAAAGAAAAATCTCATCCGATGGTTGGAAGGTTGTTTCTTATTAAAGAAAAATCCCATCCGATGGTTTTTATCAGACTGCTTTTGAAAATTCGAAATACAAAAATCAAAATCTTTGATTTGATTTGTCAAAAAAACAAACAAACAAGAAAGCTTTGCTAATAAGTGGCCAAGCCCCCTATCAACGACAGAATACCTTTCACATTAAGGCCGGCTAGATTATGAAGCCTGTTTAACCCATTTTGTACAATTAAGTTACGATTTGTACTATGCAGCCTATTATATGGACTCCAACTTCTTTCCATCCATTTGGCAAAAAACTTATTTCCATCCAGTGTGGAATTATTACCCACCCGTCGATTTTACCGATATATTCTAACTACCCAACTTAATACATGATTGCCATCAATGGGCAGTAGCTCAGTTGGTATGACACTTCCCTTATTGGGGGAGAGTGCTAGGCTCGATCCCAGTCGAGTAAGTGGTCATATTTAACGCTTTTGGGACAAATTCGGGGGCCCTCGAAGTGTGTGTGCGGGATTTGTGCATAGGGTACGGAACTGTATCCATGAAATAAAAACCAATCTTATAAAAGAATCAGATTATTCATTGCTCATGTAAAAAACAAGGATGATCTTAAGGTAGGTCTAGATTGGACCAGCCTCCCACCCTGATCCATAACCATACCTAGCAGTTTAAAGTATATGATAATCTCGCAACACCTAACCTTTTGGTTGGATATACATTGAATTCTTCTCTTGATAACTTCGATTAAAAGAAGATAGAAGCCAGACGAAGAAACAAGTAGGGAAACGAGTTTATAAAAAGGATTTACAGATAAAACAGTGTATGCAGATCACCCCATGATCATGTGCCGCAATTTTGAACCAGCCCTGGAAAAGTTTTCCAATGTCAAAAACGCACTGCGTGCAATAGCTACATAGTGGCCTGCAATATATAGTCTACTGTAAAACTTATGCAGTTAACCATCATTTCTGTATATGTTCCTACAATATTCGCTAGCTGGATATTGCATGCAACTTTATAGATATTGCAGGTAGTTGGGTTTCGACAGCATATAATTTTTCCAAGGGAGAGGGGCTTTAGACAGCGGACAATTTTGCCGGGGTTTTTGACAATTTAACCTCTATATTATTCCACTCAGAAGAAAACCAAAGGTATTTTAGTGCAATTAACTCCAGCAAATCAAACGAAGGAAACTAACTGTAGGGTATCTCCGACCAACGTTGACCCATAACCCTAAACCATCGACATGTACAAATAAATAAAACACGTCGGGACCTTGATACCTCCGACCAAGCCGCCGCCGGCCCCCCGCCCCCTCCCCCCCACACCCAAAAAAAAAAGTTGCCCTAATTTTCTCATCTTCATTCTTCAAGATGAAGGGCTTCATGAAAAACCTGACCTCTTCCAACTCCAAATTCAAAGGCCAAGGCCGCGTCCTCGGCTCCTCCTCCTCCTCCCCCGACTCTACAAATTATCGCCTAATTCATCCCCCAAAACCCCAAGCCCCAAACCCTAATCCCCCAAATCCCCAGAATCCCAAACCCTCGATCGAATTCAACTGCCCAATCTGCTTCTCTCCATTTCCCTCCGAATCGGACGTCTCGTCTCACATCGACCTCTGCTTAACCTCAAACCGTACGAGCAATGTCGCTGAATCGGTGAATCTATACCTAGCCAATCAGCCCCGGAAGGATTCGGTGGAGGTGGTGTTGAAGTTGCTGAGCAATGTGGCAAGAGATCCCGAGAACGAGAAGTTTAGGAGGATCCGGATGGGGAACCCGAAGATTAAGGAGGCGGTGGGGGATGTTAAGGGAGGCGTGGAGTTGTTGGAGTGTGTGGGGTTTAAGGTTTGCGAGGAGGAGGAGGGAGGGCAGGTTTGGGGCACCATGGAGGTGCCGACGGAGGATGGAGTTAGGGTTATTGGCGAGGTGGCTGAATTGTTGGAGAGATGGAAGGACGTGGGTTTGAAGGCGGAGGAAAGTAGGGTGGTCGAGAGGAAGAAGATCGATCAACAGGTAAAATTGTTGTTATGTTATGGTTTGGCTTAGTGTCGGTCATATTCTGCATGTTTGGTTTGGAGCAAGCAGGCTAAATCGTAGGAGCTCTGGCCTGCTTTTTGCTAAATTGGGATATCATCCTCTGATTAAAAAACTTGCAATTTGGAGAAAATATCCCAAACATTCAAGTCATCTAGTGATAAGTGATGTGCTACTCTTAAACCATTTAAAACCAGGCATCTCAATAATTGATTCTTATAGCAATAAGTGGACCTTTTAATGAATTGGAAAGATAATCAATGTCGCAAGGGTAATCACATTGCAAAATCACACGGAAATGCTTAAAAAAGTCGGTAATTATTTCTTGAATGCTCCTTTATTTTGGTTGGGAAAAACCTAAACAAAAAATGTATATGATGAATGATCAAATGATCCATATTTCCAAAAATATGATTTAGTGTCCCCTTTACTTTGCAGAAATGGTCCTTTTTTTAAAGAAGAAACTAAAGATTATGTTATTTTTATGTGATGAATTGTCAAAAGCTCTATTCTTGAAAAAAAATAATATAAGATTAAAACACATGAATTATTTTCTTGTTTGTTCTTCATTCGGGAGAAACAGAAGATACAAATAGTCTCTTTCATGTATCTAAATCACTTCATTTCTACTATCTTTTTTTTGTTCCGAGGGAGCTCTTTTCTCCAATATTTATTATAACTTATTTGGAGTTGTCCTTATCTTGTTTATGCAATGTACTCCATAAATGTAATAAAACATGCACTATTTGTCATATTAGGATGACATCCCGATAACGAACAAAAAACAAGATTTTAGATTTTCCTTTAGAGCCATTATAACACAAAAAGCTATATGAAATAGCTTAGTAAATCTAAACAGATTCATGTGCACTGTCACCCAAGCAAGGTTTTATTGAATAACACGAAGCAACAACAAAATATAAAACAAAAACATCTGGTTTTCCATTACAATAATGCTTTGAGCTCTCCTTATTTACTAAATTCCTTTTAAAAAGCTCTCTAGACCGCTACAGTCATTTATGTTGTGATTGATATATTACCACAACTAAATATCAAGTAGATGCATTTCTTGCTATATATGTGTCTTGAACAGCAAGTAATGATGCACCTTCACAATTGATATAGCCACAACAAGCAGATCCATTTCAGGCTATATATATGTCTGTCTTAAACAGCAAGTAATGATTTTATTAAAGAAGAAAAATATTTGATGTCTTTTTATATATATTTAAAAAAACTTGAGTTTGAGTGTGGCATTCTTACGAGGATGTTGCGAGCACTAAAGCTATTTGATAATATCTACAAAATATTAAAACATAAGCTGTCCACAATTTATTTTATTTATAATTCTGTAATCACTTTAGTTAGCATGATTAGCATTTGTTATGCTAAGCATTCTTTGAGTCATATTAATATGTTATGTTGAATGCCCGGACCTTAAAACTCTTGAATCGACGAAGTTAAGATAAAAAAAATTGTTCCCTAGTATGACCTTTAGACGATACACCCTCATCTGATCATTGTTGAGTTCAAGTGTTGCTATCGACAAGTTGTTTATCATCTCACTATGACATGTAGTAAATTTGAAGACTGTAAATGTTAGCAGCTTGCTTGAGCATTTACTGCCTTTTGATGCTCTTCAAGGCAATGGCATACCTTGATTACAATGAAAATTTGCATGTTGTTTTTACTTATCTTCATTGATCCGCTACTTCTTTGGATATATGCATACTCTAGTGATGTTCGTTGTTTTGCATCACATAAGATGATTTACAACTCACTTCTCTGAGTGGATCCTTGCTCGCTGTGAATGTATGCATAATAAAAGGTTGACACAATTTTTCTTGAATTTCATAAAAATATGGAGTCATTAATTTATTTTTATAAATTAAACTGTTAAATTTCTTTCCCATTTTGCTTCTGTTTTTGTGATGCAATTTTGCAAACACTACTAAATAGTTGAAATCTAGAAAGTTTCTTTGTAATATTAACTGAGATGTGCCATGTGCACAATTGATAGAATGTTGTGGAAAAGATATTCTCAGTAGCATTAGTCATGGCTAGACATTGTTTCATTGAAAAAGAATTCTTGGTTGTTGATCTTCCACTACTTTTGGATAATTTTAAACAATAAATCAATGGAGTAATTGTTTCATCCAATAAAAATACAAAAACATACTATACATTGTTTGTTGTGACGAATGATTCCATAGACGAAGCACAAACTAGACTATTTAGTTCGGATTACCCGAAAAGTGGTATCAAATTCTACCATGGCTTCAACATAGTCTATTCTCATCTACCATCTTTAACAAGATTTTTTTGTCATTCGCCTTCGTTGTTCATTTTTGAATAAAAGGACATTGGATCCGAGGCTTGCTTATGCTTGAGAATTGATGGTCGTTTGAACATATACCTGGTTTCGACCATGTTGTTTCTCAATAAAAAGTATATTACGGAAGTTGGAGATTATACTCCAATATGAATAAATATTGCAATAAAGAGAGATATCTTAATGCCTTCATCCATAGCCTTAATAAACTTGAACATAGTTTTTTTAGATCAAATATTTAAAAATGACGCCAATATTATCTCCTTTATGATCAACACCGGTATAAAGGCAACACAAGCATATTCAGTTGTAACAAAAGGACTAGGCTTCCCAATAATTCACAAATGGCATCACATGATTGCCATAATATACTTAATATAAAGAGGCAAAATATGGTCGAAGCCGAGTAGGAGCAAATGGTCATCACTCATTTGAAGCATAAACAAGTCGCGTAGCCAATGCTCTTATTGAAGTTCAAGTGGATGTTAAAGGGCGGATGTATTTTTTCTAATTTTCTTTTTACAGAGCCATAATAGATTGATTCTCTTGGAAGTGTGGTAGTATTTGACACTACTTTCCATACTGATAAATATAATTTAGTTTCTGCTTCATTGAAGGGAATCAATTATCCCAGCGGCAATGTATTATTTGGTTCTGCATTTCATTTTTATTGAATGAGACTTCTTTCATTTCTTTGGTTGTTTGAAACTTTCTTAAGAACGACGGGGGATTGATAACCATAAAAAAATTTCGCAAAAAATGGTTGGTCATGGCTAATGCAATTAAGAAATTGTATCATGCAACATTCCATCATTTGTGAACATGTTACATCTCAGTTAAGTGCTACAAACAATTTTTTTAGTTTTTATGTAAATTCAGATATCAAGTTTTTGTTCGGCAGTGTCTGAATAATTGCATTACAAAACACAAAAAATAGAATTTGTGTACTTGGAACAAAATGAGAAAGGACTTCAATTTTGAAAGGAATTGATAGCTCAGATATTATATGGAATTCAAGAAAAATAATGTCAAGCTTTTTATATGCATACATTCATTGTGAGCATGAGATCCACTGAGAGAAGTGAGTGCACATACAATGAAAATCTGCATGTTGCTTTGCAATATTCATCGGCCTTCCGCTTCTTCAATTTGATGCATAAATCTAGGGAGGTTCATTGTTTTGCATTTTATAAGATGATAAATCTAACCGCCACCTTCCGTCCTATAGACATAATGATAACTTTCTTCTTCCACACACTACAAGAATATATAGCCTTGGTCGACTGTCAATTTCAGTCGACCAAGAAGCCATCAGTCGATCAAGTGATCTTGGTCGACCGACAAAATCAGTAGACCAAGTGATCGTCGGCCAAGCACTTGGTTGACTGGCATTTTTGCTTGGTCAACTGATTACTCGATCGGCTGTTTTAATCAGTCGATCAAGGAATAGCCGGGACCACTCGTTTTGACAATATCAGAAGTACTTGGTCGACTGATACTGTCAGTTGACCAATCGTTTAATATTTTTTTTAAAAATTCTTTTTTTTCTCGGTTCACTGAAATATTCAGTCGACCAAGAAGCCAGATTTTTTTTAAAAAATGCAATAATTTTTTAAATCAATACAATTACAATTCAACATGCACAATTCATTGTAACTCAACAACTATACGTGGCCATATTTTTTTTTAAAAATGCAATGATTTTTTAAATCAATACAATTACAATTGAACATGTACAATTCATTGTAACTCAACAACTATACGTGTCGAAACCGCAACCACAATTCTTACGGCCACACGGGTTGAAACAATCACATTACTAAAGTTTCAACGATACATACGAGAGCAATCGATATCAAATCTCGATTCTAAACAACCACTATGCCCAAACTCTAGACGACTATAAGAGTTGAAACAACCACACAACGAATGTCACCACAAAACTCTAACTTGATATCATAGTACGAATACCATTCCATAACAATTCACGAAGTAAATACGAGTAAATAAAATTGAACGAGGAAGTACAAATAGCTGGTTCATGAATATGCTACGAGTAAATAAAATTCAAAAGTTATACACTTATGAGGATGTCATTGTTACCCGAAAAATTCATGAAGGCCTTGTAGGTCGCTTTGATCAAAACATGGCGTATCTAGCGGTATTCAAGGCGTATTTGTGAATTCAATGTGGCTATAATCTATGGCATCAATTAGTGTCTGTGGTGAAAAGAACGAAATAACGATTTCCGTAAAGATAATATAATTATATATAAGCAAGCACACATATAAGTTCCTAAATATAATGAAGTCTTTTTGAACTTACTGGATCTACCGGACCGCCTGACGTCGATCGCAATTTTGACATTTGATTTTTTCATCGTTGGACAAGCGACTGTAAGGTTCGTCAACGAGAGCCGTAGGATTGGTTGTGGACGTACGTGTAGGTCAAGGATCCCAAAGTGATGGAGGCAATGGACGATATACACCTGTTTCAATCGGGTATTGAGTTGAAGATCTCGGCGGGGTCATTTGAGAGTCGGGATATGTCAGGATCCTGGTCGGACGCGATGACTCTGTTTGACCGTGGCATGCGTCTGTTCTCGATGGAGGTGGGTACATAGTCGGTCGCGCCGTGTCTTAGAAATCGGACCGACTGATTTGACTCCCTCCATAGAACACATCATCTAGTGTCCGGTCTATAGTTGTCCATGATTCCATCTGCGACCTTCAGTCTCGCTTCCAGGCTTAGTGGACATCTTTTATCCTCCATCTCCGCAATAATATTGGCCCTTTCCTCTGCCATTTCAGTCTCTCTTTCAAGCTTAAGTTTTTAATTTACAACATTAACGATTAATTGGGATTTGAAGGGTTTATTATTGTTTAATTCTAAGAATAATAACTAACGATACATAAATAGTAATTTTAGCAAGTATGAAGTGCAAAGTAGTGTACCTCAACTCCCGGTCTAAACTGAAACATAACCTCGACTCCCGGTTTAAAGTGAAACGAATCTAAAGACCAAAACAACACCCGCCAATCTTGGCAACGCCTTACCAAAGCCAATCCTAATAATTCAAAATTGTTTCAATTATTTTCTGTTTACATTTAATTAACAAAATTAAGATCTAAATTTATTGTCAAAGCTATAATTAATTAACAAAATCAACAATTAATTCAAAACTATATAAACAAAGTTAACTTCAATCCTATCACATATATTAAATTAAACAAATTAAATCATCTCCATCCCTTTACAAACATCAACCCTATCACATTAGGCTTCTCCCAATGTCAAGATCTTCATTATCTTATTAAAATTAAACAAATTAACTCATAATCTTCATCGTCAACAAATTAAAATTAACTTTCAAATTAATTAATTTAAACATCTAAAACTAACAAATATTAATTTTTTAAAAATTACCTCACTGGAAATGGGGGGAGGGGTTCGACAGAACCGTTGAGGAGGATGTGGGGGCTCGCGGTGGTGGTGGAGATGGTGGGACCGGCGACAATGATGTGAAGGTGGTGGTGAAGATGATGACGACGACGGATGATGATGGTAGTCTTGACGACGCGGCGGCGACGGCGGTGATGGTGTTGGGGTGATGAGATAATAGTGGCGGCGACGAGATGGTGGTAGGAGATCGGATGGCGGCGGTAGTGGTGGGTGGGATCGGATGGCAGCAGTGACCACGATGCAGTTGCGGCGGCCACGTTGATGCGGCTGGGTGACCATAAGGAGGCGGCGTGAGGAATTGTTTTTTTTAAAATTTGGGGCAGGGGCAGGGAAGAAGATGCCATATGTGGACTTGGTTTTTTTGTTAATATATTGATAAAAAATCCTAAGGGGGACTTGGTCGATTGAAAAAATTGGTCGAACATGTTCCGCACCTTGTCAACCAAGTCAACCGACAGTGGGTCGATTTGGGAGCATCTGATCGACTGAAAAAATCAATCAACAAACAAACTATTCAGTCGACCAAGTGACCATCTTATAGTGACACTATTCATTTGTATGCTTTCCTGATCGTTGTTTGAACCTTCCATTATAAAAAATTGTTCAAATAAAAATGTAAGAAAAAATTAATATGATCAAAGTTTTAGGAAAATCGGCCGAGTATTTATGTAAAGGTTTGAAAGATATGTGTGGAAAATTTGCTAAATTATGCGTGCAAATAATTAGGAAAGAATTAAAAGACATGTAGAAATTGTGAATTATAATATAATAAGTTGGCGTTTATAAGTAGGCTACCGAGCATCTCATTCATAGCACACTTAAGTTGAGAAAACAAGCAACTAGAAATTAATTAACATATTATACCTTATTTGGATCGACTTAAGTGGATTGACTCCAAAACAACAATGGAGTTGTGGATTGACTCCAAAACAACAATGGAGTTGGAAGGAATGTTCAGTTGAAGCCATAGATGCATGGATGCATGAAAGAAGACGAGTTCTTTTCTTAAATTTACATCTTTTTTTAGGATGCCTGCAACTCGAAGCGTCATTTGGATTAAACTATTAGATACAAATTGAAATGGATGTTAATTGCTGATAACAATCAAGTAATGAGATTGCTCTTGATTTATTGCGACAACATTAATTATCCCTCCACTTTGTTAGAAAAATTTATATATTGTTGATAAATATCACTTAACAAGGTGTTTGCATTTGATTATTTAAAGGGTTAAACGTCACTAGATGACTTGGTAGCTTCAAATTAGTGGATATTTTCGCTTAATTTGTCCGTTAGTATATTGTAATTAACCTTTTCCATTATTTGCCAATTTTAATCCTAAATAATGGTACATCTGCCATATGTTTACATTTACAGTTCACAATTTTAATTACAATATAATAAAAGCACACATATGAAAATAAGAGCAAAGTGCAGATTTTGAAAACAGAGGGTGGTTTCCTAAGATACCGGTAAAAGTGTCTACGTGCGTGTTTTATTTTTGTTTATTTTATTTTATTTTATTTTAATTTTTGGGTGGGGTGAGGGCTTGCAATTTGCTAAAAAATACTTGTTACTGTAATCTTTCACATTGTCGCTCTTGAGCTTAACTGAGTGGATAACATAGTACAGAATTTGTATTTCATTATTAGGACGGTATAAAATATAGCAAGTAAAAGATCCTGAAGTTGTATGCCAAGAAAAAGATTACACAAGAAGTATTGAAGTGTTGAACATACATTGAAAAGACAAAATGGGGTAAATCAAGATTTGCTTTATTGAATTTGTTTTATTAAATTATGGGCTTATTGGTTTGTGGAAATTATTGCTCATCTTATATACATAGATATATTGCTATATGCACATATATAATCTATTGACCATTGTTGTATTCTCATATGAGGTGTACAGAATGTTCTCTTGTTGGCACACTTTTGGACATTCGGTTCATGATAACCATGTTACAAGTCCAAGCAACATTGTTTCTAGATTTTTTAATAGGCGAGGACTAGATTTTTTAATAGGTGAGGACTAGTTCAGGGCATTCTCGTTCATATAAGAACCATTTTGACTTGATGCTCCATAACTAAAATTTACCAAGTTTCTTTACTAATTCAACTAAGTAATATCTGAAAGACTGCAGTCCTTGCACAAATCTTAGACACCAAATCTTGCCTGTGGCCGCTTGTCCAGCTCCACACTGCAAAAATTAGTTACTCTCTTATCTTTCTTGTGCATCTTTGTTACATCCTATTTCGAACATTTACAGACGCATCCAAGTGCTTGATATCCAAATTTCTCGGTGATACAACCTGTGATACAAACAAAAAAGTGTTTTCTTCTCCCATCTATTTTTTTTTATACAGCCACCATAAGGTATGCTTTTAACGTCTTTGGACTGCTATTTCATATGATCTTTCTTAGGTTTCATTTTTCACTTGAATACTGTAGACACATCCTAGTTGTTGGAGCTGCACAAGCATAGCATAGACATCACATTACCTCTTTTTTTGGTTCACTTATTTGGTGCCTTGATCAGAGAAGGATGCATTAATAAATTATCTTCTCCCCCACCTGCTGCCCTGTTTTCCCTATCACACCCATCTTTTTATCAACCCTTTCTATATTGCACATCACATCTTTCAAGGCTTCGATTAAAATAATTTATAATCCATCATTAATACCCTCACAAAGTTTAATATATTGTAGTTATTTTTATTGTTCTGGTCTTAGTATTACTTGATGCTGACTTTAATTTGGCTTTCTAATGCAATCAAACAGTATTTGTTCTCTCATAAGATCCGCATGCACATAAGAAATATTATTTGAATTTCTTTTGCATTTTTATTTAATTTTAAGATACATTATAAACAATTCCTCACGATTGTAAGTTTATTTTAATATGTTTTTTCCTATGCAATATATCGAGTTATTTTATTTGTCTGGTCTTAGCATTACTTGATGAATGCCTTGAATTTGGCTATGCTAATGCTATCAAACATTATTTTACGCTCTCATAAGTCCCACACATAAGAAATATCATCCGAAGTTCTTTTGGCACTTTATTTAATTTTAATTTTTTTTATTTTGCACCCTAAAACTTTCATATCTATAAAAAAGACACTTAAAACTTAGTATTTTTGAAAAGGACATCCCAAACCTTTTGAGTTAACTAAAAAGGCCCACTCGTTAATACATCCAAATTCTGTTCAATATAACAGTTTGGAGGGTCGTAAAAGGTTGAAATTACCCCTGTATGGTTTGAAAATTCTCACTTGTCTATTGCTCATTTTTCACCTCTCCCCCCAACTTTCTTCCCGCGAGATCGATGAAAACGAGAATGGGAGGAAGAGGAATGAGGGAGGGGAGGAAGGTTTGCATGAGGAGTTTGGGATGTCGATGGAGATGGTGTCGGGAGCGAGTGAGGATTGTCGTCTATGTAACCCGTCATTGATTGCGTAGCCATCCACCTTCTTTCTCTCTTTGATTGGGGAGGAAGAAGAAAAGGAAGAGTGGTAGTTTTGTCTTTAGACTTAGGATTTGACTTTTAAATTTAACGGAAAGTGTTTTTTAGTTACCTCTTAAGTTTGGGGTGTTATTTTTGAAAATACCAAGCTTGGGATGATCTTTTTGAAAATATGAAAGTTAGGTGTGCGAAATCAAAGAAAAAAATTAAGATGCATTATAAAGTAGGCTTATTTTTAGAAAAATCTCTTATAGGTTCAACATTTTCCAAGAAACTATCCTATACTTTCAAAACTAAAAAACTACCCATTTTAATGGCGCTGCGTCGTTCCACGTCAACCAATTGCCACGTCATCAAAAAATTCAATAATTCCTAAAATACCTTCATCTTCTCCAATCAACTAACCCTAACTCTAACCCTAACCCTAGCCGCCATCGCCGTCCCTCGCCTCCGCCGTCGCTCTCCGCCTCCCCCAATGCTCCCCTGACCTTTGGCCGCCTTTGCCTCCCCTAACCTCCGCCTTCCATCACCCGCCTCCCCCATCCCTTTCCCATCCACCCCTAACCCTAGCCTTAGACTAGCCCAACCTTACTGTAGCTACGCCGCCGCCGCCGTGGATCTTAGACCCCTCCACCTCTTCTCACCGTCACCCCTCTCTTCCCTCATCATCATCATCATCATCATCCGCCCATAGCCCGCTTCTTGTTCCTCCTCATCATCACCGTCTTCTCATCCACCACCTCCTCGCATCATCACCACTCCATCTTGCCATTCACCACCGCCTTGGCGTCATCCTCCTCTCATCATCATCGCCGGCATCGTTTGGCCGACGAGGTCCTCCACTCGTCACCGACCACCGCTGCCCCCGTCCTCCATCCACAGCCACGTTAATTAGTTAATAATCATTAACCATGTAAAACAATGACTAAAATAACTAATAAATATTTATATTATTAATTAGATTTATTTAAAAAGGGCAAAATGGTCAATAGCATACCCAGTTAACATCGTTAAATGTTGACCGTTAGTTTGGGTAGCTTTTTGTAGTTTTGAAACTATAGGGCCGTTTCTTGAAAAACCTGAAAACTACATGGGTGTTTTAAAAAAAAATAAGCCTATAAAGTATTCTTCACGATTGTAGCATTTTTCCCTATATATTCATATGCATGGGCGGACCCATGTAGACCTCAGCGGGGGCACGCACTCCCACTGAGAATTTTCAGGAAGAAAAATTTCTATTTCGATCTATTAATGCAAATATATATATATATATATATATATATATATATATATATATATATATATATATATGATAGTAAATTATATATATTATGTTCATAATCCAAACATGAAAGCATTTTTGCTCTAGTGGTAGTGTGGCATATTCAATTGTTGGTCGTTGTGGGCTCGATTCCCACAATCGACTTTAATTTTTTAAAATAAATTGAGTATGAATTATATTGTGTGTTTTTTCTTAAAATTTTGATTGAGAAGATAATAGAATATTTTATATGTAATCTTGTTTCATAAATCATCATTAGCATTATAACCAAAACCTAATGATTGTCTCTTCCGTTTTTTGAGGAAAAAATTTGAAAAAAGATTGAGAAAAGATGTGTAGCTTTAGGTGTTTCACATCAGTAGTATTGGTTCTCTCTCTCTCTCTCACTCTAAAATTTACTTTGCAATTATTTTTCATGCACCATTCTGAATATATATGTACACGTGCACCATATATGCAATAAACTAAGCTTGCCTTCACTAAATGAGTGGTTTGTATGGTAAGTGCAAGCTATAAAGTGTAGCAAAAATATTATCATAAACAAATATTGCATTTAAAATTACTTTTGTATATTATGCACTTGCAATTTTCAACGGAACATTACTAAAAGTTGTGCCCCCATTGACCGAAATTCCTGGGTCCGCCACTGTTCATATGGTGAACTTGTGGTAGTAAACTTAAAATCATTTCTATTTATCCGGTTTTTATCCGCTTTTATATAATTCACTTGATTATTATAGAATTTGTCGACTATTTCAGGTCCGGGTATTCTTTCTGTTCCAGAAAGTGTAGCTGCTAATATTGACCTGCCTGACTCTTTTTATAAATTGTCTATGGATGAAGTAGAAAGAGAAGTAGAATTAAGAAGGAAAAAGATGGCAGAGTCTCAGTTGCTGATTCCGAAATCCTATAAGGAGAAGCAGGCCACTGCTGCACACAAGAAATACAAGCTAACAGTCATACGGGTTCAATTTCCTGATGGAGTAGTGCTCCAAGGAATCTTTATGCCTTCGGAACCAACTACTGCTCTCTATGAGGATAGCAATGTTTGTTTTGCTTAGTTATGGAGTTTTTAATAAAAAAATTTACATTTTAACTTGCCTTTGTGCTCAAATATTATCTTTCAAATTGTAGATGTCTCTGTCACTTAAATTTCTGGAATCGGCTATATTCACTAAAATACCATGAATTCAAATAAATAGCTTAAACTTATAGATTGTAATAAATACCATGAGGTTAGTCAATTTGAAAAATAAAAAGCCTTTCAGCATTTTGACATTTAATATCCTTGGTTTTCGGTTTAGCACGCACAAAAACGAACAATTGCAATTAAAAGTTGGGTATGATATTAAACTGAGAAATACTTGAAGTTAATGTTATTTATTTGCAGCTGACCAATTTATCGTATACATTTATAATTCATTAAGTTTATGCTATATGAAAAGGCACCAATAGGTAATGGTTTTCTAAATATTATATGCACAGCCATAAGTGACTTCCAAAATTAATTATATGTTATTTCCTGCAAGCAGTTTGTGAGCTCTTCTTTGAAAGAGCCCGGCTTGGAATTTGAGCTTCTGAGTCCAGCTGTGGCAAAGCTGCGCATAATCCCTCGATTCACTAGAGCAGGTGATAAAAGACCACCGACACTTGAAGAGGAACGCTTGGTTCCATCAGCGCTTGTCAAGTTCAAGCCAATCGAGACCGATTCAGTTTTATTCACTGGCTTGACTAACGAACTCCTTGAAGCCAGTGAACCTCTTACAAACAACACAACTTTACTTCAGCATTTCTGAGAAATAAAAACCTTTGATAAATATTCGAATATAAGACGCTCTGGATTAAGTGCCATGTCATGGTGTGACAGTTTTCGGTTATTTAAAGTGTAAAATGATCCGTTCTTTTGCGATTTCAAATGTAAGAAATGGATGTTATAATTATATATAGCCATCCAAATCGTTTCCCATTGTTTTGGAGTTGATATGATTTGCATATGATGTTAAATGCATGTTCGGGGCAATTTGTGCTGAAAGTTCACTTGGTTTTAGTGTTTCAATATTAATCAACACTGCTAAATATAAAGTTTTGCAGATTATACGATAAGTAATGTTTTGGTTTTCAGGAAGATAGATCATAGATGCGATCGGATCTCGATTTCTCCGGAAGGGTATGGTTGATTTTAGCATTGCGGCTTTTAATAATTTCAGTTGGGGCCTAGGAGTTATTCATCTTAATGACTTTAACATCTCACTTTTTTGTAGATGGCTTTGGAGAATGCTTTCCATCTTAATGTTCAACCCGGACATTTGAAATCCACAGTGCGTTTGCGTCTTCTCAGGACAAATTTGCCGACGGTGCGGCATCCTCCATGCATGGAGAAATTGTTCGGTATACGGGGTATGATGCGCACCTAAGTAAGCAAGAGAGAGAGACAGATGGTAATTTTTGGTCACCTCTCATGCAGCTTTGCGGGACTTGTGATCGCATTTCTTTCTCTCTCATGACCGGACGGATATGGCCAGAACAAGATATTTTTGTTATGGAGGAGAATGGGATCTGCTACATTGATACAGGATTGCAATGGCCTGAACTGTGATTTTGTCCCATCTAATTAACCTAATAGACTATGATTACAAGGATTTTTGAACTTTGGAGGGACATTGTTTCCCCTGCTACAATACTACTTGGCAAGCTACTGCGACATTCCTTTGGCTCTTGTAATGGAACAGTCTGTTCTTTAAAGAAATCTTGAGCTCTAGAGGTTGAGACAACTACTCACTTGTCACCATTTCACTGCCCTATTGCTGTTTCCGCGCACTTTGCCTGTCCTTGTATTCCCTTGATGTCTCTGAATGAGTTCTTCTATGAGATGGTTACCTCAGCATTCTTATCCCTTATCTATCTCCTATGGTCTTATGCATGGAACTCAACATGTTTTGCTGCATCTTGGGTATTATCGTTCCTTTGAAGTGTGCGAAAGATCCGGAGTGACTGCTATTATCACCTGCCTGCTGGTAGGAACTATTAGATCGAATGGCGAGAATTGGATAAAACATGAGGGCCTAAGGGTTTGGTTTTTGATATAGGGAAAATAGCATAGGCTACTAGCAGAGGTTCCCAATCTGAAATGATTGCTAGAGGTTTTTCTTCCAAGTTAGCAGGCAAAGATGAGACGCTCAATTTTATGAGATCTCTTTGTAGGTCCAAAAATTTGACATTGAGTTCCTCTGCTTTGTCTAAAAACTTACTTGAGTTTATTAAATTAAGGGTAAATTGTCAAAAAAAAAAACCGGCCCGTTCGGAATTTGTCTAAAAACCCCTAGTATTTTCAAAGTTGTGTCAAAATCTTTGTGGAAAAACCCCTGGGTTGTATTTCATTTAAACGTTGTATGCTATTTTAAATACAATTACAAAAAGACCCCTCCCACCACTTGGGCGGTAGTTAGATATTATATGCAACCCATGCAACTGTTTAGATAGTACATTTAATACATAGATATTACATGCAAATGCTTAGATAATATATGCAGCCATTTAGTTATTATATGAAAGCTGAAATGTATTTTAAAGGCTTTTGACGGGAAAGAAGTATATTTGTCGGGAAATTAGATTTTTTGTTAGAAAAAAAAGTATATTTGGAGGGAAAAATAAAAACATAATAGTTATTAGAGGCATGCCACGTCCTGCTTCCCAAAAGACTAGGAGCGAGAGCGGACGATGTCCGCATGTATCTACAACGAGAAGCACCCATTGTCCTTCTCGTTATGAATACGCTAAGCGTAATCGCAAGCAAAATAAAGACAAAAATTACAAGAATTTTAATACAATAGCAAAGTCCAATAAAATTTATTACAATGTTCGAATAATGCAAGAGTCCCACTAAAAAAAATAGTCATCAAGCATATAAGCAGTTAATGATTATTGGCTTTGAACAGAAGATATACGGAAACATGAAGAAATAACAACCTAGAGCTATGCCTGGGTATAAAATTAATCAAATTCCTACTCAATTGGTACCACCTCGTTCTTAGCTTCTTCTCCTGCCCCACTGTCGTCTAACGATATTTCCCAAAAAACAAGAATGTCGTCAACGCACTAAAGTACGGTAAGTCCCCATTTTAAAGAAAGGAATTTTAATATAATTTAATTATGATATAAGAACAGAAAAAGAAACAATCAAATATATATAAATAGCTAGGTATATAATAATAATATCATAATATTTATTCTCTAAATTGTACCATCATATTTTATTTTAAGTTTATAAGCTCGACTGGTGAGGATTTTATACGTAACGAAGATATTCTGTTTCCCCTCGGAACAACAGAAACACGAATTTAAGAGATTCATGAGTTAGTAATGCATTGTCCCGTATTATCCGGGACCACGGCGATCATGTATGACCCTCGTTACACGTAAATACCCCCATTCTTCGACCTATCTTATCCCCATAATATTCTTAATATTAAAGTGCATATATATATAGAGAGAGAGAGAGGGGGGGAGGGGGGGGGGGGAGGAAGATGCCATAGAAGGGAATTTACTTCTATGGTGTCGAAAAAACCCAACCTCATTTTTTTCGACGATCGGCACCCACCATCTTCATCGTTATCATCTAAGATATGGATACACCAAATTTTATGTGATTCTACAACTTTTTCACCGTTGATTGGGCTATACGAAAACCGCCTTAAATCTAGCTATAAAGAACTGTTAGTCCAAATGGACAGGGGCATTTTGGGTTATACGAAAATACAAGTGGGGACTTATATACCAGGGTTTTATTGGGCCCAGGGTTTTTTTTAACAAGGCCAAAAAGCCCGGGGTTTTTACACAAGTTCTGACCAGGCGGCCTTGTTTTGTGGACAATTTATCCTTAAATTCATTTATTTCCATAGGTTTTTCGGATGAACATGGGTTATTTGTTCGGTCGGAAGCGAATTTTAATATTTTTTTATACTTAGTTTGGAATGACCACGGTTGGTCCAGTCTCCACACAAGCACGGTTATAAGATAGCTCTAAATTCATTCTCTACTTTTTACATTTTAAGAAAAAGGAACCAAGCAACATTAATTCCTTGGTATTGAATTCATATTATTTCGATAAGATTGAAATTGTTTAGTAAGACTAACTCTAAATGAAATGGCCCAATTTCCAAAACTAGCATTATCATTTACAACTTCTAAATGCAATATCCTAATTTCTTCTCGAGGTTGGAATTATAATTTTGGATCAAGGTCAGTCATTTTGACCCTTTGATCTAAGACACACACACAACTGTAACATGCACTATTGTAAATACTCCAATATGGATTGGAGCAGCGGTGGGTGCACGACCGTTATAAGTTCGGATAACCGCTTATAAAATAAGAAGTTATAATCATAAGTAAGACGGTCAAAAATATTTGAACTTTTATAAGGACTCACCCTACGATATATGTTTTTTCCCCTCCTTTCTCATCAGTGTTCTCGTCCTGTTGTAAATCTAATCCAGCACTTTTTCTTTCATTAAATACTCCATATGTTTTCCTTTAGGTAAACATCATTAGGTTCTCAAGTTAAAATCATGCAACAAAATTCGAAGTGTCGACTTAAACAAACATCGGATGTGAGATACCCGCTTTCAACATATACTGTATTTTCCACTGCAGCAGCGAATCAAACTGCTCCGCCGCTATTTTATTATTCTTTTCTCACTAGGAGAGTAGGAGGGGCCAGAGAGACATGTCTACAGTTTCCTATTTTGGGGGAATAAGTTGTTGATCTCAATATCTTAATGCATACATGTACATAGGGCCATATGATAAAGTTCTTTTGGAACCATGCTTCAATCTTATCAAAAACGTGTGCTGTCCACCTCTATCACCTAAAATATAAAGCTAGCAATCAATGAAGCTTTAATATATAACAGTAGGGCTCCACAAGAGCTCATTTTGTAGGCCAAGGCAAATGAATGTGACATAGCCCACGTCGTATCCAACTCCATGTGATCCTCAAGCGGATGAGTTTATTTTCTTTTTTAAAAAATAAAAAATAAATAAAATAGAATTTGATTTGATAATGGCAGGATGATAAGTTTTTGTTTCAGAGGGGGAGGGAACAGGTTTCGGAGTCCATGCTGTTTGTCTTCAAAATAGTATCCATGCTGTCACCTCGCATGGTTCAGATTCATCCAAAAAGAAAATTAACCGCCGAGATTAGCGTGAAACAGAAGGTCTTTGGTATCGATGTATCCTACGTGTTTTGCACATAGATGTATCTGCTGTTATTTTTACAACACCGAGGACTCTTTTTCCGAGGTAACCCATGTGCCTTTGCCTCGAATTTTGCAATCTTCCTTTTGGGATTTAACCGGCTGAACCGGTTGAGGTTGATCCTATTGTTGGAATTTAATAAAAATATATTTCATTATTTAATCTGTTGGCTCTTAAACACCCAGTCACAAAATTCGCGAATTATTTGTCGAGTTTGTGAATTTTTGATCAGCCGACTTAATCGCTGAATTAATCGGCGGGCCGAATAATTAGCGAATTATTCCCGAATTATGTGAAAAAACATCGAATAATTCAAAAAACAACAAATAATTCACAAAATCAAAACCTAGCGTCTCATATATTAATTTCTTGCTCGAAATCTTTCCCGAACACTTACCGAATCTTTTCCGAATACCTAGCGATTTTTTTCGAATAGTTCGCCGAATCCGAATTTTCGATCTTGCCGAATTATACTCGACCGCCGAATTTGTCACTATGCTTAAAGATGAGTATGTGTATTTGACCGTTTGACCAAATTATTAATATTACCATTTACACTTGATAGTGATTATGAATCGTCCCGTTTATCTGTGGTTTTATTGGGTTTACTGATAATAGACTAGACCATTAAAATATTTATTGCTATGGATTTTAATGGTTTCATGTGATGGGCTTTAATGGGTCATATGAGGAAATTTTAATGGCTATTATTTTATAGTTAATTTGATCATCAATCTCTATTTATTCTATTTGATATTTGGGTATTTCTATTTCAAGTATATATATCTATGATGTTTGGAGTTTGAAAAAATAAATAAATTCATGCACCCTTCTTCATATAAATGTTAACTTCACTAGAATTAAAATGGGTAGAGAAAAGGTGTCGGCCGTCATACTCTTTACTTTGTGCAGAAGTCGACGTGTGAACGGTGTTGATCTGTGGCTGTTGTATCCAGAAGAAAACGTGTCGAGGCCCGCTGCATCAGTGGAGAACCATTTGCTTCTCACCGTGGTGGCATGAATTGTCTTAAAGAGAGCGAGATACCTGCGCCTCAGCCGAAGACTTCACCATATATATATATTTTTGTTTTATTTCATTATATAATTTATTGTTTGTTATTACATTTTTATTTAATTTTGGTTCCATTGTATACCACCTAAGAACAACAATTCTAAGGCAATTTCGTGGACAATGAAACCACTTCGTGAAAAGCTTGTCAGCGGGGTTGATGCTTGAACAAAATGTTTAGTTTCAAAGATATCCGCTTGGAAAACCCGAAAAAGAGAAGTACATTTTTTTATCTTAATTTTTGTATATATAAAAATTAGTTTTGATACATAATTTTTATAAGTACAAAAGTACTTATATTGTTGATGATGCTTTTGAAGGCATGAAACGAAAGAGGTTCAAAAGAAGCAATCTTTTGGAGAAGCATAAATTTAAGTAGAAGTGGAACCGATGGTTGAAAGAATTTTATCGCATGAAAGTTAAAAGGCGTTTTGAGGTAAAACATTTTTTTTATTGATTAATATTTGTAAAAGCTCTCATTTGCCTAAAGAGAAAGACATGAAAAAAAAATTAGAAATGACCTTACCCAAATAATAATGTTGAAGAAAAGGTTCAAATCGTGAATTGTTTAGTTCTAAAATCATGTTGTATATGTGGGAACTTGAACCGGCAACGTGGCACAGACTAGCGTTACCGAGAAGCCATCTATGACTGTGATAATTGAAATATATATATTTTTGGTGATGGGTTGTACATACGATGGTAGACAAATTTGGCGTTAATTATCAGACAAATTTGCTATGATGATTGGTTCTAAATGTATGTTTGCTATGATTATCCTAATGGAATCTTACTAGATGATTCTAAGGCGATTTGGATGATTGCAAAATTCAATTGAACTTTAATATAGGAATTCGAAGAATTAGAGATCTTTTATGTACTCATTAAATGAGTAAACTTTTCATGTCATTTTTTCTCTTTAGCAAGGCTAACAATTGGGTATATTTGATCAATATGTTGAAAAAGAAAATTTGCTCCAAAAATATTATGATTTGAGATTTGGAGTCATTTATTTTAAAATGACTTAACTTGAGATAAATATCGGTATTTACATTTTGTATAAGCTTTTCAAATGATTTATAATTATTTTCTTAAACATAAAACTGAGGCTTTTAGAAAAGTTTGATCTTCGTAAATATACTCGAGAATAAATTTAATAAAGAAATATCAAATAATGTTGAGAAATGTTTTTGTATTTCTCTTGATTAAACTCTACGTGATTACATTTATAATCTTTTGAATCTTCTATATGATTATAGTACCAATTGAGATACTAATCTTTTTGACAAATAATTCTCTTCTAAACCTATGAAATTAGTGGTTTTTTTTATGTAAACCTCTATTTGATTATTGAGGATTAAATGAGTTTCTTATGAAATATTTCATTTGGTATTTGTGGTTTATTATATCCAAAAATATTCATATTTACAGAATATTTTAATATCGATACATATTGCAAATTTGATGCAAGTATTTTGAGTGAAAATTTTATTTGTTGGAAACCCAATTGTTATTGGCAAACATGTGGTATATTCGTGATATATCATTAGTCCTCGTTTGTGGATTAAATAATTGAAAAAAAACTCTCAATTTTGACGAGAGTTTTATGCCGATGGAATTTACATATTCTTTATATTTTATATTTGGGTGATTGATTATTTGTTGACAATTAATACTATGCCACCAATAAAGATTGAGCTTCTCATCTAGCTAACTTGCTAGTTGGATATTGTTAGTTATAGTGCTCCCAAGGCTATTATTGTAATCGTAGGCAGTCGATTATGATGATTGAGAGATGACCTATATAGGTAGAACAGTCTAACTCGAGATGATAATATACTATCTGGTTTGTCTTTATCATCATATACATGTATTATGTGGTATTACGAATTACTATTACATGTTGATAGAGCCCATAAGATTCATGCTTGACTATCAGGGTTATTATGGTGGTCACATTTGTGAGAACTAGGTAGTCTATAAGAAAATCCTTAAAAGTCCATAGCAGTGGGAATATCGAGACTGGGCATCGATATTCCAGAATAGACTAGTGTATACGTTTCTTGACCGCGACGAGAGAAGATGGCCGGTCTCACGGCTATTGGTGTTAGTTAGTCACCAAAGATTGTATACATGTGCTCATTGGGTTATGAGTTACACTGGACAAACTTGCTGGAAATATGCTAGATGATATTATAGCTATTATCAGATAGCAGTTCTCTGATGACATGAGTATAACATAGTTTGTCGACCTGAGATCGTCATTTGTCTCATGTGAGTTCCCACTGTGCTTTTATTACTATCCTATCACGGCTCTACTGAGTCGTGCAAACAGATTTTAGTTGGGTGCAGTCCCGAGCCACACGGAGGCAGTGAGCGGATCGTTGGGAATCGTCTCTTCCGGTATTGGGGGTAGATGTCGCGCAGTGCACGGATTGCCATCACCAGAAATTCTTGGCCAAGGTGGACGAGATTTACTGACTTGGATCAGTAGTTTCTCTGTGGTGATGGGATTTACATCGACACGACTTTTCGCATTATTAGGTGTCTGATTTTATCCATCCCTCTGGACCCAATATGCGATACTCTTAGATAAACAGACCAGACTGTACAGAGATTGTTACTTTCAGACTCAGTAGGGATACAAACGAGTTTTCTTGTCGGCCTTCCTTTTGTTCAATACCTGAGTATCCGTTACGCACAGTCAGTGCCACCGACATGCTTATGGTTAATCTCACTGCCAGCATATTATTGAGTGTTTAGAGTTCCACACAGAGAGTTTCCCAGCTCAGGCGAAACGATATATTGTACGTATTTTGATACGTACTTAGGTTCGATTAAATACGTGTTTTTGTACACGTACTTTTAATCGGACATTTTGTTAATACTAACCGGTTTGAAAGATAGCCAGATTATCACATTTGGATAAAATGTGAGCTACTATTATATATCTCTTTTTGGTATCTTTCTTTTTAGTATTTGTATTTTGACAGAATACGGTATTTATATGAATACGAGTATTTGTATAAATACGGGTATTCGTGTCTTGATACGAATACGGGTACTCATATCTTGATACGAATACAGGTGCATATATTTATAGCATATACTTGTATTAGTGTGTGTGTGTATTTATATATGTGTGTGTATATATGACATAGCTTGTTTTTTTTCTTTTCATTCTTTCTTGTGTTGAGTGGAAGTGTATGGACTTGTGATTCACACCAGTGAGTCACATTTCCACCCACTTCACACTTAGAAAGAAAGAAAGAGAAAAGAAAAGGAGATGGAGAGTTTTTTATAAGCCATGTTTGCTTTTTCTTGATCATCCTCACCCTTTGCTTCTTCTTTCTCTTCTCTTGAGATTTTATAAGTTGAGAAAGGAAAAATAAAAAGAGAGAAAACTTAGAGATTAGCCACTACTATATTCTAGTAATCAATTCTTAGCAAGTTTTGTTCACTAGTTGCTTCACTTAGTTTTAGTGTGAAACTAGAACCTAGGTTAGAGTTCTTTCGGATGGATCATATTCGACAAGGAAGACTGCCTTCCATGCTCGTTCCCGGTGGACTTAAGAGCTAAAGAAATGGTATAGAAGACGTAAACTAGTTTAGAAATTTTTTGGGAGCTAAAGAAAGACATGACTACAAAGGCTGTAATTACTAACCGAATAGCTAAACTTTTTCTTGTTAGCTGGTTTAGTGTTTGGAATCGATTCTAGATCGTAAAAGTTCGTGCTCTTGTTTTAGAAATTTCTGTTTTGCATTCCGCCTTGGCCGCAAGTTAGCGGCACGAGAACAAATGTCTACTAACATGGTATCAGAGCCACCTAAACACATAAACTAGTTTAGACGATACTTAAGTTTCGAAACTGACAAATTTATGTTTTTCCAAAACCATATTTTTCATCTTTCTTTTAAAAAATTTTGGGTCTCTAAATTTTTTTTGGAGTATTGCAGAAGGATGATATTTGTATGTATATGACACTGTATGAAGACGAGCCCAATCTGAAACATTTTGGCCGCCAAAAAAATTTGAAATGGTTGCATATTTGCGGCCTACGGCCTGTTTAATTCAATTTGGCCTCGTCTTCGCAGTGTGCTTTGGGTGTTGGAAATTGGGATTTTTGGTAAACTTCTTCTTTTTTTTCCATATTTCATTTGGTATTATCTTTGTATTCGGGCAACTCGAAAAGTTTTAAAACTCGAAACTTTAGCATCGTTTATATCTTTATGTTGTATATGTATTTGGATACATTGTCTAATTGCTATAGTTCGATTAGAAGGGATTGCAAATACTTGCTTGTGCTGTGGTGTTGTATATTTTATGATGGTTTAGACGGATAGAAATTGTGGATATCCCCTCGTTGTAGAATGTTTGTATATTCATTTATTCGGGACGAGCGGCCGGATTGTGGCTGTCGTTACCTCTTGATGTATATTGTTTTATTGGAACACGACTGGGTTGAGGTCGATATTATCATTGTATATTCATTCATTCTTGTATTAGGATAACCCATGGAGAAGTGCTCGAGTAGCCAGATTCTAAAGTGTGTTTGGTGGTTGTCTCATGGTGATGAGTTCGAGCCGCCTCGCTCTAGAATTGGCGGGCTATTCGCCGCACCTGTAGGGGTTTAGGATAGACCCACGGTGGAGTGCTCAAGTTACCGGATTCCATGAAGTGCTGGGTGGCCCACTCATGTCATTGAGTGATGATTGCCTCACTTCCAGAATTGACGGGTAACTTGCCGCGCTTGTAGGCGTCTTTTTTTTAGGTGATATTCGAGCTATCCACACGACCGGAGAATGTTGGTTTTCATTTGTGGCTCAAACGAAACACGGGGCTCCTACTTTATCCGCTATTTCATTTTCATTATCGCATGTCTGTGATATTTATTATCTACCTGTGATGATATATATAAATGTTGTATACGTTTTGCACCCGCGCTGGCCCTGCCCTTGCACTGCTGTAAGTTAAGTAACCTTACGGTGAAATCCCCAGACCCCGTGGCGAATGCAGGTGGCATATACATACATTCTATTTTGGTTGTTTCTGTGATGCATAGAAAATTAATTGATGGGATCACATTATAGGTTTAATGCAAGAAAAACAAACTTAATTGATGTTGTCGGAATTTTTTTAAAACTACTCAGTTTTCTTCAAAACCACCCGGCTTTCTACAAAACCACTTGTTCTAAAAGCGGATCCTAAACTACTCCTTTTCAAAGCTACCCGAGTTCCTTCAATGATATCATGTTCATTACGTTAAAGTTTTTCGCCAAAAACCAGTCGTAGCCCTCCGTCATTTCCTACGAGTAGTGCTTAGTATTCATGTTGCGTTTGTTGACTTAGTCCAGGCATAGTGTACAATAGCTAAGTGGTGCTTGTTTGTAGCATATGATGCGATTGGTTAGGACAGTCATGCGGCTTTGTTGACGCCGTCAACGGCTCATGCGGGTAGGTTTAATGCAATCAAGATAATGAAGGGTTGAACTTGACTAGGGTCGTAGGGGTTAAAACCATATCGTAAGTTTCAAATATTCAGAAAACTTGCATAGTATACGCATACCTTATGGAGTATGGTAATTTTGGTCGGCTTCCGTCAAAGTTCTCACACAAGGTCCTGATTCCCACTGATGAGTAGGTATTACTCCTCGGAAGGTTTTTCACTTTACAATTAGCAAACCTATCAGGTGTCTAGAAATTGTTAACGAGGTTACAACTCTGTGAAAACGGGGTTATTTAATTAGGTCCGTGCGAAAGCATGGGGAGCCTCTCTCGGAGTACCGACACTGGCCTGGATGAATGGTTAGCGAACTTGTAAGGTATAAATGATCCCGACTAGTGCTCCTTTTAGGATTTGAAGGAGAATTCGAGGAAAAAGTGGATGCTATCTTGATTAGATAAAGTGATTAACCAATTTAATCTTGATAGAGTTCACTCTGAGTGTTTCTTTTCTCCCCCTCTCTCTCTTTGATAGCGACTATGACCCGACCTTAAACTATAACTCGTAAACCAAGTTAACCGAACCTTTTTACAAACCTGACTTTTTTGTCACGATTCACGACAAAGTCTCATATATCCATGCCGAAGATCCTGCTTTACCCTTTACTTTCTCCAGAATATTTCGTATCACTACGAAGATCCATATAGAATGGATAAAACCATCTCATATAGTTACATATGAACTCGCAGAAATTTATTTCAGTTCGAGAATGAATTCCGGTTCTGGGAAAATTGAATATGATTATTCGGTTGTATTTTCTCTTTAACTTCTTTCAGGTTACGAGGGCTCCTTGTATTAGGAGAGTACACCTATTACGCTTATTGGATAGTCTTCTTTCAGACCTTAGGCTAGTGTCGAAAGGTAGGGAAAGAAGAAAACCAATTAGTCTAAGTATGGTGTACATAAGATAAGAAGTAAAGACATATAAAGTGATTAGAATAAGGGCAATTGAAATTGCAACTAATGTCATGAGTATGGTATTGGAAGAGAAATTATTAGGAATACCCGGCCACCACTTCGAAACATTTTCATGTTTCAGTTTTACTGTGTAGTGTTAATTGAAAACTGTTTTCCTAATTAGATTCTGACCCCAGGGTATGTATTTACCAGACTTGATTCTTACATCTGTATGGTATTACAGATACTGAATGGGAGTAGAATATTGAGAATTGGGTGATTAGATTCTCAATATCAGAATTCTTTGTAATTGGTAAATTTTTAGAAAATCACCTGGGTTTTGCCTAACGACAAATATTTGGTTTTGAATATCCATTGTTATGCACCAATTTCAAACTGATATGTTTGTACGTTTATTTTTATAAAGTGAGATATAACTTTTTGAAATTCTGTTTATAACATTTTCCTTTATCAGTTGATGATTAGGTAAGATGCATTCAATAATGGTGTAATTATTCTTAACCATAATACAGTTTTCAACCTACAACACACAGGGTTTGAGTTATTAAACTCAGAGGACTTATACAAAGTATTGTATGTTATCCGATGTCAATTAAGACAAGAGGTTGATACTCGTACTATATTCCGTTTACTTATGACTTCTCTGATTTTAGACACGCATTTCGTTAAAATACAAAGTCCAAATTTTGAGAAGTTATAGGTATAAGAATAAAATAGATAACCATACGTTGGAAGTATCAGGATTCTTCAAGATGGTTGAAAATGTAGATACTTATACTAGGTATTCCATCGTAAGTAATATATTTGAGAACTTACTTCTTTTTTAGGTTACTCATCCATGGGTGCGCTCCTTGATAAGTAATGCCACATGTCGTTTTTCCATTTAGTCGATATGCACTGGAAATAGATGCATAATTTATGAATATGGTTCCAATTAAATTTGTGTCTTTGTTTCTATATTGGATATAAAATGGATTCATATCTTAACGATGTTAAGATATATGGAGTTGTCTGGCTTATGCTTAAAACCAGAATCCGGATAAAATCAAGGCACGTTTCAGTAATGGCAGTTTATGGGTTATCCCAGGCTTTGACGAGGGTTAACATTCTACCATTTGCGAGATCAATAGTTATATTATTCTTGACTCGCCACCTTTTTAGTAAAATGTATTTTTTTTCAAAAAACATTAGTGAAGGCATGGTATAACTGGAAGTGATTCCAGAACCACACACGGTTACTGAATAATCAGTAGAACCTAAGAATTCAATTGGATCCGACAATTCATTAGCCACTCCGTAGATTTATTGAGTAATCTCAGCCATCCGAGAAGTACTTTGGTTTCTTCGTAGACGGTGACAGGGAGGTATGCATCATCTCGATGATAATCCTTGCTTGCCGCCGCTGCTGTCCTTAACTATGAGATCTGAAAGGTGGATGACTATAACGTCATTCTAAATTGAATTTAGAAGTGCACGTGTATATGACTTTGCCAGAGGGTTATTGCAGTCAGTGGGAGCAGCGGAAGAATGGTGAGCAAGATACTTATATCTATTTATAGACTAAAACAAGGAGAGTGGAGATGGGTCATCTATTCATGATGTGATAGTTATAGTGTTTGACTTCATCAAGAATGACAGATAGACCTGGTAAGAAGGTTGAGTAGGGAGTACTGTCCTGGTTTTAGGATGACATACTCCTGATAGGAAGTATTTTTCCTATAATACGATCGGTTAAATTGTGGTTGTCACAGATATTTCTTCACAAAGAATCAGGATAAAATATTATATATTCTGATGACTAGATCTATGGTTTTAGATCTAGATTCGGCTGTATCCCAATTCGGCTACTTTGACACTATTCTAAAGTATTTTAGAATGGATGAATCCTGGCGTGATGGTATACCTGCAGGTGATGGAATCACCCTCTCTAAAGAGATGTCTTCTAGACTGATGAGGAGAGGGATTTTCATGATTGACATATCACTTGTTTAGGCAATTGAGTCAATCATGAGATATCAAGTATCATACTAGATATTGTTTTTGCACTAGCTGCAATAAGCAGATATTTATCCAATCCTAAAGGAACATTGGGAAGTAGTTATGAACTTGAGAGAATGTTCTTCGTATACGGTAACGGCATCCTCCTTTAGAAGGCGGTTATCATTTTAGGTTTCTAAGGTGATCTGGATGACAGAGTGACCGACATAATTAAAGTTTACCCTCTTTTAAGGGACAATATGTTGGACAATGATCCAAGCGGATGCTAAGATAGGCATGGCGCATGATACTGATTAAATTCAGTGGAAGATACAGTTTAAGAAGTTTGCTGGTTTGGAGTTCATTTATGAATTTGGTCCCATCAGATATCCAGAAAAGTTCTAAAATAAGTATCGCTTATTTCAGGAGATAGTCTTTCTCCGCGAAGTTGAGATATAGAGAGATAAAGAAAGAAACATTAGAGCGGATCCACTCACCAATGCTATTTCTTGAATGCGAAAGTTTCATAAACATGATTTGCGAAACTGATTAGTAAAGAAGTTGGGTGTTCGGCATCACACGGGCTATGAGTATACGACACCGCAATAATTAGCCTTAAATGTAAATAGGAGATTGTTGGCTAAAGAGCCCTCAGGAAAATTATTATAATCGTAGGCAAGCGATTATGATGATTGAGAAAGTCCTTATATGGGTAGAATAGTCTAACTCGAGATGATAGTATACTATCTGGTTTGTTTTTATCATTATGTATATGTATTATGTGGTATTACAGATCACTATTATATGTTGATGAGCCCATAGGATTCATGCTTGACTACCAGGATTATTGTGGCGATTACACTTGTGAGAACTAGGTAGTTTATAAGTAAAACCTTAAAATTCCCTATTCGTGGGAATATCGAGACTAGGTATCGATATTCTAGAGTAGACTAGTGTATACGTTTCTTGACCCCAACGAGGAGCGATGTCCGGTCTCACAGCCATTGGTGTTAGTTAGTCACCAAAGATTGTATACATGTGCTCATTGGGTTATGCGTTATACTGGACGAACTCACCGGGAACATGCTAGATGGTATTATAGCTATTGTCAGATAGCAGTTCTTTGGTAACATGAGTATGGCATAGTCTGTCGACATGAGATCATCATTTGTCTCGTGTGAGTTCCCACTGTGCTTTGATTACTACCCTACCACGACTCTACTGAATCGTGCAAACAGGTTTTAGTTAGGTACAGTCCCGAGCTACATGGAGGCAGTGAGCGGATCGTCAGGGATTCGTTTCTCCCGGTATTGGAGGTAGATGCTGCGCAGTGTACGGGTTGCCATCACCAGAAATGCTTGGCCAAGATGGACAGGATTTACTGATTTGAATTTCTCTGTGGTGATGGGCTTCACATCGATACGACTTATCATGTTATTAGGGGTCTGATTTTATCCACCCCTAGACCCGATATGCGATACTCTTAGACGAACAGACCGGACTGTACGGAGATTGTCACTTTCAAGCTTAGTAGGGATACAGACGAGTTTGCTTGTTGACCTTCCTTTCGTTCAATTCCCGGGTAGCTGTTACATACAACTTATGCCGCTGACGTGCTTGTGGTTAAACCCATTGCTAGCGTACTGCCGAGTCTTTAGAGTCCCATAAAGAGGGTTTCCCAGCTCAGGCGAAACAATATAGTATATGTATTTTGATACGTACTTAGGTTCGATTAAATACGTGTTTTTGTACACGTACTTTTAATTGGACATTTTGTTAATACTAGCCAGTTTGAAAGATAGCCAGATTATCACATTTGGATAAAATGTGAGCTAGTTGTCACGTCCCTCTTCCCAAAAATAAAGTGAAGAGGTAACGTGGTATGGTCCGCAACCTAACTATATTAAGGACGGTCTATTTCAATACAGTTATGTTAAGCGTATGAATATATATAACATGCAGGATATATACCAAAACTAAATAATAAAAACGGAAGGCATTTATTTCCATTAACAGAAACTTTATTACATCCCAAAGGAAATGAGTCAAATAAACTAATTAGTTTGATTACATTGACGAAAAAGAAAGCAAAACCCTAAACATGTGGGCAACTGATAAATAAAAGAGCTATCCTAATACTCTTGAGTCAATTCTGCATAGACTTCATCAGTGGGTTCAACGTCTTGTTCCTCATCGCAATACTCGTCATCATCTAACAGACATTCCAGAGATAGAGAAAAGAGAAAAAGAAAGTCCGTCAGTGAGTTACACTCAAGTAGGATTTCCTCATAAGGAAGTGAGGGTACAGAAAAACAAGTATATATATGCAGGATATGTGTTTAAAGGTACGATGTATATGTGTATAAGGGTATGAGGTATATGTAAATAAGAGTATGTTAAATGAGATATTTACTAGGTAAATGTTCGCATTAGTTTGTTAAACAAGGGTCCGGATATTCACGATTATTCCGTTGTGGCCACGGAATAATAATCGGGAAAATGAAATGTACAGTTTCATTTCTCGGGATCATGATCGAGTAGTAGGGGAATCCGAATTCCGCATATTCTTACTTAATCAAACTATCCATCCCTGTTGTTCAGTGTAAAGGTTTTGACAAATTAGAGTTAATGTGTATATCATCCAGGCATGGAATTTACACATTGTATATCATCCACATATTGGATTATTCGCCCTTAAAGTAGGGTCAGTATTCGCCCGAAAATCGGATTAGTAATCGTCCGAATATCGGGTTGTATTCGTTCACATATTGGACTGTTCACCCTGCCTGCAGGGATCTTCATATATAAAGTATTCCATATCTAGGTTCGAGCATTCTAACCCTAACCGTATCATGTATGTCGTAAATTTGTATTCAAATAGTTGATCTCATTTAATATGGCCTTCCAAAACCATTCCTTTTATCTTATTACCTTTTAAAGTTTGTAAGATGTATCATTGTATTTTATAGAAACCTTAGTTAATAAAGATCATGGTTTTTAATTGTAGATATTGTTTATAAGAGAACCATGGTATTTCAGAGTAAATATAATTTGGGAAACTTATGGTATTTTAATGAAAATATCTTTAAATGAAAGATTATGCTATTTATTTGAAGTTATCTTTTAATAAAGATTTAGGTATTCTTTTGGGAAATATTTTTTTTATAAAAAGTTTTAGGTTTTGTTGGAAATAGACTTGTCAAGATATTTAAATGAAATTATATCATTTCAGGATGGATTAAGGTATTTATTGTAAATAATAATCTATAAAGTTATGGTATTTATTTGGAGGTAACATTTTAGAAATACGTTCGTGTTGGCAACCGCTGTACATAGGAGGCAGGATTTGTGTCCTTTTTTGGGACGATTGCCTATTAACCACGAGATATTTACGTAAAATATTACCTTATTTAAATTAGGGTATTTTATTAAAAATGATATTCTATAAAAACAACTCCGCGTTGACAACCGCTGTACATGGACAACAGGATTTGTGTCATTTTCAGGGACAATTTTCTAGTAACCACGGGATGTTTCATGTAAAATATTGCCCTATTAGGATATTTTATTAAACTTTAGTGGTTATATGCTAAATGTATTAATATAAAAATATTCCCTTTAAGTGAAAGTGTATTAATGTGAAAAACTTTAATATAATTATCTTATGTAATTTAGAAAAATATGGTATTTATGCGAACATAGATTGTTTTGGAATTTTAGGGTATATCTAATGAATATTACGACTTTTCAAAAATTGGGGTATTTTATTGAAACCAGGAAATATTTTATAGTATCAATAAAAATATTATTTTTAAACCCCTGAAATATTTTATTTTAAAATACTTACCTAAAGTATATGATTTCAAACATAAATTTTTCATAATATGAGGGTATGTTGTGGAAGCAATAGCTCTTGATATCATAAAATATGCGTGATATGCTAACTTAGCAACTAATAAACATCATCATGAATTTTATTATTGTAGGTATGTGTGTGAGCATGAGAGATAGCTCGTTATCCCATGATATCAACATCAAGTCTAGATTCTTTCATTAAAATAATACCGTAATATAAAATGCATGAATGTTTTTAACATCATATTAAAATGGGTTGTAAGATTATTATTATGTCTAAGAAATCCTACTTGAAGAAGGTGATAGATCAAGTGCTGAGAGGCAGATTCTACCTTTGATTTGAAATGTTGATCGATGGATCGAAGCATAGCTTTTTGGTAAAAACTTAATAACTTTGCGCTTAGATTTTTTCTCAATGATTAGGTGGAACCACAGCGTCGGCGCCGTCGAGACGAAGAACCAGGTATTTTTTTTTTAAATTTTTCGGAGTTATGTGGTGTGAGAAAAGTGATTGGGAAAGGGCTGTATATATAGGGTTTAGGTTGTAACAAATAAATCCCAAAAAGTGCATCAGAAAGAACAAAATCTGCGCCTCAAAACTGTCACATCAGCCTCCAATCATTGCGATTAGATCTCGCAATGATTGCCGCCACCGCCAGAAATTCATGGCCGTTGGATTCATATCCAACGATTCACGTTCATGCCAGCCCCGACCTCGTCACGGGTGCGGTGACCATGCGTTTTCGCGTGGTCCCCATCACGTGGGCACCGCCTATTGCACTGGACCATTGGATCTCTCATCCAACGGTCCAGGTTAATCTTCCTTTATATATTATTTTTTTCTTTTAAACTTTAAAATCTAAAACTGTTTTTACAAAATCGAATTTGTTTTGAAAATTTTGTTAAAAATATTATAAAATACGGGAAAAATATGAGAAAAATTCTAGAAAGTATATTTTATTGTTATCTTCAGTATAAAAATAATTTTTTGGTTAAAACCAATTTATTTACTCATATTATAAAATATTAATTAGTTACTATATTTATTTAAATCTATCTTAACTTTAAAAATTATTTTAATTAAGAAATATTTATTTTAATTAATAATAAAAGTATATAAACTTTTTTAAGACATTATAAAATTTCATTAAAATATTTTAAGTCCAGAAAATATAAATAACTTTTAGAAAATTCCATTAATTATATTTAAATACTTTAAAATTTTCTAAAATTACTTTCAAAAATAAAATAATTAAAATAAAATATTTTCCATCAAATAAATATGCCAATAATTACTTGATACAAGAAAAATAATAAAACACCTTTTATTAAGTATTGAAAACACGGTCGTTATACTAGTATTATATATTTCTTTTTGGTATATCTCTTTTTGGTATTTGTATTTTGACAGAATACAGTATTTATACGAATACGAGTATTTGTATAAATACGGGTATTTGTATCTTGATACAAATACGGTTATTCGTATTTTATACGAATATAGTATTTGTATTTTGATATAAATATGAGTATGTATTTGCAGCATATACTTGTATTAGTGTGTATGTGTACTGTAACAACCATAAACTTTCTTTACAACTTTTTTCAAAAATACAGAAAGGAACAACTGAGCCTGAGCACAAGTTATAAATTTGATTTGCTTTTGAATAGTAGTTCATTGGTAAAGTCCTGCACTGCTGTGACATAGCCCCTGTGATCGAATCTCTCCAGCCACATATATTTTTAATTGATTTTTCTTTTAAGCTTTTAGAAGCTCAAAGGTTTACACGTGCACTACACGTAAAATAAAAAGTCACAGATTAAACAAACACGTGCACTGAGTTATACCAAACGACACCAACACGCGGTGAAGATCCTACCATCCTTCACCGGTTTTTGGCCGGCAAGATTGTCTTGGAGACCGGCACCGCCAAGCCCCCCGTAGGGGATACTCCCCAAAATTCAATCCTATACCCCTTGGACTCCCTCCACCACTCCTATACTGTTTGATTTCTCTGCACATTTCCAGAGGGATTAAAATCACCTCTTTAATCCATTTTAAATGCACATTTTAATTCTCAAATTCATTACCCTAAACCATAATTTTCCCTATAAATACCACACTACATTTCATCTCTCCTCATTCAGAATTTTATTACAAAAACTCTCTAAAAATTCCAAGTCCCAAGTTGTGCAAGTGGAGTTAGCAAAGGGTAAAGTTCCGACGACGTTTCGAGAAGAATTTGGCGACGAAACGACGCCCCGACGGTTCCAAAGTCTTTCCCTACCTCCCCTCTTTCCCTCTCCTCTCCTCTTTTACTATTCTAAAACTCCTCCTTTTCAAAACTCGTCGGAAGCGAAGTTATTCCGGCTTCCGATTCTCTTTTCTTTTAAAAAAATCTAATTTTTCTTAATAACAAACCGACAAATTTTTAATAGATCGTTTAGTAATCATTAACAAACACATTAGAATAAGTTTCATATCAAAAGAATCTATTATGCAATTTTATCGCATTTTTACGGTAAAATATCATATACTTTACTTTCAATACAATTCAACATATTTCCTTATATTACTTTTAGATAACTCATGAGGTAATGACTTATCTCATCACAACACACATCTTTGATATAGCACGATGAATTTTAGAACTCTAGTTTATTGGAAAATACAAGATTACGAATAAATATATTGAACATTCAAAACCATTTTCTTTAAAAAGTGTGTTATTTAATTCCGTACAATTGCGCCTCTACAACCCATTTTGGGGAACCCAGATCGGGATGGTGCGGATTATCGCACATCCTAGTAGAGCGAGATGCAGATCTTCGCAAGGAGCATTCGATCTCGATGGAATTTTTAATGCAATTTTTAAGAAAAGTGTAATTTTTATTTAATAAATAAATTCTAATTTTTATAAATATTAGATATATAAATATTATCAAAATATCTACTTTAAATATACTATATATTCCATATTTTCTAAATCAAAGGGATTACCGATTTCATGAAACTACCATTACAATTCATTACAAATTCCAATATTTCATTAAAATACCATATACAATGAAAAGTAGGTTCTACTCACTAGAAAATTTCACTTTTATAAAATATACATCTATGAAAACTCTAAAGACGATAATTAAATACTTGAGGTGTATTTTGAAATTATATCAAAACTATTTTTACATAAAACCCCCTCAAGTTATACTAAATTACAATAAGGACCCTAGTAAATATAGGTAAGCGGGGCCAGTTCTCTTGAGCCTCAGGGAGCCGGAAAATATGGGTGCTTTCCTCTCTAAGGTAGACAATCTAACAACGGTGTTATCAACATGGTAATTGTTTTGGAAAAAGACACAAATTCTGTCGTCCATGTGCAGCAGTTACCGATAACACTAAAAACTAAATCAGGACTTCAATTAAGTTTAAAAGTCTGACTCGGTTCGAGTCAAGGTCAAATCTGAATACAATCTGACTTGAATTCAATTCAAGTATAACTGCAATATAACATGAATCCATGAATGCCAGAATACAATCCATATCAATATGAACATGACCGAACCAAACCATGGATATACTCTGATTACATGACTATCCATTTATATCCATTCTGTTTACTGATATCTGTAAGTCCACGGTAGCGCCCCGGCCGTCTAACAGACGCCAAATGCGGAACAAAAACTTTTAACGAAACTGGCGCTATCGTGTACCGTAACCCGGATCTGCCATTAAAGCTAAACTAACAAAATACAAAGTGGGTAGAAACGTTATACCGAATGATCCGAGTCCTTCGGTCTTCAACCATCATCCCACGCTTTGTTGCGGCTGCTCCGATCTCCTGAATCTCCAATCTTGTCGTCCAGGTGGCACCACGTCGACGGATCTTTAAACGGGCTCCCGCCTCTGAACCGAGGCAACTCGATCGTCAAGTTTGCTAAAAGAGACGACTAAGATGAAGTAGAGAATGAGTAGAACACTTTGTCTCGTTACGTCCAAGGCTATGGACGAACGGTTATGGAAGTTGCCTTTTGGATCGGGTGAAATGAGAAAGAGGCTATCTATTTTTCGTGAACCCGAATCTATCATAATCTTTTTCTAGTGAACAACAACCATCAACTATGAGAGGGGGAGGCCGGCCACTTAAAGGATAAGAGGGGGTGAGAGCAGGAGGGAAAAAGATGACCATAAGCTTAATACTTATCATAACACCTAGTATGAATGCATTAATGAAAGTGATGAATCATTAAGCTTAGTCACAATAGCAATAAATGAACAATTAAAGCAACCATGAGTCACTAACCTTGTCATCACTTCTAGAACTTTCTAGAAGCATGACTCACCCTATGACTCACCCTCAAGAAGAAAAGATAAATCCGTATTTAACCGACTGTTAAATACGGTTGATAGAAAACTGGAAACTGGCAACTTCCAAAAGTGATCCTGAAACGAATTTCAGGATAACCCCGTATCAGTATAAATATACCCACATTTATATTACGACCGAATACAAATGCAACTGAGACAAAGATATTATATCTACACAGTATAATACTGGGTTCCGGCTTAAACCAAAGCCTACCAGTATTATCTGTCCGAAAAACGACACGTGCGAAAACGCACGTGCTTTTTCCGAACCTTGCCATAACACCATACGGCCTCTACAACGTTTCGCCCGAACTTGGGAAAGTGTCTGTGGGGGACTCTAATGACTCATCAACACACTGGCACTGGGTATAACCCCTAGCACGTCAGAGGTACAAGCTGTACGTAACGTTTTGCCTATGTATTGATTGGAAGGGAAGCCGACGAGCAAACTCATCTATAAACCCTACTGAGCCTGACAGTGACAATGTATATACGGTCTGGTCCATTCGTCTAAAGAGTATCGCATATCGAGTCTAGGGGGGTGGATAAAGTCAGACCCCTAATAACGCGATAAATCGTGTCGGCATGAAGCCCATCACCACCTGAGAAACTACTGATCCAAATCAGTAATTCTCCACTACCTCGGCCGAGGATTCCTAGTGATGGCCACCCGTGCACTGCGCGACATCAACCCCCAATACCGGGAGAGACGAATCCCCGAAATCCGCTCACTTGCCTCCAATGTGGCTCGGGACTGTACCCAAAAAGGACCTGTTTGCACGACTCCTTTGAACCGTGGTAGGGTAGAAATCAAAGCACAGTGGGAACTCACACGAGACAAATGAAGACATCAGGTCGATGAACTAACCTGTACACATGTCACCAGGGAATTGCTATCTGACGATATGTATAATACCAACTAGCAGATTCCCGGCGAGTCCTGTCCGGTGTACTCATAACCCAATGAGCACCTGTATATATCTTAGGTGATCAAACTGACACCAGTGGCTTGTGAGACCAGCCACCGCCCCTCGTCGGGGTCTCGACTGTATACACTAGTCTACTCTGGAGTATCGATGCCCTGTCTCGAAACTCCCACGACTAGAGACACTTTAAGGATGTGCTTATAGACCCCAGCTCTCACGTATATGATCACCATCATACTGCTGGCTGTCAAGCAGAATCCTATGGGCTCTATCAATCATACAATAGTGAACTAAAGCATGTATACGATGATAAAGACAAACCAAATAGCGTACTATCATCTCGAGCAAGACTGTCATATCGGTATAGGTCCTGCCTCAATCATTGCAATCACGTACCTGCGATCCAATAATTGACTTTGAGGGCACTATCTCCAACAATCTCCCATTTGCACTCAAGGCTAATTATTGCGATGTCGAATACTTACAGCCCGTGTGATACCGAACATCCAACTTCTCTACTAATCAGTTTCACAAATCTAGTTTGTAAAACTCTTGTGTTCGAGAAATAGCCTCAGTGAGTGGATCCGCCCTGACGTTTCTTTCTATATCTCTCTTAATCTCAAGTTCGCGGAGAAAGCCATATCCTGAATCGAGTAATACTTGTCTTAGAATATGTCTGGATATCTGATGAGACCTAGTTCATCAATGAACTCCAAATCCAAACTTCTTAGACTGTATCGAGAACTGAACCTAATCAGTATCCAGCACCATGCCTCCCACAGTATCCTCTTGGACCACCTGTCCATAATACTGTCCCTCGTCAAAGGGAAAACTATAACTCTGACAATCACTCTGTCATCCATGTCACCTTGGAAGCCTGGAATGATAACCGTCTCCCGAAGGAGGCCGCCGTCATCAAATCCATAGAACATTCACTCATGTTCTAAAACTGCTTCTTTATGTATCTCCAGGATTGGATTAATATAAACTTATCGCATCTAGTGCAAAAACTACATCTGGTGTGGTACTTGATATCTCATGATTGACTCAATTGCCTAAGCAAGTGATCTGCCAATCATGCACTTCCCTCTCTCCTTTAGTCTCTAAGACACCTTTAGAGAGGGTGACTCCATCACCTGCAGGTACACCACCATGCCAGGAGTCATCTATTCTAAAATACTATTAGAATATTATCAAAGTACCCATATTGGGAAACTACCCAAATCTAGATCTAAAACCATAGATCTAGTAACCAGAATGTCAGATATTATATCCATGTCTTTTGTGAAGAAACAACTGTGTAACAACCATAGTACAACCGATCGTAGTATAGGAATTTTATTTCCTACTCTGTGTATGTCATCCAAATACCAGGACATCACACCTTACTACCTTCTCAACAGATCCATCCCCTATTCTGATGAAGTCAAACCTATGACTGTCACATCAAAATTAGATGATCTTAACTCTGCTATATTTGCTCAAGTCTATAAATAGACATAAGCTACTTTCCCACTATGCTTCCGCTGCTCCCACTGACTACGACAACCCTCTGGCAGAATAATATCTACGTACACTTCTAAAGCTAGTTTAGAACGACGTTATACTTATCCTCTTGCCGGGTCTCATGGGCCCCAAGCGGCTTCTCTGTTCACGATGCCGGTGGACCAGGCGACTCAGGCCACCACTGGATTGTTTTTCGGGACCATGCTCTCGCCAATGAGCTTCAGCGCCCCGGTACCAACACAAGAAGCTCCCAAGAAGTCGGTCTTTGATCGACTTGCAACAATAGCGGCCCCCCTCAACGGGTCGTCCAGCTCCAGCGCCTCAGTCTTCGCCAGATTAGGCCGAAGTTCATGTGGGCCCGAGATGAAGCCTGCAATTCAAGAGAAGGTTATTCCGAAAAGAGTAACCAACCCTGCTCCCGAAGTCGTCAAGGCGGCTTCTCCTGCCAAAGGGTCGGTCTTTACAAGACTGAATGTTCCGGCTCCCGTTACGATTCCCGTCCCTGCTCAGAAGTCTGTTTTTGACCGGTTGGATACCGCCTCTCAACGAACATCAGTCTTCAAGAGGCTGACGCCAGCAACAGCCCCTCACCTGAACAAGGGGAAAGACAAAGCCATCACCGTCACCGAACCGACTCCATCAGCTCGACACGCTCGACGTCGTCACTGGCACCGAGTAAGGAAGGCTGGGGGCAACTCCCCCTCTGGATTAACTCCACCAGCCTCAACGGTGGAAGTCAATGCTGTTGTTCCAACTAGGAACAACTTCGAGTTGCTGAACAAAGTGCGCCGGAACTCTCCTACCGCCGTACTGAAAAGATCTCCCCCATCCGTGGAGAATGTTGCGGAAGCAAAGCTATAACAGCCCCCTCAGCGGCTGTCCTCCAAAATCTACGAAGTCTGGCGGCAGGTTCGGAACTCAGTAGTTGATCAAGATTACCCTCACCGACAGAAAAAGGCGAATTCAACAAGAAGAGAACCGTCTTGCTAAGCCACAAAAGGCAACAGCTATCTGGGTGCCCGCCGCAACGGCCCCTTCAACGTCAACCACTCAGAAAAGAAGGATGACAGAAAAAGCCCCTATAACTACGGCAGATCGCAAAGACGCTGAGACTAAACGCCCCAAGTCTGGGGGCATAACGGTCCATACTATTTATATGGCATCCGGGAAAGAGGATAGCCGCGCTTCTACGGGCCACCGACCACTCACCCGATCTATCACAAGAGCTCAGGAATAACAGCAGCAGAAGCTTCAGGAGATGCTGACTGCGATGGCCGTACTTACCGGGCCAAAGGAAAGTCCGGAGGCATCATCAGAACAGCGTCACGAACAAGTGACTGATGCTGACTTCCTACGCAGGGTCCTCGAAAAGAAGGACAAAGAAGCAGCAGAACAAGCTGCTAACATAAAACAATTGGCGCTTCTCTTCCAAGACATGGTAGGAATGATATTACAGCCGGATCCTCCAGCTGAAGACCCTCCGGTCATTGTTGAAGATGATAGAGGGAAGACATCCAATCCTCCTTCGGCTCATTCAGCAGCCAAGGAGGAAACCATTTCCAAAGCCGTACTGGATGACTATATAGCTCAGCAAATACGAGCTCACCAGGCAAATGAAGCGGCTGGTCAAGTCGTCAAAACTGGGCGATCATATCCAAGCTGGTTTGACCAGATAAAATACCCGTCTGGGATACACAATCCCCAAATTCCATGTTTACAAAGGAACAGGAAATCCGCACCAACATGTCGCCCAGTTCAGGGCTCTATGTGGAAATACCGGTGGTGATGACAAGATTTTGCTCCACCAATTCGTCGGCAGCTTATCGAAGACGGCATTTGAATGGTACTCCGAACTTCCAAACGACTCCGTCAAGACTTTCGCGGAAATGGAGTTGTTATTCACCCAGCGATTCACGAGTGCAAGTGAATGCACTCCAATAACGGCGTTGATCAATACCAGGGTGAAGCCTGGTAAGACGTGGGTTCAGTACGCAATTCGATGGCGGAATCTATGGTCAAAGTGCGAACAGCGCATCGAAGAAGCACCAACGGTGGGCATGTTCATGGGCACCCTAGACCCTCATGCAACTATTTCACAGTTCATGATGTTCTTCAAAATGACCACATTCCAGGCTTTAATTAACAAGCTAGCACAGATGGATCAGATGGGTCACAGACCGTCTCCTCCGAAGCTGGAGCCGCGGAACGAAAAAGGGTAAAGGGAAGGCGACCTTCGTTGCAAATACCCAACAACAGCCCAGTGCTCCAAACCTAACAGATCAACTGGAAGAGAGACGGCGCTATTATAATGAGAAAATGAAGCGTCCATACTCGTTCCCACGGGACAAAACAAAGAGACTATTCGAATTGGCGATGCGCAACAGGCTTATCAATCTGCCGAATCCAAAGCGACCATTACAACCCGGCGAAGCGAATAATCCCAATTATTGCCCTTACCACCAAACGGTAAGCCATCCAATCGAAGATTGCTATGTCTTTAAAGGATGGATCGAGGATCAGTACCAACAAGGCAAGTTTGCGCTGTCTGAGAAGTAGAAAGCAAGCCCACCACAACCGCACACTCCTAAGAAGACAGACACATCGGGGGCATCGTGCTCTTTTGTTGAAGAAGCCCCATAGGAGGTCGCTCTTTCAGTGAAAACCAAAAGAATGCTGAATGATCTCCAGACATGCCCGGCTATCAGGTGGAAGAATCCGCTGGAACCCCAGATCATCAAAAGGATGCTGAAGTCGCGCCCAACTCCAAAGATTGATGGTGATAGCCAAAGTGTTCATACCCAGCCGTCGAAACCTTCGAAAAAGAAGAAGAAATCCAAAAAGCCCATGAAGCCTGACGACAGGCACACGGACCTACAGAAATAGATCGACGCGCTGGAAGAGTATAACCAGAAGGCGCGGACTCCAATCACGCTCCAAGAGTTCCTCGGCCATGTCCTTGAAGGAGGAGATGATGGAGAAGACTTGTTGGATGAATCTAAAGATTACGTGGCAAGTTGCCATGTGATCTCTCATTCATCACTAGACAATGAAGAGGCTCCTTGCACGAAGAAACTGGGGGCAGGTCCTGAGCCAGAACTCCTGTAGCCATCAGATGAAATAATTGATGCATTCCTAAACACAGCTCTTCTTAAAAGCAAAGCTGATCGGGGGCGTGAGATGGCCATATTTGAAAAGGCCAAACGTCGGCGACTGGACGAAAGGACTGAAATACCCCCGCCAGATCAAAGTATATCCGCCACGAATAAAAGCAGGTTCAAGACGAAGAAGAGGTTCGCCAAAGCCATATCGATGGGAGTGAAGCTGCCACCCTTCGAAGCGAACGCCCTTGGTGAGGCGAAAATGCATCCTAGCTACTGCTTATACCATCGAAAGATTGCGCACCCCATCGAAGAGTGCACCGCTTTTAAAAGATGGTGGCAAGGATATGTTGATCATCGACAACATTTTAAGCGGATGAAACGTAAAACTCGTCGGGAGCGAAGAAATGCGATTGAGGAGCGTAAAAGAACTACCGGCAACTGTCACATGGTCAATGCCGGGGGATCGCAGGTTCTCACCTTCGGGAGCGACTCTGACGAGGAGATGGCTCTTGGCCTTCTCTTTAAAGAATCCACCTTGGGGAAAGAGGAAGAACCGAAGGCCTGTGAAAATATTCAGCTGCGCAACCGTACGCTTCCAGAAAAGAATCTCGGACCCACTAATAGGAAAGATAAAGGAAAAAAAGGTCTCTGAGGATATCGTCCTAGATGACCAAGTCATGAAAGAGCTGACTGCCAGGACCCGCCAAAGAAAAGTAAGGTGGACTACAACGTTCTGGCGCACTTGAGGAAGTTACCCTCCCAGCTCAGCATTCTCGACGCCCTTTTACTATCAAAAGAAGCAAGAGATTCATTGATTAAGGCGCTACAAGAGCCAGGACAATTCCAAGCTTTTCTCGCCGAAGAAAAGATGAAAGATGAGCTGAAAGAGGTGCACACAGCCGATATCACCTTCGGCGATGAAGATCTCCTCCTTGGGACGTGCGAGCACAACCGTCCCCTATATGTCTCAGGATACTGTCACGATGTCAAGATAGGCAAAATCCTGGTCGACAATGGGTCTTCCGTTAATCTCCTCAACATGCGAGTGTTGAAGGAAATCTGCATGAGCGTTCAGCACCTCGCTCGTGATAAAATCACCATCTCCGGTTTTGAATCCCAATCATCACGGACTCTCGGGTCCGTGATACCGACATTGCGCTTCGGGCTACTTGTCACGGATATTAAATTTCACGTCATTGACGCCAAAACCTGCTACAATGCTTTGCTCGGCCGACCCTGGTTACACGAGTACAACATTATTCCTTCTACATAGCACCAGTGTATGAAGAATTTCAAGGATGGCCTCGAGTACACTGTGACGGGAGAATTGAACCCATTCTCCGTCAACGAAGTCCGGAAGTATGAAAATGCAAAATACTTCTTACCAGATTTTGAGGATACGGAAAGATGCCACAATCCGAAGAACAAAGCTACCACCACTATTTCGGTCTTCAGGAGTGATACCGAGGAGGAAGAAGAGATAGTTTATTCAGGTCCGCCTCAACGCAACAACCCGGGGCCATCCACCCCAATGTTGATCTTCGGCAGTGACTCGGAAGATGAAGTTAACGCTATATTTTCCGCTCGACCGTCAATACAAGCCTTTGCTGACAATAATCAGAGCTTGCAAATTACCATGGTCCCGCGGGAGCATTACAAAGAGCTCGATACACTTGAAGCTTATAGCGTGCAAGAACTCCAGACATTTTACGTCCCTCCCAGGCGAAAGGGTGAAGAAGCGATCCTATTCTACCGATCGGGGGAAACCAAAGTGGAAAAAGAAATCTGGCACGACGCCGATTCTACGCTCGACAGACTCCAGCCCATTCGTCTACCTAGATATTACTCGGAAGGCTTAAGAAGGCTATTGAAGCGCCAAGGGGTACCTCTCAGACAGACCGCTCGACAAGCTCGGTTCTACAACAGGATTTGGGATGTCCCTGGAACTCAACACAAATTGCCCAACGGGAGAATGGAAACGGTAGGGCTCGGATATGTTCAGTCCAAGAAACGGGAACGAGTCCACGGTAGCTACGTCATATATGACTTCAATGAAGAAGAGGACGCCCTGTCAGAAAACGCTGACCCTGAACCAAAACGAGATCCTACTATCAAAATGCCGAGTCCCTCATTTGAAGAACGAATGGAAAAGCTTATCAGGGAAGCGGGTCAAAAGATCCGGGATGACCATAACCGTGAAATGGCCATTTACGAGAAAGCCAGGACGTAGCGCCTCCTTCAGCATGTCATGGAGAATGACAATGCTCTTCCTTATTAACCCGTCATACAAAAGGCCCGACGCAGAGGCAAAAATAAATCAAAGAGCGGGAAAGACGTTCGACAACGATAAAGCGGGACCAAAAAGCCATACGATCGGGAATCGAGTAATCCGGATTCGTCTCTTATAAAGAAGATGGGTCGAGCATACTCTTTTCCTCAGAATAAAACACGAAAGATACTTGATCTCGCCATAAAGCATCAGATGATGACACTGCCGGAGTCCAAGCACCCCGAGCAAGCAGGCGAAGTCTCTCACCCGGATTATTGCTCCTATCATAGGGCAATAGGACATCCTATTGAAGACTGCTTCACCTTCAAGAACTGGGTCGAAGATCAACATCAGCAAGGCAGGTTCGCTCTATCCAGCAGCTGGAGGGTAACCTCGCCGTAGAAGCATGAACCCGAATCCATGATGGTAGAACCAGATCCACATCGGTCTTGGAAACGAGCTCGTACCTGTCACGTGATAATGTTGTCAAAAGAGGAGCCTGAGGATATGGATGACCTCCCCTGGTGCTTCGAAAGCAATGATGACGAGGTGATCTCAGAGTTTCCACCGGCTCCGAGAGAGCTGGAAGATGGAATACATACTACAACAGATAATCTCAAGAAAATTGATTTGGGGACGGTAAATGACCCGCGACCGACATTCGTCAGTGAGCTGCTATATGAAGAAAGGGTGGCTGCGCTAAAAGACGTGCTTATGCAGCATAGAGATTGCTTCGCATGGAACTATTCCGAGATGCCAGGATTAGATCCAGAGATTGCTGTATACAAATTGCCAATATCCCCAGACGCCAAGCCAATCAAACAAGCACCGAGAAGAATGCGGCTCGAGCTTGAGATGAGTATCAACACCGAGCTCAAGAAGCTAATCGACTCTGGCTTCATCCAAGAGGTTCAGTATCCTGATTGGATCGCCAACATCGTACCAGTGATGAAGAAAAATGGGACGGTGCGCATATGTGTGGACTTTCGGGATCTCAATAAAGCCTGCCCGATAGACGACTTCCCAGTACCAGTCATTGAGCTGATGATAGATAACACGTCCACTCACAAAGTTTTCTCCTTCATGGACGGCTCATCAGGATATAATCAGATAAAGATGCATCCCGAAGACCAGAAGCATGCTGCTTTTCGGACTCCTTTGGGCATATTCTGCTACAAGGTGATGCCCTTCAGTCTAAAGAACGTCGGTGCCACCTATCAGAGGGCCATGACGAGGATCTTCGATGACCTCATACATGAAATTGTTGAATGCTATATCGACGACCTCGTAGTTAAAAGCAAATCATACGAGGAACATCTAGAACATATGAAGACCGTATTTCAACGCCTTCGACAATACAACTTGAAGATGAACCCTCTCAAATGCGCGTTCGGAGTTTCCTCGGGCAAATTCCTAGGATTCATCGTCCGACACCGAGGCATCGAGATAGATCCATCAAAGATTAAGGCAATTATGGAGATGCCCCCGCCAAGGACTCTTAAGCAATTGCGGTCTCTCCAAGGAAAGCTCGCGTATATCCGGCGATTTATAGCCAATCTCTCAGGCAAGTGCCGTCTTTACAGCCACTTGATGAAAAAAGGAACCCCTTTTGTCTGGGATCATAAATGCCAAGGCGCGCTGGACGAAATCAAGCAGTACCTGCAGAACCCGCCAGTGTTGGCTGCTCCGGTCAAGGGAAAGCCTCTCATTTTGTATACAACCGCCCTTGAAGGTTCCTTAGGCGCATTATGGGCACAAGAGAACGACCAAGGGAAAGAAAGAGCTTTCTACAACCTGAGTCGAGTTCTCCTGGGGGCAGAAAGCAATTATTCTCCCATCGAAAAACACTGCCTGGCCTTAATCTTCGCGATAACAAAGCTCAGGCATTATGCATTGGCGCATGAAGTCCGTCTCATATCGAAGGTGAATCCCCTCAAATATTTGATGTCAAAGGCCATACTGACGGGGCGACTCGCTAAATGGGCCCTGCTCTTGATGGAGTTCTCAATAACCTATCGACCTCTTAAAGCAGTGAAAGGCCAGGCCATCGCCGACTTCCTCGCTGAGCATCCGATACCTATCGATTCCCCTTTGAATTGCGAACTGCCAGACAAACATGCATTTGATACGATCGACGGTGGTGATACCCGGTGGGAACTTTACTTCGATGGAGCATCTTCCATGAAGAAGCGCAAACAAAGCACAACCATAATCAAATCAGGGGTAAGCCTCATCTTCGTGACTCCACAAGGAGGGATAATGCGCTTTGCTTTCTCCTTAACAGAGCCGAGGTCAAACAATGAAGCCGAGTATGAAGCTTTGATAGCAGGTCTCGAGATCACCATCGACATGGGAATTGAAACCCTCTTCATATACGAAGATTCCCAATTGGTTGTTAGTCAAGTAAACGGCGACTACCAAACTTGAATCCAGAGCTGGTGAAGTACGGCGAGAAAGTACAGCAGCTGCTGACTCAAATTCCCTCCTACGCCTTGGAAAGCATACCGCGTGCGGAAAATAGCAAAGCGGATGCGTTAGCCAAGCTGGCTAAAGAATTGGCCAATGAGAACTCCGATAACGTAAGAATCCTGGTACAAAGCCATCGGGTTCTTGCACTGGCAGAAATATCTCCGGAGTTGTCCGAAGAAAAGGGAGTGACCGAACAAACGGCTCTACAAGTAAAAGACCAAGAAACGGTTGAGGATTGGAGAGAAGTCTTTATAGACTACTTCAAATCCCGTCGAACACCTGAAGATGCGTCCTCGAAACATCGGCTCATGAAGCGAGCCCTGTCTTTTGCCTTCGTCAATGATACTCTGTACAAGAGGTCATTCGATTCCCTCTGGTTAAGATGCCTGGGACCCGAAGAAGAAAAAAGAGTCATCCAAGAAACTCATGACGGACTCTGCGATTCTCACCAAGCAGGCCCGAAGATGAAACTTAAGATCAAAAGGATGGGTTATTATTGGCCCACGATGATTCAAGACTGCCTCGAGTATGCGAAGCAATGCCACTCGTGCCAGATCCATGGGGACTTTATCCACCAGCATCCGAATCCGTTACATCCGACAGTGGCTAGCTGGCTGTTCGAAATATGGGGAACTGATATAATCGGCCCCATCGAACCAGCATCGTCCAGAGGACATCAATTCATTTTGGCGACAACTGATTACTTCTCCAAATAGGCAGAAGCGGTACCGCTGAGGGAAGTGAAGACCGAGAATATACTCCATTTCTTCAGGACGCACGTCATTTATCGATTCGGCACTCCACGACGGATTATCTCCGATAACGGGCCGGCCTACAGAAGCCACAAGATCAGCCGCTTCGCACAACAACATAACATAGACTGGAGATACTTCTCAGTCTATAATCCCCGAGCTAATGGTCTAGCTGAGGCTTTCAACAAGACCTTGACGAAGATCGTGAAGCAGACGGTGTCCCGAAATAAGAAGGACTGGCACGAGAGACTGCCTGAAGCTCTCTGGGCGTATCGAACTACGTTCAAAACGGTCACGAACACAACTCCATACGCATTGGTATTCGGTACAGAAGCGGTACTCCCCCTCGAGATAGAGCTACTCTCTTTATGAGTGGCAGTTCATTACGAGCTAACGGACGAAGAGAATGCTCACCTTCGGCTTGAGGAGCTCGACGCCCTCGATGAAACCCGGCTCATACCGCAACAAAATCTGGAGGCTTATAAAGCAAAGATGACGCGCTCATATGAAAGATTGACCAGGCCGAGAACATTCCGCCAAGGCGAACTCGTGCTAGTAGTCAAAAGACCTATGATCCCTAATCGTACTAAACGAGGGAAATTCGAGCCGAACTATGAAGGCCCGTATATCATAGACAAGGTCTACCAAGGTGGGGCCTATCTACTCATGGACATGCATGGTGAAAGACCCTTCAGGCCAATAAACGGTCGCTTCCTGAAGAAGTACTCGCTTGACGAGTCATGGTCTAGGTTAACGATAGATGACGACGCCTATGTCTGCTCGCTATCTTCCTAAGCCTAAACTCCGTAGGTAATAGCCGGCTTCCTTTACAATGGACCGAAACGTCCTTAAATTAACAATGGGCCGAACGTCCTTAAACTAACAACGGACCGAAACGACTTTAAACTAACAACGGACCGAAACGTCCTTAAAACTAACAATGGACCACTATGTCCTAAAACTAGCTGTTGACCGAGATGTCGATAAACTACGGTGGATTGTAGCATCCCAAAGCTGATACAAAAAAAAAGAATAAAAAAAAGAAAAGAAAGAAAAACGGTATGTCTATAAGCAAAATGGGCACGGATGAAAACCCGAAAGGGCTCCGTGAGTAAAAACAGCAAGGCTACCGACGAGTTTTGTGAAAACCCGAAAGGGCGCAATCTCGTTAAGAAACACTTTCAAGGTCCTCTCGACTTTGTAAGGAGAAACCACCTGCGTGAGACCCTTACGACTCACAAGGGAGCAACACACTTGGGGATCCTCATGATTCCTAAGGAGAAATTACACTTGCGAGATCCTCACGACTCGTAAGGAGAACCTTCTTATGGGACCCTCACGGCTCACAAGATTTGAAAGTCTTAAGCTACAGGGATCTGAACCTGTTCTTAAGCAGCCCCCACAACCTCCAATACTGCCCTACAAGCGGCTCAATGCTGACCCTTGTATACAATCCACGGGCGCGAATAAATATTTCCCTAACAAAGTCCCATCCGTGACTAGGGATATGTTCGCACGGTGAACAACCCTTGTGAGTCCTCTCGACTTATAAGGAGAAAACACTCTTATAAGATCCTTACGAATTATAAGAGAACATACACTTAGGAGTCCTCACGATTCCTGAGGTGAAAACGCGCCTACGAGATCTTCATGACTCGCAGGGAGAAATACCTTTATGAGACCCTTACGGCTCATGAAGTCAAAAGCCTTAGTCGATAGGATCCTAACCCTGTTCGCTAAGCCACCTCTGTTCGATATCAACGGAGGCAAATGATGATTCGCTCCTGGCAATATCCCAGTTGTAGCGGTGCTGATGCTGAAATCGGTGTCTAATCCCAAGCTTGCAGCGAAAAGCTAGCAAGCCACACATGCATACGAAATAGCCGAAATGATGGGGCAACTTGCAACAGAAGCAGCAAGTTAAAAAATATATGCATGCGAAATAGCCGAAATGATGGGGCAACTCGCAATAAAAAGCAGCGAGTAAAAATAAAATAAATAGCCGAAATGATTGGGCACCGCAAAAAATAGCCGAAATGATTGGGCAATCACGACCTTCGCGATATAAAAGCTGAAATGATAGAGCATCGCGGAAAGAATTGAAAAATAAAAATGAAATTTATGCCCTACAGGTGATATCACATCAATCCCTGTATACAATCCAGGGGCGCAAACAAAGAAGGAACCACACCCTTCCTCCCCAGGTTTCATCAGAAGAAGAAGCCAAATCTCAACGGTTCACAGATAGCCTGGAGATCATCTCAACATTCATCTCATTACAACAGACACAACATCCAGCAAAGAGGAACAGCGGCAACCCCCAGTTCCATGACTCGGCGGTGCACAGATGACCGAGAGTCAAACCCTGACTCCATGAAATACGGATAAAGTCAACCCTTTCTGGTCACGTGGAACACGGATAATGTCAACTCTGACCCCGTGTGAAGGATCCAGAGCGGAGCCTGGTCCTCGCCGAACACGGCAGTGAACCCATGGGAAGCATCCAGAGCAAAATTCCTAGTTACGTGGAACGCGGCTTATGTCAATCCTGATCCCGTGAGAAACGTCCAGAGCGGATCCTGGTCCTCGCAGAGCACGGCAATGACTCCGTGTGAAGCATCCAGAGCGGAGCCTGGTCTTCGCCGAACACGGCAGTGAACCCGTGGGAAGCATCCAGAGCAAAATTCCTGGCTACGTGGAACATGGCTTATGTCAACCCTGACCCCGTGGGAAACATCCAGAGCTGATCCCGGTCCTCGCAGAGCATGGCAATGACCTCGTGTGAAGCATCCAGAGCGGAGCCTGGTCCTTGCCAAACACGGCAGTGAACCCGTGGGAAGCATCCAGAGCAAAATTCCTGGTTACGTGGAACGCGGCTTATGTCAATCTTGACCCCGTGAGAAACTTCCAGAGCGGATCCTGTTCCTCGCAGAGTATGGAAATGACCCCGTGTGAAGCATCCAGAGCGGAGCCTGGTCCTCGCCGAACACGGCAGTGAACCCATGGGAAGCATCCAGAGCAAAATTCCTGGTTACGTGGAACGCGGCAATGACCCCGTGGGAAACGTCCAGAGCGGATCCTGGTCCTCGCAGAGCACGGTAACGACCCCGTGTGAAGCATCCAGAGCGGAGCCTATGTTAGTGTATATGCCCTAGGGGCCATTATTGTATCATACTAGTTTGTATATTACTTAATGGAAGCTTGGGATATTCACATGTATATAACAGTCTTGCTAAACATGGTAGTATGCTACTTGGTTTTTCTATCTTAATATGTGAGTATACGTATTGATAGAGCTCTTAGGATCTTGCTTGACTACCAGCGTTGTGATGGCAGTCACACTAGTGGGGGCTGGGTAGTCTACAAGCACATCCTTATTCAGGTCCCTAGTCGTAGGATTATCGAGACAGGGCATCGATACTCCGGAGTAGACTGGTGTGTACACTTCTCATCCCAGTTGGGGAGATGGTCTGTCCCACAGCCGTCAGTACGTCGTACTGGAGATAGTATGCAGGTGCTCGTTAGGTTACGGGTACACCGGACAGGACTCACAGGGAACTGTTGGTTGGTTTTATACCAGTCGTCAGTGAACAGTTCCCAGGTGACATGAGTACAGCATAGTCCGCAGACTTGACACTGCTACTTCGCCTCGAGTGTGTCCCACTGTTCTTAGATTGCTACCCTACCACGGCTCAAAGGAGTCGTGCAAACAGGTAGCAGTTAGGTGTAGTCCCGAGCACTTGGAGGCAGTGGCGGTTAGACAGGATTCGTCTCTCTCGGTATTGGGGGTTGATATCGCGCTGTGTCAGAGAGCCATTACGCAAAGTCCCTGGCCAGGGCAAGTGAGATTTGCTGGTAGGTTCCAGTAGCTTCTCAGGGTGTAATGGGCTTCGCTCCGACACGACTTATACCGCTATTAGGGGACTGACGCTTGCCGCCCCTAGGCCCGATATGCGATAGTCTTAGACGAACAGACCGGACTGTACGGAGATTGTCACATCAGACTCAGTAGGAGTTCGGATGGGTTTCCTCATCGGCCTTCTTATCGACATCTACCTGGGGACCGTTACGTACAGCTAATGCCGCTTGCGGTCTGTGGTTAAACCCACTGCTAGCGTAGTAGTCGATTCTCTAGATTCCCACACAGAGAGTTTCCTTACTCCAGGCGAAACGATATAGAGGTCGTATGGTTTTACTACAAGGGTTCGGACGCATACGTGTGTTTACACACGTACGTCGTTCGGACAGTTTTTACTAGTCGGCTTTGGTTTAAGCCAGTTACTAGTATCCGGTTATTGGATTTATACAGTCTAAAGTTTTTCCGTGTTTTCATGGATAGGAGGGGCGTTCTCGTAATTGCGCGAGAAGCTTCTAGAAGATGGTGACTAAGGAGGTTAAGATGGCATATACATTGAATGAGATTAGTGAGTCATATGAGTGATTCATCCATGTCATTAATGCATCATAAATGCTTAATGACCCATGGAGATGAATCACCATTAGATATTTATGAAGCATGATTATTCATCATTTTATTTTCTTTTCTTGATAAATCTTAATGCTTCATATATATTATGATAACTCATTTTCTCATATCAATGATCATTCTCACCTTCTCTCCCCTCAAGCTTCCTCTCTTCAAACCCTAATCCTCCCCTCTCATGTGTTGAGTACAAGGATTAGATAGGCTAATTAAACCATAACCCTCACTCTATATCATCTAGGTACTTTGATTAGCACTTAAAGAAACCTAGTTGCTTCAAGTTTAGAGGCAAAGCTTGGAGTAAAGCTCTCGGGTGGATCGTCTACTACTTAGAGAAGGCCGAGGAGGAGGTGGAGTTCGTAAAGACGAAGGACACGGTTCTTAAGGTATAATAACTTCACATAGTAGTTTAGAACTTCTATGATTGATGTTAGTTATCGTTTAGCTTCGATTCATGCGGTTAGTCGATATTTAAGCAAAGAATAAGATTGTTTTTCATATTTCCGCCTCCCCGCAAGTCGTGGGGTGTTGCACATCGACTTACAGTGGTATCAGAGCCTCGCTAAACAATAATTAACTCATTAGCAAAGTCGTAAGTATTTCGAACGCAAAAAGGAACCAGAAAGATCATCGTTTTACACAGTTTCTGTCGAAATTAAAACAGGACCTAAAATTTTTTCAGGGACCTGCAGAATAATAAGAAGGAAATTATAGGGGTACTGCAGAAATTTGGTCGCGTAACTCGGCTAACTTGCCGCGGAACCGCGGCGGATCCATGCGATCCGCCGTGGATCCGCGGCCGAGTTAGGGCCGAGTCGGCCCAAATTTCTTCAGTGACCTTCTGGTGTTAACAGTGATATTTCTGGATATTTTATTTTCTGCTAAGATCTCAGGTGCACAGAGAAGTTTTGCAGTAGAATCTAAAGTGTTTTGCTCGATCGAAATTTTACGATGTTTGCTAATTTGATTATATCTGTATTTGTATAATGTGTTCGTAAACCTCCCCTAACTGCTAGTATGACGGTTGGCAGGGGGTTGCACATTTCTGTAATGGTTTTTACTGTTTGTGGATGTGAACTGTATTGGACTGTTGTGATAATTAGCCGGGGTTTGTGATGGGTTATTATTTTAATTCATTCGATGTAATTGTAATATGTTGTAATATTATTTTGTGGGGCACATCCAGGTTGCGGTTGTAGCCACCGTTGTATTATTTCATTTTACTGTTTTTGCTCCTAGGATAGACCCAAGATGGGGTGCACAAACTACCGGGTACATTGAAGTGTTTAGTGGCCTACTCACTTTATTGAGGGAGACCGCTTCACTTCAGGTATTTGGCGGGTAGTTTGCCGTACCCGTAGGGGTCTAAGGTGGGGTAATGGCTATTCATCACAACTGTGTAATCCGTCTTTTGTTGCAGGCTCTAAACAAACACGGATTGCTTGCAAATCCAATAAAGTTCATATGAGATCTGGAATGCCTATTATTGCATCTGACGAATGTACAATATCTATATATGATAGCTATTTAGACGTCACTTATGTTTTACACCCGCGCTAGCCCAGCCCCCGCTCTGCCGTTAGTTAAGTAACCTAACGGGTGATGACGGGACCCCGTGGCGAATGAGGATGGCATAAGAGGACGTTGTATTTTCGTTGTCTTCTACAATGATAGGTTAATGATGGGACGCATTATTTATAATGCAAAGAAAATAAACCAAAAGTTTAATCGTTGGAACAATTTAAAAGAAACCATTCGGTTAATTTTAAAACAGATATTTTTAAATGCGGAGCTTTAACCACTCCTTTTTAAAAGCTATCAGGTTCCTTCGGTTATATCAAGTTCAATACGTTCACGGTTTCGCCAAAACCATTCGTAGCCCTCCGTCATTTCATTTGGGTATTCAGTAGTATTCAAGCTATGCATTTTGGCCAAAGTCAAGGCATAGTGTTTGGTAGCTGCTGGGTTTTCATTTGTTGTATAAGATAGATGAGTTGGTTTGGGACAGTCGTATTATCATTTGACCAAAGTCAGAGGTATATACGGATGGGTTCAAATTGACAAGATAATGACGGGAAGAACTTGACATGTGACTTATGACATTTTGACCAAAGCCAAGGTCATAAGAGCAAGGGGCAAAAACTTATATCGGGAATTTCTAAAGAAACTGAAATTTGCAAAGAGAGGCATACCATTTGGAGTTTGATGAATGTTGGTAGCATTCCTTCAACATTATCATACGATGATATTTGGATCCCGATCCTACTGTGAGTATAAACCACTCATCAGGATATTCGTCACTTAACGATCAATGATATAAACCAAGTAGGTGTCATGAAAGGTGTCAGCGGGGTTACGCTCCCAGAGAAAAGAGGTTATTTAATTAAGGAACTTCGCGAAAGCGTTGGAAAACCTCCCTCGAAGTATCGACACCAGCCTGGCTGAACGGTTAAGCAAGTATTGTACAGTGAGAATAGTCCTGGCTAATTCTTCTTTTATGGTTTGAGGAAAGATTTGAGAAACAGTGGGAGCCATCCAGTTTAGATAAATTAAAAACCACTCTAAACTTGTAAGAGCATCATGCTAAAGAGTTTTCTTCTCTCTCTCCTAATTGCAGCGACCCTGAAAATGACTGGACTTAAGTTACTTTTAGAGAAAAATATACTGACAGGGCCAAACTATAAAGATTGGCTGCGGAATGTCAAAATGGCTTTGACCTATGACAAATTGGGGTACGTCCTCACCGCTAAGGCACCTGCTGTCCCTGGTCCCAAATCCAGTAATGCGGATAAAGAAATTCGCAAAACCTGGGATTTCGATTGCGCGAAAGCCAAGTGCATCGTGCTTGCCTCGATGAACAATGAACATCAGAGGAGGCACGAGAATATGGAACTAGATGCCATATTTCTCCATACAAAGGAACTTTATGGAGAGCAATCTCGTATAGCAAGATACGAGACCTCTAAGAACTTGTTTCGAGCGAGGTTGGCTATCGGGTCATCGGTAGGAGAACATGTCCTAAAGATGATCGGCTATATAGAAGAGCTCGCAGACCTTGGGACGACTTTGGATAATGAGCTCTATACAGACCTTATTCTCCAGTCCCTTCCTTCCATCTACGCCCAGTTTATCCTGAACTTCAACATTCAAAGAAAAGAAGTTGAACTTCCGGAACTCCTGAACATGTTAAGGAGTGCAGAGGGTACCTTGCAGAAAGCAAGGGAAACACCCGCTATGTTTATTAGCGGTGCTTCTTCTTCCGGGTCCAAGGCTAGGGCCAAAGGAAGGAAGAAGAAGGCCGCCACTAAACCTAGAGGAGGTGTTAGTAAGGTGGGAGGGAAGGGAAAGAAAAAGTTTGCGGTACCGGTAGTGGGCCAGGATGAATGCTTCCATTGTCATAGGAAAGGGCACTGGAAGAAGGATTGCAAGGCATGGAACGCCAAGAACCAGGAACCGAAGCAAGCTGTGGCTTCGACTTCAGGTGTGTTTGTAATTGAGAATTGTCTGTCAATCAACTCTACTTCCTGGGTATTGGATACCTGATCAGGATCTCATATTTGCAATTCATTGCAGGCACTGAGAAACCGTAGAGTGCTGAAGGAAGGTGATATGACCCTGATGGTTGCTAACGGAACTAGCGTGGGAGCTGTGTCCGTAGGGGATTATCACCTGGGATTGACGAGTGGACACATTTTGGTTTTACATAATTGTTTTTGTGTACCCAGCTTAACGTGTAATATCATATCTGTTTCCTTGTTATCAAATAAAGGTTATGATTTCACGTTTGGAAGTGGTGTTGTTAACATCCACCTTAATCATAGTTTGATTGGGTCCGGTACACTGGAAAACGGTATATATGTGTTAAACCAACTCCAAATTTTCAATGTCTAGAACACACTAAAAAGAAAGTCTCCAGATTTAAATAAAGCTTTCTTATGGTATTGTAGACTGGGTCACATCAATGAGAGAAGGTTGACTAAGTTGCATAGAGAAGGATATTTGGACTCGTTCGAATATCAAACTTATGACACTTGTCAATCTTGTCTCAAAGGAAAGATGACAAAGACTCCATTTACTGGACATGGAGTAAGAGCAGCGAGCTCTTAGGACTCATACACAACGATGTATGTGGTCCAATGTCTACACATGCAAGAGGTGGTTTTTCCTATTTTATTACTTTCATGGATGATTACTCAAGGTACGGATTCATTTATCTGATGAAACATAAATCCGAGGCTTTTGAGAAATTCCAAGAGTATAAGAATGAAGTAGAAAACCAAACCGACAAAAGTATCAAGACACTAAGATCTGATCGAGGTGGTGAATACTTGAGTGCCGAGTTCCTAGGTTACCTAAAAGAGAAAGGAATTCTCTCTCAGCTTACTCCTCCATACACTCCACAGCATAACGGTGTATCGGAGAGACGGAATCGAACCCTATTGGATATGGTACGTTTCATGATGAGTAATGCTGAGTTACCGCGATCTTTTTGGGGTTATGCGCTAGATTCAGCGGCATATCTTCTGAACAGGCTCCTACCAAGACTATGCGTACCACCCCATATCAGATGTGGAGTGGGAAGAAACCCCATCTTCAGCATATGAAGATTTGGGGATGTCCAGCTTTTGCTAAAAAGCAGTATGTGGACAAGCTCGAGGCACGATCAGTAAAATGTAAGTTTGTGGGATATCCAAAGAACTCCAAGGGATATTATTTCTATTACGCAGAGGAACAAAAGGTTTTTGTTTCTCGTAATGCTTATTTTCTGGAACAACAGTTTTTAGAAAAGGAAATAAGTGGGAGCGAAATAGAACTGGAAGAAATTCCAGAACCACAAACTAATACTGAAAGTTTGGTAGAACAAGTAGTTCAAGAAGAACAGAACATTCCCGCGCCCCTCCGCAGGAGTAGTAGGCCGTCTCATCCGCCTGAGAGATACTACGGTTTTCTCATAGATGGGGATAGTGAGGATTGCATCATAGATGATGATGAACCTACTGGCTTCCAGCAGGCCATCCAGAGCGGCGACTCGGTACGATGGCTAGATGCAATGCGGACCGAAATGGAGTCCATGTACACCAACAAAGTATGGACTTTGGACTTTGCTCCAGATGGGGTAAAACCCATAGGTTGCAAATGGATCTTCAAGAAAAAGATTGGTGTAGATGGACAGGTGGAAACCTATAAGGCTAGACTTGTTGCAAAGGGTTTTCGTCAAAGACCTGGTTTGGACTATGACGAAACGTTTTCTCCAGTGGCTATGCTCAAATCCATTCGGGTCCTTCTTGCTATTGCTGCCTTCCATGATTATGAAATCTGGCAGATGGATGTAAAGACGGCTTTTCTAAATGGAAATTTAGAAGAGTGCGTCTATATGAATCAACCAGAGGGTTTCAATCAGAGTGGGAGCAGCGGGAAAGTATGCAAGTTGCTTAAGTCCATTTATGGACTAAAGCAGGCATCGCGGAGTTGGAACATTTGTTTTGATGAAACAGTCAAAGAATATGACTTTATCAAAAATCCAGATGAACCGTGCATATATAGTAAAGTTGTAGCCAGACGTGTCGTATTTCTCGTCTTGTACGTGGATGACATTCTATTGATAGGAAATGATATTCCTATGCTACAATCTGTCAAAGAATTCTTGTCACACAGGTTCTTCATGAAAGACCTGGGTGATGCCACTTACATTCCGGGGATCCAAATCTATCGTGATAGATCCAAGAGGATGTTGGGACTTTCGCAGTCCAGGTATATCGACACTGTACTGAAAAGATTCAGTATGGAAGATTCTAAGCGCGGTAATCTACCGGCTTGTCACGGAATCACCCTATCCAAAGAGATGTCTCCCAAGACTGATTTAGAAAGGGAACGCATTGTTCCCCTCCGAACGGCGGCCTGGACTCGGGCGTCCGTGCCTGAGGTTCGGGGCAGATGCTAATTGGTGTTATCCGTCTACCTCTCCGAAGATGCCAAGTTGATCCATGGCGCCGTGCATCGGAGGCTTAGACGGATGCGGCCGATGTAGCAGACTTCGTCAGATTCCCCCTCGTGGAGGGGTTTTTGATTGTGGGGACGCTCTTCCCTGCAGGCGCAAGCCCCTGCAGTTAATTACGCTACCGCATCGCGGTAACAACTTTCTCCTTCTCCAGCTGGTCGCTTCGTGTCGTGGGTGTTTGTTTCATGTTTTATTGCCCGCGGATTGTTTACGGAGACTGAGTTATGTCGTCGCCCGTAGGGCGTGGACTAGTCCAAATCCGTGTTTATCTTAGATTTGGGTTTGGGGGTTTGGTTTGAGGATACGTCAGCCATACTTGAGGCTAAGATCAACTCAAACGTTTGTTAAGGATACGTTAGTCTAATGTTGAGACTAAGATCAACTTAACGGGATCATTTAGATCCGACAAGGGAGTATTTTAGGCTCCATTGTTCCAGTTTAGGGACATAGTGGTCCATCGTATATGTGGCCGTCGGGACCCGTCACCTCTCTGACGACGTTGAAGGATTACAACGACGGATGTCAGAGGAGTTCAGAGATGTACCCTCGAGCCAGAGTTAATTTGGGGGATTCATAGTCCAGTCTGTTTGAAGGTTTAAGGATACGTTAGCCATCTTTGAGGCTAAGATCAGCTTAAACGGGACCGTTTAGACCCGACAAAAGAGCATGCGGGGCTATATTGTTCTAGTTTAAGGACATTGCGGTCCATGGGTAGTTTAAGGATATTGCGGTCCATTGTTAGTTTTAAGACATCTCGGTCAAGGTTAAGGACCTTATAGTCCGTGGATTTAAGGACTCCACAGTCCGGTATGTGCTCTGGATGCTTCACACGGGTTCACTACCGTGCTAGGCGTGGACCAGGCTCCGCTCTGGGCGTTTTCCGCGGGGTCAAAGAGTGACGTTATCCACGTTCCACGTAACCAGGAATTTTGCACTAGATGCTTCACACGGGTTCACTGCCGTGCTCGGCGAGGACTAGGCTCCGCTCTGGGCGTTTTCCGCGGGGTCAAAGAGTGACGTTATCCGCGTTCCACGTGACCAGGAATTTTGCATTAGACATGGGTTTAAGGACCCCACAGTCCATATCGATGTGTGGTCGTCGGGACCCGTCACCTCTTTGAAGACATTGAGGGATTACAATGCCAAGTATCAAAGGAGTGAAAAGATGTACCCTAGAACCGGAATGGATTAAATAGTCCTTAGCCCAATTTGGGATCAAGACCCATTAATTGTATTATGAGCCCATTGGCCCAGTTAATCACAAATTGAGGACTTATGGCCATCTTGGGCTAAGTCCAATCAGGAGAGGCTTTGCCTCCATCCACTTGGCCAATTGGGCTAAAGCCTAGTGTTAAACACTACAGGGCAATCAGTGTTGAACACTGGGAATGAGATTGACAGATTAGTGTTTAGCACTAAAGATAATTGGTGTCAAACACCAGCAACAGGGCTTTCAAATTAGTGTTAAACACTAAAACAGATCGGTATCAAGCATCGGCAACAGAGCTCCCAAATTAGTGTTAAACACTAAGGTAGTCAGTGTTGAACACTGCAAATAAAGTTCTTTGATTGGTGTTGAACACTAAGGCCCAACAGTGTTTCAATACTGGATTCGAGAGTTCCAATTTAGTGTTAAACACTAAGGCAAAAGGGGTCACGTGGCAACACGTGAGAGCGCCCTCTCTCCATTCATTCTGCTGAGATCATCGCATCTTTCAGAGCATCACGTGCCATCACGTGACGGGCATTCATATGCTTATGTGTTAGAGCTTCTGTCAAGGGTCACGTGGGTCACGTGGGGGACTGCCTCAAAGGGCTTTCTGTAGATCTTTGGGGGGGGGGGGTCACGTGGTGGCACGTGACCCTGCCTTCATGTATGTTGTTTAGAGGCTTTGTTGATCTTTTTTCAGGAATTAAATTCCTCGAGCTTTAAATTTCAGAGGAATTAAATTCCTACTTCCTTTTGAAGACTTATATTCTGGAATAGAGTTGAACTCTGAATCTTCTGTAGGAATTAAATTCCTCGTATATGTGAAGAACTGAATAGGGTTAAACCCTAATAAAAACTTTTAAGGAATTGGACTCCCATTCTCTGTTAAATTATGATCAAGGGGATTAAATCCCCGCTGTTCCAACAGAACTAGGTTCTTAATTAGGGTTAAACCCTGTCTTTCTCTGTTCTGAAGGAATTAAATTCCCATGACACAGGGTCAAGCCCTAATTTTATTTTGAAGGAATTAAATTCCTATAGTTCTGTGAGAATTAAATTCCCGTGCTTCCATTCCCTCTCTATGTTTTGGATCTGCATGGCAGGATCTCAACTCGTTGAGAATTAAATTCTCAACCTAAAGGGGAGATGTGCACTTTGCAGACCCTCTATCAAAGAGAGAAGAAATGTGTTCTTCTGTTTTATATTATCAGAGTTAAACTCTGTTGAGAATTAAATTCTCTTTCTTTCAAAAAGCCTTCCCTTTCTTACCTAGGGTTTTCTTTTGCAGAAGCTCCAAATTCCTCAAAATATCAAGGCTCTCTCCTTATTCTCTCCCTCTGCTTCCCTCTGCGTATCTCCTTCTTCTTTTGTATCTCTTGGCTCCTATTTATAGGAGAAGCAGCCGAATCAATTAGTTTTTGATGAATCTTCATTAAGAGATTTGATTTGCATCCATCATTCGTTTTGGACCTTTGGATTATTAGGTGAATTTTATTCACCGTTGGATTTCAAATCCCGGGATTCTCCTTTGTTATTTCGGTTAGATTGAAAGAGGAAATCTTTCCAAATTCGAGATTTTCCCATAGATAGATGATATTTAATCACTTCTGAATCTTTAATTCGATCTGCTCCAGATAATCACTTTCCTTTGGAAAGATTTGATTCTCCTTTAGAATTTAATTCTGTTGACAAAATGGGCTTTGAAAGCCGGTCACGTGTGACCACGTGACCCATGGTCACGTGTGGACACGTGACTCTCTTGGAACGAGCCTTCCTCTTTCTTTTTGTGCTCTGTCTTCTGGTTGCTTTCTGTTCTCTGTTTAGCTGTCACGTGGCACCACGTGACAACTGGTCACGTGTGAGCACGTGACCCTGGCATGGAGCCTTCTTCTTGATTCGATCAGGGAACCGTTGTGTCTTTGCCGTTTGCATTTAAATGTCACGTGTCGACACATGACCCTGGTCACGTGGGAGCACGTGACTCTTTCTGAAGCCCCTTTTCTTCAATGTAGCCAGGAAACTGAACTTGCCTTGATGATGCGTTTAGGTGTCACGTGTCAACATGTGACCGCTGGTCACGTGTAAGCACGTGACCCTCTTCTGAAGCTTTTCCCAGAAGCTTTCCTGATTTTAAATCAGGAAACAAATGCCCCCACAGCGTTGTTCTCACGTGTCTGCATGTGAGTGCAACGCTGTCACCTCTTATGACCGTTGGATTCCTCTAGGGCTCTGGGGAGATGAAACGTTTCCATTGCCTTCTATAAATACCTCTGTCTCTTCATAGGAGCCTTCACTTTGCTCATCTTCTTCTTCTTCCTTGAGAATTTAATTCTCGCTTTCAGAGCTTAGTTCTCTGTCTTGAAACAATCTTCAGAGTTTAACTCTGTTCGAAAAAGAATCCTTTTTCTCAGGTAATGTTCTTGGACAACGATGGACCTTCATATTTCTCTGGATTTTAAATCCAAAACAAGGGTTTTTACCCTTTCTCCTTCATATTTTCCATAAGAACATGAAACCGCTTAACCTTCAAACTGTAGACCTCTTAGGGTTTAGATGATCTTTGGGGAGATGATGATGGCGTTTCAACCCCATGGAATTTAATTCCATCAAAAATGTTTCCGGGAATTTAATTACCTTTTCTCAGAAAGGAATTTAATTCCAATGAAGGACTTGATTTCTTCACGCGGAGGCTTCCTGAGGTCTCTTGGCCCGAGATTGTTCTTCCGCAATTAATGAAATAGGGGTTTTCTAATGATTCTTGTGACTTTTATTTCAGGTGTCATGGATGCCCATCTGTATAGTCTTGACGAGATCATTTCCTACGGGAATATTCGTGCGCTGGGCCGCAGTCAGAGCCAGGAGTTCACCGATGCTTAGTGTGCCGAGATCATGAGCCGCTTTGACGAGTACAACCATCGGCTACTCCCCCGTCGCTCTTCTCTTCTGAGGCTGATCGTGCTGGCGATCAGGGAGGCTCTCCCTTTATTTTGTGCTGGTGTGCCGCTTGGGTCATTGGACGCCGCCGAGGATAAAGTACACTCGGTGTATCTGATGCACTTGATTTCAAAGAGAAGGCAGGATAATCTCATTGATCTCCTGCATCAGATTTTTCAGCAATCAGCCATACTTGCCGCCTACCGGAGGGTAGAGGACATCCGCGGGGACCCCGATGCTTGTGACCGTGAGAGAAAGCATACTCGGGAGGTTCGAAATGCTTGGAAGATCTTGAATAAAGTTAATTTTGAGTTTCTCAACCCATGCCCCGCATCTGAAGTTTTTCCATTGTAAATGTGTCCTCTATATTTTTGTATGAACCTCTTGAAGTATGAGTGACAAGTTTTATTATGTCTTCCCATGTTTGCATGCCTTTTCTCTGGGACTTTATCATTTTGCCACTATTGTTGTTTGTGCTTTTAATATGCAGGGTACTACTCTATATATTTCCTTTTAAGTGCACCTCAGGTTTAGGCCTCACGTGTTCTGCACGTGGGGTCCCTTGATGGGGCTGCTCACAGAATTTTCCCCATGCCATATTTTCAGTGCACAATATTAGATGCAGAAAAAGGGCCTTGGAAATAGTTCCATCTCCTTGATTTTCGATGCCTTTCCTTTTTTGTGGGCCTTGGAAATAGCTTCACCATGCAAGATTTTCCGCGCACAGCACTTAATGCATTTCTTTATACATGAGGCTATAGCTTTCTTTTCCCTTCACAAAGAGATTTATATTATTATTTTTTTTTATCTTGGAGTAACTTGTCTTGAGAAACAAACGAGCGCTATGGCCTGCAATCGCCCTCATGCTCGTCGACAACCATGGGAAGTTCCTCTTGAGGAGATGATCCCCCGTTTTGTTGCTCGGTTGGTGGACCCCCTCCTTTCCGACAACGAATGTGACTTAGCCATGCATGAGCTCTCGATCCGTAGAGGGTCTCCCCTCCCGATGGGTTCCCTCTGGCTCCGGATGATTCTCACGGCCGTGCTTGCCGACATCCCTCCTCACCCGGCGGAGATGACCCTGGCGATGCTCGACGCGGCGGAAGAAAAGCTCGAGGGCTTTCATGAAGCGTGCCTGATTACTCAGGCTTTGAAGGACTGCTCAATTCATCTGCTGAGCGAGATAAAGGCCCGGCGAGCTATTATGTTTGCTTTCACGGACGAACATGGCACCAACCGATGGGGAGCGACTTCTCGCGAGAATCGTCGCTTCGATGTGCTGGAGAAAGCAGAGAGAGAGATGGAGAATTTTGCCCTTTGCTTCATTAACCCCTGTGCCGTTTATCCTGTGTTTGGTGACCTTTTACGTTAGCATAGAACATTTTTTTAAATTAGTCTCTCCTTTTTGTATGCTTTATGTTGAACTTCCATGTAGGCTCGGTACTCGTATGTATGTTTCCGCTTGCATGAATAAATTTTGTGTTCCTTTTATAAAAACTTTCTTCAATTATCAATACTGTTGTCATGTCGCGTGCACATTAAAGCCTCGAATTTTATTTCTTTTTCGGATGTTCATATGATTGCGAACACATGATTGATAGGATAATCATCGGAAAGTTTTTCGTTGCTTTTCATACCGGGTTGTGTGAGCGCGTTCTGGATCGATTATTGCTGTCGATCGGAAGCCCATTTATATGGTCTCGAGCGTGTATGTCTTATTTCTAAGGTTGCGGTCGCAAAGTGAGCTTACATGGCTTGATAGGGCGACGCGTGGCGAACATATTGTCGTGCGAAAAAAAGGGTTCGGCCGTAAATTCTCGGAGAGGGAGTTGGCCTCTAAGGCGTTGAGCGAGCTTCATGCGAGTCTTAGGCCAACAAAGCGTATGAACTCTGGCGGGTGCTTCAGGAGTCTATCAAGGAGGTGGTGGCTCTCGATAAAGCCGCCACGTTTACTCGCGAGAGGGTTGAGGCTCATAAGGCCACTGAGAAAGAGCTTGAAGCCCGGCTTGCTTCATATCAGGCCCAACAAGCTCAGGCGGAGGCTCGCCTTTTGGAGATCTTGCGTCATGAAGCCGTGGCTCAGCAACAGAACGATGAGTTGGTGAAATTATTGCACCGCCCGCCGGCTTGAGGACTTGTATTTTTTTCCCCTTTTGTGTACATACTCATGGATGAGAGTATCTCTTTTTTTTTGTTTCTTTCATGAATTGTACTTTGTATCCATTTTGGTTTATGAATAAAAGATACATTTTTCTTCTCAATGATATGTCCCCTTTTTATTGAATGCATTCTGCGGATACTATATCTTGATCTCCTTGCAGGACAGCGATGGCTCAGGGTTCAGGGTTAAGATCTGCTTCCTAAGACTTTTGCGTTTTATGAGCCACGAGGGTCTCATAAAGAGTTTTTCTCCCTACAGGTCGAGAGGATCCTATAGGTGTAAGTTTTTCTTAAGGATCGTGAGGATTCTTAAGCGGGTTTTCCCTTGAGAGTCGCAAGGATCTCACAAGAGAGATTTTTCTTCCTTACAGGTCGTGAGGACTTGTAAGTGCTGGATGTGGTCGCCCTTGTCCGTGTTTTACGGAGTCAGGGGTTTCTCCAGGTATTGTAGTTTAAAGACGTCGCGGTCAAGGTTAAGGACCTCATAGTCCGTGGATTTAAGGACTCCACAGTCCGATGTTAGTTTTAAGACATCACGGTCAAGGTTAAGGACCTCATAGTCCGTGGATTTAGGGACTCCACAGTCCGATGTTAGTTTTAAGAAATCACGGTCAAGGTTAAGGACCTCATAGTCCGTGGATTTAGGGACTCCACAGTCCGGTGTTAGTTTTAAGACATCACGGTCAAGGTTAAGGACCTCATAGTCCGTGGATTTAGGGACTCCACAGTCCGATGTTTGGTTGCAGGGACCCGTCACCTCTTTGAAGACGTTGAAGAATTACAACGCCAGGTATCAAAGGAGTGAAGAGATGTACCTTAAACCAAGGCAGAATTAGTAGGGAATCGGGGTGGTTGATCATTAGTTTTAAGACATCGCGGTCGAGGTTAAGGACGTCATAGTCCGTGGATTTTAAGGACTCCACAGTCCGGTATTTGCTCTGGATGCTTCACACGGGTTCACTGCCGTGTTTGGCGAGGACCAGGCTCCGCTCTGGATGCTTCACACGGGTTCACTGCCGTGCTCTGCGAGGACCAGGATCCGCTCTGGACGTTTTCCACGGGGTCAAAGAGTGACATCATCCGCGTTCCACGTAACCAGGAATTTTGCACTAGATGCTTCACACGGGTTCACTGCTGTGCTCGACGAGGACTAGGCTCTGCTCTGGATGCTTCACACGGGTTCACTGCCGTGCTCTGCGAGGACCAGGATCTGCTCTGGACGTTTTCCACGGGGTCAAAGAGTGACATTATCCGCGTTCCACGTAACCAGGAATTTTGCACTAGATGCTTCACACGGGTTCATTGCCGTGCTCGGCGAGGACTAGGCTCCGCTCTGGATGCTTCACACGGGTTCACTGCCGTGCTCTGCGAGGACCAGGATCCGCTCTGGACGTTTTCCACGGGGTCAAAGAGTGACATTATCCGCGTTCCACGTAACCAGGAATTTTGCACTAGATGCTTCACACGGGTTCACTGCCGCGTTAGGCGAGGACTAGGCTCCGCTCTGGATGCTTCATACGGGTTCACTGCCGTGCTCTGCGAGGACCAGGATCCGCTCTGGACGTTTTCCACGGGGTCAAAGAGTGACATTATCCGCGTTCCATGTAACCAGGAATTTTGCACCAGATGCTTCACACGGGTTCACTGCCGCGTTAGGCGAGGACTAGGCTCCGCTCTGGATGCTTCACACGGGTTCACTGCCGTGCTCTGCGAGGACCAGGATCCGCTCTGGACGTTTTCCACGGGGTCAAAGAGTGACATTATCCGCGTTCCACGTAACCAGGAATTTTGCTGATTGTATCCGCATTTCACGGGATGGAGGTTTGACTGTTGGCGATATGTATACCACCGAGCCATGGAACTGGGAGTTGCCGCTGTTCCGTTTCGCTTGATGTTGTGTCTGCTGTGTCGAGATGATCTCCAGGCTATCCGTGAACTGTCGAGATTTGGCTTCCTCTCATGATGAAACCTGGGGGAGGAGTATGATCCCTTTTTGTTTGCGCCCTTGGATTGTGTACAGGGTGTGATGGAACCTCACCTGTAGGGCATAAATTGAAACCTTTTTTTTATCTTTTATTTCATTTTCCGCGATGCTCTATCATTTCAGCTTTTATATCGCGGAGGTCGCGATTGCCCCATCATTTCGGCTATTTTCGCGGTGCCCAATCATTTCGGCTATTTATTTATTTTCTACTCGCTGCTTTTTATTGCGAGTTGCCCCATCATTTCGGCTATTTTTCATGCATACATTTTTACTTGCTGCTTTTTATTGCAAGTTGCCCCATCATTTCGGCTATTTCGTAGGCATGTGTGGCTTGCTAGCTTTTTTGCCGCCAGCTTGGATTTTAGGCACCGATTTCGGCATCAGCACCGCTACAACTGGAATATTGCCAGGGGCGAATCATCATTTGCCTCTGTCGATGTCGAACAAAGGTGGCTTGGCAAACAGGGTTAAGGGTCCTGTCGACCAAGGCTTTTGACTTCATGAGCCGTAAGGGTCTCACAAAAGTATTTCTCCCCACAAGTCGTGAGGATCTTGTAGGTGTATTTTCTCCCTAGGGATCGTGAGGATTCCTAAGTGTATGTTCCTCTGCAAGTCGTAAGGATCCTACAAGAGGGCTTTCTCCTTATGGGTCGAGAGGACCTACAAGGGTTGGACATATCCCTAGTCACGGGTGGGACTTTGCTGGGGAAATGTTTATTCGTGCCCGTGGATTGTATACAAGGGTCAGTATTGAGCCTCTTGTAGGGCAATATCGAAGGTTGTGGAGGATTTGCTTAAGAACAGGTTTAGGTTTCTGTAACTTAAGACTTTCAAATCTTATGAGCCGTGAGGGTCCCACAAGAGAATTCTCCTTACGAGTCGTAAGGATCTCGCAAGTGCATTTTCTCCTTAGGAATCGTGAGGACCCCTAAGTGTGTTGCTCCTTTGTGAGTCGTAAGGATCTCACGCAGGTGGTTTCTCCTTACAGGGTCGAGAGGACCCTATAAGTGTCTTTTAACGAGGTTGTGCCCTTTCGGGTTTTCACAAACACTCGCCGACAGTCCAGCTGTTTTTACTCACGGAGCCCTTTCGGGTTTTCATCCGTGCCCATTTTGCTTGTGGACATATCGTCTTTTTTTTTTTTATTCTTTTTCTTTTCTTTTTTTTTATCTCGTCAGCCTAAGGATGCTGCGGTAGTAGTTTTAGGGACGTTTCGGTCCGTCGTTAGTTTAAGGACGTTTCGGTCTGTCGATAGTTTTAAGGACGTTTCGGTCCATCGATAGTTTAAGGACGTTTCGGTCCGTTGTTAGTTTAAGGACGTTTCGGTCCGTCGATAGTTTAAGGACGTTTCGGTCTGTCGATAGTTTTAAGGACGTTTCGGTCCATCGATAGTTTAAGGACGTTTCGGTCCGTTGTTAGTTTAAGGACGTTTCGGTCCGTCGATAGTTTAAGGACGTTTCGGTCCGTTGTTAGTTTAAGGACGTTTCGGTCCGTCGATAGTTTAAGGACGTTTCGGTCCGTCGATAGTTTAAGGACGTTTCGGTCCGTCGTTAGTTTAAGGACGTTTCGGTCCGTCGTTAGTTTAAGGACGTTTCGGTCCGTCGTTATGGGAAGGCCGGCTGCTGCTTGTAAAGTCTGAGCCTAGGAAGATAGCGAGCGGACATAGTCGTCGTCATCTATCATTGACCCAGGCTGTGGCTCATTAAGCATAGTATTTCTTTAAGAAGCGGCCGTTTATTGGCCTGAAAGGCCTTTCACCGTGCATGTCCATGAGTAGATAGGCTCCACCCAGGTAGACCTTGTCTATGATGTAAGGGCCTTCGTAGTTTGGCTCAAATTTCCCCCGCTTGGCACGATTGGGGATCATAGGTCTTTTGACCACTAGTACGAGTTCGCCTTGGTGGAATGTCCTCGGCCTGGTCAATCTTTCGTATGAGCGCGTCATCTTTGCTTTGTAGGCTTCTAGATGTTGTTCCGCTATGAGCCGGGTTTCGTCGAGGGCATCAAGCTCCTCAAGCCGAAGGTGAGCATTTTCTTCGTCCGTTAGCTCGTGGTGGACTGCCACTCGCAGAGAGGGTGACTCTATCTCGAGGGGGAGTACTGCTTCCGTCCCAAATACCGCGTACGGCGTTGTGTTCGTGGCCGTCTTGAATGTAGTTCGATAAGCCCAAAGGGCCTCTTGCAGCCTCTCGTGCCAGTCTCTCTTATTCCGGGAAACGGTTTTTTTTATGATCTTCGTCAAGGTCTTATTGAAGGCCTCGGCCAGACCGTTAGCTCGTGGGTTGTAAACTGAAGAATATCTCCAGTCTATATTGTGTTGCTGCGCGAAGCGGCTAATCTTATGGCTTCTGTAGGCTGGCCCGTTATCGAAGATAATCCGCCGTGGGGTTCCGAACCGATAGATGGCGTGCGTCTTGAAGAAATGGAGGATATTCTCCGTCTTCACTTCCCTCAGTGGTATTGCTTCTGCCCATTTGGAGAAGTAATCAGTCGTCGCCAGGATAAAACGATGTCCCCGGGATGATGCTGGCTCGATGGGGCCGACTATGTCAGTCCCCCACATTTCGAATGGCCAACTAGCCACCGTTGGATGTAGTGGATTCGGATGTTGGTAGATAAAGTCTCCGTGGATCTGGCACGAGTGGCATTGCTTCGCATACTCGAGGCAGTCCTGGATCATCGTGGGCCAGTAGTAACCCATCCGTTTAATTTTTAACTTCATCTTTGGGCCTGCTTGGTGAGAACCGCAAAGTCCGTCGTGAACTTCCTGAATGACTCTTTCCGCTTCGTCAGGTCCTAAGCATCTCAGCCATAGAGAATCAAACGATCTCTTGTATAGAGTATCGTTGACGAAGGCGAAAGATAGAGATCGTTTCACGAGCTGATGCCTTGAGGATGTATCTTTGGGCATTCGGTGGGACTTAAAGTAGTCTATGAAGACTTCCCTCCAGTCCTCGGCCTTCTCATGGTCTTTTATTTGTAGGGTCGTCTGCTCAGTCGCTCCCTTTTCTTTATATAATTCCGGAGGTATTTCTGCCGGAGCAAGCACTCGACGGCTTTGTACCACGATTCTTACATCATCGAGGTTTTCGTCCGCCAGTTCTTTAGCAAGTTTGGCTAACGCATCTGCTTTACTGTTTTCCGCGCGCGGCATTTCCATGATCGCTCTAATCTTGGACGGATCTATTTCGATACCTCGGTGTCGAACGATGAATCTCAGGAATTTGCCCGAGGAGACTCCAAACGCGCATTTGAGGGGATTTATTTTCAAATTATATTGCCGAAGGCGTTGAAATACAGTCTCCAGATGGTTTAAATGCTCTTTGTATGACATGCTCTTTACTACGAGGTCATCGATATAGCACTCGACGACGTCATGTATGAGGTCGTCGAAGATCTTTGTCATGGCCCTTTGATAGGTAGCGCCAGCGTTCTTTAGACCAAAGGGCATAACCCTGTAGCAGAATATACCCAAAGGGGTCCGGAAAGCGGTGTGCTTCTGTTCTTCGGGATGCATCTTTATCTGATTGTATCCTGACGAACCGTCCATAAAGGAGAAAACCTCGTGAGTGGACGCGTTATCTATCATCAGCTCGGTTACCGGTACTGGGAAATCATCCTTTGGACAGGCTTTATTGAGATCCCTGAAATCCACGCATATGCGTACCGTCCCATTCTTTTTCATTACCGGGACGATATTGGCGATCCAATCGGGATATTGGACTTCTTGGATAAATCCAGAATCGATCAGCTTCTTGACTTCGGCGTTGATGCTCATCTCAAGCTCGAGTCGCATCCTTCTTGGCGCTTGCTTGACTGGCTTGATATCTGGGGATATTGCGAATTTATGCACAGCAACCTCCGGATCTAATCCTGGCATCTCAGAGTAGTTCCACGCGAAGCAGTCTTTATGCCGTAGTAGCACGTTCTTTAACGCGGCCACCCTTTCTTCAGAGAGTAGCTCGCTGACAAATGTCGGCCGCGGGTCATCTGCCGATCCCAACTCAATCTTCCTGAGGTTATCCGCCGTAGTATGTATACCATCTTTCAGTTCTTTCGGAGCTGGCGGAAATTCTGAGATCACCTCATCATCGCTGTTCTCAAAGCACCGGGGAAGGTCATCCACGTTCTCGCGCCCTTCTTTTAATAACGCGATCGTATAACAGGTGCGAATCCGCTCCCAGGACTGAGGTGGATCCGGTTTTGCTCTTGCGGCCTTGGGTTCATGCTTTTGTGGCGGCGTTACCCTCCAGCTGTTGGATAAAGCGAATCTGCCCCGTTGGTACTGGTCCTCGACCCAGTTGTTGAAGGTGAAGCAGTCTTCGGTAGGATGTCCTATGGCCTGGTGATAAAAGCAATAGCTCGAACGAGAAGCCTTGTTAGCTTGCTCAGGGTGTCTAGACTCTAGAAGCACGATCATTTGATGTTTTAAAGCGAGCTTGAGTAACTTCTCCGTCTTGTTTCGGGGGAAGGAGTACGCTCGACTCATCTTCTCCATGAGGGACGAATCCGAGCCACGCAGTACCCGTAACCCTCTAATCCTGCGTCGTTGTTGTCGGCTCCTCTTCCCACTTCTCAATTTATTTCCGTCTCCGCATCGGGCCTTTCGTACAACGGGTTGACAAAGATGAGCATCTTTGTCTTTTGTAGCCTGTTGAAATAGACGTTGCGTCCTGGCCTTCTCGTGGATGGCCATCTCGCAGTTGTGGTCTTCCCGAGCTTTCTGACCCATTTTCCTGATAGGCTTGTCCGTTCGTTCTTCAAACGACGGACTCGGCGCTTCAATTGCGGGGTCTAGTTTTGATGAGGGGTTGGCATCTCCTGAGAGGGCGTCCTCCTCTTCATCAAAGGTATATATAGTGTAGCTGCTGTGAGCCCGTTCCCGTTTTCCGGCTCTCGCGTATCCAAGCCCAAGTGTTTCCATTTTCCCATTGGGCAATTTGCGTTGAGTCCTAGGGACATCCCAAATCCTGTTGTAGAACCGAGCCTGCCGAACAGTCTGTTTTAAAGGTACTCCTTGGCGCTTCAATAGCTTCTTTAATCCATTTGTATAGTATCTGGGCAGACGGATGGGTTGGAACCTGTCGAGTGTAGCATCCGCGCCATGCCAGATCTCTTTCTCTATTTTCGACTCTGAGGATCGGTAGAACAGGATCGCCTTCTCACCCCTTTGCCTGGGAGGGACGTAAAATGTTTGCAGGTCCTGCACATTGTGAGCTTGAAGCGTGTCGAGATCCTTGTAGTGTTCTCGCGGTACCATGGTGATTTGCAAACTATGGTCATCGCCAGGGGGTGCTTGTATTGACAGCCGATTGGAGAACACGACATTAACTTCATCTTCTGAATCACTTCCGAAGACCAACATGGGGGCGGGCGTCCCCAGGTTGTTGCGTTGAGATGGCCCTGCATAAACTATCTCTTCCTCTTCTTCGGTATCGCTCCCGAACACAGGGATGGCGGCGGCGGTTTTGTTCTCCGGATTGCGACACCTTTCTGTATCCTCGAAATCTGGCAAAAAGTACTTCGCATCTTCGTATTTGCGGACTTCGTTCACGGAAAATGGGTTCAACTCACCTGTTACAGTATACTCGAAACCATCCTTAAAGTACTTCATACACTGATGTTGCGTAGAAGGGATGATGTTGTACTCGTGTAGCCAAGGACGGCCGAGCAAGGCGTTGTAGCAGGTCTTGGCGTCAATGACATGGAATTTGATGTCTGTGACGAGAAGTCCAAAGCGTAATGTTAGTATCACAGATCCGAGAGTCCGCGACGATTGTGAATCGAAACCGGAGATAGTAATTTTGTCACGAGCGAGGTGTTGCACACTCATGCAGATTTCCTTCAACACCCGAACATTAAGGAGATTGACGGAGGATCCATTATCCACCAGGATCTTGCCTATCTTGATATCATGGCAGTATCCGGAGACATATAGGGGACGGTTATGGTCGAACGTCCCGAGAAGGAGGTCTTCATCACCGAAAGTGATATTGGCCGTATGCACTTCCTCCAGTTCATCCTTCATCTTTTCAGTGGCGAGGAAGGCTTGGAATTGCTCAGGTTCTTGTAACGCCTTAATTAGTGAGTCTCGCGCTTCTTTTGATAATAGGAGGGCATCGAGAATGCTAAGCTGAGAAGGTAGCTTCCTTAGGTGCGCGAGGATGTTATAGTCCACTTTACTCCTCTTAGGAGGGTCTTTGGCAGCCAGTTCTTTCATGACTTGGTCATCTAAAGTGATATCTTCAGTGACCTTTTCCTTTCCTTTATCTTTTCTACTTACGGGCCCGAGATTCTTTTCCGGGAGCGTACGATTGCGCAGCTGAATGTTCTCGCAGGCCTCCGATTCCTCCTCTTTCCCTAACACGGATTCTTTAAAGAGAGGGCCCAGAGCCATTTCTTCATTAGAGTCGCTCCCAAAGGTGAGAACTTGTGACCCCCCGATGTTAACCATGTCACAGCTGCCAGTAGTTCTGTTGCGCCCGTCGACAGTGCTTCTTCGTTCCCGACGGCTCTTGCGTTTCATGCGCTTAAAACGTTGCCGACGAGCAACATATGCTTGCCACCATATCTTAAAGGCGTCGCACTCCTCTGTGGGGTGTGAGATTTTTCGATGATATGCGCAATAATCAGGGTGCCTTTCCGCCCCATCATGTGTATTTCCTTCCGAGGGTGGTATCTTCATTCCCATTGACATGGCTTTGGCAAACCTTTTCCTCGTCTTGAATATCTTCTTGTCTACTTCGGATGCCTTTTGATCTGGCGGGGGTAGTTCAACTCTTTCATTCAGTCGCCTGCATTTGGTTCCTTCTGACGTTGCCATCTCACGCTCCTGATCCGCTTTACTTTTTAGACGAATCTCGTCTAGAAAGGCATTGATCATTTCATTTGTCAGCCACGCACGCTCTAGTTCAGGTTCTGCCTCCAGCTTCTTAGTGCTAGGAGTTTTCTCATCATCGGTAAACGAGTGGGAGATCACGTTACAACTCGCCACATACTCTTCGGATTCATCCGATGAGCTCTTTTCATCATCTCCCTCTTGAAAGATGTGGTTGAGGAACTCTTGCAGTGTGACAGGAGTTCGCGCCTTTTGATTGTACTCTTCCAGCGCGTCGATTTGCTTCTGCAAGTTCGTGTGCTCGTCTCCAGGCTTCACGGGCTTCTTGGATTTCTTCTTCTTTTTCTTTGAAGATTTTGACGGTTGGGCGTGAGTATTTGGGCCATTATCGCGAGTCTTCATAGTTGGGCGGGGCTTCAACATCCCTTCGATAATTTGAGGTTCAAGAGGGTCCTCCCATCCGATCGCAGGGCACGCATGAAGGTCTCTCAGCATTCTTTTGGTTTTAGTTGATAGCACGACCTCCCATGGAGCTTCTTCAATAAAGGAGCAGGTTGCCCCCGGTGTATCTGCTTTCTTAGGAGTATGCGGCTGTGGTGGGTTCACCTTCCACTTTTCGGATAGTACAAACTTCCCTTGGAGGTATTGATCTTCAATCCATCCTTTGAAGACGAAGCAATTTTCAATCGGATGACTTACTGTTTGATGGTAAGGGCAATAGTTAGGGTTATTCACCTCGGTGGGTTGCGGCGGTCGCCTTGGATTTGGTAGGTTTATAAGTCTGTTGCGTATTGCCAGCTCGAATAACCGTTTCGTCTTGTCTCGTGGGAACGAGTAGGGACGCTTCATCTTCTCATTATAGTACCGACGTCTTTCTTCCAATTGATCTGCCGGTTTCGGGGCGTTAGGTTGCTGTTGGGCATTTGCGACAAAGGTTGCCCTTTGTTTCCTGATTTAAAATCAGGAAAGCTTCTGGGAAAAGTTTCAAAAAGGGGCCACGTGCTTACACGTGACCAGCAGTCACGTGTTGACACGTGACATATAAAAGCAGCGGAAGAGGGCACATTGGTTCCCTGATCAAGTCAAGGAAAAGGGCTTCAGAAGAAGTCACGTGCTCCCACGTGACCAGAGTCACGTGTTGGCACGTGACGTTCAAAGCAGCAGACTCGCTCTCCAGTTGAACCAAGGAAAGAGGCGCCAGACAGGGGTCACGTGCTCACACGTGACCAGGGGTCACGTGGTAGCACGTGACGGCTAAGCAGCAGAAGAAGGCAGAGTGCAAAAGAGGAGAAAGGCTCGTTCCAAGAGAGTCACGTGTCCACACTTGACCATGGGTCACGTGGTCACACGTGACCGGCTTTCAAAGCCCATTTTGCTAACAGAATTAAATTCTGAAAGAGATTCAAATCTTCCCAAAGGAAAGCAATTATCTGGAACCGATCAAATTAAAGATTCAGAGATGATTAAATATCATCTATCTATGGAAAAATCTCGGGTTTGGAAAGATTTCCCCTTTAAATCTAACCGAAATAACAAAGGAGAATCTCTGGATTTAAAATCCAATGGTGGATAAAATTCACCTAATAATCCAAAGGTCCAGAACGAATGAAGGATGCAAATCAAATCTCTCAATGAAGATTCATCGAAAACTGATTGATTCGGCTGCTTCTCCTATAAATAGGAGCCAAGACACACAAAAAAGGATAGAGATACGCAGAGGGAAGAAAAAGGAGAGAGCCTTGATACTTTGAAGGAACTTGGATCTTCTGCAAAAGAAAACCCTAGGTAAGAAAGGGAAGGCTTTCTGAAAGAAAGAGAATTCAATTCTCAACAGAGTTTAACTCTGATATATGAAACAGAAGAACATATTTCTTCTCTCTTTGATAGAGGATCTGTAAAGAGCACATCTCCCCTTGAAGTTGAGAATTTAATTCTCGATGGGTTGAGATCCTGCCATGCAGATCCAAAACATAGAGAGGGAATGCAAGCACGAGAATTTAATTCTCACAAAACTATAGGAATTTAATTCCTTTAAAATAAAATTAGGGCTTGACCCTATATCATGGGAATTTAATTCTTTCAGAACAAAGAGAAACAGGGTTTAACCCTAATTAAGAACCTGGTTCTGTTGAAACAGCGGGAATCTAATTCCCTTAATCGTAATTTAACAGAGAATGGGAGTTCAATTCCTTAAAAGCTTTTATTAAGGTTTAACCCTATTCAGTTCTTCGCATATATGAGGAATTTAATTCCTACAGAAAATTCAGAGTTCAACTCTGTTCCAGAATATAAGTCTTCAAAAGGAAGTAGGAATTTAATTCCTCTGAAATTTAAAGCTCGAGGAATTTAATTCCTGAGAAAGATCAACAGATTCTCTAAACAATATACATAGAGGCAGGGTCACGTGTCACCACGTGACCCCCTCAAAAGAGCTACAGAAAGCCCTTTGAGGCAGTCCCCCACGTGACCCACGTGACCCTTGACAGAAACTCTAATACATAGGCATATGAATGCCCGTCACGTGATGGCACGTGATGTTCTGAAAGATGCAGCGATTTCAGCAGAATAAATGGAAAGAGGGAGTTCTCACGTGTTGCCACGTGACCCCTTTTGCCTTAGTGTTCAACACTAAGTTGGGATTCTTGAACACAGTACTGAAACACTGTTGGGCCTTAGTGTTCAACACTAATCAAAGAACCTTATTTACAGTGTTCAACACTGATTACCTTAGTGTTTGACACTAATCCGAGATCTCCATTGTAGTGTTCAACACTGACTACCTTAGTGTTTAACACTAATTTGAGAGCTCTGTTGCCGATGCTTGATACCGATCTGTTTTAGTGTTTAACACTAATCTGAAAGCCTTGTTGCTGGTGTTTAACACCAATTATCTTTTAGTGTTAAACACTAACTTGTCAACCTCATTCCCAGTGTTCAATACTGATTGCTCTGAAGTGTTTAAACACTAGGCTTTGGCCCAATTGGCTAAAAGGATAGAGGCAAAGCCTCTCCCTCAATGGATCCACAAGAAATCAATATTCCAGACATGATAGGACTTAGCCCAAGCTGGCCATAAGTCCTCAATTCGTAATTAACTGGGCCAATGGGCTCATAATATATTTAATGGGTCTTGATCCTAAATTGGGCCAGGGACAATTTAATCCATTCCGGTCCTAAGGCACATCTCTTCACTCCTTTGATACTTGGCATTGTAATCCCTCAATGTCTTCAAAGAGGTGACGGGTCCCGACGACCACTCATGATATGGACTGTGGGGTCCTTAAACCCATGCCTAATGCAAAATTCCTGGTTACGTGGAACGTGGATAACATCACTCTTTGACCCCGCGGAAAACGTCCAGAGCGGAGCCTAGTCCTCGCCGAGCACGGCAGTGAACCCGTGTGAAGCATCTAGTGCAAAATTCCTGGTTACTTGGAACGTGGATAACGTCACTCTTTGACCCCACGGAAAACGCCCAGAGCGGAGCCTGGTCCTCGCCAAGCACGGCAGTGAACCCGTGTGAAGCATCCAGAGCACATACCGGACTGTGGAGTCCTTAAACCCATGGACTATGACGTCCTTAACCTCGACCGAGATGTTTTAAAACTACCCATGGACCGCAATGTCCTTAAACTACCCATCGACCGAGATGTCTTAAAACTACCCATGGACCGCAATGTCCTTAAACTACCCATGGACCGCAATGTCCTTAAACTACCCATGGACCGCAATGTCCTTAAACTAGAACAATAGAGCCCCATATGCTCTTTTGTCGGATCTAAACAGTCCCGTTTAAGTTGATCTTAGCCTTAAAGATGGCTAACGTATCCTTAAACCTTTAAACAGACTGGACTATGAATCCCCCAAATTAACTTTGGCTCGAGGGTACATCTCTGAACTCCTCTGACATCCGTCGTTGTAATCCTTCAACGTCGTTAGAGAGGTGACGGGTCCCGACGGCCACACATACGATGGACCACTATGTCCCTAAACTGGAACAATAGAGCCCAAATGCTCTTTTGTCGGATCTAAACGATCCTGTTAAATTGATCTTAGTCTCAACGTTAGACTAACGTATCCTTAACAAACGTTTGAGTTGATCTTAGCCTCAAGTATGGCTGAAGTATCCTCAAACCAAACCCCCAAACCCAAATCTAAGATAAACACGGATTTGGACTAGTCCACGCCCTACGGGCGACGACATAACTCAGTCTCCGTAAACAATCCACGGGCAACAAAACACGAAACAAACACCCACGACACGAAGTGACCAGCTGGAGAAGGAGAAAGTTGTTACCGCGATGTGGTAGCGTAATTAACTGCAGGGGCTTGCGCCTGCAGGGAAGAGCGTCCCCACAATAAAAAACCCCTCAAACGAGGGGGAATCTGACGAAGTCTGCTACATCGGCCGCATCCGTCTAAACCTTCGATACTCGGTGCCATAGATCGACTTGGCATCTTCGGAGAGGTGGACGGATAGCACCAATTGGCATCTGCCCCGAACCTCAGGCACGGACGCCCGAGCCCAGGCCGCCGTTCGGAGGGGAACACCCTTCCTTTACCCTTGTCATTCCGAGGTTCCGACTTCGGGGCAGGTGATCTATGACCCATCTGGTCCATCTGAGCCAACTTGTCGATTAAAGCCTGGAATGTGGTTGGCTTAAAGAACATCATAAACTGGGAGATAGTTAAGTGGGGGTCTAGGGTTCCCACGAACATGCCCACTGCGGGTGCCTCCTCAATGCGTTGCTCGCATCTCGACCACAAATTCCGCCAGCGTATAGCATACTGGACCCAGGTTTCGCCTGGTTTTACCCTGGCGTTAATTAATGCAGTTATTGGAGTGCGTTCGCTGGCACTTGCGAATCGCTGAGTGAATAACAACTCCATTTCAGCGGTTTTGATAGAATCGTTCGGGAGTTCCGAATACCATTCGAACGCTGTTTCTGATAAGCTACCCACGAATTGGCGAAGCAACAGTTTATCATCCCCGCCGGTGTTACCGCAGAGGGTCCGGAACTGGGCGACATGTTGATGGGGGTTGCCGGTCCCCTTGTACACGTGGAATTTTGGTATCGTATAGCCTTGCGGGTATTTGATTTGGTCGTACCAGCTCGGATACGGCCGCCCCGTTTTTACGACTTGACCAGCTGCCTCAGTCGCATGATGAACCCGGATTTGCTGGGCTATGTAGTCAACCAAGTTAGCCTTAGAGATTGCCTCCTCCTTGGCCGTTGAGAGGGCTGGTGGTGGATTTGACGTTTCTCCTCGGTCATCTTCAAGAATGATTGGGGAATCCTCGGCAGGTGAGTCTTGCTGGATCATCATGCCTATCATATCTTGGAAGAGAAGGCCCATACGTTGTATGTTGGCCGCTTGTTTAGCAGCCTCTTTGTCCTTTTTCTCCAGTATCCGGCGAAGGAATTCAGCATCGGTTTCTTCCTCCTGGCGTGCGTCTGAGGACGTTTCCGGGCTTTCTTTTGGCCCGGTAAGTGCGGCCATAGCATTCATCATTTCTTGAAGCTTTTATTGCTGCTCCTGGGCTTTTGTCACGGATCGGGTAAGCGGTCGATGGCCTGTAGAAGTGCGGCTTTCCTCTTTTCCAGAGGCCATGTAAACAGTGTGCACCACCATGCCCCCAGACTTAGGGCGTCTGGGCTCAGTGCTTTTAGCCGTCGTTGCACGTTGGGGGGTCTTCTCTGGCCTCCTCCTTTTATGAGCCATGGAGGTTGAGGGGGCCGTTGAGGTGGGCGTCCAGACAGCCTTTCGGGGTTTAGCCTGGTGACCAACCTCCGGTTGGATTTTCAGCTTCTTGTGCTGGTGGGAGAAGTTTGGATCGATGATCGAGTCTCGGGCCTGCCGCCAAACCTTATAGATTTTGGAAGACAGCCGTTGGGGAGATCGGGGCTGTTCTGATTCTATTTCCACAACCTTTTTTAATGGGGGAGGAGACCTCTTTAGCACTGCAGTAGGGGAATTCCTTCGCACCTTATTTAGCATTTCGAAGCTGTTCCCAATTGGAACAACAGCATTAACTTCTGCCATCGGGGCTGATGGAGTCAACCCGGAGGGGGAGTTACCCCCAGCCTTCCTTACTCGGCGCCAATGGCGACGTCGAGCGTGTCGAGCGGCCGGCGTTGGGTCAGCGGTAAGAATGGTTTCGTCTTGCCCCCTGTGTGGGTGGGGGGTCGCTGTTGGTGTTAGCCTATCAAAGACCGACGTCCTTTGGGCAGCAGGAGCGGGAGCTGAAGCCGTCAATCTTGTAAAGACCGACTTTTTGGCCGGAGAAGACGCCTTGGCGATTTCGGGAGCAGGAGCGGCCACTTTCTTAGAAGCAGCCTCCTCTGAGATTGTAGGCCCCATGATGAGTTCGCAGGATTTCTGGCCCAATCTAGAGAAGACCGAGGCGTTGACATTAGGCGACTCGTTGAGAGGATTCGCGGCAGGGGTTAGACGATCAAAGACCGACTTCTTGAGAGCTTCCTTTGTCAGCACCGGCGCCGCGAAGCTTGATGGTGGGAGTATAGTCCCAAAGAACAATCCGGTAGTGGCTTGAGCCACCTGGTCCACCGGCATTGTGAACAACGAAGCAGCTTGGGGTCCATAGGCTATACCTCCTGGCGAGGTAAAGCGTTGGTCGCAATTGCAGTCTGAGCAGTTGGAGGATTTCGCAGAAGTAGAAGCCATCGATCCTTTGCTTTCTGCAATAAGCAAGACGCCAATTCTTAGTATCTTGAAACCCAAGGGCAACCATTAGCGAACCGCGATTGGTTCGCGAATCACGACACACGAAGTGTGGAGTGGAAAGAGGAAAAGGTCCCACCGGGCGTGCCAGAATCTGTTCCCCCTCCGAACGGCGGCCTGGACTCGGGCGTCCGTGCCTGAGGTTCGGGGCAGATGCTAATTGGTGTTATCCGTCTACCTCTCCGAAGATGCCAAGTTGATCCATGGCGCCGTGCATCGGAGGCTTAGACGGATGCGGCCGATGTAGCAGACTTCGTCAGGGGTTTTTGATTGTGGGGACGCTCTTCCCTGCAGGCGCAAGCCCCTGCAGTTAATTATGCTACCGCATCGCGGTAACAACTTTCTCCTTCTCCAGCTGGTCGCTTCGTGTCGTGGGTGTTTGTTTCATGTTTTATTGCCCGTGGATTGTTTACGGAGACTGAGTTATGTCGTCGCCCGTAGGGCGTGGACTAGTCCAAATCCGTGTTTATCTTAGATTTGGGTTTGGGGGTTTGGTTTGAGGATACGTCAGCCATACTTGAGGCTAAGATCAACTCAAACGTTTGTTAAGGATACGTTAGTCTAATGTTGAGACTAAGATCAACTTAACGGGATCATTTAGATCCGACAAGGGAGTATTTTAGGCTCCATTGTTCCAGTTTAGGGACATAGTGGTCCATCGTATATGTGGCCGTCGGGACCCGTCACCTCTCTGACGACGTTGAAGGATTACAACGACGGATGTCAGAGGAGTTCAGAGATGTACCCTCAAGCCAGAGTTAATTTGGGGGATTCATAGTCCAGTCTGTTTGAAGGTTTAAGGATACGTTAGCCATCTAAGATCAGCTTAAACGGGACCGTTTAGACCCGACAAAAGAGCATGCGGGGCTCTATTGTTCTAGTTTAAGGACATTGCGGTCCATGGGTAGTTTAAGGACATTGCGGTCCATGGGTAGTTTAAGGACATTGCGGTCCATTGTTAGTTTTAAGACATCTCGGTCAAGGTTAAGGACCTCATAGTCCGTGGATTTAAGGACTCCACAGTCCGGTATGTGCTCTGGATGCTTCACACGGGTTCACTGCCGTGCTAAGCGAGGACCAGGCTCCGCTCTGGGCGTTTTCCGCGGGGTCAAAGAGTGACGTTATCCACGTTCCACGTAACCAGGAATTTTGCACTAGATGCTTCACACGGGTTCACTGCCGTGCTCGGCGAGGACTAGGCTCCGCTCTGGGCGTTTTCCGCGGGGTCAAAGAGTGACGTTATCCGCGTTCCACGTGACCAGGAATTTTGCATTAGACATGGGTTTAAGGACCCCACAGTCCATATCGATGTGTGGTCGTCGGGACCCGTCACCTCTTTGAAGACATTGAGGGATTACAATGCCAAGTATCAAAGGAGTGAAGAGATGTACCCTAGAACCGGAATGGATTAAATAGTCCTTAGCCCAATTTGGGATCAAGACCCATTAATTGTATTATGAGCCCATTGGCCCAGTTAATCACAAATTGAGGACTTATGGCCATCTTGGGCTAAGTCCAATCAGGAGAGGCTTTGCCTCCATCTACTTGGCCAATTGGGTCAAAGCCTAGTGTTAAACACTACAGGGCAATCAGTGTTGAACACTGGGAATGAGATTGACAGATTAGTGTTTAGCACTAAAGATAATTGGTGTCAAACACCAGCAACAGAGCTTTCAAATTAGTGTTAAACACTAAAACAGATCGGTATCAAGCGTCGGCAACAGAGCTCTCAAATTAGTGTTAAACACTAAGGTAGTCAGTGTTGAACACTGCAAATAAAGTTCTTTGATTGGTGTTGAACACTAAGGCCCAACAGTGTTTCAATACTGGATTCGAGAGTTCCAATTTAGTGTTAAACACTAAGGCAAAAGGGGTCACGTGGCAACACGTGAGAGCGCCCTCTCTCCATTCATTCTGCTGAGATCATCGCATCTTTCAGAGCATCACGTGCCATCACGTGACGGGCATTCATATGCTTATGTGTTGAGCTTCTGTCAAGGGTCACGTGGAGGACTGCCTCAAAGGGCTTTCTGTAGATCTTTGGGGGGGGGGGTCACGTCGTGGCACGTGACCCTGCCTTCATGTATGTTGTTTAGAGGCTTTGTTGATCTTTTTTCAGGAATTAAATTCCTCGAGCTTTAAATTTCAGAGGAATTAAATTCCTACTTTCTTTTGAAGACTTATATTCTGGAGTAGAGTTGAACTCTGAATCTTCTGTAGGAATTAAATTCCTCGTATATGTGAAGAACTGAATAGGGTTAAACCCTAATAAAAACTTTTAAGGAATTGGACTCCCATTCTCTGTTAAATTATGATCAAGGGGATTAAATCCCCGCTGTTCCAACAGAACTAGGTTCTTAATTAGGGTTAAACCCTGTCTTTCTCTGTTCTGAAGGAATTAAATTCCCATGACACAGGGTCAAGCCCTAATTTTATTTTGAAGGAATTAAATTCCTATAGTTCTGTGAGAATTAAATTCCCGTGCTTCCATTCCCTCTCTATGTTTTGGATCTGCATGGCAGGATCTCAACCCATTGAGAATTAAATTCTCAACCTAAAGGGGAGATGTGCACTTTGCAGACCCTCTATCAAAGAGAGAAGAAATGTGTTCTTCTGTTTTATATTATCAGAGTTAAACTCTGTTGAGAATTAAATTCTCTTTCTTTCAAAAAGCCTTCCCTTTCTTACCTAGGGTTTTCTTTTGCAGAAGCTCCAAATTCCTCAAAATATCAAGGCTCTCTCCTTATTCTCTCCCTCTGCTTCCCTCTGCATATCTCCTTCTTCTTTTGTATCTCTTGGCTCCTATTTATAGGAGAAGCAGCCGAATCAATTAGTTTTTGATGAATCTTCATTAAGAGATTTGATTTGCATCCATCATTCGTTTTGGACCTTTGGATTATTAGGTGAATTTTATTCACCGTTGGATTTCAAATCCCGGGATTCTCCTTTGTTATTTCGGTTAGATTTAAAGGGGAAATCTTTCCAAACTCGAGATTTTCCCATAGATAGATGATATTTAATCACTTCTGAATCTTTAATTCGATCTGCTCCAGATAATCACTTTCCTTTAGAAAGATTTGATTCTCCTTTAGAATTTAATTCTGTTGAAAAAATGGGTTTTGAAAGCCGGTCACGTATGACCACGTGACCCATGGTCACGTGTGGACACGTGACTCTCTTGGAACGAGCCTTCCTCTTTCTTTTTGCGCTCTGTCTTCTGGTTGCTTTCTGTTCTCTGTTTAGCTGTCACGTGGCACCACGTGACAACTGGTCACGTGTGAGCACGTGACCCTGGCATGGAGCCTTCTTCTTGATTCGATCAGGGAACCGTTGTGTCTTTGCCGTTTGCATTTAAATGTTACGTGTCGACACGTGACCCTGGTCACGTGGGATCACGTGACTCTTTCTGAAGCCCCTTTTCTTCAATGTAGCCAGGAAACTGAACTTGCCTTGATGATGCGTTTAGGTGTCACGTGTCAACATGTGACCGCTGGTCACGTGTAAGCACGTGACCCTCTATTGAAGCTTTTCCCAGAAACTTTCCTGATTTTAAATCAGGAAACACGCATGTCTATTATACCCTACGCTTCTGCGGTAGGCTCTATAATGTATGCGATGTTGTGCACCAGACCAGATGTAGCTTACGCACTAAGCGTGGTAAGCCGGTATCAATCTTACCCAGGGGAGAAGCACTGGATAGAAGTAAAGAACATTCTCAAGTACCTGAGGAGGACTAAGGAGATGTTCTTGGTTTACGGCGGAAAAGACCTCTGGTTGGAGGCCTTTGCTGATTCCGGCTTCCAGAGTGATAAGGACGATTCCAAGTCCATGTCGGGTTATGTCTTTACCCTCAATTGAGGGGCGGTGTGCTGGAAGAGTTCCAAGCAGGACACCGTTGCTGACTCGACTATGGAAGCGGAGTATATTGCTGCTTGCGATGCCGCAAAAGAAGCGGTCTGGATGAAGAAGTTCCTAACAGAACTTCAAGTGGTTCCTACCATAGTTGATCCAATACCTTTGTATTGCGACAACAACGGAGCTATAGCTTTAGCAAAGGAACCAAGGTCCCATCAGAAGTCCAGACACATCTTAAGGCGGTATCACCTGATCAGGGAGATCATTGATCGTCGGGATATCGAGGTTCGGAGAGTTGCTTCTGAAGAGAACATTGCTGATCCATTCACGAAGGCCCTACCTCAGATTCAGTTCGAGAGGCTACTTGAGATCATCGGTCTTCGATATGCCAGCACATGGCCCTAGTGCAAGTGGGAGATTGTTAGTGTATATGCCCTAAGGGCCATTATTGTATCATACTAGTTTGTATATTACTTAATGGAAGCTTGGGATATTCACATGTATATAACAGTCTTGCTAAACATGGTAGTATGCTACTTGGTTTTTCTATCTTAATATGTGAGTATACGTATTGATAGAGCTCTTAGGATCTTGCTTGACTACCAGCGTTGTGATGACAGTCACACTAGTGGGGGCTGTGTAGTTTACAAGCACATCCTTATTCAGGTCCTTAATCGTAGGATTATCGAGACAGGTCATCGATACTTCGGAGTAGACTGGTGTGTACGCTTCTCATCCCAGTTGGGGAGATGGTCTGTCCCACAGCCGTCAGTACGTCGTACTGGAGATAGTATGCAGGTGCTCGTTAGGTTACGGGTACACCGGACATGACTCACAGGGAACTGTTGGTTGGTTTTATACCAGTCGTCAGTGAACAGTTCCCAGGTGACATGAGTACAGCATAGTCCGCAGACTTGACACTACTACTTCGCCTCGAGTGTGTCCCACTGTTCTTAGATTGCTACCCTACCACGGCTCAAAGGAGTCGTGCAAACAGGTAGCAGTTGGGTGCAGTCCCGAGCACTTAGAGGCAGTGGCGGTTAGACAGGATTCGTCTCTCCCGGTATTGGGGGTTGATATCGCGCTGTGTCGGAGAGCCATTACGCAAAGTCCCTGGCCTGGGCAAGCGAGATTTGCTGGTAGGTTCCAGTAGCTTCTCAGGGTGTAATGGGCTTCGCTCCGACACGACTTATACCGCTATTAGGGGACTGACGCTTGCCGCCCCTAGGCCCGATATGCGATAGTCTTAGACGAACAGACCGGACTGTACGGAGATTGTCACATCAGACTCAGTAGGAGTTCGGATGGGTTTCCTCATCGACCTTCTTATCGACATCTACCTGGGGACCGTTACGTACAGCTAGTGCCGCTTGCGGTCTGTGGTTAAACCCACTGCCAGCGTAGTAGTCGAGTCTCTACAGTCCCACACAGAGAGTTTCCCTACTCCAGGCGAAACGATATAGAGGTCGTATGGTTTTACGACAAGGGTTCGGACGCATACGTGTGTTTACACACGTACGTCGTTCGGGCAGTTTTTACTAGTCGGCTTTGGTTTAAGCCAGTTACTAGTATCCGGTTATTGGATTTATACAGTCTAAAGTTTTTCCGTGTTTTCACGGATAGGAGGGGCGTTCTCGTAATTGCGCGAGAAGCTTCAAGAAGATGGTGACTAAGGAGGTTAATGTGGCATATACATTGAATGAGATTAGTGAGTCATATGAGTGATTCATCCATGTCATTAATGCATCATAAATGCTTAATGACTCATGGAGATGAATCACCATTAGATATTTATGAAGCATGATTATTCATCATTTTATTTTCTTTTCTTGATAAATCTTAATGCTTCATATATATTATGATAACTCATTTTCTCATATCAATGATCATTCTCACCTTCTCTCTCCTCAAGCTTCCTCTCTTCAAACCCTAATCCTCCCCTCTCATGTGTTGAGTACAAGGATTAGACAGGCTAATTAAACCATAACCCTCACTCTATATCATCTAGGTACTTTGATTAGCACTTAAAGAAACCTAGTTGCCTCAAGTTTAGAGGCAAAGCTTGGAGTACAGCTCTCGGGTGGATCGTCTACTACTTGGAGAAGGCCGAGGAGGAGGTGGAGTTCGTAAAGACGAAGGATACGGTTCTTAAGGTATAATCACTTCACATAGTAGTTTAGAACTTCTATGATTGATGTTAGATATCGTTTAGCTTCGATTCATTCGGTTAGTCGATATTTAAGCAAAGAACAAGATCGTTTTTCATATTTCCGCCTCCCCGCAAGTCGTGGGGTGTTGCACATCGACTTACAGCCTAGTCCTCGCCGAACACGGCAGTGAACCCGTGGGAAGCATCTAGAGCAAAATTCCTGGCTACGTGGAACGCGGATAATGTCAATCCTAACCCCGTGGGAAACGTCCAGAGCGGATCCTGATCCTCGCAGAGCACGGCAGTGAACCCGTGTGAAGCATCCAGAGCGGAGCCTAGTCCTCGCCGAACATGGCAGTGAACCTGTGGGAAGCATCTAGAGCAAAATTCCTGGTTACGTGGAACGCGGCTTATGTCGATCCTGACCCCGTGGGAAATGTTCAGAGCGGATTCTGGTCCTCGCAGAGCACGGCAGTGAACCCGTGTGAAGCATCCAGAGTGGAGCCTAGTCCTCGCCGAACACGACAGTGAACCCGTGGGAAGCATCTAGAGCAAAATTCCTGGCTACGTGGAACGCGGCTTATGTCAACCCTGACTCCGTGAGAAATGTCCAAAGCGGAGCCTGGTCCTCGCCGAACACGGCAGTGAACCCGTGGGAAGCATCCAGAGCAAAATTCCCGGTCACGTGGAACGCGGATAATGTCAACTCTGACCCCGTGAGAAACATCCAGAGCGGAGCCTGGTCCTCGCAGAACACGGCAGTGAACCCGTAGAAGCATTCAGAGCAACCCTTCACTCCGTGAAATGCGGATAAGGGCAACTTCACCCATCACTTGCGGGTCCTCACGACTCGTAAGGGAGCAAGTTCTCTTGTGAGATCCTTACGACTTGCAAGGGAAATACACACTTAGGATTCCTCACGATTCTTAAGGAGAAATTACACCTACGGAATCCTTTCGACCGGTAGGGAGAAAATTCTTTATGAGACCCTCACGGCTCATAAAATTGAAAAGTCTTAGGAAGCAGATCTTAACCCTGAATCCTAAGCCATCGTTGTCCTACAAAGAAATTGAGACAGACTATCCACAGAATACATTCGATAAAAAGGGACACACTTTTGTGAAGAAAAATATGTCTTTTATTCATGAATCAAAATGAATACAAAGTACAATTCATGAAAGAACAAAAAATATACTCTTATTCAGGAGTATGTACAATGGAAGAATAAAAAAAAACATATATAAGTCTTCAAGTCGGCGGGCAATTTAGCAGGTTGGTCATCTCATCCCTCTTTCGCTGGGCCTGGCCCTCGTGATTCAATATCGCCAAAAGACGGGCCTCCACCTGAGCTTGCTGAGCCGGGTATGAGGCAAGCCGGCCTTCGAGCTCTTTCTCAGTAGCCTTGTGAGCCTCAACCCTTTCGCGAGTGAACACGGCAGCTTTGTCAATGGCCACCACCTCCTTGATGGCCTCTTGAAGCACTCGCCAAAGTTCGTACGCTTTGTTGGCCTTGGCTATAAGGTTGGCCTGAAGCTCTACCAGCGCTTTTGAAGCCGCTCTCTCTCCGAAAACTTGCGGCCGAGCCTATTCTCGCACGACACCATGTTCTCCGCGCACCGCTCAATCAGACCCCGCAAGCCCGCCTTCGCAGCCACAGTCTTCGAAGAAAGGCGGGTACACTCAAGCACATGTAAGCAATCCTCCACCTGCCGGCAAAACTCAACCCAGACTTGCACCATTGCTTCGCTATGATAGGTGGTAAGAAAGGGAAGAGAGCCGTTAGCTTCGGCAGCAAATGCTTCGGCCGTAATTACGTTGCCAGCACGAAGTTCCTCGATCAAAGATGACAGAGAGTCGAGGCTTAGCTTGGCCATCCGTTCTGAAGCACGCAGGGCATAAGGGCCGGGCGGCATGGCGATGCGTGACTCCAGCATAGTAAGAACTGGCAGAGCTGTTCAGATTTATAAACAATCAGCTGAATGTGTAAGCAAAAGAACAAATGGAACAAGGTTGGGACTTTACTTACCCACAGTCATGCAAGAAAGAGCTGAAGGCTCCCTTGGCCCCTCAAGTATCTCAACCTCTTCGTCGGCCTACAGAACTGTAAAAGACACCAATTTCATTTAATGGAACAGTAACAATGCTGTGAGAAAGGCAGACAACACTAACCTTGTGTAGGGTTGCTAGGCACGCTCACAAGGGTCTACGAGGCATCCACTATGCCCGATTAAAATTTTAGCCGTGCCGAACAACCCGAATACGGATCTTTAAACTAGAGATTAGGTGAAAACTAACATGCTAAACACTTTAACACTAAGTGAGAGGGATTACAACCTTTGTAGATCCGGTCCTTCACTTCATATGCTCCGTGTTGTGGTCCCTTCACTGTGATCATCGGGTTCCGGACTCTCGAGAGGTTCCACGAAGTGAAAGATGCAACCTTTGCTTCCGATCTTCGATACTAAGATGATCTACCTTGAAGTTCCGTTAACACAAGCTAACACTCAAGAAATGATGTGAACACCCTCATCTAAATGGCAAGGGAAGATGAGGATGATGAAGTAGGATTTTTGCTCTCTTTATTTATCTTTTTCTCATATTTATTCATCACTTTAGAAAAACTAGTAAGCTTTTTCATGAAGAGAATGAAGGAAGAAGATGAACAATATCATTTTTTGATGAATAATAAAATGTTATCATAATCATTTATGCAACCATGGTTGTAGTAACCATTGTAGAGAGTTTACTAGGGTTAGGGTTTGGGTTGGGTTAAAGGGTGAGTCACAAAGAAATATTTATCATAATATCTTAACAAAGACAAAGTAAAGCTTCTAGAATCAACTAGAAGGTTTAACCCTAATCCAAACCCTAATCATGTTTAAACTCCTCTAAACATGTTGCATTAATAATTATAATATGTTACAATATTATATATCACATATACAATATTTATTGTAACAAAATAAAATAATACATTTAACATATATCGCATATATATCAATGTATTACCCGAGCGAGAAAAAGAATCTTTTAGTGAGCAAATATTAGTTAATGTAATTTAATATATCATATATATTATTACACATTAAATTATCGAATCAACCCTTGATCCGGCAATCCGGCTATATCGCATATAATCGACTAATATTTATCCGTACCGATTCATCGAATCAACACTTGATCCGATAACCCGGCTGATATCAAATATCGCGAGAATATAATACGGTATCACATATCGCATTATTCTCGGTCCCGCACATATCACATATGTGCCCCTACTCCATTTTGCCTGAGCCAAGAAACCTCTGTGTAGGACTCTAAAGAATTGTCAATACGCCGGCAGTAGGCGATGATCATATCAAACACCCACAAGCTGCAAGCGGTCAGCTAAACGTAACAGCTACCCAGGTATTGAGCACTCAGAAGATCAACAAGCAAGCCTGTACATTCTCCTGTGAATCCAAACAGTAACACTCCCGTACAGTCCGGTCTCGTCGTCTGATATGTCGCATATCTCGCCTAGGGGTGGTAAACGTCAGACCCCAGTAGCTTGATAAGTCGTGTCGATATGAGGTCTATAACAGTTCGAGAAACTACTGATAACACTTACCAGTAAATCTCAGCAACCCTAGCCAGGGATTTCCGGTTATAGCCAATCGAACACAGCACAACATCAACTCCCTATACCGGGAGAGACGAATCCCCTCCTATCGCTCATTGCCTCCATGTGATTCGGGACTGTACCCAAAAGCCACCTTTTTGCACGCCCTCTTGGACGTGGTATGATGGAAATCAAAGCACAGTGGGAATCACACAAGACTCTATGACGATCTCGGGTCAACAGACTACTCTGTACCAGTGTCACCGGAGAACTGCCATCTGACGTGAGGTATAATACCATCTGGGAGTTCTCGGCGAGTCCGTCCAGTGTACCCAGTCTCCACTGAGCACCCGTACACCATCCTTGATGTCAAACACCGATGGATATGGGATCATCCATCGCCCATCATATGGGTCAAGATGCGTATACGAAAGTCTACTCTGGTGCATCGATGCCCTGTCTCGATACACCCTCGACTAGGAACAGTTATAGGATATACTCGTCGACTACCGTGGCCCCACTAGTATGATCTCATCATAATCCCAGTAGTCGAGTACACATCCTAAGGGATTTATCAACATGTAATATAGAGACAATCAGAGTACATGTTAAGATAAAGTACAACCAGATAGCATACTATCATGTCGAGCAAGAAAGTCCTCCCTATATATGTCCTAGCATCCACTATAATATACATCATATGTACAGTAATGGCCTCTAGGGCATACATATAACTAACAATCTCCCACTTGCACTAGGGCCATCTGTTATGGTATCGCATACCCAACAATTAGCTGCGGTTGAAGTATCTCATACTCAACCATCCCATAAAAGTCTCTACTGGGAAAAAGGCCTTTGTGAGTGGATCCGCGCTGTTGTCCTCTGTATCTACTCTCCTAACCTCGATCACCTTGGAGATCATCCATCTCCATGATCAGGTGATACTGCCTAAGAATTATATCTGGATTTCTGATGGGACGGTAGTTCCTTGGCTAAAGCCATAACTCCATTGTCACACAATGGCAGGAACGTGGTTCATCTTACGAACTTATATATATCCAGACTGCCTCTTTGGTAGCATCCTTGGTAACGATGTATCTTGCCTTTATCGTCTAGTATGTCACGGTATCTAGCTTGGAACTCTTCCAACATACCGTCCCTCCACGGAGGGTAAAGACAATGCCTGCGACTGACATTCAGTCGTCCTTATCACCCTGGAACCTTTCCAGTGATTCTCCCCAGGATCGATTGATACCATCTCACTACAACTAGTGAGTGTCCTAACATCCAATTAGATCTATCTCATAGATCCAAAACCCAGGATTTAGGAGGTATCACTTTGATCCTATATGGAGAATCCTTGTGATAAGCGGAGATTGACCGATCGTAGCATAGGAAACTCCTTCCCTATCAAGAGTATGTCATCCACGTACTCTACGAGGATCACCTCCATACTCCCTACTACCTTTTTGTATATACAAGGTTCATCTACCATTTTGATGAAGTCAAACTCTTTGACTACCACATCAAAACAGATGTTCCAACTCCGCGATGCTTGTTTTATCATATAAAACATCTTGCACATGTTTCCGCTGCTCCCACTGTCTATGAAGCCCTCTGGCTGTGTACTTATAGACGTTCTCTTCTAAAACATCACTTAGAAAAGCAGTCATGACACCCAACCACCAGATATCGTAGTCATGGTATGTAGCCGTGGCAAGTAGGATCTGGATGGACTTAAGCATAGATCCTTAGAAAATGTTTCAACATAATCCATAGCTGGTCTATGATGCAAACCTTTAACAAGTCTAGCTTTGAAAGTCTCAACTTTTCCACCAAGTAATCTTCTCAAGATATACTTGCTCCTGATGGGGATTTAACCCTTCAGATAAAGCAACCAAAGTCCATACTTTGTTGGTGTATAAGGATTCCATCTCAGATCGATAAGCACCCAACCATTCTTACAGAGTCCCACTCCTGATGGCCAGCTCGAAACTAGTTGGGTCATCATCTCATGATGCAATCCTCGCTCCCACTGTCATAGAGAAACCGAAGTATCTCTCAGGTGGGTGAGGAACCCTACTAGATCGGCGGAGAGGCTGAGGTTCGTTGGAAACTATTGAATCCTTCGGTTCTACCAAATCATCAGCTGTATTTTGTATAGCTGGAACCTTTCCAGTTGTACATAACAGACCTTGCCTCGAGCTTGTCCGGATTTTTCTTTTAAACATAGGCCGGACAACCCCAAATCTTAACAAGCTTAAGATATGGGCTCTTCCCTTTCCATATCACATATGAAGTGGTAGGCAACTGATTTGATTTGAACCCTATTCAATAGGTATGCAACTTCACAAGTGCATAACTCCCTAAAGGAAATAGGAAACTCAGTAGTACTCATCATAGAGCACACCATATCACATAGGGTGCTATGGCTCCACCCCGATACACCGACGTGCTGTGGTGTATACGGAGGAGTAATGCTGAGAGAGAATCTCATTCTCCTTTAGAATAGTCCAGAAATTCCGTGCTTAAGTATTCTCCTCCTTGATCACATCATAGGACATAATACTTTTACCCGTATATTGGTTCTCTACTTCTAATTTATATTTTGTGAATATCTCAAAAGGTTTGGACCTGTGTTTCAACAGAAACATATGTCTGAATCTTGAGAGATCATCAGAGAATGTAATAAAGTACAAAGAACCGGTCTTGGCATGTGTAGACAGGGGACTTACATACATCAGCATGTATCAATCCCAAAAGTTCACTAACTCTTTCTCTGTTTCTAATAAACAGAGCTGTAATCATCTTATCTTTGTGACATGACCGGCAAGTTTCACAAGATGTAAATTCAAACTAATTTAAATATGCATCTAAATGTAACTTCAGCCAGTCGGGTCGCATTGATATGACCTAGTCTACAATGCCTCAAGAAGGATTCATTCATTTCTGAACTCTTCCTCTTGTGTGTGTTCTGTATACTAAGAACTGTAGTTTGATTTAGAACGTCTATGCTTTTAGATAACGTGCCTGAACCGATCAACTCTTGATATAGGAAATGTTCAAAACATTATCCAACAATACAAAATTATATCATTTCTTTACTAATAAAGAGACTGATATGATTTTGTATATCAGGTTCGGTATCTAATAACATTTGTTCAGAATCAATGTATTCTGGTAATACAGGGTGATAGTGACCAACAGACTTGGCCGCAACACTTGCACCGTTTTCTGTCTCATGAAACTTATCACCCGTTCTCAGTTCTCTACCTTTCTGTAGCCCATGTAACAGATTACATATGCGGGATCCTGATCCGGTATCACATACCCAGGACGTAAAGGATACTGAGAAACAGTTCTGTGTAATGAACACACCCGAAGATGATGCATCAACATACACTTTCTTCGTTTGAGCGGCACGGGAATTCTGGTAATCCCCAATTTCCTGCTCTGTCTTATAACAATTATAAGTTGGAGCGGGACCAACGTTCTCCAGCTCAGTATAACAAGCGGGTTCGGTCAATATATCCGTATTATTATCTTGATTAAGGCGTGATATGGTCGCTACCCGGAGAGAGAAAGATGAAAACACTCAGCGTATGCTCTTGCAAGATTAGATTGGTTATCTAATATATCTAATCAGGATGTCTCCCGCTGTTTTAATCAAATCTTCCTTCAAACCCTAAAAGGAAAGACTAGTCGGGATTAATTACACGCTACAAGTTCGCCAATCTTTCAGCCAGGCCAGTGTCGGTACTTTGAGGGAGGTCCCCCGTGCTCTCGCACGAACCTAATTAATGTAAACCTCGTTTTCCTAGAGGCGTAACCCCGTTAACACCTTTCTAGACACCTACTTGATCGGCTAATTGTAATGTGTAAAACTCTCCCAGGAGTAACTCTTACTCGCAGCGGGTATCGGGATCCAACTATCTTATAGAAGGTATGCAATCTCAGTGCAAATTTCAACACTTGAAATTCCCAATAATATTTTACCCCTAGCGTCCTATGACCTTGACGAATGCAAAACCACCCATAGTCCGCCAGCCAAGTTCAACCCGTACATTTCTTGATTGAATTAAACCCATCCGCAGACCCTTGACGAATGCCAAACAACGCCGTACGAATACCCTAATCCAATCGCATCGTATGCTAGAAGATAAGCACTAGTTAGCTACCGTACACTACGCCTTGACGAATGCCAAACTACCGCAGCACGAATACTAAGTAGTACTTATCTGAAATGACGGAGGGCTACGACAGGTTTTTAAGAAAACCCTTTGCGTAATGAACTTGATATCGTTGTAGAATCGAGTGATTTTGAATGGAGTGTTTTTGAGGCTTTTCTAGTTTTGCTAAAGGGGTCACTCCCGGTGAAGGGATCGTCGGCCCTTTCCTCATCGAATAAGGTGCAGGATATTTCACAAATACCACTATGCAAAGCAAGAACTATAGAAGCAATCAAAAGACAAACCGAGTTTGTAGCATCTTCCAGTTATTGCTAAAGGAGTCACTCCCGGTGAAGGGATCTCGGTCCTTTCCTTATCGAATAAGGTGCTGGATGTTCTACAAGGAACACCGCGATGCAAAGCAAGAACTGTAGCTACCTGTTTTTGAAAATTCGATTCCACAACATCTTAGGTTTCTTTTAGTTTCATTAATCTCATTAATGAAGTCTCATTTTATTATGCTTCACAAGCATCTCTTTTGAAACGAAATCTGCAATATAACATATATCTCATATATATAATATAAACATTCGTCTCAGGCAGTAATATGATCTCATCACAGAACATTGCAGCAGAAGAACATATATGAAATATTGGATATACTAGGACGTCTGTGTTTTCAATACGAGCCTGTACAAAACACGGATTCCATGGTCGCGATGAATAGCCAAACCCACATCCCTAGACCCCTACGAGAGCGGCAAGTAACACTGCCAATTCTAGGGTTAGGAGACCCGGTCTCGACTCCTCGAGATGGTCTCCCACTGGACCCTAGAACCCGGTTACTTGTGCTCCCCGCCTTGGGTCTACCTAATGCGGAAAAGTAAATAATATACAACGGTGACATCTTCCGCTACCTGGAAGTGCCCCAATAAAAGAATATTACATACAAATGAATTTTACATGAAAGAAAAAGAAAAAACACTCATCTCACATAAAACCCCCGGCTATTCAAAAGCGAAGATCCAATACAACATATCACAGCAACACATAATATCTCATATCATCAACGTAAGCAAGTATGCGTATCCCGATTGTCGTTGATGTATAGCAACGAAGCCGGCGATACACCACATACTACGCTTACGGTCACAGAAAAGAAAGTGTAAAACTACAACAGTTGGAATTCGCAACTTCCTTAGACATCGCATGCCTAACCAAATGAATTTCTTAGACATCGCATGCCTAACAATTATAAACCCCGTATTTTAGTCTCATTATCGAAAACTCTTTTCAATATCAAGTCGGCCAATTCAACAAGATTCCCGACGTCCTGATCGAATGCTCGTCGCAAACTTTAGTAGGCGGCTGCACCCCTGATACCGTCGACGAAGTGCACTAAGGCGGAACACCGCTACCGCGAGAATCCGAACGGATGCTTTCGGCGACGGGGTTCTCCTACAGTCACTTGGTCGGGGCTATGGGGCGTAGCTGTCTATTAAGTTTACCCGGCGAGTATCCGCGTACGCTACGTGATTGCGACAGACTTTTGATCATATCAAAATTCCGTAGCAACCGATCATTTGAGACTAAACTGCTATGTTTATAATATTCAAATTAGTTATCTCATAACTACTTGTGGATTCCAAATATTGTATCACAATCCAGATAAATAGACAAAGTTAAACTTTCCGATCGAATCATCAAACACCCAAGATTTCCCCAATATATCTCAACACTTGAAATCAGTTTAAAAACATCCATCACATGCCACAGTACCAATGGTCCAGCCGTAGAAGGGTCAAGTCAACGCCTCACATGTGGCACGCCGTACTGCCCCAAACCCTAAGGTTCAAAAGGCAGTTCAAGACGGTCACATAATCGAGTTAAGGTTTGTTGTCTTCTAGAGGGTCCACCGCGTTACTTGCACGACTTAGAACATTCTTAAACACGAGAAAAAATCCAACTTTTGAAAAAATTTCCGACAGGGGAAAAAGTGAGTTATTGATATCCGTTCGAACTTTTTAACAGTTTCTAAAAGTTATCCGGAATCACACAGAGACAAAATTAGACAATCCGATCGAATCTACGAATTCCCTAAACAACCCCAGAAAAATCAACCGTAGAATAAATATTAAAATATTCCAGAAAATACAGCACTAGAAATTAGGAATTACTGTGCAAATGAAAATGTCTGATTTGACAACTTGGCCGCGGAGCCGCCGCACAAGCCAGCTTGTGCCGCGGTTCCGCCGCACTTTAGAGGATTCATGATCACGTGCTCCACAGTAATTCTTCAAATTCCCTGCTGAGTTTTCTGCATATTTTTAATTTCGAAAAAGACCAGATTTCAGAAAAAGTACAGAGAGCATTCTTGAGTTAAGGTTTCGGTTCGATCGGACTTCTAACTCCGTCAAGACTTCGCCTAAAGCTCTAGCATGGCTCTGATACCATTGTAGGGTTGCTAGGCACGCGCACAAGGGTCTACGAGGCATCCACCATGCCTGATTAAAATTTTAGCCGTGCCGAACAACCCGAATACGGATCTTTAAACTAGAGATTAGGCGAAAACTAACATGCTAAACACTTTAACACTAAGTGAGAGGGATTACAACCTTTGTAGATCCGGTCCTTCACTTCATATGCTCCATGTTGTGGTCCCTTCGCTGCGATCATCGGGTTCCGGACTCTCGAGAGGTTCCACGAAGAGAAAGATGCAACCTTTGCTTCCGATCTTCGATACTAAGATGATCTACCTTGAAGTTCCGTTAACACAAGCTAACACTCATGAAATGATGTGAACACCCTCATCTAAATGGCAAGGGAAGATAAGGATGATGAAGTAGGATTTTTGCTCTCTTTATTTATCTTTTTCTCATATTTATTCATCACTTTAGAAAAACTAGTAAGGTTTTTCATGAAGAGAATGAAGGAAGAAGATGAACAATATCATTTTTTGATGAATAATAAAATGTTATCATAATCATTTATGCAACCATAGTTGTAGTAACCATTGTAGAGAGTTTACTAGGGTTAGGGTTTGGGTTGGGTTAAAGGGTGAGTCACAAAGAAATATCTATCATAATATCTTAACAAAGACAAAGTAAAGCTTCTAGAATCAACTAGAAGGTTTAACCCTAATCCAAACCCTAATCATGTTTAAACTCCTCTAAACATGTTGCATTAATAATTATAATATGTTACAATATTATATATCACATATACAATATTTATTGTAACAAAATAAAATAATACATTTAACATATATCGCATATATATCAATGTATTACCCGAGCGAGAAAAAGAATCTTTTAGTGAGCAAATATTAGTTAATGTAATTTAATATATCATATATATTATTACACATTAAATTATCGAATCAACCCTTGATCCGGCAATCCGGCTATATCGCATATAACCGACTAATATTTATCCGTACTGATTCATCGAATCAACACTTGATCCGATGACCGGGCTGATATCAAATATCGCGAGAATATAATACGGTATCACATATCGCATTATCCTCGGTCCCGCACATATCACATATGTGCCCCTACTCCGTTTTGCCTGAGCCAAGAAACCTCTGTGTAGGACTCTAAAGAATCGTCAATACGCCGGCAGTAGGCGATGATCATATCAAACACCCACAAGCTGCAAGCGGTCAGCTAAACGTAACAGCTACCCAGGTATTGAGCGCTCAGAAGATCAACAAGCAAGCCTGTACATTCTCCTGTGAATCCAAACAGTAACACTCCCGTACAGTCCAGTCTCGTCGTCTGATATGTCGCATATCTCGCCTAGGGGTGGTAAACGTCAGACCCTAGTAGCTTGATAAGTCGTGTCGATATGAGGTCTATAACAGTTCGAGAAACTACTGATAACACTTACCAGTAAATCTCAGCAACTCTGGACAGGGATTTCCGGTTATAGCCAATCGAACACAGCACAACATCAACTCCCTATACCGGGAGAGACGAATCCCCTCCTATCGCTCATTGCCTCCATGTGATTCGGGACTGTACCCAAAAGCCACCTTTTTGCACGCCCTCTTGGACGTGGTATGATGGAAATCAAAGCACAGTGGGAATCATACAAGACTCTATGACGATCTCGGGTCAACAGACTACTCTGTACCAGTGTCACCGGAGAACTGCCATCTGACGTGAGGTATAATACCATCTGGGAGTTCTCGGTGAGTCCGTCCAGTGTACCCAGTCTCCACTGAGCACCCGTACACCATCCTTGATGTCAAACACCGATGGATATGAGATCATCCATCGCCCATCATATGGGTCAAGATGCGTATACGCTAGTCTACTCTGGTGCATCGATGCCCTGTCTCGATACACCCTCGACTAGGAACAGTTATAGGATATACTCGTCGACTACCGTGGCCCCACTAGTATGATCTCATCATAGTCCCAGTAGTCGAGTACATATCCTAAGGTCTTTATCAATATGTAATATAGAGACAATCAGAGTACATGTTAAGATAAAGTACAACCAGATAGCATACTATCATGTCGAGCAAGAAAGTCCTCCCTATATATGTCCTAGCATCCGCTACAATATACATCGTATGTACAGTAATGGCCTCTAGGGCATACATATAACTAACACCTTGACCAGAAGAAATGATGATGCGCTAAGGAGATATTGCCTGTGGAGCAGCCATTTCCAACAGGCGCTGAAAAGACTTCCTGGGAGACAAGTCGGCAATCGAAGCCGCCAATCCGCGCAATTCTGAAAAGACAAAAGAGTTCAGATAATGGAAAGGATACTAATTTAAAATGTAGAAGGTTACCTTCGACGCTCCTCCCATTCTGAGCTGGAGGGATAGCAGCTTCAACGGCGTCTGCCGCGACCTCGGGCACAATATCAGGGACACGGGTTGGTGTAACGGCCTCTGAGGAAGGAGCAGCGGCTGCCACTACAGGCTCCAACGAAAGGAGGGTAGCCCCGACCACCTCCATCCTAGCCTCTGGGCCGCCCTCAGGGAGATCCATTGGAACAACGACCAATAAAGGTGCCTCCCCTGAGGGAGCAAGTGCTTCGGGAGCAGGAACCACCGCAAGAGGCTCTATTGCAGGAGGGACAGTTTCATCAATCCCCTCCACACTGAGCAGTGTTTCACTAGGGGTATCGGCAGGCTCTATAATCAGTAAACCCGTGGGAACCTCCCCCATCGCCGAAGTCTCTGCACAATTCTTACAAGGATAAGAATACATATATACAAGTGCAGACAATATGAAGTATTACAAAGAAATACAGGAACATACCGATGCGCAAGGAAGCTTTCAGTATGTCTTGCTCAAGCCGACATTCCTTCTCAAGGAGGTGTGCTCGCCGAGGTTAAAGGGTGGACTCGTGGCCGCCAGTCCACAATGAAAGCGCATCCGCAGCGTCCTACGAAGCAGCCTGTTTAAGGGCCCTTTCGCCCCATTCCTCCAAAGGGCCGATGAATCGTCGCCGGATCCACGAAGGGTCTTCATAAAAAATGACGGCTGGGTAGGGCTTCTTCGGAATTCTTACGTTCTCTGACTCGTCTTGAGAACTTCTTATAGCCTCAGCCAATTGTGCGGCTTCCTTGGCAGTTGAACTGGGAAAGAGTAAGCCAGTGTCCGATTCTTGCAGAGCCAAGGGTTCGTCCTGAAGAATGGGCTCAGACTCTACTAAAGAGTCGAGCAGATTGGTAGCCGTTTTTCTCCGCCGCTTGGATCCAGAACCGACCGCCGAGGACGACCGTTTCCTCCCCCATGGAGCCTTGGCACGACGCCGACCCACCTCACTTTCAACACCCTCGTTACCAGCACCCTCGCTTGGCGGTGCTGCCGAGGACGACACGGCCATTGTCGACGCCGCCGGCGGTGATACTGCTACTAGCGCCCTTTTACCCCTTGACTGAGCGCAGGTATCCAATGGCATACCAACTGTTGGAGTAAGGTCCACCTCCGACTCCCCCGGAATGAGCGCAACACTGGTGTCCCTCTAGGGGAAGCGGACCGGTGCGCGCGGCCGTGGCGGAACTCCCGTGGCCTGAACCGGAGCAGGAGCTCCATAGCCAAGAAGCACCCTCTTCTCCTCAGCAATAATCGGGCTGACCCGATGAAGGTACCAGCCCGTAAAGGATCCCACGCATCGGGGAATATGGTCAGCTTCAGGGATTATGAACTGGGAACCAGTATTCAACCTCACGAAATGATGAGCAGCATCACGAACAGCTTCGGGTGAAGAGACCGGTGCGACTGTAAAAGCCTCGAAAGGAACGCCCTGATCATATCCAAGCCGCCGGGCGAAGCGGTGTGGATTATACCGCATAAAGAGAGCCGCACTGTTCCGACGGAACACCAGATAACCTGGTCTGATCGTGTACAAATGCGTGGCCTCCCAGGGCTTCAAAGAAGGCACATTATCTTTCGACTGATCGCAGAGCTGTTGAACTGGACCTGAAGGAGAAGATAAGGCCCGGTCAATGAATACCAGTCCGCCCGTGGTGGCGTAAGGAGCGATCAACGCGCGAATGGCCCCAAATTGAGTCGGGTCAGGGGGGGAAGAATCCACTAGCCGCATGAGCCGCGGGAAAGTGTAAGCGTCGTAAAATGTAGGTCTCTGGTGTGCAGCAAAAGCCCCCAACACGTGCATCTCAATCCAAGATGTGCAGTAATGAAGGGAGAAGTTTACTATGTCCACACCGGGAGTTGAGGTATTGGTCGTGACGCCCAACCCATGATAGAGATGCGCTAGCGCCGGGATGCCTATGGCTAGCCGCGTCCTCTCAGCGATACGATGAGCCGGATAGATAACCGAGACTCTCATGAAGCGGCGATGCATGGGGATGACGAACCAGCTGAGCCAGACACTGATAAAACTCACGAAGAATGTCTCCTCGTCCATGCCGGGAGCCGCAATCGATTCAAAAGATACCGGCGACATAATAGGAATGTAGTATTGCGGTAAATCTGATTCCTTAGTCGGCTGCCTATTCAAACCAAACCCAAAGGGGTCATTGATGTTTGCAAACTTCGGGGCCGTCTTCGATTGGACGCCTTTGCGAAGGAAGGAAACGATGAAGCTCTTAAAGGTTATGCCCTGTTCCTCTGACTCAGTGAACAGTTTGTCAAAGATGCCCAGGGCCTTGATCAAACTCGGGCGCTTGTGGCGGACGACATTCTCAGTGGACAAACCGTCGAGCATTGCGGGCTCAGTCTCAAATACGTACTCGTCAGAAGGCAGCAATTCCTCATAAAGTGTCCCTCTGATTGGCAACCCCGAGATCTCATGAAATTCTTCTAAAGAAATCGAAACTTCGCGATCTCCTAGGAGAAAAGTGTTGGTGGGGAGATTCTACTGGTTCAGGAAGGCCTTAACCCACCAGACATGAGGAGACAGGTAATGGAAGAGCGAGGCATATATTGCCTGACAAAGTCCGACCCTCTGCAGTCGCGCGCGATGGGCGGACAGGATGTAGCGAGCCCAAAGAAGATAGCTCATGGGGTGTCGAGGGGTGAGCCCTATTTTGTAAATCTGCCCCCACGGTTGGGCCTCGCCCTGGAAAATATGGCGTCCCAGAATATCTATGGCCGGGATAGGATGATTCGGGATGCCCGTCGTCGAAGGCTCAAGTCGTCCCATCGGAGTCCAATTAGGCATCTCTACAGCAAAGACTGTCCCTGGAGGATCCATCGGCAGGAACGGAAAGGTAGGCTCCGTCGGTACTTTGCAAAGAAAACTCCGGCGACCCCGGATGATGTGACTGTACCAGGTCCCCTATAGAAGTAAATTGGTGCGATTCAGGTCGTGAGCCCTGATCATTGCCATCACCTCCTCGTCAGATGGCGATTGGGGAAAAGCGGCTTCCGAGCGGGTGAAAGGGAAATGCGGAACATACGTCATTGTACCTGAAATAAAATAAGGGAAAACTGTTAAAGTGAAGCCAACAGTGATTATATATATATATAAAAGACATCGACAGAGGACTCATTTTATGGGACCATTGGTTATAAAACACATGGGTCCCATAAAATCAAGATGGCGCCTGGCTAATGATGAGACAAAGCAATTATAATGAGACAAAAGGAAGATTCTCATTAAATAGATAATGGATTTTAAAAAGACCCTACACATCCCCCTAAAAAAAATCCATCTGGGACTCTGTGACAAAATCAAACAGAATCAAGGGAATTAAATTCCCAGAAAAGCACCATTTGCAAGCCTCTTCTTCTTGGTTACAAAAAGACAACTCAGGGCAAAAAGACCCCAAGAAGTCCCCTGGGAAGAACTAAGTTCCTCATAGGAATTAAATTCCTTGTTAAAAAAGGGGGAATTAAATTCCCAGAAACATTTTTTTAGAGCCAAAGCTTTTTTGAGATGGAATTAAATTCCATGGAAAAGACAACCACCACCATTAGCCCCCTGAAGATCAGAGAAATTTGAAAGGGTTTATTGATTAAAGATTGAATGGTTTTCTGTTTTAAAGAACTTAAAAATGGGTTCTTGATTAAAGGGGAGAACCCTTGATGTGGATTTAAAATCCAAAGAGTTTTATATGTATGAAAGTTCTTCGATCATCCAAAGCCATTACCTGAAAAGATGGGTCTTTCTTAAACAGAGTTAAACTCTGAAGATTTTGGAACAGAGAACTAAGCTCTGAGAACGAGAATTAAATTCTCAGAAAAAAAAGAGTTTGCAAGGAAGAAGATGAAAGAGTGGAGGCGCTTCTGTAGAGACCTTTACATTTATATGATGTGATGGAAACGCATCATCTCCCCGATTCCCTAGATGGATCCAACGGTCACAAAAGTGACAGCGTTGCACTCATGTGTAGACACATGAGAGCAACGCTACGGGGGCATTTGTTCCCTGATTAAAAATCAGGTGTTACCTCAATGAGGTATCACGTGTTCACACGTGACCAAAGGTCACGTGTTGACACGTGACGTCTTTACAGAATTAAAGTCTGTCAAGAAAAAGGATAACAAGCGGCTGAGAAAAGACTCCAATTGAGGTGCTCACACGTGACCAAGGGTCACGTGCTCACACGTGACCAAGGGTCACGTGCCAGCACGTGACAAGTTTTGAAAGCCTTATAACTTAAGAGAATTAAAATTCTAAATTCTTTCCAAATGGAAAAGGATTATGGGGACCGTTGGATTAAAAATCCAAGGTTGATTAAAAATCACTAATTTATGGAAAAATCTTAGACAAGGAAAGATTTCCCCTAAATCTCACCGAAAATAACAAACAGAATATCTTTGGATTTAAAATCCAACGATGAATAAATGTCACGCCCCGCTTCCCAGAGTACGTTAAGATAGGCACGTGACATAGCCAACCATGCTACCTGTGGATATGAAAAATCCTTCCACAGTCACATTACGGCTGTAGAGATATCAAGAACAGGAAAAAAAACTAACTATCTAGTACATGTCCATAAGCCAGAGTAAAAGAGTCAAGAAATAATAATATGCGGAAGCCAAAAGATACAATAAATGAGACACCTGGAAAGCAACTACATACCAACAGGAACTTCACCGCTCGGTCTAACCGCGGCAATACTCCTGATCAGTCTGCAACAAGATAGAAGAATCTGGTCCATGCAAAACCTAGACGTCAGCGCGTCATAACATCAAGCAATAATAAAACAGGGGTAGCAATACATACAAGTATGAGTATAAATGATAAAATAAGCATAACAAGGATATAAGTAATGACAGTGAGGTAATGTGTAGTGAGTTATCTAAATTGGTCTATTGGGTTAACTACTCTCAAGTCTTTGAAATCAATTTGATGAACATCGATGTAACTCAATAGTATCTGGTGCATGCCCGGGACCACGGTGTAAGACTGTCGGGCTGAAACTGAGACGTGCCGCTAGGCACAAAAGGAAAAGGATATAGACCAACGATGTCAGCAGCATCGTCACGAGGCGGGCCTGGCCTCAAAATCTGATCAGTAAAAGCAAGCAACTGTCGAGTTACAAGTCAGGTTTCATCATTGATTTCCCCATACCCCCAAGTTATGTGTGTCCAGTCAGGTATTCAGTAACCAAGAACTAATGCCAACACAGGATCAGGTAGGTGCAGGTTTGTCTGGATAGACAACAGGAACGGTCCGTAAGGACTACATGTCAGGTTTGTTGGCATTAGACACAAGATCAGGTAACAGGTAAAGCCATGGTACATCAGGTCAAGTCGAGTAGTGTATTTAGATATCATGTCATGTAAAGAGTGTACGGTACCATGTCAGGTCAAGTAATATATGTAGCAAGTCACGTCAGGGTGTACAAGATAATATATGGATGCTCATAATCGACTAGCATAATCATGGTTATGAATAAACAAGCATGGGTACAGATGAAACAATAAAAATGAAACACGGTGATGATATATGCAAGGGTACAGCTTAAAGCATGAGGATGCACAGTTATAGATTAGAGTTAGGGTTGTGGTTCCAACTTTAAATATCCTACACTTAAACAATATAGAATTGTTAAATCTCGTTATTATGGGTTAACTGGTCTAAAGATGCAGTGATATATAAAATATGCTTGTTCATACCATAATATTGCATTATTATATTCCCCATTCTTATTCATTTTATAAATAAACAGGTGCTTTTGACGCATGTCTGCTACATATTATAGGTTACAGGTTCTCGGATCTAAAACAGTGAAAAAGAGAAAAGACGATGCAAAAGTGGAACTATGACCAGCAAACAGAAGGATTTTGATAAAGCCTACACAAAGATCTGTACAAGGCAACGCAAGGTCCAAGATTACAAAGAGAACGGTTAAAAGTCCACTACAATTATTCACTGGAGATCTGGAAGAAACCTAGAAGCTATTTTAATAAAAGAACCAAAGAAATAAGAAGCCCAAGAATCCAAGAAAAAGCCCAAGAAAAATCAGCCTCCAGTTCCATTATTGGGCCGCGGAACCGCGGCCCAACCCATGCTGAGGCCGCGGTTCCACGGCCATCCAGAGCCCGTAGAAGTTTATTTTTTTACCAAGTTTCAGAGGCGGCGTGGATCTTTGACTAGGTCTTTTCTTCGAGGGTATTTTGGTAAATGCAGACATGCGGATCAATTGTAACCTAGGGTTTCTATGTCTTATAAATAGATACCCAATTGCTTGTATTAGGTTATGCCTCCCTCATGCCTCTTTTTATGAATAAAATTCAGAATTCTTTTGGAGAGCATCGGTGCCTCTTTTCATTTCATGAATTCAGATCTGACAACCCTGTGTCAATGTTTGGAGAGAGCCATCTATAAAGTAGGTAATTTTTCATTCTCTGCCCTAGTTTAGATTTAATTCCTTGCCCTAGATAATTGTTAGAGTTAGCTTTGGGGAAGGCTTTTGAGAGATGGGATCTCTCATCCTTTTCTTACCCGTTATATATTTTCAATAGGAATGCATACATACATGCACATACCGCTCCCTACGGCACCCTATCCATTGAGGTAGCAGTGATACCGTAGTATAAAGGCCCGGTTGTGATGGTTTTCCATGGAGGTTAAGGTAAGGATTGATAAAGGAAGGACAAGAACCTAGAGGAAGGAACATCTTCCCGAATGGATCTAATCCCTTTTATTGATAATTACCATAACTCCTCATAGATCTTCATTTGGATATAGAAAGCGTTGAGATTTATTTACATTTCCAAACCATTTCTAAATCTAGCCCTAGCAAGACTTAGATCTAGATAATCTTAGTATAGAATAATTTAGTTTTTAGATTTAATAATCAATCCGAGCACCCATCGGAATTAACTCGTTTGAGCGACTAGGAAATTCACAACATCCCTGTGGATCGACCCGTACTCACCGGCTAGCTACCAAGCGACGCCGTTCTTGATTACGGTTAATAGATAGTTTTTGAGATTAATCAAATGGCGCCGTTGCCGGGGATTACGTGCTATTTTCTTTTTGCAATTTCGGGTTAATCTAAAATTAAAAAATCATAAAATCTGAAAAATCAAAAAAGTATAAAAATTTATCATTTTGTTATTTTGTGAAGGGTAATTTTGTTTGAATTTTGCAGGATCTACAATCAAGTTCGGATCTGGAAATCTCCAGAGATCAAAACAGCAAATATCAAATCCGAACAAACAGAAGAATATCACAACAGATAACAGAAGAAATTTGGAGGACTGAGTCAACAAGAAGAACCGCGGAGATCTGGTGAGGAAAGGAAAAAAAAACCGGTGCCGAAGCGACCAACCGGCGGCGGATCCGCGGTCGGAGGGGGCTATTCGCGGCGGTTCCACGGTATAGGTGACGGATCGGTTCCCCAAAAAAGGCTGAAACGCGGTAGTAAAAAAAAACCTCTGTAAGTCTTCTGATCTCTCTTCTGAATCTTTCGATATATCTTTTATTAAATCTCCTGCAGGTTTCTTTGCGCTTAAAATAATCTTCCCCCTTCTCAATAGCAAATTTTGTGCAGGATTCTTTGCACCGCGTATAAAATAAAAATATTTTATTGCAAGTGATTTACTGTTTTGCATGTATTTAATTGGGCTTTAAGGGGCTTTTGACTAATTCAGATTGGGTGGGGATTTCATCACCCTTCCCAGGACCCCAGAAATCACATAAGGCATTTGCATTGACCAATCTTTAATTAAAAAAATACTAGACTCGGCCCTAAGGACTTCGAGCTCAATAGGACAGAGGACTAGTTATAGGCATCGACCGTTTATCCTAACCTGACTTTGCGGTGTATAGGAAAGTGTGTCAAAGGATAGTGGTTATTAATTAGGCCCACTACTGTGGTTCCTTCCCACTTACCTGGCACTTACCTGGCCGCAATTGGCGGTGAAGAAGCGGTTTGAGGTCCTATCTCTAGCCCTTTGGAACAGTTAGGAGCTGTCTAGCTGACTTAGGTGACCCTATATCTAGGCCTGATTGTGCATTTTTAGTTGATCGAAAGTGTGTCTTAGCCCTTTATCAAAAAAAATTTTCTTTTGCAAACAGTTCCAAATAAAAAAAAGGGGGAAAAGGAAAAAAAAAATTTAACAAAACTTGCAAAGTTTGCCGCTAAGAAATCCTTGCACCACCTACCTTCTTTCTCTTCTCTTTCTTCTATCATGGGTACCCCACATCATAAATCTCTTGCCGAACTTTGGTATCCCGAACCTGACTTTGCCTCGTACGTCAATTGCTTCGGTCGATTTAAGGAAAATCCCTCCATGCCCAAAATTTCTTTGAAAGATCAAATAGAAACGTCTAGGAGAAATAGTTCGACTTTGCAACCCACTTTGTGTCAACCATGTCAACTTTCACCACCTTCATATGTTGATACCACTTTTTCAAGTCCTGCTGTAACTCTTAAACCGATGTCCATTGCTGAGCATATTGCTCAATCTCATAGCCGATCTTTCACCCCTCTCCACTCATCAAGTTCTAGGGATCCACAAGACTATTCACCTTTTTATCCACATGTTGACCCTACCCCTGTCCAACCACCCACTTCCTACCAGTCCTACCCGACTTTCCCACCGTCACTAGACACTGTTTCTACACAGCCTTTTGGGAGTTTCACATATCCAAACAATTTCGACTCTTTTACCGAAACTCCCTCACCACCCGTGTCTAGTTTGGAACAGTCGTTGCAAGCTTATATTTTAGCAACAAACAAAATGGTTAGGAATGTGGATGCGTCCATTGCCGTACTTATGCAACCTAGTGAACAGGTAGCTAGTTTCCAACTAGCTCCAAATTTTTCAATGTATGAGGAGGCGGTTGGACAGAGTGAGAATTTGAGAGGAGCGGGTGAGTTATACACATTCCCAAATCAGACCTACACATACCCAATTGAAACCCACAACTCCGATTTTCCATCGATTGTCCCAAATGATTCACAAGTTGAAAATAGAACAAATAAAGACGAGTTGTGTGACTTTGTAGTGGTTGATTTGCCAGATTGTGAAGAACCCCTTTCGAGTGAAACCACACCTAATCCGTTTGACCCTTACACCTCCACTCTAGAACCTACATTGATAAATATCCATACTTTTGATGAGGTGTCAGAAAAAATTGATTTTCACTTGATTGAGGATATAGACGCCGGGAATATTTTGGATGATGAACCAGTAGATTTGATTGCAATTTTATGTACAATTCATCATCCCGAGTCATTAGATGTTTCTCTCGAACTTCATATGCGTCTTGATTTTGATGATAATGGCATGGATGAGTTAAATATTGAGGATAGTATTGAGAATAGTATTGAGGATAATATTGAGGTTGAACCATTTTTGTTTGATGTGTCGGATTTTCCAATTCATCCTCTTGAGCCTTTAACTGTTATATCACCCTCCCTCCTTTCCATCGTTCCGACCACGTAAAAGATCGCGCTTGAAGACTGTGAGCTTGAAAAATTTTCCTTTGAATCTGACACAGTTTCTCACAGCCGATAACGCTTACGAGTGTTTCACTTTTTCGGACGATGATGAAGACTCACCGTACGAGTTTGAGTCCTTTGAATTTTCAGATGAGTTAGTTGAGCCATCAGACTCGGTTGCTTACAGTCGTCTCGAACCATTAATGGAATTTTTCAAGTTCGAGACAGTTTACTACGGTGAAAATGAGACTATCCCTAATTCACTCTCTTTCGTCCGTCCTATCGTTCCGACCGTGCAAGAGACCGTTACGTTCTCATCTCCTATACCAAGTTCTATGTACCTATGTTTTCCTGCGAATCTTGAGGGATTTGATCCCATTTCTCGACGGGTTGATAGATTAAGCACAATCACTTTTAACACAATGGTCAACACAAATTGCGCTAATTTATTCACTCGATTTACACCCTCAAGATCGTACCACACTTCTTTCTCTTTTCCGTCATTCTTCTCCCCTACCGAGACCATATTCTACCTTTCTTCACACACGGTCTCGTGTGCTTCTCATTTCCTTTCTTTCCACTTCATTCTTTCACCAACTCTACCATTACCGCGATAAGATCTTTGAATGGTTGGTGCTAATCTTTGGCTTGTGTAAGGCCAAGCTTAAGTTTGGGGGGAATCTTGTTGTATTTTATTTTGTTTTTCTTTTAACAATAAAAAATAAAAAAAATTTATTATAAATAAATAAACAGGGGAGTGCCGACATTCTCAACCCTCTTGGTGTAGCATGACAGTGAGGACACTGTCAAGTTTAAGTTTGGGGGTATGCTCGGTACGTTTTCTTCATTCGCATTCATATGTATATTTTTGCATTTGCATACTTATTTGAAAACCCATAAAAATTGAAAATTTTCAAAAATTATAAAAATTAATGTATTCATTTTTGGCCGTATTTGACTTGAGTTTGACAAATAGGTTAACTGGTTAGGAACAACTAGATCTTAGACTTAGTAAATTAAAAACCCTAAAAATAACCTTTCTTCAAGTTAACGGTAGAAAGTATATGTCTTTGTAGTTTATTTAGAAATAGGCAAATTTTGAGTTCACTTCTTGGGCTAAGTCAAAACAAAGGAAAAGTATTGATATTTTTATTAGAGTATAAGTTTGAAAAATAATTCCTAGCTTAAGTCTAGATTCTGAAAATGTATACCCTACAATTTGCACAATCACGCACCTTGAAACTTGGAATAGTAGAAGAGACCTTGAAATGCTCTTGTCTAAAGTCCTTAGTACAATGAAAATAAAAGAAAAAAGTGAATAAAGGAAAAAAAATGAACACTGGTTTTTGTGATTACTTAAGGCTAAAAAAAATAGAAAAATATTTAGCGAGGGTGCTTCATCACTTAGTGCCTTAGACCAACTGGTTTGGGAGTCACTGCTAAAGCCTTTGGTGTTACAAGACTAGGAAGTACGCTTTAAAGTGCAAACGTATCTTGTAATCGGTTGTTGGTACCTCAAGAAGTATTAACGGTCGCATGAAGGATGTGTAAGCAAAATTCAATTAAAAATTCACCAATTAATAAGTGCTTTGGACAACGGACAAGAGTATGATTGCTTGATTTGAATTTCTAAGTGTATGGGTGATATATACACACACGTAGGGGTATGTGATTAGAGTTTAGATGAGAGAAAGGAGTGAAGAGTAGAACTTGTATCTTTAGTAAAGTTGATAAAAATTTCTAAGTGGAGATGGAACCCTAGAAGGAAAACTTAAGAGATGCCGAAAGCTAAGTAAGTCTGCAGAACATATATAATCTTAAGTTAAATAATGAGGAAGTGTGAAGAATATGGGTGGATAATTTATGAGTCGACGATAATAGAATTCCTTGTTAGAAAACTTAATTGGAGAATTAAAGTCAATGGGCCGAATTGATAGGATTTTGTGGGTAGTATCCGCTGAAAACCCTCAAGAGACAACACTCCTCCTACTAGGGACACCTAGAGGTTTAACGGCTTGTTGCACGAGCTCAGTGCAATCGTGTTTCCCTGCGAAAGTGCGGTTAGGTTTTTGTCGAGAATAAAACTAAGTTTGCTCGAGGACGAGCAAAAGATAAGTTTGGGGGTATTTGTTCATACCATAATATTACATTATTATATTCCCCATTCTTATTCATTTTATAAATAAACAGGTGCTTTTGACGCATGTCTGCTACATATTATAGGTTACAGGTTCTTGGATCTAAAACAGTGAAAAAGAGAAAAGACGATGCAAAAGTGGAACTACGACCAGCAAACAGAAGGATTTTGATAAAGCCTACACAATGATCAGTACAAGGCAACGCAAGGTCCAAGATTACAAAGCGAACAGTTAAAAGTCCACTGCAATTGGTCACTGGAGATCTGGAAGAAACCTAGAAGCTATTTTAATAAAAGAACTAAAGAAATAAGAAGCCCAAGAATCCAAGAAAAAGCCCAGGAAAAATCAGCCTCCAGTGCCATCATTGAGCCGCGGAACCGCGGCCCAACCCATGCTGAGGCCGCGGTTCCGCTGCCATCCAGAGCCCGTAGAAGTTTAATTTTTTACCAAGTTTCAGAGGCGGCGTGGATCTTTGACTAGGTCTTTTCTTAGAGGGTATTTTGGTAAAATGCAGACATGCAGATCAATTGTAACCTAGGGTTTCTATGTCTTATAAATAGATACCCAATTGCTTAGATTAGGTTATGCCTCTCTCATGCCTCTTTTTATGAATAAAATTCAGAATTCTTTTGGAGAGCATCGGTGCCTCTTTTCATTTCATGAATTCAGATCTGACAACCCTGTGTTGATGTTTGGAGAGAGCCATCTATAAAGTAGGTAATTTTTCATTCTCTGCCCTAGTTTAGATTTAACTCCTTGGTCTAGATAATTGTTAGAGTTAGCTTTGGGGAAGGCTTTTGAGAGATGAGATCTCTCATCCCTTTCTTGCCCGTTATATATTTTCAATAGGACTCCATGCATACATGCACATACCACTCCCTACGGCACCCTATCCATCGAGGTAGCGGTGATACCGTAGTATATAGGCCCGGTTGTGATGGTGTTCCATGGAGGTTAGGGTAAGGATTGATAAAGGAAGGACAAGAACCTAGAGGAAGGAACATCTTCCCGAATGAATCTAATCCCTTTTATTGATAATTACCATAACTCCTCATAGATCTTCATTTGGGTATAGAAAGCGTTGAGATTTATTTACATTTCCAAACCATTCCTAAACCTAGCCCTAGCAAGACTTAAATCTAGATAATCTTAGTATAGAATAATTTAGTTTTTAGATTTAATAATCAATCCGAACACCCATCGGAATTAACTCGTTTGAGCGACTAGGAAATTCACAACATCCCTGTGGACCAACCCGTACTCACCGGCTAGCTACCAAGCGACGCCGTTCTTGATTGCGGTTAATAGATAGTTTTTGAGATTAATCAATGCTCAATGGATGCAACCGGTTATTCAGGGTAGAAACTATTTAACAGTGCTATGTATTATGCAGTTAACTAGTAAATAATCTAACCACGTATGTGAGTATGTGATATTGTACTTCAAGGTGCAACAAGTTATAATTTAAACCCGAGTCTTTTAATGCTATAATTTGACATCGAAAAATGCAAGAATGGAACTAATAGCAATTTGATCAATTTACAGGTTCCATCATGAAATAAATTTGTATAAATAATATAGTAGCATGTAGCAAGTTCCACTTGCCTCGGGAACGATGAATACGCAAGCGGAACAACAACGGAGCATGATGCAACACAAGATCTCGACGTCGGATAAACTTCGCAAAACCACACGCGCGCCCAGAACGGGTCCAGGAAGGGCAAAGCACGACCACGCTGGTTGGGGTGGTTCGCTGGGTCGTCGGCAACGGCACGGCTCCGGTGGGTGGTCGGAAAACGGGAACAAGACGTAGAGAGCGAAAGAGAGAGAAAGGAAGAAAGGAGAGATGATGGTTGCACTGGGTAGGTATGACTCAGGATAGGGACAGAGGAGGCGAGGGCGTGATGGAGTGATGACGAGTCGCAGGTCACCGGCCATGGGATTTGCCGGCGATCACCAGAAAGGATTTAGAAAGAAAAGTAAAGAGAGAAAAAGGAGAAGAAGAGGAAAGGAGGGGATGGCTGCGATGGTCTCAGAGTTTGGATCAGAGAGGAAAGCGAGAGGCGAAGGCGGTGAGGCTTTCGGTCGTGGGGTCGCCGGCAAAGTGCAAGGTTGTGCAAGGGGGTGCTCGGGTTCTAGGGTTGCAGGATCCTCGAGAATGCTAGTGCAGGGTCTAGGAGGAAGAGCTGAGGAGGTGGAGGTGATGACGACGGGGTTGAGGGATTGCCGGCGACGAGATATTCAGGGTGATGGGTTCTCGTCGCGGTGGGTGCAGGAGGTCGGATGTGCAGGGGTTTCTAAGATGGGAGAGAAGAGAGAGAGAGGATGAGGAGAAGAGAGGGAGAAGTAGATGATAGAGACGAGGAGAGAAGGAGATGTTGGCGATGACGATGTGATCAGCGGCGATGGAGGTGAGTATGGTGATGGGTTCTGGCCGTAGGGGGTCCTGTGAAGTGCAGGCTCGGGTTAAGGAGGAGGAAGAAGAAGAAGATGGTGACGACGAGGAGGAGGAGGAGATGTGATGGAGGGATCGAAACTAGGGTTAAGGTTATGGTTTTTTTGCCGTGGGGATCTCGTGCTCGGGGTTTGGATGAGGGAGACGAAGGAGGGATAGAAAGGAGGTGACCGTAGCAGCTTGGGAGGTGACGCGATCCCTTCTCACCGCGAGAAGAGAGAGAGGGAGGCGCTAGAAGAGAGAGGAAGAGAGAAGCGAGAGGAGAGAGAAAGAGAAGGAGAGAGAAGATTGTTTGCTAGCGGTGAAAGAAAGAAAGAAAGAAAGAGAGGGAAAGGGAGAGAGAAAAAGAATAGGAGAGAGAGAAAGAGAAAAGCGAGTGAGAGAGGGATTCGTGGGCCCAGGGGTCGAAGGAAGAATGATTTTGATTGGGTGAGGGGAGTTAAAAATTTGTTTTAGGGAAAAAAATGAGAAAAAGATTGTTAAGGAAATTTTATTAAAGATTTTCTTATGAAATCATCATTCAGAAAGCAGGGGAAAAGAGGATAGGTTGGAAACAATAAAAGATTTCCAAACTACCAATATATTTCGCATGCTGATAAAATAGGGTAGGTATAATTTAAAATATTAAATTATTAAAATTTTGGCGGGATACAAATAATTCAGAAATGCGCCCAGGTTGGGTCCAAAAATTTGAATTTGAAATATGAAAATTATTGGCAAGCTCCAAAAATAAAATGAAGGATTTTGTAATTAAAAAGCATACCCCCAAGAACGGACGCACGTACGTGCGCGTAGTCGTCCAAACACGTCCGTTTCACTGAACGGGACGAGAACACAATGCAAAAACGCTACAACAGGGTTAGAGGTATCGAGCAGGCCATGACACGTATTTTAATTTATTTTATGTGATATAAATTGTTATATACAACAGATGCGATACAAGATAAAATGCCAGTATAAACTAAATTATGAGATGCAATAGCCCATGCAACCAGTCAAGGTAAACTATAAATAAGAGTCACGCAGGTTCAATTAAGCGGGTCGGGTCGAATGCAAAGTAATATGTAGAAATTCCATTCGCACCTAAACACGCCAAATCAAGAAAGACCACGGATAAGTAAATACGGAACTGGAATTGGTATAAGTGAACTCGAGTGTTACAATAAAATTCACTGAATGATCTAAAAGATCATATTAATTATGAAAACAAACAAAATCATTCAATGAAAGATTTACTAAACAAATTGATTCTTTTCCTTCTCCTATAAATAGGAGCCAAGAGAAGAGAAATATATAGAATTTTGGGATCTTGAAATTTTCTAAAGGTAAATAGCAGAGAGAAAAGAAAGGAGAATTTAATTCTCAAGAAAGAAACCCTAGGTGAGAAAGGGGGAAAGGATCAAAACTTCAAAAAGAGAATTTAATTCTCAATCTAAGAGTTTAACTCTTCTACACAAAAGAACTTAGTTCTTCCTCTGATTGAAGATCTGCAGAAGCAAATTTTCCCATAAGTTGAGAATTTAATTCTCATCGGGTTGAGATCCTGCCATGCAGATCCAAAACTTAGAGGGGGAATTGAGTTTAGAGAATTTATTATCCCAAAACAAAATTAAGGTTTAACCATATATAAGAATTCACTTCTCCCAAAATCACAGGAATTTAATTCCTTCAAGATGAAACTAGGGTTTAACCCTATATGAGAATTTAATTCTCCTAAAATTATAGAAAATTAATTCCTTCAAGATGGACAGAACTAGGGTTTAACCCTAATTGAGAATTTAATTCTCTCAGATTAACAGGAATTTAATTCCTCCTAAAATAAAATTAGGGTTTGGCCCTATATAAGAATTTAATTCTTTCACAATAGGAATTTAATTCCTCCAGAATCATAATTAGGGTTTAAACCTACAAAGAATTTAATTCTTTACGATAAAGGGATTTAAAAGATCTTCATGCATGCAAAGGAACTAAGGTCACGTGTCCCCACGTGACCCCTGAACAGATCCCTGAAAATGAGAAGCTGGAAGCTTTGAGGCAGTGCCTCACGTGCTCCCATGTGACTTACAAAACACAGAAAGAAAAAGCGGAGGAACTGAAGGTTGCTCTCACGTGTTACCACGTGAACCCTTAGCAAACGCTTTAACAGTTAGCGCATAAATCCCCATCACGTGTCAACACGTGTTGCTCAAAATAAAAATATAAAAAAGTGTTCAACACTTATTTGCAAAGCAAAGTAAAAGGGATCTGGTCCCACCTCTGGGTGCCCTCACGTGGCCCCACGTGACCCATTCCTATTTAGTGTTTAACACTAATTTAAAGAACTTATTCCCAGTGTTTAACACTGATTGTCTTCTAGTGTTTAACACTAATTTGAGAACTTTACTTTTAGTGTTTAACACTAATTTGAAAACCTTATTTCCAGTGTTTAACACTAATTATCTTCTAGTGTTTAACATTAATTTGGGGATTATACTTCCAGTGTTTAACACTGTTATCTTCTAGTGTTTAACACTAACTTGAGAGCTTTAACACTGTTGTTATCTAGTGTTTAACACTAGTTTTAACCAAATTGGTTAATCTTCCAGGGGCAAAGCCTCCTATTCAAAATTGAGTAAAAATCAGAGCTCTAATGTCTACTGCCCAATCACAGATAAAAATATTACCAAAGCCCTCAAACTCTTGTTTAGCATTGCTAAATAATGTGGGCTGAAACCAGACAAATGTCTAATGGTCCAACAAAGGGCCAACATTTTGAATCTAATTGGACTTAGCCTAAGTTGGCCATAAGTCCTCAATTCAGACTTAACTGAGCCAATGTGCTCATAATTTCATTAATTGATCTTAGTGCCAAATTGGACTACAGATCACTTAATCCACTTTGGTTTGAGGGTACATCTCTTCACTTCTCTGATATTTGTCGTTATAATCCTTCAACGTCTTCAGAGAGGTGACGGGTCTTGACAACCACACATTTCACAGATTATGACGTCTCTAAACTACGGACTGTGGGGTCCTTAAGCCCATGGACTATGATGTCCTTAACTTCGACCGTGATGTCTTTAAACTAACACTGGACTGTGGGGGTCCTTAAGCCCATGGACTATGATGTCCTTAAGCTCGACCGTGATGTCTTTAAACTAACACTGGACTGTGGGGTCCTTAAGCCCATGGACTATAATATCCTTAATCTCGACCGTGATGTCTTTAAACTAACACTGGACTGTGAGGTCCTTAAGCCCATGGACTATGATGTCCTTAACCTCGACCGTGATGTCTTAAAACTAACACTGGACTGTGGGGGTCCTTAAACTCACAGACTATGATGTCCTTAACCTCGACCGTGATGTCTTAAAACTAACATTGGACTGTGGGGTCCTTAAACTCATGGACTATGATGTCCTTAATCTCGACCGTGATGTATTTAAACTAACATTAGACCGAGATGTCCTTAAACTAACAATGGACCGTAATGTCCTTAAACTAATCGACCGTAATGTCACTAAACTAAACAATAGAGCCCAATTGCTCTCTTGTCGGATCTAAACGATCCCGTTAAGTTGATCTTAGTCTATAATTAGACTAACGTATCCTTAACAACGTTTAAGTTAATCTTAGTCTCAAATGAGACTAACGTATCCTTAAACCCAAACCCCCCAAACCCAAATCTAAGAAAGATACGGATTTGGACTAGTCCACTCCCTACGGGCGACAACATAAATTAGTCTCCGTATACAATCCACGGCAACCAAACACCCATGACACGAAATGACCATCTGGAGATGGAGAAAGTTGTTACCGCGATGCGGTAACGTAATTAACTGCAGGGGCTTGCGCCTGCAGGGAAGAGCGTCCCCACAATCAAAAACCCCTCAAGCGAGGGGGAATCTGACGAAGTCTGCTACATCGGCCGCATCTGTCTAAACCTTCGATACACGGTGCCATAAATCAACTTGGTATATTCAGAGAGGTGGAAGGATAGCACCAATTAGCATCTGCCCCGAAATTCAGGCAAGACGTTCGCTGCGTCTCCGCCGCATCTTTCGGGGGGGGGGAACATTCATGTCTCTTGTGTACATTTTACTTTATATTGCTTAGATACGCTTAGCGTGTTTACTTCTGAGTAAATACGTAGTGGACCTCGTCGCATCCCTTCCCCATACACCGGGAAGCGGGGCGTGACATGTTTTGTTGGCGGCCCATGCAGGTCAGTGCTGTATGGAACCCTACCATGCAGGTCAGTTCTGCATAGACATGCAGGTCAATTCTGCATGAAGTCCTAAGCAATATAACACAAGAATCAGCAACTAAAAACATTCTTTACATTTCATATTTCTTGAATCTTACAATTTCATATACTTTAAATCTATCCTAACCCTATTTTTATTTCAAGGTTATGGATTCTCCAAACAACGCCAGCACCAACTTCAACAACACACCACCACCTTTACCGCTTACGCCTACCTTTACTGCTCCAATCAATGAGCAGATGGTATTGCTTGAGATGATCCGAAACCTCCTGGAAGGACAGCAGTAGCAGACTGCTATCTTACTGAATCGTCCAGAAGCGGAAGCGCCCGGAGTAAAACAATTCCGGGCATTGCACCCAAAACAATTTTCGGGAAAAGAGAGCTCTCTGGAAGCTGAAGAATGGGCTTAGAGTATTGAGGATGACCTGGCAGCGGCACAAGTGCCAGAGAGCGCTTGGGTTCGAGTTGCGAAGCTGCAACTCACTGACAACACCCGAGTATGGTGGAAGGTGGAAGAAAGCCGTCTTGACCAACCGATCGAATGGAAAACCTTTCGCGACATGTTCGACGTGAAGTACTTTCTAGAGACTGTCCTATTTGACATGGAACAACAATTCATCCATCTACAACAGGGTTCGATGTGGACCAAATTTGTGGATGAGTATGATACTGAGTTTACCATGCTCGGTAGGTAAGATATGTCTTAATATTCGATTTTCTAAATAACACATACTACACAGCTAACAAAAGACTGCAACAGGTTCACGACACACTTGATTCCGACTGCTGAGATCAGGTACAGACGATTTCAGCAAAAGTTGGACCAGAAAATCCAAGCTGCCTTAGCTACAGGGGATTTCCCAACTCATGAACTGGCTTTGAAAGCTGCCCATCGATATGAGGCAGCAGTGAAGATGAAGGGCGGACTTCAATCTGCCGGAGTGAAGCACCCTGCCACCCAGATGGCAGGAGGAGCCTCTTCATGGCCAACTTTTGAACCCAGGAGACCGGAAGAAACAAATAACATGCCAAGTTCAGGTTTTTGCCTCTACTGCAAGGGGGATGGACACTTGTGGAAGGAATTTAGGTGCGCAAAAGGCCTGTGCTTAGTTTGCGACACATCCAATCATGAAATTGGAACATGTCCTTATAGACACAACACGGTTCCAACTCACAACACTTATCCGCAGCGGCCAGCTATCCAGGCTCCTGCACTTCGTCTTGCTCTTCCAGCTCCACCTCCACGCGGACCTCCTGCACAGCCTAATCATAAATTCCATCATGCACTAAGGAACATGCCTCGAGGGCAGAGAAACAAGCCCCAAGGACAGAGGAATGTGCCTCCAGCTAGGAGGAATGTACCCCGGCGTCAGGCTTTCACTTTAGCGGCCGAGACTGTAGACCAAGGTAACCCTGGTAATTCTCTCACCTCTTTCCAAAACTTTTGCATTCTTTCGTTCTTCCAAATATTTTATGTTCTATCTCTAGTTCTATCACCATCACTATCAATAAACTTTTCTTGAATCTATTACACTTTTCTTCTATAAATTTCGAGAACGAAATTTTTATAAGAAGGGTAGAATGTAACAACCCTAAAATTTCTATACAATTTTTTTCAAAAATATAGAAAGGAACACCTGAACCTAAGCACAAATTATAAATTTGATTTGCTTTTGAACAGCAAGAAAGCACTTGTAAAGCCTTGCAGTGCTGTGACATAGCCCCTGTGATCGAATCCCCCAACCACATATATTTTTAATTGATTTTTCTTTTAAACTTTTAGAAACCTAAAGGTTTACACGTACACTACACGTAAAATGAAAAGTCACAGATTAAACAAACATGTGCACCGAGTTATACCAAACAAAACCAACAGATGACAAAGATCCCACCATCCCTCATCGGTTTTTGGCTGGTGAGATTGCCTTGGAGACCGGCACCGTCGGCCCCCCCATAGGGGATACTCCCTAAAATTCAACCCTACACCCCTTGGACTCCCCCCACTACTCCTATACTTTTTTATTTCTCTGCACATTTTCAGAGAGATTAAAATCACCTCTTTAATTCATTTTAAATGCACATTTTAATTCTCAAATTCATTACCCTAAACCTAATTTTCCCTATAAATACCACACCACATTTCACCTCTCCTTATTCAGAATTTCATTACAAAAACTCTCTAAAATTTCCAAGTCCTAAGTTGTGCAAGTGGAGTTAGCAAAGGGCGAAGTTCTGACGACGTTTTGAGGAGAATCCGGCGATGAAACGACGTCCCGACGGTTCCAAAGTCTTTCCTTACCTCCCCTCTTTCTTTATAGCCAGTAAGTTCCCCCTCCCCTCCTCTTTTACTATTCTAAAACTTTTCATTTTCAAAACTCGCGGAAGCGGAGTTATTCCGGCTTCCGATTCTCTTTTCTTTAAAAGAAATATAATTTTTCTTAATAAAAAACTGACAAATTTTTAATAGATTATTTAGTAATCATTAACAAACACATTAGAATAAGTTTCATCTCAAAAGAATTTATTATGCAACTTTTATTGCATTTTTACGGTAAAATACCATATACTTTATTTTCAACACAATTCAACATATTTTCTTGTATTACCTTTAGATAACTCACGAGATAATGACTTATCTCATCACAACACACATCTTTGATATAGCACGATGAAATTTGGAACTCTAGTTTATAGGAAAATACGAGATTACGAATAAATATCTTGAACATTCAAAACCATTTTCTTTAAAAAGTGTATTATTTAATTCCGTGCAATTGCGCCTCTATACCCATTTTGGGGAACCTCGATCGGGATGTATGGATTATCGCGCATTCTCGGGCCTAGTAGAGCGAGATGCAGACCTCCGCAAGGAGCATTCGATCTCGATAGAATTTTTAATGCAATTTTAAAGAAAAATGTGATTTCTATTTAGTAAATAAATTCTAATTTTTATAAATATTAAATATATAAATATTATCAAAATATCTACTTTAAATATACTATATATTTCATGTTTTCTAAATCAAAGGGATCACCAATTTTATGAAACTACCATTACAATTCATTACAAATTCCAATATTTCATTAAAATGCCATATACAATGAAAACTGGGTTCTACTAACTAGAAAATTCCACTTTTATAAAATATACATCTATGAAAACTCTAAAAAAGATAATTAAATACTTGAGGTGTATTTTGAAAATATATCAAAACTATTTTTACATAAAATTCCATCAAGTTATACTAAATTACAATAAGGACCCTAGTAAATATAGGTTTAAGCGGGACCAGTTCTATTGAGCCTCGGGGAGCCGGAGAATATGGGTGCTTACCTATATAAGGTAGGCAATCTAACAACGGTGTTATCAACACAATAATTGTCTTGGAAAAAGACATAAATCCTGCCGTCCATGTGCAGTAGTTACCGATAATACTAAAAACTAAATCAGGACTTCAATTATGTCTAAAAGTCTGACTCAGTTCGAGTCAACGTGAAATCTGAATACAATCTGACTTGAATTCAATTCAAGTATAACTACAATACAACATGAATCCATGAATGCCAGAATATAATTCATATCAATATGAATATGACCGAACCGAACCATGGATATACTCTAATTACATGACTATCCATTTATATCCATTCCGTTTACTGATATCATGGTTTCGGCAAGTCTTCCATTTACTACAAGACAATACAATACAATCAGTACAATCAATACAATAAACATTACGGGGTTTATAAAGGGGTAGACTGGCACGGAACATGTTAAAGGTGGCATGAGGTGGTCACTAAAAGACGTAATTACATCCATGTCGTTGTTCCGTGGTATTATCGACGGAGCTTTGTACTACGGGTTACCAAAGTCCACGGTGTAAGTTGGACTCCTCTCGTATACACTGGCATATTTTGTACCAGGCTACAAACACTACGTTAGCATAACAATCAAATATTATACTAGATATACCCTCTTTTCTGTCTATTCTACTTCTCTTCTTCTTTGGGACTTACCAAGCGATTGTTCGCTGATGACATTCCTATTTCTCTTCTTCTTTGGAATGTTGTTAGGAGGACCCGACTCTGAAGAGTTCGAGAATAGCCAGGAGCACTTGGAGCAGACCCCTGAGCAGTACACTGAAGACCCCGAGCTATAGTCACTTATACATATTTTTCTCCAGTTCATGCCATTGTTTAGACATTGCTTTCTATCCTTCTATTTACATTTCCAGTTGTACCTGTAAAAGATGTTTAATAAATAAAGTTGATGTTCATTATATTCATGTCACTTGTGTATATTTTACTTTATATTGCCTAGATACGCTTAGCGTGTTTACTTCTGAGTAAATACATAGCGGACCACGCCGCGTCCCCTCCCCGTACACCGGGAAGCGGGACGTGACATGTACATTTGACATGGCTTATTCTTTTCTTCTTGTTTTTTCTTGTGTTGAGTGGAAGTGTGTAGACTTGTGACTCACACTAGTAAGTCACATTCCACCCACTTCACACTTAAAAAGAAAGAGAGAGAAAAGAAAAGGAGATGGAGAATTTTTATATGCAATGCTTGCTTTTTCTTCATCGTCCTCACCCTTTGCTTCTTCTTCCTCTTCTCTTGAGATTTTATAAGTCGAGAAAGGAAAAAAGAGAGAAAATTTAAAAATTAGCCACCACTACATTGTAGTGATCAATTTTTATCAAGTTTTGTTCACTAGTTGTTTCACTTATTTTTTAGTGTGAAGGTAGAGTCTATGTTAGGGTTCCTTCGGATGGATCATCTTTGATAAGGAAGACCGTCTTCCAAGCTTGTCTCTGATGGATTTAGAAGCTAAAAAAGTGGTATAAAAGACGAAGGACACGACTACAAAGATTGTAATTACTAACCGAGTAGTTAAACTCCTTCTTATTAGCTAGTTTAGTGTTTGGAATCGATTCTAAGTCGTAGAAATTCGTGCTCTCGTTTTAGAAATTTTTGTTTTGCATTCCGCCTTGGCCGCATGTTAGAGGCACGAGCACGTGTGTCTACTAATAGATATGTGACATGATATTTCTAATTTGATACATAGATATATCACCGATTTTAATTCATGTGATAGCACTTTTACAAGTAACAAGTGCAAAACCGTTAATTACAATGGTATATTCAAACCGATTGATATGATGTTATGAGCTCATATTTGAGGGTACATACCATACTTATTTATATAAAGATTAAATGATAATCTTGCTCTAATTAGAGACAATTTTAATGGTCTGGATAATATCGAGGGGGATTGGAATTAAGCCAAATATTAATATTCTGTCTATGAGGATACCCAACCAGGGAACCAGAGATCCTGAAAACTGGGTTTAATGGGAAAAATGAATCATAGAGTAAGTGGAAGTTGGGATGCACCAATTTCGAGTTTACAATCCCAGTTCATCCCTATGATGTGGATGCATCTATCCTGTAACGAATAGAGGGTTGAGTTAAAGTCTTAATGAAAATCTGTGTCTTTTATAAGCGAGGTGCAAAATGTTACAAGAACACTTTTGACGGATTTCACCTATATGAGTTTGAGAGTGTGACTGCTCTTTTAAGAGAATATGGGCTTATTCTCTGAAACAACTTATGAAAACCAGGATCAAGCATAAGACCGAATCGTTTTGGTTTAAGGGCTCGGTTAGACACCTGGAATACTATATGCACAACACAACCTTTCACTTTCCATAAGAGATCATAGTTTAAGATCAGGTCCACTACGACTCTAGAGTTGAAGTTGTTGACTGCTAAGTGACATGGCATATCTTCATGTTGCATAGTAATTCATCTCTACCCACCGTTATGATTTTTTCTAATTATACATTGATTTATTATTCGTTATTGATTTTATTAAAATTAGAGGGAGATTGTTGGAATTTTAATAAAAATAAATTTTATTTTTTAATTTCTTGGCTCTTAAACATGAGTATGAGTATTTGACTATTTGACCAAATTATTAATATGGCCATTTACTCTTGATAGTGGTTATTAATCTTTGCATTTATCTATGGTTTTATCGGGTATACTAATAGCCTAGACCATCAAAATATTTATTGCTATGGATTTTAATGGTTTAAGAGATGGGTTTTAATGGGTTATATGAGGCTATTAAAAACTAATCTTAATGTCTATTATTTTATAGTTAATTTGGTCATTAATCTCTATTAATTCTATTTGATATTTAGGGTATTCCTATGATAAGTATGTATATCATTTATCGTGTGCTAGACTGATAACAATAGCATTAAACATCTACTCATGTTGAAATCATGAGTGTCTTTCTCCCTATCCTTTTTTGAAGCTATTTGGGCATAGTTTTGTTGATTTTCTTAAAGAGATCATAATCATTTATTCTGTGCTCAAACAGAATGAGCCAATCGTTAATATCATCTAATCTTTATTATTATAATTAGAATTCAAAAGTTCTCGTGTCTTTTCCTTCATCTTTTCCTATATAAAAATTGAGAAAATTTCAGCACTTCTTAAATTCTTCTGCATCATAAAAAATGTGTTACTTTATACTTGTTATTTTTCTATGTGATCTCCTCTCCCTCCATCTTTCTCCCTCAAAACAATTTAATAGGACCCATAATTTTAATTGTTTAAACTATATGATTATTTTCTTTACAAAACATATTATCGCAAGAATCAAAGACCCTAGCTTTTATAAAGATGGTATAAAGCATTGAAAGAAAAATGTAGTGAATATAATCAAATTAACAGATGTTGATGACCACTTCAATTTTTTCAAAAAAGTTTTAGTATTGTTATATAAACAACCGAGCTTTTTATCTAAAGCATATGGGATAGGCTACATGAACCAACATGATAATCACACCGGGTCCAGCACAGGAATCCTTCGCCTCCACTCACTCCTATTGAACAATACACCTTCATTGAGGTCTTTGGTAACCATATCTTTTCGTATCACCTCCATCCACGTTTTTTTCGGTCTTCCTTTCGTCCATTTGATATTGCTCATATCAAGAGTATCCATTCATCGAACCGGTGTTTTAATAAGTCTGCGTTGCACATGATCAAACTATCTTAGCTGTTTTTTCCGTATTTTCTCTTCCACATATGCTATACCAACTTTTGCACGGATATTCTCATTTCGCACCTTATCTTTTCTAATATTACCACACATCTAATAAAGTATGTGCATCTCCGATAGGTGCATCTTCTGTGTATGATACTTTTTAGAAGCCCAGCATTCTGCACCATATAATAAGGGTAGGCCGAATAGTGCTTCAATGAAATTTCCTGTAAAGACCCTAAAATGTTTATACTTTTCTATTATCTTTCTATTGTATTTTTTTTGTGTATTTTCTGTAATATATATATAATCCCTCCATCTATTTTTCCTATTGTATAATCTTACAAAAAAAACCCAACACCTAAGCCCTCACCAAAACGGTTCCATTTGATATCTTCCTTTTCTTTTTCCTAAACCCGTTTCCTTTTTGAACTACGATATATATATAATATTGGTTAAATAAATGTAAGCAACTCATTATAGCTTATTGGTTAAGACTCTCCACTACTGTCTCATAACCCACATGACTCTCCACTACTGTCCCATAACTCACGTGTTCGAATTCTTGCATCCCAATTATTTTATTATATTTTCTTTTTATCGTTTTGGAGACCGTGAAACTTTTACGGGCAATCCACCCATCTTTGTTTCTTTAGAATGTTCGCCAGATGATCTAGAAACTGAAGAGGTGAAACCGACTGCAAAGGATTACGACTAGCTAGCTTCACAGGCCGATCCTTAGTTTTTCTTTTCAGCTTTTCCTTTCAGTATACTACTGTTTAGGCATTTTTCTTATTATCGTACTTTGTTTCAGACATCATATCCATGTATTATACTTGTTGAAATTGAATGTAAATAAAGTTGTTGGATTTTATTCACTTGTTATTTCTTGTCACTTTAATATTGTTTATATACGCTTAGCGTATTTGTTTTGAGAAAGGACTTTCTTGAAATAAATATATTGCAGGCCTTGTCACGTGTCTGCTCTTGTCTTTTGGGAAGCGGGATGTGACACTTCCCTTTCAATTTTAACGGAAAGTTACGATCTCATAAAATTTTTGTTGCACTCCTCCATTTCAATCAACTAGCCTGTATCCTTTGGTTGACATCGCTATCGATCTTCCCATCCTTTTGGATGATGGAACCTAGATATCTAAACTGACCGCTCGGTGATATCTCTTGTCCGTCCAGTGTTATACCATTGTGGTCTCGACTTCCTGTTTGCTAAATTTGCATAACATATATGCTGTCTTGGACCTGCTCAATCTGAACCCCCAAGATTCCAATATTTGTCTCTATAACTCTAATTTGGTATTAAACCATGCTTTCGTCTCATTTACTAGAACAATATTATCAACGAATATCATACACCAAGGTATCTCATTCTAGATAGTTCTAATAAGCTCATTCATCACGACGATAAACAGGAATGGACTTCATCCAGATCCTTGATGCAAGCCAATTGTAATCGGAAAATCACTCGTTAGGCCGCCGTAAGTTCTTACATTTTCCATTACTCCATCGTATATGTCCTTGATTATGTCAATGTACTTGATTAGAACTCCTTTCTTCATTATTGTCTTCCATAATATCTCTCTAGGTACCTTATCGTACGGTTTCTCTAAGTCAATAAAAATCATATACAAATCTCTTCTCGTCTCTTGAAAACGCTCGACAATTTGACAAAGCAAATGAATAGCACCTATCGTCGATCGTCCAGGTATGAATCCAAACCGGTTCTCTGTTATCTTGACATTCTTTCTTAGCCTGTGTTAAACCACTCTCTTCCAAAAATACATAGTGTGATACTTAAGTTTTATTCCATGGTAATTTGAGCAAGTTTGAATGTCACCTTTGTTTTTGTAGATTGATACAATGGTATTTTTCCTCTACTCATTTGGTATTTTTTTGGTTTGGCAAATTTTATTTAAAAAATCTGTCAGCCATCCAACAATTATCTCTCCTAAGTATCTCCAAATCTCAATAAGAATCTCATCTGGACCGACCGCTTTTCTTAATTTCATTTTCTTTAAAATCTCTCTAAGCTCAGGTATTCTTATTCTACGCATGAAATCATAGTTTGTATCTTGAGATTGAATGACAAGTCCATCCAAATTCTTAGTAAATCTCTTATTGAACAATTTGTCAAAATAATCTCTCAACATTTTCTTAATATCCCCATCTCAAATTAAAACCTTCTGATCTTTATATTTGACACACTTCACCGCACATAAATATCTGATTTTCCTTTTCCGCATCCGAGCAATCATGTATATATCATTTTCAGCCTTCTTAGTGTCCAATTTCTCGTACACCTCCTTGTAGATCTTAGTTTTAGCTTCCCGAACAGTTTTCTTAACTTCTTTTTTAGCTGTATTATACTTCTCAAATCTCTCCGCATATCTGGTTTTCTTCAAATCACTATAAGAATACTCTTAAGTTTAATAGCAGCCTTTATTTCTTCGTTTCACCTTGACGTGTGCTTAGATGGTGGAGCACCACCACTCGACTCACCAAATAGATCTCCAGCTACTCTTGATATAACTAGCCATCTTGTTTCATATTGTGTCTGAATTATTTTCAGATCGCCAATCGGTCTCTTGAACTATACGATCTATAAAGACTTTTTGGTTTCCTTTATTCAGTCGTCACCACTTAATTATAATCTCTACCTTACGTCTAATCTTGCTAGGTTCTCTTTTAAATCAAATTTTCTAGAACTAAAATTTTATGTTGAGTGGTTACACTCTTATCTGGTACTATCTTACAATCGATGCAACAAGCTCTATCTATCCTTCTACTCAGAAAAAAGTCTATTTGATTTGCGCTCGATCCACTCTTAAAGGTGATAAGATGAGACTCTCTTTTCCTAAATTAAGTGTTTGCTAAGATCAAGTCATAAGACAATGCAAAATTTAGAATCGAGTTACCTGCTTTATTCCTCTGTCCAAAACCAAAACCTCCATGGATGGCATCGAACCTACTACTTCTAATACCTACATGTCCATTGAGATCAACACCAATAAATAATTTCTCTGTACTAGCCATTATTTGCACCATCTCATCTAAATCCTCCCAAAATAGATAGTTACTAACGTGTAAATCTCCGTTACCATCTTAATAGAAGTTTTCTATTTTTTCTGAATCCCACAGTTTTCCTTCCGTGTTCCTCGTATATTTTTGTAGAAAGGTGGTTGCTTGAATTCCAATATTTATAATTTCCCTAACCCTAAAAGTCAAAACCCAGAATTAAAACCAATTTGGAAAACCAAAACTAAAACAAATAAAATAAAATTTAAATTAACCTTTAAATTTCTTAAACCCCAGCCCATTCCCAAAAATCCCCATTTTTCCCTGCCGGCCCATAGAAATTTCCCATTCAAAATTCAAAACAAATAAAACAAACAGCCAGCCCGGCCCGTTCTAACCTTAGCCTTTTAAAAAGGAATTATTTTTAAAAAACCAAGCCCGGCCCACTCCCTTCAGCCCGCCTCCTCAGCGACCCGACCCGACCCGCTACTGTTCACCTTTCTCCTCCAACGGCTCCTTCCTCAATTCCCGCACGCGATCCGCGCTTCAAGCCTCCGATCGCGCCCACGCCTCGGCTCTTGCGACGTTACACCGCGACTTCAACCCTCATTCATTTCCTCACACCCTCACCTCTTTCTTCTCTTTCATTTTCAAAAATTGCCTCACTTCTCTCCATTCACAAAAACCCACCGAGCACCCGTTGTCCCTCACTCCACCGTCGGCGACAACCCTCGACAACCCCTCGTTCACATCCTCCTCCACCAACATAACTCCTCTACAACTCCACCATCCATCAACCAACCCCCTGCACACCAACCCCTGCACCGAGCTCGGCCACCTTGCACGCTCGACGCCGGCGATCTCCACACCACACCGTCGACCTCTACACCCTCTCCTCCTCGTCATCTGCATCATCACCAACGCCCCTAAGCCTGTCAACCGAGCCTACTATCTCTCTCTCTCTCTCTCAAAACCTATAACGCACCCACTCCCCACTGTTGCTCTTCGCCGGAGCACCGTCATCGACTCCAGCACGTCCCAGGCCAACCACAGAGCACCACCTCCGCTTCCAGCAGGCACTTGACGGCTCCAGGCAACTCTGACACAAATTCCGTATCGCGAGCCAAGCTCGCGCAAATCGTTTCGCGACATACTTCGCGCGTTCGTGAAGCCGCTGCTGCCGTGCAACCCCGAGACGTTTCCAGGCAAGTGTTTTACTTGCTACATGCTAATATAATTGTGATACAAACTTAAATCATATAGTTTATAATTTACCGAATTCCGATATATTTTGCGACCTATGTGTTCGATGCTAGACCCCAATGAAAATACTTGCTTAATTTGACGAAAATAGATGTTTTCTGTTGGCCCATATAATGACGAATATCGTGTATAAATCTCACTGGAAAATACGATTGTTAGTGACTAAAATTGATACCCCCAAATATGCCGATAAAACTAGAATTTTTCCGTATCTGAAAACGATTAAAATCACTATAAATTACGTACATATTGGAATGATGCGTTCAAGGGCTTAAATCGAAGCCGACTCGACGAACTTTAACTCTATGTAAACTTCTAATGATTTCTATTCTGTAAATGTGATGATATTTAGATCGGAGTGCGACTCTGGACTGCAGTCCAGAGCGACTCTGATTACTGTGTACTGTCCCAAAATGTGTGTCATTTTGTTTCCTGAATTCGTGTGTTACGGAACTCTGCAGTGGATTAAATATGGATCTGTTAGCTAAACAAAACAAGTGGTTCCATTCCGTTTCATTGCCGTTTGCTATTTTAAACTGTAAATAAAAGGGCAGAACGTATAACTGTCCAGAACAGATTCAGAAGTTACATACTGATGTTAAACTGTGTGTAACTTTCGACGTAAAGACGCGATTGAGGATCCGTCTGTTACGTTGAATACTCTATCGAAAACTCTAGATTTTATTCAACTGTAATATCGCTAAATTCTGAACCCAACTGGGTGCAATTCGTGTCGCGAAACGGACGTTCAGTTCTGAAACTGAATTTCCAGCCGCGAGCACTTAAAATGAAACAGCTGTATCTTGAAAACCGGAATCCCGATTGAACTGAAACTAATTTTGATGAATTGCTGACTGAGTGTTCTATTTACCGTATTTGTATCATTTCGTTAAATTCTAAACCTATGAATTTATGCAATTTTTGTAAGTTAATAACGTGCACATTGGTTCATAACATACTTAGCTCATTGATGGCATACATACATATATCATACCCCTTTTGCCATATACTTAGTGTTAGTGCGTGTTAGAGTTAGTGGACATTGCATTATCGTGCGTGATTGATGTTGGTTTAGGAGTGACGAGCACACCAATGGAAAGTGAATATTCGTGACCGTGATTGATATAGTGAACAGTGATAAAACCGTGCCATTGGTATACTCGTACATGACTAAATCATGATCATAAATAGTGTAAACCTGAGGATAAAGGGGAAATCGAAATGGAAAGAGAATCGTATTTAGCGGGACCGTGTTTTAGAGGATGATCATTCGAGCATCGATATATATATTAGGTAGGATCTAGCGATCCGGCTGACAGGGTTATGTCCCGAGCATGTGGGCCGTTGTCTCGGGTATGTACGAGACTCCTGTTAAACATGATCCTCCTTCCACTATGCGATTTCAAACATGACCTAGAGACCGATAGGGACTCAGATCATATTCTGCATCATATAGTGACATAGTGATTACTCGCATTGTACTTTCACTAGTATTACTTCTTTTACCTGTTTCATCTTATTATAATAATATTGTTATTGTGTCGCTCTGACGACCTGAGTATGGATACTCAGATTTCGTGGAAAGACCAGCGCAGAAGACAGATCTACCTTTCGAGCTCACGGAGATATAGTCTGGTATACTTTCTTCCTTTACTGCTTTCCATAAAAGTGATCGTGAGATTGAACTTGGTTAGTAATTGTTCTTGTTATCTGTAATTTATGAACAATGGATTTTAATGTAATAAATTAGTGTGTGTTTTCTTTACCACTGTGCTTTATTTACTGATTACCATGTAATGCTAAAAGCCGAAGTGTGACTACGGCAGGATGATTCCTTGATCGTAGGAGTATGGTTGGCCTAGTTATCCCTCGTTTTCCGTATTTTGGGAAGCGGGGCATGACATAACGTCTGCAAAACCTATCTGTGGTGCACAAGCAATAATAATATTAATGATCTCCCCACCGAGAATAAACTTAACCAGTAAAATCCTATCACTTTTTCTTCTAATCTCCACTCACTAGTAAAATAAGGGGTTGCCCCTACGGATAATATCATCCGTAGGGGCAATAAAAGTTTGGCCCTACGGATTAATACGTAGGGCAAAGTGGTTGCCCCTACGGTCGTTCAATATTTATTTAAAATTCATTAAATCTTAAAGTGTTTTTGGCCCCTACGGTGGCGCAAACCAAGCACCTACGGATATATCCGTAGGGGCATATAAATAGGGATTTAAGAGATCGATCCCTACGCTGATTATTTCTTTTTCCTATTCTCGCGCGAAACCAAATTTTCCCAAATCGAGATCGTCGTCGCCGCCGCCGCCGCAGTGATCTCGTCGTCACCGAATCCAAGCCGAATCGTCGTCGCCACACCTGCGCAGTGATCTCGTGGTCGCCACCGTGCTCCGTTCTCGTTGTCGCCACCGCCCTTGTCGTCGCCGATTGCGTCTCCGTCGTCGCCTACAGGTAATTAGTTAAACATTATTATAATGATGTTAGGGTAGCGATCAATGAGGGTTAGGATTAGGTATCGGTTGTGGTTAGGGTTAGGATTAGGGTTAGGGTACGGGTTCGATCGGCGGTTGGGGTTCGACGACTGGTGTTGGTGTTAGGGTTAGGGTTAGGGTTTCGGTTGGGGTTTGGTGTTGGGGTTGGGGTTCGGCTGGGGCTGGGTTGGAGTTAGGGTTAGGCCGGGTTAGGGTTTGGTGTTGGGTTAGGGTTCGGCTGGGGCTGGGTTGGGGTTAGGATGAGTTGGAGAGATTGAAGGCGAGCTGGGTTTTGGGAGAAGAGAAGGAAATGGCACTGCTTGCTGCTTCAATTTTTTGATATAGATAGATAAGGTTCTTTTGGGATTTTGGAGGGGTTTTAATTTGGGGGAAATAAATAGCTTTGGAGATGAAATGGGGCATTTCGGTAATTTGATTCTCTGTTGCAAATATTATTTATCAATATATTTAATTATATATATTAAATAAAATAAAGTAAACTATAAATAATATGAAACCAATATATGATACTCGATCGATGATGATATGAAACCTTCATATTCCCATCGATACCCGTATATGAAACTAAAAGCGCCACTTAGTCCCCGTCTATCGGTTAACATACGTGCGATGCTCGTCGTGACCTAGAACTATACGAAGGTTGTTAAATATCGGACAGTATAGCTCGATACTAACAACCGTCGTATAGTCTACGCGACGAGAAAATTCAATCGTATGGTAACCCATAGATTTGTCCCGTGTGGACAAGTTAAGAATGTATAAAGCAAACGCCTTCATTCACTTGTGTTTTCATCCGTTTCGAGATATTTCGTCGGTACCTTTCCGCTGGTTCTCCGTGTACAAAGATAGATTAGATGTTCATTTCAACGTTGTTTCACAGCTTTGAAATGATTATCTATTCTATTACAGTGTACTCGGAGAACAGCGGGGAGGTGCTGCCGAAATTTACTCGAAACGGTTGAAAGCACAAGTGATGGGCGTTCGCTCTATACATTCTTAATGGGATAGAAGCCTACCCCCGACAGCCGGAACACATACATACAAACGCATAATTAGAGAGCGACTCGAGATGTTCGGGTTAAAACCAATATATGATACTCGATGATGATATGAAACCTTCATATTCCCATCGATACCCGTATATGAAACTAAAAGCGCCACTTAGTCCCCGTCTATCGGTTAACATACGTGCGATGCTCGTCGTGACCTAGAACTATACGAAGGTTGTTAAATATCGGACAGTATAGCTCGATACTAACAACCGTCGTATAGTCTACGCGACGAGAAAATTCAATCGTATGGTAACCCATAGATTTGTCCCGTGTGGACAAGTTAAGAATGTATAAAGCAAACGCCTTCATTCACTTGTGTTTTCATCCGTTTCGAGATATTTCGTCGGTACCTTTCCGCTGGTTCTCCGTGTACAAAGATAGATTAGATGTTCATTTCAACGTTGTTTCACAGCTTTGAAATGATTATCTATTCTATTACAGTGTACTCGGAGAACAGCGGGGAGGTGCTGCCGAAATTTACTCGAAACGGTTGAAAGCACAAGTAATGGGCGTTCGCTCTATACATTCTTAATGGGATAGAAGCCTACCCCCGACAGCCGGAACACATACATACAAACGCATAATCAGAGAGCGATTCGAGATGTTCGGGTTAAAACCAATATATGATAATATGAAACCTTCATATTCCCATCGATACCCATATATGAAACTAAAAGCGCCACTTAGTCCCCGTCTATCGGTCAACATAACGTGCGATAATTTATTCTTTTCAACGACAAACGCACACACAAAGCATATACATGGATTTTCTCCTTTGTCAGTAACTATCCCGTTCTTATATTTCTCAATATAGTCAGCATAACCTACAATTTATATGTTATTCAGTCTAACATGGCCCATGAGTACGTCAGAGTTAAGGACTGGATGTATGTGGATTGGAAACAACGTATGCAACCTAAGTTTGTCGCAGGAGTTGCTGCTTTCCTTGAATTTGCACGAGCACATAATAAGATCATAATAGAGAAGATTCTCTGTCCGTGCGATAGATGTGGCAATAAGTACTGGCAGAAGGTAGAATTGGCAGAGCTTCATATTGTAAAACATGGGTTTACTAGACTTTATTCAATTTGGAAATATCACGGGGAAGGAGAAGAATGCAGTACTGCGGTAGAAGAAGGAGAACACGATAATGCGGCAGGAGAAGAAGAAGAATTCGGTAATACGGCAGGATACGGAAATTTATTTCCATCAGAAGAAATGGAGGATATGGTAGAGGCTGCCCTAGGTGAATCTATTCGTACCGAAGATGACATTCCTTCCGGTCAAGGACCGCGTGCGGATAAATATGAAAATTTCATGAATGATGCTAGGAAACCAATTTATGAGAATGCGAAGTATTCCACCCTCTCATGGTTCGTCCAACTTTTCCAAATTAAGTGCCTAAATGGATGGAGCAACAAGTCATTCACAATGCTTCTTTCGTTCTTGAAAGATTCTATGCCTCCGGGAAATAATGTGCCCGAAAGCTGGTACGAAGCCCAGAAAATGATGTCTGATTTGGGTCTAAAGTGCGAGAAGATTCAAGTATGTCCTAAAAATTGCGTGTTGTACCGGAAAGAGAATTCAGATTTGAAAGAGTGTCCAACATGCGGAGAGGCCAGGTATAAGCCGAAAGATTCTGATAAGAAGCCTGATATACCTGTGAAGATAGCACGATATTTTCCCATAACACAGAGGCTACAGAGGCTATTCAGGTGCAAGAAAACAGCCGAGGCAATGATTTGGCATCACCGTGCTCCTCCAAGCGAAAATGGAAAAATGAGCCATCCAAGAGATTCACCGGCATGGAAGGATTTCGATAGGAGGCACGCAATATTCAGTAGCGATCCCCGCAATGTCCGGCTCGGACTGGCTGCCGATGGCTTCTGCCCATTCAACTATATGGCTGGAAGTCACAGTACATGGCCCGTTGTAATGATAATTTATAATCTGTCGCCTTGGTTGGCTATGGACCAATCATACTTTATGATGCCTCTTCTTATCGACGGACCAAACTCACCGGGGAACAATATCGACGTCTATCTCCGACCTCTGATTGAGGAGCTGAAAACTTTGTTCATTGATGGTGTAGAGACATATGATTCAAACACAAATACAACCTTCATACTGCGTGCGGCTTTAATGTGGACAATTAATGACTTTCCTGCGTATGGAATGCTTTCAGGTTGGTCCTTACATGGTCACAAAGCATGTCCTCATTGCCATGAACACACAACATCAAAATTTTTGAATTTTAGCAGGAAGGTTTGTTATTGCGGCCATCGACGTTTTCTGCCTCCAGACCACCCCTATAGGTTAGACACGGTTCACTTTGATGGTCATCAGGAGCTTCTTGGGCCTCCATCCCCATTGTCCGGAGAGGACGTGACTGCTAAATGGGATGGTTACAATAACGTGACCTTCGGGATGGATCCGACGAGACAGGTCAAACCACAATATTGGAACAAGTTAAGCATTTTCTTCGAGCTTCCGTACTGGTCTACAAATTCAGTGCGTCATTGTCTGGACGTCATGCATATAGAGAAGGGAGTATCAGAGCACATACTTAACTTGCTTCTGTGTAAAGACGGGAAATCGAAAGACAACATGAATTCCCGGATGGATCTACAAGAGTGGGGAATAAGAAGTGAACTGCACCCTAAACCGGTAGCGGGTAAACCGGGCAAGTTTGTACTTCCCAATGCCGCTGAGGGGGACTCGAGGCCCGAATCAGTCCCATAGGCTGAGGCCTGATAGAGCTAGGAGGTACCTACGGATATATCCGTAGGTACATACAATATATTCAAAAAAAAAAAATTACATATATGATTTTATTACCCCTACGGGGTACTCCGTAGGGGCTATAACACCTACCGATATATCCGTAGGGGCTCGAATTTGTCCGTAGGGGTAAGTTCAGGACCTCAACTTGCACCTGCGGCCTTTGCACCTACGGGGTCTTTTTTCGCCCCTACGTATATATCCGTAGGGGCAGTGGGTTGCCCCTACCGATAAATCCGTAGGGGCAACCCTTATTTGTAGTAGTGACTACTTCCTTATGCAACCGTCTATATCTAATTATGCCTATCCTGTTATAATTTTTATCTCTATCCGTATACTAAAGTTTATAACCCCGATGCTCTATGGCTCTACCCTTTTCACCCACCCACTTAGTTTCTTGCAAACACATACCACTAACTCTCTTCCTAATCATTACATCCACTAATTATGTTAGTCCACCCGTAAATGAACATATATTCTAAGAAATTAGATGAATCTTATGAAACCCTAACTTATTTATCACTACATCCGGGGTTCGATATAGTGCGCCGCTTCCGGATGATGATCTAGAAACTCTTATATACTTAACGCTACACCTGGGATCCGATGTAGCACGTCACTGAGAAGGGGACGCCCCAACAATATTCTTATTATGGTTCATGTCATAGAATATGCTAAAAATTTACGTTAGTAGTTACAAGCCTACTACAACTCTCACCATTTCTCATCCGGACCTGAGACCGGCAACGGTATTTTTTTTTAAGTATTGCTATATATCATCTAAAATAGAATAGTATACATAGTTGCCTTTGGTGCATGATATGAAAGAGCAGAATCTGCTAAGAATGAAGAATTAATTTGCCAAGTACATTGAAGCCTTTGGTTGCTTGGATGCTGCAACCACTAGTGCCTCTCTTAAACTAGAAGGCATCCCCTCTCTCTCTCTCTCTCTGGCTCTCTCCCCATCAATTTTGATTTGAGGAAATGGAGATGGGACCAAGCCCATTCACGTAGAGTACTGTTTGTTGTCACTTTTCTCAGCTAAATATATTGTTGATATTTGAAACTTTAAGACATGATAAATGCTTTTGATGGTTCATTCATGTTTTGGGTAAGTGATGGTGAATGATTCTTTACTTGTGGCGTTGCATTATTTTTGGCCCATGTTTTTTTCTTTCCCCAATAGATTGATTTGAAAGGGAAGGCATTGGAAGCTGTTTCAAAAAAATTTACTGCAAGGTTAAATCTTGTAAAGAGGCATCGAATTTTCAGGGTCTTTAAAATGTCAAGGAACCTTCCTTAGTTCCTTAAACAGTATTTCTATCCAGGTATTTTCTTCATAAGATGCACTATTCTGTTCATTTTGGGTCTATTCAGTCCACGTACCTATTTTGGAGTTATTTGATACACTCATATTTTACTCGAGTTAATAAAAGTATCATTTTCATACAACATTGCTAGTTCAAGGGAGGTTCATGATATGATTAAGTTCAATGGTGTTTTCTTATAGGCTAAATTTCAATTTGCTACCATGAATTTTATGCATTTTTCACGAATGGTAACATGAACTTTTAAAATGATGGATTGCTACCATAAACTTTTAGAGTATCATAAAACTACAATAACGGTGTTAACGGAGAATTAGAAAATGACTATACTGCCATTTTATATAAATTAACAAAAAAAGGAATCAACTTTTTTTCTAGAATTTAATTTCTTTTTTTGATTAAAATATACTCCCATTCTACATAAATTAACAAAAGAATTCAAAAAAAATTTATTTTTTGGATTTTTTTGGTTGATTTATATAAAAGGGCATTATAGTCATTTCTATTTTTCCGATAACGCCATATGGTAGTTTTGTGATACTCTAAACGCTCATGGTAGCAATTCATCATTTTAAAAGTTCTGGGTGCTATTCGTGGAAAATGCCAAAAATGCATGGTATGAAGCCGAAATTTAGCGTATCTAATAATGTTGAAAATTCTATGTTCTAATCTATACCTTTTATTATATTTTATTTCAACTTTCAATATTTTTGTCAGTGGCTTGGTGAAGAAATGGATGGGTGTACAAAATTGGAATGTTTATAGAGAAATAGGTTTTGTATTTTGTATTTTCCAGAGGCCATCAATGATTTGAATCTTGTTTGAATCATCAGTTGTCACTCATTTATTAGTGGATTCTGGTTTATTTTTGTCTTCTACATACGAAGTGGACATTGAAACGGTACACCAATTGAACTCGAGGGAGAAAAATTATCTCCTAAGTTTTAGATTCAAATTTCATTTTCATATATTTCATGATTTTCAATAGGACCATATCTTATATGTGCTCTGAACATGCAAACATCTTTGAGCCCTAAAATCAAAAAAAATTCCCCATTTGTACTTATTCACTTGATTACTTTTGTGTGAAATTTTTCCTTTTCTATAGCAATAAATAAAGAAATAAAGTTCTGCCAAAAATGACTCTCAGCGTCATCAACTACTGATGGAGGTCCTTTTCGGGTCTCCGTCAGATGTTGTCTTCCGTCGATCTCCCGGTGGATTTTGGAGGTGATCTCCTGTTCCGTGTGGGTCTCAATGAGTTTTGAGGAGATTGATGATTTGAGGAGTTTAGCGCCGAGTACCTGCAAAGAAGTCCCGGGATGGTTTGGTACCACCGAGAATCCTCCGACGATCAAGTTAGCACTAGATCCAAACAGAGTAACGACTATGTGGAATAAAAAATGGCTTTCTTGACCCCTCTGTGATGGTTTTTTTTATAGTGGCGGAAACAAGCAGCAGCAGGCGTGAGAATCTCGCCGGCGGTTACGCTCCCGATGTCACGCCCGCGTGAAGAGCGGATCGTCCATTAATGGGGATCGTGATAATGCGGAACGTGGGATGTTGCTGGCGGAGAATCTGCGCCTGGCGAGATTTGCGGAGCGGCGGTTACGCCTGCGAGTGGTGGAGGTGGTCGGAGGACTGAGGAAGATGGCCTCGGCTGGGGAGCTCGGGTACGAGCGGGGGGGGGGGGGGGAGTCTTGGTCCGGTGGCAGCTCGGGGCGATCTGAGAGGCCGAGGAGGCCAAGTTGCAGGGGGCTCTGAGGAGAGCCAGCTTTGTGCTTGCAGTTCGGGTACAGGGGTGGCCTGGTCGGCTCCATGGTGGCTCTCTCTTCTGGGACACGTCATCTGCCACGTGTCGTGTTTATAGAGATCGCCAGTATCGAGCATCATCATTAGCCCCCCACTTTTGTCCCGACCATCTAATGGGTCATGTAAATCCCCGTTCCCCATCTATAAAATTTTCCTGTATTTTCCTAGTCCTGACTATTTCCTGATAATTCCTCGTATTTTTCGTTTGTAATTGGTTACTCGAGTTTCAATATTTAGATTAATCAAAACCCAAAACTTAAGACCAAAACCCAAACCAAATATATCATTTTCTTTTTATAAAATCCCAGCCCATTCCATTCTTAAAGAAAATATATTCCTTGAATTTTAACCCTCAGCCCAAACTCCTATCAAATGAATAAATTATTTCTTTACCTCGGCCCAGCCCGTCCCCTCCTCGGCCCACTATAAAAAATTTAAGGGAATTAAACAATTAATTTAAACTTTCCCAGCCCAGCCCGTCTCCAAGCCCAACTCCCTCCTGACCCGACCCGACCCGCCTCTACTCCCTTCTTCTTCTCCAACGGTAACTTTTCCCCGACCCACTCCCTTCGCCGCACCTCACGCCCACGCCCACGCTCACGCCTTGCCGTTACTCCCTCGCGATCCCCTCAATCTCCACCCCTCGTCTCCTCTATCTCCCTCACACCCTAACTTCTCTCTCACTTTCAAAATTCCTCACCTCTCTCTCTCTCGAAAACCCACTAACCCACTGCACTCGACTCCCTCCGACGACGGCGAAACTCCTCGTCAACCCCTCATTCATCATCCCTCGCTTCTCCTCCACCCACAGAACCCTCCTCCATCTTCCTCCACCAACCTAGAACCCCTACACACCCAACCCTGTACTCCCGAGCCTCACCTGCACCCATTCGACCACCACCGTACACCCTCACGCTGGCGATCCCCCATCACGTCGTCGACCTCTACACTCTCTCCTCCTCAGCCTCATCTCGCTCACGACAACACCCGAGCCCCTACTCTCTCTCTCTCTCTCCAAAAATACCAAAACCCAAGAAACCACACACACAACCCGACACCCTGTTGCTCATCGCCGGAGCGCCGCCGCCGACCGTCGTCGACCCCAGCGCACTCGCAGAGGACCACTGAGCACCCCCTCAGCTTCCATTGACCGTGCAACGGCTCCGGGCAGCTTCGACGTCAAATCCGTATCGCGAGCCGAGGCCGTGCAAACCAATCCACACCGTTCGACGCGCGTTCGAGACGCTACCAGCCGCCGTACATCCACGAAACGTTTTCAGGCAAGTACTTTACTTGCTACATGCTAATTTACCCGTGTTACAAACTCAAACATATATGTTATGAAATTCCATTTCCCGATAAAATTAAACGACGTACGTGTTCGATGCATGATCCCAATGAAAATACTTACCTAATTTGACGGAATTAGATTGTCTGTGCTGGCCCATGTAGTGATGAATATCCTGTAGAAGTCTCACTGGAAAATACGATTGTTAGTGACTAAAATGAATACCCCCAAATATACCTGTAAAACTAGAAATTTCACGTATCTGAAAGTTGTTAAAATTCCCATAAATTATGTGCATATTGAAATGGTGTGTTCGAGGTCTTAAATCAAAGCCGACTCGAAGAACTATAACCCTATGTAAGTTTCTAATGGTTTCTGTACTGAAACTGTGACGATATTTGGATCGGAGTGCGGCTCTGGACTGCAGTCCAGAACGACTCTGATTATTATTTACTGTCCCATAATACGTTCCACTTTGTTTCCTGAATTTTTATGTTACGGAACTCTGCAGCGTACTAAAGGTGAATCCGTTAGCTAAACAACAGAAGTGGTTTTATTCCGTTTCATGGTCGTTTGCTATTTAATTTGTAAATAAAAAGGGCAGAACGTATAACAGTCCAGAACAGATTCAGAAGTAACATATTAATGTTAAACAGTGTATAACTTTCGACGTACAGACGCGATTGAGGATCCGTCTGTTGTGTTGAATACCACATTGTAAACCCTAGATTCTATTCAACTGTAGAGTTGCTAAATTCTGAACCCAACTGGGTGAAATACGTGTCGCGAAACGGACGTTCAGTTCAGAAACTGAATTTCCAGCCGCGAGCACTTAAAATGAAACAGCTGTATCTTGAATACCGGGAACCCGATCGAACTGAAACTAATTTTGATGAACTACTGACAGAGTGTGATAGTTATTGTATTTGTATTACTTTGTTGAATTCCTAACATATGAATTTATGCAAATTTTGTAAGTTAATGACGTGCATATTGGTTCATAACATACTTGACTTGTTAAGGGCATACATACACATATCTTACCCCATTTGCCATATACATAGTGTTAGTGCGTGTTCGTGTTCAGTGGACATTGCATTATCGTGCGTGATTGATATTGGTTTAGGAGTGACGAGTACACCAATGGAAAGTGAACATTCGTGACAGTGATTGTACAGTGAACAGTGATAAAAACGTGCCATTGGTATACTTGTACACGACTAAATCAAGATCATAAATAGTGTAAACCTGGGAATAAAGGGGAAATCGAAGTGGAAAGAGAATCGTATTTAGCGGGACCGTGTTTTAGAGGATGATCATTCGAGCAGCGATATATATATTAGGTAGGATCTAGCGATCCAGCTGACAGGGTTATGTCCCGGGCATGTAGGCCGTTGTCTCGGGTATGTACGAGACTCCTGTTAAACATGATCCTCCTTTCCACTATGCGATTTCAAACATGACCTAGAGACCGATAAAGACAGAGATCATATTTTGCATCATATAGTGACATAGTGATTACTCGCATTGTACTTTCACTGTTATTACCTCATTTACCTGTTTCACCTTATTATAATATTATTGCTATTGTGTTGCTCTGACGACCTGAGTATACATGCTCAGATCCCGTGGAAGGACCAGCACAGGAGACGGACCTATCTTTCGAGTTCACGGAGATCTAGTCTGGTGTACTTTCTTTCTTTATTGCTTTCCATAAAAGAGATCGTGAAATTGAACTTGGTTAGTAACTGTTTTTGTTATTTGTAATTTGTGAACAATGGATTTTAATGTAATACTTTAGTGATGTAATTCCTTTACTACTGTGCTTTATTTACTGATTACCATGTAATGCTAGAAACCGAAGTGTGACTACAGCGGGATTATTCCTTGACCGTAGGAGCATGGCTGGCCTAGTCATCCCTCGTTTTCCGTATTTTGGGAAGCGGGGCGTGACATGGTTTAGTTGGTATCAGAGCCGTGTTTAGTATCAAGGGATAACATTAACTACACTGTATTACGTTATTTTCGTTTCATTACTCTTGATTTTCATCTTTGAATCTGATCTTATCCTTTTGAATCTTCCAGCGATATGACGTCCCCGAATGACCCTTCCTCGGACTCCAGCTCTCAGGACCGCACGGAAAGAATACTTAGTGCACTGACCTCTCTCGCGGAAGCTCAGGAGAGGAAGACAGACTTACTCGCTGAGGGACTCAGGGCGATTACCGCCACAGGAGGACCCTCCGCATTCATTACCGCCCCCGAGGGCGCTACCCCACCAATCTATCATGCTAGGGCTGGTACCGTATCAGACTTCCGACGGTTGCATCCAGCCGCATTCACGGGGCTAGCTGAACCCCTTGAGGCCGAGCAATGGCTGGTGAACATGGAGAACTTACTGACAGCCGCCAGGCTTCCAGAGGAAGATAGGGAGGATGTGATAAAGATCCAATTGGAAGATGAAACCCGAACATGGTGGTCAGTGGAAGAAAGCAGGCTAGACGGGCCAATTGAATGGGGCAAATTTAAGAAGTGCTTCCTAGATCATTATTTTCCTTCCACAGCCAAGGCAGAAATGGAGGAAAGGTTTATTCTTTTGAAGCAGAATGGACGCCCGGTGGACGTATATGCGGCAGAGTTCAACCGTCTGAGCCGTTTTGCTCCATACATGGTCGTCTCAGAGGCCACCAGGGCCAGACGCTTCCTACAGGGGCTAGATTTCGAGTTGCAGCAGTTGATTGCATCATTGGATTTGCAGACTTTCGCATAGGTACTCAACGCGGCGAGAGTTCAGGAGCAATTGATCAACAAGTTCAGGAGACCCCCAGTCGTTCCAGCACGTACCCACGCACCTTCTCGAGGAGCCATACCGGTTCACAGGCCTGGAATGACATAAATGAAGCGCCCGTTCATACCACAGCATCGCCCCCAGAGACAGAACGTAGTTTGCGGCTACTGCGGTAGAGGTGGGCATACCTAGAAGGACCGTCGTCGTGCCAAGGGACAGTGCTTGATTTGCCGATCCAGTCAGCACAGGATTAGTGGTTGCCCTGAGCGAGCAGAGATACCGGGAGGTTCTGGACCGTCGCAACAGAGGCCACAGGAGTAGAGGCAACCCTTTACAGGTCGCGGTCAGGGACGGGCTTTCACCTTGACCGCCGAGCAGGCAGAGGCGTCAGGAGACGTTGTTACAGGTACTCTACTCGTATATTCCTTGCCAGCTAGAGTACTATTTGATTCTGGAGCATCGCACTGTTTCTTGTCTGAGCATTTCACTGATACACACTCCATACCACATGAACCACTAACCAAGGGATGGGAAATACATACGGGTAATGGCATTATAATATTTAGTCGAGAATGTAGATCATGTCCGGTTGTAGTGTGTGGCAGGGAATTCTATGCGAATTTCCTTCTGATTGGGACAGGCAGTTACGGCGCAATTCTCGGGATGGATTGGATGAGCACTTTCCATGCAGTTATCGATTGTCGTGCAAGGAATGTGATCTTCCGCATTCCCAATCACCCGGAGTTTATTTTCGAGGGCGGAAGCGAATCTTTGGAGCCAGCCAAGTACAGAGCCAAGCCCAAGGAGCTGACAGCTATGGAGATTGATGAGAGCCCAGTCCCAGAAATTGTTCGGGACTTTCTGGACGTATTTCCTGAAGATCTACCAGGTCTACCACCTCCTCGAATCTTGGAGTTCTTGATCGATTTGACTCCAGGTACGGCCCCAGTATCCAAGGCCCCATACAGAATGGCACTAGTTGAGTTGGCGGAATTGAAGAAGCAAATTGAAGAGCTATTGGAGAAGGGATTTATTCGGCCGAGCGCTTCACCGTGGGGTGCACCAGTTCTGTTAGTAAAGAAGAAGGATGGATCGCTGCGAATGTGTATAGATTATCGGGAGCTGAACAAGGTCACAATAAAAAACAAGTACCCAATCCCGCGCATTGACGACTTGTTCGATCAGCTAAGTGGAGCCAAGGTATTCTCGAAGTTGGATCTCCGTTCTGGATATCACCAAATCAGAGTAGCAGCCGAGGATGTATGCAAGACGGCTTTCAGGACCCGATACAGACATTACGAGTTTCTTGTGATGTCATTCGGTGTTACCAATGCCCCAGCGATATTCATGGATTTGATGAACAGAGTGTTCGCAAAGTACTTGGACACGTTTGTCGTTGTGTTTATCGACGACATACTTATCTACTCGAAGACCCGGGAAGAGCATGCTGAACATTTGCGCACGGTTCTACAAATTCTTCGGGAAGAGAAGCTGTATGCGAAGCAAAGCAAGTGTGAATTCTGGCTCGACAAGGTTCAGTTTTTGGGACATATTGTTTTAGGCGAAGGCATCTCGGTGGACTTGGCAAAGATAGAATCTGTCAGAGATTGGCCAACGCCGAAGTCAGTGGCCGAGATCAGGAGTTTTCTGGGATTGGCAGGTTATTATCGGAGATTCGTCCAAGACTTCTCAAGAATCGCTGAACCATTGACGAGGCTGACACAGAAGGACATACCGTTTACGTGGACAGAGGAGTGCACTCAGGCATTTGACACACTGAAGCAGAAGTTAACCACGGCGCCTATTCTTACAGTACCAGATGATTCCGGTGGTTTGGTGATACACAGTGATGCCTCAGGGAAGGGATTAGGCTGTGTTCTGATGCAGCACGGCCGAGTGGTTGCTTACGCCTCTCGACAACTGAGAAATCACGAGAAGAACTACCCTACGCATGACTTGGAGTTAGCTACGGTAGTCTTTGCGTTGAAAATTTGGAGGCACTATCTATTGGGCGAGAAAGTGGAGTTATACACGGATCATAAAAGTTTGAAGTACGTTTTCACTCAGAAGGAACTAAACATGAGGCAGCGCCGATGGCTAGAGCTGATGGCAGATTATGACTTGGACCTTCAGTATCACCCGGGGAAGGTGAATGTTGTACCAGATGCGCTCAGTCGCAAGCCAGCGGTCATGATGTTGACCGGTCAGAGGAAAATTATTGAGGAATTCCAGAGACTCGAGCTTGAAGTCGTTACGCCGAACGCACTCAGTCAACTTTGGCAACTACAGGTGCAATCTTCCCTGGTGGATCGCATCAAGATTGCACAAGCGGATGATCCCCGATTGCAAAAGTTCAGAGCGCAAGTGGAAGCCGGGCTGAGAACGGACTTGATTATACATGAAGATGGCTCTCTGAGATTCGGTAGCAGACTCTGCGTACCCAAGGGAGATGTCCGAGAAGAAGAACTGGCTGAAGCGCATAGTTCAGCTTATTCTGTGCATCCGGGAGGTACAAAAATGTATCAGGACCTAAAGCAACACTTTTGGTGGAACAGAATGAAGCGGGAAATTGCGAGGTTCGTATCCAGGTGCTTGGTATGCCAGCAGGTGAAGGCAGAGCATCAGAGGACAGCGGGATTTTTACAACCACTGCCGATACCAGAATGGAAGTGGGAGCACATTACCATGGATTTTGTGACGGCCTTACCATGGAGCCCTAGGGGCAATAACGCCATTTGGGTTATCGTCGATCGCCTCACGAAAGCTGCACACTTCATACCATTCCGAGTGGGACAGTCGACAGAGTCACTGGCAGAGAGATATATGCAGGAGATTGTACGACTTCACGGTGTTCCAGTCAGCATTGTGTCAGACCGGGACACCAGATTCTTGTCGCACTTTTGGAGGAGCTTACAGGAGAACTTGGGTACCCGCATCAAATTCAGCACAACTTATCACCCGCAGACGGATGGACAATCCGAGCGTACGATTCAGACGCTCGAGGATATGTTGAGAGCCTGTATGTTGGACTTTCAGGGTTCTTGGGAGGACCATCTGCATCTAGTCGAGTTCTCTTATAACAATAGTTATCAGGCTAGTATTCAGATGGCTCCTTTTGAAGCACTTTACGGGCGGAAGTGTCGATCCCCAGTATGTTGGGATGATGTGGGAGAACGAAGATTACTGGGCCCCAAACTCATTGTTCAGACAGTCGACAAGGTCCAAATGATCAGGCAGCGGATTAAGACGGCTCAAGATCGACAGAAGAGTTGGGCAGATACCAGCAGGAGGGCACTAGAATTCGAAGTCGGAGATCACGTGTTCTTGAAGATTTCCCCTACCCATGGAGTTATCAGGTTCGGAGGTCGGGGAAAGCTTAGTCCCCGTTTTATCGGACCTTTTGAGGTGCTAGAGCGAGTAGGAGAAGTGGCCTACCGACTTGCCTTGCCTCCATCGCTAGCTGGTGTACACAATACCTTCCACGTGTCACAGTTGCGTCGTTATGTTCGAGATGAGAACCATGTCCTCGACTATTCAGAGCTAGTTTTGGGTACCGATCTATCATACGAGGAGCAGCCCACTATCATCCTCGACCGCAGAGAGAAAGTGCTGAAGAACAAGGTCATTCTGTTAGTCCGAGTGTCTTGGGGCGGTCGTTCCCCAGGAGAATCCACCTGGAAGCGGGAGGAAGAAATCCGTGATCGTTATCCACATCTCTTTGTCTAGTACCTTGTTTCATTGTATCCTTGTTAAATTTTGAGGACGAAATTTTTTATAAGGGGGATATGATGTAAATCCCCGTTCCCCATCTATAAAATTTTCCTATATTTTCCTAGTCCCGATTGTTTCCTAATTTTTCCTCGTATTTTTCGTTTGTAATTGGTTACTCAAGTTTCAATATTTAGATTAATCAAAACCCAAAACTTAAGACCAAAACCCAAACCAAATATATCATTTCCTTTTTAGAAAATCCCAGCCCATTCCTTTCTTAAAGAAAATATATTCCTTGAATTTTAACCCTCAGCCCAAACTCCTTTCAAATGAATAAATTATTTCTTTACCTCGGCCCAGCCCGTCCCCTCCTCAGCCCACTATAAAAAATTTAAGGGAATTAAACAATTAATTTAAACTTTCCCAGCCCAGCCCGTCTCCAAGCCCAACTCCCTCCTGACCCGACCCGACCCGCCTCTACTCCCTTCTTCTTCCCCAACGGTAACTTTTCCCCGACCCACTCCATTCGCCGCACCTCACGCCCACGCCCACGCTCACGCCTTGCCGTTACTCCTTCGCGATCCCCTCAATCTCCTCCCCTCGTCTCCCCTATCTCCCTCACACCCTCACTTCTCTCTCACTTTCAAAATTCCTCACCTCTCTCTCTCTCGAAAACCCACTAACCCACTGCACTCGACTCCCTCCGACGACGACGAACCTCCTTGTCGACCCCTCATTCATCATCCCTCGCTTCTCCTCCACCCACAGAACCCTCCTCCATCTTCCTCCACCAACCTAGAACCCATACACACCCAACCCTGTACTCCCGAGCTTCACCTGCACCCATTCGACCACTACCGTACACCCTCACGCCGGCGATCCCCCATCACGTCGTCGACCTCTACACTCTCTCCTCCTCAGCCTCATCTCGCTCACGACAACACCCGAGCCCCTACTCTCTCTCTCTCTCCAAAAATACCAAAACCCAAGAACCTACACACACAACCCGACACCCTGTTGCTCATCGCCGGAGCGCCGCCGCCGACCGTCGTCGACCCCAGCGCACTCGCAGAGGACCACTGAGCACCCCCTCAGCTTCCATTGACCGTGCAACGGCTCCGGGCAGCACCGACGTCAAATCCGTATCGCGAGCCGAGGCCGTGCAAACCAATCCACACCGTTCGACGCGCGTTCATGACGTTACCGCCGCCGTACATCCACGAAATATTTCCAGGCAAGTACTTTACTTGCTACATGCTAATTTACCCGTGTTACAAACTCAAACATATATGTTATGAAATTCCATTTCCCGATAAAATTAAACGACGTACGTGTTCGATGCATGATCCCAATGAAAATACTTACCTAATTTGACGGAATTAGATTGTCTGTGCTGGCCCATGTAGTGATGAATATCCTGTAGAAATCTCACTGGAAAATACGATTGTTAGTGACTAAAATGAATACCCCCAAATATACCTGTAAAACTAGAAATTTCACGTATCTGAAAATTGTTAAAATTCCCATAAATTATGTACATATTGAAATGGTGTGTTCGAGAGCTTAAATAGAAGCCGACTCGACGAACTATAACCCTATGTAAGTTTCTAATGGTTTCTGTACTGAAACTGTGACGATATTTGGATCGGAGTGCGGCTCTGGACTGCAGTCCAGAGCGACTCTGATTATTATTTACTGTCCCATAATACGTGCCACTTTGTTTCCTGAATTTGTATGTTATGGAACTCTGCAGAGTATTAAATGTGAATCCGTTAGCTAAACAACACAAGTGGTTTCATTCCGTTTCATGGTCGTTTGCTATTTAATTTGTAAATAAAAAGGGCAGAACGTATAACAGTCCAGAACAGATTCAAAAGTGACATATTAATGTTAAACAGTGTATAACTTTCGACGTACAGACGCGATTGAGGATCCGTCTTTGCGTTGAATACCACATTATAAACCCTTGATTTTATTCAACAGTAGTGTCGCTAAATTCTGAACCCAACTGGATGAAATACGTTTCGCGAAACGGACGTTCAGTTCAGAAACTGAATTTCCAGCCGCAAGCACTTAAAATGAAACAGCTGTATCTTGAATATCGGGAACCCGATCGAACTGAAACTAATTTTGATGAACTACTGACAGAGTGTGCTAGTTATTATATTTGTATTACTTTGTTGAATTCCGAACATATGAATTTATGCAAATTTTTTAAGTTAATGACGTGCATATTGGTTCATAACATACTTGACTTGTTAAGGGCATACATACACATATCTTACCCCATTTGCCATATACATAGTGTTAGTGCGTGTTCGTTGTCAGTAGACATTGCATTATCGTACGTGATTGATGTTGGTTTAGGAGTGACGAGTACACCAATGGAAAGTGAACATTCGTGACAGTGATTGATACAGTGAACAGTGATAAAACCGTGCCATTGGTATACTTGTACACGACTAAATCAAGATCATAAATAGTGTAAACCTGGAAATAAAGGGGAAATCGAAGTGGAAAGAGAATCGTATTTAGCGGGACCGTGTTTTATAGGATGATCATTCGAGCAACGATATATATATTAGGTAGGATCTAGCGATCCGGCTGACAGGGTTATGTCCCGGGCATGTGGGCCGTTGTCTCGGGAATGTACGAGACTCCTGTTAAACATGATCCTCCTTTCTACTATATGATTTCAAACATGACCTAGAGACCGATAGGGACACAGATCATATTTTGCATCATATAGTGACATAGTGATTACTCGCATTGTACTTTCACTGTTATTACCTCATTTACCTGTTTCACCTTATTATAATAATATTGCTATTGTGTCGCTCTGACGACCTGAGTATGCATGCTCAGATCCCGTGGAAGGACCAGCGCAGGAGACGGACCTATCTTTCGAGTTCACGGAGATCTAGTCTGGTGTACTTTCTTTCTTTATTGCTTTCCATAAAAGAGATCGTGAAATTGAACTTGGTTAGTAACTGTTCTTGTTATTTGTAAATTGTGAACAATGGATTTTAATGTAATAATTTAGTGATGTAATTCCTTTACTACTGTGCTTATTTACTGATTACCATGTAATGCTAGAAGCCGAAGTGTGACTACGGCAGGATTATTCCTTGATCGTAGGAGCATGGCTAGCCTAGTCATCCCTCGTTTTCCGTATTTTGGGAAGCGGGGCGTGACAGGTCAGGTCAGGAGTGGGCTGTCGGGCCTCCCGGGGGGCTCCCTCCTATGGTTTCGTCGGGACGCGTCCCCGGGTTGTCAGCTGTCTTTTCTGTCAGCGAATCAGGGCGAGATCTTTGCATTTAAGGAAGGTGCGCCGGTTCGTGCGTCCTGCCACTGAAGCGATGGTCCACGTGTCAAGCGTCGGTTGGCCGACGCGACGTGTGCAGACCTGCAACGTCTGATGGGGTGCGGTCTAGTGTGGGAACGATACGTGGAGCGATCGGAGCCGTTGGACACGTGGAGGCGTTTTGCCGGAAGATGAAGGGCACTGTTGGATGAGATCGTTTGCGGTGATAAGTAGGGATGGGACCCACTCCAGGGCCTCTACTCTTTCAAATTTCCCTTCTTCTAAGTCTTGGCTGCTCGGCGCTCTTCTCCTTCCTTCTGCTTTCGTTTCCCGAGGATCCATCTTCTTTAGGTTAGATGTCTTCTTTCAGGGAATCTGTAGATGTCGTAGGAGTAGGTTCCTTTCGTCGAGCCTGAGTCTTCTCGGGCAGTAGGGATCGGACCCTCTTCTCGGGATCGCGCGGCGGGGGCAGCCCCCAGGGAGGAGGTGGTAGATGCCGCCCCCGGCGCCTCGTGTTGGGTGAGGCATGAGGATGAGCTTGCCAGTGCTCGAGCTCGCTTCTACATCCCCTCGTGTTATGCGCTTCGCCTGGCCAAGGAGGGAGAGAGGGCAGACTAAGTACGGGATAGGGAGATCGCCCTGTACTTGGAAGCTTTCTGGGGTGGAATGTGCCTGCTTTTCTCTCCCGAGGTCGTCGAAGCGCTGAACTTCTTCAGGTTAGCCCCCGGCCAGTTAGTGCCGAACTCATGGAGGACTCTCCTCGGGTTCCAGATCTGCCTGTAGTTACAGGCGGTTCCTTTCAGCCTCTCCCTCCTCGATTCTTCCCTCGTTTTCAAAAGTCATCCCGGGGGTCGAGCAGGCGACCCGAGGTGGGTCTACCTCTCTTTTAGAAAACGGCCGGGGGTGCCGCCGGGATAAGGGTTATGGCTCTGCTTTATACCATTCACGACTGGAAGAAGAAGTTCTTCTTCGTTTCCCCTCCCGAGGGCGAGGACTGGCCCGTGCCTTCCAAGCGGTCGAGGGAAAAATGCTTCCCGGGGAACCAATCTAATGACCCCGCCGCGGTGAGAGTGGCGTCGTGGGAGCCCATCCCCCGATCTGACGTGCTGATGTCTGAGAGGGTCCTGAGTTGGGCCGGGCTCAATCCCGTTGAGTTCGTCGGTAAGTTAGGCTTTCCTTTTGGCTTGTATATTGCTTGTGGCGCTGACTTCTTTGCATTCGTTTTTGTGCAAGACCCATGGATATGGACTCGCTCAAAGCTTCCATGCGCCAGCCGAGGAAGGTCACGAAGGCTGGGGGCGCCAGCTCTTCTCGTGCGAAGCCTGCCCCGGCCCCCTCTTCTTCGGTGGTCGCGTCTCGTGAGCGTTCGGGGGCGGATCTCGCCCCGGGTTCTAGCAGAGTGTCGGGCCGGAAGCGGGCTCAGATTCAGGAGGACCCAGTCTCGAAGGAGGAGATCGACTCTCTTTCGGAGCCGCTCAAGAGGATCTCCTGGAGATCTTCCCGGGGCCCGTCCTCGCCGATCATGGTGGAGGAAGGGGGCTTCCGGTTCGCAGTGCCTTCGGGGCTATCCATCACGGATAACCTTCTGCATGAAATAGAGGCATCGGCCGGGGGTAGAGTCCTCGAGGGGACCATCAGGGCTCAGTTGGCGTCCATCGCCCAGGAGTCCGTGCAGGTAAGTGTTTGGTTTTTTATGAGACTCGGTGCCTCCTTCGTTTTTCTGATCTCTTTCCTATCTTTCAGGTTCTCCAACACATTGCCCTTGCCTTACGCATGGAGGCCGAGGTGATAACCCTGGCGATGAGGGCTGCGGGCCAGCTCGCCTCGCTGGAAGAGAGCTCCAAGCGGAAGCTGGAAGCGGTGATGGCGAGGGTTGCCGCCCTGGAGGGTGAGGTGGAGGCCAGGAAACGGGAGGTCGCCCGGTACCGCGAGGCCGCCGAGACTGCCGAGGCCAAGCTTGAGGACGCTCAGGTGTTCGCCGACAACCTGAAGAAGACGGTGAAGACTTTTCGGAAGGAGCTGGGGGCAGCGGCCGAGTCGGCGAGGTCGGCCGACCTAAGAGCGGTGAAGTTGGCCGACCTCTCAGCGGAGAAGGCGGTGGAAGGCTACAAGAAGTCGAAGGACTTCTATGATGACCTGTCCGTGGCCACAACCCGCATCTGGTATGAGGCCCTCGACGCCGTTAAGGCCAGGATACCGGAGTTCGCCGATGGAGACCTCCGGGCCGAATATCCCCTCGTGGACGCCGATGAGCAGGAGGAAGAGATTCATGACGAGGAGGTCTCCGACGACCCTGCTCATCTCGCGGTGGATGTTGAGGACCCTGAAATTGCGCCTGGCCCCGAGGCCTAAAGCCCCCGCCTTCTTCCTCCTTTTATTTTGTTGCTTTTGGAATTTTGTAAGCCTCCGGGCATTTTTTAAGGCTGGGGAGCCCAAATACCCTTTGTAAAGTCTTTGCCTTTGGTAGTAATAAAAAATTTTCTTTGGTTTCATCGGTTTGCACTTTATCTTCTGTTTGTGAAGAATGCTTGTAAAATATATCTGCTTGCACTGTTGGGCTTCCAGGTCAGGTCGGCCATCTTTCTAGCGATCGTTCGTCGAGTTGATTTCGATCACTTGCCAAGCGTGCCAAGCGCTGCTGAGAAGGAGGCATCTCCATGGCCCCGAAGTCGAGGGGGGATTGCTTAGACTTGGATAGACCTGATGCCCCTTGTTGGGGCCTCGGATTCTCTGCATGTGATGGGCAGAGGGCTATTCGCCGTATTTGTGCCTAGCATGAATGGGAAGCTGCTCGGTTGCCCCACGGTGGGGGCCTTTTGACTTCCGGCAATGCGAGCAATGACCACTAGCCGGGTATGGTCAAGCGAGGGTCGGGCTCGACCGCCTCTGGAAGGACTTTGGATCCTTAGGTTCGGAGGGGCTGTAAGAAGCCCACTAAGGATGGCCGGGCAGTGAAGCTGCGCGGTCGTCTCTTGGTGAGGGCTTTGATCTCTGGCGTCGCGGGTAGGAAACTACGAGCCTGGGATGACTGAGCGGGGCAGCCGCTCGGATGCCTCTTGCGAGGGCTTCAATCCCTGGAGTCATGGGTAGGGAGCCACCAGTCGGAGATGACCGAGGAGGTAAATGCTCGGTTGCCTCTTGCGAGGGCTTTGATCCTTAGCATTGGAGGGGCTGTAGGAAGCCCACTAAGGATGACCGGGCAGTGAAGCTGCGCGGTCGCCTCTTGGCGAGGGCTTTGATCTCTGGCGTCAAGGGTAAGCAACTACCAGCCTGGGATGACCGAGCGGGACAGCCGCTCAAATGCCTCTTGCGAGGGCTTCAATCCCTGGCGTCATGGGTAGGGAGCTACCAGCCGGAGATGACCGAGTAGGGTAGCTGCTCGGTTGCCTATTGCGAGGGCTTTGATCCTTAGCGTTAGAGGGGCTGTAGGAAGCCCACTAAGGATGACCGGGCAGTGAAGCTGCGCGGTCGCCTCTTGGCGAGGGCTTTGATCTCTGGCGTCGAGGGTAGGCAACTATCAGCCTGGGATGACCGAGCGGGGCGGCCGCTCGGATGCCTCTTGCAAGGGCTTCGACCCCTGGCATCATGGGTAGGGAGCTACCAGCCGGAGATGACCGAGCAAAGTAGTTGCTTGGTTGCCTCTTGCGAAGGCTTTGATCTTTCAGGATGGGGACCGAGCAGGGTTACTTCCCAGTGCCTATTGGTGAGGACTTTGATCCCTGTCGGTTGTGGTAGGAAGCTACCGGCCGGGGATAGCCGAGCAAGGACCCGACTGCTTCTGGGAGGACTTTAGTCCTTAGCGCAGGAGGGGCTGTAAGAAGCCTACCAAGGACCCTTGGCCGGGCAGGGTTACTGCACGGTGCTTCTTGGTGAGGGCTTTTGTCCTGAAGGATAGCCGAGCGAGGGATCCTCGGGCTCGACTGCCTCTGCGAGGGCTTTCGATCCCTGTCGGTCGTGGTAGGAAGCTACCAGCCGGGGATAGCCGAGCAGGGTAGCTGTTGAGCTGCCTCTAAGGAGGACTTGGATTCTTAGCGTTGGAGGGGCCGCAGGAGGCCCGCTAAGGATAGCCGGGCAGTGAAGCTGCGCGGCTGCCTCTTGGCGAGGGCTTTGATCCCTGGCGTTGCGAGTAGGGAAGCTACCGGCCAGGGATAGCCGAGCAGGGTAGCCGCTCGGCTAATCCTTCATGAGGTTTTGCCTGACCATCCAGTTGCAGGTATGGGGAATAGGAACGGCCGCGATGACCGCACGCGTAGCACGCGCATTGAAGGTGGGGGGAGGCGAAGCGCCAGGGTCGTGTCGTTTCGATTCCGCCAGAGAAGGCTCGATGATCGCCGCGTGGCAGCGACTCTTTGGGCGAAAGTGGGCGACTGTTGAGCTCCGTTGGGACGCAGTGGGCTATATAAGGCTGAAGGAGCACTGGTTCTTCCTTTCTTCGTAGACAGATCGTTGAGAATGCAGGAATTCCCCTTTACCATCCCCGAAATCATCCACTTCGATGACGTATATCTCTATGACCAGAACTGCACCGAGGACACGGTGCAGTTGGTCTACGGGAGCATCGAAGACCACTTCGGTCGGTTGCTCCCCCGGCGCTCCTCCCTGCTGCAGCTGCTGATGTACTCCATCTGGAGGGCGTCGCCGGGGCTTTACAACCCCTTGTCCGAACAGATCTATGACGAGGCCGTGGGTAAGCTGCGGTCTCTGATGCGCTTCGGCCTGATCTCCGCGAATTGGCTGGCTCGCTCAGAGGCATTCATCCGTGAGTGCTACGAACTGAGGCTCGGGGTCAACGCGTGCAGTGGGAATCGAGGGCTGAAGCTGGATCTCGCGAGGCCTCGGCTGGCGGAGATCTTCACCGAGTACCATGACCAGTGCTCTCTGTACCCCCTTCCCCCGCTGTTGTAATTTTCTTTTTCTTTTTGTATGTATGGCTGAGGAGCCCATAATACTTTTTTGAATAAACAAGATCTTTCCTTCTTTTTCGCAATGTTCCATTGATCTTTATTAAATTAACAACAGACCCTAGGAAGAGTTTACATTGCCTTAAAAGAAAAGTACATGTTAATATATGACCTTATTAGCGTGGCCCGAGCTCCCCGGAGGCTTGTTGGGCTCCATGCTCAGCACCGAGTACGGGGCTCCCTGAACGCCGGACTGGTCATTTGCCGAAACGAGCATGATCTGGCCGATGGTCATCTCGGCGGGGGGAGGACGCTGCTCCTGCTCGCGGTCGGCCTGCCGTTTGTCCCTCAAGTAGGAGGCGAGGTGCCCCGATCGGATGAGCTCCTCGATGTAGTCCCGGAGCTGCTTACAATCCTCCGTGGCGTGGCCTAGCATTCGGTGGAAGGCGCGGTAAAGGCCCCGGGTTCGCTTCGAGGCCTGACGCGTAATTGGAAGGAACTTGAAGAACCCCTTGCTCTAGGCCTCCTCTAGCAACGCTGCGAGGGAGACATTGAGTGGGGTGTATTCCTGGAACTTCAGGTGATAGGGCTGCTGACGCTCCGACCTTTCTTCTCGAGCCCTCTTTTTCTGGTCGGACCAGTCTGCTCGAGGGAGGTTCGCGTTCACCTCGGATTCTAGTTGGACCTCGCGCTCGGTCCACGCTTCGACCTCGGCCATGGTCTTAGGCTGTTCCAACGCAAAGGAGCGCAACCACTCCTTGTTCCTGAGGCCAGATCCGAGCGCCATGATGACGGTCTCGTCCTGGTGCTCGGGGACCTTAAGGAGGGCGTTGTAGAAGCGGGTGATGTAAGCTTTGAATGTCTCCTTGCCCCTCTCTTAATTGTGAAGAGGTAGTCGACCGTGCTTTTCTGCCAACGGTTCCCGACGAAATGTCCTAGGAACTGAGTGGCCGGCTCGTCAAAGGTCGAGATTGAGCGAGGCTCGAGTCCTCAGAACCAGTCCCGACCAGAGCGAGTGAGGGTGGCTGGGAAGGCCCTGCACTGGGCGGCGTCGGAATGGTCCTGGAAGCTCATCCCCGTGGTGAAAGCGTCCAAATGGTCTTTCGGGTCGGTTTTCCCGTCAAACAGAGAGACCTTCAGGGTTTTATTGCGCGAGGAGACATGGACATCGAGCAGTTCCTCGGTAAACGACTTGGTGAGCGAGTCGGCGGCGTACTTATCCTCGTCGCCCTAGAGCTGTCCTCCCCGGCGCATGCCCTCGATCTTCTTTTCGAGGGCGTCGAGACGGACATGGTACCCCAAGGATTCGTCTCCTGGTGATCCCTGGCTTCTTCTGTGGGAGATCCACGTCTGGGCGCGGCCCCGGTTCCTCTCGATGAGGTTCCTTAGATCCCCGGGCGAGGTGGCCCTCGAGCCGTCGTGGCGGGTCTCCTCTGTGCGATCCCGTCAGGGGACGGGGCGTCGATCATGCCTAGCGATAGGCGAGGTGACCGAAATCTCCTCAGGGAGGTAAGGGTCGCGAGGAGGTTCGAGGTGAGGTGCTTTGGCGACGGATCCCGGTGTGGAGCCGTGGGGCACCCAGTGGGCCTCGGGGAGTATCGGCCCGTGAGATCCGTGGCTAGGGGTCGTAGCTTGCCGGTGGTCAGCCATGCCGGCAAGGGAGGAGCTTTCTGGAGGCGGAGGAGCGGCGATCTGGGGCCCTGGCCCGGCCGTTTGAACGCGGATGAGCGCCTCCATAAGAGACTGCAGCCGATCTATTCGGCTGGTGAGGGCGTTGACGATGGTCGCCTGGGGAGGTTCATCCGCACCTCCGGTGAGGGGGAGGCGGCGGCTGGTACCCGGATCTTCAGGGTGACCACTTGCCATGCGTGGGAGATCGAAAAATCAACTTTGTGTTTTGTGGAGTTTCTTTCCCACAGACAGCGCCAACTGATGGAGGTCCTTTTCGGGTCTCCGTCAGATGTTTTCTTCCGTCGATCTCCCGGTGGATTTTGAAGGTGATCTCCTGTTGCGTGTGGGTCTCAATGGGTTTTGAGGAGATTGATGATTTGAGGAGTTTAGCGCCGAGTACCTGCAAAGAAGTCCCGGAGTGGTTTGGTACCACCGAGGACCCTCCGATGATTAAGTTAGCACTAGATCCGAGCAGAGTAATGGCTAAGTGGAATAAAAAAATGGCTTCCTTGACCCCTCTGTGATGGGGGTTTATATAGCGGCGGCAGCACGCAGCAGCAGACGCGAGAATCTCGCCGGCAGTTACGCTCCCGACGTCACGCCCGCATAAAGAGCAGATCGCCCATTAATGGGGATCGTGATGGCGTGGAACGTGGGATGTTGCTGGTGGAGAATCCGCGCATGGCGAGATTTGCGGGACGGCGGTTACGCCTGTGGGTGGTGGAGCTGGTAGGAGGACCGAGGAAGATGGCCTCGGCTGGGGAGCTCGGGGACGAGTGGGGGGGGCGAGGAGTCTTGGTCCGGTGGCAGCTCGGGGCGAGCTGAGAGGCCGAGGAGGCCAAGTTGCAGTGGGATCTGAGGAGAGCCAGCTTTGTGCTTGCAGTTCGGGCATAAGGGTGACCTGGTCGGCTCCATGGTGGCTCTCTCTTCTGGGTTCTGGAACACGTCATCTGCCACGTGTCGTGATTATAGAGATCGCCAGTATTGAGCATCATCAACTACCATTAATGTAGTTTCTTATTTCTTTTTGTTTCTTCTGATTTCATTCACACCCCCTCACTTTCATTCCTTCATTCTATGTACTGGTATTTTGCAAATACGATGCACGTTAATGTATAATTAATATTGTAATGTTTAAATAAAGGGGTGTGCTCTAGTGTAAACCGCCTCCCTTTTTAAAAACCGAGAACTCTCGATCTACGGCATATCTGAACGATCCGAATCGTTCAAATTGATTAACCTACTGTAATACCCCAGAGCAGTGCGGTCTTCAGATACCATGGTGATCTGCTCTGTCCACATTCAGTACGGTCTGTTGTGGACATATGGTGATCTGAGTGTGGAACCGTTTCAGAATAATGGGATCGGGTCCCTAAAGCATATTCCGAAAGAGAAACGTATTGCATTATAAAAGTAATGATGCAACTCTCAATTACGGAGGCGTCTTTTTGATGAACCGACACTTCGGAGTTTGAAGTGTTGGGTTGCTAGGCATCTCTAGTAGGGTTTAAAGCGCGGCATAAGCGATAATTTTAAAAATTTAGAGAGCATTAATATACCCAAACAAAGAATCAAACCGAACTACTAAACTTGTCACTAAACTAGTAAGCTAAAAATAGAGTTGGCGGACTACAATCTTGTAGCGCGTTGGCCACCTTTCCTCAGACTCCACGTTGTCTACACGAAATCCGGAACAAGCTTGCTCAATAATTTCCTCGCCGAAGATGATCCACCTTGAGATAACCCCAACATAAGTTTTAGTTTCAAATTGATCTCATCAAAATGAAGCAACTCACTAATTAAACTTGCTAAAAATGATTAGTAGGAGATGTAGAATAATTAGCTCGCTTAATTTTTCCCTTTTCTTTTTCCATTCCTCACTTGAAGAAAATCAAGAGGAAGAAGAAGAACCATCGAGGAGATGATGAAAGAATGAAGAAGAGATAAGGTTGAATATTAGAACAAAACAAAAAAGAGTCATAATAAAATGAGTCATCAATAAAACACCTCATGAATTGTGCAACCATCTTAAATCCACGACTCATTTTCATTCGTCCATATAATTCTCATACTCCCATCATTTATGTATCAACATACATGTCACAATATTTATATCATACACAAATATTATTAAAGAGAAGAAAATAATTAAGTGAGCATAATATTAGTTAATATATAAATATATCAATATATAAATTCATTTAATTATTAAATCAACACTTGATTTAATAATCCAACTATATCATATATACCGGCTAATATCAATATAACACCCAATTAAAATACGTGTATCAAATACACGTGTTTAATCGAACACTTACACGTATCCCTATACGTTCCCTACATCGTTTCGTATGTGCTGGAAAATCTCTGTGTGAGACTATAAATATTCGACAATACGTTGACAGTAGGTTAGGATCATATTCATAGCCCATAAACACATCAGCGGTACTAGCTGCACGTAACGGCTACCCAGTTATTGAACGAAAGAAGGTCAACGAGCAAGCTTATCTGAACCCTGCAAAGTCTATCAGTGATATTACCGTACAGTCCGGTCTCTTCGTCTAAGAGTATCACATATCGGGTATAGGATTTGGAATCTGTCAGACCTCAATAACTCGATAAGTTGTGCGACAGAGAACTCATAACCAACCGGAGATACAACTGATAGTACTTATCAGTTTATCTCCACTGCGATGGCCATCGACATGTGGTTATAGTCATGTCTTGCACAGCGCAACATCAACTCTCTATACTGAGAGAGATGAATCCTCTCGACTGCTCACTGCCTCCACGTGCTTCGGGACTATACCCAACAAAAACCCGTTTGCACGACTCTTTTGAGTCGTGGTAGGGTAGAAGTCTAAGTATAGTGTGAAAACATATGAGACATTAAGACGATCTCAGGTCTTAGGGACTACCCTGTACATATGTCACAAGAGAACTGCTACCTGACATTGGTATATTACCAACTAGGATTTCTCGGTGAGTCCGTCCAGTGTAACTCATCCAATGAGCACATGTATACAATTCTCGATGTCAAACACCAATAGCTGCAGGATCAGCTATCGCTCTCTAACCGGGTCAGGAAACGTACACACTAGTCTAAATTGGAGTACCGATGGCCAGTTTCGATATTCCTACGACTAGGGACATTTAAGGATGTGCTTATTGACTATCCAGGCCTAACTAGTATGATCTCCACCATCGTCCTGGTTGTCAAGCAAAATCCTAGGGTTTTTGTTTCATGTGTAAATAATACGTAATAATAAATAAAACGCATCACATGAAAAATAAAGACAAATCGGATAGCATGCTATCATCTAGAGTAAGATTGTTATCACGTATAGATCCTTTATCAATTACAATAATTGCCTTGAGGGCACTTATATCAAACATGAAGAACTCCATAGTTAAGCATGCTCGGTTAGGGAAATCCTAGGATGGGTGACCTCGTGGGAAATGGTCTCTTCTCGAGTCGGATTCACTATAAAGGACAAAACCATGTGAGTTCGTCTAGAGAGGATAATACCATCCATACTAGGGAGTTGGGGCGTGAAATTTATGGTGGCCCATGCAGGTCCCTCGGTAGTAGGTCCGGCTGGACGGTGAGCTGGTCCAACTGCTCCTGGTTAGGCTCGATCTCCTGAGGGTCCGGTCCTCCTGACGAACATTCCAAATAAAGAAATAGAAGGAATGTCGTCAACGAACTAACGCTCGGTAAGTCCCAAAAGAAGTAATGTGAAATGAAACTGGTAAATTGTACAGGTATATCCTTGTTAATCTAACATAGTTATTTGTAGCTTGGTACAGAAGTTATTTGTGTATACAAGAGGAGTCCATTTTACCCCGTGGACTATGGTAATACAAGGCCCCGTCAAAACCCACGGGACAACGGCACGAGAATTCATTTAGGTGTCTTTTAAGTGACCATCTCGTGCCACGTTAATACGTTCCGTACCAATCTACCCTGTTATCCCCGCGTAATGTATTGTATAGAGTATATTTATAAGTCTTGCTGAAACCATGGATACAAATCTTTAAGTAGTCAGGTTTAGGATGTAATCTTATATTCAAGTAGTCATGTCAAGTTATAACCATGGTTCGGTCAAGTCAAATCAAGTATTCATGTTTGATATTGCTATTTGAATTCAACTATTCAGGTTCAAGTTCATGTATTCTTGTTTGAATTTGAATTCAGGTTTGAAATGGACTCTGTCTGAGTCAAACACTTGTAACTGATTTAGATCCTGAATTAGGTTTGGGAGTCATCGGTAACTGCTGCACATGGACGGCAGGATTTGTGTCTTTTTCCAAGACAATTACCATTGATAACTCTGTTATGTTGTCTACCTTAAATAGGCAAGAACTCACTTTCTCCGGCTCCCTAGGGCTTAAGAGAATTGATCACGCTTAAACCTATATTTACTAAATTCCTTAAATATTGTTTTATATAACTCGAGAGAGTTTTATGAAAAAATATTATAGCATAGTTAAAAATAAACCTCGAGGGGTTATTTATATTATTAGGGTTTTCATGAGCATGAGTTTTAAGGATTTGAGGTACTTTAGTGATAAACAATTAATTTTGGAAGTTCATGGTATTTTATTGAAAAGAATTGTCTTTTAGTAACTTGATGGTATTTTATTAAACTTGGTCTTCTTTCATTTTTTGAAAAATGTAAGTTTATTATATTTTGAAACTATGGATTTGTAATTTTGATATAATTATTAAAAATTAAATTTCTTTCTTTATTTAGAAAATTCATTTTTTTCTTTCTTAAAAACTGTATTTAAAATCTTTCGAGACCGAATGCTCTGTGAGGAAGTTTGCATCTCGCTCTACTAGCCCAAGAATGTGCGATAATCCACACCATCTATTAGCGGGTTCCCTAAAGAGAGTTGTAGAGGCATAATCGCAAAGGAATCGAAATACTGTTTTAAAAGAAAACCGTTTTTTAAGTAAGTGGTATTTTAATGTAATATTTTTCTCGAAACAAAAATTCATACAAAATAAATATCGTGCTATGGAACTAAGTGTGTATGTGAGAGTTAGGTCGTTACCCCGTGATGTTTTTCTAAATGTATGTTTAAGCAAAACTAAAAAAATGATATTAAAGTTCATGGCATTTAAATGAAAAAGTTAAATTAAAGCTATTTTACATGATCTTCTTGATTTAAAATTTGTTCTAAATGTTAGTATTAAGATTACAAGGATTGTGTAAGAATTTGGATGAACAATATATAAGAAAAGGTGGAGTTTCTAGGATTTAGAAAAAAGATATCGGTATTAACTCCACTTATACCGAATTTGATTAAAAAGAATTTTAAAGAAGAGGAAGGGGGTTTGGGAGGAACTTACTATTTGATTATGTTAAGAAAAAGTAGAAGAACAGGAGAGTGTTGTCGCGGGAGCTCCGGATGTTGTTTCGATTCTTTGCCGAAAGTTGACCGCTTGCTAATTCCTCTTTATTCCACTTGTAATTAGAAATTTTTTGAGAGTTTTGGCTAGAAATTTCAGAATGGTATTGATCCAATATAGGAGATGGTATTTATAGTGTAGAATTAGGGTTTTGGAATTAAAATGGTGGATTAAAAAGCATTAAAATGTGGTTTAATTGTGAAATGAAGGGTCTCTATTTGATTGCAGGGAAATCAAACAGTGCAGGGGAGTTAGGGGTAGGGGAAGAGTCAAGTGTGCAGAACACGGGGCGATTTGGCCTCTTCACAGCCGTCCCCGCCGTCCCTTTGGGCTTTTCCGCCAGTCGATCTCGAGCATATGGCTTTGAAATTCGTGCCACAAGATAAAATCAGGGTTTACTCCATTTTCCACATGTTTGATTTCTGACTTTTCATTTTTTTGTGTATTGCACGTGCAAACTTTTGGGCTTCCAAAAAGTTAAAAAGAAAAATCAAAAAAAAATAATGTGTGTGATGGGGATCGAACACAGGGGCTACGTCACAGCAGTACAAGGGCTATACCAGTGAGCTACAAGTTGTTTCTTACTGTTATTTAACAAAATTAACTTATAACTCAAAATCAGGCTGTAAACTCATTTCGGTATATTAAACTGGAAAATTCCGTACAGTAAATGCAGAGTAGTTACATTCTAACCTCCTTATAAAAATTTCGTCCTCGAAATTTACATTTACATAGAGATTAATTTACAAATAAGTAAGGGTATCTTGCACGCATGTCTTCTTCTCGTTCCCAAGTTGATTCTCCTGGTGAATCTTTTCTCCACATCACTCGGACCAAGTTTACTTTCTTGTTCCGTAATGTCTTCACCTTTCGATCCAGGATCTCAACGGGTTGTTGCTCGTAAGTCAGATCACTCTGTACTGTATGCTCTGAGTGATCAAGTATGTGGCTGGGGTCGCTCATATATCGTCGTAGCTAGGATATATGGAACACGTTGTGCACTCCTTCCAATGAGGGTGGAAATGCTAACCGGTATGCCACTTCTCCAACTCGTTCGAGTATGTCGAACGGTCCTATGTATCTCGGACTTAGCTTGCCCCTCTTGCCAAAGCGGATCACTCCTCTGTTTGGAGAGATCTTTAAGAAAACATGGTCTCCAGGTTGGAACTTCAGATGTCGCTGCTTTGTATCAGCCCAATGTTTCTGTCGGTCTTGGGCTATGCGCATTCTTTCCCTGATCGTGCGAACTACGTCCACAGTTGCCATGATCATTTCTGGTCCAAGGAGTTCACGATCTCCGATGTCGTCCCAACTTAGCGGTGAACGACATTTCCGTCCGTAGAGTGCTGTGAATGGTGCTATTCCAATACTTGCTTGATAGCCGTGGTTGTATGAAAACTCCACAAGGTGTAGGTGATCTCCCCACGAACCTTCGAAGTCTAACATACAAGCTCTTAGCATGTCCTCCAGAATCTGAATGGTTCACTCAGACTGTCCGTCCGTTTGTGGATGGTAAGCCGTGCTGAAGTTTAAACTCGTTCCCAGGTTAGCTTGCAGACTCTGCCAAAATTATGATCAGAATCTAGTATCACGGTCGGAGACGATGCAAACTGGTACTCCATGTAATCTCACAATCTCCTGCATGAGTTTATGAGTATCAACTATAGTACATATTGAAGAGTTAAATCTTACTTTAGATTCATGTCACGTCCATGTACTTCTTTGCTAACGTCTCAGTAGATTGGCCAACTCAAAATGGAATAAAGTGAGCCGACTTGGTGAGTTGATCCACAATAACCCATACTGTGTCGTTACCCTTTGTGATGCGAGGAAGGATAATCCCAAAGTCCATGGTAATGTGTTGCCATTTCCATTCTAGAATTGGTAACGGCTGAAGTAGACCAGCAGTTCTGTGATATCCAGCCTTTACTTGCTGACACACTAAACAATTGGCTACGCTTCTGGCTACTTCACGCTTCATTCCATGGCACCAGTAGTATTGCCGTAAATCCTTGTACATTTTTGTACCACTGGGATATACAGAATAAGGAGAGCTGTGAGCTTCTTTCATCAACTCTTCTCGCACTAGGCCGTTTGGTACACACAATCGACTTCTATATCTCAAAGATCCGTCTTCGTGGATGATGAAGTCAGTTCGAAGTTCCACTTTCTACTTGTTCTCGGATCCTTTGTAGCTTGGCATCATTTGGTTGAGCTGCCCTGATTTGATTGACAATAGTGGACTGGACTTGTAAATTCATCAAATACGAAGTGTTACCTGGCATAACTACTTCGATTGCCAATCCGTGCAATTCCTGCTGTAACTTCCATTGAGCGGTGAGATTCATTGCTAAAGGCTGGCGGCTAAGTGCATCAGGAACTACGTTCACCTTCCCAGGATGATACTGTAGATTGATGTTGAAGTTTGCCATGAGTTCTAGCCATCTTCTCTGCCGCATGTTTAATTCCTTCTGAGTAAATACATACTTCAAACTCTTGTGGTCAGTGTATATATCCACTCGTTCTCCCAGAAGATAGTGACACCAAATCTTATGTGCGAAGATAACGACTGCCAACTCTAGATCATGTGTTGGATAGTTGCGCTCATGAACCTTCAGCTGTCTTGATGCAAAAGCCACAACTTTTCCATGCTGGTGTAGAACACATCCTAATCCTTTACCGGACGCATCGCAATACACAACAAATCCTCCAGATTGATCCGGTATTACGAGAATAGGAGCAGAAGTTAATCTTGACTTGAGATCTATAAAAACGTTTTCACATGCTTCTGACCACACGAATGCTTCATCTTTACGTGTGAGCTTGGTCAAGGGTGCTGCAATCTTCGAAAAGCCTTCAATGAATCATCGGTAGTATCCTGCTAATGCCAAGAAACTTCATATATCTTTCACTGTCTTCGGTGTCGGCCATTCACTGGCAGCTGACACCTTAGCTGGATCTACTGAGATTCCTTCGCCTGAAACGATATGTCCGAGAAATCTGACTTGATCTAGCCAAAATTCACACTTGCTGTACTTGGCGTAGAGCTGATGTTGTCGCAATGTCTCCATGACAATCCATAAATACTCGGCGTGTTCTTTCCGATCCTTTGAATACACCAGGATGTCGTCGACGAAAATAACAACAAACCTGTCTAAGTACTCTCGGAAAACTTGGTTCATCAGATTCATGAATATAGCAGGTGCATGGTCACTCCAAATGGTATTACGAGGTATTCATAATGACCATATCGAGTCCCAAACGCCGTCTTCGGAATGTCGGACTCTTTGACCTTCACCCGATAATAACCCGAATGAAAATATAGCTTCGAAAAAACACAAGACCCACTTAGCTGATCGAAAAGATCATCGATGCGCGGTAGTGGATACTTGTTTTTGATCGTCACTCTGTTCAGAGCTCAATAATCTACACACATCCTGTATGAACTTTCTTTCTTCTTCACAAGTAATACTGGAGATCCCCAACTTGAAGTACTGGGACGAATCCAACCTTTCTTCAGGAGTTCGTCCAACTGAATGTGGATCTCCTTCAATCCTTCTGGACTTAGCCGGTATGGAGCTTTGATTGCGCACCGGGTAGTAAATCAATGCTGAATTCAAGAGCTCGATCGGGAGGCAAACCTGATATATCTTCAGGGAATACATTCTCGAACTCTCAAACCACTTCGGGCTTTTCTTCTTCTGTTGGTAGAGAGAAAACTTCTGCATTCTTCGGTTTAGCCCGGTATCTTCCTGGCTCCAAAGTTCTATCTCCACTCTTGAAGTAGAAGATTGGGTGATCTGGTATCTTAAATACTACTCTCCTTTCACGGCAGTCAATCGTAGCATAGAAAACTCTCAGCCAGTCCATTCCCAACATAATATCGAAGTTTGGGATATCCAGTACTTTGAAATTCATGTAGAATTCTCATCCGCAAACTACAACTAGAGACTGATCAAATCTCATAGTTGCTTTCAAGACTCCATTCCTGGAACTGACATTCCAGCTTGAAATGAGTGGCTTCACGGGAATCACATACATTCTCACGAATCGTTGCAACATGAAGCAGTGTGACGCTCCAGTGTTGAACAGTGCGGGTGCAGAAAGGGTGGCTACTAGTATAGTACCTAAGTTGTGTGAGGTTGGTTTTAGATACAGGAATAATATAGTGATATACATGGATTGAAAAAAATGTGAAAGAATTGGGAATTACCAGTGATTACTTGGCCAGTGGCTTCGGTTTTCTCAACCGTCATTGTGAAAGCCTGACGTTTGGGTATATTCCTCCTTGCTGGAGGCACATTCCTCTGTCTTTGGGGCACGTTTCTCTGCCCTTGAGGAACATTTCTCTGTTCTTGGTGGAATTGACGAGGAGGCGGTGTAGGAGGTCCACGTAGAGGTGGTGCAGGTAGGGCTAGTCGGGGTGCAGGAGCCTGAATGGCTGGCCACTGCGGGATGGTGATTGCGGGTCTAGGTGCTGGAGCTAGGTTGAGTCGATATGGACATGCTCCTATGGCGTGAGTGGATGCGCCACAAACCACACACAGGCCATTAGCACGCCTGCATTCTTTCGCTAGGTGTCTATTCTTCTTGCAGTAGAAACAAAAGTCTGGACTGGATTGGTTAAATGATCCTCCCGGTCTCCTAGGTGCAAATGTCAGCCTAGAAAAGGCTCCTCCTGACATCTGTGCAGCAAGACGTTTGATTCCAGCTGTCTGGGGCTTACCCTTTTTCTTCACCACCGCTTCATAACGGCGAGCTTCCTTCAGGGCGAGTTCATGGGTCGGGTAATCGCCTGTGGCTAATGCCGCCTGAATCTCCGGGTCTAAGCCCTGTTGGAATCGTCTGGCCCGAATCTCATCAGTCGGGATGAGGTGTGCAGCGAACCTGCTAAGCATGGTAAACTCATCATCGTATTCATCCACAGACTTGACCCACATCGAGCTTTGTTGTAGATGAATGCACTGCTGTTCCATATCAAAATGGGCAGTCTCAGAGAAGTACTTCACATCGAACAAATCGTGAAATTTCTTCCACTCAATCGGTTGGGTGAGACGGCTTTCTTCAGTCTTCCACCAGACTCTGGCATTATCTGTTAGTTGCAGCATCGCAACTCTCACCCAGGCAATATCTGGCACTTGAGTTGCGGCCAGATCATCTTCAATCGATTGAGCCCATTCTTCCGCCTCTAATGGGCTCTCTTTTCCTGAGAAATGCTTTGGATGCAGTGCCTGGAATTGTTTAACTCCGGATGCCTCGGCTTCTGGGCGGTGCATGAGGATAGCAGTTTGCTACTGCTAACCCTCCAGAAGGCTCTTGATCGCCTTAAGCAGTACTATTTGCTCGTTAATGGGAGCTGCAACGGTAGGTGGTGGTGGTAGAGTAGGCAGTAGAGTGTTGCCATTGACGTTCGTGCTGGTGTTGTTGGGAGAATCCATGACTTCGATAGAAAAGGAATGGTTAGTGTTGAGGTTGAAAATTGTACCCCGGTTGACCAAGTCAAAGTCAAGGTTAACCCCAGGTCAAGTGGGCCTAAACCCAGGTCAAGTGGGCCAATGCCCGGGTCGAGCCCGAATATGAAGCCGCCGGCTCCCCCATGCCAAAATAAATTTTTTGTAATAAATAATTTTGGAGTATTTCTTTTATTTTATTTTATGAATGAATGTAAGAAAAATGGGCATAAAGCCAAATCTTGTAAATCCCATGGCTCATGTAAAAAAAAATGAGCACATGAGGCATGGGATGGGCAAAATGCCATTTTGTAAAGCCCAAGGGGCTATATGTAAATGTGTAAGCCTATATAAAGCAACATGATGATGAATAAAATATACACTTTTCATTTCTCTAAAACTCTAGGGTTTGTGCCTCCTTCTTCTCCTTCCTCAAGGTTCTAAACCTTTTTCTTTCTTTTGAATTAAATCAAGAGTTTTACTCTTTCTTTTTCAAAACTAAGTAGTTTTTCACCACAAAACCCATAAAGGGGAGCTCAGATCGTCCATTAGATCTAAAAAGGGGAGATTTTTAAAATCTCACCTCTCTTGTTATCAAAGAGCCGGCCAACAGAGGAGGAAGAAGGAGACCCATCTCCAAAGACCCCACTTTGGGGAAGATCCAGGGCTTAAGGGGAGACACCCCTTCATCAGCTCCAAAAATATTTTAGGAGTTTAACTCCTCAAAAAAAAACAATATATATATATATATATATATATATATATACAAAATAATAAGTATTTCTTTATGGGAGTACAACTCCCAGTGCAGGGACCAAGTCTCTTTTGCCGCGCGAGCACCCGAGCGCCCAAAACGCTAGCGCCCGAGCGCCCACGTGCCTGGCACGTGAGGATCTAGCGCCCGAGCGCCCACGTGCCTGGCACGTGAGGCGCCAGCGCCTGAGCGCCCACGTGCCTGGCACGTGAGGCGCCAGCGCCCAAGCGCCCAAAATGCGAGCGCCCGAGCGCTCACGTGCTTGGCACGTGAGGCGCTAGCGCCCAAAGCGCTAGTGCCCGAATGCCCACGTACCTGGCACGCGAGGCGCTAGCGCACGAAGCGTTAGTGCCGAGCGCCCACATGCCGTGCACGTGAGGCGCTGGCGCTTTCTACCACGCATCCTTTGGATGCCCTTTCCCTTTTTATTTTATATATATGTATATATACATACACACACACACACACACACACACTCTACAACACTGTCCCCCGTTAGAAAAAATTTCTAACGGGGCGCTGCCCCGCACCCCGTAAGGAGAATGCTAGCCCCCTTGACCCCTAGCCCGCTATCCGGTTAGCGGGACATTCGTAAAAAATCTGCGGGGCCCCCGATATATCTAAAACCCCTTTCAAAACACAACACACGTACACTGCACATTGAGTTCGCATGACCTGTTTGACCCGTTAAACCAGCCTCAAAGGGGAAAAGGCATCTGTTCATTCTAACTAACGTCATCCCTTCTCCTCAAGCCCTGGTGACTGATAAACCAGCCTCAAAGGGGAAAAGGCCGAATGTTATGGTCGCGAGGGCACCTCAGCCTAAACGCAAGTCCGTTCCCGAACGACTCTCAATTGCCCCAGCTGGGGGCAAGGACACCAACACCAACAAAGCAACAGGGCGTCTCGAGCAAGCTCCGGCGGTGCCCCTGACAACCGCTCGATCGGGCGTCTTCTCTAAGCTCCCCGCCGATCGACTCACGATGGCTTCCTGGACGACGGATGCCGGTCAAACCCTCAAAATCGAGAAGCAGAGCCAACAAAAGGGCTAGGACTCATGCTAGGCTGAGCTTCATGAGGCTCCAAGAACGGGGTTACCCCGCCAAAGATCAAGAGACGGCTGGATATGTGGTCCACACTGTCTACATGGTGGGCACGCGCAGAAAGAGCAAGGATGGGACCACTACATCTCAAATCCAATCTAGTGTGAATGTGGCTATCACTTCCCAAGACCAGCATCCTCCGGAAGGTAATGAAAATCCTCCCAGTGAAGCTGATAAGCAGAGAGATCCCTCGGTTCATGAGGAGTCGGGCTCGGAAAGTGAAGAGGAGCCAACCTTCCATCCTAAGAACGCAGAGCAGCAACTTCTACAAGAGCTCCGAAAACAGCTCAGAAGTAAAGGCAAGGAGATGGCCAAGCTTTACTCCAAAATTGACGACTTGATGAATGTCGTGATGCAGCACACAGCCCAAGTTGCCTCTCAGCCGTCCAATCAAGCGCATGGTTCTACTCATTGTTCCCCTCCGAATTGAGGCCGAGACGTGGGCTGTCTCGCCTGAGATTCGGGGCAGATGCTAATTGGTGCTATCCGTCCACCTCTCCGAAGATGCCAAGTTGATTTATGGCACCATGTATCGAAGGTTTGAACGGATGCGTCCGATGTAGCAGACTTCGTCAGATTCCCCCTCGCTTGAGGGGGTTTTTTTTATTGTGGGGACGCTCTTCCCTGCAGGCGCAAGCCCCTGCAGTTAATTACGCTACCGCGTCGCGGTAACAACTTTCTCCTTCTCCAGATGGTCACTTCGTGTCGTGTGTGTTTATTTTATGTTTTGTTGCCCCGTGGATTGTTTACGGAGACCGAGTTATGTCATGGCCCGTAGGGCGTGGACTAGTCCAAATCCGTATTATCTTAGATTTGGGTTTGGGGGTTTGGTTTGAGGATACGTTAGCCATATTTGAGGCCAAGATCAACTCAAACGTTTGTTAAGGATACGTTAGTCTAACCTGAGACTAAGATCAACTTAATGGGATCGTTTAGATCCGACAAAAGAGCATTTGGGCTCCATTGTTCCAGTTTAGGGACATAGTGGTCCATTTAATGTATGGCCGTCAGGACCCGTCACCTCTCTGACGACATTGAAGGATTACAACGACAGATGTCAGAGGAGTTCAGAGATGTACCCTTGAACCAGAGTTAATTGGTGGGATCTATAGTCCAGTTTGGGACTAAAGTCAGTTTGAAAGGTTTTAAGGATACGTTAGCCATATTTAAGGCTAAGATCAACTTAAACGGGATCGTTTAGATCCGACAAAAGAGCGTTTGGGCTCTATTGTTCCAGTTTAGGGACATAGTGGTCCATCGCTAGTTTAAGGACATTGCGGTCCATGGGTAGTTTAAGGACATTGCGGTCCAATGTTAGTTTTAAGACATCTCGGTCAAGGTTAAGGACGTCGTAGTCCATGGGTTTAAGGACCCCACAGTCTATTATTAGTTTTAAGACATCTCAGTCAAGGTTAGGGACGTCATAGTCCATGGGTTTAAGGACCCCACAGTCCATTGTTAGTTTTAAGACATCTCGGTCAAGGTTAGGGACGTCGTAGTCCATGGGTTTAAGGACCCCACAGTCCATTGTTAGTTTTAAGACATCTCGGTCAAGGTTAAGGACGTCGTAGTCCATGGGTTTAAGGACCCCACAGTCCGTATCAATGTGTGGTCATCGGGACCCGTCACCTCTTTGAAGACGTTGAGGGATTACAACGCCAAGTATCAAAGGAGTGAAGAGATGTACCCTGGAACCGGAGTGGATTAAATAGTCTTTGGCCCAATTTGGGATCAAGACCAATTAATTATGTTATGAGCCCATTAGCCTAGTTAATTACGAATTGAGGACTTATGGCCAGCTTGGGCTAAGTCCAATCATGTCTGGGACATCGGCCCTCCTGTTGGTCCCTTGAAGGAGAGGCTTTGCCTCTGGCCATTTAGCCAATTGGGCCAATGCCTAGTGTTAAACACTAAAGACCAATCAGTGTTGAACACTGGGAATGAAATTGATAAGTCAGTGTTTAACACTAAAAGATAATTGGTGTCAAACACCAGCAACAAGGCCTTCAAATTAGTGTTAAACACTAAAACAGACCAGTGTTAAACACTGGCAACAGAAATCCCAAATTAGTGTTGAACACTAAGGTAATCAGTGTTGAACACAACAAATAAAGTTCTTTTCTTAGTGTTCAACACTAAGGCCAAACAATGTTTTAACACTGGATTCAGGGGTTCCAATTTAGCGTTAGACGCTGAAGCAAGAGGGGTCACATGGTAGCACGTGAGGGCGCCCTCCCTTCGTTTGTTCTGCTGAGAAGATCGCATCTTTTGGAGCATCACGTGTCATCACGTGACGGGTGTTTGAATGGAGTATGTTAAAGCCTCTGCCAAGGGTCACGTTGGTCACGTGAGGCACTGCCTCAAAGGGGCTTTCTGTAGATCTTTTGGGGGGTCACGTGGTGACACGTGACCCTGTTTTTCTGTAGTTGTTTAGAAGATCTGTTAATCCCTTTCAGGAATTAAATTCCTCGTAGGGTTGAACCCTGACAATAATTTCAGAGGAATTAAATTCCTACTTCCTTTTGAAGAGTTGAACTCTGAATTTTCTGTAGGAATTAAATTCCTCATATATGTGAAGAACTGAATAGGGTTAATCCCTAATAAAAGCTTTAAGGAATTAAACTCCCACTCTCTGTTAAAGAATTATTCTGGGGAATAAGATTAAGGGAATTAAATTCTTGTTGTTTTAACGGAACTAAGTTCTTAACTAGGGTTAAACCCTGATTCTTTTCATTCTGAAGGAATTAAATCCCCATAACACAGGGTCAAACCCTAATTTTATTTTAAAGGAATTAAATTCCTATAGTTCTGCGAGAATTAAATTCTCGTGCTTCCATTCCCTCTCTATGCTTTGGATCTTCATGGCATGATCTCAACCCATTGAGAATTAAATTCTCAACTCAAGGGGAGATGCGCACTTTACAGATCCTCCATCAAAGAGAGAAGAAATATGTCCTTCTGTTTTATATCAGAGTTAAACTCTGTTGAGAATTAAAAAAACCTTCCCTTTCTTACCTAGGGTTTTCTTTTGCAGAAGATCCAAATTCCTCCAAAGTATCAAGGCTCTCTCTCTTTTCTTCCCTCTGCCTATATATTTTTCTTGTGTGTCTCTTGGCTCCTATTTATAGGAGAAGCAGCCGAATCAATTGGTTTTGGTGAATCTTTCATTGAGAGATTTGATTTGCATCCATCATTCGTTTTGGACCTTTGGATTATTAGGTGAATTTTATTCACCATTGGATTTTAAATCCAGAGATTCTCCTTTGTTATTTCGGTTAGATTTAAAGGGGAAATCTTTCCAAATTCGAGATTTTCCCATAGATAGATGATATTTAATCACCTTTAAATCTTTAATTCAATCGGTTCTTTTGGAAAGATTTGAGAGGTCTTTTCTCAGAATTTAATTCTGTTAACAAATAGGCTTTGAAGTCGGTCACGTGTGGCCACGTGACCCTTGGTCACGTGTGGGCACGTGACCCCCATGGAACGAGCCTTCTTCTTTCTTTCTGCGCTCTGCTTTCTGGTCGCTGCTTAACTGTCACGTGCCACCACGTGACCCCTGGTCACGTGTGAGCACGTGACCCTCGTCTGGAGCCTTTTTCTTGATTCAATCAGGGAATTGAGTCTGCCGCTTTTGAGTGTCACGTGGGAGCACGTGACCCTTTCTGAAGCCCTTTTCCTCGATGTAGTTGGGAAATTGAATTTTCCTTGCTGATGCTTTTAGATGTCACGTGCCAACACGTGACTGCTGGTCACGTGTAAGCACGTGACCCTTTTCTGAAGCCTTTTCCGTAGGCTTTCCTGATTTTAAATCAGGAAACAAATGCCCTCACAGCGTTGTTCTCACGTGTCCGCACGTGAGTGCAACGCTGTCACCTTTTGTGACCGTTGGATTCCTCGAGGGATTTGGGGTGATGAAACGTTTCCATCACCTCCTATAAATACCCATGTTTCTTCAGAAGAGCCCTCACTTTGTTCATCTTCTTCCTCTGAGAACTTTTTCCTTTGAGAATTTAATTCTCGTCTCCAGAGCTTAGTTCTCTGTCTCAGACATTTTCCAGAGTTTAACTCTGTTGAAGGATCCCTTTTCCTCAGGTAATAATGTTGAACGGTCGAAGCACCTTTGTTTTAAAAGAACTCTCTGGATTTTAAATCCACATTAAGGGTTTCACAAAGAACCCATTTTTGTTCAATTTCTTTAATCAAATATGAGACCACTTAACCTCCAACAGTAGATCTCTTAGGGTCGGATGATCCTTGGGGAGATGATGATGGCGGTTCAACTCCATGGAATTTAATTCCATCCAAAAATGTTTCTGGGAATTTAATTCCCTTCTCTTAACAAGGAATTTACTTCCAATGAAGAACTCAGTTTCTTCACACGGAGGCTTCTTGGGGTCTCTCCACCCGAGGTTGTCCTTCTGCAATTTATGAAACAAGAGCTTTCTAATGATTCTCATGACCTTTACTTCAGGTATCATGGATGCCCATCTGTATGGTCTTGACGAGATCATTTCCTATGGGAATATCCGTGCACTAGGCCACAGTCAGAACCAGGAGTTCACCAATGCTCAGTGTGCCGAGATCATGAGCCGCTTTGATGAGTACAACCATCGGCTACTCCCCCATCGCTCTTCTCTTCTGAGGCTGATCGTGTTGGCGATCCGGGAGGCACTTCCTCTCTTTTGCACCGGCATACCGCTCAGGCCCTTGGACACTGCTGAGGATAAGGTACATTCGGTGTACCTGATGGGCTTGATCTCAAAGAGGAGGCGAGATCACCTTATTGATCTCTTGCACCAAGCCTTTCAGCAGTCCGCCATACTTGCCGCCTATCGGAGGGTGGAGGATATTCGTGAGGACCCCGACGCTTGCGACCGCGAGAGGAAGCATACTCGGGAGGTTCGAAATGCTTGGAGAATCTTGGACAAAGTTAATTTTGAGTTTCTCAACCCATGCCCCGCGTCTGAAGTCTTACCATTGTAAACATGTCCTCTTTATCTTGTATGAACTTCTTGAAAGATTCAGTGACAAGTTTTATTATGTCTTTCCATGTTTGCATGCCTTTCTCTGGGATTTTATCATTTTGCTACTGTTGTTGTTGGTGCTTTCAATATACAGGGTGCTACTCCATTTTTTTTTGGTGTACATCAGGTTTAGGCCTCACGTGTTCTGCACGTGGGGTCTCTTGATGGGGTTGTTCACAAAATTTTCTCATGCCATATTTTCAGTGCACAATATCAGATGCAGAGAAAAGGCCTTGGAAATAGTTCTATCTCCTTGATTTTCGATGCCTTTCCTTTTTTGGGCCTTGGAAATAGCTTCATCATGCAAGATTTTCCGCGCACAGCACTTAATGCACTTCTTTATATATGAGGCTACAGCTTTCTTTTCCCTTCACAGAGAGATTTATATTATTATTTTTTTTATTTTGGTGTAACTTGTCTTGAGAAACAAACGAGCGCCATAGCCTGCAATCGCCCTCATGCTCGTCGACAGCCATGGGAAATTCCTATTGAGGAGATGATCCCCCGCTTTGCCGCTCGGTTGGTGGATCCCCTCCTTACCGACAACGAATGCGACTCAGCCATGCATGAACTCTCGATCCGTAGGGGGTCCCCCCTCCCGATGGGTTCCCTCTGGCTCCGGATGATTCTCACGGCCGTGCTTGCCGACATCCCTCCTCACCCGGCGGAGATGACCCTGGCGATGCTTGACGCAGCGGAAGAAAAGCTCGAGGGCTTTCATGAAGCGTGTCTGATTACTCAGGCTTTGAAGGATTGCTCAATTCATCTGCTGAGCCAGATAAAGGCCCGGCGAGCTATTATATTTGCTTTCGCGGACGAACATGGCACCAATCGATAGGGAGCGACCCCTCGCGAGAACCGTCGCTTTGACGTGCTGGAGAGAGCGGAGAGAGAGATGGAGAACCTTGTTCTTTGTTTTGTTAACCCTTGTGCCATTGATCCCGTGTTTGGTGACCTTTTTCCATTAGCGTAGCATTTTTAAATTAGTCCCTCTTTTTCCTTATGTTTTATGCCGAACTTCTCTGTAGGCTTGGTGCTAGAATGTATGTTTCCGCTTGCATAAATAAACTTTGTATTCTTCTTATGAGAACTTTCTTTAATTGCCAATGCTATCATCACTTTCATGTGTATCAGACCTTCTTGGGCATTATGTTCATACGATTGCAAATGCTATTTTTATTATTTTTTCGAATACTCATATGATTGCGAATGCATGCTTGAAATACGTCGAAAATCTTTCTTGTCGCTTTTCACATCAGGTGATGTGAGCGCGTTTTAGATCGATTATTTCCGTCAACCGGAAGCCCATTTATACGGTCTTGTAAATGTCTTGTTTCCAAGGCTGCGGTCACGAAAGCGAGCTTACGTGGCCTGATAGAGCGATACGTAGCGAACATATTGTTGTGCGGGAAAAGGGCTCGGCCGTAAATTTTCGGAGAGGGAGCTAGCTTCCAAGGCGCTGAGCGAGCTTCGCGCCACTCTTACTGCCAAGGCCAACAAAGCGTATGAACTCTGGCGGGTGCTTTAGGAGTCCATCAAAGAGGTGGTGGCTCTCGATAAAGCTGCCACGTTCACTCGTGAGAGGGTCGAGGCTCATAAAGCCACCGAGAAAGAGCTCGAAGCTCGGCTTGCTTCGTATCAGGCTCAGCAAGCTCAGGCAGAGGCTCGTCTTCTGGAGATCTTGCGTCATGAAGCCGTGGCTCAGCAACAGAACGATGAGCTGGTAAAATTACTGCACCGCCCGCCAGCTTGAGGACTTGTATCTTTTCCCCTTTTTTTGTACATACTCATGGATGAGAGTATCTTTCTTTTTTGTTTCTTTCATAGATTGTACTTTGTATCTATTTTGGTTTATGAATAAAAGATACATTTTTCCTCTCAATGGTGTGTCCCCTTTTTATTGAATGTATTCTGCGGATATTCTATCTTGATCTCCTTGCAGGACAGTGATGGCTTAGGATTCAGGGTTAAGATCTGCCTCCTAAGACTTTTGCATTTTATGAGCCACGAGGGTCTCATAAAGAGTTTTTTCTCCCTACAGGTCGAGAGGATCCCATAGGTGTAAGTTCTTCCTAAGAATCGTGAGGATTCTTAAGCGGGTTTTCCCTTGGGAGTCGTAAGGATCTCACAAGAGAGTTTTTCTTCCTTATAGGTCGTGAGGACCTGCAAGTGTTGGATGTGGTCAGCCTTATCCGCATTTCATGGAGTCAGGGGTTTCTCAAGGCATCGTAGTTTAAAGACGTTGCGGTCAAGGTTAAGGACCTCATAGTCCGTGCATTTAAGGACTCCACAGTCCGATGTTAGTTTTAAGACATCACGGTCAAGGTTAAGGACTTCATAGTCCGTGGATTTAGGGACTCCACAGTCCGATGTTAGTTTTAAGACATCACGGTCAAGGTTAAGGACCTCATAGTCTGTGTATTTAAGGACTCCACAGTCCGATGTTAGTTTTAAGACATTACGGTCAAGGTTAAGGACCTCATAGTCCGTGGATTTAGGGACTCCACAGTCCGATGTTAGGTTGCAGGGACCCGTCACCTCTTTGAAGACGTTGAGGAATTACAGCGTCAAGCATCAAAGGAGTGAAGAGATGTACCCTTAAACCAAGGCAGAATCCGTAGGGAATCGGGATGGTTGATCGTTAGTTTTAAGACATCACGGTCGAGGTTAAGGACATCATAGTCCGTGGATTTTAAGGACTCCACAGTCCGGTATTTGCTCTGGGTGCTTCACACGGGTTCAATGCCGTGCTTGGCGAGGACCAGGCTCCGCTCTGGGCGTTTTCCGCGGGGTCAAAGAGTGACGTTATCCGCGTTCCACGTAACCAGGAATTTTGCACTAGATGCTTCACACGGGTTCACTGCCGTGCTCGGCGAGGACTAGGATCCGCTCTAGATGCTTCACATGGGTTCACTGCCGTACTCTGCGAGGACCAGGATCCGCTCTGGACGTTTTCCACGGGGTCAAAGAGTGACGTTATCCGCGTTCCACGTAACCAGGAATTTTGCACTAGATGCTTCACACGGGTTCACTGCCGTGCTCGGCGAGGACTAGGCTCCGCTCTGGATGCTTCACACGGGTTCACTGCCGTGCTCTGCGAGGACCAGGATCCGCTCTGGACGTTTTCCACGGGGTCAAAGAGTGACGTTATCCGCGTTCCACGTAACCAGGAATTTTGCACTAGATGCTTCACACGGGTTTACTGCAGTGCTCGGCGAGGTAGGCTCCGCTCTGGATGCTTCACACGGGTTCACTGCCGTGCTCTGCGAGGACCAGGATCTGCTCTGGACGTTTTCCATAGGGTCAAAGAGTGACGTTATCCGCGTTCCACGTAACCAGGAATTTTGCACTAGATGCTTCACACGGGTTCACTGCCGTGCTCGGCGAGGACTAGGCTCCGCTCTGGATGTTTTCCACGGGGTCAAAGAGTGGCGTTATCCGCGTTCCATGTAACCAGGAATTATGCACTAGATGCTTCACACGGGTTCACTGCCGTGCTCGGCGAGGACTAGGCTCCGCTCTGGATGCTTCACACGGGTTCACTGCCGTGCTCTGCGAGGACCAGGATCCGCTCTGGACGTTTTCCACAGGGTCAAAGAGTGACGTTATCCGCGTTCCACGTAACCAGGAATTTTGCACTAGATACTTCACACGGGTTCACTGCCGTGCTCGGCGAGGACTAGGCTCCGCTCTGGACGTTTTCCACGGGGTCAAAGAGTGACGTTATCCGCGTTCCACGTAACCAGGAATTTTGCTGATTGTATCCGCATTTCACGGGATGGAGGTTTGACTGTTGGCGATATGTATACCACCGAGCCATGGAACTGGGAGTTGCCGCTGTTCCGCTTAGCTTGAAGTTGTGTCCGTCGTTACGAGACGAGTGTTGGGATGATCTCTAGGTCGCTTGTGGCCCGTCGAGATTTAGCTTCTTTCTTTGGTGAAACCTGGGGGGGAGGTATGTTCCCTTTTTGTTTATGCCCTTGGATTGTGTACATGGTGTGATGGAACATCACCTGTAGGGCATAAATTGAAACCTTTTTTTTTTATTTCTTTTTCCGCGATGCTCTATCATTTCAGCTTTTATATCGCGGAGGTCGCATTGCCCCATCATTTCGGCTATTTTTCGCGGTGCCCAATCATTTCGGCTATTTATTTATTTTCTACTCGCTGCTTTTTATTGCGAGTTGCCCCATCATTTCGGCTATTTTTCATTCATACATTTTTACTTGCTGCTTTTTATTGCAAGTTGCCCCATCATTTCGGCTATTTCGTATGCATGTGTGGCTCGTTAGCTTTTTCGCTGCAAGCTTAGATTTTAGATACCGATTTCAGCATCAGCACCGCTACAACTGGGATGTTGCCAGGAGCGAATCATCATTTGACTCTGTCGATGTTGAACAAAGGTGGCTTAGTAAACAGGGTTAAGGGTCCTGTTGACCAAGGCTTTTGACTTCATGAGCCGTAAGGGTCTCACAAAGGTATTTCTCCCTACAAGTCGTGAGGATCTTGCAGGTGTATTTTCTCCTTAGGGATCGTGAGGATTCCTAAGTGTATGTTCCTCTGTAAGTCGCAAGGATCCTACAAGAGGGTCTTCTCCTTATAAGTCGAGAGGAATTATAAGGGTTGTTCACCATATGGACATGTCCCTAGTCACGGGTGTGACTTTGCTGGGGAAATGTTTATTCGCGCCCGTGGATTGTATACAAGGGTCAGTATGGAGCCGCTTGTAGGGCAATATCGAAGGTTGTGGGGGATTTGCTTAAGAACAGGTTTAGGTTTCTGTAACTTAAGACTTTCAAATCTCATGAGCCGTGAGGGTCTCATAAGAGAATTCTCCTTACGAGTCGTAAGGATCTCGCAAGTGTATTTTCTCCTTAGGAATCGTGAGGATCCCTAAGTGTGTTGCTCCTTTGTGAGTCGTAAGGATTTCACGCGGGTGGTTTCTCCTTACAAGGTCGAGAGGACCCTGTAAGTGTCCTTTAACGAGGTTGCGCCCTTTCGGGTTTTCACAACACTCGCCGGTAGTCCTGCTGTTTTTACTCACGGAGCCCTTTCGGGTTTTCATCCGCGCCCCTTCTGCTTATGGACATACCGGTTTTTTTCCTTCTTTTTCTCTTCTTTTTTTTTACAAGGTCGCGCCTTTTCGGGTTTTCACGAACACTTGCCGGTAGCCCTGCTGTTTTTACTCACGGAGCCCTTTCGGGTTTTCATCCGTGCTCATTTTGCTTACGGACATATCGTTTTTTTTTATTTTATATATTTTTTATATATTTTTTTTCTCTTTTTTTTATCCATTTCGTCAACCTAAGGACGCTGCGGTAGTAGTTTAGGGACATTTCGGTCCGTCGTTGGTTTAAGGACATTTCGGTCCGTCGTTAGTTTAAGGACGTCTCGGTCCGTCGATAGTTTAAGGACGTTTCGGTCCGTCGTTAGTTTAAGGACGTTTCGGTCCGTCGTTAGTTTAAGGACATTTCGGTCCGTCGCTAAGGGGAAGGTCGGCTACTGCTTATAAGATCTGAGCTTAGGAAGATAGCGAGCGGACATAATCGCCGGCATCTATCATTGACCCAGGCTGTGGCTCATTAAGCATAGTATTTCTTTAAGAAGCGGCCGTTTATTGGCCTGAAAGGCCTCCCACCGTGCATGTCCATGAGTAAATAGGCTCCACCCTGGCAGACCTTGTCTATGATGTACGGGCCTTCATAGTTCGGCTCAAATTTTCCCCGCTTGGCACGATTGGGGATCATAGGTCTTTTGACCACTAGTACGAGTTCGCCTTGGCGGAATGTCCTCGGCCTGGTCAATCTTTCGTATGAGCGCGTCATCCTTGCTTCGTAGGCCTCTAGATTTTGTTGCGCTATGAGCCGGGTTTCATCGAGGGCATCGAGCTCCTCAAGCCGAAGGTGAGTATTTTCTTCGTCCGTCAGCTCGTAGTGGACTGCCACTCGTAGAGAGGGTAACTCTATGTCGAGGGGGAGCACTGCTTCCGTCCCAAATACCAACGCGTACGGCGTTGTGTTTGTGGCCGTCTTGAATGTATTTCGATAGGCCCAAAGGGCCTCTTGCAACCTCTCGTGCCAGTCTTTCTTATTTCGGGACACCGTCTTTTTTATGATCTTCGTCAAGGTCTTATTGAAGGCCTCGGCCAGACCGTTAGCTCGTGGATTGTAAACTGAAGAATATCTCCAGTCTATATTGGGCTGCTACGCGAAGCGGCAAATCTTATGGCTTCTGTAGGCTGGCCCATTATTGGAGATAATCCGCCGTGGGGTTCCAAACCGATAGATGACGTGCGTCTTGAAGAAGTGGAGGATATTCTCCGTCTTCACTTCCCTCAGCGGTACTGCTTCTGCCCATTTGGAGAAGTAATCAGTTGTCGCCAGGATGAAATGATGTCCCCGGGATGATGCTGGCTCGATGGGGCCGACTATGTCAGTCCCCTACATTTCGAATGGCCAGCTAGCCACCGTTGGGTGTAGTGGATTCGGATGTTGGTGGATAAAGTCTCCATGAATCTTGCACGAGTAGCATTGCTTCGCATACTCGAGGCAGTCTTGGACCATTGTGGGCCAATAATAACCCATTCGTTTGATCTTCAGTTTCATCTTCGGGCCTGCTTGGTGAGAACCGCAGAGTCCGTCGTGAACTTCCTGAACGACTCTTTCTGCTTCGTCAGGTCCTAAGCATCTCAGCCACAGAGAATCAAACGATCTCTTGTATAGAGTGTCGTTGACAAAAGCGAAAGATAGAGCTCGTTTCATGAGCTGATGTCTTGAGGACGCTTCTTCGGGCATTCGGTGGGACTTAAAGTAGTCTATGAAGACTTCCCTCCAGTCCTCGGCCTTCTCATGGTCTTTTATTTGTAGAGTCGTCTGCTCAGTCGCCCCCTTTTCTTCGTATAATTCCGGAGATATTTCTGCTGGGGCGAGCACTCGACGGCTTTGTACCACGATTCTGACGTCATCGAGGTTCTCGTCAGCCAGTTCTTTAGCGAGCTTAGCTAACGTGTCTGCTTTGCTATTTTCCGCACGTGGTATACTTTCCAAAGTGTAGGAGGGAATTTGGGTCAATAGTTGTTGCACCTTTTCGCCGTATTTCACCAGCTCCAGTTTGCACGTTTGATAGTCACTATTTATTTGACTAACGACCAGTTGAGAATCCCCGTATATAGAGAGGTCTTCAATTCCCATGTAAATGGCGATCTCGAGGCCCGCTATCAAAGCTTCGTATTCGGCTTCATTGTTCGTCCTCGATTCCGTTAAGGAGAAAGCAAAGCGCATTATCCCTCCTTGTGGGGTTACGAAGATGAGGCCTACTCCCGATTTGATTATGGGGGTACATTGTTTGCGCTTCTTCATGGAAGATGCCCCGTCAAAATAGAGTTCCCATCGGGTGTCACCGCCGCCGATCGCGTCGAATGCATGTTCGTCCGGCAAATCGCAGTTCAGAGGAGAACCGGCAGGTACTGGATGCTCAGCGAGGAAGTCGGCAATGGCCTGGCCTTTCACTGCCTTAAGAGGTCGATACGTTATTGAGAACTCCATCAGGAGTAGAGCCCATTTAGCGAGTCGACCCGTCGATATAGCCTTTGACATCAAATATTCAAGAGGGTCCACCTTCGAGATGAGACGGACTTCGTGCGCCAACGCATAGTGCCTGAGCTTTGTTATCGCGAAAATTAACGCCAAGGAATGTTTTTCAATGGGAGAGTAGTTGCTTTCTGCCTCCAGCAGAACTCGACTTAAGTAGTAGAGTGCTCTCTCTTTCCCTTGATCGTTCTCTTGTGCCCATAATGCGCCTAAGGAACCTTCGAGGGCGGTTGTATAAAGAATGAGGGGTTTTCCCTTGACCGGCGCAGCCAACACCAGAGGATTCTGCAGGTACTGCTTGATCTCGTCTAGTGCACCTTGGCATTTGTGATCCCAAACGAATGGAGTTCCCTTCTTCATCAGGTGGCTGTAAGGACGGCATTTTCCTGAAAGATTGGCGATAAACCGCCGGATGTATGCGAGCTTCCCTTGGAGAGACCGCAATATTTGAGGGTTCTTGGCGGAGGCATTTCCATGATCGCCTTGATCTTAGATGGATCTATTTCGATACCTCGATGTCGGATGTTGAATCCCAGGAATTTTCCCGAGGAGACTCCAAACGCGCATTTGAGGGGATTCATCTTCAAATTATATTGCTGAAGGCGTTGAAATACAGTCTCCAGATGCTTTAAATGCTCTTCGTATGACATGCTCTTTACTACAAGGTCATCGATATAGCACTCGACGATGTCATGTATGAGGTCGTCGAAGATTTTTGTCATGGCCCTTTAATAGGTAGCGCCGGCGTTCTTTAGACCAAAGGGCATAACCCTGTAGCAGAATATACCCAAAGGGGTCCGGAAAGCGGTATGCTTCTGGTATTCGGGATGTATCTTTATCTGATTGTATCCTGATGAACCGTCCATAAAGGAGAAAACCTCGTGAGTGGACGTGTTATCTATCATTAGCTCGGTTACTGGTACGGGGAAATCTTCCTTTGGACAGGCTTTATTGAGATCCCTGAAATCCACGCATATGCGTACCGTCCCATTCTTCTTCATTACCGGGACGATATTGGCGATCCAGTCGGGATACTGGACTTCTTGGATAAATCCAGAATCGATCAGCTTCTTGACTTCGGCGTTGATGCTCATTTCAAGCTCGAGTCGCATCCTTCTTGGCGCCTGCTTGACTGGCTTGATATCTGGGGATATTGCTAATTTATGCACAGCAATCTCCGGATCTAATCCTGGCATCTCGGAGTAGTTCCACGCGAAGCAGTCTTTATGCCATAGAAGTACGTTCTTTAACGCAGCCACCCTTTCTTCAGATAGCAGCTCGCTGACAAATGTCGGTCGCGGGTCATCTGCCGATCCCAACTCAATCTTCTTGAGGTTATCTGCAGTAGTATGTATGCCGTCTTCCAGTTCTTTTAGAGCTGGCGGAAATTCTGAGACCACCTCATCATCGCTGTTCTCAAAGCACCAGGGAAGGTCATCCATGTTCTCGGGCTCTTCTTTTAATATCGTAATCGTATAACAGGTGCGAATCCGCTTCCAGGACTGAGGTGGATCTGGTTCTGCTTTTGCGGCTTTGGGTTCGTGCTTTTGTGGCGGCGTCACCCTCCAGCCGTCGGATAAAGCGAATCTGCCCTATTGGTACTGGTCCTGGACCCAGTTCTTGAAGGTGAAGCAGTCTTCGGTAGGATGTCCTATGGCTTGGTGATAAGAGCAATAGCTCAGATGAGAAGCCCTGTTAGATTGCTCAGGGTGCTTAGACTCTGGAAGCGCGATCATTTGATGTTTTATAGCGAGCTCGAGTAAGTTCTCCATCTTGTCTCGGGGGAAGGAGTGCGCTCGACTCATCTTCTTCATGAGGGACAAATCCGAGCCGCGCAATACCCGATCACGTAACTCTCTAAACCTGCGTCGTTGTTGTCGGCTCCTCTTTCCGCTTCTTGATTTATTTCTATCTCTGTGTCGGGCCTTTCGTACAACGGGTTGACAAGGATGAGCATCTTTGTCTTTTGTAGCCTGTTGAAACAGACGTTGCGTCCTGGCCTTCTCGTAGATGGCCATCTCGCGGTTGTAGTCTTCCCAAGCTTTTTGACCCGCTTTCCTAATAAGCTTGTCCATCCGTTCTTCAAACGACGGGCTCTGCACTTCAATCGCGGGATCTAGTTTTGATGAGGGGTTGGCATTTCCTGACAGGGCGTCCTCTTCTTCATCAAAGGTATATATGGCGTAGCTACTGTGGGCCCGTTCCCGTTTTCCGGCTCTCACGTATCCAAGCCCAAGTGTTTCCATTTTCCCGTTGGGCAATTTGCGTTGAGTCACAGGGACATCCCAAATCCTGTTGTAGAACCGAGCTTGTCGAACAGTCTGTTTTAAGGGTACTCCTTGGCGCTTCAATAGCCTTTTTAGTCCATTTGTGTAGTATCTGGGCAAACGGATAGGTTGGAGCCTGTCGAGTGTAGCATCCGCACCATGCCAGATCTCTTTCTCTACTTTCGTCTCTGAGGATCGGTAGAATAGGATTACCTTCTCACCCCATTGCCTGGGAGGGACGTAAAACGTCTGCAGGTCCTGCACATTGTAAGCTTGAAGTGTGTCGAGATCCTTGTAGTGTTCTCGCGGCACCATGGTGATTTGCAAACTCTGATCATCGCTAGGGGGTGCTTGTATTGACAGCCGATTGGAGAACACGGCATTAACCTCATCTTCTGAGTCACTTACGAAGACCAACATGGGGGCGGACGTCCCCAGGTTGTTGCGTTGAGATGGCCCAGCATAAACTATCTCTTCTTCTTCTTCGGTATCGCTCCCGAAAACAGGGATGGTGGCGGCGGCTTTGTTCTCCGGCTTGCGACACTTTTCTGTATCCTCGAAGTCTGACAAAAAGTACTTCGCATCTTCATACTTGCGGACTTCGTTTACGGAAAATGGGTTCAGCTCACCTGTTACGGCATATTCGAAACCATCCTTAAAGTACTTCATACACTGATGTTGTGTAGAAGGGATGATGTTGTACTCGTGTAGCCAAGGACGACCGAGCAAGGCGTTGTAGCAGGTCTTGGCATCAATGACATGGAATTTGATGTCTGTGACGAGGAGTCCAAAGCGTAATGTTAGTATCACGGATCCGAGAGTCCGTGACGATTGTGAATCGAAACCGGAGATAGTAATTTTGTCACGAGCGAGGTGTTGCACACTCATGCATATTTCCTTCCACACCCGAACATTAAGGAGATTGACGGAGGATCCATTATCCACCAGGATCTTGCCTATCTTGATATCATGGCAGTATCCAGAGACATATAGGGGACGGTTGTGGTCGCACGTTCCGAGAAGGAGGTCTTCGTCACCGAAAGTGATGTCGGCCGTATGCACTTCCTCCAGTTCATCCTTCATCCTTTCAGTGGCGAGGAAGGCTTGGAATTGCTCAGGTTCTTGTAGCGCCTTAATTAGTGAATCTCGCGCTTCTTTTGATAATAGGAGGGCATCGAGAATGCTAAGCTGAGAAGGTAGCTTCCTTAGGTGCGCTGGGATGTTATAGTCCACCTTACCCTTCCTAGGAGGGTCTTTGGCAGCCAGCTCTTTCATGACTTGGTCATCTAAAGTGATATCTTCAGTGACCTTTTCCTTTCCCTTATCTTTTCTATTCGCGGGCCCGAGATTCTTTTCTGGGAGTGTGCGATTGCGCAGCTGAATGTTCTCGCAGGCCTTCGATTTCTCCTCTTTCCCTAAAACGGATTCTTTAAAGAGAGGGCCCAGAGCCATTTCTTCATCAGAGTCGCTCCCAAAGGTGAGAACTTATGACCCCCCGGCGTTAACCATGTAACAGCTGCCAATAGTTCTGTTGTGCCCGTCGGCAGTACTCCTTCGTTCCCGACGAGTCTTGCGTTTCATGCGCTTAAAATGTTGCCGATGAGCAACATATCCTTGCCACCATATCTTAAAGGCGTCGCACTCCTCCGTGGGGTGTGAAATTTTCCGATGATATGCGCAATAATCAGGGTGCCTCTCCACCCCATTGAGCGTGTTTTCTTCCGAGGGTGGTAGCTTCATTCCCATTGACATGGCTTTGGCAAACCTTTTTCTCGTCTTGAATATCTTCTTGTCTGCCTTGGATGCTTTTCGATCTGGCGGGAGTACTTCAACTCTTTCGTTCATTCGTCTGCATTTGGCTCCTTCCGATGCGGCCATCTCACGCTCCTGATCCGCTTTACTCCTTAGACGAATCTCGTCTAGAAAGGCGTTGATCATTTCATCTGTTGGCCACGCACGCTCTGGTTCAGGCTCTGTCCCCAGCTTCTTAGTGCCAGGAGTTTTTTCATCGTCGGTAAACGAGTGGGAAATTACGTTACAACTCGCCACATATCCCTCGGATTCATCCGACGAACTCTCTCTATCATCTCCCTCTTGAAAGATGTGGTTGAGGAACTCTTGCAGCGTGACAGGAGTTCGCGCCTTTTGATTGTACTCTTCCAGCGCGTCGATTTGCTTCTGCAAGTTCGTGTGCTCGTCTCTAGGCTTCACGGGCTTCTTGGATTTCTTCTTCTTTTTCTTCGAAGATTTTGACGGTTGGGCGTGAGTATTTGGGCCATTATCACGAGTCTTCGTAGTTGGGCGGGGCTTCAACATCCCTTCAATAATTTGAGGTTCAAAAGGGTCCTTCCATTCGATCGCAGGGCACGCATGAAGGTCTCTTAGCATTCTTTTGGTTTTAGTTGATAGCACGACCTCCCATGGAGCTTCTTCAATAAAGGAACAGGTTGCCCCCGGTGTATCTGCTTTCTTAGGAGTATGCGGCTGTGGTGGGTTCACCTTCCACTTTTCGGACAGTGCAAACTTCCCCTGGAGGTGTTGATCTTCAATCCATCCTTTGAAGACGAAGCAATCCTCAATCGGATGACTTACCGTTTGATGCTAAGGGCAATAGTTAGGGTTATTCACCTCAGTGGGTTGCGGCGGTCGCCTTGGATTTGGTAGGTTTATAAGTCTGTTGCGTCTGCCAGCTCGAATAACCGTTTCGTCTTGTCTCGTGGGAACGAGTAGGGACGCTTCATCTTCTCATTATAATACCGGCGTCTTTCTTCCAATTGATCTGCCGGCTTCGGAACGTTAGGTTGCTGCTGGGCATTCACGACGAAGGTTGCCCTTCCTTTACCCTTGTCATTCCGAGGTTCCGACTTCGGGGGAGGTGGTCTATGACCCATCTGGTCCATCTGAGCCAACTTGTCGATTAAAGCCTGGAATGTGGTTGGCTTAAAGAACATCATAAACTGGGAGATAGTCGCGTGAGGGTCTAGGGTTCCCACTAACATGCCCACTGTGGGTGCTTCCTCAATGCGTTGCTCGCATCTCATCCACAAATTCCGCCAGCGTATAGCATACTGGACCCAGGTTTCGCCTGGTTTTACCCTGGCGTTAATCAGTGCCGTTATTGGAGTGCGTTCGCTGGCGCTTGCGAATCGCTGAGTGAATAGCAGCTCCATTTCAGCGAACGTCTTGATAGAATCGTTCGGGAGTTCCGAATACCATTCGAACGCTGTTTCTGATAAGCTGCCCACGAACTGGCGAAGCAACAGTTTATCATCACCGCCGGTGTTACCACAAAGGGCCCTGAACTGGGCAACATGTTGATGGGGATTGCCGGTCCCCTTATACACGTGGAATTTTGGTATTGTATAACCCGGCGGGTATTTGATTTGGTCGTACCAGCTTGGATACGGCCGGCCCGTCTTTACGACTTGACCAGCTGCCTCAGTCGCGTGATGAACCCGGATTTGCTGGGCTATATAGTCGACCAAATCAGCCTTAGAGATTGCCTCCTCTTTGGCCGTTGAGAGGGCCGGTGGTGGATTTGACGTTTCTCCTCGGTCGTCTTCAAGAACGATTGGGGGATCCTCGGCGGGTGGGTCCTGCTGGATCATCATTCCTATCATATCTTGGAAGAGAAGGCCCATACGCTGTATGTTGGCTGCTTGTTCAACAGCCTCTTTGTCCTTCTTCTCCAGTATCCGGCGAAGGAATTTGGCGTCGGTTTCTTCCTCCTGGCGTTCGTCTGAGGACGTTTCTGGGTTTTCTTTTGGCCCGGTAAGTGCGGCCATAGCATTCATCATTTCCTGGAGCTTTTGCTGTTGCTCCTAAGCTTTGGTCACCGACCGTGTGAGCGGTCTATGACCTGTAGACGCACGGCTGTCTTCTTTTCCTAACGCCATGTATACGGTGTGGACCATCATGCCCCCAGACTTAGGGCGTCTGGGCTCAGTGCTTTTAGCTGTCGTTGCAGGCTGGGGGATCTTCTCTGGGTTCCTCCTTTTATGAGCGGTGGGCGTCCAGACAGCCTTTCGTGGTTTAGCCTGGTGACCGGCTTCCGATTGGATTTTCAGCTTCTTGTGCTGGCGGGAGAAGTTTGGATCGATCATCGAGTCTCGGGCCTGCCGCCAAACCTTATAGATTTTGGAAGACAGCCGTTGAGGGGATCGAGGCTGTTCTGACTTTATTTCCACAACCTTTTTTAGTGGGGGAGGAGACCTCTTTAGCACCGCAGTAGGAGAATTCCTTCGCACCTTATTTAGCATCTCGAAGCTGTTCCCAGTTGGAACAGCAACATTAACTTCTGCCATCGGGGCTGATGGAGTTAGCCCAGAGGGGGAGTTGCCCCCAGTCTTCCTTACTCGGCGCCAATGGCGACGTCGAGCGTGTCGAGCGGACGACGTTGGTTCAGCGGTGAGAATGGCTTTGTCTTGCCCTCTGTGTAGGTGGGGGGTCGCTGCTGGTGTTAGCCTGTCAAAGACCGATGTCCTTTGGGTAGCAGGAGCGGGAGCTGGGGCCGTCAATCTTGTAAGGACCGACTTTTTGGGAGCTGGGGCCTCCTTGGCGATTTCGGGAGCAGGACCGGTCACTTTCTTAGAAGCAGCCTTCTCTGGGATTGTAGGCTCTATGATGGGTCCACAGGATTTCTGGCCCAATCTAGAGAAGACCGAGGCGCTGACGTTGGGCGACCCGTTGAGAGGAGCCGCGGCAGGGGTAAGACGATCAAAGACCGACTTCTTGGGAGCTTCCTTTGTCAGCACCGGCGCCGTGAAGCTTGTCGGTGGGAGCATAGTCCCAAAGAACAATCCGGTAGTGGCCTGAGTCACCTGGTCCACCGGTATTGTGAATAACGAAGCAGCTTGGGGTCCGTAGGCTATACCTCCTGGCGAGGCAGAGCGTTGGTTGCAATTGCAGTCCGAGCAGTTGGAGCATTTCGCAGAAGTAGAAGCCATCGATTCTTTGCTTTCTGCAATAAGCAAGACGCCAATTCTTAGTATCTTGAAACCCAAGGGCAACCATTAGCGAACCGCGATTGGTTCGCGAATCACGACACACGAAGTGTGGAGTGGAAAGAGGAAAAGGTCCTACCGGGCGTGCCAGAATCTGTTCCCCTCCGAATGGCGGCCGAGACGTGGGCTGTCTCGCCTGAGATTCGGGGCAGATGCTAATTGGTGCTATCCGACCACCTCTCCGAAGATGCCAAGTTGATTTATGCCACCATGTATCGAAGGTTTGAACGGATGCATCCGATGTAGCAGACTTCGTCAGATTCCCCCTCGCTTGAGGGTTTTTTTTTATTGTGGGGACGCTCTTCCCTGCAGGCGCAAGCCCCTGCAGTTAATTACGCTACCGCGTCGCGGTAACAACTTTCTCCTTCTCCAGATGGTCACTTCGTGTCGTGTGTGTTTATTTTATGTTTTGTTGCCCGTGGATTGTTTACGGAGACCGAGTTATGTCGTCGCCCGTAGGGCGTGGACTAGTCCAAATCCGTATTATCTTAGATTTGGGTTTGGGGGCTTGGTTTGAGGATACGTTAGCCATATTTGAGGCCAAGATCAACTCAAACGTTTGTTAAGGATACGTTAGTCTAACCTGAGACTAAGATCAACTTAATGGGATCGTTTAGATCCGACAAAAGAGCATTTGGGCTCCATTGTTCCAGTTTAGGGATATAGTGGTCCATTTAATGAATGGCCGTCAGGACCCATCACCTCTCTGACGACGTTGAAGGATTACAACGACAGATGTCAGAGGAGTTCAGAGATGTACCCTTGAACCAGAGTTAATTGAGGGGATCTATAGTCCAGTTTGGGACTAAAGTCTGTTTGAAAGGTTTTAAGGATACGTTAGCCATATTTAAGGCTAAGATCAACTTAAACGGGATCGTTTAGATCCGACAAAAGAGCGTTTGGGCTCTATTGTTCCAGTTTAGGGACATAGTGGTCCATCGCTAGTTTAAGGACATTGCGGCCCATGGGTAGTTTAAGGACATTGCGGTCCAATGTTAGTTTTAAGACATCTCGGTCAAGCTTAAGGACGTCATAGTCCATGGGTTTAAGGACCCCACAGTCCATTGTTAGTTTTAAGACATCTCGGTCAAGGTTAGGGACGTTGTAGTCCATGGGTTTAAGGACCCCACAGTTCATTGTTAGTTTTAAGACATCTCGGTCAAGGTTAGGGACGTCGTAGTCCATGGGTTTAAGGACCCCACAGTCCATTGTTAGTTTTAAGACATCTCGGTCAAGGTTAAGGACGTCGTAGTCCATGGGTTTAAGGACCCCACAGTCCGTATCAATGTGTGGTCATCGGGACCCGTCACCTCTTTGAAGACGTTGAGGGATTACAACGCCAAGTATGAAAGGAGTGAAGAGATATACCCTGGAACCGGAGTGGATTAAATAGTCTTTGGCCCAATTTGGGATCAAGACCAATTAATTATGTTATGAGCCCATTAGCCCAGTTAATTACGAATTGAGGACTTATGGCCAGCTTGGGCTAAGTCCAATCATGTCTGGGACATCGGCCCTCCTGTTGGTCACTTGAAGGAGAGGCTTTGCCTCTGGCCATTTAGCCAATTGGGCCATTGCCTAGTGTTAAACACTAAAGACCAATCAGTGTTGAACACTGGGAATGAAATTGATAAGTCAGTGTTTAACACTAAAAGATAGTTGGTGTCAAACACCAGCAACAAGGCCTTCAAATTAGTGTTAAACACTAAAACAGACCAGTGTTAAACACTGGAAACACAAATCCCAAATTAGTGTTGAACACTAAGGTAATCAGTGTTGAACACAGCAAATAAAGTTCTTTGCTTAGTGTTGAACACTAAGGCCAAATAATGTTTTAACAATGGATTCAGGGGTTCCAATTTAGCGTTAGACGCTGAAGCAAGAGGGGTCACGTGGTAGCACGTGAGGGCGCCCTCCCTTCGTTTGTTCTGCTGAGAAGATCGCATCTTTTGGAGCATCACGTGTCATCACGTGACGGGTGTTTGAATGGAGTATGTTAAAGCCTCTGCCAAGGGTCACGTTGGTCACGTGAGGCACTGCCTCAAAGGGGCTTTCTGTAGATCTTTTGGGGGGTCACGTGGTGACACGTGACCCTGCTTTTCTGTAGTTGTTTAGAAGATATGTTAATCCCTTTCAGGAATTAAATTGCTCGTAGGGTTGAACCCTGACAATAATTTCAGAGGAATTAAATTCCTACTTCCTTTTGAAGAGTTGAACTCTGAATTTTCTGTAGGTATTAAATTCCTCATATATGTGAAGAACTGAATAGGGTTAAACACTAATAAAAGCTTTAAGGAATTAAACTCCCACTCTCTGTTAAAGAATTATTCTGGGGAATAAGATTAAGGGAATTAAATTCTTGTTGTTTTAACGGAACTAAGTTCTTAACTAGGGTTAAACCCTGATTCTTTTCATTCTGAAGGAATTAAATTCCCATAACATAGGGTCAAACCCTAATTTTATTTTAAAGGAATTAAATTCCTATAGTTCTGCGAGAATTAAATTCTCGTGCTTCCATTCCCTCTCTATGCTTTGGATCTTCATGGCAGGATCTCAACCCATTGAGAATTAATTTCTCAACTCAAGGGGAGATGTGCACTTTACAGATCCTCCATCAAAGAGAGAAGAAATATGTCCTTCTGTTTTATATCAGAGTTAAACTCTGTTGAGAATTAAAAAAAACCTTCCCTTTCTTACCTAGGGTTTTCTTTTGCAGAAGATCCAAATTCCTCCAAAGTATCAAGGCTCTCTCTCTTTTCTTCCCTCTGCCTATATATTTTTCTTATGTGTCTCTTGGCTCCTATTTATAGGAGAAGCGGCCGAATCAATTGGTTTTGGTGAATCTTTCATTGAGAGATTTGATTTGCATCCATCATTCGTTTTGGACCTTTGGATTATTAGGTGAATTTTATTCACCATTGGATTTTAAATCCAGAGATTCTCCTTTGTTATTTCGGTTAGATTTAAAGGGGAAATCTTTCCAAATTCGAGATTTTCCCATAGATAGATGATATTTAATCACCTTTAAATCTTTAATTCAATCGGTTCTTTTGGAAAGATTTGAGAGGTCTTTTCTCAGAATTTAATTCTGTTAACAAATAGGCTTTGAAGTCGGTCACGTGTGGCCACGTGACCCTTGGTCACGTATGGGCACGTGACCCCCTTGGAACGAGCCTTCTTCTTTCTTTCTGCGCTCTGCTTTCTGGTCGCTACTTAGCGGTCACGTGCCACCATGTGACACCTGGTCACGTGTGAGCACGTGACCCTCGTCTGGAGCCTTTTTCTTGATTCAATCAGGGAATTGAGTCTGCCGCTTTTGAGTGTCACGTGCCAACACGTGACCCTGGTCACGTGGGAGCACGTGACCCTTTATGAAGCCCTTTTCCTCGATGTAGTTGGGTAACTGAATTTGCCTTGCTGATGCTTTTAGATGTCACGTGCCAACACGTGACTGCTGGTCACGTGTAAGCACATGACCCTTTTCTGAAGCCTTTTCCGTAGGCTTTCTTGATTTTAAATCAGGAAACACTCATGAACCGGGAAACGGTGTCCCGAGACAGCCGACGCCTATTCCCTCAAATCCAAAGGCGGGGGGACCGCATGAGAGTCAGTCGCATCCTGTCTCGGGAAATGTCTTGGCTACCGATGACAGCAGCCCGCTAACTCAAAATCAAATCATGGATTTGGTTGCCAACACAGTCAAAACATTGGTAGTCGAAGCCGAAGCGCAAAAAGATATCAGCAGTAGTGGGAGACCATATCCCACTCAGTATGATCTGGTAGAATTTCCTAGCGGCTATGTCATCCCTAAATTCGGAAGATTCGATGGGACGGGAAATGCGAATCAGCATATCGCCCACTTTAAAGCCTCATGAGGTAATACTGGGGGCAATGATGCGCTTCTCCTCCGCCAGTTCGTTAATAGCTTGACCAGTGTTGCTTTCAACTGGTACGCGAGCATACCGGACAGCTCCATCACAACTTTCGTCCAAATGGAATCTCTGGTTCGGCAGAGGTTCATGAGCGTCAGCGATAAGATCACCATTGTCGACCTCATAACGACCAAGCCAAAGAACAACGAAAGCAGCACGGATTTTATAACCCGATGGCGCAATCTCTCCGTCAAATGTGAACCGCCGATAGAGGAGGACCAATCTGTCAGTTTCCTCGTCGGAAATCTCAACAATTGGATGGCCCCGTTTCTATGCACCGCGGGTCTCAAGACATTCCAAGAGCTGACCAGGAATGTTCAGATGCTGGAGCGCTCAAAGCAGGAGTCCTCCTCGGATTCCCAAAATAACAATAGGTCATGGAGAAACAGAAAGGATGAAAATCGCAAAGGCGAAAATTCCGACGATTCTGAATCTTTCAACACCTCGGCTGACCGAAATAAGCAAGGGATGAGCGGGCCTAATGCCAACCGGCCTCGGAAGCCAGTGTTCGGAGAAGGAGGAGAAGCTCCACTGAAAGAGAAGCTGGATAAGGTCTATTCCTTCAGAAGGGACAAAGTCCGTAAAATATTCAAAGATGCCCTAAGAAACAGTCTACAATTGCCAGAATCAAAAAGACCGCAAGAAGCGAATATGACCGATGACCCCAAATACCGCCCATATCACAGAGTGATAGGTCATGCCATTGAGGATTGCTTCGTCTTCAAAGATTGGGTCGAAAAGCAATACAAGGCAGGAGAGATAGAACTGTCTAAAGGCGTGTTAACGAACAGTTAAGCTGCGATCGCCAATTTCATACAAACGGAGACCGAAGTCCTTCGTGAAACTGATTCTCTCAGACATTTGTCTTTCTCTGAAAACAATCGACCACCACGTCGTTAAACTGGGGAACAATCGACCTCTAAGTCGTTAAACTGGGGATGTAAAAATGTGTAAATAAAACAAAAATAAAAAAATAATAAAAAGCCGAAATGATGGGGCAACCGCGAATAAATAGCCGAAATGATAGGGCAATCGCGACCTTCGCGATAAGAAAAGCTGAAATGATAGAGCAATCGCGGTAAAAAAAAACGACGAATGATAGTCGCTCCTGGTACCATATTCCAGTGTAGCGATGCAGACGCCGTCCAAAACTCAAATTCCCAACGGCGAATGACGAGTCGCTCCTGGTACCATATTCCGGTGTAGCGATGCATACGCCAACCAAATTCCAAATCCCAAAATGGCGAATGATGAGTCGCTCCTGGTACCATATTCCAGTGCAGCGATGCAGAATCCAACCAAAATCCAATTTCCCAAAATTCTTCCAGCCCTACGGTTGGTCCCCAAACTGGCTACCGTATACAATCCATGGGCTCAAATAATTCTCATCACACCCATGCCCCACCTCAATCACCAGTCCAGCGGCCGGTCTCCGCCCTTGGAATTATACTCCATTGGGAAGACCCACTCATGTGTCCTCACGATACATGAGGAGAACAAACCTTCGTGGGATCCTTACGACTCACAAAGGAAAAACACACTTAGGAGTCCTCACGATTCCTAAGGAGAAAATACACTTGCGGGATCCTTTCAACTCGTAGGGAGAAAATACTTTTATGAGACCCTCACGGCTCATAAAATTGAAAAGCCTTAGGTGATGGGGACCTAAACCTGTCTCCTAAACCATCGCTCCCCAACGGGTAAAGGCAAATGATGAATTGCTCCTGGCACATGTGCTTCAGTGTTAGCAACGCTGATGCCTACCCTAACCCCGAAATTCCAAACTCCAATCCAATAGATCCCTGAGTCTTTAAACTGGGAACAGATGATCTCTAAGTCGTTAAACTGGGAACAAATGACCTCTAAGTCGTTAAACTGAGCACAACAGACCCCTAAGTCTTTAAACTGGGAACATATGACCTCTAAGTCGTTAAACTGTAAATAAATGACCTCTAAGTCGTTAAACTGGGCACAATAGACCCCTAAGTCTTTAAACTGGGAACATATGACCTCTAAGTCGTTAAACTAGGAACAGATGACCCCTAAGTCATTAAACTGGAAACGAGAGAGATCCCCTCACGGCGAATGATGAGTCTCTCCTGGTACCATATTCCAGTGCAGCGATGCAGACGCCAACAAAGTCTCGAAATTCTTCCAGCCCTACGGTCTGGATCATACATCCTGCAAAACTATATACGATCCACGGGCGTAAAACGATCCCAATCTCTCCCAAGCCCTACCGGCGAGACCACATTCAAAGTCCCACCAGCGATGAAGATTAAAAAAAAAGATATGTCCACAAGCAAAATGGGCACGGATGAAAACCCGAAAGGGCTCCGTGAGTAAAAACAGCAGGACTGCCCGCGAGTTTGTGAAAACCCGAAAGGGCGCAAACTCATGAAAAAGAGATGAAATACACTCGTAAAGTCCTCTCAACTTTGTGAGGAGAAAACTCCCGCGTGAGATCCTTACGACTCACAAAGGAAAAACACACTTAGGAGTCCCCGCGACTCCTAAAGAGAAATTACACCTACGAGATCCTTTCGACTCGTAGGGAGAAAATGCTTTTATGGGCCCTTACGGCCCATAAAATTGAAAAGCCTTAGGTGATAGGGATCTAAACCTGTCTCCTAAGCCATCGCTTCCCAACAGGGAAAGGCAAATGATGATTCGCTCCTGGTACCATATTCCAGTGTAGCGGTGCTGATGCCGACCAAAACCAAAATCCTCTAATCCACTCATGGCAAATGATGATTCGCTCCTGGTACCATATTCCAGTGTAGAGATGCTGATGTCAACACAAATCAAACCAATCAATTCAAGCGTCGACCGTCCATGTCGTAAAAAGGGCTGTGCAGGCTTCCCACAAATCGGGAACTAAATCGCTCCGGGCCAGGGAAAAATCTACCACGGACACTCCGCCTCGGAGACGCGTCAAGCGTCGACCGTCCATGTCGTAAAAAGGGCAGTGCAGGCTTCCCACAAATCGGGAACCAAATCGCTCCGGTCCAGGGAAAAGTCTACCACGGACACTCCGCCTCGGAGACGCGTCAAGCGTCGACCGTCCATGTCGTAAAAAGGGCAGTGCAGTCTTCCCACAAATCGGGAACCAAATCTCTCCGGGCCAGGGAAAAGTCTACCACGGACACTCCGCCTCGGAGACGCGTCAAGCGTCGACCGTCCATGTCGTACAAAGGACAGTGCAGGCTACCCACAAATCGGGAACCAAATCGCTCCGGGCCAGGGAAAATTCTACCACGGACACTCCGCCTCGGAGACACGTCAAGCGTCGACCGTCCATGTCGTAAAAAGGGCAGTGCAGACTTCCCACAAATCGGGAACCAAATCGCTCCGGGCCAGGGAAAAGTCTACCACGGACACTCCGCCTCGGAGACGCGTCAAGCGTCGAGCGTCCATGTCGTAAAAAGGGCAGTGCAGGCTTCCTACAAATCGGGAACCAAATCGCTCTAGGCCAGGGAAAAGTCTACCACGAACACTCCGCCTTGGAGATGCGTCAAGCGTCGACCGTCCATGTCGTAAAAAGGGCAGTGCAGGCTTCCTACAAAGTGGGAACCAGATCACTCCGGGCCAGGAAAACGTCTACCACGGACACTCCGTCTCGGAGACGCGTCAAGCATCGACCGTCCATGTCGTAAAAAGGGCAGCGCATCCCAAAAAGTGGGAACCAAAGCAAGTTGCCTCCACGCGAAAGAAGATCCATCAATTTCATGCACATGGCCCACATATGTGGTGTGCATTTATTGATGGAGGCACTTTGTTGAGGTCAAAAATTGTATCCCGGTTGACCAAGTCAAAGTCAAGGTCAACCCCAGATCAAGTGGGCCCAAGCCCAGGTCAAGTGTGCCAATGCCCGGGTCGAGCCTGAATATGAAGCCGCTGGCTCTCTCATGCCAAAATAAAATTTTTGTAATAAATAATTTTGGTGTATTTCTTTTATTTTATTTTATGAATGAATGTAAGAAAAATGGGCATAAATCCAAATCTTGTAAAGCCCATGGCTCATGTGCAAAAGAAATGAGCACATGAGGCATGGGATGGGCAAAATGCCATTTTGTAAAGCCCAAGGGGCTATATGTAAATATGTAAGCCTATATAAGGCAACATGATGATGAATAAAATATACACTTTTCATTTCTCTAAAACTCTAGGGTTTGTGCCTACTTCTTCTCTTTCCTCAAGGTTCTAAACTTTCTTCTTTCTTTTGAATTAAATCAAGAGTTTTACTCTTCCTTTTCCAAAACTAAGTAGTTTTTCACCACAAAACCCACAAAGGGGAGCTCAGATCTTCCATTAGATCTCAAAAGGGGGGATTTTTAAAATCTCACACCTCTTGTTATCCAAAAGCCGTCCAACAGAGGAAGAAGAAGGAGACCTATCTCCAAAGACCCCAGTTTGGGGAAGATCCAGGGCTTAAGGGGAGAAGCCCCTTCATCAGCTCCAAAAATATCTTAGGAGTTTAACTTCTCAAAAATATATATATATATATATATATACAAAATAATAAGTATTTCTTTCTGGGAGTACAACTCCCAGTGTAGGGACCAAGTCCCTTTTGCCGCCCGAGCGCTCACATGCTTGGCACGTGAGGCTCTAGCGTCCAAAGTGCTAGCGCCCAAGCGCCCAAAACGCGAGCGCCTGAGCTCCCACGTGCCTGGCACGTGAGGCGCTAGCGCCCGAGCGCCCTGGCCCCCAAAGCGTTAGCGCCAGCGCCCAAGCGCCCGCGTGCCGCGCACGTGAGGCGCTGGCGCTTTCTCCCATGCATCCTTTGGATGCCCTTTCCCTTATATATATATATATATATATATATATATATATATATATATATACACACACACACACACACATACTCTATAATACTGTCCCCTGTTAGAAAACATTTCTAACGGGGTGCTGCCCCGCATCCCGCAAGGGGGCTGCTAGCCCTCTTGACCCCCAGCCCGCTTTCCGGATAGCGGGGACCCCGTAAAAACTCTGCGGGGCCCCCGATATATCCAAAACCCCTTTCAAAACACAACACACGTACACTGCTTATTGAGTTCGCATGACCTGTCTGACCCGTTAATCGGAGGTTCTCTCGCTCCAAAGGCGAGGGGTAATTAACGACAGTTTAGTCCTCAGCTGCCGGATATTCGAATCCCCACAATTAATAAACCCCAGCCTACCCTAGACAGGGGGAATCTGTAATATGCCTGACAAGCGCGCGCATATTCCCATCTCAACGGGGTGACGAAAAACACCCTACAGTTAGGATAGATTCAAGAAATTTGAAATGTAAGGAATGTATGGTTGCTGATTCTTATAATTCTTGTGATATATATAGCTTAGGACTTCATGTAGAACTGACCTGCATGGGCCGCTAACAAAACCTGTCATGCCCCGCTTCTCAGTAGACGGAAACGGTGATGTGGCAGGTCGCAACGTATTTACCAAGAAATAAATACGTTAAGCGTAATTGAGCTATATATTTATAAAATGCACAAGAATGACAAGTGATATGAAATAAACAGCAACTTTTATTTACATTCATCTTAACATACAATTGTTTTTGAAAATGTAAGATACAATGAAATAAGCAGTGCCTAAACAGTGGCATACAAACTGAAAATAAGTACAAGGAGAGCTAGTAGTCCGGCTGGGCGGTGAGCAGGTCCAAATCCTCATGGTTAGGCTCGATCTCCTGAGGGTCCAGTCCTCTTAACGAACATTCCAAAGAAATAAATAGAAGAAATGTCATCAAAAAACTAACGCTCGGTAAATCCCAAAAGAAGGAATGGAATATAACAAGTAATGTGAAATGAAACTGGTAAATTGTACATGTATATGCTTGTTATTCTAACGTAGTTATTTGTAGCTTGGTACAGAAGGTATTTGTGTATACGAGAGGAGTCCATCTTACCCCGTGGACTATGGTAATATGTAGTATAAGGCCCCATCAAAACCCACGGGACAACGGCATAAGAATTCATGTAGGTGTCTTTTAAGTGACCATCTCGTGCCACGTTAATACGTTCCGTACCAATCTACCCCGTTATCCCCGCGTAATGTATTGTATAGAGTATATTTACAAGTCTTGCCGAAACCATGGATACAAATGTTCAAGTAGTCAGGTTCATGATGTAATCTTGTATTCAAGTAGTCATGTCAAGTTATAATCATGGTTCGGTTAGGTCAAGTTAAGTATTCATGTTTGATATTGATGTTTGAATTCAAGTATTCAGGTTCAAGTTCATGTATTCATGTTTGACTTTGGATTCAGGTTTGAAATGGACTCTGACTAAGTCAGACACTTGTAACTGATTTAGATCCTAAATTAGGTTTGGGAGTCATCGGTAACTGCTGCACATGGACAACATGATTTGTATCTTTTTCCAAGATAATTACAATTTATAATTTCGTTATGTTGTCTGTCTTAAACAGGCAAGCACTCACTTTCTCCGGCTCTCTGGGGCTCAAGAGAATTGATCCCGCTTAAACCTATATTTACTAAAGTCCTTAAATATTGTTTTATATAACTCGAGTGGGTTTTATGAAAAAATATTATAATATAGTTAAAAATAAACCTCGAGGGGTTATTTATATTACTAGGGTTTTCATGGGCATGAGTTTTAAGGATTTGAGGTACTTTAGTGATAAAAAATTAATTTTGGAATTTCATGGTATTTTATTAAAAAGAGTTGTCTTTTAGTAACTTGATGGTATTTTATTGAAAATTGGTCTTCTTTCATCTTTTGAAAAATGTAAGTTTATTATATTTTAAAATTATGGATTTATTTATATAATTATTAAAAATTAAATTTCTTTATTTATTTAGAAAATTCGATTTTTTTCTCTTAAAAACCGTATTTAAAACTTTTCGAGACCAAATGCTCCATGAGAAGGTCTGCATCTCGCTCTACTAGCCCAAGTATGTGCGATAATCCGCACAATCCATTAATGGGTCCCCTAAATAGGGTTGTAGAGGCATAATCGTAAAGAAATCGAAATACTGTTTTAAAAGAAAATCGTTTTTTAAGTAAGTGGTATTTTAATGTAATATTTTTCTCGAAACAAACATTCACACAAAAAAGGTATCGTGCTATGAAACCAAGTGTGTACGCGAGGGATAGGTCGTTACCCCGTAAAGTTTTCCAAAAGATATGTTTAAACAAAACTAAAAAAGATGATATTAAAGTTCATAGTATTTAAATGAAAACGTTAAATTAAAGTTATTTTACATGATCTTCTTGGTTTAAAATTTGTTCTAAATGTTAGTATTAAGATTACAAGGATTGTGTAAGAGTTTGGATGAACAATATATAAGAAAAAGTGGAGTTTCTAGGATTTAGAAAAAGGATATCGGTATTAATTCCACTTATACCGATTTTGATTAAAAAGAATTTCAAAGAAGAGGAAGGGGGTTTGGGAGGGACTTACAATTTGATTATGCTGAAAAAGTAGAAGAAGAGGAGAGTGTTGTCGTGGTGTCGCGGAGCTCCGGATGTTGCTTCGATTCTTTGCCGGAAGTTGACCGCTTGCTAACTCCTCTTTACTCCACTTGTACTTAGAAAATTTTTGAGAGTTTTGGCTGGAAATTTTAGAATGGTGCTGATCCAAGGCAGGGGATGGTATTTATATTGTAGAACTAGGGTTTTGGAATTAAAATGGTGGAGTAAAAAGTATTAAAATGTGGTTTAATTGTGAAATGAAGAGCCTTTATTTGATTGCAGGAAAATCAAACAGTGCAGGAAAGTTAGGGACAGGGGAAGAGTCAAGTGTGCATAACACGGGGCGATTTGGCTTCATCACAACCGTCCTCGCCGGCCCTTTGGGCTTTTCCGCCGGTCGATCTCGAGCATCTGGCTTTGAAATTCGTGCCAGCAGATAAAATTAGGGTTTACTCCATATTCCACATGTTTGATTTTCTGACTTTTCATTATTCTGTGTATTGCACATGCGAACTTTTGGGCTTCCAAAAAGTTAAAAAGAAAAATCAGAAAAAATAATGTGTCTGATGGGAATCGAACACAAGTGCTACTTCACAGCAGTGCAAGGGCTTTACCAGTGAGCTACAAGTTGTTTCTTGCTGTTATTTAACAAAATTAATTTATAACTCAAACTCAGACTGTAAACTCATTTCAGCACATTAAACTGGAAAATTTCGTACAGTAAATTCAGAGTCGTTACATACCCACATGTGTATTTGTATGAAAAATCAACGGATTTTAAGACCTCTAAAGCACATTCAATAAACTTTATCTGATGTATGAGTTAGAGGTCTTCAAATTCTTTGATTTTTCATACACGTATATTTGAAAGTAGAATGATCGACTTGAACGGATCAGATCGGTCAAATACGTTGTAGATCGAGAGTTCCCATTTTTAAAAAACGGGAACCGATGTGCAATAGGTTACTCCCTTTTAAATAAATATTATGTCATTTACATATGAAAAACGAAATCTCAGATGCCACAGGAGGGAATTTACTTCTATGACGTCTAAAAATTCTATCATCCATCAATTTTTTTGACAATCGGCATTGTAACAACCCCAAAACGAAATCTCAGATGCTACGGGAGTGAATTTCCTCCTTATAAACTTTTGTGTCGAATCTGGACAGATTCTGTCCAGATTTGCGCCCTATTTTTCAAAACGTCATATCTAGCTTTAGCTGATTGCGACGATCTTTGAATGTATGGATGCCAATTTGACAGCCCTATAACTTTCCTGTAGAACCCTAGAATAAAAAATGTATATATCTATACGATATATGCTCAGCAAGTTACCCCCTTGTTGCTATCACAGAAAATAAAAATCTGTTTTATACCTTTAGAAAAAAATAGTTATAACTATAGTTCTAGAGATCCAAATCGTGTAAACTTTAGTTGTTTTGATAATTAAACTGAAAGACCTAAATTTTTATAATTATGCATTTTTTCTGAAAGCGGCTAGAAAATATCGAAATCTGCTTTTTTAAAACATATGTCGGTGCTGGACAGATTCTAATATGTTCTGTGCTGTGATACCAAATCACATCTATCTCTCAAATCAGTAGTCGGAACTAGATAAGACTTGAACCCATGTCTGCATAACACGCAGGACTACGTTTCTTGTTTTATCTTTAGTTCATATGAATTGTGTAAACTATAGTTTCCAACACTTCTTTAAGATACATTTTCTGGTTTATACTTGGATATTTCACTTGTATCATCTCATGCCATGTGAATTTCTCATTTTACCACATCTACATGAATCACGTGATTAGATATATTGCATGCCCGATACGAACTTGACTCAAACCGTGAATACGTCTTGACATGAACTTGCAACCCACCAACGTATTCATGGATTTGTGTAAGGCTTGTGTCAGTTTTATAATTTAATATATACAGAGGAAAGGGATAGTAAGCTAGTGAGTGTATGCCGTGGCACGAGAGTCCACTAAAAATCATTTAACCTGAATCTCGTGTGCCGTTATTCCATGGGTTTGACGGAGCTTAATTCTACGTGCTGTTGGTACGTGGGTTTGACGGACTACTCTCGTATACATACATACCTTCAGCATCGCGCTACAACAAACATGTAACCCTAGAATTCCCATGCTGATATAGAATTTCCACGCTAATATAGACCGGTATGTTTAATTGATATATCATGCATGTTCATCGCACTATTCTTCTTATTACTTATATGATTGTTGTTATACTTTTTACATTATATTTTAAATTGGGGGCTTACCGAGCGCAAGACCGCAGACGGATATTCTATTGCTTTTTTTCTTTCGGGAATATTTATCGGCTGGTTTAAAGACATGATAGATTGAGCGAACTGAGGAGGGCTTTTCATAGCTGCCTTCTCAGGAGGATTTCTAGCAGCATATCAACCATTTATGCCTATTTTTTAGAGCTTTGTTTATTTCTATTTTCATTGTATTTGATTTTCAGACTTGTTGTCAGTGTTTTGTTGTGGAATTGGAAATGTAATAATGTAGTTGGATTTTATTTTCTCGTTTAATTCTTGTTATATTATACATATTACTTACTATACGCTTAACGTATTTATTTCGGGAAGGACTTCTTTTCGGTATAAATATGTTGCGGATCTCGTCACGTGCCTACTACTATCTTTTGGGAAGCGGGGTATGACAGTCATCTACCATTTTCATCCTCATCCTCTAAGATGTGGATACACTATATTTCATATGATTTTAACATCTTTTCACTGTTTATTTTGTGGGTGTAAAATTAATGGTTTTTCAATATTGGGATATTTTCGTATTTTTACATCACAAAATCAATATTGAAAAAGTGTTACAATCATATGAAATTTGGTGCATCCACTTCTTAGAGGATAAGAATAGTGGATATCGACCGTCAAAAAAATTGGTGGGTGGTTGATTTTTTCGACACTATAGGAGGAAATTCTCTTTTGTGGCACCGAAGATTCCGTTTTCTCTTAAAATATTTAGGCTTAAGAATATGCTTTTAGAGATATTTCCAAAAATTGAAAGTGAATATTGGTGCCAAGATGGGCTGAAACTTAAATTTACTGTTAAAAATATATAAATAGGTTAATGACATGAATGAATTTATTGGAGAAATAGGCTAGAGGATTTGTCTCATTTTTGTATTTCTGTTACAAAAAAGATCATTAATTGGGGAGCTTAGCTGCACCTCATAATTTTGCATTATAATACTAGAGATATTTTTGCTTCAATATTTTTTTCCTGCTTCAAAATTCAAAAGGGTCATAAATCAATTAAAAAATTATTCAAAGGATTAATGTATGCATACCAATTTTATACATATACATACAATTCTTGCGTTATGATATGATACCATAAGAACCCAATCGAAAGAGGATTTTATCATACTTACAATATCATGAATACAAGATCAAATTTCTTTCATTGTGGCTCAAAATCGATACTGTTATTATTATATTTTCACAATGAATGACATGAAGCTCTTGCACACTTTAAGAAATTAATTTATGAGATAATGAGCTATCACATCCTAAGAAAATAAATAAATATTATTTTTAATCATATAAACAATTCAAGTTTGTTTCAATACATGTGCCAAGCATGTGAAAAAATTAGTTAATATTATCTCTATTGTTATAGTGAAAAAAGAAAGAGTCTTCAATTTTGAAATTTATTTGAAGATTTACTGTCTATCTTGTAAAAGAAATTTATTAAAAAAAATTATAAAAAATCAAAGTACAATTTATACCCCCAACCAACCCCATACATCTTTTCCAATAACGAACTTAACAATCTCTCAATACCTAACTCCGTACAGATCTCTTTGTAATAAATTACACTTAATATGTAACATGCATCGCACGTGCAAAAATACCGGTTTATGCTAAATTGAAGAAAATGCTCCTAATTTCTTCATATCAGTAAATGCCCTGAATTATATTTTTTAAAACAGCCTTTTTTATACCTTACCTCCAAGACTTATATGTTTGCATTTCACCGGCAAAACTTCATAATTTTATTTTATATCCAAATTTATATGTCATTTTTTAAGATAGGGATGTGTTAAAATAACTCGTGTTCAATTTTACTGTTCCTTCCCTCTCTTCTCCTCTTCCCACTGCTCTATTTTCAATGGAAACCGACTCTTTGTGGCCAACAAACTATATATTTAATCACTTCTGCAACTTTTATTTAGAACTAAATCTACCATTTATTTGAAGTTTAACGTTTCTATTTTTGGCCAGATTAGTTTGGGTCTAATATAACTAAATTCTTTTATTAAAATACTTTTAAGTTGACCCCTGGCTAAACTTTTCATATTAAATAACTTGTTTATATTTTGTTTTCTATCCTGCCTACGCACCCACAGATACAACTTAAATGCATAGTCATATAATTCACGAATTATTCGGCGAATTCGTGAATAATTCGTGAATTATTGATATACCGATTAAATCTGCGAATTATTCGTCGTCGCCGAACGTGCCGAATTATTCGCGAATAATTTCCGGATTATTCGCGAATTATTAAAAAAAATAGTGAATTATTCAAAAAAACAACAAATAATTGACAAAATCAAAATCTAGCGTCTCATATATTAATTTTTTGCTTGAAATGCTTCCCGAACACTTACCGAATATTTTCCGAATACCTGCCGATTTTTTCCGGATAGTTATCCGAATCCGAATTTTTCGACCTCGCCGAATTATTGCCGAATCATGAATTTATGAGCTAAAATGAAGGTATTGATTAATTGCATGTGTCGTTATTTGCAGGAGCCATCAATGATTGGAATTTTATTGGATAATATATGTGGATATAGGACACACTTGTTCACTGTCTCCTAGTTAAATTTTGTTTTATTTCCTTTTTGAACTCTTATGTGGGTTTTAAATTTATGGTAGAACGAGCAATGGAAGAAGAAAAATTCTAGTGGGTTTAAAATCTTAATATATTATGACACTATTATTTATTCTTACAAATTTTATGTGGACAAGGGTTGCCTTCAGTACCCAAATAATGAATTGAGTAATCAACCAAGCTGGTCGTAATGAAACCAACAGACAAGACATATTATAGAAAAAAAAACATGGACTCTCCGATGATTCCAAAGCGGACCATGACCGATTTATATAGTATAACCATCTTGCTTGTTCTATTTCAGGAATTAAACTAATCCAACCAGGACAAGCAATAAATAAAATGAAAAAAGAAAACAACTAATTAGAAAAATCAGGTGAAATCATTATTTTCTTACAGATTGATTGTCTTTGCTATTGATATGGATATAATTTTTTTTATTGAAGCAAAAAGGCAGAAACGGTTTATCCAGTGTCCATATTCTGCTACACGGACGGTTGAAATTAAAATAAGAAAAATAATAACTTTAAAAATAGAAGTTTGTTTTTAATTTCAATTTTAACCATCCTCCTATCCCATTCTCGGATGGCCGAAAAACTGTTCATTTTTTATATTTTTTATTTTGGGCTGAAATAAAAAAAAAATTGTTTTTGAGTCAACTGTATGACTAACTAGTCAACCTCTTATACGACTCCACGTGTCCAAATCTCATTAGCCAAATATGCTCACGTCGAGCACGTGACTGCGTGCAAAATGGATAACCACGGGTTCTATGAAGCCTGAGCTGTCAATACGTATCTTGAGTGGTCTCCACGAGGAGCACGTGGTTACCAGTGGGCCCCAACGAGAAAGGGACTTGTTGGTAAAGGTTAGGCGGTCACGTGCGGAGATCGCGTGAACCACGTGCATGGCACTCAATCACTCGGGCCCGACCAAGGTTCGGGCCGGCCCGGGGAGTGTTCAGCCGGAAGGGGCCAGTCAACATAATTCAAAAAATTTTGAATTGGGGAGGAGTGTTCAGCCGGAAGGGGGGATTTTGAATTGGGGAAGTCCCAGTAGGGAGGAGTTCCCATAATGGGGTATAAATCTCTCGGGTGGAGGGGTTTTTCAAAAAAAAAAAGAGGTGGGAGTCCCAACATAGGCAATACATTGACATGCACAGTACAAGCATAATATAAAACCGATAAAAACATTGAAATATAAAAATACAAATATAACATAAAAACAAACAAACAAAGAACATAAAAATATAAAATATTATAGGCACCTTACGACAAACCTATAGAAAAAACGGATTCCTAGAGGCTTGAAAGATACTTCCAGTATTTCGTTGTTTTCGTTTCCCGTTTCTTGAAGAAAATCCCCTTGACCCGGTTAAAAATCTAGGTATAAACGTCGTTCACTTCATACCGTGCGATAAATATGAAACGTTGATCAGGAACATGATGAACATAGAAAATTCATCCGCGCTAGTTCCATATCCGGTGGGATCAAAGTGATACCGAGTGTTGTTATTTCCGTTTGGTGGTGGTCCTTGATCGAGCGGATTAGCAGGAGGAGGATTTTCTGCATGGATTTTTTCTGCTGGAGACGCATGAAAGGTATACTCAAGGGTTCTTCTGACGGATCTTTCGAAGGATTATTAGTAGATGGACACGAAAGAGAATGAGGCAGGATGAACGGCAGAATCCGTGAGGAATTCGGTGTCAGCGTACAGAAGAAATGAGCTCTTCCTTGACCTCAAGTTTTTTTGATAATGGTGACACTCTCTCTACAATGAGGGTGTTCCTTGTTGACATGATTCTCTTTGACATGGTTGATATAAATGTAGGCTTTGGAAGAAAATGTGAAAAGTTAATTTAAAAGAAGAAATTCACTTGAATTTATAGAGATAACTGTAAGATATAATGAAGAGCGGGGGGATTTTCGAAATTTCAAATGTCTGGTAATGATTTAGAGGAATTTGATTGGACTGTTTGTGAATATGTTATGGAATTTTTAGAAATATTTTATACTGTAACTAAAACTTTATCTGGTGTTTACTACCCAATTACATGTTTATTAGTAGAACAACTGTTTTATATTAGTAAAATTATTAATGAACATTTATTTTATACCGTAACTACATGCTTATCAGTAGAAATAATCCCAAAAAACCAAGGTTTTTTTTTAAAAATTAATATTTAAATCGTGTTTGGGCCGGCCCTGCCAGGCCTAGGGCCGGGCTGAGATCAGGTTTGGGGCACTCGTGTCGAGTCGAGGCCCGGTCAATCGGGCTTGGCCCGGCCCGTTGACCAGCCAAGCCCGACCGGCTTTGGGCTGGGCCGACGGCCCGGCTCGTTTGTCACCCTGTCGAAGTCTGTCAACAAAATCGAAATGACTAAAATATTAAATAGTAATAAAAAATAATAACAATATTTTGGAAATGAATAATATTTGACCTTGTGCAATATTATTAAGAGATTAATGGAGGAAAGAGGCCATAGGAGGGGATTTCCTCTTATGGCGTGGTAAAAATACAACCTCCACCATTTTTTCCGACGATCGACACCCTTCATCATCATCGTTATCATCTAAGATGTGCGTACACCAAATTTCATGTGATTCCACAACTTTTTCACCGTTGATTTAGTGGGTTCAAAATTAACGGTTTACCGACAATAGAACTTTTTACATTGCTAAATCAACGGTGAAAAAATTGTAGAATCATATGAAATTTGGTGTACCCACATCTTAGATGATAACGATGAAGATGATGGGGGCCGATCGTCGAAAAAATTGGTGGAGCTTGTATTTTTTCCACGCCATAGGAGAAAATTTCCTCCTATGGCCTCTTTTCTCCATTATTCTCTATTATTAAATGAGTGAAAGATTTATGCATTTAATGAAATTTGATGGGTTTCCACATTTATTTCTATCTCATGGACACGTTCAAGATATAAGATATGGTGGTACCGAATTTCAAACGGCAAAGATCAACTTTAAGGGGTCGTTTGTTTATAAGTAATTGCCAAAACTTATGAAAATTAATCGGGGACAAAACCGTTAAAAAATTGACTAGTATTCTGCAGTCTTGCGCGTCAGACATCTGAGCCATAGAGTTTCAGATGTCTGAAGAATAAGTATTCAGAAGAACAGAGCGTGGACAGACGTTGAGTATTTGTGATTCAGACGTCTGTCGACAATTTTAGCGTGTTATGGAAAAATTTGTTTAGAAAGATTTGTTTGAAAATTTATTTGAAGATTTATGAAAAGATATTTGAAAATTTGTTTTGAAGATTTAATGAGTTTCTAATTGGAGTAGAAATTTTATTATTTTGTGCTATAAATAGAGAAAGATCTAATCAGAGAAAAGTGACCAAATATGAAGAAGAAACAAGAAGAAGGCGAAGGGTAGTCATCCACGGATGAAGTTGGAGCACCAGAAAAGTAGTCTTTATATTTGTATGAAGAGATGAAAGCAGATGGATCTATAGGTGAAGGTGGTTAGATTTGCCAAGAGTAGTCTTCATGTTTGTATGAGCGTTGAGATGTGAAGAGAGATGAGAAAGTATAAAATGTACCGGTATTCTTAATCATTAATTATAAGATTCTCATATTTGCCCCGTAGATATAGGCCGTTGGTCGCACCACGTTAAATATTCGTATTGCGTGTTCTTATTCTTGCGCGTCTTCCTTACTTGCCCAGTGAAAAATCCCCAACAAAAACAGAAAGTATGGAATTGCCATTTGTTTGTTTGTATGAAATATTGAAAGTTTCTAGTGCTCTTACCACTACAACCATGGCCAATACAGAATCGAAAAACAAAAATTTATAAGAGAGCACTAAATACTAATCTCTAGCAATCTTTCTAAACACTAACTTAGAATCTAAACATACAAGGTTTATAGATACTACATCTTTTGTCGCGTCTCCATCTAATCGTGAAAGACCCCTCCAAACTTCGTAGCCATCGGAAACGCGCTTAAGAGACGACCGCCCTTACGAAGATAATCCATCTGAGGAAAATCGATCTAAACTCTAGCTTCATCTAGAATACTCTAGTGAAGCAACTAACCATCTAAGTTTGCTAGAAGTTGAGTGTTAGGGATGTAGGATTTTTCCACTAACTTTTCTCTCTTATTTTCATCGCTCAAGAGAACATATGAATAAAAATGAGAAGATGAGAGGAGAGAGAGTGTGTCATGTGATAACGAGCCAAGTCTCGAGAGGTATATTTTTTCTATCCAAAAGATATGACATGCATTTCTTGAATAAACAAATCCAAGCCATCCCTCTCCACTGTTCTCTCATGCCATCTCACTCTCTAGCTCATTTCTTGATTTCTTTAAAAAAGAAATCCCTAAATGAGGTGACCTCTTTCTAGAAGTATTCCCGTATAAATATGTCATACGTCCCCCGTATATGTATCTCCACATATACGCGTATCCGTATAAAAATACGAATAACCAAGAGAGAGAAAATAAATAGTGAACATAATATTAATATTAATATTAATATGTATATATATATATATATATATATATATATATATATATATATATATATATATATATATATATATATATATATAATCATTAAATCAAAAACTTGATTTAATAATCCGGATTAATTTTAAGCCGGCTAGTATTATCAACTGTCCGATAAAAGTCCGTGTAGTCAGTACATGTATTTAATCGGACCCTTGCACGTATCAAAATATGACCTTTATATCATATCGCTTGAACATGGAAAACCCTCTGTGTAGGACTCTAAAGACTCGACAATACATTAACAATGATTACTGGATAAATCCATAACCACAAGCACGTCAGCGGCACTAGCTGTACGTAATGGCTACTCAGATATATGAAAAAGGAGAGGTCGACAATAAAGTCCGTCCGTATCCTACTGATCTTAATGTGACAATCTCCGTACAGTCCGATGTCTTTGTCTAAGAGTATTGCATACTGGGTCTAGGGGGTGGATAACGTCAAACCCATAATAACCTAATAATTCGTGCCGGAGTCAAGATCACCACCCACCGAGAAACTACTAAACTCATATCGGTAAATCTCATCCACCATTACCAGGGATTTATGGTAATGGCCAACTGAACACAGCGCGACAACGACTCCTAATATCAGAAGAGACGAATCCTTGACAATTGCTCGTTGCCTCCATATGGCTCGGAACTGTACCCAACTAAAATCTGTTTGCATGACTCCTTTGTGCTGTGGTAGGGTAGTAATTTAAGTACAGTAAGAACTCACACGAGAAAAATGATGATCTCAGGCTGTTACGCCCCGCTTCCCAGTAGACGGAAACGGTGACTTGGCAAGCCCGCGGCATATTTATCCAGAGAAGATCATTCCTTAAATAAATATACTAAGCGTATTGAAACAATAATACATAATGTAAGAATAAATGGAGACTGCAAAATTTTTCAACAAACATTTTTATTTACATTCAACTTTTAATATTTACAAGTACATGAGTTTCAGCTGGAAAGTAAATACAATAAAAGAAAATGTCTAAACATGTGGCATACATAAACTGAAGAAAAGTGAAGCTGAGCTAGTCCTGAGTAGCGATCCGGTTGTAGTCCTCCTCTGTGGCCTCCACCTCCTCCGTCTCGACCGTATCTGACGAACATTCCAAGAGAAGAAAAGTGGGTGGAATTCCCGTCAGCGAACTAGCGCTCGGTAAGTCCCAAAGATAAAGTAAGAGCAAAGAAAATGACAAATATAGAATATATAGATGACGAATAAGAGTATATGTTCATGGGTGAATATGTACTATAGGTTTCTATATGATCACTATATTAACGTTAAGTTCCAAGTGTGAATGTCAACGCAGCCGTAAAAGTATTCACGAGCTTAAGAGTGGGGTCCTAGGAGCAAGAAAACACCGGCCTATTTCATGTGTTAGTATCGGGGCTCTAGGCTGTGGATGAGTCAACCCGACTGATATTCGAGTAAAATAAAAAGAGGTTAATACAGAACTCCTGAAGCTCCGTTGGATTCACACAAGAAACTATCCCAAGCATCTCGAGTATAATATATATTATAATTGTAAGATAGCATTAGTTGATTTGATTGGTTGATTATCACATGTCTTATTCGAAACCATAAATTGCAAAAGGTGTAAAATGAAATCGAGTGAATCGAGTAACATGCGAGTCATGACAATTGCAATCTTGGTTCGAGTCAAGTTTGTTCCTGTAAATTGGGTTTGAGTTCATGTTAGAGTTTAAGTTTAGATTCGGGTTGGGTTAGAGTTCGAGTTTAGATTCGAGTTTAGATTCGAATTTGGATTCGAGTTCAGGTCTTTTTCATATGGATTGTTTTAAACTGTTAACAATCTTATGTTCGGGAGAAATCGGACAACTGCTGCACATGAACGGCAGGATTTATGTATTTTTCCAAGACAATTGCCATTTGATAACCCCGTTAAGTTGTCTAACCTGAATAGGCAAGCACTCACTTTCTCCGGCTCTCCGGGGCTCAAGAGAAATGATACCGCTTGAGCCTATATTTATCTAGAGTTCTTAAATTATTGTTTACATATTTTAAGGGGTTTTTATGAAAAATACTTTAATATAATTTACAAATAAATCTCAAGGGTGATTTATAATATTTAGGGTTTTCATGAATATATATTTTAATTGTTGTGGTGTTTTGGAGATAAAATCTAGTTTTTAAAAGTTTATGGTATTTTTATTAAAACTAGCTCTTTTGGAAACTTGATGGTATTTTATTAAAAATTCTAATTTTTCATTTTAAAAAGTAGTTTCATAATATGTTTTTATTGAAAATACGAATTCATAGTTTTATATAATTTTCCAAAATTTAGTTTTATTTAGAAAAGTCGTATTTCTTAAAAACCGTATTTTTTTATTTCCTTTCAAGACCGAATACTCCGTGAGGAGTTCTGTATCTCGCTCTACTGTCCTGAGGATGTACGATAATCTGCACTATCCATTAGCGGGTCCCCTAACGAGGGTTGTAGAGGCGTATTTGTCAAGAATTTAAAAATATCGATTTAAAAGAAACCCGTTTTGAAAAAGTGTGGTATTTTAATGAAAGACTTCTTCTTTGAATTACCCGTATACCTAGAATACCGTGCTATGAAACTATAGTGTGCATGTGAGGTAGGTCGTTACCCCGTGAAGTTTTCCTAAAGGTAGATAATCTAGTTATCGAGAAATGTTATACTAAAGTTCATGGTATTTTAAAGAAAAAATTCGTTATTTGATTATTTCTCCTGAAAACATTATTAAACTAAAATCTAAATGATTACAAATAAGGTTAAGAATGGTGTGAGAAAGTTAGTTTGACCTATCTTGCTTAATGAAGGGAGTACAAGAGATTAAAATTACATATATCAGAGTTAACTCCACTTTACCGATATGTTTTTAGAAGATGATTTGAGATAAAAGAAAAAGAGAGAAGAGGGACTTACTTGTTGTGTAGTGTTAGGAAGAGGTTAAAAAATAGAGAGGGGGTTCCGTGGTGTCGCGGAAACTCCGGAAATGATTTCGATCTTCATCGAAAAAAGCTTGGTTGCTAATTTCACTTGATTCCACTTGCACCCAGAAACTTTTGGAAGAATTTTGATAGAAATTTTCAGAATAGAGAGGAGGTAGGGCATGGGGTGGTATTTATAGTGAAGGATTTAGGGTTTGTGAATAAAAATTTGGATTAAAAGAATTAAAATTGGTGTTAAATGGTGAATTGAATGGTTACTGTTTAATTGCAGGGAAATTAAACAGTGCAGGGGAGTTGAGGGGAGTCGAAGGGACGAGTATGCAAAGTACGGAAGCGATTGGGGGTGATCCAACCGTCTGCGCCGTCCAATAGAAGGAAACGGGCAGTCGGATTTGGTTTGTTTGCCTCGAGATTCGTGCCACGTGTCTAGATGTGTGTTTACTCCTTTTTGCGCCTATTTGATTTTTCTGAAACTTTTCATTTCTCCGTGTATTGCACGTGCAACTCTTGGGCTTCCGAAAAATTAAAAAAAAATCTTGAAAAATAATTGGGTCTGATGGGATTCGAACACACAAGATATGTCACAGTAGTGTAGAGCCTTTACCAGTGAGCTACAAGTTGCTTCTTGTTTTTATTGAATAAAAATAACTTATAACTCCTATACAGGCTGAAATACTCTTTTCTATACATTTAAACAAATAATTCTGTGCAGGGATTTTAGAGTCGTTACACAGGTCAAAATACTAACCTGTACTCATGTCACAAGATAACTGCTATATGAAAATATGTATAATACAATCTAGAAGTTCTCGGCGAGTCCATTTGGCGTACTCACCTCCAGTGAGCACCTGTATACTATCTTAGGTGCCAAAACACCAATGGATTGTAAGACCAGCACCACCCATTGTCGGGGTCTAGAAACGTATACACTAGTCTACTCCGGAATATCGATGCTCAATCTCGATACTCCCTCGATTAGGGACATTTAAGTATATGCTTATGGACAACCCAACTCCTACGTATATGATCGCCATCATAATTCTGGTAGTCAAGCAAGAATCCTACGGGCTTTATCATTATGTATTAGAGACACGTAATAACCAGTAAAACGTATACACATCAATGATAAAGAAAAACAAGATAGCATACTATCATATTGAGTAAGACCGTTTTACTTGTATAGATCCTTCTTCAATTATCAAAATCGCCCAGCTGCAATTACAACAATTGCTTTGAGGGCACTATAGCTAACAATCTTCCACTTGCACTTAAGATTAATTATTGTGGTATCGCATACCCACAGCTCGTGTGTTATCGAATACCCAACTTCTGTACTAATCAATTTCTCAAATCGTATTTGAGAAACTTTCGTGTTTGAGAAATAGCCTCAGTGAGTCGATCCGCTCCAAATTTCTAACTGTATCTATTTATATCTCAACTTCGCGGAGATCAACTATCTCCCGAACTGAGCGATACCCTTCCTTAGAATTTGTCTGGATAACTAATGGGACTAAGTTCATAAACGAACACTTTTATCCAACCAACTTCTTAGAATGTATCCTCCATTGAATTTTATCAGCATCCTGCGCCATTCCTACCTCAGTATCATACTTGGAATCCATTCCAGCATACTTCCCCTCAGAAGAGGGTAAATTTATAACTCTGAAAGCCATTCTGTTATTCAGGTTACCTTGGAAGTCTGAATGGTTAACCGCCTCCCGTAGGAGGTTGCCGTTACCATACTTTAAGAACATCCTCTTATGTTCTTCACTTGTTCCCTTTGTTTATCTAGGATTGGATTAATATCTGCTTACTACAACGAGTGAAAAAACAATATATGGTTTGGTACATGACATTACATGATTGACTCAATTGCCTAAGCAAATGATATATCATTCATGCGAGTCCCTTTTCTCATCAGTCTGAAAGACATTTCTTTAGAAAGGGTGATTCCATTACCCGCGGATAGAATACCATGCCAGGAGTCATCCATTTTAAACCACTTTAGAATGGTGTCCAAGTACCCAAATTGTGACACTTCCCAAATCTATATATATATCGACATAGATCTAGTCACCAGAATCCTTGATACATTATCCAGATCCTATATGGAGAAACATTCGTGACGAACAAAATTTGACCGATTGTAGTATAGGAATATCACTTCCGATCCAGAGTATATCATTCAAATGCCAGGACAATACTCCTTACATCTTTCTCACTAGGTTCATCTGTTGTTTTGATGAAGTCAAATACCTTGACTGTCATATCAAAACAGATGATTCATCTCCGCTATATCTGCTTTAGTCTACAAATAGACATAATCTACTTGCACACCTTCTGCTGCTCCCACTGACTACGATAACCTTCTGGCAGAGTCGTATACATGTGCACTTCTAAATTCTCACTTAGAAAAACGTAATAGTCATCCTTTTGCCAGATATCATAGTATTGAATAGCAACAATGGCAAATTATATCCATATGGACTTCAGCACAGATACTGAAGTAAAAGTTTCATCACAATCCACGCCGGGTATTTGATGATAACCTTTCACAATAAGTTTATCATTATTAGGTTAATACATTTCCACCTGCACAGATCCCGAAAGATATACTTTCTCCTAATGGGTTTATCCCTTCATGAGCACCCAACAAATTTAATAATTTACTGAAGTGCGTTGAGTGCAACTTGGATATATTGCATCTGGTCACCTGAAAGTTACCACTTTTCATGACCTGCAGATAAATAGTAGGGTCATCATCACCGTAATGCTGACCTCCCTGTCACTGTCTACGAGGAAACCGAAGTATCTCTCAGGTGGCTGAGGACCCCTGCTAAAATCTGCGGAGTGGCTAAGGTTTTTTTATTTCAATTGAATATTTAGGTTCTACTAAATTTTCAGTAACCGTTCGTTATTCTGGAATCAATTCCAGCTGTACCATTCTCCCACTTGTTTCTTTTGCAAATAAGTCCTTTTTATGAAAAAGGCGGCGAGTCAAGAACAAATTAACCTTCGATCTTGCAAATGGTCGAAGTTAAACCCTTGATAAAAGCTTGGAATAATTTAAAAACTGCCATTACTGAAACATGCCTTAAGTTTGTCCAGTTTTTTTTTAAACAAAAACCAGATAACTCTATATCTTAACATTCTCAAGATATGTTACCATTTTATGTCCATATAGAATCAAAAGACACTAATTTAGATGGAACCAGATTCAATTGGTATGCAGCTGATTCCGTTGCATATCTCAAATGGAAGAAGGCCATACAATATTACTCATCAAGGAGTGCGCTCACGGATGAGCAACCCGTGAGAGAAGCAAGTTCTCAATATTGCAACGATAGAATACCTAGTATCAGTATCTACATTTTCAATCATCTCGAAGAATCCTGATACTTCCAATGTATGGTTCTCTACTTTATTTTTATACCTATAAATATCTCAAAAATTTTTGGACCTTGCATTTTAACGAATGTGTGTCTAAAACCAGAGAACTTATAGGTTACCTGAATGAAATAAAAGTACCAACCCCTTATTCCGAAAGACACTGGACAACACACGTTTTTATGTACAAGCCCCAAGAGTTCAATAACTCGAACTCCATGTGTTGTAGGTTGAAAAACTGTATTTTGGTTAAGAATGTCTTGCACCGTTATTCAATACACCTTACTTTATCCTTAGCTAATAAAGGTAAATGTTTAGAACAAAATTTTCAAAAAGTTATATCCCACTTTATAAAAATAAATATACAAATTTATCATTTTAAAAATTGGTGCAAAACAACGGTTATTCAAAACCAAATATTTTCCGTAAGGAAAAACCAGGTGGTTTAATCCAATATCACCAATTGTTACGAATTCCGATATTGAGAATCAAATCGCCCATTTCCTAATGTTTTACTCCTACTCAGTATCTGTAACGTCATACAGATGTGAGATTCTAATATGGATATGCATACCCTGGAGTGAGAATCAATTGGGAAAACAGTTTTCAATTATAACATCACAGAAATTCTGAAACATAAATGTTTCAAGGGGGTGACCGGGTATTCCTAGTAATGTCTCTTCCATTGACTATATTTACGAATGTAACCGCAATTTCCTTTTCTCTCACTCCAACTCTTTATATGTCTCTACATTTCACCTTCTGTACACCATACTTAGACTAGTTGGTTTTCTACCTTCCCTACCTTTCAAATTCAGTTTACGATTTGGAAGAAGACTATCCAACAAGCGTAACTGGTGTACTCTCCTAATACAATTGTTAGTGTATATTCCCTAGGAGCCATTTTTGTATCATACTAGGTTGTATATTATTTAATGGAAGCTTGGGATATTCACAGTTGTATATAACAGTTTTGCTAAAAATAGTAGTATGCTACTTGGTTTGTGTCTACTTTAATATGTGCATATGTTTCTTGTAACGTATCACTTATACATATTAGTAGAGCCCATAGGATCTTTGCTTGATTACCAGCGTTGTGATGGCAGTCACACTAGTGGGGGCTGGGTAGTCTATAAGCAACATCCTATACTTGTTCCTAGTCGTAGGATTATCGAGACAGGGCATCGATACTCCAGCGTAGACTAGTGTGTACGCTTCTCATCCCAGTTGTGGAGATGGTCTGTCCCACAACCATCAGTACGTTGTACTGGAGATAGTATACATGTGCTCGTTAGGTTACGGGTACACCGGACAGGACTCGAACGGGAACTGATTGGTTGGTATTATACCCATCGTCAGTTAACAGTTCTCAGGTGACATGAGTACAGCATAGTCCGCAGACTTTACACTGCTACTTCGCCTCGAGTGTGTCCCATTGTTCTTAGATTGCTACCCTACCACGGCTCAAAGGAGTCGTGCAAACAGGTAGCAGTTGGATGCAGTCCCGAGCACTTGGAGGCAGTGGCGGTTAGATATGATTCGTCTCTCCCGGTATTGGGAGTTGATATCGCGCTGTGTCAGAGAGCCATTACGCAAAGTCCCTGGCCAGGGCAAGTAAGATTTACTGGTAGGTTCCAGTAGTTTCTCAGGGTGTAATGGGCTACGCTCCGACACGACTTATACCGCTATTAGGGGACTGACGCTTGCCGCCCCCTAGGCTCGATATGCGATAGTCTTAGACGAACAGACCGGACTGTACGGAGATTGTCACATCAGGCTCAGTAGGAGTTCGGATGGTTTTCCTCATCGACCTTCTTATCGACATCTACCTGGGGACCGTTACGTACAGCTAGTGCCGCTTGCGGTCTGTGGTTAAACCCACTGCCAGCGTAGTGTCGAGTCTTTAGAGTCCCACACAGAGAGTTCCCCTGCTCCAGGCGAAACGATATAGAGGTCGTATGGTTTTACGACAAGGGTTCGGACGCATATGTGTGTTTACGCACGTACGACGTTCGGACAGTTTTTACTAGTCGGCTTTGGTTTAAGCCAGTTTCTAGTATCAGGTTATTGGATTTATACAGTCTAAAGTTTTTCCGTGTTTTCACGGATTGGAGGGGCGTTCTCGTAATTTTCCGGGAAGCTTCTAGAAGCATGGTGACTTGGGGGTTAAGGTGGCATAAGCATTTATTGCTTAATGACTCATTTGTATGATTCATCCATGGAGTTAATGCTTCATTTATGAAGCTAATGACTCATGAGATGAATCACACTAGGTGAATGCATCAACCATGATGATTAATCATATATATTATTTATTTGATAAATTGTTATGGTTGATATATTCTAAATGAGTTCATTTTTCAATATCATTCTTATCATCACTTTCTCTCTCCTCAAGCTCTCTCATTCTTGAAACCCTAACCATAACCTCTCATGTGTTGAGATCAAAGGTTAGCTAGACTAATACATCCATAATCTCACTCTATATCTCCTAGATAGCTTAGATTAGCACTTTGAGCAACCTAGTTATCTCAAGTTAGAGATAAAGCTTGGCGTAGGAGCTCTCGGGTGGATCATCTTTAATTCGAGGAGGCCGTTGAGGTGCCGATATTCCAAGGAGCCTACGAGGAGTAGAGGACCGCGATGAAGACCCGAAGGACAAGTATCGTGAGGTATAACTTCGTATCCGAGTAGTTAAACCTTTCTTAGTTTGCTAGTAACGGTTTAGAAACGATTCATGTGTTCAAGTCCGTGTTACGAAGCTTTGATAATCATTTTTCATATATTCCGCCTCCCCGCAAGTTCGTGGGGTGCGTGACATGGACTTACAGTGGTATCAGAGCCAACTAAACCATTACTAGATTGTTAGCAATTAATTAGAAGTTCGATCGACGGAAAACACGAAAACAAAACCCTAACCCCTAACAGTTTCTGTTAATTTTAAACATGTCACAAATTTTTTTTGACATACCTTAAAATTCACAGCAGGGTATTTTAAGAATACTGGGAAAATACGAGCCAGTAACTCGGTATAACGGCCGCGGATCCGCGGCAATAGAGTGCTTGTGCCGCGGATCCGCCGCCGAGTCAACTCCGAGTTGACTCGGATTTGCTCTGTAATTCTTATTTTTTGGTGTTTTGGTTCTCTGTTTGTTCTGTTTATACCCAGGTTACTTCAGTGCTGCTTTGCTTTTGGGGTAGACACGGAACATGGTAATCGATCGATATTCTAAGATATTTGCTAATTTGTTTTTATCTGTAATGTTTAATGTGTTCGTAAACCTCCCCTAACTGCTAGTATGTCGGTTGGCAGGGGGTTGCACATTTCTGTAATGTTTACTGTTTGTGTATATGGACTTGATTGGAATGTTGTGATGATTAGCCGGAGTTTGAGATGGGTTTAATATTCATTCATTCGATGTAAATGTAATATGATGTAATATTCTTTTGCGGGGCACATCCAGGTTGCGGTTGTAGCCACCGTTGTATTATTTCTTTTTACTATTTTTGCTCCTAGGATAGACCCAAGGCGGGGTACACAAACTACCGGGTACTTTGAAGTGTTTAGTGGCCTACTCACTTTGTTGAGGGAGGCCGCTTCATTTCGGGTACTTGGCGGGTAGTTTGCCGTACCCGTAGGGGTCTGGGGTGGGGTAATGGCTATTCATCATAACTGTGTAATCCGTCTTTTATTGCAGGCTCAAAGAAAATGCGGATTGCTAGTATATCCAATAAAGTTCATCTGTGATCTGGAATGCTTATTATTGCGTCTGACGAATGTACAATATCTATATATGATAGCTATTAGACGTCACTTATGTTTTACACCCGCGCTAGCCCAGCCCCCGCTCTGTCGTTAGTTAAGTAACCTAACTGGTGATGATGGGACCCCGTGGCGAATGCGGATGGCATAAGAGGACGCGGTATTTTCGTTGTTTTCTGCAATGATAAGTTTTAATGATGGGACGCATTATTATAATGCAAAGAAAATAAACCAAAGTTTAATCGTTGGAACAAATTTAAAAGAAACCACCCGGTTATTTTAAAAGAGCAGAATTTTTTAATTGCGGAGGTTTAACCACTCCTTTTAAAAAGCTATCAGGTTCCTTCGATTATATCAAGTTCACTACGTTCACGGTTTTTTGCCAAAACCATTCGTAGCCCTCCGTCATTTCATTTGGGTATTCAGTAGTATTCAAGCTATGTATTTTGGCCAAAGTCAAGGAATAGTGTTTGGTAACTGCTGGGTATTCATTTGTTGCATAGTTAGATGAGTTAGTTTGGGACAGTCGTATTATCATTTGACCAAAGTCAGGGGTATGTACGGATGGGTTCAAATTAACCTGGATAATGACGGGTAGAACTTGACATGTGACTTATGACATTTTGACCAAAGCCAAGGTCATAAGAGCATGGGGCAAAAATTTATATCGGGAATTTCAAAAGAAACTGAAATTTGCAGTGAGAGCATACCATTTTGGAGTTTGATGAATGTTGGTAGGATTCCTTCAACATTATCATACGATGATATTTTGGATCCCGATCCTACTGTGAGTATATACTACTTATCAGGAGATTCGTCACTTAACGATCAATGCTATAAACCAAGTAGGTGCCTAGAAAGGTGTCAGCGGGACTACGCCCCCAGAGAAAAGAGGTTATTTAATTAAGGAACTTCGCGAAAGCGTTGGAAAACCTCTCTCGAAGTATCGACACTGACCTGGCTGAACGGTTAAGCAAGAATTGTACGGTGAGAATAGTCCTGGCTAATTCTTCTTTTATGGTTTGAGGAGGGATTCGAGAAACAGTGGGAGCCATCCTGTTTAGATAAATTAAAAACCAATCTAAACTTGCAAGAGCATCATGCTAATAGTATTTTCTTCTCTCTCTTAAATTGCAGCGACCTTGTGACCGCACATAGGTTACATCTAGATAACAAATTGACTGAATCTGACTTATATGACTGGCAAAGGTCTGTCCAGATGTCAATTGCCTGTGACAAGCTGGACCACCCTATTACTACTCAAGATCCCGCCGTCCCAGGTCCAGTTTCCACCGTCACGGATAAGGATATCCTCCAGACAAAGGAAAAGGATAAAGCGAAAGCCAAATGCCTCGTGTTAGCTTCAGTTGATGGTGTATACCAGAAGCAGCACGAGAAGATGGACTCAGTTTCCATCTTTCTCCATAACAAAGATTTATATGGAGAGCAGTCTCATATCGCAAGATATGAGACCTCGACCGAATTAATTCAAGCGAGGTTGGCTGTCGGGTCATCTGTAGGGGACAACGTCCTTACAATGACCAGCTATATTGATGAGCTCCAGGACCTGAAGACCACGCTGGGAAACAGGTCAGATACTGACTTGATTCTACAGTCTCTACCTTCTACCCTGAAGGAAACCAGGGAAGTAGAAGGAAAGAGAATGGCAAAAATTTCGGGACTGAATGTAGTAAAAGATGGACGTTCCTATTGTTATGGGATTGGGCATTGGCATAAAGATTGCAGGGCTTTAGAAGCCAGTAGCCAAGATACGAAGCATGTTGTGGCTTCAGCCTCAAATGTGTTTGTAATTGAGAACTGTTTGTCAATAAACTCTACTTCCTGGGTACTAGATACCGGAGCAGGATCTCATATCTGTAATTCATTACATGCTTTGAGAAACCGTAGAGTTATAAAGGTGGGTAATTGGTCTCTCAGAGTTGCAAATGGAATGAGCGTGGACGCTGAATCCGTGTGAGAATATCGCCTAGGTTTGACAAGTGGGCAGATATTGATTCTACGTAACTGTCTATATGTACCTAGTATGACTTGTAATATCATATCAGTGTCCTCACTTTCAAGAGAGGGATATGATTTTACATTCGCAAGTGATGTAGTTCACATCCACCTAAATCAAGTTCTGATTGGGTCCGGTACATTAGATAACGGTATATACGTATTGAGTCAAGCTCAGGTTTTCAATGTCCAGAACACACTTAAAAGAAAGTCTCCAGAAATAAATCAGGCTTTCTTATGGCATTGTAGACTTGGTCACATCAATGAGAGAAGGTTGACTAAGTTACATAGAGAAGGATATTTGAATCCGTTCGAATATCAATCTTATGCTACTTGTGAATCTTGTCTCAAAGGAAAGATGACAAAAACTCCATTTACTGGACACGGAGTAAGAGCAAGCGAGCTCTTGGGACTCGTACACAGTGACGTGTGCGGTCCAATGTCTACGCATGCGAGATGTGGTTATTCCTACTTCATTACTTTTACGGATGATTTCTCTAGGTATGGATATGTCTTCTTAATGAAGCATAAATTCGAGGCCTTTGAGAAATTCCAAGAATACAAGAATGAAGTGGAAAAACAAACAGGCAAGAGTATAAAGACACTGAGATCTGATCGAGGTGGTGAATACTTAAGTGCCGAGTTCCTGGGTTACTTAAAAGAGAATGGAATTTTCTCTCAGCTTACTCCTCCATACACCACAATACAACGGTGTATCGGAAAGAAGGAATCAAACCCTATTGGATATGGTTCGTTCCATGATGAGTAACGCTGAGTTACCGCGATCATTCTGGGGTGATGCGCTAGAATCAGCGGCATATCTTCTAAACAGGGCTCCTACCAAGACTGTGCCTACCACGCCATATCAAATATGGAGTGGAAAGAAACCCCATCTTCAGCATCTGAAGATATGGGGATGTCCAGCTTTTGTTAAAAAGCAGCATGTGGACAAGCTCGAGGCACGATCAGTACAGTGTAAGTTTGTGGGATATCCGATGAATTCCGAAAGATATTATTTCTATTACACAGAGGAACAAAAGGTTTTTGTTTCTCGTAATGCCCATTTTCTAGAACATCAGTTTGTAGAAAAGGAAACAAGTGGGAGCGAAATAGAACTGGAAGAAATTCCAGAACCACAAACTACTACTAAAAGTATGGTAGAACCTGAGGCATCAGAAGAAAGGGACATCCCGACGCCACTCCGCAGGAGTAGTAGGCAGTCTCATCCGCCCGAGAGATACTACGGTTTTCTCATAGACGGGGATAGAGAGGATTTCACTATTGACTATGATGAGCCTACTGGCTTCCAGCAAGCCATTCAGAGCGATGACTCAGTAAAATGGCTGGATGCAATGCGGACCGAAATGGAGTCCATGTACACTAACAAAGTATGGACTTTGGACATTGCTCCAGATGGGGTAAAACCCGTAGGATGCAAATGGATCTTCAAAAAGAAGATTGGTGTAGATAGACAGGTTGAAACCTATAAGGCTAGACTTGTTGCAAAGGGTTTCCGTCAAAGACCTGGATTGGAATATGACGAAACCTTTTCTCCAGTGGCTATGCTTAAATCTATTCGGGTCCTTCTTGCTATTGCTGCCTTCCACGATTATGAAATCTGGCAGATGGACGTAAAGACGGCCTTTCTAAATGGTAATTTGGAAGAGAACGTCTATATGGATCAGCCAGAGGGATTCATTCAGAGTGGGAGCAGCGGTAAAGTATGCAAGCTGCTTAAGTCCATTTATGGACTAAAGCAGGCATCGCGGAGTTGGAACATCTGTTTTGATGATGCTGTCAAAGAATTCAACTTCATCAAAAATCCAGATGAACCTTGCATATACAGTAAGATTGTAGGGAGAGCTGTAGTATTTCTCGTCTTGTACGTGGATGACATTCTCCTAATAGGAAATGATATTCCTATGTTACAGTCAGTCAAAAGATTCTTGTCACATAAATTCTCCATGAAAGACCAGGATGATGCCACCTACATTCTGGGGATCCGGATCTATCGTGATAGATCAAAGAGGATGTTGGGACTTTCGCAGTCCAGGTACATAGACACCATAGTGAAGAGATTCAAAATGGATGATTCTAAGCGCGGTAACCTACCGGCTTGTCACGGAATCACCCTCTCCAAAGAGATGTCTCCCAAGACTGATTTGGAAAGAGACCGCATGTCGATTATACTCTACGCTTCTGCGGTAGGCTCTATAATGTATGCGATGTTATGTACCAGACCAGATGTAACATACGCATTGAGCGTTGTAAGCCGGTATCAGGCAAACCCAGGGGAGAATCACTGGATAGCAGTAAAGAACATTCTCAAGTACCTAAGGAGGACTAAGGAGATGTTCTTGATGTATGGCGGAAAAGACCTCCAGTTGGAGGCCTTTGCCGACTCCGGCTTTCAGAGTGACAAGGATGACTCCAAGTCCATGTCGGGTTATGTCTTTACCCTCAATGGAGGGGCAGTCTGTTGGAAGAGTTCCAAACAGGAGACCGTTGCTGACTCAACGATGGTAGCAGAGTACATAGCTGCTTGCGATGCCGCAAAAGAAGCTGTCTGGATGAAGAAGTTCCTCACAGAACTTCAGGTGGTTCCTACCAGTGTTGATCCAATACCTCTGTATTGTGACAACAACGGCGCTATAGCTTTAGCGAAGGAACCCAGGTCCCATCAGAAGTCCAGACACATCTTAAGGCGGTACCACCTGATCAGGGAGATCGTAGATCACCGGGAGATCGAGGTAAAGAGAGTAGAGACGGAGAATAACATTGCTGATCCATTCACGAAGGCCCTTCCTCAGACGCAGTTCGAGAGGCTATTCGAGATGATAGGTCTACGATATGCCAGCTCATGGCCCTAGTGCAAGTGGGAGATTATTAGTGTATATGCCGTAGGGGCCATTATTGTATCATACTAGGTTGTATATTACTTAATGGAAGCTTGGGATATTCACAGTTGTATATAACAGACTTGCTAAAAATGGTAGTATGCTACTTGGTTTGTGTCTACTTTAATATGTGCATATGTTTCTTGTAACGTATCACTAATACATATTAGTAGAGCCCATAGGATCTTTGCTTGATTACCAGCGTTGTGATGGCAGTCACACTAGTGGGGGCTGGGTAGTCTATAAGCAACATCCTATACTTGTTCCTAGTCGTAGGATTATCGAGACAGGGCATCGATACTCCAGCGTAGACTAGTGTGTACGCTTCTCATCCCAGTTGGGGAGATGGTCTATCCCACAGCCATCAGTACGTCGTACTGGAGATAGTATACAGGTGCTCGTTAGGTTACGGGTACAACGGACAGGACTCGTACGGGAACTGATTGGTTGGTATTATACCCATCGTCAGTTAACAGTTCTCAGGTGACATGAGTACAGCATAGTCCGCAGACTTTACACTGCTACTTCGCCTCGAGTGTATCCCACTGTTCTTAGATTGCTACCCTACCACGGCTCAAAGGAGTCGTGCAAACAGGTAGCAGTTGGATGCAGTCCCGAGCACTTGGAGGCAGTGGCGGTTAGATAGGATTCGTCTCTCCCGGTATTGGGAGTTGATATCGCGCTGTGTCAGAGAGCCATTACGCAAAGTCCCTGGCCAGGGCAAGCGAGATTTACTGGTAGGTTCCAGTAGTTTCTCAGGGTGTAATGGGCTACGCTCCGACACGACTTATACCGCTATTAGGGGACTGACACTTGCCGCCCCCTAGGCTCGATATGCGATAGTCTTAGACGAACAGACCGGACTGTACGGAGATTGTCACATCAGGCTCAGTAGGAGTTCGGATGGTTTTCCTCATCGACCTTCTTATCGACATCTACCTGGGGACCGTTACGTACAGCTAGTGCCGCTTGCGGTCTGTGGTTAAACCCACTGCCAGCGTAGTGTCGAGTCTTTAGGGTCCCACACAGAGAGTTTCCCTGCTCCAGGCGAAACGATATAGAGGTCGTATGGTTTTACGACAAGGGTTCGGATGCATACGTGTGTTTACGCACGTACGACGTTCGGACAGTTTTTACTAGTCGGCTTTGGTTTAAGCCAGTTTCTAGTATCAGGTTATTGGATTTATACAGTCTAAAGTTTTTCCGTGTTTTCACGGATTGGAGGGGCGTTCTCGTAATTTTCCGGGAAGCTTCTAGAAGCAAGGTGACTTGGGGGTTAAGGTGGCATAAGCATTTATTGCTTAATGACTTATTTGTATGATTCATCCATGGAGTTAATGCTTCATTTATGAAGCTAATGGCTCATGAGATGAATCACACTAGGTGAATGCATCAACCATGATGATTAATCATATATATTATTTATTTGATAAATTGTTATGGTTGATATATTCTAAATGAGTTCATTTTTCAATATCATTCTTATCATCACCTTCTCTCTCCTCAAGCTCTCTCATTCTTGAAACCCTAACCCTAACCTCTCATGTGTTGAGATCAAGGGTTAGCTAGACTAATACATCCATAACCTCACTCTATATCTCCTAGGTAGCTTAGATTAGCACTTTGAGCAACCTAGTTATCTCAAGTTAGAGATAAAGCTTGGCGTAGGAGCTCTCGGGTGGATCATCTTTGATTCGAGGAGGCCGTTGAGGTGCCGATGTTCCAAGGAGCCTACGAGGAGTGGAGGACCACGATGAAGACCCGAAGGACAAGTATCGTGAGGTATAACTTCGTATCCGAGTAGTTAAACCTTTCGTAGTTTGCTAGTAACGGTTTAGAAACGATTCATGCGCTCAAGTCCGTGTTACGAAGCTTTGATAATCGTTTTTCATATATTCCGCCTCCCCACAAGTTCGTGGGGTGCGTGACATGGACTTACAACAAGGAGATCACAACTTGAGAGAAGTTAAAGAAGGAGAGACAACCGAATTGTACAATTCAATTTCTCCAGAACCTGTGACTATTCTCGGACTGAAATAAATTTCTTCATGGTCTTTCCAATCAATATGGATCATCATAGTGACACGACGTGTTCTGGATAAAGAAAAGGGAAAGTAGGAGTAATAGAGAAATATGCGATGTTCCTTTATTAATTAAACACAATAAAAAGTGCTAAGCTCTGTTCAAACCCAATAAGGCAGCGCCTCACTTGCTCCCCACGTGAGCGTCAGCGCCGGCCTCTTATAGGATTAAATCCTATAGTGGCGCCTCATGAGGAACACACGTGAGCGTCGGCGTGCAAAGAACATAAGTGCCTGTTATATAAGAATTAAATTCTTAAGTGGTGCCCACATGCATAGCACATGGGCGCCAACGTCTAAACTAAAACGGATAGAATTAAATTCTATATGGGAAATATTTCCCTAAAATCTGAGATATTCTCTGTTAAACAGAGCCATTGGATCAAAGATCCAATGGTGATGATAAATCATCAAATGATAGAATTGAATTCTATTAGGAGAAAATATCTCCCTAATCTTTCTAAGTGAGAAAGATATTCCCGGTTGGATAAAAAATCTAATGATAGAATTAAATTCTATTTTGGGAATATATTTCCCCAATCTTTCTAAATAAAGAAAGATTGTGCTCTGTTGAACAGAACACTCTTGGATTAAAAATCCAATGCTGATTAAAAATCACCGATTGATAGAAATAAAATTTTATCCATGGGAAAATATTTCCCTAATCTTGTTAAAAACAAGAATATATATATATTCTGTGAAATAAAATTCACTGGATCAAAAATCCAACGGTGGATAAAATCCTCCAAATAATATTTGAGGCCAAGTAAATCAATTAATATCTCTCAAATGAGAGATTTTCTTAAAAAAAATAAACAAATTTAACTCTCCTATATAAAGGATATGAGACTTCAACGCAAAATAAAAGGAGGAAGAACCCCACAAGCTTCTCTCCACAAAAAATGAGAATTCAATTCTCTTCTGAAAAAAAGGATCTTGGCTCTTCAAAACACTAGGTAAAGAAAAGAAGAGATAAAAAACTTATCTCTTTGGCCTTATAAAAGGAAAACAAGGGTTTAACCCCTCCAAAAAAGAACCTAGTTCTTCTCCTGATCTGAGATTTGAAAAGCAAATCTCTCCACAAGTTGAGAATTTAATTCTTATCGAGAAGATTCTATTATCTAAACTCAAAATTTAGAAAAAAAAAACTAGATCAAAAATAAATAGAAGACACATTTTCTGAGAATTTAATTACTTCATAAACTGGGTTTAACCCTACATAAAGAACTTTGTTCTTACAAATAATAGAAGAACTTAGTTCTCCTGTCACGCCCCGCTTCCCAAAGTGCGCTAAGATAGGCACGTGACAGAGCCAACCATACTACCTGTGGATAGGAAACATCCCTCCACAGTCACATTACGGCTGTCTATAAGATATCAAGAACAGTAAAATAAAATAAACTATCTAGTACATGTCCATGAGCCAGAATAAACGAGTCAAGAAATAATATGCGGAAGCAATAGATCCAATAAAAAATAATAATCTGGAAAGTACGTCCCAAATACGGGCTCACATCATGAATGAAAATGCTGAAGAAAACTAAACTAAAATACTAACAGGTCCTCACTGCTCGGCCTGTTCACTGAAATACTCTTGATCGGCCTGCTGCAAAGGTAGAGAATCTGGGCCATGCAAAACCCAGACGTCAGTGCGTCATAATATCAACAATAATATAATCAGGAGATAAAAAGATATGCATGGATGAGTATAAACAGTAACAAAAGTATAACAGTAATACGAATAAGGAACAATGAAGAGTATAAGCACATGTGATGTGCGGTGAGTAATCTGAACTAAACTACTGGGTTAACTACACTCAAGTCTTTGAAATTAATTTAATGAATCGTCGATGTAACTCGATAGTATCCCGTGGATGCCCGGGACCACGGTCAAGACTCTCGGGCTGAATCCGAGATGTGCCGCTTGGCAGTAAACATGTAACATGTACAAACGAATGATGTCAGCAGCATCATCCCGGGGCTGGCCTAGCCCGTAAAACTGATCAGTATAAGCATCGAACTGTCGAGTTACAAGTCAGGTTTCATCATTGATTTCCTCATACCCCCAAGTTATATGTTCAAGTCAGGTATTGATAAAGATGGAGCTAAGGCCAAAACAGGATCAAGCAGGTACATGTTTGTCTATACAGACAACATGATATGTCCATCGGGATAACATGTCAGGATTGTCGGCATTAGAAACAGAATCATGTAACATGTCAAGTAGTGATATATCAGGTCATGTCAGGTAGTGTACATGTATCAAGTGGGTGCCCAACAGTAAAATGTAGCAAGTATCGAATCACAGTAAGGGTACGGATGTACGGTGAAAGCATGGATGCACAATATCTATCAGGGGTTACACCATGACTAAGTAGGATGCATAATATCAAGTATGGGGTACTAATGTATTAATAATATGAGTTAATGTAATATGGGGTGCAACTAGCTATGCAGAATTTATGGTATGGATACACAAATAAACATGGATGCATAAATAACTATCAGGGGTTACAACTATAGCTTCATGACTATGTAGGATGAACATTATCTAGCATGGGGTGTTAATGTAGCAGTCATATGAAATAACGTGTTATAGTATTCAACTAGATATGTAATTAATGGTATGGATACACAAATATCGATTGGGGTTACATTTATAGCTTCAAGACTAAGTGGGATGCACATTATTGAGCATAGGGTGTTACTACAATAATAACATGAATTAATATGATTTATAGATGCAGTTTTGTATATTTTAAATGATATGGATGCAAACGGGTATTCGAAAATGGTAAAACTTTAATATGGATGTATAATGTGATAAACGGGTAATACTTTACTCATATGTATGCATAATAATATACCTAGTATGTAGCAAGATGAATTAGCATGCGACTAGATATGTAAATAACGATATGGATGCATACGGATATCCGAAAATAGTAAAACTGTAAAATGGTAATGTGGGATGCATAACTAAACATTATGTGATGTTATTATTCAAATGGGTGCAGTATATTGTAGTATAGCATGTAGCAAGATTAACTTGCCTTGATCGATCACAATACGGATACGTACGGCACGTCCGACGTCGGTAAATCGTCGCAACGCACACACGGCACGCAGGACGGGTCTAGGCAAGGCGAGAGGGTGATCACGCAGGCAAGGTACGTTCACTGGATCGTTTGGATCGGCAGCGACGACGCGACTCCGACGATTACTGGAAAAAAAAGATTTCAAGAAAAAGAGAAAGACAAAGAAAAAGAAGAAGAGGAAGAAGAAGAAAGAGAAGAGGGGTTGGTGCTCACCGGGGTTTCGTGCAGTGGAGACGAGAGGAAGGAGAGAGAGACAGAAAAAGAAAGAGAGAGGAGAGAGAAAAAGGGGTTGTTAGTTTGTTAGGAAATTAGTTTAGATTTAAATTTAAAAAAATCATTTATTAGTTAACTAAATTTTAATTTGTATCAGTTTATAAAATTAATATTATATAAATAAAATTTGATATACAAACATAGTCCAAAACATGCCCGGGTCGGGTCTAAAATTCAGTTTTAAAATACGAAAAATATACATGTCGACCAAAACTAAAATTACATATCCGGGTAAAGAAAATGCATACCCCAAGAACGGATGCACGTACGTGCGCGTTGCCATCCAAACAAGTCCGTTTCACTGAACGGGACGAGAACAAGATGCGCGGATGCTACCACAGGGTCAGGGTATCAGGCAGGCCATGCTATATATTTTTTAAAATATTTTACTTGAATTTAAATGTTATATTAAAAATGCAGATGCCAGATAATGCCAGTATGAAATATGTATAATATGAAAGTGCGCGGATCCACGTAACAAGCCAGGATAAATCATAAACAGGAATCGAGACGGGTTTCCAGCAAGTGGGTCGGGTCGGATGCAAATACAAATGTCAAAATACTATTCGCACAAAAAACACAATAAATCAGGAAAATACCATAAATAATGAAATACTCGAATTAGAACTGGTATAAATGAACTAGGGTGTTACATTATACCTAACTACAAAAAGAATTTCGTCCTCGAAATTCCCAAAACAAGAAAAGATATACAAACATGAAACTGCAGGAAGAGATCTGGAAACTTTTGTCGAATCTCGTCTTCTCGTTCCCAAGTCGATTCTCCCTGCGAGCGATTCCCCTATGAAACAAGTACGAGAGGGATAATCTTGTTCTTAAGGACCTTTTCTCTTCGATCAACAATCGACATCGGTCGTTCCTCAAAGATCAAATCCTCTCATACAGTCAGCTCCGAATGATCCAGCACGTGTGTTTCATCTCGAACATACATACGGAGTTAAGATACATGAAACACGTCATGAACATTCACCAAAGATTGTGCTAACGCCAATCGATAAGCCACCTCCATGATCTCGAAAGGCCCCACAAATCGAGGACTAAGCTTGCCTCGACTCCCAAAACGAATTACTCCTCTAGTATGTGATATCTTCAAGAATACCAGATCACCAACAGCAAACTCTATAGGTCTTCTCGATGTGTCGGCCCAACTCTTCTTCCGATCCTGTGCTGCCTTCATGTGATTTTGGATAGGATTGACCTTCTCAACTGTTTGCACGATCAAATCTGATCCCAACAATCTTCGTTCTCCAACATCGTCCCAAAAATCGGGTGAGCGACACTTGCGACTATACAATGCTTCGAATGGAGCCATCTGAATAGTCGCCTGAAAGCTGTTATTGTAAGAAAAATCCACCAAGTGTAGATGATCCTCCACGAGCCCTTGAAGTCTAACATGCAAGCTCTCAACATGTCTTCAAGAGTTTGGATCATTCTCTCCGACTGGCCATCTGTTTGAGGATGATAAGCAGTGCTAAATTTCAATCGTGTCCCCAAACTTTCCTGTAAACTCCTCCAGAAGTGTGATAAGAATCGGGTATCACGATCAGAAACGATGCTCACAGGTACTCCATGCAATCTCATAATCTCCTGCATGTACTGTTCTGCTAACGCTTCCGTCGACTGACCCACTCGAAACGGAATGAAATGAGATGCCTTGGTCAATCGATCAACAATCACCCAAACTGCATTGTTGCCCTTTGGACTCCGCGGTAAACCTGTCATGAAATCCATGGTTATATGTTCCCACTTCCACTGAGGAATCGAAAGTGGTTGCAATAAACCAGCTACCCTTTGATGTTCAGTCTTAACTTGCTGACACACCAAGCACTTCGCTACAAAGCGGGCAATCTCCCTTTTCATGCCTTCCCACCAGAAATGCTGTCGTAGATCACGGTACATCTTCGTGCCTCCTGGATATACGGAATATGTGGAACTGTGTGCCTTATTCATAACTTCTTCACGAATGTCTCCTTTTGGCACACAAAAAAGGCTACTATATTGCAACGAACTATCTTCATGAATCAACAAGTCTGTTCGAAGTCCCGCTTCAACCTGTTCTCGAAACTTCTGCAATCTTGGATCATGCAACTGCGCTTCTTTAATATTATCGATCAATGACGACTGTACTTGTAGCTGCATCAACTGTCCCGAAGAATGCGGCAACACGATCTCCAACTCGAATCTCCGAAAATCTTCGATAAGCTCCTTCTGTGCAGTCAACATCCGAATTGCTGGCAACCGACTAAACGCATCCGACACTACATTAACTTTCCCCGGATGGTACTTGAGATCAAGATCATAGTCAGCCATCAGCTCTAATCATCTACGCTACCTCATGTTGATATCTTTCTGCGTGAACACGTACTTTAAGCTTTTGTGATCGGTGAATACTTCGACCCTTTCGCCCAATAAGTAGTGTCTCCAAATCTTCAAAGCAAAAATCACTGCTGCAAGCTTCAGATCATGAGTTGGGTAATTCTTCTCATGGGTCTTTAACTGTCTCGATGCGTAGGCTATAACCTTCCCATGCTGCATCAAAACTCATCCCAAACCTTTCTCAGATGCGTCGCTGTGCATCACTAATCCTCCGGAACCGTCTGGTACGGTCAAAACAGGAGCGGTTATCAATCTTTGCTTCAACACCTCAAAAGCTGACGCATATCTATCCGTCCATATAAACGGTACCTCCTTTCGCATAAGCTTGGTCAAAGGCTCAGCTAAACGAGCAAAATTCTCCACGAACCTTCTGTAATATCCAGCAAGTCCAAGAAAACTTCTGATCTCCGCTACACTCTTCGGAATCGGCCAATCTTGAACTGCTGCAATCTTCTCGGGATCAGTGGTGATTCCATCTCCGGATACGACATGCCCCATAAACTTCACTTCTTCAAGCCAAAACTCGCACTTGCTCATCTTTGCATACAATCTTTCATGCCTCAATGTCTGCAGTGCGATCCTCAAGTGTTCTGCATGCTCTTCTAGGCTCCTCGAGTAGACCAGAATATGATCGATGAACACTACTATAAACTGGTCCAAGAACGGAGAAAATATTCGGTTCATCAAGTCCATAAATATCGCCGGTGCATACGTGACTCCGAATGGCATCACTAAATACTCGTAATGTTCATATCGAGTTCGGAACGCAGTCTTGCAAATATCCTCTGATTTAACTCGAACTTGATGATATTCGGATCATAAATCCAGCTTCGAGAATACCCTCGCACCACTGAGTTACTCGAACAATTATCCAATGCGAGGGATCGGATAATTGTTCTTAATAGTCACCCGGTTTAATTCTCGATAATCGATCCACATTCTTCTTGTGCTATCTTTCTTCTTGACTCGAAGAACTGGAGCTCCCCAAGGTGAATTGCTGCTACAAATCCAACTCTTCTCTAGCAATTCGTTAACCTGCTTCTTGACTTCTTCCAACTCCACTGGTGCCATCGGATAGTACGCCTTTGAGATTGGCGCTGCACCGGGAACAAGATCGATCGTGAACTCCACATCTCGTTTTGGCGGTAAATCCGAGATGTCCTCGAACACGTCCATGAACTCTCGAACTACAGCTGGCACTTCCTCCTTACCAACTTCCATTGACGAAAGAACGAGGTTTGTCTGCCTAGCCCTAAACTCGACTGGCCCGACAGAACTGCTTCCTCTAGCAAAACAAACTCCGGATGTCCGGAAATCTGGAAAATTGCTTTCTTTTCCCAACAATCAATGTGAGCATGGAAAGTGCCGAGAAAATCCATTCTCAAGGCAACATCAAAACTGCTGGTAACGACCACCAAGAAATCTGCAAAACATGAACTGGTAAGCAATGAAACTGAGAGAACCAAGGAAATTTCACGACCATGAATCAAGGAAATGAATCAAGATGAGGACTCCAAGTTACTTAAATAGAGTAATGCATTGTAACCATGCTGCAGTTCATAGTTACATTCACATAACTCCGTTCAAGTCGCCCAAATCCTAGTATCAGAATCCAAGGAATAGGATGGGAGAAACAATGGGGAACCAAGAGGTTTAAAGCCGAGATGCAAAGTTGTTTGCATATCGTCAAGACAAGGGTCAAGAGAAAGATATGATTCAAGAATCACGATAACAATATGGCTGGACATGCTCCTAATTACAGGCTTTCGAATTCATGTATTGGGTTTAATACCCAACTACAAAAGAATCAAACCCGATTAACCTAAATCATATGGGTCTGATACTAAACAAACCCTGTCACGCCCCGCTTCCTAGAGTGCGCTAAGATAGGCACGTAACAGAGCCAACCATGCTACCTGTGGATAGGAAACATCCATCCACATTCACATTACGGCTGTCTATAAGATATCAAGAACAGTAGAAATAAAATAAACTATTTAGTACATATCCATGAGCCAGAATAAACGAGTCAAGAAATAATATGCGGAAGCAATAGATCCAATAAACAATAATAATCTGGAAAGTACGTCCCAAATACGGGCTCACATCAGGAATGAAAATGCTGAAGAAAACTAAACTAAAATACTAACAGGTCCTCACTGCTCGTCCTGTTCACTGAAATACTCCAGATCGGCCTGCTGCAAAGGTAGAGGTCTGGGCTATGCAAAACCCAGACGTCAGTGCGTCATAATATCAACAATAATATAATCAGGAGATAACAAGATATGCAGGCATGAGTATGAACAGTAATAAAAGTATAACAATAATACGAATAAGGAACAGTGAAGAGTATAAGCACATATGACGTGCGGTGAGTAATCTGAACTAAACTACTGGGTTAACTACTCCCAAGTATTTCAAATCAATTTAATGAATCGTCGATGTAACTCGATAGTATCCCGTGCATGTCCGGGACCACGGTCAAGACTCTCGGGCTGAATCCGAGACGTGCCTCTAGGCAGTAAACATGTAACATGTACAGACGAATGATGTCAGCAGTAGCATCCCGGGGCTGGCCTAGCCCGTAAAACTGATCAGTATAAGCATCGAACTGTCGAGTTATAAGTCAGGTTTCATCATTGATTTACTAATACCCCCAAGTTATGTATTCAAGTCAGGTATTGATAAAGATGGAGCTAATGCCAACACAGGATCAAGCGGATACAGGTTTGTCTATACAGACAATAGGATATGTTCATCGGGACAACATGTCAGGACTGTCGGCATTAGAAACAGAATCAGATAACATGTCAAGTAGTGATATATCAGGTAATGTCAGGTAGTGTACATGTATCAAGTGGGTGCCCAACAGTAAAATGTAGCAAGTATCGAATCACGGTAAAAGTACGGAGGTACGGTGAAAGCAAGGATGCACAATATCTATCAAGGGTTACACCATGACTAAGTAGGATGCACAATATCAAGTATGGGGTACTAATGTATTAATAATATGAGTTAATGTAATATGGGGTGCAACTAGTTATGCAGAATTGATGGTATGAATACAAAAATAAATATGGATGCATAAATAACTATCAGGGGTTACAACTATAGCTTCATGACTATGTAGGATGCACATTATCTAGAATGGGGTGTTAATGTAGCAGTCATATGAAATAACGCGTTATGGTATTCAGCTAGATATGTAATTAATGGTATGGATGCACAAATATCGATTGGGGTTACATTTACAGCTTCAAGACTAAGTGGGATGCACATTATTAAGCATGGGGTGTTACTACAATAATAACATGAATTAATATGATCTATAGATGCAATTATGTATATTTTAAATGATATGGATGCAAACGGGTATCCGAAAACGGTAAAACTTTAATATGGATGTATAATGTGATAAACGGGTAACATTTTACTCATATGGATGCATAATAATATACCTAGCATGTAGCAAGATGAATTAGCATGTGACTAGATATGTAAATAACGATATGGATGCATACGGATATCCGAAAACAGTCAAACTGTAAAATGTTAATGTGGGATGCATAACTAAACATTATGTGATGTTATTATTCAAATGAGTGCAGTATATTGTAGTATAGCATGTAGCAAGATTAACTTGCCTCGATCGATCACAATACGGATACGTACGGCACATCCGACGTCGGTAAATCGTCGTAACGCACACACAGCACGCGAGACGGGTCTAGGCAAGGCGAGAGGGTGATAAAAAAAGCAAGGTACGTTCACTGGATTGTCAGCAGCGATGCGACTCCGACGATTACTGGAAAAACAAGATTTCAAGAAAAAGAGAAAGACAAAGAAAAAGAAGAAGAGGAAGAAGAAGAAAGAGAAGAGGGGTTGGTGCTCACTGGGGTTTCGTGCAGTGGAGACGAGAGGAAGGATAGAGAGACAAAAAAAGAAAGAGAGAGGAGAGAGAAAAATGGGTTGTTAGTTTGTTAGGAAATTAGTTTAGATTTAAATTTTAAAAAATCTTTTATTAGTTAACTGAATTTTAATTTGTATCAGTTTATAAAATTAATATTATATAAATAAAATTTGATATACAAATATAGTCCAAAACATGCCCGGGACGGGTCTAAAATTCAGTTTTAAAATACGAAAAATATACATGTCGACCAAAACTAAAATTACATATCCGGGTAATGAAAATGCATACCCCCAAGAACGGATGCACGTACGTGCGCGTGGCCATCCAAACAAGTCCGTGAACTCCAGCACAGCTTATCATCCACAAACAGATGGTTAGTCTGAGCGAACTATTTAAATCTTAGAAGATATACTAAGAGCGTGTATGCTAGACTTCGGAGGATCGTGGAAAAATCACCTACATCTTGTGTAGTTTTCATACAACAACAGCTACCAAGTAAGTATAGGAATGATACCATTTATAACTTTATATGGAAGGAAGTGTCGATCGCCATTAAGTTGAGATGACATCGTAGATAGAGAACTCTTTGGACCTGAGATGATAGTAGCAACTGTTGACGTAGTTCGTACTATCAGGGAAAGAATATGCGTAGCCCAAGATCGATAGAAGTACCGGGCTGATGCAAAGCGCCGTCACTTGGAGTTTCAACCGGGAGATCATGTATTTCTGAAGATATTTCCGAACCATGGAGTGATTCGTTTTGGAAGACGGGGTAAGCTCAGTCCGAGGTATATTGGACTGTTCGACATACTCGAACGAGTCGGAGAAGTGGCTTATCGCTTGGCACTTCTACCTTCATTGAAAGGAGTGCACAATGTGTTCTACATATCCCAACTCAGAAGGTATGTGAGTGATCCCAGCCATATTCTTGATTACTCCGAGCTCACTGTACAACCAGATTTATCCTGTGAGCAATGAGATCCTGGATAGAAAGGTGAAGTCACTTCGGAATAAGGAAGTCAACTTGTTTCGAGTGATATGGAGAAAAGATTCACCAGGAGAATCAACATAGAAACATGACGACGACATGCGTGCAAAATACCCTCATTTGTTTGTAAAATGGTCCTTAAAATAATTATAAATTTCGAGGACAAAATTTTTGTAAGGAGGGTAGGTTGTAACAACTCCAATTTCAGTATACAGAATTTTTAAAAAAAATTAATGTACAAATGGAGTATTTGCAATCCTGTGTACACTATAAGTATTTGATTTGCTTTTGAACGACAAAAAAACACTTGTAGCTCATTGGTAAAGCCTTGCACTGCTGTGACGTAGCCCCTGTGATCGAACCCCCCAGCCACATTAACTTTTTATTAGTTTTTATTTTAATCTTTTAGAAGTCCAAGGGTTTACACGTGCACTACACGTAAGATGATGAGTTGCAGAATAATCAAACATGTGCACTGGGGTATACGAAGCGAGAGGGACACGTGGCCAAAGATCAAAGCCCCACCACCGGGGAAAGACCGGCGAGATTAACCCAAATACCGGTACCACCGGGCCGTCCGTAGGGAATGGCCCCCATTTTTTCTGCCTGGCACCCCTTGTCTTACCCCACCTCCCTCATATTGTTTGAATTCTCTGCATTCATCCAGAGAATATTAAATCACCTTTAATCCAATTTTTAATACATTCTTTAACCCTCTAAACCCTAATTTTCCCTATAAATACCACACTCCATTTCACACCTCCTTACTTTCATTACAAAAACTCTAAAAAATTCTCAAGTCTCAAGTTATGCAAGTGGAGTTAATAAAGGGTGAATTTCTGGCGAAGTTCCGAAGAAATTCTGGCGATTAAACGAAAACCCGACGCTTCCCTACTCTTCCCCTTCTCCCCTCTATCCTTGTAGCCTATAAGTCCCCTCTCCCCCTCTCTTTTTCTATTCTAAAAACTTTCATTTTCGGAGTTAATCCGACATCCGTTTTGTTTTTCCTTAAAAATTCTATTTTTCTTAAACTATCAAATACCATACTCTCATATAATGTTTAATAAACATAAATAAACACATTAGAATAAGTTTCATCTTAAAATAATCTTTTATGCAACTTTTATCGCATTTATACGGTAAAATACCATATACTTTACATTTCGACATAATTCACATATTTCCTTGTATTACCTTTAGAAAACTCATGAGGTAATGACCTATCTCATCACAACACACATATTGGACATAGTACGATTTCCTTTTGGGCAATATTTTTGGGAATATTACGAGTTACAATAAAAATACCCTAAACTATTACAAAACCGTTTTCTTTAAAGAGAGTGTTATCTAATTCCATGCAATTGCGTCTCTACAATCCACTTTTGGGGAACCCCGATCGGGATGGTGCTGATTTTCCCACGTCTTCGGGCCTAGTAGAGCGAGATGCATACCTCCGAAAGGAGAATTCGATCTCGATGGAATTTCTAATGCTATTTTTAACAAAATGAGATTTCTACAAAATAAATAAAATTTATTTTAATAAATATATATATATATATATATATATATGAATATTATCAAAATATCTATTTTAAATATATTATACAAATATCCTATGTTTTCTAAATCAAAGGAATCACAATTACATGAAACTACCATTTCAATACAAAACAAATTCCAATATTTCAATAAAATACCATATACAATGAAAACTAGGTTCTACTCACTAGAAATTTCACTTTTATAAAATATACATTTATGAAAACCCTAAAGACGATAATTAAATACTTGATGTGTATTTTGAAAATATATCAAAACCTTATTTACATAAAACCCCCTCAAGTTATACTAAATTATAATAAGGACCCTAGTAAATATAGGTTTAAGCGGGACCAATTCTCTTGAGCCTCAGGAAGCCGGAGAATGTGGATGCTTGCCTATCTAAGGTAGACAATCTAACATACGGTGTTATCAATACGGTAATTGTTTTGGAAAAAGACATAAATCCTGCCGTCCATGTGCAGCAGTTACCGATAATATCAAACTAATTCAGGATTTCAATTTCTTTTCAAAGTGTCTGACTCAGACTAAGTCTCAATCTAATCAATCTGACTTGAATATGATTCAAGTATAAAACTACAATACAACATGAATCCATGTATACCAGAATTCAATTTATATCAATCCATATTGACTGAACCGAACCATGGATATACTCCGTCTTCATGACTATCCATTTATATCCATTCCGATTACTGATATCATGGTTTCGGAAAGTCATCCATCTGTATAACAAAATAATAAAATCAATACAAAAGACATTACAGGGTTTTTAAAGGGGTAGATTGGTACGAAATGTGTCAGAAGTGGCACGAGACTGTAACCATAATACACCTAATCTGAATATCCATTGTCGTTGTACCGTGGTTGAACGGTTCCTTATGCTCCGTATACCTTAATCTCCGGAATAGTGGGACTCCTCTCGTATACATTGGCATATTCTGTACCAAGCTACAAACAACTACGTTAACATTATAATCAAACATTACTAGACATATTCTCTTTCTTTCTATTCTATCTCTACTCATCTTTGGGACTTACCGAGCGATTGTTCGCTGACGATATTCTTTTATTCTTTCTTTGGAATGTTGTCAGGTGATTCAGACGCATTAGAGATCGAGACCGGTACTGAGGACTTGGATCAGTTTGTTATCGATCCAGAGCTGTAGGCACCTGTACATACTTTTCATTTCAGTTATGCCATTGTTTAGGCATTGCTTTCTATTCATGTATTTACATTCCAGTTGTACCTGTAAAAGAATGTTTAATAAATAAAGTTGTTGTTCATTTATATTCATGTCTCTTATGTATATTTACTTTATATTGCTTATATACGCTTAACATGTTTACTTCTGAGTAAATACGTAGCGGCCTCGCCGCGTCCCTTCACGTACACCGGGAAGCGGGGCGTGACACCCAATCAGTGCTAAGCACTTAGTCGTTTGACTGATTTTATAGTTCTTCTGCACTTTTACTCAGTGCTCACGTGTATTTCACGTGAGGCGCCGTCCTTCTATTTTGAGCGCTCACGTGGGAAGCACGTGAGGCGCTGAGTTCCATTTAAAAGAATCCTTTGGGTGCTCACGTGGGAAGCACATGAGGCACCAAGTCTTTTTCTTTATTGAAGTTTTCTGAAGAAGTTTTAATTTCTGTTAATGGCATTTTGACCATTAATGATCTCTGTTTTGGAGATTTGAGATGGGTTTCATTGGAGATGTAACACCCTAGTTCATTTATGCCAGTTCTAATTCGAGTATTTCTTTATTTATGGTATTTTCCTGATTTATTGTGTTTTTGGTACGAATAGTGTTTTGACATTTGTATTTGCATTCGACCCGACCCGCTTGCTGGAAATCCGCCTCGATTCCTGTTTATGATTTATCCTGGCTTGTTACGTGGATCCGTGCACTTTCATATTATACATATTGCATATGGCATTATCTGGCATCTGCATTTTTAATATAACATTTAAAGTCAAGTAAAATATTTTAAAAAATATATAGCATGGCCTGCCTGATACCCCTGACCCTGTGGTAGTATCCGCGCATCTTGTTCTCGTCCCGTTTAGTGAACTCATTCCCAAGCTAGCCTGCAGATTTTGCCAAAATTGCGATCGAAATCTGGTGTCATGATCGGAGATAATGCAAACCGGTACTCCATGTAATCTCACGATTTCCTGCATGAGTTCATAGGTATCAGAGATAGTTTATATTGAAAAGTTTAAATCTTACTTAGATTCTTACCTCCATGTACTTCTTTGCCAGTGTCTCAGTAGATTGGCCAACTCGAAATGGGATGAAGTGAGCCGACTTTGTGAGTTAATCCACAATAACCTATACCGCATCGTTACCTTTCGTGCTGCGAGGAAGTGCAGTCACAAAATCCATTGTGATGTGTTGCCACTTCCATTTTGGGATAGATAACGGTTAAAGTAAACCAGCAGTTCTGTGATATTCAGCTTTTACTTGCTGACACACTAAGCATTTTCCGACATTTCTGGCTACTTCACACTTCATTCCACGCCACCAGTAATTTTGACGCAGATCTTTGTACATCTTTGTACCTCCAGGGTGTACTGAATAAGAAGAGCTGTGAGCTTCTTTCATCAACTCTTCTCGCACAGAACCTTTTGGTATACACAATCTACTGCCATATCTCAAAGATCCGTCTTCATGAATGATGAAGTCTGTTCGAAGTCCACTTTCTACCTGTTCTCTAATCTTTTGAAACTTAGCATCACTTGATTGAGCTGCTTTGATCTGATTGACAATGATAGATTAAACTTATAAATTCATCAAACTTGAAGCGTTACCTAGCATGACCACTTCAATCTCCAGCTGATACAAATCTTGTTGAAGCTTCCATTGTGTGGTGAGATTCAATGCTAATAGTTGGCGACTAAAGGCATCAGGTACTACATCCACCTTCCCTAGATGATATTGTAGGTTGATGTCGAAGTCCGCCATAATTTCTAACTGTAACATCCTAGTTCATTTATACCAATTCCAGTTCTCGTATTTCTTTAATTGTGGTATTTTTCTGATTTATCGTGTTTTGGCTGCGAATAGTATTTTACATTTTACATTGAATTCGACCCGACCCGCATGCTTGAAACTTGTTTGATTCATATTATGAATTATCTTGACTTGTTACATAGACATGTGCATTTTCATGAATACCGCATACTGGCATTTTATCTGGCATTGTATATTTTACCATATAACATTTTAAGTCACGTAAAATATTTTAAAAATACATAACATGGCCTGCATGATACCCCTAACCCCGTGGTAGCATCCGCGCATCTTGTTCTCGTCTCGTTCAGTGAAACAGACGTGTTTGGATGGCTACGCGCACGTACGTGCATCCGTTCTTGGGGGTATGCATTTTCATTACCCGAGCTTTCATTTTTAAATTTGGCCGTCGCATATATTTTTCATATTTTAAATCTGAATTGTTAAATCCGACCCGGGCGAGTTTTGGAATATTTTGTATCCCGCCAAAATTCAAATTTATTTAATATAATATTAAATTTAATTTAACCGTTTAAATTTCTTAACATCTAAAATCTTTTAAAAACTAACTAAAATCCTTTTATATAAAATCCTAACTATTCTTTACCCAACTCAGCTCTCTCTCTGTGCCCTGACCCCACACACTCTTCTCACTCTTCCCTTTCTCTTTCTCTTTCTCTTTCTCTCTCCCTTCACTCGAGTTTCCCCCTCTCTCCTCGCGCAGATCTTTCTCTCTCTTCTCTCTTTCTCTCTCCCCGCTACGAGACAAAATTCTTTCTCCTCCCCTCTCTCTCTCTCCTCTCGCGGTTAACAAGATCCTATCACCTCCCGAAGCCTTACGATCACCTCCCTTCTCCTTTAACCAACTCCCTTAATTCTCTCGTCTTCCTCCCCTAAAAAAACCCACTGAGCTCCTTCACCCACCATCACCAAAACCCATCTGCCTTCTTCGAAACCCTAACCCTAATCTCACTAGACTCCCTCTGCCTCATCGACCTCCCCCTCTCCCCTTCTTCCTCCTCCACTATCTTCTTCCTTCTCCTTCACTCTCCCCGAGCCCCTGCACACACACCCTGCACCCACAGAACCTTCACCTCGTCGCCGTTACCTCGCCTCCGACGACCCCAGCTTCACACCACCACCATCATCATCTCCTCCTCTTCATCTCCTCCACATTTTCCCTCTACACCAACCCCTGCAACACCCCAGCCAACACCAAACCGACCCAAACCCTAACCTAACCCTAAAACACAGAACCCTAGATCGCCAGAGCTCCGATCATCCTCTCGACACCATTTTATCTCCCTAAATCCATAGCACCTACAACCACATTCGCCGGAGCCGAGATCGACTCCGACGATCCAGACAGCGTACCTTACCCGCGTGTTCACCCTCGTGCGTTACTTGGACCCGTTCCGTGTGCCGTGCGCGCGTCGTGACATTTTGCCGATGTAGGACGTACCGTACATATCCGTTTCACGTTCCGTCTAGGCAAATTTATCTTGCTACATGCTACATTACTTTATATATACCCAATTTAATAAATATAATACTGGTATTTCAAATTATGCACCCCATGTTTACTTTTACAGTTTTTCGACATCCGTCTGCATTCGTACGTGTTACTTTACATCTAGCGCATGCAAACCTATCTCATTACATACTATATTACAATATACTGTACCCAATGGAATATTTACATATCATATTGCTTAGTTGTACATCCCATATTACCTTTTTATAGTTTTACTGTTTTTGGGATACCCGTTTGCATCCATCTCATTTAAAATATATACAACTGCATTTATAGATCACATTAATTCATATTATTATTGTATTAACACCCCATGTTTAATAAGTGCATTCTAATTAGTATCGGAACTATAAGTGTAACCCTAATCGATAATTGTGCATCTATATCATTGATTTTATTTCAATTTGCATACCATGTCACATTATATCATTTTATTGTTATATTAGTACTCCATACTTGATTCTGTGCACCCATACTTATTACAGTTTGATCATGAGCACCCACTTGATACATGTATACTACTTTCCATGATCTGATACACCATTACTTGACCCGACTTGATACTTGTACACTACTTAACATGACCTGATATATTACTACTTGACTTGTTACCTGATCCCGTTTCTAATGCCGACAATCTTGATCTGTTGTCCCGATGGACATATCCTGCTGTTTGTATAAACAAACCTGTTCCTGCTCGATTCATGTGTTGGCATTAGTCTCAGATTTATCAATACCTGACTTGAACACATAACTTGGGGGTATGGGGAAATCAATGATGAAACCTGACTTGTAACTCGACAGTTCGATGCCTTTACTGATCAGTCTTAAGGGCTAGGCCAGCCCCGGGATGCTGCTGCTGACATCATTCATCTTTACATACTACCTTTTACTGCCTAGCGGCACGTCTCGAATTCAGCCCGAGAGTCTTTGACCGTGGTCCCGGGCACGCACGGGATACTATTGAGTTACATCGACGATTCATTAAATTGATTTCAAGGACTTGAGATTAGTTAACCCAGTAGACCAGTTTAGATTACTCACTGCACGTCACCTGTGCCTTTACCCTTCACTGCCCTTATTTATGTTACTGTTATACCTTATTTACCGTCCATACTTGTACCTGCATGTCTTGCTACTCCTTGATTTTATTATTGTTTGATATTATGATGCGCTGACGTCTGGGTTTTGCATGGCCCAGATCCTTTACCTTTGCTGCAGGCCGAGCAGGAGTATTTCAGTCAATAGGCCGAGCAGTGAGGACCTGCTATTAGTTTAGTTTAGTTTCATTTTGGTATTTTCATTTCTGATGTGAGCCCACATTATGGTACTTACATTCCATTTTATTATTGTATTGGATCTCTTTGCTTCCGCATTATTTTTATTCTTGACTCATTATTCTGGCAGATGGACATGTACTAGTTAGTTTTATTATTTTATTGTTCTTGATATATCTACAGCCGTAATGTGATTGTGGAGGGATATTTGCTATCCACAGGTAGCATGGTTGGCTTTGTCACGTGCCTATCTTAGCGCACTCTGGGAAGCGGGGCGTGACAGGGTTTGTTTGGTATCAGAGACACAGGATTTAGGTTGATCGGGTTTGATTCTTTTGTAGGAGGGTATTGGACCCAATACACGAATCAGAATACTCGTGATTAGGAACATGTCCTACCATTTTACCATCTTGCCATTTTGAATCTTAACTTCCTCCTGATTCTTACCTTGACGATATGCAAACCTCTTTGCATCTCGACTTGAAACTTTGGTTTCCTATTGTTTATCTGTAGAATTTGGTCGATTTGGGTGGAGTTATGTGATTGTAACTATGTACCGCGGCATGGTTACAATGCAGTACTCTATTTAAGTAACTTGGAGTTCTAGTCTTGATTCATATCCCTGATCTATGGTCATTATTCATCAAAAGTTTGAATATTGTTATCATACTAATCCTTTCGGTGTTTTGGTTTCAGGAACATGGCAGACAGAAATCTGAGGGCGTACCAGAGGCGTGTTGATGACGCTGTGTTACTTGGAGTAATTCGTGGCATGCTGGATAACCAGAAGCGGCAGACTGAGCTGAACCAGCGGCAAGCCGAAGCTTTTCAGGAAGGTTTGCGGACCATCCAGCAGTCCGTAAACAATGTTGTGGCCAAACCAGTTGAGCGTGTGGGTACCGTGGCGGATTTCAGGAGACTTGGTCCGTCCGTCTTTACTGGTCTGGAGGAGCCGTTGCCAGCGGAGCAGTGGCTGGTTGATACGGAGAATTTGCTCATTGCGGTACAGATTCCAGAGGACAAGAGAGTGGATGTGGTACGCATCCAATTTGTGGACTATTCCCGTGAATGGTGGCTTGTGGAAGAGTCCCGCTTGCCCAAGCCGATCAGTTGGGCAGATTTTTCGAAGAGTTTCTTAGAGAAGTTCTTCCCGCAGACTGCATGGGAGGAAATGGAAGAAAAGTTTATCAGTTTAAAGCAGAACGACGAATCCGTGGATGCGTATCCGGCTGAGTGGACACGGCTCAGTCGATTCGCTGGACCTTTGGTGGCCAAAGAAGCTGATAGGGCATGAAGGTTTATGCGCAGTTTGGATGTGGACATCCAGAGGCATATTATATCTCTGGGTTTGACCACTTTCTCACAAGTGCTTACAGTGGCCCGAGAGTAGCAGAGCCTATCTATGAAGACTGGGGGTACGCAGCAGCAAGCAGTTACAGTGCGAAAGCCGGCGTTTGCACCGAACCGAGCGCATGTACACAGAGGTATTCTGGTGAACCGACGTGGCGTTGTACTGATGAAGAAGCCCGTCGTTGCTAATCAAGGAAGGAGCATGATTTGTGACTACTGCCATTTACCTGGACACGTACAAAGGGAGTGTCGAAGGATGCGGGGGCTCTGTTTGGTTTGTGGATCGGCGGATCATACTATCAACGCTTGTCCGTCAAAGCTTCGCATGAAAGATGATGTTCAGAGGCCACCACAGAAGCAGTTTCAGGGACAGAAGCAGCTGACTCAGGGACCCAATCAAGCTCGAGCATTTATCCTGACGGCTAAAGAAGCTAAGGTTTCAGAAGAAGTTGTTTCAAGTATCCTACTTGTTCATGGTTTTCCCGCATTAGCGTTATTCGATTCTGGTGCATCCCATTGTTTTATGTTGTCCAAGTTTATTGCTACAAACTCGATTCCTTGCACGACCTTATCTAGTTGTTGGGACATACACACTGGGAATGGGAAGATCATAGCTAGTAGAGAATGTAAGGATTGTTCAGTTGTTGTTTGCGGATGGGAGTTGTTTGCAGATTTCTTGGTGATAGATACCGGCAGTTATGAAGTTGTCTTGGGAATAGATTTTCTCGGCACTTTCCACGCTCACATTGATTGTAGGGCAAAGAAAGTGAATTTCCAGATTCCCGGACATTCGGAGTTTGTCTTTGCTGGAGGAAGCAGTTCTGTCGGGCCAGTTGAGTTTAGAGCTAGGCCGACCAACAGTGTTCTTTCGACAATGGAAGTTGATAAAGAGGAAGCGCCAGCTGTAGTTCGAGAGTTCATGGACGTGTTCGAAGACATCTCGGGTTTACCACCAAAATGAGATGTGGAGTTCGCGATCGATCTTGTTCCTGGTGCAGCACCAATCTCAAAGGCGTACTATCCGATGGCACCAGTGGAGTTGGAAGATGTCAAGAAGCAGGTTACCGAATTGCTTGAGAAGGGTTGGATTCACAGCAGTAATTCATCTTGGGGAGCTCCAGTTCTTCTAGTCAAGAAGAAAGATGGCACAAGGAGGATGTGCATCGATTATCGAGAATTAAACCGGGTGACTATTAAGAACAAGTATCCGATCCCTCACATTGGCGAATTGTTCAAGCAGCTTAGTGGCGCGAGGGTATTCTCGAAGCTAGATTTGCGATCCGGATATCATCAGGTCCGAGTTAAATCAGAAGATATTTGCAAGACTGCGTTCCGAACTCGGTATGGACATTACGAATATTTAGTGATGCCATTCGGAGTCACGAATGCACCGGCGATATTTACGGACTTGATGAACCGAATCTTTTCACCATTCTTGGACCAGTTTATAGTGGTGTTCATCGATGATATTCTGGTCTACTCGAGGAGCATTGAAGAGCATGCCGAACATTTGAAGATCGCACTGTAGATATTGAGGCAAGAAAGATTGTATGCAAAGATGAGCAAGTGCGAGTTTTGACTTGAAGAAGTGAAGTTTTTTGGGGCATGTCGTATCTGGAGATGGAATCACCGTTGACCCTGAGAAGATTGCAGCAGTTCGAGATTGGCTGATTCCGAAAAACGTAGCGAAGATCAGAAGTTTTCTTGGACTTGCAGGATACTACAGAAGGTTCGTGGAGAATTTTGCTCGTTTGGCTGAGCCTCTGACCAAGCTTACGCGTAAGGAAGTACCGTTCGTATGGACGGATAAATGTGCGTCAGCTTTTGAGGCGTTGAAGCAGAGATTGATAACCGCTCCTATTTTGACCGTACCAGACAGTTCCGGAGGATTGGTGATTCACAGCGACGCATCTGTGAAAGGATTGGGATGTGTTTTGATGCAGCATGGGAAGGTTATAGCTTATGCATCGAGAAATTTGAAGACCCATGAGAAGAATTACCCAACTCATGATTTGGAGCTAGCAGCTGTGATTTTTGCTTTGAAGATTTGGAGACACTACTTATTGGGCGAAAAAGTTGAAGTATTCACCGATCACAAAATCCTGAAGTACGTGTTCACGCAGAAAGAGCTTAACATGAGTCAGCGTAGATGGTTGGAGCTGATGGCTGACTACGATCTTGACCTAAAGTACCATCCGGAGAAAGTTAATGTTGTGCCGGATGCGCTTAGTCGGTTGCCAGCAATTCACATGTTGACTGCACAGAAGGAGCTTATTGAAGACTTTCGGAGATTCGATTTGGAGATTTTGCTACCGCATTCTTCGGGACAGTTGATGCAGCTGCAAGTACAGTCATCGTTGATCGAGAATATTAAAGCAGCGCAATCACAGGACCCAAGATTGCAGAAGTTTCGAGAACAGGTTGAAGCTGGATTTCGAACGGACTTGTTAATTCATGAAGATGGTTCATTGCGATATGGTAGCCGTTTGTGTGTGGCAAAATGAGATATTCGCGAAGAAGTTATGAAGGAGGCACACAGTTCCGCATATTCCGTGCATCCAGGAGGCACGAAGATGTACCGTGATGTTCGACAGCATTTCTGGTGGGGAGGCATGAAACGAGAGATTGCTCGCTTTGTAGCAAAGTGCTTAGTATGCTAGCAAGTTAAGGCTGAACATCAAAGGGTTGCTGATTTATTGCAACCACTTCCGATTTCTCAATGGAAGTGGGAACATATAACCATGGATTTCGTGACAGCTTTACCGCAGAGTCCAAAGGGTAACAATGCAGTTGGGTGATTGTTGATCGATTGACCAAGACATCTCATTTCATACCATTTCGAGTTGGTCAGTCAACGGAAACATTAGCAGAACGGTACATGCAGGAAATTGTAAGATTGCATGGAGTACCTGTGAGTATCGTTTCTGATCTTGATACCCGATTTTTGTCCCACTTCTGGAAGAGCTGACAGGAAAGTTTGGGGACTCGATTGAAATTTAGCACAGCTTATCATCCTCAGACAGATGGCCAGTCGGAGAGAACGATCCAAACTCTTGAAGACACGTTGAGAGCTTGCATGTTAGACTTTAAGGGTTCATGGGAGGATCATCTACACTTGGTGGAGTTTTTGTACAACAACAGTTTTCAGGCGACTATTCAGATGGCTCCATTTGAAGCGTTGTATGGTCGCAAGTGTCGTTCACCTGTTTGTTGGGACGATATTGGAGAACGAAGATTGTTGGTACCGAATTTGATCGTGGAAACTGTGGAGAAAGTTAATACTATTCGGAATCATATGAAGGCAGCACAAGATCGGCAGAAGAGTTGGGCCGATATATCAAGAAGACCTCTAGAGTTCGCTGTTGGTGATATGGTATTCTTAAAGATATCACCGACTAGAGGAGTGATTCGTTTTGGGAGTCGAGGCAAGCTTAGTCCTCGATTCATAGGGCCTTTCGAGATTTTGGAGCGTGTTGGAGTAGTGGCTTATCGATTGGCTTTACCACAATCTTTGGCGAATGATCATGACGTGTTTCATGTATCTCAACTCCGTAGGTATGTTCGAGATGAAACACACGTGCTGGATCATTCGGAGCTGACTGTAAGAGAGGATTTGACCTTTGAGGAGCGACCGATGTCGATTGTTGATCGAAGAGAAGAGGTTCTTAAGACCAAGGTTATCCCTCTCGTACTTGTTTCTTGGGAAAATCGCTCGCATGGAGAATCGAGTTGGGAACGAGAAGACGAGATTCGACAGAAGTTTCCACACCAATTCTTGTAGTTTCTTGATTGTTTATCCTTCTTTGTTCTTAGAATTTCGAGGACGAAATTCTTTTGTAGTTGGGTATAATGTAACACCCTAGTTCATTTATACCAATTCCAGTTCTCGTATTTCCTTAATTGTGGTATTTTCCTGATTTATCGTGTTTTGGGTGCGAATAGTATTTTACATTTTACATTGCATTCGACCCGACCCGCTTGCTTGAAACTTGTTTGATTCATATTATGAATTATCTTGACTTGTTACATAGACATGTGCATTTTCATGAATACTGCATACTGGCATTTTATCTGTCATTGCATCTTTTACCATATAACATTTTAAGTCATGTAAAAATATTTTAAAAATACATAACATGGCCTGCATGATACCCCTAACCCCGTGGTAGCATCCGCGCATCTTGTTTTCGTCCCGTTCAGTGAAACAGACGTGTTTGGATGGCTACGCGCACGTACGTGTATCCGTTCTTTGGGGTATACATTTTCATTACCCGAGCTTTCATTTTTAAATTTGGCCGTCGCATATATTTTTCATATTTTAAATCTGAATTGTTAAACCCGACCCGGGCGTGTTTTGGAATATTTTGTATGCCGCCAAAATTCAAATTTATTTAATATAATATTAAATTAAATTTAACCGTTTAAATTTCTTAACATCTAAAATCTTTTAAAAACTAACTAAAATCCTTTTATATAAAATCCTAACTATTCTTTACCCAACTCAGCTCTCTCTCTCTGCCCTGACCCCACACATTCTTCTCTCTCTTCCCTTTCTCTTTCTCTCTCCCCTCACTCGAGTTTCCCTCTCTCTCTCCTCGCGCAGATCTTTCTCTCTCCCCGCTACGAGACGAAATTCTTTCTCCTCCCCTCTCGCGGTTAACAAGATCCCATCACCTCTTGAAGCCTTACGATCACCTCCCTTCTCCCTTAACCAACTCCCTTAATTCTTTCATCTTCCTTCCTTGTAAAAACCCACCGAGCTCCTTCACCCACCATCACCAAAACCCATCTGCCTTCTTCGAAACCCTAACCCTAATCTCACTAGACTCCCTCTGCCTCATCGACCTCCCCCTCGTCTCCTCTTTCTCCTCCACTATCTTCTTCCTTCTCCTTCACTCTCCCCGAGCCCCTGCACACACACCCTGCACCCACAGAACCCTCACCTCGTCGCCGTTCCCTCGCCTCCGACGACCCCAGCTTCACACCACCACCATCATCATCTCCTCCTCTTCCTCTCCTCCACATTCTCCCTCTACACCAACCCCTGCAACACCCCAGCCAACACCAAACCGACCCAAACCCTAACCTAACCCTAAAACACAGAACCCTAGATCGCCGGAGCTCCGATCATCCCCTCGACACCATCTCATCTCCCTGAATCCACAGCACCTACAACCACATTCGCCGGAGCCGAGATCGACGCCGACAATCCAGACAGCGTACCTTACCCGCGTGTTCACCCTCGTACGTTACTTGGACCCATTCAGTATGCCGTGCGCGCGTCGTGACATTTCGCCGACGTAGGACGTACCGTACATATCCGTTTCACGTTACGTCTAGGCAAGTTTATCTTGCTACATGCTACATTACTTTATATACACCTAATTTAATAAATATAATACTGGTATTTCAAATTATGCACCCCATGTTTACTTTTACAGTTTTTCGACATCCGTCTGCATCCGTACGTGTTACTTTACATATAGCGCATGCAAACCTATCTCATTACATACTATATTATAATATACTGTACCCAATGGAATATTTACATCTCATATTGCTTAGTTGTACATCCCACATTACCCTTTTATAGTTTTACTGTTTTCAGGATACCCGTTTGCATCCATCTCATTTAAAATATATACAATTGCATTTATAGATCACATTAATTCATATTATTATTTGTATTAACACCCCATGTTTAATAAGTGCATCCTAATTAGTATCAGAATTATAAGTGTAACCCTAACCGATAATTGTGCATCCATATCATTGATTTTATATCAATTTGCTTACCATATCACATTATATCATTTTATTGTTATATTAGTACTCCATACTTGATTCTGTGCACCCATACTTATTACAGTTTGATCATGAGCACCCACTTGATATATGCATACTACTTGCCATGATCTGATACACCATTACTTGACCTGACTTGATACTTGTACACTACTTGACATGATCTGATATATTACTACTTGACTTGTTACCTGATCCCGTTTCTAATGCCGACAATCCTGACCTATTGTCCCGATGGACATATCCTACTGTTTGTTTAAACAATCCTGTTCCTGCTTGATTCCTGTGTTGGCATTAGTCTCAGATTTAGATTTATCAATACCTGACTTGAACACATAACTTGGGGGTATGGGGAAATCAATGTTGAAACCTGACTTGTAACTCGACAGTTCGATGCCTTTACTGATCAGTTTTACGGGCTAGGCCAGCCCCGGGATGATGTTGCTGACATCATTCATCTTTACATACTATCTTTTACTGCCTAGCGGCACGTCTCGGATTCAGTCCGAGAGTCTTTGACCGTGGTCCCGGGCACACACGGGATACTATTGAGTTACATCGACGATTCATTAAATTGATTTCAAGGACTTGAGAGTAGTTAACCCAGTAGAATAGTTTAGATTACTCATTGCACGTCACCTATGCCTTTACCCTTCATTGCCCTTATTTATGTTACTGTTATACCTTATTTACCGTCCATACTCGTACCTGCATGTCTTTCTACTCCTTGATTTTATTATTGTTTGATATTACGACGCACTGACGTCTGAGTTTTGCATGGCCCAGATCCTTTACCTTTGCTGCAGGCCGAGCATGAGTATTTCAGTCAACAAGCCGAGCAGTGAGGATCTGTTATTAGTTTAGTTTAGTTTCATTTCGGTATTTTCATTCCTGATGTGAGCCCGCATTATGGGACGTACATTCTAGTTTATTATTGTATTGGATCTCTTTGCTTCCGCATTATTTTTATTCTTGACTCATTATTCTGGCAGATGGACATGTACTATTTAGTTTTATTATTTTACTGTTCTTGATATCTCTACAGCCATAATGTGACTGTGGAGGGATATTTACTATTCACAGGTAGCATGGTTGGCTCTGTCACGTGCCTATCTTAGCGCACTCTGGGAAGCGGGGCGTGACACTGACCATCTTCTCTACCGCATATTCAACTATTTCCGAGTAAACACATATTTTAGACTTTTGTGGTCTGTGTATATGTCCATTCGTTCACCAAGAAGATAATTGGGCCAAATTTTGAGAGCAAAGATTACGGCCGCCAACTCTAAATCATGCGTCGGATAGTTGCGCTCATGAATCTTCAGCTGTCTTGAGCATAAGCTACCAGTTTATCGTGCTGATATAGAACACATCCTAATCCCTTACCGGATACATCACAATGCACTTCGAAGCCTCCAGATTGGTCCGGTATAACGAGAATAGGTGCTGATGTCAATCTTGATTTGAGTTCTACGAAAGCTCATTCGCATGCTTCTGACCACATGAATTCTTCATCTTTACGTGTGGGCTTGTTCAGGGGTGTTGCAATCTTCGGAAATTCTTCAATGAACCTTCTGTAATATCCTGCTAAACCCAAGAAAGTTCGAATGTCCTTCACTGACTTCGGTGTCGGCCATTCGCTTACTGCTGATACCTTATCTGGATCTACAGAGATTCCATCGCCTGATACAATATGTCCGAGAAAACCGACTTGATCTAGCCAAAACTCGCTCTTGCTGTACTTGGCGTAGATTTGATACTGTCGTAGAGTCTCCAGGACAATTCGTAGGTGCTTAGCATGTTTTTTCCGACTCTTAGAATACCTCAGGATATTGTCGATGAAGATGACAACAAACCTGTCTAGGTACTCTCGGAAAACTTGATTCATTAGGTTCATGAATATAGCCGGTGCGTTGGTCACTCCAAATGGCATCATAAGAAATTCGTAATGTCCATAGCGAGTTCTGAATGCCGTTTTATGGATATCAGATTCTTTGACCTTCACCTGATGATAACCCGAACGAAGATGTAATTTGGAGAAAACACAAAATCCACTTAGCTGATCGAACATATCGTCGATGCGTGGGAGCAGATATTTGTTCTTTATAGTTACATCGTTCAGAGCTTTATAATTAATGCACATTTGATATGAACCTTCCTTCTTCTTCACAAGCAGAACTGGAGATCCCCAACTTGAAGCGCTAGGACGATCCATCCTTTCGTCAATAATTCGTCCAACTGAGTACGAACCTCCTTCAAACCTTCAGGGCTTAACCGATATGGTTCTTTAATTACTGGTTGTGCTCCAGGTACTAAATCAATGTTGAATTCAAGAGCTCGATCGGGAGGCAAACCAGATATGTCTTAAGGAAATACAACATCGAACTCTCGAACCATCTCTGGCTTCGAACCTTCCTCCGCTTGAAGTGTTGCAATTACTGCCTTCTTTGGTTTTGCCTTGTATGTGCTTGGCTCCAGGGTACGGTCTCCACTTTTGAAATAAAAGACCGGATGTTCTGGAATCTCGAACATTATCCTTCTTTGACGACAATCAATGGTAGCATAGAATGTTCCAAGCCAATCCGTACCCAAAACGACATCGAAATTTAGTATGTCCAGCACGTTGAAGTCAGCATGGAATTCTCTGCTGCAGACGACCACTGGGCACAGATCGTATCCCATTATTGTCTTTAGAACGCCGTTCCCTGAGCTGACATTCCAGCTGGATATGAGAGGTTTGGCTGGAATCACATGAGTTCGGACGAACTGTTGCGACATAAAGCAATGAGATGCTCCAGTATCGAAGAGTGATAGTGCAGGAAGTGAAGTTACTAAGATTGTACTTAAGTTATGTGGGATATGTTTAGGTATAAGGAAAAGATATATAGATATGTATATAGACTGAAAGAAAGTTTGAAAGGAAAGTGTTACCAGTGATGACTTGGCCGGCGCCTTCAGCTTCTTCCACAGTCTTTGTGAAAGCCTGTCGTCTCGGTACATTCCTCCTTGCTAGAGGAGCATTCCTCTGCCCGTTCCTTTGTCCTTGAGGTACGTTCCTTTGAGCTTGATGGAACTGACGAAGAGGAGATGCAGTCGGTCCATGAGGAGGTGGAGCAGGGAGAGCAAGTCGTGGAGCAGGTGCCTGGATGGCTGGGCGCTGCTGATAAGTGATTGCTGGTCTGGGTGCAACATTTGGGTTATGTCTATGAGGACAAGACCCAATGTCATGAGTAGCTAAGCCGCAGACTAAGCAAAGATGATTTTCACGCCGACATTCTTTCGCCAAATGTCCATCTCTCCTGCAGTAGGTACAAAAGGCTGGGCCGGTTGTTCGGTACTCCTGGTCTCCTGGGCACAAATTGTGGCCTTGAAGAGGCTCCTCCTGCCATTTGAGTGGCAGGGCGCTTCATCCCGGCAGATTGGGGTCTGTCCTTCATCTTCACCACTGCCTAGTATCGGCGGGTAGCTTTCAGGGCCAACTCATGGGTTGGGAAATTCCCTGTAGCTAAGGCAGCTTGGATTTTCGAATCTAACCCTTACTGAAATCTTCTGAACCCGATCTCAGCAGTTGGTATCAAATGTGCCGCGAACCTGTTAAGGTCTTGTGTTAGCTATGTAATATGTGATATTTGAAAATCGAACATTGAGACATATCTTACCTACTGAGCATGGTAACTCAGCGTCATACTCATCCACTGTTTTGGTCCACATAGAACCCAGTTGTAGGTGTATGAACTGCTGCTCCATGTCAAATCGGGCAGTCTCTAGGAAGTATTTCACGTCGAACATATCGCGAAAATTCCTCCATTCGATGGGTTGGTCAAGACGGCTTTCTTCCACCTTCCACCATACTCGGGCGTTGTCAGTGAGTTGCCGCTTTGCAACTCGAACCCAAGCGATCTCTGACACTTGTGCCGCTGCCAGATCATCCTCAATATTCTGAGCCCATTCCTCAGCTTCCAGGGGGCTCTCTTTTTCCGAAAATTGCTTGGGGTGCAAAGCCCGGAATTGCTTTACCCCGGGTGCTTCCGCTTCTGGACGGTTTATCAGAATAGCTGTCTACTGCTGCTGTCCCTCCAAGAGGCTGCGGATTGCCTCAAGCAGTACCGTCTGCTCATTGATCGGAGCCGCGATGGTAGGTGTCAGCGGTAGAGGTAGTGGTGTGTTGTTGAAGTTGGTGCTAGTGTTGTTTGGAGAATCCATAACCTTAAAAGAAAAATAGGGTTAGGACAGATTCAAAGTATATGAAATTGTAAGATTCAAGGAAAAAGAAATGTAAAGAATGTTTTTAGTTGCTGATTCTTGTGTTATATTGCTAAGGACTTCATACAGATTTGACCCGCATGTCCATGTTGAACTGTCCTGCATGGGCCGCCAACAAAACCTGTCACGCCCCACTTCCCGGTGTACGGAAAGGGACACAGCGAGGACGTTACGTATTTACTCAGAAGTAAACACGCTAAGCGTATATAAGCAATATAAAGTAAATGTACAAAAGAGACAGGAATGTTTCCTCCGATCAGAGCAAAGCTCTGTTCAAATTCCAAGACTGGAAATGAAGCGACGCTTCTGCGTCCCCAAATCAAAGCCAAGCTCTGTTCAAATTCCAATACTGGAAATGAAGCGACGCTTCTGTTCCCCCCAATCAGAGCAAAGCTCTGTTTAGAAATTTAAGAGTCAAAATTGAAGCAACGCTTCAAATTCTGCGCTCTACGCTGCGCGCCACGTGTCTAACACAGGCACGCTGGCGCAGTTGCGCTGCTCGCCACGTGTTTGACATTGGTGCGCTGCGCGCTGCGCTGCGCGCCACGTGTCAAAACACGAATGCGCTAGCGCTAGTGCAATTGCGCTGCGCACCCCAAGTTAGAGCAAAGATCTATTTCCAAGATTGAAAAGCGAAGCAACGCTTCATGATTATGCAGCGCATAAACATCTCACAAAGGAATAACAAAGAATTAAAAAAAAGAAAACACTTAATAAAATACTAAATTAAAACATCTTTTTATTATTTTTATTGTTATTACATTTAAAAAAGATCACCAAATATGGGATCAGAAAGACAGGGGTTCAAAAAGCTAAAGAGAAGATTATTCAGTTCCCTCTCCGTCTTCTCCACCATGTTGAAATGGCGATCCTCTCGAGGGGTAGCCATCCAACGGTCGACGCCGCACTCCTCAGAAAAAGTGGCGATGACAACCCGACGAGCCCGTATCTGGCTCAGCAAGTGGATGGAGCAATCCCTCAGGGCTTGAGTGATTAAGTGCGCCTCCAAGAAGCACTCGATCTTGTCTTCGGCAGTATCCAGCATTGCCGAGGAAATCTCTGCTGGAGGAGGGGGAAGATCGGCGAGCACAGACGCAAGGATTATCCGAAGCCAAATAGAGTGTGGGGGAAGAGAGGACCCCACACGAGTCAAAAGATCATGCAGCGTCGCACTGCTTATCCATGAAAGAAGGATCCACCAAGCGCGCAGCAAAGCGAGGAACAAGGTCCTGAATGGGCACTTCCCATGGTTGTCTACGAGCATGAGGGCGGTTACAAGCCATAGTTGAGAAAGTTCTTTGGGGATGAGAAAAGGAAGAAGCTTTGCTTCGAGTTATAAAGACGAAACACATAAAATTTGTGCACAATGGAACTATTTCCAAAATTGGGAAATGAAAGATTCTCGGGAATACAAGTTTGAATTAAAAGGAAGGTGAAAAGAAACCTCTGTTGAAGCAACGCTTCAGATCCAACGCTCTGTTGAAGCGACGCTTCAGATCTAGCGCTCTGCGTGCTGCGCGCCACGTGACAAGCACGGGTGCGCTAGCGCAGTTGCGCTGCGCGCCACGTGTCCAACGTGGGTGTGCCAGCGCTGGAATTAAAATTCCCACCGTTAGATCAAAGGATATAATAATAGTGATAAATCATTTATTGACCAGAATTAAATTCTCTTCAGGAAAGATTTCTCAAAATCTTTCCAAACAACAAGATTGTGCTTAAAGCACCGTTGGATCAATGATCCAATGGTAAATAATTACAAAAAAAAAACAGAACAAATTCTGCATAGAAAGATTTTTCCAATCTTATTAAAACAAGAAGATTACCTTCTGTCAAACAGGAGCCTTAGGATCAAAGATCCAACGGTGGGAAATATTCCCCAATCAATCAAGAGAAAGATCTCTTAAACCGATTTAATAAATCGATTGGCCCTATATAAAGGCCCCAAGACTTCAAGTCTCAAAAAACAAAGAGAAAAAAAGAAGAAGAAAAAACCTTCTGCAGACTTCGAGAAAAACTCAAAGGAAAAGAAAGGCAAGCCTTTAGAAAAAAGAAGATCATTTCTTCATCTTTAAGGTAAAGAATGAACTCTTGAACAACAGAGATGAAATCATCTCGTAAAAAGAAGAAATATCTTCTAAAAAGATCTTAGATCTATAAAAAAGACCGAGGTCTTTGAATAAAAAGAAAAGATCAAGATCTAATCATAAAAAGAAGTATTTTTACTTCACAGATCTTCTGATCTATAAAGGCAGAGCCTTTTAATAAAAATAAGAACTGTTGTTCTTGGATCTTGAGGCAAGGCCTCCTTAGAAGAACATAAGTTTGTTCTTTGATCTTAAAATTGATCAAAATGCGCTTTGCGCTACTGGAAAGTGCTTTGCACTCTTGAACTGCGCCTTTGCGCTCCTTGGACCGGCGCTCAGCGCCAAAACATGCCACGTGTCAATCACAGACACAGTTTGCGCTTTGCGCTCCTGAAACAGAGCACTGCGCTCTTGGGTTGGCGCTCAGCGCCAAGCGCGCCACGTGTCATTCACTGGCACACCCATAAACTGGTGCAGCGCACTCATAAATCAAAAGTGCAATGCGCTAACAAACTAGCGCTTAGCGCTAAGCGACACGTGTCCTCCTCGTGTGCGCTAACCAACAGAAGCGCAATGCGCTCTTTGAATGGCACAAAGCGCCTGATGTGCCATGTGGCGCACTGTCAGAACACACTCTGTCCTGATAAATGCTATGCATTCAGTGAAGACAAAAAATGTCAGTGCCCACTGCTTGGCATTATTGGAAAGAGCCGAGCCCAAATAAAGGCTTAATAATAGCCAACACAGAAATAAAATGTTAAAACATTTTTAACTGGACTTAGCCCAATTCTGGCCATAAGTCCTCAATTTAAATTGAACCGAGCACACCTGCTCTTCCAATCAATTTCCACCCGGTTCGAGGGTACATCTCTTCACTCCTCTGATATCTGTCGTTGTAATCCTTCAACGTCGTCAGAGAGGTGACGAGTCCCGACAACCAGACATTGCTACGGACTGTGGGGTCCTTAAATCCACGGACTATGATGTCCTTAACCTCGACCGTGATGTCTTAAAACTAACGTCGGACTGTGGAGTCCTTAAATCCACGGACTATGACGTCCTTAACCTCGACCGTGATGTCTTAAAACTAACATTGGACTGTGAAGTCCTTAAATCCACGGACTATGACGTCCTTAACCTCGATCGTGATGTCTTAAAACTAACATCGGACTGTGGAGTCCTTAAATCCACGGACTATGATGTCCTTAACCTCGACCGTGATGTCTTAAAACTAATACCGGACTGTGAGGTCCTTAAACTCACGGACTATGATGTCCTTAACCTTGACCGCAATGTCTTAAAACTAACATTAGACCGTAATGTCATTAAACTAATTATCGACCGCAATGTCATTAAACTAAACAATAGAGCCCAACTGCTCTCTTGTCGGATCTAAACGATCCCGTTAAGTTGATCTTAGTCTAGAATTAGACTAACGTGTCCTTAACAAACGTTTAAGTTGATCTTAGCCTCAAATAAGGCTAACGTATCCTTAATCACAACCCCTCCAAACCCAAATCTAAGAAAGATACGGATTTGGACTAATCCACATCCTACGGGCGACAACACAAATTAGTCTCCGTATACAATCCACGGGCAACCAAACAAAAAATAAACACCCACGACATGAAGTGACCATATGTAGAAGGATAAAGTTGTTACCGCGATGCGGTAACGTAATTAACTGCAGGGAAGAGCGTCCCCACAATAAAAAAACCTCTCAAACGAGGGGGAATCTGACGAAGTCTGCTACATCGGCCGCATCTGTTTAAACCTTCGATACATGGTGCCATAAATCAACTTGGCATCTTCAGAGAGATGGACGGATAGCACCAATTAGCATCTGCCCCCAGATTCTGGCAAGACGTCCAGTCTTCCCGGCTTCAGGTCTGGCTGAGGCTTTTAACAAGAAATTGACGAAGATTGTAAAGAAGACGGTGTCTCAAAATAAAAAGGACTGTCACGAGAGACTGCACGAAGCTCTCTGGGCGTACCGAACGGCGTTCAAGACGGCCATGAACACAACGCCGTTCGCGTTGGTATTCGGTACAGAAGCGGTACTCCCCCTCGAGATAGAGTTACCTTCTCTACGAGTGGCAGTCCATTATGAGCTAACGAACAAAGAGAATGCTCACCTTCGGCTTGAGGAGCTCGATGCCCTTGATGAAACCCGGCTCCTGGCGCAACAAAATCTGGAAGCTTATAAAGCAAAGATGACGCGCTCATATGAAAAATTGACCAGGACGAGGACATTCCGCCAAGGCGAACTCGTGCTAGTGGTCAAAAGACCCATGATCCCCAATCGTGCTAAACGAGGGAAATTCGAGCCGAACTATGAAGGCCCGTACATCATAGATAAGGTCTACCAAGGTGGAGCCTATCTACTCATGGACATGCATGGTGAAAGACCCTTCAGGGCAACAAATGGTCGCTTCCTGAAGAAGTACTACGCTTGACGAGTCACGGCCTAGGTCAATGATAGATGACGACGACTATGTCCGCTCGGTATCTTCCTAAGCCCAAACTCTATCAGTAGTAACCGGCTTTCTTTACTACGGACCGAAACGTTCTTAAACTAACGACGGACCGAAACGTCCTTAAACTAACAATGGACCGAAACGTCCTTAAACTAACAGCGGATCGAAACGTCCTTAAAATAACAGCGGACCGAAACGTCCTTAAACTAACGATGGACCACTATGTCCTTAAACTAACGACGGACCACTATGTCCTAAAACTAGCTGTTGACCGAAATGTCGTGAAACTACGATGGATTGCAGCATCCCAAAGCTGATACAAAAAAAATAAAAAAAAGAATAAAAAAAAAAGAAAACGGTATGTCCACAAGAAAAATGGGCACGGATGAAAACTCGGAAGGGCTCCGTGAGTAAAAACAGCAGGGCTACGGGCGAGTGTTTGTGAAAACCTAAAAGGGCGCAACCTCGTTAAAAAAAAAACGGTATGTCCACAAGCAAAATAGACACGGATGAAAACCCGAAAGGACTCCGTGAGTAAAAACAGCAGGGCTACCGGCGAGTGTTTATGAAAACCCTAAGGGGCGCAACGTCGTTAAAAGACACTTGGAAGGTCCTCTCGACCTTGTAAGGAGAAATCACCCGCGTGAGATCCTTACAACTCGCAAGGGAGCAACACACTTAGGAATCCCCACAATTCTTAAGGAGAAATTACACTTGCGAGATCCTCACGACTCGTAAGGAGAATCCTCTTATGAGACCCTCACGGCTCATAAGATTTAAAAGTCTTAAGCTACAGAGACCTGAACCTGTTCTTAAGCAACCCCCACAATCTCCGATACTGCCTTACAAGCGGCTCAATACTGACCCTTGTATACAATCCACGGGCGCGAATAAACATTTCCCTAACAAAGTCCCATCCATGACTAGGGAATGTTCGCATGGTGAACAACCCTTGTGAGTCCCCTTGACTTATAAGGAGAAAACTCTCTTGTAAGATCCTTACGACTTACAAGAAGCCATACACTTAGGAGTCCTCACGATTCCTAAGGAGAAAACACACCTACGAGATCCTCACGACTCGTAGGAAGAAATACCTTTATGAGACCCTTACGGCTCATAAAGTCAAAAGCCTTAGTCGACAGGATCCTAACCCTGTTCGCTAAGCCACCTTTGTTCGATATCGACAGAGGCAAATGATGATTCGCTCCTGAAAATATTCCAGTTGTAGTGGTGCTGATGCCGAAATCGGTGTCTAATCCCAAGCCTACGGCAAAAAACTTGCGAGCCACACATGCATACGAAATAGCCGAAATGATGGGGCAACTTGCAACAGAATCAGCAAGTAGAAATGTATGCATGCAAAATAGCCGAAATGATTGGGCAACTCGCAATAAAAAGCAGCGACTAAAAATAAAATAAATAGCCGAAATGATTGGGCACCATGAAAAATATCCTAAATGATTGGGCAATCGCGACCTTCGTGATATAAAAGCTGAAATGATAGAGTATCGCAGAAAGAATTGAAAAATAAAAATGAAATTTATGCCCTACAGGTGATATTACATCAATCTCTGTATACAATCCAGGGGCGCAAACAAAGAGGGAATCACACCATTCCTCCCCAGGTTTTCATCAGAAGGAGAAGCCAAATCTCGACGGTTCACAAATAATCTCGAGATCATCTCAACATTCGTCTCATTACAACAGACACAACATCAAGCAAAGAGGAACAGTGACAACCCCCCGTTCCATGACTCGGCGGTGTACAGATGACCGAGAGTCAAACTCCGACTAAATGCGGATAAAGTCAACCTTTCCTGGCTATATGGAACGCGGATTATGTCACTTCTGACCCCGTGGAAAACGTCCAGAGCGGATCTTGGTCCTCGCAGAGCACGACAGTGAACCCGTGTGAAGCATCCAGAGCGGAGCCTGGTCCTCGCAGAACACGGCAGTGAACCCGTGGGAAGCATCCAGAGCAAAATTCCTAGCTACGTGGAACGCGGATTATGTCACTTCTGACCCCGTGGAAAACGTCCAGAGCGGATCCTGGTCCTCGCAGAGCACGGCAGTGAACCCGTGTGAAGCATCCAGAGCGGAGCCTAGACCTCGCCAAACCCGGCAGCGAACCCATGAGAAGCATCTAGAGCAAAATTCCTTGTTACGTGGAACGCGGATAACGTCACTTCTGACCCCGTGGAAAACGTCTAGAGCGGATCCTGGTCCTCGCAGAGCACGGCAGTGAACCCGTGTGAAGCATCCAGAGCGGAGCCTAGTCCTCGCCGAACACGGCAGCGAACCCGTGGGAAGCATCTAGAGAAAAATTCCTGGTTACGTGGAACGCGGATAACGTCACTTCTGACCCCGTGGAAAATGCCCAGAGCGGATCCTGGTCCTCGCAGAGCACGGCAGTGAACCCATGTGAAGCATCCAGAGCGGAGCCTAGTCCTCGCCGAACACGGCAGTGAACCCGTGGGAAGCATCTAGAGCAAAATTCCTGGTTACGTAGAACGCGGATAACGTCACTTCTGACCCCGTGGAAAACATCCAGAGCGGATCCTGGTCCTTGCAGGGCACGGCAGTGAACCCGTGTGAAGCATCTAGAGCGGAGCCTGGTCCTCGCCGAACACGGCAGTGAACCTGTGGGAAGCATCCAGAACAAATATCGGACTGTGGAGTCCTTAAATCCACGGACTATGATGTCCTTAACCTCGACCGTGATGTCTTAAAACTAACATTGGACTGTGAGGTCCTTAAACTCATGGACTATGATGTCCTTAACCTCGACCGTGATGTCTTAAAACTAACAACGGACTATGGTGTCCTTATATCCACGGACTATGATGTCCTTAACCTCGACCGTGATGTCTTAAAACTAACATTGGACTATGAGGTCCCTAAACTCATAGACTATGATGTCCTTAACCTTGACCGTGATGTCTTAAAACTAACATTGGACTGTGAGGTCCTTAAACTCACGGACTATGATGTCCTTAACCTCGACCGCGATGTCTTTAAACTACGGTATCTTGGAAAACGTCTAGAGCGGAGCCTGGTCCTGCCAAACACGGCAGTGAACCCGTGGGAAGCATCCAGAGCAACCCCTGACTCCGTGAAATGCGGATAAGGACAACTTCACCCATTACTTGCAGGTCCTCACGACTCGTAAGGAAGAAAATTCTCTTGTGAGATCCTTACGACTCTCAAGAGAAAATGCCCTTTGGAATCCTCACGATTCTTAAGGAAAAGTTACACCTACGGGATCCTCTCGACCCGTAGGGAGAAAATTCTTTATGAGACCCTCACGGCTCATAAAGTTGAAAAGTCTTAGGTGACAGATCCTAATCCTGTTTTCTAAGCCATCACCACTCTACAAAGAATCCAAGACTGACAGTTATATACTATCTAAATTCACATAGCAACAACACAGCAAAGAGGAGAAGGCAACAAGGAGAATATCTGATCCGCACTTAATTAAGTGTTTGAGGCACACCCCATGCATTTGCAAAAAGATTCAGAACGTGAAATAAAACATGCTAAAACGAGAAATTTGGCATTCGTATTGCAAAAAGGTTCTTACAATTATGAAAGCAATAAACAAAGATTTTACTAAAGTAATTACAATGGCAAAACCTCAAATCCAGGACATGGATTGAGGAACTCAAAAGTGACCTTATCCAGAATTTTCCAAGCCTGGCGAACCATCCTAGTGTGCTTTCTTTCACGATCACAAGCGTCGAGGTCCCCACGGATGTCCTCCACCCTCCGATAGGCAGCAAGTATGGAAGACTGTTGAAAATCCTGGTGCAGGAGTTCGACAAGATTGTCTCGCCGTCTCTTCGAGATTAGGTTCATCAGATACACCGAGTGCACTTTATCTTCAGCGGCATCCAATGCTCTAAGTGGCACGCCGGTACAGAATAGAGGGAGCGCCTCCCAGATCGCTCCCACGATAAGCTTCAGAAGAGAGGAACGCCGAGGAAGCAGTTGACCATTATATGCGTCAAAGCGACTCATAATTTCGGCACACTCGGCGTCTGTGAATTCGCGATTCTAAGAACGACCGAGTCGACGGATGTCTCCGTAAGAGATAATCTCTTCGAGATCATACATGTGAGCGTCCATTACTCCTGTAAAAGAAAATCAGAAAAGATCAGCAGACAGACTGAATAAACAATCTCTTATTCAAAATAGGCACATGGAGTTAAACTCCTCGAGAGCAATGCTCTGTAGACAGGAGTGACACCTGTCAAAATCAGTTATGAAAGGAAGTTAAAGAAGGCCCCCGAGAATATTGAGAGCTTTGCTCTAAGAAGATGATATAATTCATTAAAAATAAAATTCCATCTCAAATTTTCAAGATCCATGAAAAACTCTCAATAGTTCTTCTATATGATTTGAAAGGAGCAAAGCTCCATTAATGAATTAAGAGATCACAAGAAAAATCATTTTAGAGAGCAGGGCTATATTAATAGAACCCTAATAGGGTTCTCTTTAGTTTCCTGTAGATCTCTTTAGACCTATGGAGCAAAGCTCTGCTAAATGAAACCTTAAATGGGTTTTCTTTAGATCAAAGATCTATAAAGAGCAAAGCTCTGTTAATGAGTAAAACCCTGGTTTATTAAAAGTTTTAAACTATACCTGAGTTTTGGAAGAGTTTTACTCTTGAAAAGTTCTTAAAACTGAAGAGCAGTGCTTTGAATATGAGAAAATTCTTAAGAAAGAGGATGAAAATCATCAAAGGGACCAAAGGTCCTATTTATAGGCATTGAGAGCCGTTTCAACTCCTCAAAAGTTGATCCAACGACTGAGATGCTACCACCGCCGCACTCACGTTTGGGGCCACGTAAGCGCAACGGTAGGGGGCATTTGTTTCCCCCAATCAGAGCAAAGCTTTGTTCAAATTCCAAGACTGGAAATGAAGCGACGCTTCTGCGTCCCCAAATCAAAGCCAAGCTCTATTCAAATTCCAATACTGGAAATGAAGCGACGCTTCTGTTCCCCCCAATCAGAGCAAAGCTCTGTTTAGAAATTTAAGAGTCAAAATTGAAGCAACGCTTCAAATCCTACGCTCTGCGCTGCGCGCCACGTGTCTGACACAGGCGCGCTGGCGCAATTGCGCTGCCCGCTGTGCTCTGCGCTGCTCGCCACGTGTCTGACACAGGCGCGTTGGCGCAGTTGCGCTGCGCTGCGCGCCACGTGTCAAAACACGAATGCGTTAGCGCTAGCGCAATTGCGCTGCGCACCCCAAGTTAGAGCAAAGCTCTGTTTCCAATATTGAAAAGCGAAGCAACGCTTCATGATTATGCATCGCATAAACATCTCACAAAGGAATAACAAAGAATTAAAAAAAAAGAAAACACTTAATAAAATACTAAATTAAAACATCTTTTTATTATTTTTATTGTTATTACATTTAAAAAAGATCACCAAATATGGGATCAGAAAGACAGGGGTTCACAAAGCTAAAGAGAAGATTATTCAGTTCCCTCTCCGTCTTCTCCACCATGTTGAAACGACGATCCTCCCGAGGGGTAGCCATCCAACGGTCGACGCCGCACTCCTCAGAAAAAGTGGTGATGACAACCCGACGAGCCCGTATCTGGCTCAGTAAGTGGATGGAGCAATCCCTCAAGGCTTGAGTGATTAAGTGCGCCTCCAAGAAGCACTCGATTTTATCTTCGGCAGTATCCAGCATTGCCGAGGACATCTCTGCTGGAGGAGGGGGAAGATCGGCGAGCACAGACGCAAGGATCATCCGAAGCCAAATAGAGTGTGGGGAAGAGGGGACCCCACACAAGTCAAAAGATCGTGCAGCGCAGCGTCGCACTGCTCATCCGTGAAAGAATGATCCACCAAGCGCGCAGCAAAGCGAGGAACAAGGTCCTGAATGGGCACTTCCCATGGTTGTCTACGAGCATGAGGGAGGTTACAAGCCATAGTTGAGAAAGTTCTTTGGGGATGAGAAAAGGAAGAAGCTTTACTTCGAGTTATAAAGATGAAACACATAAAATTTGTGCACAATGGAACTATTTCCAAAATTGGGAAATGAAAGATTCTCGAGAATATAAGTTTGACTTAAAAGGAAGGTGAAAAGACACCTCTGTTGAAGCGACGCTTCAGATCCAGCGCTCTGTTGAAGCGACGCTTCAGATCCAGCGCTCTGCGCGCCACGTGGCAAGCATGGGCGCGCTAGCGCAAGTGCGCTGCGCTGCGCGTCACGTGTCCAACGTTGGTGCGCCAGCGCTGGAATTAAAATTCCCACCGTTAGATCAAAGGATCTAATAATAGTGATAAATCATTTATTAACCAGAATTAAATTCTCTTAAGGAAAGATTTCTCAAAATCTTTCCAAACAACAAGATTGTGCTTTAAGCACCGTTGGATCAATGATCCAATGGTAAATAAATACCAATAAAAAACAGAACAAATTCTGCATAGAAAGATTTTTCCAATCTTATTAAAACAAAAAGATTACCTTCTGTCAAACAGGAGCCTTAGGATCAAAGATCCAACGGTGGGAAATATTCCCCAATCAATCAAGAGAAAGATCTCTTAAACCGATTTAATAAATCGATTGGCTCTATGTAAAGGCCCCAAGACTTCAAGTCTAAAAAAAAGAGAAAAAAAAGAAGAAGAAAAAACCCTCCGCAGACTTCGAGAAAAACTCAAAGGAAAAGAAAGGCAAGCCTTTAGAAAAAAGAAGATCATTTCTTCATCTTTAAGGTAAAGAATGAACTCTTGAACAACAGAGATGAAATCATCTCGTAAAAAGAAGAAACATCTTCTAAAAAGATCTTAGATCTATAAAAAAGACCGAAGTCTTTGAATAAAAAGAAAAGATCAAGATCTAATCGTAAAAAGAAGTATTTTTACTTCACAGATCTTCTGATCTATAAAGGCAGAGCCTTTTAATAAAAACAAGAACTGTTGTTCTTGGATCTTGAGGCAAGGCCTCCTTAGAAGAACATAAGTTTGTATTTTGATCTTAAAATTGATCAAAATGCGCTTTGCGCTACTGGAAAGTGCTTTGCACTCTTGAACTGCGCCTTTGCGCTCCTTGGACCGGCGCTCAGCGCCAAAACATGCCACGTGTCAACCACAGACACAGTTTGCGTTTTGCGCTCCTGAAACAGAGCACTGCGCTCTTGGGTTGGCGCTCAGCGCCAAGCGCGCCACGTGTCATTCACTGGCGCACCCATAAACTGGCGCAGCGCACTCATAAATCAAAAGCGCAATGCGCTAACAAACTAGCGCTTAGCGCTAAGCGACACGTGTCCTCCTCGTGTGCGCTAACCAACAGAAGCACAATGCGCTCTTTAAATGGCGCAAAGCGCCTGATGCGCCACGTGGCGCACTGTCAGAACACAATCTGTCCTGATGAATGCTATGCATTCAATGAAGACAAAAAATGTCAGAGCCCACTGCTTGGCATTATTGGAAAGGGCCGAGCCCAAATAAAGGTTTAATAATAGCCAACACAGAAATAAAATGTTAAAACATTTTTAACTGGACTTAGCCCAATTCTGGCCATAAGTCCTCAATTTAAATTGAACTGAGCACACCTGCTCTTCCAATCAATTTACACCCGGTTCGAGGGTACATCTCTTCACTCCTCTGATATTTGTCGTTGTAATCCTTCAACGTCGTCAGAGAGGTGACGGGTCCCGACAACCACACATTGCTACGGACTGTGGGGTCCTTAAATCCAAGGACTATGATGTCCTTAACCTCGACCGTGATGTCTTAAAACTAACGTCGGACTGTGGAGTCCTTAAATCCACGGACTATGACGTCCTTAACCTCGACCGTGATATCTTAAAACTAATATCGGACTGTGGAGTCCTTAAATCCACGGACTATGATGTCCTTAACCTCGACCGTGATGTCTTAAAACTAACACCGGACTGTGAGGTCCTTAAACTCATGGACTATGATGTCCTTAACCTTGACCGCAATGTCTTAAAACTAACATTGGACCGTAATGTCCTTAAACTAATTATCGACCGCAATGTCATTAAACTAAACAATAGAGCCCAACTGCTCTCTTGTCGGATCTAAACGATCCAGTTAAGTTGATCTTAGTCTAGAATTAGACTAACGTGTCCTTAACAAACGTTTAAGTTGATCTTAGCCTCAAATAAGGCTAACGTATCCTTAAACACAACCCCTCCAAACCCAAATCTAAGAAAGATACGGATTTGGACTAATCCACGTCCTACGGGCGACAACACAAATTAGTCTCCGTATACAATCCACGGGCAACCAAACACAAAACAAACACCCACGACATGAAGTGACCATATGGAGAAGGAGAAATTTGTTACCGCGATGCGGTAGCGTAATTAACTGCAGGGGCTTGCGCCTGCAGGGAAGAGCATCCCCACAATCAAAACCCCCTCAAACGAGGGGGAATCTGACAAAGTCTGCTACATCGGCCGCATCCGTTTAAACCTTCGATACATAGTGCTATAAATCAACTTGGCATTTTCGGAGAGGTGGACGGATAGCACCAATTAGCATCTGCCCCCAGATTAAGGCAAGACGTCCGGTCTTCCCGGCTTCCGGCGGTGAACAAGGAATATAAATGAACAACAATTTTATTTATTAAACATTCTTTTACAGGTACAACTGAAATGTAAATATATGAATAGAAAACAATGACTAAACAATGACATAACAGAAATGAAAAGTATGTATAAGTGACTACAGCTCTGGATCGATAGCAAACTGATCCAAGTCCTCAGTACTGGGCTCGATCACCAATGAGTTCGAATCACCTGACAACATTCCAAAGAAAGAAGAAAATGAATATCGTCAGCGAACAATCGCTCGGTAAGTCCCAAAGATGAGTAGAGATAGAATTGATAGAAAGAGAATATGACTAGTAATGTTTGATTATAATGTTAACGCAGTTGTTTGTAGTTTGGTACAGAATATGGCAGTGTATACGAGAGGAGTCCCACTATTCCGGAGACTAAGGTATACGGAGCCTAAGGATCCGTTCAGCCACGGTACAACGATAATGGATATTCAGGTTAGGTGTATTATGGTTACAGTCTCGTGCCATTTTTAACACATTCTGTACCAATCTAACCCTTTGAAAACCCCGTAATGCCTTTTGTATTGATTGTATTGTTTTGTTATACAGATGGATGACTTGGCGAAAGCATGATATCAGTAAAAGAAATGGATGTAAATGGATAGTCTTGTAGACGGAGTATATCCATGGTTCGGTTCAGTCAATATGGATTGATAAAAATTGAATTCTGGTATTCATGGATTCATGTTGTATTATAGTTTTATACTTGAATCATATTCAAGTTAGATTGATTAGATTGAGACTCAGTCCGAGTCATACACTTTAAAAAGAAATTGAAATCCTAAATTAGTTTTGATGTTATCGGTAACTACTGCACATAGATGTCATGATTTGTGTTTTTTTCCAAGATAATTACCGTATTGATAACACCGTTTATTAGATTGTCTACCTTAGATAGTCAAGCACCTACATTCTCCGGCTCCCTGAGGCTCAAGAGAATTGGTCCCGCTTAAACCTATATTTACCAGGGTCCTTATTGTAATTTAGTATAATTTGAGAAGTTTTATGTAAAAATAGTTTTGATATATTTTAAAAATACACCTCAAGTATTTAATTATCGTCTTTAGGGTTTTCATAGATGTATATTTTATAAAAGTGAAATTTCTAGTGAGTAGAACCTAGTTTTCATTGTATATGGTATTTTATTGAAATATTGGAATTTGTTTTGTATTGAAATGGTATTTTCATGTAATTGTGATTCCTTTGATTTAGAAAACATAGGATATTTGTATAATATATTTAAAATAGATATTTTGATAATATTCAGATATATATTTATTAAAATAAATTTTATTTATTTTGTAGAAATCTCATTTTGTTAAAAATAGCATTAGAAATTCCATCGAGATCGAATGCTCCTTTTGGAGGTCTGCATCTCGCTCTACTAGGCCCGAGGTCGTGCGATAACCCACACCATCCCGATCGGAGTTCCCCAAAAATGGGTTGTAGATGCGCAATTGCAAGGAATTAGATAACACTCTTTTTAAAGAAAACGGTTTTGTAATAGTTTAGGGTATTTTATTGTAACTCGTAATATTCCCCAAAAGTAAATCGTGTTATGTCCAATATGTTTGTTGTGATGAGGCAGGTCATTAACTCGTGAGTTTTCTAAAGGTAATACAAGGAAATATGTGAATTATGTCGAAATGTAAAGTATATGGTATTTTACTGTATATATGCGATAAAAGTTGCATAAAAGATTCTTTTGGGATGAAACTTGTTCTAATGTATTTATTTATGTTTATTAAACATTATATGAGAGTATGGTATTTGATGGTTTAAGAAAAATAGATTTTTCAAGGAAAAACGAAATGGAAGTTGGATTGACTCCATTTCCGTCGGGTTTTAAAATGAAAGTTTTTAGAATAGAAAAAGAGAGGGGGGAGAGGGGACTTACAGGCTAAAAGGATAGAAGGGAGAAGGGAGAAGAGTAGCGAAGCGTCGGGGCGTCGTTTTGTCGTCGGAATCTCTTCGGAACTTCGCCGGAACTTCACCCTTTGCTAACTCCACTTGCATAACTTGAGACTTAAGAATTTTTGAGAGTTTTTGTAATGAAATTCTGAGTGAGGAGGGGTGAAATGGAGTGTGGTATTTATAGGGAAAATTAGGGTTTAGAGGGTTAAAAAATGCATTAAAAATTAGATTAAAGGTGATTTAATATTCTCTGGATGAATGCAGAGAATTCAAACAATATAAAGGAAGTGGGGTAGGCCAAGGGGTTCCAGGCAGAAGAAATGGGGGCCATTTCCTACGGACGGCCTGGTGGTACTGGTATTTGGGCTAATCTCGCCAGTCTTTTCCCGGTGGTGGGGCTTGGATCTTTGGCCACGTGTCCCTCTCGCTTCATATATCCCAGTGCACATGTTTGATTATTCTGCAAATCATCATCTTACGTGTAGTGCATGTGTAAACTCTTGGGTTTCTAAAAGATTAAAAGAAAAATTAATAAAAAGTTAATGTGGCTGGGGGGATTCGATCATAGGGGCTACATCACAGCAGTGCAAGGCTTTACCAATGAGCTACAAGTGCTTTTTTGATGTTCAAAAGAAAATCAAATACTTATAGTGTACACAGGATTGCAAATACTCCATTTGTACATTAACTTTTAAACAATTTTCTGTACATTGAAATTGAAGTTGTTACATTGGGCAACACCCAGGTCCCAGCCCTTACGTGAAACACAAATGAGCACCCAACAAAATAAATGAGGCTACGCCTCACGTGGCCCTCACGTGAGCGCCATAGAAAGTGCTTAGCACTCTATTTTCAGTCAAAATGATTAAGTCCTTAGCATTGATTGGGCAGCGCTCAAGTCTGAGCGCCTCACATGATACACATATGAACGCCAGAGCCCCAAACAAGTGTTTAGAACATCCGCATAAAAGAAAAAAAAGGGCTGAGCAAATAGAACCACAAATAAGTGCTTAGCACTTAAAAAAAGGACATAGCAGACCAAGCCCAAATTGGCTAAGTCTCTCTGAAAGTTTCTTGCAGCTGGGCCCAAATGCTATGTTGTTGGATCTTAATAAAATTTAATGATCCTGAAAATATTGCTAAGTTGATCTTAGTCTCAAATAAGACTAACACATTCTTAGTTAAATTAAATTAAGCCCAAATACTCATATATGTTTAAGTTGATTTTAATCTCAAACTTGATAAACGGTCCTTAAATGAAACAAAATATTCTTTGAATTAAAGGAATATACAACCTAAGTTCAAAACCAAAATTCATAAATATACGGATTTGGACTGATCCGCGCCCTACGGGCGGCGACATAAACTATTCTTCGTATACAATTCACGGGAAACCCCATAAAAACAAAATAACACGCGACATGAAGTGATCTACTGGAGCAAGAGAAAGTGGTTATCGCAACATGATAACGCAATTAACCGCAGAGGCTTGCGCCTGCAGGGTAGAGCGTCCCCACAATAAAAAACCTCTCACAAATGAGGGGCAATCTGATAAAATCTATTACAATGGTCGCATCTATCCAAACCTCCGATATACGGTGCCATAAATAAACTTGTTATTTTCGGAGAGGTGGATGAATATGTCCAAATAGCATTTGCCCCTAAATTCAGGCGAGACGTCCCCATCGTTTCAGTACGGTTTTCGGCGGTAAACAGATTCTAGCACGCCCGGTAGGACCTTTTCCTCTTTCCACTCCACACTTCGTGTGTCGCGTTTTGCGAACAAAATCACAGTTCGCTATGGTTGCCCTTGGATTCGAGGTATTGAAATTTGGTGTCTTGCTCCTGTGCAGAAAAATCAATGGCTTCCCAAAGCACCTCTTGCAACAGCAACTCCCACTCCACCCCAATTGGAGGAGTGATGGACCCAACCCCAACGCGGGCTCTATTTTCTCAATGCTGGTGGGGCATGTCACACAAGCCACTACCGGACTGTTTTTCGGGACCATGCTCCCACCTGTGAGTTTCGGTGCCTCAACGCCACAAGAAGAAGCTCCTAGAAGGTCGGCCTTCGATCGAATGGCAATGTAACTCTTTGAAAATCGTTTAGACAGTTTTTCGATAATCGGCAAAATAATCAGTAAATTGCTAAAATTGGATGGTTGTCACTTAAAATTTTCAAGCCTATAAGTAATTTTCAATATAGGCCTAATTATAAATTTTTTTCAATATAGGCCTAATTATAAAAAAATTAGATAAGATATTGCTAAAATTTGGTCACTAAATTATCACTTAAAATTTTCTAGTTAATTAAATTTTTTTCCTTAATTAATTATTTTTAATATTATTTTAAGCTTTTAAAAATACATTAATTTAGTGGTAAATACAAATTTAAATGGGTGAATTACATAATTAGGAACCATTATAAACTAAAATATATTAGTAACAAAAATTTTACCAAAACATTCCAAGAATTGTGGTTTTATGGTTTAAAAAATGCATTAAAAGGGTTTTTTTTTGTAAAAAATGATGTAACATTCATTAAATGACCTTGGAAGATAGATTTTGTGTAGAAATTTCTACACCATTCCCTCAACACTCACCCCCTACCCCTCAGGCCGAGACTCCCTCCCAGCAGTTCCCCCTCTTTCCTCATTTCTTTGCTTCAAAAATTCATGAAAAAATGCATAAAAATCCACAAAATACATACTTTTCTTCACTAATTCAAACCTAAATCCTTTTCCACCTCTTCTCAAACCATAATTTGTTTAAAACAAGGAGAAAGAAGACATCTTTAGAGGCTAAGTGCAATAGGTTCACAACTTGTGAGGTATAAGTTCTAATCAAGTTGTTAAGTTTGTAGTTTGTTTATGCTAAATTGGAAGTTTAAAGTGTTAATTTCATTATAATGGGTTGTCTTGAAAATTCTAGTAAATGTTTGGAATTTTAGTTAGGGTTTGAAGTTTTGTAATTGGGCTGTAAATTATGTTGTGGCCATCTAGTAGCTTGAATTGGATGGTTGTGCGATATTGCGGTCGCTATAACGTTAATTCGCTAGGTTTGCATTGGAATTTATACGCGAATGCTTACTAGGTTTTTCTTAAAATTAGGAAGTGACTTAATTGCGATATATTGTCGATACTATTAGCATCTGCTACGACTTGTAGGGTGTGCGAATGCGGAGTTTGGTCTAGTCGGGTTTTAGTTTTGGCGGTTGCCCCGAAACAACGATTTTAGTTAAGCTTTTAATGATTTTCGTGTGTTTTCCGCGCACTGAGTGCACGTTGTGCCTAACTAGTGGGCGTTGATCTTTTTATATTGTGACTTGCGTAGTTCCATGATATTTAATCTTATGTCGTGTGTTATGCAATTTTAGGATCGGTTGCGGAAACATCGGATGCGGCGTGTAAAGGCAAAGCGGTGGTTGGATCAGATTAGCGAGGCATCCAGGTGAGTAGACGTATACATCTATGGGAAAATCGTCAGGATGGCGTGAGGCTCCCCATAGTTAGGATCACTTTATCACTTGCAAACTATATGCATAGTTAGTTAGTTAACCATCTCATTCATATGCATACCCTTTTAGTTATTCGTCGGCCGGCATTGCATGGATATCTATATACTTATATGTGATATCATCCTTTAGGACACTTACACCATTAACATTGGCTCATGTTGCACGTGCACTATTCATGTGACACACACGCCTTTGGTAATTTCCATGCCACGAGCACTGTAGAACCTGCTTAGTTCAGTATCAACACTTGCATCGTATATGATACATTGAATTGCATAGCATAGATATATACATCACTTCATCATCATGCTTATATAGGTTCCTAGCCATAAATCACATTGCATACCTTTGACATCATAAGTATTTATCATATACAACATGTTGGGTATTATGATTTTCTTGAGGATTTCAATATTGATGCGATTTCTGGATTTTGGGGAAAACCGCAAGAATTTAACAAAAGCTTATTATTATCATTTTTAAAATAAAGTTGCGGTTTTCTCGTGATGTATGTGTCGTCCACTATGAGTTTTCATGTTTTCTGTTGGATTTCGAGACCCGATTCGAGGAGTGGATGAACCGTCTCGGGTACATGGTGGGCCCGGTTTAGTACCTCGGGGCAAGAAGATCGAGTTGTAGACGATGAGCCTGGCAGGGAAAGACTACCTACCGGTGATGTCTGGCGCGGCAGATATCCGGAGGATACCGACCGTTGTCATGAGATTTGATGATATGGGCCGATCCGGACTGATGGAGCCCGATATATTGAGACATTGATATAGTGAGACATTGAGACAGATATATTTCCATATTTGGTATAGATGCTTGACACGGTTTTCAGATGATTTCATTGATGGTACTTTAGCTATTGCACAGATATTCTTTTTCTAAGTTAAGAATGCAGAGCTTATAGTATTTTAAACACTTAAAGATTTCTTATTGATGTTGCATACATGTGCATGCATACTAGTGGTATTACATCACATATATACATACATGTTGTGACGCATTTGCATGCATTCTTACGATAGCCTTATTAGATGTTATATTCTACTCATGAGCTGGCAACTCACCCCCATTGTGCCACAGTGTCTTGCAGGTCGGACCCGTTAGCCTTATCTTATCATTGGCTTCTTTTGCTCAGACTCGCGACATTGCTCGTAGGTGGGTTGCGAGGACACTTTATCTCTTTTTGTACTATCTTTGTATCTAGTATTCACTATCTACCACTTCTTATTTGTATATGCGACCTAGTGATGAGACTGAGAGATTTGTGTATATATGGTTTCTCTGGGGTCGAGCTTACTTGAGCCGACGTTGTGTTTTCTTTATTTTGGTGCTTCTTATGCTTATTTGCTTGATATTGTATATATATTGCGTGTGGTTGTGATCCGCTTTGGGCGAATAGCTAGCTCTCGTTTGGGGATGCCATTTTTTTATTACAGGTTTATATATCTTGTTGTACCCATTTTGGGGGATAGAATTTACAAAGGAGACTCTGCCGAAATTCTCGAAAATTTTTGATGCTTTTAGAAAGGAGTTAATGCAACTTAATTGATTTTAAAGTCGTTTTCATGAAAGGTTTCCTTCACTCTTATTGTTTTTGGTTTAGATTTTTCTGGGATTTGGCTGACTTAGGTTACGTTACGCCTTGAGACGTCTCGTAATCTATATGCCAGTAATGTTCCATACTTTCGGGTCGTGATAGGAAACCACGATGGTTCCCATCAGCAAGCCATCAAAATATGGCATCTCAGTTTTCAACAGGCTGAGCAAGAACTCAAACGGACTCGTAAAGAAGCCTGTGATTCCAGAAGGAGCTACCCCAAAATGGCTAGCCCTTCCGACTCCTGCTACAGGTGAAGCCGGCAAAGGGGCATCCCCCATCAAATGGCCGGTCTTTGAAAGATTGGCTGGCTTTCCACAAACTCTATCAAGGATGTTGGTCTTCAACAGACTGATGCCGATTGAAACCCCTCAGTAAAGCCGGGGGCATGACGAAGCCGCCTCCAAAAATAAGACGTTCCCTTCAGCAAGGCATGCTATAGGTCGTCATTGGCGCCGAATAAGACAGGCTGGGGCAACTCCCCCTCTGGGCTCACTCCACCAGCTCCTATGGTGGAGGTCGACGCTGCTGTTCCAACCGGGAACAACTTTGATCCGCTCAGGAGGGTGTGTAAGAACTCCCCGACGACGGTGCTGAAGAAATCACCTCTGCCAGTAGAGGTCCCTGTGCCACAACAGCCAGAGCAGCCTCATCAATGGCTCTCCTCGCAAATACATAGGGTCTGGCGAAAATTACAAGACTCATTGATTGACAAAAATTACTCTTGTCAACTCGAGAAATCTAAGGGCCGACAAGGAAAAGATCGCTCCTCCACCATACAACAAGGGACTTCTCCTAAACAGCCATCTGTCACAATGACTCCTTTAACTCCAATCTCTTATAAAAGAATTGGGCTGGAGAAAACTCTACCGCTCGCGGTAAATTCTAAAGGCGATGGATCTAAACGCCTCAAGTCTGAGGGCATAACCGTACTTAAAGTCTATATAGCTTTAGGAAAAGAAGAAAGCTACGCCTCAACGAGTCATTGACCGCAAACCCGATCGTTGAATAAGGCTCAGGAGCAACAGCAAAAGCTCCAGAAAATGCTGACCAAAATGGAAGCACTTACCGGACAAAAAGAAGGCTCGGACAAAGAAGTCAAACGACGCCAAGAGCAAGAGACCGATACAGAGTTTCCGCGAAAGGTGCTGGAGAGAAAGGACAAAGAGGATGCTGAGCAAGTTGCTAACATAAAGTAGATGACCTTCTTATTCCAAGACATGGTTGGAATAATGATCCAACCAGAACTCCCGACTGAAGATCCGCCGATAATCATCGAGGATGATAGAGGGGAAACATCAAACCCTCCTCCGGCCTTTTCAGCGACAAGGAGGAAATGATCTCCAAGGCCGCCCTGGATGATTACATTGCTCATCAAATAAGAGCTCATCAAGCTAATGAACCCACCGGCCAAGTTGTCAGAACCCGACGACCATATCCAGGCTGGTATGACCAAATTAAATACCCGTCAGGATATACGATCCCCAAGTTCCATGTCTACAAAGGAACATGCAATCCCCACTAACACATTGCGCAATTCAGAGCTCTGTGCGGTAACACTGGAGGCGAAGATAAACTGTTGCTTCACCAGTTCTTCAGCAGCTTGTCAGAGACAGCTTTCGAATGGTACTCGGAGCTCCCAAATGACTCCGTGAAAACCTTCGCAGAAATAGAGCTGCTATTCACACAGCGTTTTGCTAGCGCGAGCGAACGCACTCCGATCACGGCATTAATCAATACCAGGGTAAAGCCGGGAGAAACATGAGTCCAATACGCGATCCGGTGACGAAACCTATAGTCTATGTGTGAATAGCGCATTGAAGAGTCTTATGCCGTGGGCATATTTATCGGGACCCTTGATCCTCAAATGATTGTGTCTCAGTTCATGACGTTCTTCAAGCTCACAACTTTTCAGGCGCTGATAGACAAACTGGTCCAAATGGATCAGATGGGCCATTGCCCTTCCTCCTCAAATAAGGACCCTCGAAATAAAAAGGGTAAAGGGAAAGAGACCTTTGTTTCCAACACGCAACAACAGTCGGGTAGCCCAAAATCGGCTGCTCACCAAAACAACGTACGTCCGTGCCCGTCCTTAGAAGAAAAACTAGGACACGCTTACTCGTTTCCGCATGATAAAACGAGGAGACTGTTCGAGTTGGCGATGCGAAATAACCTTATCACATTTCCATACCCGCGGCGTCCAGCCCAACCTGGTGACGTCAACAACCCTAATTATTGCTCCTATCACAGAATGGTGAACCACCCAATTGAGGATTGCTACATATTCAAAAATTGGGTTGAAGTCCAGTATCAACAGGGGAAATTCACGTTGTCTGATAATTGGAGGGTGAACCCGCCCTAGAAGCATACTCCCAAAAAGGTGGACGCGCAAGGGACATCATGCTCACTCGTGGAAGAAACTCCTTGGGAAGTCGTTCTTTCAGCAAACACCATAAGAATACTGAAGGATTTACAGGCATGTCCGACAGTCAGGTGGAAAATCCCACTTGAACCCGAAATATTCGAAGGGATGCTAAAACCTTGTCCCGTGCCAAAAATTGCTGAAAAGGGGAAAAGCCTCCAAATCAATCTTTCGAAGTCTTCGAAGAAAAAGAAGAAGTCGAAGAAGCCTGCGCAGCCTGTAGAGTATGACGACAAGCGCACAGATCTATAAAAACACATAGATGCACTGGAAGAGTATAACCAGAAGGCGCGAACACCAATCACGCTCGAAGAATTGCTCAAGCATATTCTTGTGGAACGTGACAGTGACAATGACGAGGGAAATGACTCATCAGAAGAAGTGGAAGAACATGTAGCAAGTTGCCACATGGTCTCCCATTCGTCGTTATATGATGAAGAGGCTCCCACAGCGTCAGAAAATAATGCAGAGGAACTGAGGGTAGAATCAGCGCTAAAATCCCCGAAATTGCCAGAAGGAGACCCGATTGAGAGGCTGCTAAACGAAACCTTTCAAAAAAACAAAGTTGACCGAGAACGCGAGACAGCCATATAAGTGTCAGCGTCTGGATAAAGAAGCTGTGGTGAGGACGAGTCATAAAATACTCCAACCAAACTAAAGCACACCTGTAACAAATAAGAGCAGGATCAAAATAGAGAGTGGTTCGCCAAAACCTTGTCAATGGGGATTAAGTTGCCACCTCTCATAAAGAACACTCCTGGGGTTACATGCTTCGATGGAGAAAAATCATATCCAAACTACTGCTTATATCATCGGAGGGTCACCCACCCCATCGAGGAATGCAGTGCCTTCAAGAAGTGGTGGCAAGAATACGTTGCCTATCAAAAACACTTCAAGAGGATGAAGCGCGAAGCTCAGGCTCGTCAACATCAAAATAGTGAGACGAACGCGCATGAATAAATGACTAGCAACTGTCATATGGTTGGTACCAGTTCGGATGGAGGAAAACCTCCAGTTCTTACGTTCGGGAGCGATTATGAGGATGAAACACCCCTCAACCTCTCTTCAAAGATTCTGCCTCCGAAAAAGAAGAGGAGGAAAAGAACTGTGAGAATATTCAGCTGCGTAACCGCACGCTGCCTGAGCAGAATCTCGGACCTACGAACAAAGGTTCAAACTAAAAAGACAAAGGGAAAGAGAAAATCCCCGAGGAAATTATCCTCGATGAAGAATTGTTAAAAGAGCTTACCACAAAGGACCCGTCTAAGCATACTGGATGCCCTCCTCCTGTCCAAAGAGGCACGTGATTCCCTGATCAAGGCATTACAAGAGCCCGATCAGTTCCAGGCTTTCCCCGTAGAAGAAAAGATGAAAAATGAACAGGCAGAGGTCCACACGGCTGATATTACATTCAGTAACGAAGATCTCCTCCTCGGTTCATGTGAGCATAATCTCCCGTTATACGTCACCGGATACCGCCACGATATCAAGATAGGGAAAATCCTTGTCGACAATGGATCCTCCGTTAATCTTCTTAATGTGAGAGTGCTGAAGGAAATTTGCATGAACATTCAGCACCTTGTCCGAGATAAAATTACCATCTCTGGGTTCGACTCACAATCATCACGGACGCTAGGCTCCGTAATACTGACGCTACGCTTCGAGCTGCTCATCACCGATATCAAATTTCATGTCATTGACGCCAAGACTTGCTATAACGCTTTGCTCGGCAAGCTTTGGTTATACGAGTACAACGTCATCCTTTCTACACAACATCAGTGTATGAAGTATTTCAAGGATGGCTCGGAGTACACCGTCACGGGAGAGCTAAATCCGTTCTCCATAAACGAAATCCAGAAATATGAAGACACAAAGTACTTTCTACCAGACATCGAGGATACTGAAAGGTGCCACAAACCGGAGAATAAATAGAAATCCATCGCCACTATCCTGATCTTTGGGAGCAATACCGAGGAAGACGAAGAAATAGTTTACTCGGGGCAACCCCAAAAAGAAAACAATAAGTCCGGACCATCTACTCCTATTTTGGTATTTGGTAGCGACCCATAGGACGAGGCTAATGCAGTATTCTCCGTCCGCCCGTCAATGCAGACTTTTGCCGGAGCAGATCAGAGTCCACAAATTACAATGGCTCCGCCTTAGCATTACAAGGAACTTGATGCGCTCGATACATACAGCGTATAAGAGCTACAAACTTTCTACGTGCCTCCTAGGCGAAGAGGTGAAAAGGCAATCCTCTTCTACCAATTTATGGAGACCAAAGTAGAAAAAGAAATTTGGCATGGTGTTGATTTTGCACTCGACAGACTTCAACCTATCGGCTGCCAAGATATTACGCGGAGGGATTAAAAAAGCTGTTAAAATACCAAGGCGTACCCCTCAAATAAACTGTTCGACAAGCACAATTCTACAAAATGATTTAGGATACCCCTGGGACACAGCGAAAGATGCTCGATGGGAAGATGGAGACAACCGGGGTCGGATACGTTCGGTCCAAGAAACGGGAAAAAATCTATAGTTGCCATGTCGAAAACAGCTCGAGTGAAGAGGAAACAAACACCCTTCTAAGTTGCCATGACGTCAAATCGAAGCGAGATCCCTCTTTGAAAGTGTTAAGTCCGTTGCTCGAAGAGCAAATTGACAAGCTAATAAAAGAAACTTGTTAAGCGAGCCGCGACAACCACAGCCGAGAAATGGCCATTTATGAAAAGGTCAGGACACAGTGTCTCAGATAGCAATCTGCGAAGAAAGTAGACCGTAATGCCCTCAATCCCCAGCCCGCTATATGTGCTCGCGAAAGGGGAAAACCCCAAAATGGAGGTTAAAATAGGGCAAAGGACGCAAACAACGCTCGAAGATAACAAAGCGGATCCAAGACGCCGTGCAATCGAGAAAAACTCGACTGGATCTCATCCTTTATAAAGAAGATGGGTCGGGAATACTCTTTCCTTCAAGATAAGACAAGGAAAATATTCAACCTTGTCATAAAGCACCAAATGATGACGCTTCCGGAGTCCCGGCTCCCCAAAAAAATAAAAGGGGTCCATCATCCGGATTATTGCTCTTATCACCGAGCAATAGGTCATCCCCTTGAAAACCGCTTCACCTTCAAAGACTGGGTAGAAGTCCGGTATCGACAAGGCAGGTTTATGTTATCCGACAGCTGGAAGGTAACCCCACCACAAAAACATGAGCCAAAGAGGACCTATACCGTCAGGATAGGACTAGCTTAACATCGAGAATGGAAACGAACTCGTACCTGCCATATGATAATACTCTCAAAAGGGGGAGGGCATGAGACTATGAATGGCCTCTATAGGTGCTTCGCAAATGAAGACGAGAACGAGGTGATCTCAGATTTTCCACCAGCACTAAAAGAGCTGGAAGATGGGATATACACTATGGCGGACAACCTAAGAAAAATCGACTTAGGGACGGAAAACGATCCGTGGCCAACGTTCGTCAGTAAGCTACGATCTGAAAAACATGTACCCATGTTAAAAAACGTGCTCATGCGGTATAAATATTTCTTCGCCTGGAACTACTCTGAAATGTCGGATTTAGATCTAAAAGTAGCAGTAAAACTGGCCATATCGCCAGGTATAAAGCCAATCAAACAGGCGCTAAGAAGGATGCGACTCGAACTTGAGATGAATATCAACGCTGAAGTTAAGAAACTAATCAACTCTGGCTTCATCCAAGAGGTCCAATATCTCGATTGGATCGCTAACATCATCCCAGTGATGAAGAAAAATGGGACGGTTATCATCTGCGTGGACTTTCGGGACCTCAATAAAGCTTGCCCGAAGGATGACTTCTTAGTACCCGTTACCGAGCTGATGATCGATAACACGTCTACCTATGATGTCTTCTCTTTCATGGATGGATCTTCAGGATACAACCAAATAAAAATGCATCTTGAAGACCAGAAGCATACCGCTTTCTGGACCCCATTGGGCATATTCTGCTATAAGGTGATGCCCTTTTGTTTGAGGAACGCTGGCGCTACCTACCAGAGGGCCATGACAAAGATCTTCGATGACCTCATACACGAGTTTGTCGAATGTTACATCGACGACCTTGTAGTGAAGATCAAATCTCATGAAGAACATTGGGAACATCTAAAAATAGTGTTCCAATATCTTCGAAAGTATAATCTGAAGATGAACCCTCTAAAATGCGTGTTTGGAGTTTCCTCAGGCAAATTCCTGGGATTTATCATACGTCGCCGGAGTAATGAAATCGATCCCTCAAAGATTAAGGCGATTATGGAAATGCCCATGCCAAGAACCCTCAAACAACTGCGGTCTTTCTAAGCAAAGCTCGCCTACATCCGGCGGTTCATAACCAACCTCTCCGGAAAATGCTGTCTGTACAGTCATCTGATGAAAAAGGGGCCCCGTTCATTTGGGATCAGAAGTGCCAAAGCGCACTAGATGAAATCAAACAATACCCATAAATCCGCTGGTATTGGCCGCTCCTGTCAAGGGAAAACTCCTTATCCTATATACAATGGCCCTTGAGGGTTCTCTAGGCGCATTGTGGGCCTAAGAGAACGATCAAGGAAAGGAAAGAGCTCTATACTATTTAAGTCGAGTTCTCATGGGGGCAGAAAACAACTATTCCCCCATCGAAAAGTATTGCCTGGCGCTGATCTTCGCAATAACGAAGCTCAGACATTATGCCCTGGCACATGAGGTCTATCTCATATCGAAGGTGGATCTTCTCAAATATCTAATGTCAAGGGCCATACTAAAATGAAAGCTTGTCAAATGGGCTCCCCTCCTGATGGAGTTTTCGGTAACGTATCGCCCTCTCAAAGCGGTGAAAGGGCAGGCCATCGCCGACTTTCTAGCGGAGCATCCGATACTAGCCGACTACCCCTTAAATTGCGAGTTGCCGGATAAGCACGAGTTCGACACAATTGAAAAAGGAAAAGAAGAAGATAAGCCCCAATGAGAACTCTACTTCGATGGAGCATCCTCCATGAAGCGACGAAAGCAAAACTTCCCTATAATCAAAGCTGGGGTAGGCCTTATCTTCGTGACCCTACAAAGAGGGATATTGCGTTACGCCCTTTCCTTAACAGAGCTAAGGACTAACAATGAAGCTGAATACGAAGCTTTAATAGCCGGTCTTGAGATCTTTATCGACATGAGAATTAAAGACCTTCTCATATATGGAGATTCCCAGTTGATCGTTAGCCAAGTAAATGGTGACTATCAAATATGCAAGACAGAGCTGATAAAGTATGGTGAAAGAGTGCAGCGACTACTGACGCAAATCCCTTCCTATATCCTGGAAAGCATACCACGAGCGGAAAACAGCAAAGCAGATACATTGGCCAAATTGGCTAAGGAATTGGCCGACGAAGACCTTGATGACCTAAGGATCATTGTGCAAAGCCACAGGGTTCTCGCGTCAACAGATATATCTTCAGAAGACCTGATAAAACCATTCGAAGGAAAAGAAATGACTAAACAATTGGCCCTTCAAATAGGGGGCGAAGAAAAGGTCAAGGACTGGAGGGATGTCTTCATAAACTACTTCAAGTCCCTACGAACGCCCGAAAATGCGTCGTCTAGAAATCAGCTCATGAAATGAGCTTTGTCTTTTGCCTTCGTCAATGATACCCTTTATAAGAGATCAATTGACCTCCTATGGATGAGGTGCCTAGGGTCGGAAGAAGCAAAGAAATTCGTCCAAGAAATACACGATAGACTTTGCGGCTCCTATCAGGCGGGTCCGAAGATGAAGATCAGGATAAAAAGAATGGGTTACTATTGGCCCACGACGATTCAGGACTGTCTCGAATATGCGAAGCAGTGTCACTTGTGTTAAATTCACGGGGACTTCATCCATCAACATCCAAATCCTCTACACCCAATAGTGGCTTGCTGTCTGTTCGAAATGTGGGAAACTGATATATTTGGCCTTATCGAACCGGTATCATCCAAAGGACATCGGTTTATATTGGCAACATCTGATTACTTCTCTAAGTGGGCAGAAACAGTACCGCTAAGGGAAGTGAAGACAGAGAATATCCTCCATTTCTTTAAGACCCATGTCATATACCGGTTTGGAACTCCGCGACGGATAATCTCTAATAATGGACCAGCTTACCGAAGCTATAAAATAAGCCGCTTTGCACAGCAACACAAAATAGATTGGAGATACTCTTCATTCTATAATTCTCGGGCCAACGGTCTAGCTGAAACCTTCAACAAGACCTTGACCAAAATTATAAAAAAGATGGTGTCCAGAAACAAAAAGGACTGGCACGAAAGGCCGGATGAAGCTCTTTGGGCATACCGAACAACATTCAAGATGGCTACAAATACTGACCAGATCAAGAAACATTCCGCCAACACGAACTCTTGCTAGTCGTCAAAAGACCAATGATCTGCAATCATGCAAAGCGGGAAAAGTTCAAGCCGAACTATGATGGCCCGTACATCATAGACAAAGTCTACCATGGTGGAGCCTACCTGCTCATGGATATGCATGGTGAAAGACCCTTCCGGCCAATAAACGACCGATTCCTCAAAAAGTACTACGCCTGACGAGCCATCACTTAGGTCAATGATAGATGACGACGCTTGTGTCCGCTCGCTATCTTCCTGAGTCAGAACTATGAGAGTAGTGCCCAAAAAGCTCCGTTGCCTCAAAAACGACAATAATGGACCGAAACGTCCTTACACTAATAATGGACCGAAACGTCCTTAAACTAATACTCGCCTCGAAATACAGCTATAATGGACTGAAATGTCCTTAAACTAATAATGGACAGAAATGTCCCTGAACTAAAATTGGAATAAAACATCCCTAAACTAACAATCGACCGAAAACTAACATTCGTCCCCAAAACGGGAATGTTGGACTGGAACGTCCCTAAACAATCATTTCGCCCCAAAATTCGGCGATAATGGACCGTCACGTTTATCCCTACGGTGAATCCCCATATTGATTACCGTATACAATTCGCAGGGATAAACGATTTATAACTCTTCCAGGTCCAACACGATGTAGTCTTTTTTTAAAAAAAAAATCGGGGCCTATAGCTAATGGTGCGTTACCTTACGGGCCGCCTAAGAAAAGGTTATGTCCACAAGAGAAATGGGCATGGATGAAAATCCCAAAAGGGCGCCGTGAGTAAAAACAGCAGGAATGCCAGCGAGCCAGTGAAAACCCGAAAGGGCGCGAACTCATAAAAAAATGCACCTACAAAGTCCTCACGACTTTGTAAGGAGAAAAAACCCTGTGTGAGATCCTTACGACTCACAAAGGAATAACACATTTAGGAATCCATACGATTCTTAGGGAGAAATTACACTTGCGAGATCCTCACGTCTCGTAAGGAGAATGCACCCTATGAGACCCCCACGGCTCATGGGATTCAAAAGGCTTAAGTTACAGGGATCTAAATCTGTTCTTAAGCCATCAAAACCCTACAAAATTTTCTTACCCTACAGGCTGTCCAATATTGACCCTTGTATACAATCTACGGGCAAAAATAAATATATCTCCCACAAAATTCCACCAACGGCGAGAAATGTTTCCATATAGTGAACAACATTTGTAAGTCCTCCCGACTTACAAGGAGAAAATACTCTTGTAAAATCCTTACGACTTACAAGAGAAAACACACTTAGGAATCCTCACGACTCCTAAGGAGAAAATACACCTACGGGATCCTCTCGAATCGTAGGGAGAAATTCCTTTATAAGACCCTTACGGTTTATAAAATCAAAATGCCTTAGTCGATAGGATCATAACCCTGTTTGCTAAGCCATTTTTGTTCAAATCGATAAAGGAAAATGATGATTCGCTCCTGGTAATATCCCAGTTGTAACGATGCTAATGCCTAAATAGGTATCAAAATTTAAGTCCTCTCAAGCAAAATGATGATTCGCTCCTGGAAATATCCCAGTTGCAGCGATACTGATGCCAAGATTGGTATAAAAAAATAGCAAGTAAAAATTAAAAAAATGACATAGCCGAAATGATTGGGCACTGCGAAAAAACCCGAAATGATAGGGCAACTCGCAATAAAAAAACAGCGAGTAAAAATAAAAAAAATGATATAGCCGAAATGATTGAACACCACGAAGAATAGCCGAAATGATGGGGCAATCGCGACTTTCGCGGTATAAAAGCTGAAAAGATAGAGCATCGCGGAAAAATATGTATAAAACAAAATAAAACTTTTCTGCCCTGCAAGTATGTCCATATTGACTCTTGTATATGATCCATGGGCACAAATAAAAGAAAGAGAAACATATTTTCCCACTACGCTTCGTCAAAAGGAGAACCGAGTCTTGACGGTACATATACAACTTAGAGACTATCTCGGCGTTCCTTCTCATTCAAGAAGGATGCAGGTGCAACGTCATCATAAAAAAAGACCTAAAGGTCAAAGAAAAAGTGGAGTAATGACAAAATTCTAACTCCAAGTCTTGACGGTACATATACAATCTAGAGATTATCCCGGAGTTCTCCCTCATTTCAGCAGGGTGCGGACGCAACTATTAAATGGAATTGGAGAAATGGTATATTTCTAGCTCCGGACCTCAATTGCAATACACACAGCATAGATGTTCTACAGATGTCTTCCCTACTTCAGCAAAGAATCGGCCCGACATCGTCAAAGGAAAAATGAAGTGACGGCATATTTCTAGCTTCGGGTCTTGATGAAAATACATACAAAGCTTAAAGACCGTTGGAGATCATCCCACCCTAGAAGGGTGTGGTTATGACTCACCGGGGCTCCAAATTGAGCCTAATCTCAAGTAAAAAGCGCCATAGCAAATACATAACGCTTGTTCTTCTAACGGTAATACATATACACTAACCTAAAGAAGATTACTTGAAGATATCTTGTCCAGCCTTAGAAGAGATCAGAGACACGATAATTGCGGGGCTACTCGAACAGCAGCCTAAGGACTGCATATCGAGGAATACATCAGCCAATGCGATGGTACAACGGACTTAAACCTTGTACCACAAACCTAACGGACCCTTTTCAGGGATTTCTAGCACAACAACAAGGTTTCGGGAGGCATCATCCATGCTAATTTTTAAAAATTTGCCTTGCTACCTAACCCTAACCCTAGAATCATAACTAGAAAATCCGACGATACAATATGTAAACAACTTTACATCTAAGTGAATGAGGAATACAACCTTTGTAGACCGGTCCTTCACTTCTAATGCTCCGTGTAGTAGTCCCTTCGCTACAAATCATGAACACCCGAACTCTAGAAAGGGTTCTCTTGAAGAAATGAACAAGCTTGCTCGAAGTCTTCGAGACCGAAGATGATCTACGTCGAGGAGACACTGACCCAAGCTACCTCTTCACTAATTATGGAATTAGTGAAGCAAACACCCTATACTAAATGGCTAGTAGTAGAGGATGATGAATTAGGAATTTTTCTCACTTTAGAAATAATTTTCTCACTCATTTTCATCATCTCCCATGAAGCTAGAAAGCTTGAGGAAGGAGATGAATAAATGCAACCATAGAAAATTGCAAGTAGAGAACGGCAACCATGGGTGAGTTAACATCATATGCTAACCCTTGTAGAGACTTAACCATGGCTAACTATAATGGTTGGGTTTATAAATATCTCAAGTAAAACAAAACTTGTGGACTTAGTCAAAGAACACTACAAGCTTCTACAAGCTTTAACCATGACTAATTCCATCAATTTTGAATTACTTAAATAATTAAAAACCCAATATTATAGCAAGCATAGGGTATCACGTTCATGCGAGCCCTCTTCAAATCAATCTTGGGAGACATCTCTTTGGAGAGAGTAATTCCTGAACAAGCGGGTAAATCACCACGCTTAGAATCTTCCATACTAAACCTCTTTAGTATGGTATCTATATACCTGGTTTGAGACAATCCCAACATCCTTTTAAATCTATCTCTATAGATCTTTATCCTCAGGATGTAGGAGGCATCACCCAGATCTTTCATGGAGAACATTTATGATAGGAAGAGTTTAACCGAGTGCAATATAGGAACATCATTTCCTATTAAGAGTATGTCATCTACATACAATAAGAGGAAGACAACCTTAATCTCTACAACCTTTTTATATATACATGGTTCATCTTCATTTTTGATGAAGTCAAACTCTTTGACTGCTACATCAAAATAGATGTTCCAGCTCCGCGATGCCTGCTTTAATCCGAAAATTGATTTAAGCAGCTTGCGCTCCTTTCCACTGCTCCCACTGTTTACAAAGCCCTCTGGTTGTGTCATATACACGCTCTCTTCTAAATCACCATTTAGAAAAGCGGTCTTGACGTCCATCTGCCAGATTTCATAGTCATGGTATGCAACAATGGAAAGTAGCATTCTGATGGACTTAAGCATAGTCACTGGAGAAAATGTTTCATCATAATCGACACCTGGTCGTTGACGGAAACATTTTGCTAAAAGTATAGTTTTGAAGGTCTCAACCTTTCCATCCACACTAATTTTCTTCTAAAAGATCCATTTGCTCCCAATAGGTTTTACCCCTTCAGGAGCAACTTCCAAAGTCCATTCTTGTTGGTGTACATGGATTACATCTCAAATCGCATAGCATCCAGCCATTTCATAGAGTCCCCACTTGTGATGGCCTGCTCGAAACTAGTTGGGTCATCATCTTCCATGATGCAATTCTCGCTCCCACCGTCTATGAGAAAACCGTAGTATCTCTCAGGTGGGTGAGAAAACCTACTAGATCTGTGGATTGGCTGAGATTCGTTTGGGACTATTGAATCCTTCGGTTCTACCAAATCATCAATTGCAGTCTGTGTAGCCGGAACTTCTTCCAGCTCTACCTCATTACCACTAATTTCTTTTACAAGAAATTCCTTTTTTTAAAAGGTGACATGTTGAGCAAGAAACACCTTTTGTTCCTCACTTTGGTAGAATAGATATCCATGTGAATTCTTTGGATATCTAGATATCCATGTAAAATGGATTCCATCTCAGATCGCATAGCATCCAGCCATTTCAAAGAGTCTCCACTTATGATGGCCTGCTCGAAACTAGTTGGGTCATCATCTTCCATGATGCAATCTTCGCTCCCACCGTTTATAAGAAAACCGTAGTATCTCTCATGTGGGTGAGAAACCCTACTAGATCTGCGGATTGGCTGAGATTCATTTAGGACTATTGAATTCTTCGGTTCTACCAAATCATCAATTGCAGTTTGTGTAGCTGCAACTTCTTCCACCTCTACCTCATTACCACTAATTTCTTTTACAAGAAATTCATTTTCTAAAAGGTGGCATGTTGAGCAACAAACACCTTTTGTTTCTCACTGTGGTAGAATAGATATCCATGTGAATTTTTTGGATATCCTACAAACTTGCAAAGAACAGATCATGCTTCAAGTTTGTTCGGATTTTATTTTTTAACATAGGCCGGACAACCCCATATCTTAACTTGTTTACGATATGGTCTCTTTCTACTCCATATCTCATATGGTGTTTTAGGCATAGATTTTGATGGAACTTGATTCAATAGGTATGCAGCTGTCTCAAGTGCATAATTCCAAAAGGAAATAGGTAACTCAACAGTACTCATTATAGAGCGCACCATATCTAATAGGGTGCGATTCCTATGCTCCGATAATCCATTGTGCTGTGGTGTATACGGAGGAGTAAACTGAGAGAGAATCCCATTCTCTTTTAGATAATCTCAGAATTCCGTGCTCAAGTATTCTCCTCCTCGATCAGATCGAAGGATTTTAATACTTTTACCCGTCTGGTTCTCTATTTTGCTCTTATATTCCTTGAATTTTTCAAAAGCTTTAGATTTGCATTTCAACAGGAACACATGTCCGAATCTTGGGAGATCATCGGTGAATGTAATGAAATATGAGGAACCATTCCTGGCATGTATAGACATAGGACCGGATACATCACAATATATCAGTACCAAGAGTTCAGTAGCTCTTTCTCCGTGTCCAATAAACGGAGTTTTGGTCATCTTTCCTTTGAAATATAAATGACAAGTTTCATAAGATGTAAATTCAAACAGATACAAATATCCATCTTTATGCAACTTAGCTTATCTGGTCGCATTGATATGACCAAGTCTACAATGCCCCAAGAAGACTTCGTTCATTTCTGAACTTTTCCTCTTGTGTGTGTTTTGTATATTCAGAAATGTAATTTGATTTAGAATGTATATACTGTTACATAATGTACCAAACCCAATCAACACTTGCTTTAGGAAAATGTTCATAATATTTTTTTCTAATGCAAAGTTGTATCCTTCTTTATCTAATAAAGAAACAGATATTATATTGCACATCATCGACGCTACGTAATAACAGTCGTTCAGAATCAATGTTTTACCATTTGGTAATACTAGGTGATATTCGCCGACTGCTTCGGCAGCAATAATTGCTCCATTCCCTACTCTGAGAGACATATCACCCTTTCCCAGTTCTCTACTTCTCTTTAACCTTTGTAACAGATTACAAATATGGGATCCTGATCCGGTATCCAATACCCAGGATGTAGAGCAAACTGAGAAACGGTTCTCAATAACAAACACACCTGAAGAAGATGCATCAGAATGCTCTTTCCTCACTCGGGTTGCGTGGGAATCCTTGCATTCCATTATCCTTTGACCAGAATAATGACAGTTTTCATAAGATAGAGCGGAACCAACGTTCCCCTGCCCAATATAATAAGGCGTGACATGGTCGCTACCTGGTGAGAGAGAGAAGAAAACACTTTAGCATGCGCTCTTTCAAGATTAGATTGGTTATTATCTTATCTAATCAGGATACCTTCCACTGTTTTTATCAAATCTTCCTTCAAACCCTAAAAGGTAAAACTAGCCGGGATTAATTACACCCTACAAGTTCGCTAATCGGTCAGCCAGGCAGGTTTTAATACTCCAAGGGAGTCTCCCCGTGCTTTCGCATGGAACTAATTAAATAATCTCGTTTTCGTAGGGGCATAACCTCGTTAACAGATTTCTTAGACACCTACTGGATTAGCTAATTTTAAAGTGGAAAATTCTCCCAGGAGTAACACTTACATGCAGTGGATATCGGGATCCAACTATCTCATATATAAGGTATGCAATCTCATTGCAAATTTCAACACTTGAAATTCCCAATATCTGTTTTACCCCATGCGGTTTATGACCTTGACAAGGTCAAAAAACCATAATCCGTAAGTCAAGTTCAACTCGTCATTTCGTGATTGAATTATATGCATTCGCACGACCCTTGACAAGGTCAACAAGGCCGTACGACTACCCTAATCCAATCGCATCAATATGCGGCAGATAAGCACTAATCAGCTACCGAACACTATGCCTTGACAATGTCAACAAACGCAACACGAATACTAAATAACTCTTATCTGAATTGGTGGAGGGCTACGACTGGTTTTGAAGAAAACCTTTAGCGTAATGAACTTGATATCGTTGTAGAATCTAGTGATTTGAAAAGGAGTGGTTTAAGCTCCGCTTTAAAATCGAGTAGTTTTCAAAACAAACCGAGTGAGTTGTGGTATAGGCTAGTTTTGCTAAAGAGGTCATTCCTGGTGAAGGGATCTAGGCTCTTTCCTCATCGAATGAGATGCTAGATATTCATAATGGAATACCCCAATGCAAAGCAAGAACTAGAGCTACCTTTTTGAAAAATTTGATTCTGCAGCATCTTTTAGCTTTCTTTTCTTTCCATTAATCTTATTAATGACGTCCCATCATTTATGTTTCCTAAACATCACAGAAGAAACGAAAATAAAACGCACATATATGCCATCCGCATTCGTCACAAGGACCCGGATTTTCACCGTAAGGTTACTTAACTTACGGCAGGGCGGGGTCAGGACTAGCGCGGATGCAAAACATATATAGTGTCTACTAGTATATCATATATATAAGTAGCATTCTTCTCACGCAGTTATATGATCGCATCACATCACAGAATCCGCAGAAGCAAATATATGAAATGTAGGATATACTAGGAGGTCCATGTTTTAGATTAAGCCAGTAATGAAAAACACGGATTCCACGGTCGTGATGAATAGCCAAGCCCATATCACCAGACCCTTACGAGAGCGGCAAGCAACCCTGCCAATTCTAGAGTTAGGAGACCGGTCTTGACTCCTCGAGATGGCCCCCTACTGGATTCTAGAACCCGGTTACTTATGCTCCCCGCCTAGGGTCTATCCTAATGCGGAAAAGTAAATAATATACATTGAATGGAGACAACAAGCTTAACCCAGAAGTGTCCCAATAAAAGAATATTACATACAAATATTTACATGAATGAAAATTGAAAAACTCTCATCTCACGTAAAACCCCCCTGCTATTCAATCACGACGATACAATATAACATATCAACAGGAACACAATAACATCACATGTCATCAACGTAAGTAAATATGCGTATCCCCAATGTCGTTGACGTATAGCAACGAGATCGGAGATACTGCTACATATTAAACTTACGGTCGCAGAAAAGAAATGAAAATTACAATAATTAGAATCTGCATCATCTTTAGATATCATAAACCCGGATTATCAAATATTCCGGATTTCATGCCTAACCCTATAAACCTTGCATTTAAGTCTCGAATTTGAAAAGAAAGTCCTCTATATATATGTCCAAGTATCCACTATAATATACAATAATGGCCTCTAGGGTATACATATTCCTAACAGTGTGATAACCTTGATAGAAGCGAACCAAAATCACCACACTCCAGAAGGTATGCACATACTTGGTAAATTTCCTTTATATTTGAAACCCCCGATATGGTTTTTGTACCCAGGAGCTTAGTGAGCTTGACTGAGCCAACAAATCAAAGTGTCATAGTCAATTTCAACTCATCATTATCTTGATTGTATTAAACTCACCCGCACGAGCCCTTGACAAAGCCAACAAGGTCGTACGACTGTCCTAACTAATCGCAATACCATGCAACAGAAAGCACTATAGAGATACCGAATACTACGCCTCGGCTGAGCACGACAAACGTAGCATGAATAGTAAGCAGTACTAATATGAAATTACGGAGGGCTACGACTGGTTTTTAGCAAAAAACTTTTAACGTAATGAACTTTATATCGTTGAAGGAACTGTTCCCTCTTAAAAATATGACAAAGTACGTGAGCAGTGCCCGCGTGCAAGGCACGTGAGCGCTAAGGCCATGTAATATGGCAGCGTCCGCGTGCAAACCATGTGAACACTAAGGCTATATAATATGATAGCACCTCATGTGCAAGACACGTGAGCGTCACAGCTATGTATACGGCAGCGCCTCACGTATAATGCACGTGAACGCTACTGCCAATGTTCGAAGTGGATCACTTTTGAAATAATTAAATTTTATTTGAGAAAATATTTTCCTGATCTTTCTAAAACGAAAAAGATCTTCTCTGTTAAACAGAGAGTCTTGGATCAAAATTCCAACGGTGATTAAAAATCACCACTTAATTATGAAATCAATTGGGACCTCTTAAATGAGAGATTCTCTCAAACTAAATGATCTCTCTCATACCCTATATAAAGAGCATGAGAGATTTAAAAAAAGAGAAGACTCTTATAAGCCTCTACCTTGCAATCGAGAATTGTATTCTCCGCATAAAAAAGATCATCTTCAACCTCTCAAAATCCTAGATAAATAATGGAGAAATATATCTCTTTTTACTTATCTCCTATGTAAAAAAGGATTTAGCCATCCATAAGAACTTTGTTCTCTTTTTGGATCTGAGATCCATAAGATAAGTCTCTCGTAAATGAAAGAGAATTAAATTCTCATAGAGAGATCTTGATCTTAAACATAAGATCCAGAGGAGAATATTGATTTTATGCCCACCATTATAAAAAAAAGAAGAAAAGAAAAGAAAATAAGGGAAAAAGATATAATGTTTACCTTCAGAAACTTAGTTTCTTGAAAAAAAATTAAGAACTAAGATTCTATATGACCTAGATCTTAAAGATCTTACAATCTGATGATTTGATAGATTAAGAAGAGATTAAATCTCAAAAGATGATGACTTCGATGAACAAAGGATAGATTATAATTCTCATAAGAATTAACTGTTTTAAAAAAGAGTTCAATCTCTGCCAAATATATCGCAGTGTCGCACATGATAAGCACGAGAGCGCCATAAGCTCAGCGGGTCATGTGTTAGGCACGCGAGCATCATAAGCTCAGTGGGCCATGTGATAAGCACGTGAGCGCAGCGGGCCATGTGATAGGCATGTGAGCACTATACACCCAGCGGTTCATGTGGTACTTAGATGACTCAATGCTTAGCATTGTTGGATGATTTACAGTCTAATAATCATTCTTGAGTGGGCTAAATCCCTGAACCTTTAAAACTTCTATGATGTTAAATCAATTGAGCTCATATGCTCATGATATTTAAGTTGATCTTAGTCCCATACAAGACTAACAGTCCGTAGTTAAATAAATTGAGCCTATATATTCATATATTTTAAGTTGATCTTAATCTAAAACAAGATTAACGATCCTTAAATAAATAAAATATTTCCTTGAACTGATAGAACTCATCTATTGAAAAATGCTACCTAAGTTCAAACCAAAATATGATATGTATGGATTTGAACTAATCTGCGCCGTACGGGCGACAATATATATTAGTCTTTGTATAATATCCAAGGGCAACCCAAAATAAACAAACCATACTACGACACGAAATGATATACTTAGAGTAAAGAAATTTGTTATCGCTTTACGATAACATAATTAACTGCAGGGGCTTGAGCCTGCAAGGAAAAAGCATTCCCACAATGAAAAATCCCTCATCATTGAGGAAGAATCTAAAAAGTTCAGCTACAACAGTCGCATCCATCCAAAACTCCGATATACGGTGCCATAAATCAGTTTGGTATCTTTGGAGAGGTGGATGGATATGTTCCATATAACATCTATCCCTGTATTCCGGTTAGACGCACTCCCCGCATCTCAGTCCGGTTTCCGGCGGTAAACAGATTCTGGTACGCCCGGTGGGACATTTTTCTCTTTCTACTCCACACTTCGTGTGTCATGTTTCACGAACTAATCGCGGTATATCTTGTTTATGTTTCCCTTGAATGTTAGGATACTAAAGCTGGTGGTTCATCTCTGTGCAGACTTCAATGGCATCATCCAGTAAGAAGTGGGACCGTGCCACCAACTGCTGCTCGAACACCATCCCATCAAGTATTGTCATGTCTGGACAAGCTCTAACTCCCCTACTCTGCATACCTGCTACTTAGGTGATGCAGACACTCAATGGAATTCAATTTGGGACAATTCCTGCGCTCCCTACCTTGGGTGCTGCGACCCAGAAGAAGTCGGTCTTCGATCGGCTAACCATCTCAACAGCCCCTGTTGTTAAACCTGCTAAGTCTGAAGGCTCTGTGTTCAACAGAGCGAGTGAAAGCTCCATGGGCACCTCTAAGACACCCACGATCCTAAAAAAGTTAGTCTTCAAATGACTGGCATTTTCATCGCCTGCTACCCTTGAGGCTCCCGAGAGTGCTTCTCCACCAAGGCGGTCTGTCTTCCACAGACTGGCTCCTCAAGTTCTCATCGCTGCTATGCCAAAACAGTCGGTCTTCAAATGTCTACCATCAGCTGAGATCCAAGGCAAACATAGGGGGAAGAATAGTCCATCCCTAAAGAAATACAGGGGTAGTTCCATGAAGCCCCTAAAACTGAAGAAGTTCCAATTTCAAGGCATGACCGATGTCGATATTGGCACAGAGTGAGGCAGGCTGGGGACAACTCTCTATCTGGGATGACCCCACCGTTGCCGACTGTACAGGGTGTTGTTCCAACTATGGACAGTTTCAAACCGCTTAATATAGTGAAACCCAACTCTCCAACCGCCGTACTGAAGAAATCTCCATCTCTCATAGAGGTGCTAACCGAACCGAAGCCGACCATCTCTCTTAAACGACATTCCTCGACTATCCATAAGGTCTGGAAAGACGTACAGGGTTCTATCATCGATAAATATTACTCTCCCTGGTATAAGAAGCCGAAGAGTTATGCAGGTAACTCTTCTCCCAAACTGATGGTGTCTTCTCCTACAATGAATCCTTCGAAGATAGTTTCTCTAAAAATGAATTCTCACAAAAGAGAGAGGTCATAGAAGGTTCAAGCGTCCGAGGCAAATTCTAAAGGCCAATATTCAGGACGCCCCAAGTGTGAGGGCTTGGTGGTTCATACAGTATATATGATGAACTCCAAGGATGAAAGTCGGGATTCTGTTTCTCACAGACCAATTACTCGGTCTCTGACGAAGGATCAGCAGAAACTCCAAGAGACACTCACTCAAGCAGCGGAACTTGCTAGCCCACTGCCTGATGCGCACTCAGGAAATGCACCCGAAGAAATAACAGGGCAGGAGTCTGATATTGAATACTTGAAGCGCATCCTTGAGAAGAAAGATGAAAGAGCAGCGGAGATGCCTCCAGGATGGACAATATGGACTTCATATTTCAATGCATTATTAGGATGATAATTCAACCGGAAGCACGGCCAGATGAACCGCTGGTAGTCATTATTGATGATAAGAGAGATACTTCAAATCCTCTGCAAGCCCCATCAGCGGCTAAAAAAGAAATGATCTCCAAAACAAAGATGGACAAATATATCGCTCAGCAATTTAAAGCACATCAAGCCAATGAAGCAGTAATTCAGCTGATCAAGACTGGTCGACCATATCCAGTATGGTATGACCAGATGCCATACCCACCAGGATACACGATCCCGACGTTCATTATATACAAAAGGACCAGCAATCCTAAATAGCATATTGCGCAGTTTAAGTCCAAGTGCGGTAACACAGGAGGCAACGATATACTGTTTCTTCATCAATTCGTCAGCAGTCTGTCAGACACTGCTTTTGAGTAGTATTCAGAGCTTCCAAACGATTCCATCAAGACCTTTGCTGAGATGGAAGTACTCTTCGCTTAGAGGTTCCCTAGTGTAAGTGAACGCACCACCATGACCGCATTGGTCAATGAGAGACCTAGATCGAATGAGACGGGTTCGATACGCTATTCGATGGCGAAACCTTCAGTCTAAATGCGAACATCACATTGCTGAATCTTTGGATATCAGAAAGTTCATGGCCACCATTGACCTAAATTCAAAGTTGTTCCCATATATGGCCTTTTTTAAGCCCACTGCATTTCAAGAAGTTATCGATAAATTAGCTCATCTGGATTCGATGGGTCAAGGACCTTCCTTTGTTGGTGGAGAGTTACGAAACTTCAAAGGCAAAGGCAAAACGGCGTTTGTCGCTAATACGCAACAGCAACAGTAGAGCGGCCCTAAAACATCTGGTTGCCAGAACAACAATCGCATAGGTCCGACTCTTGAAGAAAGGATGGGGCGCGAATATTCATTCCCTTGTGATAAAACGAAGAAAATGTTCGATCTAACTATGAAGAACATCATGCTGATGTTGCCCGAGCCATGACGACCGGTGCAGGCTAGTGAAGCCAATAATCCAAATTATTGCCCTTATCATCGAGTTGTAAGCCACCATATAGAAGACTGCTACGTCTTCAAGAACTGGGTCGAGGACCAGTATAAACAAGGAAAGTTCATACCGTTGGATAAATGGAAAGTGGATCCACCACAAAGACATACTCTCAAAAGGGCTAATACATAGGGGCATCCTGCTCACTAGTGGAAGAAGTTCCCTTGGAGGTAGTCCTCTCGCGAAAAACAAAAAGGATGTTAGAAGACCTATGAGCGTACTTGGCAATTAAATAGAAAGGCACGCTTGAACCTGAAATCATCGAAAGGATGTTAAAGCCGCACCCCATGCCGAAGATTGCTGATGAGAGGAAAAGCCTTCAAATCCAGTCTTCTAATAAAAAGAAAAAGAAGGTGAAGAAGCCTATGCAGCCGGCCGAATATGTAGACTGCCGGACAAATCTGTAGAAATTTATTGACGCGGTAGAGGAATATAATCAAAAAGCGCGATCAACAGTCATACTCTAAGAGTTCTTTCAACATCTTTGCGAGAATAGCGATCCTGAGGAAGAAAAAAATGCGGCAAAAGAAAAAGTGGAGCGTGTGGAAAGCTGTCATATAGCATCCCACTCCTTCATATATGATGATGATGCGCCGCCAGCATCAGAAAATGATGATGATGAGCAGGAGCCAGAACCAACACAGAGGACTCTGAGCCCAACGCAAGATCAAGTTGAAAAGCTGCTAAAAGATGCCTTCCAAGCGAGCAAAAGGAATCAAAGATGTGCAATAGCCATATATGAAAAGGCCAGGAAGCATCGTCTGAATAGGAAAGTAGCACAAAGTTCGAGTAATAATGCCGTCCGATCAAAACAAACTTCAGTCTGAAAAGCCAAAAGTAGGAATAAAGTAGAGAAGCAATTCTCCAAAGCTCTATTGATAGGAATGAAGCGATCACCTCTTATGATGTTTACTCCAGGGGTGCCCTATTTAGAAGGTGGAGAAGAACACCTGCAGTATTGCCTATACCATCAGAATGTCTCGTATCCCATCGACGAGTGTAATGCTTTCAAGAAGTGGTGGTAGGATATGTATCCCAATAAAGACATTAGAAGAAGGGGAAGAGAAAGGCTAAGGCTAGCCGACACGAAGATAATGACTTGGAAGTAAGCAAGGCAGGTTAGTAACAGAAAGTTTCCATAAGGCCGAATGCCAGTCCTCAAAAGAAGGGGGCTCAAATGTTCCTACCTTCGGAAGCGACTCCGAAGATGAGATATTTTATCACCCTCTGTTCGAAAGCTCCGCCTCAGTTGAAGAAGTGAAAAAGGATTGTGACAACATACAGCTGTGAAACCGCACATTACCTATGAAAACCTTATACTTTCGAAGAATCAGGACAAAGGAAAAGGAAAGGCAATTGAAGAAATCGAGGCAAAGTAAGACGTCGCCAAGGAGCTCACCGCTAAGGACCCGCCTAGGAAAACTAAGGTGGATTATAACATCCTGGCCCATCTAAAGATGCTGCTGATAGCTTATGGATTTCGATGATCTATTTATTTAGTTTTGATGATAGCTTAAACATAAATAGTTTGTTTAGTGTCACTTGCTTATCTTGCCTATCATATCGAAACTAAACTCGTATACACTTGATATTTAGATTGTTTATCCTATATCTTGTGTATACCGAGTAATAAAGCAATATATCTCATGCTATACTTGTGTTTACTATATTACTTATATTTCATAACACTGTATATGATATGATTGGTCGTATCTGAGATTGGTTTTCAGGATATTTTCATGACATAAGCATACAAAGAAGGATGGAGGTTATTGAGCTTAAACTGATTTATCTAATTGAGGTTGGAGGATACGGACGAGTGCTACTCAATTTGTCAATATTTAACTACGAATAGCTAAGAAGTGATGCAACCTGAATTGTCAAATCTTTTCAGATCTGTGCGTTTCACCAGCCAAATCGAAGATCTCACAAAATTGCCTGGGTCAATGGATATGCCTTAGGCATTACATTGATGTCTCTCCGAATCACAAATTCCCATCGTTTAGGGCCCCGAAATCACGTATCTCAAATGAGGGTAGCACCAAGAAGCCAAGTCCTAGTTTGATGCGTTATTAGTCGAAGTCAAATTGAAAATTCATCGACCAACGCTTGTGAGTGACGTGTCCAAATTTAAAGCTATGAAGCCAAGTTCAAGCCCACGTCAAAGTTTGAGAGCCTGAGATGACAAAAGATTCAAGAATTTGAAGAATTTGCGATACCGACATAGGAATTTTTGTAAGTACTCTATAGATTATAGTTATATCAATTAGAGCTCTTGAACACACACACATTAGCACAAACAGTTTACATTGCATGAACTTTGGGTTTTTCGATTTAAAATTGATTTTCGTCACAAAACATAAGTTTCCGAGTTTTTACACTTCAGACATCTGTCCCCATGTACTTTAGACGTCTGTATTCTTTCTGTGTGTTTACAAAACCCCCAAATATCAGTTTTCATTTGTTTAGTGCTTCAGACGTCTGTCTTGTGCTTATTCAGACGTCTGTTTGTTCTCTTTGTTTTTATTGGGATGAAACTTTTTAAAAGAACAAACGTCTGAAGCTTACCAGAACAAACGTCTGGTTGTTCTCGATGTTTTCATTGCCTTAAAACTTTTGACAGAACAAATGTCTGTCAATATTTCTTCAGACGCCTATTTGTTCTCTGTGTTTTCATTGAAATGAATTTTTTAAGGAACAAATGTCTGAAGATATAGTCAAAAAACGTTTGCAGTTCGAAATCTTTGAAAATATTTTTTTCTTCAGACGTTAGTTTTTTTTTTGTACTTTCTTTGGCCATCTTTGAAAAACTACAGCAGACATTTGAACCTATATTCGACAAACCTCTGCAGTGTTAAATGTTTGAAAAAATAGCAGTTTAAAGCCGTTGGGGATTTGTTTTATTTGAGGACAAACGTCTGCTAATCTTGTCTTCAGATGTCTGTCGTGTGCTTAAAATGCTTGTCCCTACTTGATTTTGAGTTTTTCTTTAGGCTATAAAAGGGTTTTGGGTTGGTTTTTTTCTTGGCATCACTTACTAAAATTCTTGAGTTTTTCTATTGCAATTATCAAAGTGATCTCCAAAAAAAAAAAATACCACATCTTGTGAGAGTTTAAAGATATTTTCATTTGCTTATCCAATTTCTCACATACACACACTCAAAAGCTATATTTTGATATCCATATTTTTGAGTATTAGTTGAGCTTAATTGTAAACTTTTTTGAGAGTATTGTGCTTCATTTGTAATCTCTTTTTTCTTTGTGTTTGGGATCTTGGGTGGAAAATTTCCATTATAAGAGATGAGAGCATTTTGTAGAGAGAAGAGCGACGAGCTTGTAAGAGTGGAGTGTTGCTCGTGTGTCGAGCAACGTGAGGTCTTTGTAGGAGACGTGCTGGTTTATCCTCTCTGGAAGCGGGGTTGTTGATTGCGGGTGCGCAACGCGTGTGTCTCCGAAAATGTCATGAATTAGTAGAACGGGCTCGTGCGCCTAAAGAAAGTGGATTAAGGGATCTCCCGAACTACTCTAAAAACCTTGCGTGTTTACGATTGATTGTGTTTGAAATTTCTTAGTCTCTAGTTTTAGTTTCATAATTTAGAAATTGCTCAATTGCTTGCATATTCCCTATATGCTCTATTTGCTAATTGCTCATACTTGATATTGCTCTTACTTGATATTTATTTAGTTTGTCAAGATTATAGATTTCTTAACCACTTATCATATTGATATATCTTTTTCTAAGTTATTCAATTGTCTTATCTTCTAGCAAGTGTAGTATAATTTTTAATTTGGGTATATAATTAGCATAGTCCTATTCACTCCCTCTAGAACTATTTGGTATGAGCTTCCGCATGTAGAGTGTTTTCCGTCACCCCATTGAGATGGGAATGTGTGCGCTTGTTAGCCATGTATAGATTCTCCCTGCCTGGGACAGGTAGGGGCCTAATGATTGTGGGGATCCAAATCTCCGGCAGTCGCGGTCTAAACAGCCGTTAATTACCACTCGCTTTTGGAGCGAGAGAACCTCTGATTAACAGGTCAAATATATCATGCGAACTCAATGTGCGGTATGTGATATGTATGTATTTTTGAAAAGAAAAACAATGCAAAAAGGCGTGTTAATTTCATTTTCTTTTTCATTCTATTTGTGATAAAAGATTTTTTTTACTTCAAAGAAAACATTTTTTAATATTTTAAAAATATTTTTAGAAAAAGTATGGAGGTGAAGCGCAAGCGCGGGTCACACGCACGGGCGGGCGCGCGGCATGCGTACACGGGAGGGCGCGCGGCATGCGTGCACGGGCCTGAGGTTGCGTGGACCAGATTTGGAGTTAAACTCCTTTGATTTTATTTTGGAGTTAAACTCCCAAAAGAATTTTTATTATGGAGTTAAACTCCCAAAAGAATTTTAAATGGAGCTAAACTCCAAATTTTTTTTTATTATGGAGTTACACTCCAAAAGATTTTAAAATATGGAGTTGAAATCTCAAAGATTTTATTTTGGAGTTAAACTCCCAAAAGAATTTTGGTGGAGTTAAAACTCCAAAAGATTTTCCCCTTTCTCTTTTGAGAAGAAACCCAAATGGGTTCTCTTGAAATTCCAAAATTTGGATCTTGGGTGATAAAAAGAGATATTTTTTCTTCTCTTGATGGAGCCTTGAGAGGTGGGTTTCCCTTCTTCTCCCTCTCGCAAATTGGATCATGAGGAGGAAGAAGAAGAAAGTAAAAATATTCCCTTTTTGGATTTTATGTGAGAGTTAAACTCTTTTTCAATGGGTTTATGGTGAAACTTCATTTAGTTTTGAGAAAAAGAGAGCTAAGCTCTTGATTTAATTGGAAATAAAGATGAAGAGGAAGAACTTGAGAGAGAGAAGATGGAGGCACAAACCATAGTATTTTTTTTTGAGTGGAATGAATTATTCTTTTTTGATTTCTCATTATGTTTTCCTTTTATAGCCTTACAAGTTTACATATAGCCCTTTAGGCTTTACAAAATGGTATTTTGTCCATCCTATGCCCATGTGCTTATTTCTTTTAACACATGAGCCATGGTCTTTACGAAATTTTGGCTTTTTGCCAATTTATTTCATATTTGCCCATTTATTTAAATATTACATTTATTTGTTGTACTTTATTGGCATGGGGCCGGTCTAGGTTTGGGCCTGCCTGCTTGGACTTGGGTTCGAGCGTAGGCCCGGCTTGAGTTCAGTTTGCTTTGGGTTGGGCCTACTTGTCCGCGTTTTGACTTTGACTTTGACTTTTAGTCAATGGGTTGTAAATTTTATCCTCAACACCGTGGTATTTCAGCTGCCATCACACTTGAGAATATATGATGCTCTCGTCCTGTCCAAAGAACTTCGGGACACTCTAATCAAGTCTTTGGGAGAACTTGATTGGTTCTAGGCATTCTTCGCAGAGTAAAAGATGACACATGAGCTCGCAAAGGTCAATACCGCTGACATTACGTTCAATGAAGAAGATCTACTGCTGGGAACATTCGAGCATAAAAAACCCCTCTTTGTAGCTGGGTACTATGAAGACAAGAAGATAAATAAGGTCCTTGTTGACAACGACTCCTCAGTTAACATGTTGAATGAAATGGTGCTCAAGGAATTGTCTATGGATGCTCAATACCTTGGTTGGGAGAAGATCACCGTCTCGGGGTTCGACTCACGATCTTCATGAACACTTCGCTCCATGGTGTTGACGCTTCTCTTCAGACAGCTTTTAACGGATGTCAAGTTCCATGTCATCGAAGGCAAGACATGTTATAAAGTTTTACTCGGTAGACCTTGGCTACATGAGTACAATATCATCCCTTCTACACAACACCGGTGTATGAAGTATATTAAGGGTAGAAAAAAGCACACCATAACTGGAGAGCTCAACCCCTTCTCGGTAAATGAAGTATGGAAATATGAAGATGCTAAATACTTCATATCGGATTTCGAAGATACTGAGAAATACGGCAAACCGAAGAACAAACAAGTACAAGCGGCCACCATCCAAGTCTTTGGAAGCGATTCTGAATAAGAAGAAGTGATAATGTTCACGGTTAACCTCCGAGAGAGACCAATGAACCAAGCTCATCAATCCCTATTCCAGTTTTTGGCAGTTGTTTACCGCTGGAAACTGGATCAAGACGCGGGGAGTGCGTCCAGCCTGAATCTGGGGACAGATACTATATGGAACATATCCGTCCATCTCCACGAAGATACAAAGTTGATTTATGGCACCGCATATCAGAGATTTGGATGGATGCGACCGTTGTAGCAGACTTATCAGATTCTCCCTCGTATGTAAGGCTTTTTTTTATTGTAAGGACTCTATTTCCTACAGGCGTAAGCCCCATGCAATTAATTACGTTATCGCCAAGCGATAACAACTTTCTCTACTCCATGAATCATCGTGCGTTGTGTTATATGCTGTTTATTTTGGGTTTCCCTGGAATTGTATACGAAGACTAATGTTGTTGTCGCCCGTATGGTGCAGATTAGTCCAAATCCATATATCTCAGATTTCGGTTGAACCTAAGTCATATGTTCCATCAGTTCATGGTATATTTCTAAGGACCATTAGTGGTATATAGGAATAATATCAACTTAGGAAATATATTTAAAGGCTGTTAATATTGTTTTAGATTAAGATCAACTTAAAATATATGAGAATATAGGCTTAAGGAATATCATGGAAGCTTAAGCTACTTAGTCAATTTGGACTAAGAATTGGCTCTGGAATATATGTATTGGCGCTCAAAAGTTCTAGCGCATGCCACTCGTCACACAAACAATGATACATGGGTCTGTAACATATTGAATCATTGATGCATCAGGGTTATGGCGCATGCCACGTATACAATGGGTATTAGCTCATGGATATGATTTTTTTCTCGGGCGCGTTAAATATTAATGCCCATAGGTTGTGGCACATGCTACGTAGTGGGTCTCTGGCGCGTATCTTTATTTAAACATGTCACGCCCCGCTTCCTAAGATACGTAATTACGACACGTGATAGCCAACCATGCTACATGTGGCTAGGAATAATCCCTCCACAGTCACATTACGGCTGTCTATCGGATCTCAAGAATAGAAAAGAATATAATCTAGCTAGTACATGTCCATTTTCCACAGTAAATTAAATCAAGAAAATACATAAAACGGAAATGAATCAAGATCCAATAAAAAATATCTGAATCATGTCCCAATATGGGCTCACATCAAAAGAAATAAAGCTACGGAAATAAAAAAAACTAAACATTTCTAATAATACATGTTCAATTCCTTATTGCTCGGCTTGATTGCTAAAATACTCTCGATCTGCCTGCGATAAAAGGTAGAGGAAGTGGGTCATGCAAAGCCCAGACGTCAGTGCGTCATAATATCAAAATAACAATAATAACCAGGAATAATGCTATGATTAAACATGAATATAAATAACAAACACCGATATAAACAGTGGGCTATATGTATGTATGGGTGTGTGATGTGTAACCTAAATCTGTGTTTCTAGGTTATCTATTCTAAAAGTATTTGAAATCAATTAATGTAATTCTCATCCTAACTCAACAGTATATATCCCGTTCATTCCCCACGGGACCACGGTAACAGTATTTATTCCGTAACGACCGGAAAAATGACAAACAAGTACTTATTCCGTAACGCCTGGGAAAACGAAAAACAAGTACTTATTTCATAACGCCTGGAAAAACGGCAAACAAGTATTTATTCCGTAACGCCCGGAAAAACGGCAAACAAGTATTTATTCTGTAACGCCCGGAAAAACGACAAACAAGTAATAATATCCTCTTGAGTTATGTTTCGGTTACATTCTTGATTTCCCCTTTCCCTCCAGGTTTGTTTTCAAATCAGGTATTGCCGATATAAATCTAATGCCAACACAAGAACTAGCAGGTACTGTTCTCGTCTATGCAGACAACAAGTTATGTCCGTTAGGATAACACGTCAGTATTTATCAGCATTAGCAATAAGATCCAAGCAACAAGTCAGGGAGGGTGTCGTGAACATATCATGTGATGTATATTAACTAAATAGATACCCAATATGAAACCGTAATCGATAACTGAACATAGTAAACAAAACAGATGCCAGGATGCATATTTATCTATCTGTAGTGACCATTATATGCCAGAATGCATGATATAATAAAACACATGCACTATTCTTACTCACGCATCATGAAAACAAAAGAATCAATTAGAAATTTCATAATGCAAGAATTTAAAGAAAGCGAGAATTAACAATTGATCACCTTTATTAAATCTTCTCAAATTTACACTTCTCAATCCGAGATTACAAGACTAAGCTCTCGATCACTCCTTTGAAAAGAGAATTTGCCGTCGATTTTTACATTGCTCGATCACCGTGAGAGGTGGATCATTCGCGGATCTCTTGCTCTTGATGACGATCGGCGTTGCGATAAAGGATCTTCGATGTCGTTGCTTGATATTGCTCTCTACGATTCTTGATTTGGATTTGGATCTTAAATTGATTTGGATATTTTATTTGGATGAAAGCTTTGTCACTAACATTCAACAACCAAAATTCAACAACCATCAACATTAGCCCTAGGTCTCTTTATATAGCCTTTATCAATCTTCCACCAGAAGCTAGGTTAATCTTCTTAAAGAAGCTAGGCAGTTGTTGGGAAGCTTCTGGAGTAAGCTAGATAATTCAAAGCGTCTTCAACAAGCTAAGGAGCTATAGGGGAGCTTCTGGAAAAGTGTCGACCGCCGACGCCCTAACTCGGTCGCGGATTCGCGGCGGATCGGCCTGACTCGGCCGCGGTTCCGCGGCCATTTACTGATATTGATGCTCCATACTTCTGGGATGTTCTAAAGTTGGCTTTTGGGTCTTCTTCTGATATCTGAAATCTTTTAATGTTTTCTTGGTTGCTGCCAGTATTTGGTTCTTTGGTTTTCTGTATTATATCGGCAAATTTCTGATTCCTTTTATTTGACCTGAATAATCTGGCACAAGATCTCAGTAAACAATGTGAGAGATACAGAATATATGCGTGAAATATTTACATACAATTTCCTTCATAATGCCGGTTATAATGTATAACACATGTTAAATGATCTTTTCTAGACAAACTGCTAATCTGTGTTATATTTATAACAAACATTCTTTAGTTGATTAGGAAGAGTAAGGAAATTTATGTGTTAAGAATGCAATATTTTCGACTGAACAGATTCCCCCAAACTTGACTTTGATCGTCTTGAGCAAACTTCTTTATTTCAAGAGAAGGAGAAAATAAAAATACAAACTGGCACACTTTCGTAGGCAACACGATTGCACTGAGCACGCGCATCAAGCCTTTAAACCTCTAGGTGTCCCTAGTAGGAGGAGCGTTGTCTCCTGATGGTTTTCAGCGGATTGCACCCACAAAATCATATAATAAAAGGAAGACTGCGAAAGTTACATATAAAGATAAGAATTATAAAAGAAAGACTTTGAAAATCAGAGTTTCCAACTACACTAGCTTTTCGGTTGTCATGAGCCCTATCTTAATAGTCATGAAAAGATGTTAGAAATCACGTCATCCCTCAATAAAACATCGTCTTTATTCTTCATTCCTACCTTTCTTCCAAACACCGATCATATACCCCTACGTGTGTATAAAAGACATCCCTACACTCGGAGAATTCAATTCAAGCTATCATACTCTTGTCCATCTACCTTAGTACTTTTTAGTCGGTGAATATTTTAGATGGAATTGCTCACAAATTTTTCATGCGACCGTTAATACTTCTTGAGGTACTAACCGACCGATTACTAATGTGCTCACATATTAGGCGTAATCAATAATTTCCTCGTTTTGCAACACCTAAGACTTAGCAGTGACTCCCAAACCAGTTGGTCTAAAGCACTAGGTGATGAAGCACCCTTGCTATATTTTTTATGCTGCCTTGGTGATTACAAAACCAGTGTTCATTTTTCTTCACCATTTTGTACTTTTATGCTTCATTTATTATTTTCTTCGTACTTTGGCTTTTAGACAAGAGCATTTCAAGGTATCCTTTACTATCCCGAGTTTCAAGACGTGTGTAAGTGCATATAGTAGGGTATCAATATTCAAAATGTTTGGCTTCCAAAACAGGTACTATTTTTCAGACTTATTTTTATCCTCAGATTAGTGACTTCCTTCATCTTACTAACCCTTGGGACAACGGCTCATAACTACTTATTACTAGTTTCGTCTAAGAAAACATCTAACTTTCTTGGTTTTCTTAAACTTTTCCAATCTTTTAAATGTAATTTTTCACTTTCTAATCTTTTATTATAAAAGAATTTTTATATTTTTATATTTTTATTATTTATTTATTTATTTATTTTTGTTTATTTATGTTTTGTGCTTATGCAAAGTATGATGCAAAGTGATGCGTAAATAAGCACAAAGCTCCCCCAAACCTGTTTACAGTAGTGTCCTCACTGTTGTCTTCTGTTAGATCTCTAAAATCTGTAGGCTTGGGAGGAAAAGTTATTCATGGGGGTAATAATAAGTGAATGTGAAAATCCTCCCCCAAACTTATTTTTTATTTATTTACAAATTTTTTTATTTTTTATATGTATGTACAATTTGACTCACCTCCATTCTAAAGATGAGATAATATTACCGAGACATGGAGGTAAGCTGGAGGAAAATTAGTCATTATAAAGCGGCTCCTGTAAAAACAGGAGCTCCTCCGTGGGGTCAGTGGAAAAATACGGTTTTAATTTATGTTCATTCATTTTGAAAATTGAACCGTTTTTAACATTTTCAATTTCAATTTCCCCGTGCGGGTAGACATACCGTACAACAAATGGTCCTTTCCAACGAGATTTTATCTTACCCGCATGAAAATGGAGACAGGAATCGTAAAGAAAGACTTGTTGACCTGAGGTAAAAAAATTTCTCAAAATATTTTTATCATGAAATACCTTAGCCCGATTCTTTACTATCACAACATTATTGTAAGCTTCATCGCGGAGTTCGCTTAACTCGTTTAATTTCAGCATCCGAAAGTTGCAGGCTTGATTCAAGTCAAAGTTCGGTTCTTTAATGGCCCACATTGCTTTATGTTCAATCTCGACCGGAAGGTGGCAACCCTTATCAAACACTAGACGATAAGGAGACATACCGAGATCAGTTTTATAAGCAGTACGAAATGCCCAAAGAGCATCCGTCAATTTGGTTGACCAATTTTTCCGATTTTTAGAAACAGTTTTCTTCAAAATTAGTTTGATTTGTCTATTGGAAATCTCAGCTTGCCCGCTCGTTTGGGGATGATAGGGCGTGGAAAGTTTGTGATTGATTGCATATTTCCGCATCAAAATCTCGAAAGACCGATTACAGAAATGCGTCCCGTTATTGCTAATGATAGTGCGTGGGTGTCCAAACAGCGAAAAGATATTTTCTTTAAGGAACTTAATGACAACCTTGTTGTCATTAGTGCGACAAGGAATAGTTTCCACCCATTTCGAGACGTAATCAACCGCTAACAAGATATACAAATTTCCAAAAGAGTTGGGAAAATGACCCATAAAATCAATACCCCAAACGTCGAAAATTTCTACAACCAAGATCGGTTGAAGAGGCATCTCATTTCTCTGAGAAATCCGACCCGTGTGTTGACATTATGGACAGGTTTTGCAATGATCAAATGCATCTTTGAATAAAGTTGGCCAGTAAAAACCGCATTGCAAAACCTTCTCCGCCGTCTTTCGTGGACCAAAGTGACCTCCACATGTCGGATCATGACAGAAAGACAAAACACTCTTGAACTCATCATTTGAGACACATCTGCGAATGATTTGGTCGGGACAATATTTAAACAAATAAGGTTCATCCGAGTAAAAATGCTTTACTTGGGATAGAAATCGATATTTGTCCTGTTTAGACCATTCGCTGGGAACAAATCCCGTTGCAAGATAATTAAAAATATCCGCAAACTAAGGTTCGCCGGATACGGTCAAGAGCTGTTCGTCCGGAAAAGAATCGTTAATTGGCAAGGTTACAGTAGGTGAAGAAGAGATGCGCGAAAGATAGTCGGCTACTACGTTTTCACATCCTTTCTTATCTCGTATGACAAGATCAAATTCTTGTAATAATAGGATCCAACGTATTAACCTGCATTTAGCATCCTTCTTAGATAAAAGATGTTTTAAGGCGGAGAGATTAGTGTAAACCGCAATCAGTGAGCCAATCAAGTAAGGCCTGAATTTTTCTAATGCAAATACAACTGCCAAAAGTTCTTTTTCGGTGGTTGTATAGTTAATTTGGGCATCATTCAAGGTCTTACTTGCATAATAGATCGCGTGTGGCATCTTATCAATGTGTTGTCTTAAGACTGCACCAACAGCAAAATCTGATGCATCACATATAAGCTCAAATGGGTGGTTCCAATCAGGAGATGATAAAACGGGGACTGTAGTGAGAGAATTTTTAAGTGATTCAAAAGCAGCCTCACAATCCGAATCAAAGTGAAATGTTGTATCCTTGGCCAAGACAAGTGTTAAGGGTCTAGCAATTTTGCTAAAATCCTTAATGAATCTCCTATAAAATCCTGCATGGCCAAGGAAAGATCGTATGTCTTTGACACATTTAGGATAAGGAAGGTTATGAATGACATCTATTTTATCTTTGTCGGCCACAATGCCTTTCCGTGAAATGACATGTCCAAGTACAATTCCCTCTTGGACCATAAAATGGCATTTTTCCCAATTCAAAGTTAAGTTCTTATCTTTACAACGAGTAAGAACCGTGTCAAGATGAGATAGGCAATCATCAAAAGAATCTCCGAATATCGAGAAATCGTCCATGAAAATCTCCAGAAAATTCTCGACCATGTCCGAGAATATCCCCATCATACACCGCTGAAATGTAGCGAGAGCATTGCATAACCCAAAGGGCACACGTCTAAAAGCAAAAGTACCGAAAAGACAAGTAAATGTGGTTTTATCTTGATCCTTTTCGGCAATAGGGACCTGATTATAGCCAGAATATCCGTCCATGAAACAATAATATTCATGTCCAGCTAATCATTCTAACATCTGGTTAATAAAAGGTAGAGGGAAGTGGTCTTTCCTCGTTGCGGCATTGAGTTTTCTGTAATCAATACATACACGCCATCCAGTTTGAGTGCGTGTCTGGATAAACTCATTAGCCCCATTTGTTATGACTGTGATGCCAGACTTCTTAGGGACTACATGAATAGTACTTACCCATTGGCTATCAGAGGTTGGGTAAATGATACCACTGTCAAGGTATTTGACGATTTCTTTCTTTACCGCCTCCTTCATGACAGGATTTAACCGTCTTTGTGGTTCTCGGGTTGGCTTGGCTTCATCCATCAAATGTATATGATTTTCAACAATCAAGAGACTAATCCCTTTGATATCAGCCATTGTCCAACCAAATGCTTACCTATTAGATCTCAAGACCATCAAAAGAGTGTTCTCTTGATCTAAGGCTAGAGAAGCAGATATGATCACGGGCAAAGACTCATTCTCACATAAATATGCATATTTAAGATGAGAAGGTAACAATTTAGGATCTAATGTCGGCGGAGAGACAATAGAAGGTGAGGTAAGTGAATGACATTCGGATTCTCGAAGAAGTTCATAGCTTGCAAAGGATACAGACTCGGAAAGTGATGAGTCAAAAGGTTCAGACTCGGGAGTGGACTCGTCAAAAGTATTCTCACTATGATGTTCAAGATCAAAAAATGATGTGCTAATGTCGTCGAGATTATCAAAGCAAAGTTCATCAACCTTGAAGCTTTCGGGAGCTATCTCGTGGACAGAACAGACATCAAGCAAATGAGCAGAGGGTTCAGATGGATGACTTCCAATCTTGTAAATGTTAAGCTCAATTGTCATTTTCCCAAAAAGGATAGGTTCATGGAACCGTTTCGATAATTAATGACAGCATTGGAAGTGGCTAGAAAGGGTCGACCAAGAATCACCGGAATTTGCTTCCGTGGGTTTGCTAAAGGCTGTGTATCTAGAACAATAAAGTCCACAGGGAATATAAATTCTCGACTTTTATCAACACATCCTCAAGCTCACCCCGAGGTTTGGTGATTGATCATTCTGCCATTTGGAGAGTACAATGAGCTAGTTTCAACTCTCCAATCCCTAACTGCTCGTAGACAGAGTATGGTAGTAGGTTAACACTTGCGCCAAGGTCAAGTAAAACACGGTTAATGTTTTTACCCCCAATAGAAATCGAGATTGTAGGACAGCCAGGGTCCTTACGTTTCTTTAGTAATTGTGGGGTAAAAGCTGTGCTAACATTATTTGTCATGATTACCTTTTTGGGCCCTTGAGTTTTCTTCTTCGTAGTGCACAAGTCCTTAAGATTTTTTGCATAAGCCGGAACTTGTTGGATAGCATCTAGGAGAAGGATATTAATGTTAACCTGTTTAAACATTTCCATAATCTTCTCCGTATATGGACTTGGTTGTTTCCCCTTAACTGATTCGGATAAGGAGCTTTAGAAATAAGAGCTGGGTCCAACATTGTAGAAGGTTGTGTGGGCGGAACAGATCCCAGAATTGGAGTGGGGATCGAGTTTGGTTGACTAGAATAAGTGGACTGAGGGTTCGAGCCTTAAGCAAAAAAGAGAATAGGTTCGCAAGAAGATGGTGGAGTAGACGAAGTAGGGTTAGAAGTGGAAGTAGAAGTGGATGTGGAAGTGGGAGACGGGGTATCACTGATTATTCTATCACTATCAATCTGTTCACCGACTTGATTATTCAGCACTCTTCCAGATCTCAACGTTGTAATGGCACTCAGATTGTAGTGTTGTGAATGCCCAGGATTCGGTAGGGGTTGAGATGGAAGTTTCCCTTTCTCTCTAGCACTCATTTCGGCATTTAATAGTGCAATTTGTGCTTCTATTGATTTAATACTCTCACCGTAGGAGGCGGAGTCCTTCTTGATATTCTCGACAGAAGACTTCATCTCAGCCGAAACTTGCATGAAATTTTTCAAAAGCAAATTCATGGTTTTTTCGAGTGAAAAGGAGTTATCAGTACCGGCCAATTGCAAAGAATTATTATACGGTGCAGAAGTGTTGGCCGGATTTTGAAAATTTTGTGGTTGGTAGGGGTGCCGAGTCAATTGTAGTGGTTGTTGTTGTTGTGGAGGGACCCTTTGAAAGTTATTTTGGTTTGGAACCGTATTTTGAGTTTGGTGTTGGTTCCAAGCAAAATTAGGGTGATTCTTCCAACCCTGATTATAAGTGGAAGAATAAGGATCGTTTCTAGGTCGTTGCTGAAAAGCAGCATTAGTGTGATCTTGACCCTGAAACGGAGAATTCAAAGGACATTCTTCCGTCAAATGTGATGGATCAGAACAACATCCACACATGGTTTTAGGGAGTGTCATATGGTTTAGGGAGGCTAATAAAAATTTGTGTTCCATAACTTCAAGTTTCTTTTACATTGCTGCCATTTCAGCTTTGACTCCTATGGAAATATCAAGTTGATGAATACCACCCTTAGACGATGGTTGACTTATACTCTCCCATTGCAAAGTTTTTTCACCAAAATCTTCTAAAAATTTCTAAGCTTCACCATCTTCTTTAGACATGAAATTGCCTTGACACATGGATTCAAGCATCTGTTTTATTGTAGGATAAATGCCCTCATATATGATTCGACAGAGTTCCCATCGATGGATTCCGTGATGAGGACATTGAACTAACAGATTCTTGAACCGTTCAAAACACTTCCAAAATTGTTCATTAGGAAGCTGGCTAAATTGATTGATTTCGCTACGGACACGGACGGTCTTATGATTGGGATAGATTTTCTTAAGGAATACTATGACGAATTCATCCCAGTTTGTGCAGCTGTGTTATAAAGCCACTTCTCGGCTAAATCACACAAGGTTAACAGGAGAAGACGCAATCTCATAGCAACCACAGAAATCTGTGAAGTGCCCATCATAGTGCATACGTTTTCAAATTTGGTAATAAAAACGTATGCGTCTTCAGACTCGAGACCGTGATATTTTGGTAAAAAATTGATGTAATGTGGTTTGATTTCGAAATTGTCTCTATTGGCTGGTGGTATGGAAAGACAAGCAGAAAGAGGACTACGTATTGGGTAGCATATCTCTTAGAGAGACATACGCGGTAGATTTTGCGCACCTGCGGGCTGTGGCAAAGTTGTTTTATGAAAGTTCGATGAAGATCCGTCCATCGTGGTGGATGTGGTGTGTGGTGAGGAAATAGAAGATGTAGAAATACCGACTTTGGAGTCAATAGGAGGAACACGGACAAGACGAGCACTAGAATCCCGTGTCTAGCCGAGCATGCACTAAACGGATTAGCACAAGTGGCAGCATAGGTGATAATTAGAGAAAATGGTTTGTGTTTGGTTTGTTTTGAAAAAGAAGGATTTTTTTAAAAAAAATCACACAAAAATGCACAATCAATCCCTGTTCTAATGGTCACCTAGGTCAAGTCACTAGACCGCTCCTAGACTTTCAGAAGACAAATCGCTGGATAACTCCTATACTACCTCTTTATCCCTCCTGTGGCCAGGTAAGTGCCAGGTAAGTGGGAGGTTTTCTGCTACGTAAGTAGCGGGCCTAATTAAATAACCACTTTCCTTAGACACACTTTCCTTAGACACCACAAAAGAAATGCGGATAAGCATTAGATTACCCACTACCTTCTTCTGTCCTAATTGAGCGCGACGGTCCTTAGAGTCTTGCCAAGATATTTTTTTAGTTAATGAATGGTGATGCGGATGCTAGTTTTATGATTTTTGGGGCTTAGGAAGGGTAATGAAATCCCTACCTAATGTGAATTTGGTCTTTGCCCCTTAATTTCCGTATTAAAATATGCACAAACAACCAATATCAAAATACGCACCAAAATTTTCTTTTTAGCGGCGCTGCGAATTTTTTTTTGCAAAGAATCTTGCAGAAAATGGTTATTGGACAAGAGCAGGGAAGAGATAAGAAAGTAAGAAATATACCACAGAGAACTGAAGCCCTGAAGCTTCAATAAAGCCACGTATCCGCCGCCAAGACCTGCATAATGCCGCGGTACTGCGGTTGAATGAACGGTTCTTTGAATGAAATTTTGTACTGTTGCTCCCTTTGCTCCTCTGTCCTAGATGAAATTATCTGAATATTTTCTCCTTACTGCAGAGATTCCAGATTTCCTTGCAAAATTCACAACTAATCGTTAAGCACACGATGCGATTTTGATTCAAATTTTTGATGAAATAATAAAATTTCAACTCAAATAGCAACAGCGGACAAAATAGCACGCATCCCCGGCAACGGCGCCATTTGATTTGATCGTTTCTCGATGTGTAGAAAAGTGTTATCACAATCAAAGAATTTATAGCCGCAATCAATAACGGTGTCGATGTAGTTCGTTAATGAATACGGATAGTCCAATGAGATTCATGTATTTATTCGTTCGTGCTTTAGATGAGTCAAAAGAAAATAGTAAGAAAATTCAAGAAAGTAATTCAAGATTTAATTGAGTTGTCATTTCAAGAAAATCAAGAATATGTTCAAGAATTAGAAATCAAGAAAGTGTCCAATATCAATTTTAGTTATCAAGAAAATGAAGAATACCTTGTAGGAATCGATATGAATTAGTAGTAATGATGAATACTAATAATGACTCATCTTATCTATTGATGAATTATAGCTAGATCGATGGCGATGAATGAAGATTAGGGATCTATTGAAGAAACTAGGGTTTCTCTTTCACTATCCCTTATCTTTTCATTGATCATCATTCAAATCTAGCCTTTAGCAAAGAAAATCATCAATCATTTAATTCCCAAATTGTAATGAAATTATTAAGAATGGTGATCTCGATCCAAATTAGGCCATTGATGATTCTTTTTCCTAAAGTTCATAATTCTCATAAGACTTAAGATTAGTTTAGGATTTCATCATCATTTGATCTACCGATTTCCTTCGATTCCTTAGCAAGCGGAGATTTACTCACGCATCATGAAAACAAAAGAATCAAGAATTAGAAATTTCATAATGCAAGAATTTAAAGAAAGCGAGAATTAACAATTGATCACCTTTATTAAATCTTCTCAAATTTACACTTCTCAATCCGAGATTACAAGACTAAGCTCTCGATCACTCCTTTGAAAAGAGAATTTGTCGTCGATTTTTGCGTAGCTCGATCACCGTGAGAGGTGGATCATTCGCGGATCTCTTTCTCTTGATGACGATCGGCGTTGCGATAAAGGACCTTCGATATCGTTGCGTGATATTGCTCTCTACAATTCTTGATTTGGATTTGGATCTTTAATTGATTTGGATTTGGTATTTGGATGAAATCTTTGTCACTAAGATTCAACAACCAAAATTCAACAACCGTCAACATTAGCCCTAGGTCTCTTTATATAGCCTTCATCAATCTTCTACTATAAGCTAGGTTAATCTTCTTAAAGAAGCTAGGTAGTTGTAGGGAAGCTTCTGGAGTAAGTTAGGTAGTTTGAAGCGTCTTCAACAAGCTAAGGAGCTATAGGGGAGCTTCTGGAAAAGTGTCGATCGCCGACGCCCTAACTCGGCCGTGGATCCGCGGCGGATCGGCCTGACTCGGCCGCGGTTCCGCGGCCATTTAGTGAGATTGATGCTTCATACTCTGGGATGTTCTTAAGTTGACTTTTGGGTCTTCTTCTGATATCTGGAATCTTCTAATGTTTTCTTGGTTTCTGCCAGTATTTGGTTCTTTGGTTTTCTGTATTATATCGGCAGATTTCTGATTCCTGTTATTTGACCTGAATAATCTGGCACAAGATCTCAGTAAACAATGTGAAAGATACAGAATATATGCGTGAAATATTTACACACAATTTCCTTCATAATACCGGTTATAATGTATAACATATGTTAAATGATCTTTTCCAGACAAACTGCTAATATGTGTTATATTTATAACAAACATCCTTTAGTTGATTAGGAAGAGTAAGGAAATTGATGTGTTAAGAATGCAATATTTTCGACTGAACAGGACCCGCAAGTGGTTTGTTCACTTTATTAGCGAATGTGGCATGTGGATAGTTAGTTTGGACCTTCTTGTAGGGCAGCGATGGCTTAGGAAACAGGTTTTGATATGTCGCATAAGATTTTTCAACTTTATGAGCCGTGAGGATTTCATAACGAATTTTCTCCCTACGAGTCGAGAGGATCTCGTAGGTGTATTTTCTCCTTAGATGTCATGAGGACTCCTAAGTGCGTTTTCTCTTGAAATTCGTAAGGATCTCATAAGAGAAATTTCTCCTTACGAGTCGAGAGGAATCGCAAGTGATTTTTCCTCCTCATCGGTATGCAATTTTGGAGAATGTGGACCGTGGATAGTATACAAGAATCATTTTGGACCTACTTGTAGGGCCGCGATAGCTTAGGAAACAGGTTTTAGATCTGCCGCCTAAGGCTTTCCAACTTTATGAGCCGTGAGGGTCTCATAAATACTTTTCGCCCTACGAGTCGAGAGGATCTCGTGGGTGTCTTTTCTTCTTAGAAATCGTGAGGACTCTTAAGTGCATTTTATCTTGAGAGTCGTAAGGATCTCACAAGAGAATTTTCTCCTTACGAGTCGAGAGGACTTGCAAGTGGTTTTTCCTCCTCATCGGTATGCGACTTTGGAGAATGTGGCCCGTGGATAGTATACAAGAGTCAGTTTGGACTTGCTTACAAGGCCACAGTGCTTAAGAAATAGGTTGATATCCCCGTCGCCTAAGGATTTTCACCTTCATGAGCCGTGAGTGTTTCATGAAGATGTTTTTCCCTACGAGTCGAGGTGAGTCGAGAAGTTCTCGCAGGTGTATCCTAATGTGAAAAATAGATAAACCCTGCTCTTTGCGACAGAGGTCCGTATGGTACTAGGGTTTTAGTCCGTGGTGTCGTCGTGTTGGCTGATGCATTCCCCGATATGTGGACTTTATCCTGCTGTTCGAGTAGCCCCGCAACAGTCGTGTCTCTGATCCCTTTAGAGGATGGACAAGACGTCTTCAAGTAATCTTTTTAGGCAGTTTGACCATCGAAAGAGCAAACGTTAGGAATTTTTCCATGCCGCTTTTTACTTGAGGTTAGGCTCAGTTTGGGAGCCCCGATGAGTCATAAACACTCTGCACTGGTGTGGGATGATCTCCAATAGTCTTTTAGGTTTTATTTGAGTTACCGTCAAGACCCTGAAGCTAGAAATTTTGCCTTCGCTTCCTTTTGATTTGGTTATTTTGGAGCTTTTGTTGATATTGCGTCTGCTGTAACGAGAAGAATGTCCGGATAGTCTTTAGGTTGTTTTGTGAACCGTTAAGACTTAGAGCTAGGAATTTTGCCATGGCTCCATTTTGTTTCGACCCTGGAGTCTTTTTTTTATGTCGCGTCTGCGTCCTGCTGGAGTGAGAGAGAATGTCGTTGTTGACATTGCGTCTGCTGTAACGAGAAGAATGTTGAGGTAGTCTTTAGGTTGGTTTTTGAACCGTCAAGACTTAGAGCTAGGAATTTTTCCATGGCTCCGTTCTGTTTTGACCCTGGGGTCTTTTGTTGACGTTGTGTTTGCATCCTGTTGGAGTGAGAGGGAACACCATTGTTGACATCGCGTCTGCTGTAATGAGATGAATGTTGAGGTAGTCTTTAGGTTGTTTTATGAACCGTCAAGACTTGGAGCTAGGAATTTTGCCATGGCTCCGTTTTGTTTCGACCCTGGGGTCTTTGTTGACGCCGTGTCTGCATCCTGCTAGAGTGAGAGGGAACACCATTGTTGACATTGCGTCTGCTGTAACGAGATGAATGTTGAGGTAGTCTTTAGGTTTTTTTGTGAACCGTCAAGACATGGAGTTAGGAATTTTGCCATGGCTCCGTTTTGTTTCGACCCTGGGGTCTTTTGTTGACGTCGTATATGCATCCTGCTGGAGTGAGAGGGAACGTCATTGTTGACATTGCGTCTGCTGTAATGAGACCAACGTTGAGGTAGTCTTTATGTTGTTTTGTGAACCGTCAAGACTTGGCTCTCCCTTTAACGGAGCCTGGTGGGAAAACATGGTTCCCTTTTTCATTTGTGCCCATAGATAGTATACAGGGGTCGACGTAAACTCACCTGCAGGGCAGAGAAAATTTTATTTTATTCTTTTCTTTATTTCCGCGATGCTCTATCTTTTCAGCTTTTCATATCGCGAAATTCGCGATTACCCAATCATTTTGGCTATTTATCGCGATGCCCAATTATTTCGGCTATTTTTATATTTTTACTCTCTGCTTTTTATTGCGAGTTACCCAAACATTTCGGCCATTTCAAATGCATATATTTTTTGCTCGCTGATTTTTATTGCGGTTGCCCCATCATTTCGGCTATTTTTATATACATTTTTTTGCTCGCTGATTTTTATTGCGAGTATGGAACTTAAGATCTGATACCAATCTTGGTATGAGCATCGCTGCGACTGGAATATTGCCAGGAGCAAATCATCATTTTCCGTTGAAAGACTTAGAGTTTGACACCGATTTAGGTATCAGCATCGCTGCAACTGGGATATTGCCAGGAGTGAATCATCATTTGCCTGTGCTGATTTGAACAAAGACGGCTTAGTATACAGGGTTAGGATCCTGTCGACTAAGACTTTTCGATTTTATGAGCCGTAAGGGTCTCAAAAAGTTATTTCTCCTTACGGATCGTGAGGATCTCGTAGGCGTATTTTCTCCTTAGGAATCGTAGGGATACCTAAGTATGTGTTCTCTTATAAGTCATAAGGATCTTACAAGAGTGTTTTCTCCTTATAAGTCGAGAGGACTTACAAGTGTCGTTCACCATATGAGGACATTCCTCGTCATTGGTGGAACTTGATGGAGGAAATCATTTATTTGTGTCCATGGATTGTATACAAGAGCCAATATTGGACCTCCTGTAGGGCAACTTGGGGAATACGATGGCTTAAGAACAGGTCCAGGTCCTTGTAGCTTAAGACTTTCAAATTCTATGAGCCATGAGGGTCTCATAAGGGAAATTCTCCTTACGAGTCGTGAGGATCTCATAAGTAAAAATTTTACGAGATTGCGCCCTTTCGGGTTTTCACATACCATTTTTTCCAATGGGACTTGGGTTGCAGTCTTCGCCGTTGGAGCTTGATTGCAACATAGTTCCCAAGAGAAGTTATCACCGTATTTGGGGCGATGCGCCATGTTTGAGGCGGAGTACTAGTTTATGGACATTTCGGTCCATTGCCAGTTTAAAGACGTAGTGGTCCATTATCACCATTTTTTGGGGTGACGCTTCAGTTTAAGGACATTACGGTCCATTGCCAGTTTAAGGACGTAGTGGTCCCTTATTGCCATTTTTTGGGTGAAGCTTTTCCGAATACTACTTAGAGTTTTGACGGAAGATAGAGAGCGGACACGTGCGTTGTCATCTATCATTGACCTAAGTCGTGACTCGTCAAGCGTGTTATTTTTTGAGGAATCGGCTGTTTATTGGCCGGAAAGGTCTCTCGCCATGCATATCCATGAGCAAATAGGCCCCACCTTGGTAGACCTTATCTATGATGTACGGGCCTTCATATTTTGGCTCGAATTTCCTCCGTTTTGCACGATTGGGGATCATAGGTCTTTTGACGACTAGCACAAGTTCACCTTGGCGGAATATTCTCGGCCTAGTCATCGTATGAGCGCGTCATCCTTTCCTTATAAGCTTCTAGGTTTTGCTGCGCCATGAGGTGAGTTTCATTGAGGGCGTCGAGCTCCTCAAGCCGAAGATGGGCATTTTCGTCATCTGTTAGCTCATATCGAACCGCTACTCGGAGAGAAGGGAGTTCTATTTCCAAAGGGGGTACCGCTTTAGTGCCAAATACCAACGCGTATGGTGTTGTATTCGTAGCCGTTTTGAACGTCGTTCGGTACGCCAAGAGAGCTTCGTGCAGTCTCTCGTGCCAGTCCTTTTTGTTTCTGGACATCATTTTCTTTATAATCTTGGTCAAGTTCTTGTTCAACGCTTCAGCTAGACCGTTGGCATGAGGATTATAGACTGAAGAGTATCTCTAGTCTATTTTATGTTGTTCCGCGAAGCGGCTGATTTTATGGCTCCTGTAGGCTGGCCCATTATCCGAGATTATTCGTCGCGGAGTGCCGAACCGGTAGATGACATGTGTCTTGAAGAAATGGAGGATATTCTCCACCTTCATCTCTCTTAGTGGTATTGCTTCGGCCTACTTAGAAAAGTAATTGGTCATTTCCAGTATGAATCGGTGTCCCTTGGATGATGCTGGTTCGATGGGGCCAATTATTTCGGTTTCCCATATTTTGAACGGCCAGCTGGCTACCGTTGGGTGAAGCGGATTTGGATGTTGGTGGATGAAGTCCCCGTGAATTTGGTACGAGTGACACTGCTTCATATATTCGAGACAGTCCTGAACCATTGCGGGCCAATAATAGCCCATCTTTTTGATTTTCAGCTTCATCTTTGGCCCGACCTGATGAGAACCGCAAAGTCCGTCGTGAGTTTCTTGAACGAATCTTTTTGATTCTTCTGGTCCCAAACATCTCAGCCACAAGCAATCAAATGATCTCTTATATAGAGTATCATTAACGAAAGCGAAAGACAAAGCCCGTTTCATGAGCTGATGTCTTGACGACGTATTTTCGGGCGTTCGATGGGATTTGAAGTAATCTATGAAGACTTCCCTCCAATCCTCGACCTTTTCTTTGTCTTTTATTTGAAGGACCGCTTGTTTGGTCATTTCTTTCCTTCAAATAGCTTAATTGAATCCTCTGAAGGTATTTCTGCTGGCACGAGAATCCGGCGGCTTTGCACAACGATCCTTACGTCATCGAGGTTTTCGTCAGCCAGCTCTTTAGCAAGCTTGGCTAACGCATCCGTTTTTCTATTTTCCACACACGGTATGCTTTCTAGGATGTAGGAGGGGATTTGTGTCAGCAGCTGCTGCACTCTCCTGCCATATTTTATTAACTCTGGTTTGCACGTCTGATAGTCGCTATTTACTTGGCTAACGACCAGCTGGGAGTCTCCTTATATGAGGAGGTTTTCGACTCCCATATTGACGGCGATCTTAAGACCCGCTATCAAAGCTTCATATTTAGCCTCGTTGTTTGTTCTTGGCTCCGTTAAGGAAAGGGCGAAACACATTATCCCCACTTCCAGAGTCAGGAAGATGAGGCACACCCCAGCTTTGATTATAGGGGTGTTATGCTTCTGCTTCTTCATGGAAGATACTCCATCAAAGTAGAGTTACCATTGGACATTATTTTCTTCCTTTTCCCCTTCGATTGTATCGAACGCATGTTCTTCTGGCAATTCGCAATTTAAGGGAGAATCGGCTGGTATTGGATGCTTAGCGAGAAAGTTGGCGATGGCCTAACCTTTCACTGCCTTCAGGGGTCGATACATTATCGAAAACTCCATCAAGAGGAGGGTCCATTTGGCAAGCTTTCCTATTAGTATGGCTCTTGACATTAAATATTTGAGAGGATCTACCTTTGATATGAGATGAACCTCATGTGCCAAGGCATAGTGCCTGAGCTTCGTTATCGCAAAGATCAGTGCCAGACAATGCTTTTCGATGGAGGAGTAGTTGTTTTCTGCCCTCAGGAGAACTCGAATCAAATAGTAGAGAGCTCTCTCCTTTTCCTGGTCGTTCTCATGTGCCCATAACGCGCCCAAAGAACCTTCCAGGACAGTTGTGTATAGGGTGAGGAGCTTTCCCTTAGCTGGAGCGGTTAACACCAGCGGATTCTGCAGGTATTGCTTGATCTCTTCCATTGCACTTTGGCATTTATGATCCAAAACGAATTGTAACGTTTTAAAAATAAATAAATAAATAATTAATTAAATAAATAAAATCCTTTAGGTGAATTTTCTGATAATCGGTAAAATAAACTGTATTTTCCGTAAAACATAACTATAGTTATTTTTCATCATAAAATTAAATACGCCTATTTTAGATATGTAATGGCTAGTATTGATATTTATTTAGTCACTTATAATTTTTTAGTTATTTAAATATTTTTCCTTAATTAATTGTTTTTAAATATTATTTTAAGCTTTTAAATATACATTAAATTAGTATAAATTACAAATTGGAATGAGTTAATTGTACAAAAGTGAGCCATGACATATTAGAATTTAGTTTGTAGCATGCTCTTCTCTCTCTTTTTGTCTCGATAATTTTAGATAATTCTAGGGTTGTTTTGGAAAAAAAATAAAGTAATATAATTATGAAATGAGTTGAATGATGTAATTATTATAGTTGTTTCCACACACCCCCACACATCTCACTCACTCTCTCTCCTACTCCCCAAATGGTGGCCGAAACCTCATGAGCAGCCCCCCTTCTCTCTCTTCAAATCTTTTTCCTTGCATCAAAATATAAGCACTCACACACACTTCCCCTTTTCCTCCCAAAATTTGGCCGAGCCTATCCCAAGCTCCTGCCCCAAAATTCCCACTTTAATTCTATCACTAAAATCTCCATTCTCCATAAAAATCCAAAGAAAAACTCACAAATTCAAAGCAATTTCCCCATTAAACCTTTACCCAATATTCCTTGGCCATTCTAGCTTGGATCTAAGAGCAAGGAAGCTAGTTTGGGAGGCTAGATTTCAAGTTGGATCTCTTGAATTGTGAGGTATAATAAAAAAACCTATAGTTAAATTGTTGTTTAAATACTTTAAATCAAACATATTTAGTTAATAATATGGGTTTAATTGAATGTTTGAAAATTCAAGTGAGGGTTTTGAATTGAAGCTTCTGTTTGATCACTTGATGTTGGTTGTGAGGTGTAATTTCATATGTTATAACATGCAAAAATCTAAACTAGTTGCTATATTACAAATTGTTACAATTAAATTGTCCAAATTGCATAATTTTGAAAACTAGGTTTTTAGAAATTGATTAATTAATTGAGATTAAAATCAAATTAGGATTTTCATGACATTATTAACATTTTAATTTGTTTTTTAGCAACTTAGATCATGCAAAACTTAGTTTAGTTGATGATTTGTGAATTTTTGCTTTAAAAGTGTTAAAATTGGATAATTTTGCAAACTTGAATTTTAGATTTAATGAAAATTGATGAGATTAAATTATAGTAATGGTTTGTATGACTTAGTTATGATATTTAGTGAATATTACGGCCATTAGTTTCGTTAAAACATCAAGTTTCGAATTAAAACGGTTATTTGAGGCTTTCTAGGTTTTCGGAACGAAATCGAATTGATTTATTTTGAGGTTTTTATGAGTTACAACTTATTTCATATTATAATTAGTGATTTGTGAAACCACGATTGGTGTGTTTGGGTTTTTCTCGATCAATCGGCGTCTGTAGGCCGATGTCGAGGGTTATTTGGTTATTTTGCATGAGCGGGTCATAGGTTTTAACCTATGCGCGTTTCGTGTGTTGTTTTGGTTTTTATCCGCGATTTCGGTTTACAATATTATATTTGTTTGCATATAGGTACCTCTCACGTAGACTTTGGACGATGAAGAGGAGGATGGCGACATCGATTTCGGCAAGCGAGAACCAGGTGAATAGATGTATATCTACGGGGGAAGTCGGGTGGATGGCGTGTAGCACCCCCGCAACTTCGTAGGACATGACGTGGTCTTGATTTAGATATATATAGATATGCTATTGCTAGATAATAAAACTGAGCAAGAAAGGTTTTAGGAGACCACAGATCGGAATTTGTGTAAGATGGATGTTGGTGCTTTTAGCCTAGTTCGTAGTCGCGAGACCTAGAGTATAGGTTGGCACAAACACATACATACACACACTTGTTATCTTGGGTGTATGTATGTATGTATGTGTGTGTGTGTGTGTGTGTGTGTGTGTGTGTCTAGGCTGTGAGTAAGTATATATATACATATCTATACATACATATACACAGGTGATGAGGATATTACATGATAATTGGGAATGAGTCGATATGACTAGGCATAATGCCGTGAGATATTGGATATACAATCGAGTTATGATATGAGATATGTTATGATATAAGAAGATCGTTGGGTAATGAGAATATATATATAAACGATAAAATGCGTGATGATATCGGAATCTATGAGACTTTAGAATAGAACCCGGATTGTAATATGTGACTTAATCACGATATGATATAGGACATGATATTTTAGTGGATCTTTTGGCGATGTGTATTCACATAGACGATGATGTATGTTGATGATATTGAATGTATGTGATTGTAGTATAGTACCTTTGACCATGATATTGTTTGATGATGATACTATACGAATGATGATGTATATATGATAGTTGACCATATGATTGATCATTCTTGGTGTCATTTTATAAGATGTTTCACAACCAAAGAAATTTATACCGCAATCAATAACGATGTCGATTGTAGCGCGTTAGTGAATACGGATCGTCCTCAGGGAAAGTGTGATTCGATCGTAATTGATTTAGATGAATTGAAAATTAAAGAGAAAAGAGAAGAGAATTCAATTCAAGATTTATAAAAATGAATTTCAAGAATTATCTAGATCTAAATCTAATATCAAGAAAACTCAAAATCAAGAATCAAGAATTGATGATATCCAAATCGAATTAGTAATCAAGAATTGTAATGAGGCTCATAGGAATCGATCGAATAGATAGTAGTGATTAAAACTTGTGATTACGTTTTCTTATCCATTAATGATTTGATGCTAGGTCGATGACGATCAACGAGGTTTAAGGATCTTTTGAAGGAACTAGGGTTTCTTCATCTCATCCTTTGTCCTTTCGTTGATGATCATTCAATTGTTTGACTCTAGTAAATTGAATTACCGATTGTTGATCTCTAATTAAGAGCGAAAACATTCAAGAAAGCATCTCGCTCGAAACTAGATTGTCGATGATTCAATTTACAAGAGTTTACAGAACTTATAGGAATTAAGAATCGTTTCAAGATTGTAATCATCATCATCTATCTATTCTCTCGACTCCTCCACGAGCGGAGTTTTTACTCAAGCATTATAACAAAGAACACAATCAAGAATCGAGATCTAATCATAATGCTCAAATATAGAGATAAGCAAGATAAAGAAATTTCACCTTTTATTAATCAACAATTTTGTTACAATTCTCTCAAGATCTACAAGATTCGAGGAAAGAACTCGATCGTCGATTTGGCTCCGCACCGTCTCCGTGAGTCACGGATCGTCTTGAGGATCACTTGCTCGGTTGAAGATCGGCGTCGCTTTTAAAAGGTTGAAGGCTTCTTGCTTGATTTGTACTCAAAGATCTTGAATTTGGCTTTGGTGATTGGATTAGGGTTTGGGTGCATAAGTTGTGTCACTCAACTTGTGGGTGGAAAATTGATCAACAATCAACAACCTTTAGAGTGAAGCCTTTGGGTCCTTTTTATAACCTTGATTAGGATTATCTTCCTTTAGAAGCTAGGTTAGGGTTAGCTTCACTTGCAAGCTTGGTATTTAGGTATAAGCTTCTAGAGTTAGTTAGTTAGCTAGCTTTCTTTAGAAGCTTGGAGGTTAGGAAGAAGCTTCTAGGTTTAGGTAGTTATGTGGCTTGCTTGAAAAGCTTGGATGTGTTTAGCTTGTACAAAAAGCTTTGCTGTTCGGACAGAAGCTTCTGGAGATCTCTGGAATTTGCAGTGGCTTGAATGAGTTTGCAACTTGGAATGAGAAACCTGACAAAGTCTTCTGCTCACGTCATCATTACGTGGCCGCGGATCCGCCGCACAAAGGCCGCTCCGGCCGCGGATCCGCGGCCCTTTGGAAGCCTTGCTGCGTGATTTTTCCAGGGTGACATGGTGCTGACTTTGTGGATGTTTCCTGATATCTGGAATATTATAATGCTTTCTGTTTTACAGCCAGATTTCAAGTCTTGGACTTGGCGTATTTTTATCAGTACTTTTAACAGTTTCGGCTCTTTTCCTTGAATTTCCTGCACACATTCTCGAGACAAGTGTTGCGCTATACAAAGATTATGCGTGCAATGATAAACACTCAATTTCCCTCAAATTGTCGGTTATAATATATAACACAAGTTATTTGGTATTTTACCGATGTTTTGCTAATATGTGTTATATTCATTCCGAATACCTTTAGATGAGTGCAAATGGTAGGGAAATTGATGTGTTAAAAATGCAATATTTTCGACTGATCAAATTCCCCCAAACTTATTTTTGGTCTTCTCGAGCGAACTGTTTTATTAAAAAGAGAAGGAGAAAATAAAGAAAAAGAAAAACTAACTAGCACACTTTTGTAAGCAACACGATTGAACTGAGCACGTGCAACAAGCCTTTAAACATCTAGGTGTCCCTAGTAGGAGGAGTGTTGTCTCCTGAGGGTTTTTCAGCGGATTGCACCCACAAAATCCAATAATACAAGGAAGACCGTGAAAGTTACATATAAAGATAAGAATTGTAAAAGAAAGACTTTGAAAATCAGAGTTTCCAACTACACTGGCTTTTCGGTTGTCATGAGCCCTATCTTAATAGTCAAGAAAAGATGTTAGAAATCACATCATCTCTCAATAAAACATCGTCTTTATTCTTCATTCCTCTCTTTCTTCCAAACACCGATCATATACCCATACTTGTGTGTAAAGAACATCCCTACACCGGGAGAATTCAATTCAAGCTATCATACTTCTGTCCATCTACCGCAGTACTTTTTTTAATTGATGAATATTTAGATGGATTTGCTCACACATTTTTCATGCGACCGTTAATACTTCTTGAGGTACTAACCGACCGATTATTCATATGCTTGCTTATTAGGTGTTTTAGTATTTTTCCTCGTCTTGCACAACCTAAGGCTTAGCTGTGACTTCCAGACCAGTTGGTCTAAGGCACTACGTGATGGCACCCCTAGCTATATTTTTTTATTGCTGCATTGGCGATAAAAAACCAGTGTTCATTTTTCTACACCATTTATATTTTCTTCATTTTTTTTTATTTCCTTCATACTTTGGCTTTTAGACAAGAGCATTTCAAGGTATCCTTTACTATCTCGAGTTTCAAGACGTGTGTAAGTGCGTATAGTAGGGTATCAACATTCAAATGTTTGGCTTCCAGAATAGGAACTATTTTTCAGACTTATTTCTATCCTCAGATTAGTGACTTCTTTCATCTTACTAACCCTTGGGACAACGGCTCATAACTACTTATTACTAGTTCGTTTAAGAAAACTTCTAATTTTTGGGGTTTTCTTAAATTTTTCTAGTCTTTTGGGTGTAATTTTTCACTATATAATCTTTTATTATCTTATTTATGTACAAAATTAAATATTAAATATTTTTATCTTTTGAAAATTTTTAAATTTTTATAGGTTTTTAGAATATGTTTTGTGCTTATGCAAAGTATGATGCAAATGATGCGTAAATAAGCACAAACCTCCCCCAAACTTGTTTTCAACGGTGTCCTTACTATTGCCATGCGCTAAATCACAAAAACCTGTAAGCCTGGGAGGAAATTTATTAATGGGGGCAATAAATATGATCGTGAAAATCCTCCCCCAAACTTATTCTTTTCACTCACTTCCATTCTAAAGATGATACAGTAATTTACAGGACATGGAGGTGAGACGTAGGAATTTTAATCAAGATAAATCAGCTCCTGTAAAAACAGGAGCTCCTCCGTGGGGTCAGTGGAAAAATACGGTTTTAATCTATGTCCATTTACTTTGAAAAATGTACCGTTTTTAACATTTTCAACCTCAACTGCCCCGTGCGGGTATACAGACCGCACAATAAAAGGTCCTTTCCACCGAGATCGTAGCTTACCCATGTGAAGGTGGAGTCATGAATCATAAAGAAGGACTTGTTGACCAGGTGTAAAAGTTTTCCTCAAAATGTTTTTATCGTGAAATACCTTAGTACGATTCTTTACAATTACAGCATTATCATAAGCTTCATCGCGGAGTTCGCTTAGCTCGTTTAATTGCAGCTTCCGAAAATTGCAGGCTTGATTTAAGTCAAAGTTGATTTCTCTAATGGCCCATATTGCTTTGTGCTCAATCTCGACTGGCAGGTGACAAGCCTTACCAAACACTAACCTGTAAGGAGACATCTCTAGATCGGTTTTATATGCAGTTCGGAATGCCCAAAGAGCATCCGTCAATTTGGTTGACCAATCTTTTCAATTTTTAGAAACAATTTTCTCCATAATTTGTTTGATTTGTCTATTTGAAATCTCAGCCTGCCCGCTCGTTTGGGGATGATAGGGTGTGGAAAGTTTGTGGTTGATTGCATATTTCCGTATCAAAGTCTCGAAAGACCTATTGCAGAAATGTGTCCCGTTATCGCTAATGATAGCGCGTGGGTGTCCAAATCACGAAAAGATGTTTTCTTTTAAGAACTTAATGACAACCTTTTTGTCATTAGTGCGACAAGGAATAGCTTCTACCCACTTTGAGACGTAATCAACCGCAAGCAGTATGTACAGATTCCCAAAGGAGTTAGGAAAAGGACCCATAAAGTCAATACCCCAGATGTCAAAAATTTCAACTACTAAAATGGGTTGCTGTGGCATCTCATTTCTCTGGGAAATCCTACCCGTGTGTTGACATTGTGTACAGGTTTTGAAATGATCAAATGCATCTTTGAACAAAGTCGGCCAATAAAAACCGCATTGCAAAACCTTGTCCGTTGTCTTTCGAGGACCGAAGTGACCCCCACATGCCTGATCATGACAAAAAGATAGAACACTTTTGAATTCCTCATTCGGGACACACCTGCGAATGATCTTGTCAGGACAATACTTAAACAGATAGGGTTCATCCCAGTAAAAGTGTTTTACTTGGGATAGAAATCGATGTTTATCCTGTTTTGACCATTCATGGGGTATCAGTCCCGTGACAAGATATTTCACAATATCCCTGAACCATGGTTCATCGGATACGTTCAAGAGTTGTTCGTCAGGAAAAGAATCATTGATCGGCAGGGTCACAGGTGAAGAAGAGATGCGCGAAAGATGGTCGGCTACAACGTTTTCAAATCCTTTCTTATTTTTAATAACAAGATCAAATTCTTGTAATAGATGGATCCAACGTATTAGCCTAACTTTGGCATCCTTCTTCGCCAAAAGATGTTTCAAAGCGGAGTGGTCAGTGTACACAACAATAGGTGAGCCAATCAAGTAAGGCCTGAATTTTTCTAATGCGAATACAACTGCCAACAGTTCTTTTTCGGTAGTTGTATAATTAATTTGAGCATCGTTCAGGGTCTTACTTGCATAATATATCACGTGTGGCATCTTTTCAATATGTTGTCCTAAGACTGCACCAACTGCAAAATCTGATGCATCACATATAAGCTCAAAAGGGTGGTTCAATCTGAAGATAATAAAACGAGGGCTGTAGTGAGAGAGTGTTTGAGTGAGTCGAATGCTGCCTCACAATCCGAGTCAAAGTGGAAGGTCGTGTTCTTGGCCAAGAGAAGAGTTAAGGGTCTAGTAATTTTGCTAAAATCCTTAATGAATCTCATCTAAAAGCCTGCATGGCTAAGAAAAGATCGGATATCTTTGACGCTTTTGGGATGAGGAAGGTTTTGAATGACATCAATTTTAGCTTTGTCAACCTCAATGCCTTTCCGTGAAATAACATGTCCAAGCACAATTCCCTCTTGGACCATGAAATGGCATTTTTCCCAATTCAAGGTTAAGTTCTTCTCATTACAATGAGTAAGAACAGCGTCAAGATTAGATAGGCAGTCAGAAAAAGAATCTCCAAAAATCGAGAAATCGTCCATGAAAATCTCCAAAAAATTCTCGACCATGTCCGAGAATATCCCCATCATACACCGCTGAAATGTAGCGGGAGCATTGCATAACCCAAAGGGCATGCGTCTATAAGCAAAGGTACCAAAAGGACAAGTAAATATGGTTTTATCTTGATCCTTTTTGGCAATGGGGACCTGATTATAGCCAGAGTATCCGTCCATAAAGCAATAGTACTCACGTCCAGCTAAGCGTTCTTGCATCTGGTCAATGAAAGATAGAGGAAAATGGTCTTTCCTCGTTGCGGCATTGAGTTTTCTGAAATCAATACATACACGCCACCAAGTTTGAGTGCGTGTCTGAATTAACTCATTAGCCTCATTGGTAATGACTGTGATGCCAGATTTCTTAGGGACGACATGAATTGGACTTACCCATTGGCTATCGGAGATTGGGTAAATGATACCATTGTCAAGACATTTGACGATTTCTTTCTTCACCGCATCCTTCATGGCGGGGTTCAACCGTCTCTGTGGTTCTCGGGTTGGCTTGGCTTCATCCATCAAATGTATATGATGTTCTACAATCAAGAGACTAATCCCTTTGATGTTAGCCATGGTCCAACCAAACGGCTGCCTATTAGATCACAATACCGTCAATAGCGCATTCTCTTGCTCTGAGGCTAGAGAAGCGGATATGATCTCCGGTAAAGAATCATTCTCACCTAAATATGCATATTTAAGATGAGAAGGTAAAATTTTGAGATCTAATGCTGGCGGAGAAATAATAGAAGGTGGGATCATCGAATGATTTTCAGAGTCACAAAGAAGCTCATAGTCTGTAAAAGATACAGACTCGGAAGGTGATGAGTCAAGAGTGTCGGACTCAAGCGTAGAAAATGTGTCCTCACTAGGATGTGCAAGATCAAACAATGATGTGTTAGTGTCGTCGAGATCTTCAAAGCAAAGTTCATCAACTTCGCAACTTTCGGGAGCAATCTCGTGGATAGAACAAACATCAAGTATGTGAGCAGAGGGTTTAGATGGCTGACTTCCAATTTTGTAGATGTTCAGTTCAATTGTCATTTTTCCAAAAGATAGGTTCATTGAACCGTTTCGACAGTTAATGACAGCATTGGAAGTGGCAAGGAATGGTCGACCCAAAATCACCGGAATTTGATTCCGTGGGTTTGCTACAGGTTGTGTATCGAGAACAATGAAGTCCATAGGGAATACAAATTCCCCGACTTTTATTAACACATCCTCCAGTTCACCCTAGGTTTGGTGATTGAACGGTCTGCCATTTGGAGAGTGAAGTGAGCTGGTTTCAACTCTCCAATCCCTAACTGCTCGTAAACAGAATATGGAAGCAGGTTAACACTTGCGCCAAGGTAAAAAAGAGCACGGTTGATGTTTTTACCCCCAATAGAAATCGATATCGTAAGACATCCTGGGTCCTTACGTTTCTTTGGTAGCTGTGGGGTAAAAGCAGTGCTAACATTATTAGTCATGAAGACCTTCTTTGGTACTTGAGTCTTCCTATTCCTAGTGCACAAGTCTTTGAGAATTTTCGCATAAGCGGGGACTTGTTGAATAGCATCTAGGAGAGAGATGTTGATGTTAACCTGTTTAAACAATTCCATAACCTTCTCCATATGTGGACTCGATTTGTTACCCCTTAACCGATTCGGATAAGGAGCTTTAGCAATAAGAGCTGGGTCAATCATTGGAGAAGGTGGTGTGTGTGTACGTGATCCCATAATAGGAGTAGGGATCGTCTTTGGTGGACTAGAAGAGGGTTGCTGAGGTGTCGAGCCTAGAGGGAAACGAAGAATAGGCTCGCAAGAAGGCGGTGGGGTAGAAGAACAAGGATCAGAAGTAGAAGTGTGTGTGGAAGGAAAGGTCTCAGCCGGGGTGTTATTGATAGATTTTTCAGTATCATCAATTTCTTCCCCAACATGATTATTCAGCACTCTTCCTGATCTCAACGTTGTGATGGCATTTACATTGTAATGCCCAGGATTCAGTAGGGGTTGAGACGAAAGTTTCCCTTTCTCTCTCGCACTCATTTCGGCTTTTAATCGTGCAATTTCTGCTTCCATCGATTTTATACTCTCCGCTTGGGAAGTGGAGTTTTTCTTTATATCATCGACGGAAGTTTTTATTTCGGCCGAAACTTGCATGAAATTTGACAAGAGAAAATTCATGGTTTGTGCGAATGAGGAGAATTCATCAGAACCGGTCAATTGCAAAAGTTTAGACGGTGCAGGTGTGTTGACCTGGTTTTGAAAATTTTGTGACTGGTAGGGGTGCTGAGTGAGTTGAAGTGGTTGCTGTTGTGGTGGAAGAGCCCTTTGAAAATTGTTTTGGTTTGGAACCGTGTTTTGAGTTTGTGATTGGTTCCAAGCAAAGTTAGGGTGATTCCTCCAACCCTGATTATATGTGGAAGAATAAGGATCGTTCCGAGGTCTTCGTTGGAAAGCAGCATTGATATGCTCTTGACCTTGAAACGTAGAATTTAATTGACATTCTTCCGTGAGGTGAGAAGGATCAGAACAACATCCACATACAGTTTTGGGGAGAGACATCGGATTTAGGGAGGCTGTTAAGAATTTATGTTCCATAGCTTCTAGCTTCTTTTGCATTGCTGCCATCTCAGCTCGAACTCCTATGGAAACATCAATTTGGTGAATGCCACCCCTAGACGATGACTGGTTTACACTCTCCCACTGTAAGGATCTTTCAGCGAAATCTTCTATGAATTTCCAATCTTCGCCATCATCTTTGGTCATGAAAGTGCCTTGACACATGGATTCAAGGTTCTGTTTAGTGGTAGGATTAATGCCTTCATATATGATTCTGCACAGATCCTATCTAGGGATTCCGTGATGTGGACATTGAACCAACAGATCCTTGAAGCGTTCAAAACACTTCGAGAATGGTTCGGAAGCTGGGTGAATTGATTTATTTCGCTACGGACTCGAGCTGTTTTATGATTTGGGTAGAATTTCTTAAGGAATGCTACGACGAATTCTTCCCAGTTTGAGATGGAATGTGCGGTTGTGTTATAAAGCCACTTCTCGGTTATATCGCACAAGGTGAATGGGAGGAGACGAAGACGCATAGCATCCACAGAAAGCTGTGAAGTACCCATCATTGCGCATACATTTTTAAATTTGGTAATAAAGACATATGCGTCTTCAAACTCGAGACCGTTATATTTTTGTAGAAGATTGATGTATTGGGGTTTTATTTCAAAATTGTCCCCGTTGGCTGGTGGAATGGTGAGACAGGTCGAAAGAGGACCTCGCATAGGATAGCATCTCTCCTGGAGAGAGATGCGGGGTGGATTCTGCGCACCTGCGGACTGTGGCAGAGTAGTGGTAAAGAAGTTCGATGGAGAACCGTCCATAGAAGTGGGTGTGGTGGTGGGTAAAGAAGAAGTAGACGTAGAAATACCGACTTCGGAGTCGATCGGGGGAACGCGGACAAGACGGGCACTAGAATCCCGTGTCCAGCCGAGCATGTACTAAAGGATTTAGCACAAGTGGCAGCGTTAAGATAATTAAGGAAAATGTGAAGTGGTGTTTGTTTTGAAAAAGATACGGATTTTTGAAAAAATGCAAATCAAAATAATGCACAAGCAACCCTAAAATCTAGTGGTCACCTAGGTCAAGTCTCTAGACCGCTCCTAACTACCAGAAGACAAGTCGCAAGATCAATTCTCTTCTGCCTCTTTGCCTCTCCTCTGGCTAGGTAAGTGGGAGGTTCTCTACTACGTAAGTAGTGGGCCTAATTAAGTAACCGCTTGCCTTAGACACACTTGTCTTAGACACCACAAAAGAAACGCGGTTAAGCAATAGATTATCCATGACCTTCTCCTGTCCTAAGTGAGCGCGGCGGTCCTTAGAGTCATGTCTAGATATTTTTTAGTTAATGAGGGTAATGCGGATGCAGTTTTGTGATTTTCGAGGCTTAGGAAGGGTAATGAACTCCCCACCTAATCTGAATTTGGTCTTTGCCCCTTAATTTCCGTATTAAAAATGCAAACAACTAAGATCAAACACGCACAATTTTGCTTTTTGCGGCGCTGCGAATTTTTGCGAAGAATCCTGCAGAAATTGGTTAATGGAGCAGATCAAGGAAGAGATAAGAAAGTGAGAATTTCACCGAGAAATTTTAGTGCAGCGAAACCTTTAACCCACCGTGGATCCGCCGCGAGATGTCCTCTATGGTCGCGGAAGCGCCGCGCAATCAAGAGATCACTGCACAAATTTTCTTGCAACTTCTCCTGTTCACTCACTGAATTCTCTGGAATATTCAGAAAATTTTTCCTCTCGCTCCACAAATTCCAGATTTCTTTGCAACAAATCACGACGAATCGTTTAGTGTTTGCGCGAATTTTGATCTAAAAATTCTGATGGAATAAATTTTTCAACTCAAATTTCAAAAACGAACAAATTAGCACACTATCCCTGACAACGGCGCCATTTGATTGATCATTCTTAGTGTCATTTTATAAGATGTTTCACAACCAAAGAAATTTATACCGCAATCAATAACGGTGTTGATTGTAGCGCGTTAGTGAATATGGATCGTCCTCAGGAAAAGTGTGATTCGATCGTAATTGATTTAGATGAATTGAAAATTAAAGAGAAAAGAAAAGAGAATTCAATTCAAGATTTATAAAAGTGAATTTCAAGAATTATCTAGATCTAAATCTAATATCAAGAAAACTCAAAATCAAGAATCAAGAATTGATGATATCCAAATTGAATTAGTAATCAAGAATTGAAATGAGGCTCGTAGGAATCGATCGAATAGATAGTAGTGATGAAAACTTGTGATTACGTTTTCTTATCCATTAATGATTTGATGCTAGATCGATGACGATCAACGAGGTTTAAGGATCTTTTGAAGGAACTAGGGTTTCTTCATCTTATCCTTTGTCCTTTCGTTGATGATCATTCAAGTGCTAGCCTTTAGTAAATTGAATTACCGATCGTTGATCTCTAATTAAGAGTGAAAACATTCAAGATAGAATCTCGCTCGAAACTAGATTGTCGATGATTCAATTTACAAGAGTTTACAAAACTTATAGGAATTAAGAATTGTTTCAAGATTGTAATCATCATCATCTATCTATTCTCTCGACTCCTCCACGAGCGGAGTTTTTACTCAAGCATTATAACAAAGAACACAATCAAGAATCGAGATTTAATCATAATGCTCAAATATAGAGATAAGCAAGATAAAGAAATTTCACCTTTTATTAATCAACAATTTTGTTACAATTCTCTCAAGATCTACAAGATTCGAGGAAAGAACTCGATCGTCGATTTGGCTCCGCACCGTCTCCGTGAGTCGCGGATCGTCTTGAGGATCACTTGCTCGGTTGAAGATCAGTGTCGCTTCTAAAATGTTGAAGGCTTCTTGCTTGATTTGTATTTAAAGATCTTGAATTTGGCTTTGGTGATTGGATTAGGGTTTGGGTGCACAAGTTGTGTCACTCAACTTGTGGGTGGAAAATTGATCAACAATCAACAACCCTTAGAGTGAAGCCTTTGGGTTCTTTTTATAGCCTTAATTAGGATTAGCTTCCTTTAGAAGCTAGGTTAGGGTTAGCTTCACTTGCAAGCTTGGTAGTTAGGTAGAAGCTTCTAGAGTTAGTTAGTTAGCTAGCTTCCTTTAGAAGCTTGGAGGTTAGGAAGAAGATTCTAGGTTTAGGTAGTTATGTGGCTTGCTTGAAAAGCTTGGATGTGTTTAGCTTGTACAAAAAGCTTTGCTGTTCGGACAGAAGCTTCTGGAGATCTCTGGAATTTGCAGTGGCTTGAATGAGTTTGCAACTTGGAATGAGAAACCTGACGAATTCTTCTACTGACGTCATCATTACGTGGCAGCGGATCCGCCGCACAAGGGTCGCTCTGGTGGCGGATCCGCGGCCCTTTGGAAGCCTTGCTGCGTGACTTTTCCAGGGTGACTTGGTGCTGACTTTGTGGATGTTTCCTGATGTCTGGAATATTATAATGCTTTCAATTTTACTGCCAGATTTCAAGTCTTGGACTTGGCGTATTTTTATCAGCACTTTTAACAGTTTCGGCTCTTTTCCTAGAATTTCCTGCACACATTCTCGAAACAAGTGTTGCGCTATACAAAGATTATGCACTCAATTTCCCTCAAAGTGCCGGTTATAATATATAACACAAGTTATTTGGTATTTTGCCGATGTTTTGCTAATATGTGCTATATTCATTCCGAGCACCTTTAGATGAGTGCAAATGGTAGGGAAATTGATGTGTTAAAAATGCAATATTTTCGACTGATCACCATACCCCAATTTTGGGATGCCGTACGTTGGATTTTACCGTACGAGGTATAGATATGATGATTGATCCACACTCTTGACTTGAGGAAGTCGTACTTTGTACGTGGCGCTATTGAGGCTTGATCGCCGACTATTAGAGATATCGACTCGGATTTTAGGTGGATTCTTCTTACCTTTCGACTAGTTTCTTTAATTAGTCTCTTAGTTGGTTAGGTAGAGGTTAGTTTAGGCTCGAGTCATACCTATTTTTAAAACCAACGAGTCGTGAGCATTTTTAAAAAGACAACTGAGGGATACTGCGGATTTTCAAAGGATATAGCTTTTCTTAAAAACCCCGTAGCCCCTACTTTCTAAAAACCACGATTCGTGCTTTTTCAAACAACAAGATGTATGACTCGTAATTGGTATGTATATTCTAATTGTGCATTTACTACACTTGTATCTAGTAAGCTCTATCAACCAGATTTTTCGTCATAAAATTCACCTAAAGGATTTTATTTATTTAATTTTTTTTAAAACGTTACACGAATGGGGTCCCTTCTTCATTAGATGGCTGTAGGGTGACATTTTTCGGAGAGGTTGGCTATGAACCGCCGGACATACGCGAGCTTTCCTTGGAGTGACCGCAATTGTTTGAGAGTTCTTGGCGTAGGCATTTCCATAATCGCCTTGATCTTTGATGGGTCTATTTCGATTACTCGATGTTGTATGATGAATCCTAGGAATTTGCCTAAGGAGACTCCAAATGCGTATTTCAGAGGATTCATCTTTAGATTGTATTTCCAAAGACGCTGGAACACTATTTTTAGATGCTCCCAATACTCCTCGTACAATTTTCTTTTCACCATAAGTTCGTCAATATAGCATTCAACAATCTCATGGATAAGGTCATCGAAGATCTTCGTTATGGCCCTCTGGTAGGTAGCGCCTGCGTTCTTTAAACCGAAAGGCATCACCTTATAGCAGAATATGCCTAGCGGAGTCCGGAAGGCGGTGTGCTTTTGGTCTTCACGATGCATTTTTATTTGAATGTAGCTTGAATATCCATCCATGAAGGAGAAGATCTCATGAGTGGATGTGTTATCGATCATCAGCTCGGTAGCAAGTACTGGGAAGTCATCCTTCGAACAAGCCTTGTTAAGGTCTCGAAAGTCCACGCAGATGCACACTATTCCATTTTTCTTCATCACTGGAACAATGATGGAAATCCAGTAGGGATACTGAACTTCTTGGATGAAGCCGGAGTCAATTAGTTTCTTGACTTCGGCATTGATACTTATATCAAGTTTGAGCCGCATTCTTCTTAGCGCCTGTTTGACTGGATTTATGTCCGGCGATATGGCCAGTTTATGTACTTCCACCTTTGGATCTAAACCTTGCATTTCGGAATAGTTCCATGCGAAGCAGTCCTTATATTGCATGAGCACGTCTTTTAACGTTGCTACCTTTTTTTAGATAGCAGCTCACTGACGAACATTGGCCTCGGCTCATTTTTCATCCCTAAGTCAATTTTTCTTAGGTTGTCTGCCTTAGTGTGTATCCCATCTTCCATCTCTTTTGGTGCTGGTGGACACTCTGAGATCACCTCATTCTCATCTTCATTTGCGAAGCATCTGAAGGGGTTATTTATCATCACGTGCCCTCCCTCCTTAGAGAGTGTTATCACGTGGCAGGTACGGGTCCACTTCCATCCTTGATGTTGAGCTGGTCCTATCCTCACGGTATAGGTCTTCTTTGGCTCATGCTTTTGCAGTGGGGTTACCCTCCAGCTGTCGGATAAAGCAAACCTGTGTTGTTGATATTGGTCTTCGAACTAGTCTTTGAAGGTGAAGCATGTTCAAGAGGATGTCCTATTGCTCGATGGTAGGAGCAATAATCCGGGTGATGGACCTCATTTATCTGTTCGCAGTACCGAGGCTCCGGGAGCGTCATCATTTGATGCTTCATGACAAGGTTGAATATTTTCCTTGTCTTGTCCTGAGGGAAAGAGTATTCCCGACCTATCTTCTTGATAAAGGACGGGTTCCAACCACGTTTTTGTTGATAGCGCGGCTTCTTAGATATACCCTGTTGTTTGCGAACGTTGTTTGCACACTTTGTCCTATTTTTGCCTCTATTTCGGAATTTTTCCTTCTTGCGAGGACATACAGCGAGCTGGGGATGGAGGACATTGTAGTCTTCTTTCTCTGCGGACCAATGAATGAGACTTGTAGAAGATTTGAAATGTCACTATTGTCTTTAAGAGGGACTACCGGTAGTTTATCTGCCAGTGGTTCCGATTGAACCATCATTCCAACCACATTCTGGATCAGAAGGGCCGTATGGTTCATTTTAACGGACATTTCTGCCTCTTCTTCACCTCTCTTTTTGAGAGCACGCTTTAGGAAGTCAATAACCGACCCCTGCACTGTTCTTTCTCCAGGTGCGTCTTCGGGATTTGCATTAGACGATGGATTAGCGAGTGTTGTCGCCTGAGCAAGTTTTTCTTGCATATTTTCATGTTGTAGTTGAGCCTTTGTCAGGGACCGAGTATGCGGTCCGTGACTAGTAGAAGCACGAACTTCGTCTTTGGAGTTCACCATGTGGACTGTATGAACTATCATTCCCCCAGGCTTGAGGTGATTCGAGTTTTGACCTTTGAAGTTTGCCTCAGGCATTTGGATTTTATTAGGCATCTCTTTTTTTTAAGAAGCCGCTTTGGTTTTAGGAGGAACCGTTGTATCAGGAACCGTCTTGGGATGAGTCCCCTTGTATTTGAAAGGGGATCTTTCAGAATTTGGCTGATGTTTAGGGGAAGTGCCTGAAAGTCTACCTTAGCACCACCATGAGGTTCTAGAGGCATCAAGCATGCCAAATTTTAATTTTTATTAGGTGGTAAGTTAGACTAATAAGATCTTTACTAGATTATTAGTGTTTGCCTTTGTGATGTGATGAACTTAAGAGAAGAAAAGAGCATACAACCCTTGTAGTTCGAGTCTTTCTTTTCAATAGCTCCGGATTGTGGTCCACACGACTCTATTAGGCTCCTCTTCGAGTTGAACGAAGCTCCTTCGTGATCTTCACGCCAAAGACGATCCACCCGAAGTCCACAAGCTCAAGCTAACCCTTCACTAATTTCATCAGTGAAGGCAACACTCCAAATCAAATTGCTAATCTAATGTGTGATGGTGAAGTAGGGGTTTAATTTGCTCACTAGGGTTTTTATAAGTTCAATGATTCACATCAGATGTGAAGGTTTGAACTTGGAAGTGAGGTGTAGAAAATTTTAGATAGCAAGAGGAAGAAAGAGCTCAAGAAATGGCTAAGGCATGAATGATGAAAATGATGAGAGTAAACTCAAATGGCTCTCTCTTTCCTCACTCATTCAACCATGGAATAAAATTGCAATTCTAAATTTCAACCATGCTTGAATAGTGAGTCAAGACTAATATACAAATAATAAAACCTATGCCTTGCCTATTCCACAAATATCTCCACAATTTACACCTCATTTTTCTATTTTCTAAAAATAGAAAAACATGTCATGCATCATATAATAATAATATATATAATTATATATATCAAATATACATTAATATATATATATATATATAAAGCAATTAGTGAAATAATGATATTAGTTAAGATATAATTATATCACCTAACATATATCACATTATTAAATCAACACTTGATCTAATAATCCGGTTATATCACATATAACCGACTAATATCATTAATCTGAATATCACATTATCAAACCAACACATGATTCGATAATCCGGTTATATCATATATAACCTGACCGACATCAGATAACTGCTAGATTAGAATATAGTATCACATACTCATATTTAATCAGGCCTACGCACATATCAACATATGTGCCCTACTTCGTTTCGCTCGAAGAAGGAAACTTCTGTATGGGACTCTGAAGACTCATCAATACGCCAGCAGTAGGTGATGATCACATCAATCACCTACAAGCCGTCAGCAGTACTAGCTGGACATAACGGCTACCCAGGTATTGAACGATTTGAAGATCAACAAGCAAGCTCGTCCATGCTCTTCATGAAGCCTATCAGTAACACTACCGTACAGTCCGGTCTCTTCGTCTGATATGTCGCACATCATGTGTAGGGGTGGTAAACGTCAGGCCCCAGTAACGTGATAAGTCATGCTGATGTCTGGCCTATAACGGTTTGAGAAACTACTGATAACTCTTATCAGTAAATCTCAGCAACAGCCCTGGCCAGGGACTTCCAGTTATAGCCAATCGAGCGTAGCGCAACATCAACCCCTAATACCTGGAGAGACGAAACCCCTCCTATCGCTCATTGCCTCCATGTGACTCGGGACTGTACCAAAAATCCACCTGTTTGCACGACTCCTTTGAGCCGTGGTAGGGAGGAAATCAAATCACAGTTGGAGCCACACAAGACTCTATAACGATCTCGGGTCTATAGACTAACATATACCAGTGTCACCGGAGGACTGCTATCTGACGATAGGTATACTACCACATAGGAGTCCTCGACGAGTCCGTTCGGTGTACCCATTCTCCAATGAGCACCTGTGTAAAATCTTTGATGTCATACACCAATAGTTGTGGAAGCAACTATTGCTCTCTAAGGGAAAAGAAACGTACACACTAGTCTACTCTGGAATATCGATGCCCTGGTCTCGATATTCCTACGACTAGGAACTGATTAAAGGATGTACTTGTAGACCACCCTGGCCCCACTAGTATGATCTCATCATAATCCTAGTAGTCAAGTACATATCCTAAGGGATTTATCAACATGTGAGAGCAAGATAGTAAAGAATACCAGTTAACATGTTAAGATAAAGAGTAACCAGATGGCATACTATCATGTCGAGCAAGAAAGTCCCCCCCTCTCTATATATATGTGTGTGTGTGCGCGCGTACGTGTGTGTGTGTCCAAGCATCCACTATAATATATATCACATGTATAATAATGGCCTTGAGGGCATACATATAACTAACAATCTCCCACTTGTACTAAGGCCATGTGTTGTAGTATCTCATACCCAACATCCCAAAAAGTCTCTCAAATTGTATCTGGGGGAAGGCCTTTGTGAGTGGATCGGCTACGTTGTCCTTCGTGTCAACTCTCCCGATCTCGATCTCCCGGCGATCTACTATCTCCCTGATCAGGTGATACCGCCTCAGAATATGTATGGATCTCTGATGGGACCCGGGTTCCTTGGCCAAAGCCACTGCTCCATTGTTATCACAATACACAGGTATTGGATGCTCAATGGATGGAACCACACCAAGCTCAGCAATGAACTTCTTCATCCAGACAGCTTCTTTGGCAGCATCGTTGGCAGCGATGTATTCAGCCTCCATCGTCGAGTCTGCTACGGTGTCTTGCTTGGAACTCTTCCAACACACCGCTCATCCGTTAAGGGTAAAGACAAAACCCGAGACCGACTTACTGTCGTCATTATCACTCTGGAAGATCGAATCGGTAAAGGACTCCACTTGGAGTTCACCATTACCATACACCAAGAAAATTTCTTTAGTCCTTCTCTAGTACTTAAGAATGTTCTTCACAGCTGTCCAGTGGTTTTCCCTAGGATCTGATTGATACCTGCTCACTACATACCTAGTGAGTAAGCTACATCCAGTCTGGTACATCGCATACATGATAGAGCTTACTGCCGAAGCATAGGGTATCCCTTGCATGCGAGCCCTCTCCAAATCAGTCTTGAGAGACATCTCTTTGGTGAGAGTGATTCCTGAACAAGCGGGTACATTACCTCGCTTGGAATCTTCCATACTAAACCTCTTTAGTATGGTGTCTATGTACCTGGATTGGGATAATCCTAAAATCCTTTTAGATCTATCTTTATAGATTTTTATCCCAGAATGTAGAAGGTATCACAAAGATCTTTCTTGGAGAACTTGAGTGATAAGAAGAGATTGACCGAGTGTAGCATAGGAACATCGTTTCCTATAAAGAGTATGTCATCCACGTACAATACGAGAAAGACCACCTTACTCTCTACAGCCTTCTTATATATACAAGGTTTATCTACATTTTTGATGAAGTCAAACTCTTTGATAGCTTCATCAAAACAGATATTCCAACTCTGTGATGCCTGCTTTAATTCATAGATGGATTTAAGCAGCTTGCAGACCTTTTCGCTGCTCCCTCTGTCTATGAAGCCCTCTGGCCGTGTCATGTACACGCTCTCTTCTAAATCACCATTTAAAAAAGCGGTCTTGACTTTCATCTGCCAGATTTCGTAGTCATGGTATGTAGCAATGGCAAGTAGGATCCTGATGGACTTAAACATAGCGACAGGAGAAAAGGTTTCATTATAGTCGACGCTAGTTCGTTGACGAAAACCTTTTGCTACAAGTCTAGCTTTGAAAGTCTCAACTTTTCCATCTACACCTATCTTCTTTTTGAAGATCCACTTGCTCCCAATGGGTTTTACCCCTTAAGGAGTAACTTCCAAAGTCCATACTTAGTTGGTGTACACGGATTCCATCTCAGATGGCATAGCATCCAGCTATTTCACAGAGTCCCCACTCGTGATGGCATGCTCGAAACTAGTCGGGTCATCATCTTCCATGATGCAATCCTCGCTCCCACCATCTATGAGAAAACCGCAGTATCTCTCAGGTGGATGAGGAACCCTACTAGATCTGCGGAGTGGTTGGGGTTCATTGGGTACTATTGGATCCTCTGGTTCCACTAAATCGTCAGTTGTAGTCTGTGTTGTTGAAACTTCTTCCAGTTCTACCTCATTACCACTAATTTCTTTCATAAGAAAACCCTTTTCTAAAAATATGGCATGTCGAGAAACAAACACCTTTTGTTCCTCGGAGTGGTAGAAGATATACCCTCGTGAATGTTTGGGATATCCTATAAATTTGCACAGAACTGACCTTGCCTTGAGGTTGTCCGGATTTTGTGTTTTCACATAAGCCGGACAACCCCATATCTTAACATAATTAAGGTATGGTCTCTTTCCTTTCCATATCTCATATGGAGTGGTAGGCACAGATTTGGTGGAAACCATATTCAATAGTTCTGCAGTTGTTTCAAGCGCATATCCCCAAAAAGAAATAAGCAACTCAGTAGTACTCATCATAGAGTGCATCATATCTAATAGGGTGTGATTCCTCCACTCCGATACACCGTTGTGCTGTGGCGTATACGGAGGAGTAAGCTGAGAGAGAATCCCATTCTCTTTTAGATAATCATGGAATTCCCCGCTCAAGTATTCTCCTCCCCGATCAGATCGTAGGATTTTAATACTTTTGCCCGTCTGGTTTTCCAATCCGCACTTATATTTCTTGAATTTCTTAAAAACTTCAGACTTGTGTTTCAACAAGAACACATGTCCGAACCTTGAGAGATCATTAATGAATGTAATAAAGTACGAGAAACCATTTCTAGCATGTGTAGACATAGGACCGCATACATCACTATGTATCAGTCCCAAGAGTTCAGTAGTTCTTTCTCCGTGTCCAGTAAACAGAGTTTTGGTCATCTTGCCTTTGAGACATGACTGGCAAGTTTCATAAGATGAAAATTCGAACGGATTCAAATATCCATCTTTATGCAACTTAGCCAGTCTTGTTTTATTGATATGACCTAGTCTACAGTGCCACAAGAAGGCTTCGTTCATTTCTGAACTTTTCCTTTTGTTTGTGTTCGGTATGTTAAGAATTATACTTTGATTAAGAACGTATATACCGTTACATAACGTACCAGATCCAATCAACACTTGATTCTGGAAAATGTTCATAACATTATCCTCTAATATGAGATTATATCCTTCTTTAGCTAGCAAAGAAACCGATATAATGTTGCACATCATCTTTGGTACGTAGTAACAGTCGTTCAGAATCAATTTATTAACAGTTGGTAATACAAGATGATAATCGCCAACTGCCTTGGCTGCAACAATTGCACCATTCCCTACTGATAGGGATTTATCACCCTTTCCCAGTTCTCTACCTTTCTTTAGCCCTTGCAACAAATTAGATACGTGGGATCCTGATCCGGTATTCAATACCCAGGACGTAGAACAAACTGAGAAACAGTTCTCGGTAACGAACTCACTCGAAGAAGATGCATCAACATGTCGTTTCTTCGTACGGGTGGCGCGGGAATCCTGATATTCCCCTATCCCTTGCTCAGACTTATGACACTCATAAGATGGAGCGGGACCAATATTCCCTAGCCCAGTATAAAAGGAGGGTTCGATCAATACATCCATATTATTATCTTGATTAAGGCGTGCCATTGGTTGCTGCCTGAAGAGAGAGAGAAGGAAACGCATCAGCGTGCGCCTTTGCAAGATTAGATTGGTTATTATCTTATCTAATCAAGATGGCTCCCACTGTTTTTTATCAAATCTTCCTTCAAATCCTAAAAGGTAAGATTAGCCGGGATTAATTACACCCTACAGGTTCGCCAATCATTCGGCCAGGCAGGTATCGGTACTCCGAGGGAGGTTCCCCATGCTTTCGCACGGACCTAATTAAAATAAACCTCGTTTCCATATAGGCATAACCCTGTTGACACCTTTGTAGACACCTACTAGATTAGCTAATTGTAAAGTGCAAAATTCTCTCAGGAGTAACTCTTACTCGCAGTCGGTATCGGGATCCAACTATCACATAGAAGGTATGCAATCTCATTGGAAATTTCAACACTTGAAATTCCCGATAATGGTTTTTACCCCTAGTGTCCTATGACCTTGACGTAGGCCAAACAACCCATAGGGCGCTAGTCAAGTTCAACCCGTTTATTTCTTGATTGAATTAAAACCACCCGTACGATCCTTGATGCAGGCCAAACAACGTCGTACGACTACCCTAATCCAATCGCATCACATGCAGCAGATAAGCACTAATTCAGCTACCGCACACTACGCCTTGACGCATGCCAAACAACCGTAGCACGAATACTAAAATAGTGTTTTTCTGAAATGACGGAGGGCTACGCTGGTTTTTAAGCAAACCATGAGCGTAATGAACTTGATATCGTTGCAGAATCTAGCGATTTAAAAAAGGAGTGTTTTTTAGGCTTTTGCTAGTTTTTCTAAAGAGGTCACACCCGGTGAAGGGATCTCGGCTCTTTCCTCATCGAATAAGGTGCTGGATATTCATGAATACCACTATGTAAAGCAAAAACTAGAGAAGCAGTCAAAAGACAAAACCGAGTGGGTTGTAGCATTTGCTAGTTTCGCTGAAGAAGTCACTCCTGGTGAAGGGATCTTGACTCTTTCCTCATCAAATGAGATGCTGTATATTCATCAAAGAATACCACTATACAAAGCAAAAACTAGAGCTACCCTTTTTGAAAATTTGATTCTACAACATCTTTTGGTTTCTTTCTTTTCATTAATCTCATTAATGAAGTTCCATCAATTAATGTTTCCTAAGCATCACAGAAAAATGAAACGAAAATAGAATGTACGCTTATGCCATCCGTATTCGCCACGGGGCCCGTCATGCGTCGTTAGGTTACTTAACTACCGGCAGAGCGGGGGCTGGACTAGCGCGGGTGCAAAACATAAGCAATGTTTATTATATATCATATATATAATACTACATTCGTCTCACGCAGTTATATGATCAACATCACAGAAACAAGCAGCAGAAGCAACATATGAAACTTTGGATATACTAGGATGTCCGTGTTTTAAATTTAGCCAGTAATGTAAAATACGGATTCCACAGTTGTGATGAATAGCCAAACCCATATCCCTAGACCCCTACGAGAGCGGCAAGTAAGCCTGCCAATTATAGAGTTAGGAGACCCGGTCTCAACTCCTTGAGATGGTCTCCCACTAGATTCTAGAACCCGGTTACTTGTGCTTCTCATCTTGGGTCTATCCTAATGTGGAAAAATAAATAATATACAACAGTGGTGACATCATCCTCAATGCGGAAATGCCCCAGTAAAAGAATATTACATATAGATTTTACATGAATGAAAATAAAAATTCTCATCTCACATAGAACCCCCCGGCTATTCTTTCACGACGATCCAATAAATCATATCAACAGCAACACATGATATCACTTATCATCAACGTAAGCAAATATGCGTATCCCTAAAACTTGTTGACATATAGCAACGAGATTGGGATACACCACACATTACACTTACGGTCGCAGAAAAGAAAACAAAAACTACAATAATTAGAATCCGCAATATCTTTAGACATCATAAACCCGAAATATCTTATATTCCGGATTTCATGCCTAACTTATAAAACTTGCATTTTAGTCTCAAATTGAAAACACTTTTCAATTGGTTGTCGGATAATTCAACAAGATTCCCGGCTTAGTGACCGCATACAATACACAATTATGACGGAGTTTTGATTCGAATCAAAACTTCGTGGCAATCGATCAATTAAGACTAAACAGCTAGCTTTACAATATACTAACTAGTTTTCATAAAACTAATTAATCAAGATTCTAATAATTGTGTCACACACATCACAAAGCTCGTAAAGTAACCGCGACATTAGAATTCCGCACCCAATTAGCAAACTTAACCAATTTTTTCAAAACTTGAAAAATTCAGTGAGCTAAAGTTCCAAAACCGATCGTTTTAAGCCAATCCGGAAGTTGAAACGAACTCGAAACCCGTCCGAATCTTCACGGGGGTGCAGAACAAAAATTAAGTATCAAATGGGGGGCTTAGAGGGGGTACCCCACCCCTGAGGCCACCACCCCACCCCCGAGGCCACCACAAGGTGGCCAGGGGGTGAGGCAGACCCGAAACTGCCTAAGGTGGGGCAGTTTCGGGTCCCCACCACCAAGACCACCTTGTGGTGGTCTTGGGGAGTGGGCCTAGCCATTCGGTCCCTACCGTGGTGTCCCCGGGGTGCGCACGCTCCACCCCGTGGCTTCTCGGTTCAAACCGTGAGCCCGCGGGGTGTGCAAACAACTTAAAACATTATTTTTGAAACTGTTTTTATCGGCAGTTTTTGCGCGACAAAAACAACGGATTTCTAACGTCGCTATAAGTTACCCTAATGTTCTAGTTTGGATCTGATACCATGAAAGTCTACCTTAGCATCACCATGAGGTTCTAGAGGCATCAAGAATGCCAAATTTTAATTTTTATTCGGTGGTAAGTTAGACTAACAAGATCTTTACTAGATTATTAGGGTTTGTCTTTGTGATGTGATGAACTTAAAAGAAGAAAAGAGCATACAACCTTTGTAGTTCGATTCCTTCTCTTCAATATCTCCGGGTTGTGGTCCACACGACTCTACTAGGCTCCTTTTCGAGTTGAACGAACCTCCTTCATGATCTTCGCGCCAAAGACGGTCCACCCGAAGTCCACAAGCTCAAGCTAACCCTTCACTAATCTCATTAGTGAAGGCAACACTCCACATCAAATTGATAATCTAATGTGTAATGGTGAAGTAGGGGTTTAATTTGCTCACTAGGGTTTTCACAAGTTCAATGATTCACATCACATGTGAGGGTTTGAACTTGGAAGTGAGATATAGAAAATTGTAGAGAGCAAGAGGAAGCAAGAGCTCAAGAAATGGTTAAGGCATGAAGAATGAAAATGATGAGAGTAAACTCAAATGGCTCTCTCTCTCCTCACTCATTCAAGTATGGAATAAAATTGCAATTCTAAATTGCAACCATGCTTGAATAGTGAGTCAAGACTAATATATAAATAATAAAACCCATGCCTTGCCCATTCCATAAATATCTCCACAATTTACATCTCATTTTTCTATTTTCTAAAAATAGAAAAATATGCCATGCTTCAAATAATAATAACATATATATTTATATATATCAAATATACATTAATATATATATATATAAAGCAATTAGTAAGTTAATGATATTAGTTAAGATATAATTATATCACATATAATATATATCACATTATTAAATCAACACTTGATCTAATAATCCGGTTATATCACATATAACCGACTAATATCATTAATCTGAATATCACATTATCAAACCAACACTTGGTTCGGTAATCCGGTTATATCACATATAACCTGACCGGCATCAGATAACTGCAAGATTATAATACGGTGTTATATACTCATATTTAATCAGGCCCACGCACATATTAACATATGTGCCCTACTTCGTTTCTCTCGAACCAGGAAACTTCTCTAAGGGATTCAAAAGACTCGTCAATACGCCAGAAGTAGGTTATGATCACATCAATCACCTACAAGCCGTCAGTGGTACTAGATGGACGTAACGGCTACCCGGGTATTGAGCGATATGAAGATCAACAAGCAAGCTCGTCCATACTCTCCATGAAGCCTATCAGTAACACTACCGTACAGTCCGGTCTCTTCGTCTGATATGTCTCATATCATGTCTAGGGATGGTAAACGTCAGGCCTCAGTAACGTTATAAGTCATGCCGATGTCTGGCCTATAACGGTTTGAGAAACTAATGATAACTCTTATCAGTAAATCTCAGCAGTAGCCCTGGCCAGGGACTTCCAGTTATAGCCAATCGAGCATAGCGCAACATCAACCCCTAATACCGGGAGAGATGAAACCCCTCCTATCGCTTATTGCCTCCATGTGAATCTGGACTGTACCCAAAATCCACCTGTTTGCACGACTCCTTTGAGCCGTGGTAGGGAGGAAATCAAAGCACAGTGGGAGCCACACAAGACTCTATGACGATCTCGGGTCTACAGACTAACCTGTACCAGTGTCACCAGAGAACTTCTATCTGACGATAGGTATACTACCACATAGGAGTCCTCGGCGAGTCCGTTCGGTGTACCCATTCTCCAATAAGCACTTGTGTACAATCTTTGATGTCACACACCAATGGTTATGGGATCAACCATCGCCCTCTAAGGGACAAGAAACGTACACACTAGTCTACTCTGGAATATCGATGGCCTGGTCTCCATATTCCCACGACTAGGAACTGATTAAAGGATATACCTGTGGACCACCTTGGCCCCACTAGTACGATCTCATCATAATCCTGGTAGTCAGGTACATATCCTAAAGGCTTTATCAACATGTGAGAGAAAGACGGTAAAGAATACCAGTTAACATATTAAGATAAAGAGTAAACCGGATAGCATACTATCATGTCGAGCAAGAAAGTCCTGTGTGTGTATGTGTCCAAGCATCCACTATAATATACATCACATGTACAATAATGGCATCTAGGGCATACATATAACTAACAGTGCCACGGTTGGCGCCTGGGTCCTTCACCTGCTTCCACACCTTATATATAGACGAGGAAAGTTCTTTTAGAGAGCGAATCGGTTTCTGCTATCGTGGGATCTCCACGGGCTGCGGAGATTTCTTCAATATTGCGGTGGAATAATTTTTTCTGACCCTTCGCAGCAGTTTGAAGCTATTCCCGGTTGGAACAGCAACATTCATCATCAGAGTTGAAACAGGTGGCATCAACGCTGATGGAGAACTCCCCCTAGCTTGTTTTGTACGATACCGATATCGATGTCGACCGTTTCTTACGGCCAGAATTTGATTAGCCTCAGAATTTTGCTAAGCCTGCCCCCTGTTTTCTTTGAGATCTTGAATATTCTGCCCCATGCGTCAACCTTGTTCGTTGGAAGGTACCAGTTGTTTGGAGATCGATTCGGTCGGCAAAGCAAAAACTTATGAAGCCAGCCTGTGGAAGAAAAACTTCTTTTGGGATTCCTCCTTCGGCGTTGAGGTACCAAGGGTTGGAGGTGGGAGCATAGACCCAAAAAGAATCGTATTGAATTCTTGAAGAACCAGATTGCAGAGATTTGAGGCTGCAAGTGGCCCATACTTGACTTTACCAGATGTGACAGAGCTTGAGTTGTGGTGAGTGGAAGCAAATGCCGTTCTAGGGTAGAGACGAAACGCCGGATTCAGCAACCCATCACCCAAGGGAAAGTACAAACATTTATACCACAATTATTTGATCGCGGAAAAACACAATACACGAAGTGTGGAGTGGAAAGAGGAAGAGGTCCCACCGGGCTTGCCAGAATCTGTTTTCCGCCGAATGACACGATCGGGAAGTTAGGACGTCTGGCCTAAATTTTGGGGGCGGATGCTATTTGGATTTATCCTTCCACCTCTCCGAAGATGCCAAATTGATTTATGGCACTGTATATCGGAGGTTTGGAAATTTGCGGCCGTTGTGACAGACTTCTTCGGATTCCCCCTCGTTTGTGAGGGGTTTTTGATTCTGGGGACGCTCTTCCTTACAGGCGCAAGTCCCTGCAGTTAATTACGTTACCGCATCGCGATAACTACTTTCTCCTGCTCCGGAAGTTTACTTCGTGTCGTGTTTGTTTATTTTTTTTCGGTCGCCCGTGGATTGTATACGGAGACTAATTTATGTTATCGCCCGTAGGGCGCGGATTAGTCCAAATCCGTATATTTTAGATTTGGGCTTGGTTTGATTTAAGGATCGTTAATCTGGTTTGAGATTAAGATCAACTTAAATGTTTGTGAGCAGTTAGGGCTCGGTTGGTTTTTTTTGTTAAGGATACGTTAGTCCAATTTGAGACTAAGATCTACTTAACAAGGTATTAGGATCATTTTTGTTTCAGATCCATCAAGAGAGCATTTGGGCTCTGTTGTCTTAGTTTTAGGGACATTTCGGTCCGTTGATCACCATTTTGGAGATGAGATTTTAGTTTAAGGACGTCTTGGTCCGTTGTTAGTTTAAGAATGTTTCGGTCCGTTGATCACCATTTTAGAGGTGAGATATTAGTTTAAGAACGTCTCGGTCCGTTGATCACCATTTTTGAGGTGAGCGTTTAGTTTAAGGACATCTCGGTCCGTTGATCACCATTTTGGAGGTGAGAGCTTTAGTTTAAGGATGTCTCGGTCCTTTGATCACCATTTTGGAGGTGAGAGTTTAGTTTAAGGACGTCTCGGTCCGTTGATCACCATTTTGAAGGTGAAAGTTTAGTTTAAGGAAGTCTCGGTCCGTTGATCACCATTTTGGAGGTAGGAGTTTAATTTAAGGACGCCTCGATCCGTTGATCACCATTTTGGTGATGAGAGTTTTAGTTTAAGGACGTCTCAGTCCGTTGATCACCAATTTGGGGTGAGATTTTAGTTTAGGGATGTCTCGGTCCGTTGATCACCATTTAGGGATGAGATTTTAGTGTAGGGACGTTTCGGTCCGTTGTTGCCATTTTGGAGGCAACAGTTAGTTTAAGGACATTTCGGTCCGTTGTCCATCTTGTGTGCTCATGTATTTGTTACGTGACAGGATGAGCAACGATGATATGAGATGCATCCAGTTTGGGATGTGGTTTGATTTGGGATGTGCACGTCAGTTTCGGAAGTGCACCAAAAAGCAGTTGGTTATTGGGACCCACCACCTATATGAAGACGCTGAGGAATTACAATGACATGTATCAGAGGTGCAGAAAGATGTACCCTTGAACCAATTACCGTATTTGAGAGAAAATGGATTAATGGTAAACCCAGGAATCATTAGTCGTATTTTGAGACTAAGATTTCCACAGGGGAATGTGGGACGAATATCATTTTGGGATATCATTAGTTAGAAGATCGATAGTCGTATTTAGGACTAAGATCAGTTTGGGAAGTAGTGAGCACATGGGCTCGGTTGATCTGAATTAGGGAGTTTCTACTCTCAAGGAACCTAACCAACCTGGGTTTGGTCCACTCAGTTTTCTTTTTATTTGAAAAAGGGTGCTAAGCACTTGTTTGGGCTCAGTCCCCTTTTTTGTGCAAAAAGTGCAGAGCACTTATGTAAGTTCTAACGCTCACATATAATCATGTGGGGTTTTCAGTCATAGGAATTACCCAATAAGTGTTAAACACTTTACACCTTTTGTCTTTATATGGAGTGCTAAGCACTCTTTTTGGCGCTCATGTGCGAAGCACGTGAAGATCTAGGCGGCGCCTAGTGAGTGCTAAGCACTCTTCCATTCTGTAGCGCCCACGTGAGAGACATGTGAGGCGCTGGGTGTTGGGCGAAGCTCATTGAGTGCTAAGCACTCTTTTCTTCTGGGGCGCCCACGTGAGGGGCACGTGGGGCGCTGGTTTCTTTTCCTTATATGCTTTGTTGTGAGAAATTCAATTTCTAGTTCTTTTCTGAATTTTTGTTTTCCAAGAACAAGTTCTTCCCGATGAGAATTAAATTCTCAACTTGTGAGAGACTTTTCTTATGGATCACAGATCCAGAGTACGAACTAAGTTCTTTTAAAAGGGGTAAACCCTTCAATAGGTAAATGAGATGTTTTGATCTCTTTTTTTTATTTACCTAGAATTTCTTGAGGAGGGAGATCTTCTTCTATGTTCTTTTCTGAAGTTTTCTGCTTTAGTTTTTTTTATTTAGAAGCTTATGGGGGGGTTCCTCCTCTTTATTTGGAAAGAGAGATCATTGGTCGTTGGGATACACTACCTCTCCGACGACGCTGAGAGATTACAACGCCATGTATCGAAGGTGTGGAGGGATGTACCCTATGAACTATGTCCCACTCATTACGGGGAAGAACAGGTTAGAGCTTAAACTCCTAGCTGCTGAAAAAGTGTTCTTTGTGTTCGTGCTCCGCATGTGTTGGACGCACGTGCGCCGTACGTGTTGCGGACTTGGCGGGTGCACGTGCGTCGCACGTGCGCACTTGGCGGGCGCACGTGCTTCGCACGTGTTGTGTACTTGGCGAGCATATGTGCGTCGCACGTGGCGCTTGCGCATATGTGCATCATGGGGGTAGCTAAGGCCCTAGCTTGGAGAACTAAGCTACTATAGATAACTAAGCACCTTTGAGGATTGAATCCTCGCACGGCGGGTGCACGTGGTGCACACGTGACGGGCGCACGTGCGTTGCACGTGTCGCATATGCGCATTATGGGGGGGGGCAGCTAAGGCCCTAACTTGGAGAACTAAGCTCCTTTGAAGATTGAATCCTATTTTTTCTAAGAAGTATCCCCTCTTGTTTATATGGTTTTGGTAATGAAAGGATTTCTTTTTTTCCCGATGTGGGACTAAAAAAGTATCCCCCATGTGGTAGAGCATTACTTAGACTATACGTGCATAGCACATTTGCTTATAACTTTTGATCCGGAAGTGTTATGTGGCCCGTAAAATATCAAATCGAAGGATTTTTTGAGACGCTTTTGATGCCCTCATAATTTACTTGATTCTTATTCGGGAATTTGGCAAAATACAGCCCGGAAAATACTGGTTTGTATTTTCTTAAGTGTATTGCTGCTGTTTGATACCTTGGGCTCTTTTGCGCAGAAATTTTTTTTGGCAGGAACAATGGGAAATAAGCATCGGTTGTCAGGTGCATTACAGATTCCTCTTTCCTAGAGTAGACCGGAGTTTATTTATTTTGGGGATTCGAATCTCCGACGGCCGCGGACTAAGCTGCCGTTTAATACCTCTCGCATTTGAAGCAAGGGAACCTCCGATTTACGGGTCAAGCTGGTCATGCGAACTCAATGTGCAGTGTGTGTGTTGTGTTTTGAGGGGTCTTGGGCATATCGGGGTCCTCACAAAGTTTACGGGGCCCCGCTACCCAGATAGCGGGCTGGGGGTCAAGGAGGCTAGCAGCCTCCTTGCGGGGTGCAGGGCAGCGCCCCGTTTAGAAATTTTTTTCTAACGGGGACGTGTTTTGAGTGTTGAGCGTGTATAAAAAAATAATAATAAAATAAGGGTGGGTGGCGTCATAAGGACGCGTGGGCGCCAGCGCCTCACGTACCCGGGATGCAGGGGCTGGGTGCCAGCGCCTCACGTGCTTAGCGCCTGTGCCTCACTTGCTTGGCGTGTAGGCGTTGGACGCCAGCGCCGCACGCATCCGACTCGTGGATGCTGGGCACCGGCGCCTCACGCGCCCGGCATGTGGGCGCCGCGCTCCAACGCCTCATGCGCTCCGCACGTGGGCATTGGACGCCTGCAGAAAAAGGGACTTAGCCTCTGTACTGGGAGTTGTACTCCCGATTGAATTTTGGAGTATAACTCCTAAAAAGAAAGGGAAGAGGGGCTTAGCCCCTGCACGAGGAGTTGTACTCTCTGGTTGACTTTTGGAGTTAAACACCTAAAAAAAGGGATTTATTATTTTATATTTTTTTATGGAATTAAACTCCTAAGAGATTTTCAGAGATGATGAAAGGGGACTCCTTTCTTCTCCCTTGAGCCTTGGGTTTACTCTTGAGCCTTAGATCTTCCCAAAGTGGGATTTTTGGAGATGGGTCTCCTTCGTCCTCTTCTCTGTTGGCTGGATCTTGTAGAAAAAAGGGGGGTGAGATTTAAAAATCTCCCCTTTTAGAGATCTGATAGGAGATCTGAGCTCCCCTTTGTGGGTTTTAGGGTTAAAAACTATTTCTTCTTGGAAAAAAAGAATTAAACTCTTGATTTAATTCAAAAAAGGGAAAGAAGGTTTAGAACCTTGAGGAAGGAGAAGGAGGCACAAAAACCCTAATTTTTGAGGGGAATGAATTATTCTTATTTTATTTCATCATCATGTTGCCTTATACAGGCTTACAAGTTTACACTTAGCCCTTTGGGCTTTACAAAATGGAATTTTGCCCATCCCATGCTTTATGTCCTCATTTCTTTTGCACATGAGCCATGGGCTTTACAGATATTTGGCTTTATGCCCATTTTTCTTATATTTATTCATAAAAATTATATCAAAATTATTTATTACATAATTTTCATTTTTGCATGGGAGAGGCCGACCGCGGGGCTCGACTTGGGCATGGGTCCACTTGACCTGGACTTGGGCCCGCTTACTTGGGGTTGACTTTGACTTTGATTTGGTCAACCAGGGTGTAATTTTTGACCCCAACAGGGTCGATCCCCGGAGAGATAAGAGTCTTTTTCTTAATGTTTTAACGAGTTAAGTTAAATTTGTCCAAGTTTGTTTGAGGTTAACTATGTATATTGATATGTAAGTTAATGGAAGCTTGTTAGGGTTAGGATTAGGTTAGTTTAAGTTAGGAGTTCGCTCACTTCTTTCATTTTCCTCTCTTGATAATGTTGTTAAGGTAATCGGCAACAACGGGGATTAACACGACTAGAAAGGATACTTGCAAGTATATGTCGGGCTTTCCAACGCTTAGTTCTTTCTTTTTGGTCATTGTCCGTCCGTTCTTGGCTCTTAGCAATAATCTACGGTCAATCCAACCACAACCGGTCTCACTAGGGTGTCACCACTATCATAGAGGATAGGGTGCCGTAAGGAGCAATTTTTGGATGGATTGACGGGAGTTCAATTCAAGCTGTTGGGCAAAGGAAAGAGTGAGGGAGATTTCCTTCTCTCAAACTTCCTTTATCTTACTTTAACAAGTCAGAAAACTGCCCACTCATTATATAAAAAGAAAAATAAAAACAAGTAAAGAAGATAGAAAGAAATAAGGTAGAAGATGGCAGCTAATTACTTGGGATCTCACCTAAGCAAGAATCACACTTAAGTATTATGGTTGCAATGATAAATAAAATTAGAAAAAGAAGGAATAAAAAAACCAATAAATAACAAGTTATACTACTAAGAAAAATAAAAGAAAGCAAGTAGAACTAGTTAACACTTGTGCAAGATATGAACATATGAACCCTCAACTTCATTAATCATCCGCTCAAAAAGCTCTCACACAATTTTTAATGAAGGAAAGATGAAGTAGAAGAAGAAGTTACACTAAATTCTAACTAAAACTAGGTGAAAATATACATCCTTAATTTGGCTCTGATCTGGAGTATTTATATGCAGAGGAGTGAAACCCTAGGGCCATATTCTGAGCCCATATAAAATTACAAAACTACTCATGAAAACTGGTCGCGATATATGTTGTTCAGACCGCGGATCCTCCGCCAATAGGGGCCAAACTTCACGGATCCGCGGTCGTCTGGTTGACTTGGTGCGCCATTTTATCTGTGCTTCTTCGTGTTGTTTTGTTCTTCTGTTTAGTACACTTGTATTTGCAGGATCATTACAAATTACTCCCAGATTTTCAACAGTCCCAAAGATGAAAATGAGTAGATTTTTTCCTTGATTTTCTTCGAACTCCATGTTGCCTTCTTGAATCTTATGATACCTCTCTCGTGCGCTGTGCTTGTCCGAGACACGAATGACCCTCGCTCGATCTTGTCTCCTGAACTGGTGGGCGGCACCTGACGGATGGTGAGCAGAACCCATATTTTTATCAGTTTGTGGCAGTTCTCCTGAATTTGTCATGACTGTTCGTGATTTGCATTATTTTGGACTGAGAACATGTAACCTGCAATTATGTAGCAAATACGGATCAAAAGCACCTAACTATATCCATTACTATCAAGAATGGATGGTATAAAAGTGCAAAATTCTGATATGAACAACGGGCCTTCATAGTTCGGCTCAAACATCCCATGTTTCACGCAATTAGGGATCATCACCCTTTTGATAACAAGTATGAGTTCTCCTTAACGGAATGTCCTCGGTTTGGTTAGCCTTTCTTATGATTGTGTCATCCTTTCCCTGTAAGCTTCCAGATTTTGCTGTGCTATAAGGCGGGTCTCGTCGAGAGCATCAAGTTCTTCGAGCCAGAGATGGGTATTCTCGCTGTCTGTAAGTTCACAATGAACCGCCATCCATAGTGAAGGGAGTTCTATCTCTAGACGTTGCACTACTTCGATGCCAAACACCAACGCATAAAGTGTTGTCTTCGTGGTTGTCTTGAACGTTGTTCGGTATGCCCAAAGAGTTTCATGTAGCCTTTCATCCGAGTCCTTTTTATTCTTAGACACCATCTTCTTTATAAGCTTGGTTAGCGTCTTATTGAAAGCTTCAGCTAAACCATTAGCTTGGGGATTATAGACGGAGGAATATCTTCAATCTATTTTGTGTTGTTTGGCGAAGCGACTTATCTTTTGGTTTCTATATGCTGGTCCGTTGTTTGAGACTATCCGCAGCGGAACTCCGAACTGGTATATGACATAGGTTTTGAAGAAATAGAGAATATTCTACGTCCATACTTCACTCAGCAGTATCCCCTCTGCCCATTTGGAGAATTAATCGGTTGCCGCCAAGATGAAACGATGTGCACCAGATGACGTTGGCTCGATTGGGCCTATTATATTGGTCCCCGACATTCGAACGGTCATCTAGTTATGGTCGGATGTAGCGAGTGGGGGTGTTGATGTATGAAGTCTCCATGTATTTGGTATGAATGGTATCGCCTTGCATAGTCGATGCAATCTTGGATCATCGTGGGCCAATAGTAAACTATCTTCTTGATCTTCAACTTCATTTTTGAACCGGCTTAATGGGATCCACAGAGTCCATCGTGAATTTCTTAGACGACCTTCTTGGCTTCCTTCGACCTAGGCACCTTAGCCTTATATGGTTGAATGACCTTTTATATAGAGTTCCATCAATTAGAACAAACGACGAGGCTCATTTCATGAGCTGATGCCTTTGTGATGCATCTTCAGTCATCCGTTGAGACTTGAAACAGTCTATAAAGACTCCTCGCCAGCCATCTTCCTCTTCTTCGATTTCTTACGCTTGAAGGACATCTTCATTTACGGCTTCGGTTGGAAGTTATGAACATATCTCCGCCGGTGCTAAGATCTTGCGACTTTAGACGGTGATCCTTACGTCGTCAAGGTTTTCATCGGCCAACTCTTTGGCCAACTTGGCTAATACATCCGCTTTGATATTTTCCGCTCTTGAAACATTTTCCAGCGTATATGAAGGAAGCTGCGTCAGTAGTTGTTGCACCATTTCGCCATACTTTATCAGTTCTGGATTGCATATTTTATAATCTTCATTGACTTGTGTTCCCCTCCGAATGACGTCCAAGACGGACTGTCTTGCCTGAGATTCGGGGCAGATGCTAATTGGTGCTATCCGTCCACCTCTCCGAAGATGCCAAGTTGATTTATGGCACCATGTATCGAAGGTTTAAACGGATGTGGCCGATGTAGCAGACTTCGTCAGATTCCCCCTCGCTTGAGGGGTTTTTGATTGTGGGGACGCTCTTCCCTGCAGGCGCAAGCCCCTGCAGTTAATTACGCTACCGTATCGCGGTAACAACTTTCTCCTTCTCCAGATGGTCACTTCGTGTCATGGGTGTTTGTTTTGTTTGTGGTTGCCCGTGGATTGTATACGGAGACTAATTTATGTTGTCGCCCGTAGGACGTGGATTAGTCCAAATCCGTATTTTCTTAGATTTGATTTTGGGGGTTTTGGTTTAAGGATACGTTAACCGTATTTGAGGCTAAGATCAACTTAAATGTTCGTTAAGGATACGTTAGTCCAGTTTGAGACTAAGTTCAACTTAACGGGATCATTTAGATCCGACAAAAGAGCTTTTGGGGGCTCTATTGTTCCAGTTTAGGGACATAGTGGTCCATTGCATGTATGGCCATCGGGACCCGTCACCTCTCTGACGACGTTGAAGGATTACAACGACAGATGTCAGAGGAGTTCAGAGATGTACCCTTGAACCAAAGTTGATTGGGGAATCTATAGTACAATTTGGGACTAAAGTCTGTTTGAAGGTTTAAGGATACGTTAGTCATATTTGAGGCTAAGATCAACTTAAACGGGATCGTTTAGATCCAACAAAAGAGCATTTGGGGCTCTATTATTCCATTTTAGGGACATAGTGGTCCATTGCCAGTTTAGGGACATGGTGGTCCATCTCCAGTTTAGGGACATGGTGGTTCATCATTCCCGTTTTGGGGACAAATGTTAGTTTAAGGACGCATTGGTCCATGAGTTTAAGGACCCCACAGTCCGTATTAATGTGTGGTTGTCGGGACCCGTCACCTCTCTGAAGACGTTGAAGGATTACAACGACAAATATCATAGGAGTTCAGAGATGTACCCTTGAACCAATAAGTTGGTTGAAAGAGCAGATGTGCTCAATTCAAGATGATTTGAGGACTTATGGCCAGTTTGGGCTACGTCAAATTATGTTTGAAATTTTGGCCCTTTGGGCCATTAGACATTTGTCTGGGTTCAGCCCCTCATCATTCAGCAGTGCTAAACAGAGGTTTGGGGGTTCTGACAACATTTTATCTTTTATTAGGCACTGACCATTCATTATGGCTCTGGAGTTTACTTTGAATGTCATGTAAAATGATCAAGTTTGGAAAACAAGGGTATATTTGGAGTTCAATCAAAGGGGAATCCTGCTTCTGGAAAAACTTAGCCATTTTGGGCTAGGTTGGTTTTAAAATAGTGTTAACACTAGAAGGTATTTGACGATCACGTGTTCCCACGTGATGCGCTTTAAAAATAGTGTTAAACACTAAAAAGGGGTGGTCACGTGAGGTGCCTGAGATTGGGCCGAAACTCCTTTCTTCGTTCTGCCATTAAGTGTTAAACACTTTCATTTTTATTTTAGAGCATCACGTGTTGGCACGTGATGGGGATCTGTGCGCCAATTGTTAAAGCATTTGTTGAGGAGTCACGTGATAACACGTAAGAGCGCCCAAAGCTTTCATTTCCTTTGCTTTTTCTTTCTGCGTTTTGGGAGTCACGTGGGAGCACGTGAGGCATTGCCTCAAAGCTTCTTCCTTTTTATTTTTGGGGATCTTTTTAGGGGTCACGTGGGGACACGTGACCCTGGTTTTATTCCTTCTTTTCTGATCACTGCGGATTAGGATCACGTGTCATCACGTGACCAATATTCTTTATGTGCATGGAGATCTTTCAAGTCTCTTTATTTTAAGAATTAAATTCTCTGTAGGGTTAAACCCTAATTTTGTTTTGGAGGAATTAAATTCCTATTGTGAAAGAATTAAATTCTTATTTAGGGTAAAACCCTAATTTCTTTTTAAAGGAATTAAATTCCCAGATATGTAAAAGAATTAAATTCTTGACTAGGGTTAAACCCCAGTTTCATTTTAGGAGGAATTAAATTCCTGTGAGTTTGGGAGAATTAAATTCTCAAAACTCAATTCCCCTTCTAAGTTTAGGATCTGCATGGCAGGATCTCGATCCGATGAGAATTAAATTATCATCCTATGGGGAGATGTGCTCTGTACAGATCTTCAACCAGAAGAAGAACTAAGTTCTTTATTTGCAGAAGAGTTAAACTCTTAAATTTTGAGAATTAAATTCTCTTTTTGAAGTTGATCTTTTTCCCTTTTCTCACCTAAGGTTTTCTTTGTTGAGAATTAAATTCTCCTTTCTTTTCTTCCCTCTTGAGAATTAAATTCTCCTCTCTCTGTTTTTCTCTCCCAAAAAGGTCCCTTCTCTTCTTTTCTTGGCTCCTATTTATAGGAGAAGGAAGAGAATCAATTTGTTTAGAAAATCTCTCATTGAAAGATTTGATTTGATTTCATAATTAATATGATCCTTTAGATCATTTAGTGAATTTTATTCACCGTTGGATTTTAAATCTAAAGATATTCTGTTTGTTATTTTCGGTGAGATTTTAGGAAAATCTTTCCTTGTATCAAATCTTTCCATAAATTGGTGATCTTTAATCACCATTGGATTTTTAATCCAACGGTCCCTATAATCCTTTTCCATTTGGAAAGATTTAGAGAAATTTAGAATTTTAATTCTATTTCGAAAGATTTTAGAGAAATTTAGAATTTTAATTCTATTAAACTGTAAGGCTTTCAAAGCCTGTCACGTGCTGGCACGTGGTCACGTGTGAGCACGTGACCCTTGGTCACGTGTGAGCACGTGACCCCTAAATTGGTTCCTTTAACAGCCGCTTGTTTATGTTGTTGTTTTAACCATCACGTGTCAACACGTGACCATTGGTCACGTGTGAGCACGTGATACCTCGTTGAGATACTTCCTGATTTTTAATCAGGGAACAGATTTTAGAATTTAATTCTATTCATTATTTTAGAGGCCTTAAAAGCCCATCACGTGTCTGCACGTGACCCATGGTCACATGTGAGCACGTGATGCCCCATTGGGGTCTTTTCTGAGTTTTTATTATATCTTTTAACTCCTCCAGCGGGTTCTTAAAGGTCTATCACGTGTGGACACGTGATGCCTCATAACTTTTGTTCCCGGATGAATTATGATGCCCATAATATATCAAATCGAAGGGGTTTTCAAGATGCTTCCAATACCATCAGAATTTAATAGTTCCTCCTTCGGGAACTTATCAAAATACAGGACGGAAGATATTGATTCGCATTTCCTTAAGCGTATCGCTGCCATTTGATACCTTGGACTCTTCTGCGCAGAAATTTTTGGCGGGAACAACTTGCATGACGATCAACTGAGAATCCCCATATATATGGAGATCTTTGATGCCTATGTCGACCGCAATCTCAAGACCGGCTATAAGTACTTCATATTCGGCTTCATTGTTGGTCCTAGTCTTTGTCAACACGATGGCATAGCGGGCTATTCCTCCTTGAGGGGTCACGAAAATATGGTCTATCCTGGTTCTAATTATCTGGATACTCTTTTTCCTCGTTTTTATTGAGGAGGCTTCATCGAAGTATGATTCTTAATGAGGCTTCTCTGTTTCTTCTTTCTCTTCAACCGTGTTGAATGTATATTCATCTGGCAACTCATAGTTCAATGGAGAGTTTAAGAAGTTGTTTGTTCGGAGAGGAAATTGGCGATAGCCTGTCCTTTTACCACTTTAAGGGGATGATGTATGATCGTGAATTCCATCAACAGCAAGGCCAACTTGGCGAGCCTTCTCGTCAGTATAGCTTTCGTCGTAAAATATTTGAGAGGATCCACCTTTGATATAAGGTTCACTTCATGGACCAAGACGTAGTGTCTGAGCTTCGTTATTGTGAAGATCAGCGCTAGGTAATGCTTCTCGATAGGAGAGAAGTTTCTTTCTGCTCCTAGCAGGACTTGACTTAGATAGAACAAGGCCCTTTCCTTTCAATGGTCATTCTCCTGTGCTCATAGCGTGCCTAGAGTACCATCAAGGGCAGTTGTATATAGAATAAGAGGCTTTCCTCTAACCGAAGTGGCCAACACTGGTGGATTCTATAAGTATTGCTTGATTTCCTCCGGCACTTTCTGAATTTTCCGGTCCCATATAAATGGAGTCCCTTTCTTCATCAGATGGATGTATGGACGACACTTCTAGAGAGGTTGGCAATGAACCGTCGGATATAGACGAGATTTCCTTGGAGTGATTGCAGCCGCTTGAGATTTCTTGGTGGGGGCATTTCCGTAATAGCCTTGATTTTGGAGGGGTCAATCTCGATTCCTCGATGGCGGTTTATAAAACCTAAGAATTTGCCGGAAGAGACTCTGAATGTGTATTTCGACAGGTTCATCTTCAGGTTGTACTTCTGAATGCACTTGAAGACTATCCTTAAGTGCTCCTAGTACTCTTCGTGAGACATTCTCTTGACCATAAGATCATCTATTTAAAATTCCACTATCTCGTGAATAAGGTCGTCGAAGAACTTGGTCATCGCTCTCTGATATGTTGCCCAAGCATTCTTTAGTCCAAATGGCACCATTTTATAACAGGAGACGCTTAGCGGGGTGCAGAAAGCCATGTGCTTTTGGTCTTCGGGATCCATCTTCATCCGATTGTACCCTGAAGATCTGTCCATAAAAAAGAATACCTCATGAGTATACGTATTGTCTATCATTAATTCCGTAACTGGCATGTGGAAGTTATCTTTCGGGTACACCTTACTGAGGTCCCGAATGTCCATGCAGATGTGAACATTACCATTCTTCTTTATTACAGGTAGATATTGGCAATCCATCCCAGGTATTGTACTTCATGGATGAAGTCGGATTCGATTAACTTCTTGACTTCAGCATTGACACTCATCTCGAACTCGAGTTCTTGGAGACTGCTTGACAGGCTTTATCCCCGGCATTATGGCCAGCTTATGCACTACTATTTCTGGGTCAAAACTCGGCATCTTGGAGTAGTTCCAGACGAAGAAGTATCTGTATTCCATGAGCACTTATTTTAAGGTGGCTAACTGTTCTTCAGACAACAGCTCACTAATGAATGTTGGTCTCGAATCATCCTCCGTTCCTAAGTTTATCTTCTTTAATTCAACAGCAGTGTTATGTATTCCATCTTCCAGCTCCTTAGGTACTAGTGGCAGTTTTGAGATATCCTCGTCTTCATTGGTGAGACAATCGAAGAGCTCAAGCATTTCTTCATCTTCTTTATCATTGGAAAACTTTATCATATGGCATACATGGGTGAACTTTCACTTCTTGGGCTGAACACATTCCAATTTGGTAGAGTAGTTTCGCGTTGGCGTATGCTTTTGCTGGGGCTCCACTCTCCAGATGTCACTCAGCGTGAACTTTCCTTGCCTATATTGCTCTTCGGCCCAATTCTTGAAGACGGAGCAATCTTCGATCAGATGACCGATGATCCGATGGTAGAGACAGTAAGCTGTATGATCAAAGGCATTTAATTGATGGGGCCGCTAAGACTCGGGCATTATTAATATATGGTGCTTCATGACGTGGGTGAATATCTTCCTTATCTTGTCATAGGGGAAAGAGTAACCACGTCCCATCATCCGTATAAGGGATGAGCTTGAGCAGTATTTTTCTCATTGACGCATTGTCCTGAGATCGTCTTGTCTTGGTTGAGAGATGGACGTAGATGTCGTCCTAGTCTCGTTGTCGCCGCTTCGAACCTCCTCTCTTATAAAGGAAGGCGGTGGAGCCGGACTATCATAACTCCTTACTCCATTATATTGCTCAGCCGGGGGCAACCGCATGACCTTTTCATATAGGGCCATTATACCTTCTTTGAGCTCATCGACTTCATGAACAGCTTCTTTCATCAGCGTCTCAATCGGCTCTTCTGATAGTTGGGTTGAATCACTTTGTGGGGTATCTCCCTCCTGCTCGGTCACATCATCTATCATCCAAGTTTCTTTGCATAAAGCATAGCAGGTATGAATTCACTCCCGCTTCTTAGGTTGTATATATCCCAAGCCAAGAGTATCCATCTTTCCGTTCGACTTGATTTGGTGAGTTCCTGGCACTTTCCAGATCCTCTTGTAATATTGATCCTGACGATCAGTTTGTTCGAATGGTATTCTTTGATGCTTCAAGAACTCCCTTAGTCCTCTCGTGAAGTATCTCGGCATTTGAATGGGCTGCAACCTTTCGAGATTCAGATCAAGTCCATACCAGATCTCTTTCTCCATTTTGGTCTCATCCGTTTTTAGAAGAGAATCGCCTTCTCACCTCTATGTCTGGGAGGTACATGAAAAGTGACCAACTCCTGCATGTTGTAGGTGATAAGTGCATCAAGTTCTTTTTAGTGGAAAGTCGGAACCATCGCAATATGTAGAGCTTGGTCTATTTCATCGAAAGTCTTCACCTGCGGGTGGGTAGAGAATACTACATCAACTTCTTCTTTGAGTCACTGCTGAAGAGTGGAATGGGGGTTGACGACCTATGTTTATTGGTTTCCCTCGGAGGTTGACCCATGAACACTATCTCTTCTTCTTCAGAACAGCTTCCAAAGATCGGGATGGTGGTCGCTTGTACTTTTTTGTTCTTCAACCTTCCGCATCTCTCGGTATCTTCAAAGCCTGACAAGTAGTACTTGACATCTTCATATTTCCGTACTTAATTTATGGAGAAGGGGTTGAGCTCTCCTATGATGGTGTGCTCTTGGCCATCCTTAAAATACTTCAAACACTGATATTGTGTAGACGGGATGATGCCATACTCGTGCAGCCAAGGTATACCAAGTAAAGCTCTATAGCATGTCTTGCCTTTAATGACATGGAATTTTATATCCCTGACAAGCTTTCAGAAGTGCAAAGTCAATACTATGGACCCCAACATTTTTGAAGACCGCGAGTCATATCCGGAGATGGTGATCTTTTCACGGCCGAGATATCTAACATCCATAGATAGCTGCTTGAGCACCTTTACATTCAACAGATTAACCGAAGAGCGATTATCGATGAGGATCTTATCTATCCTTTTATCATTGCAGTACCCAGCCATGCAGAACAGTTGATTATTGATTGGTCTCGAAAGAGTGTGTTTGTAGTTTAACCGCAATCAATAACGGTGTCGCGCGTAACAAGACCGAGATGAGTACGGGTTGTCCTCGGGAAAACGTGGAACCTTTTACTTTTACTTTAGATGTGTTGAGAAAGAGAGGAGGGATAAAGAATTTTATAGAATGGTTTCTAGATCTACGTTAAACAAGAATGTAAAATATAGATCTAGATTATTTGAAAGATGTAATTAATATAATAAGAGGGCTTGTAGGGTTCGTTAGGATTTAGTAGTTATGGATGATTAATTAAAAGTTACCATTTTTATCCATTAATATATTTAGAACTAGAACGACGGTGATGCGTGCAGATTAGGGTTTCTGGAGGGAAAAGGGAATCCCACTCTTAACCCTTATCTCGATACGGAACTCCGTTCATATCTACCCTTTACCAAAACAATCATTAATCTAATCTCTAATTGCGGTCGGAACTAGCAAAGAATTGCTAGCGCGCCCGATTAGGATGTTAATGATTCTTTTGATAAAGTTCCTAAACTTTATAGGACTTAAAAAGAGTTTAGTTATTTTCATCGTCCATTAGCCTACCCTAATCCTACGAACCCTAACAAGCGGAGAATTACTCGCGCATGTTGGGAGAAGAAGATGAAAAGAAACAGAGGGAAAACATAATGTAAAATGCAAAAGAATAAAATAAAACAACTACCTTTATTAATCAACTTGAACAATCTACACTTTGATTCCTTAGAAAATGATTACAAAGACTAGTTTTCTTCTCGATCTCTTCCAAGGAGGTAGATGAACAGTTGATGATCAGCCTGGATGCGTGAGCCGTCTTGGACTTCGTGATCTCTTCAGCTTGATAACTTTTCCAAGAGGCTCTTGGTGCCCTTTTATACTCAAAAGCCACAATCGTTTGCTTCAAAAGTTGGTAAAATATAGCAGAGATTTAAGCCACAAAATCTTAGCAAATGATCTCTCTAGATTGCCGCGGATCCGCGGCCAACATGAGGGTTTGGCCGCGGTTCCACGGCCAATGGTGGGGATCTCTTGATCATTTTTCTTGGGCTTTGTGATTGTGACATGTGGCAATCCTAGGCACCTTCAGAATTCAGAAATCTTTTCTCGGTTGCTCCCAGACTTGGTCTCCAAGTTTTGCTTCTTAATTTGGCAAGTTTTCTTCAACAACTTGATTTGTTTGATAAATTCTGCATAACAACTTGGAAAATTCTGCACAATAATCTCAAATAATATTTAGTAGACTTAGTTCTACTAGGATTTGGTCAATAGATTTATTTGCATACATTTTCCTACCAAATACTAATTAAAATATATTAACACATGGAAAATGGTGTTTTTACACGTAAACCCTCATATGTATAATATATTATAATAAAGTCCTTTTTTAATATGAAAATGGTAGGAAAAATGTAATACAAATGTGCAGTTTTATCAACTGAACAAATACCCCCAAACTTATCTTTGATCGTCCCGAGCAAACTAGTTTATTTAAGAGGAGAAAAAGAAAGGAGAAAACTAAGCACACTTTCGTAGGCAGACACGATTGCACTGAGCACGTGCAACAAGCCGTTAAACCTCTAGGTGTCCCTAGTAGGAGGAGTGTTGTCTCCTGAGGGTTTTCAGCGGATTACACCCACAAAATCCAATAACAAAAGAAAGATGGTGAAATTTACATATAAAGATAAAAACCATAAAAGAAAGGCCTTGAAAAGAAGAGTTTCCAACTATACTAGCTTTTCAGTTGTCATGAGCCCTATCTTAATAGTCATGAAAAAATGTTAGAAATCACATCATCCCTCAATAAAACATCGTCTTTATTCTTCATTCCTACCTTTCATCCAAATATCATATAACCCCACGTGTGTGTAAAGAACATCCCTACACTCGGAGAATTCAATTCAAGCTATCATACTCTTGTCCATCTACCTTAGTACTTTTAACTTGATGAATATTTAGATTTGCTCACACATTTTCATGCGACCGTTAATACTTCTTAAGGTACTAACCGACCGATTACTCATGTGCTTGCTGATTCGGTGATAATATTTTCCTCGTCTTGCACCACATAAGGTTTAGCAGTGACTCCCAGACCAGTTGGCCTTAGGGCACTAGGTGAAGAAGCACCCTCGCTATATTTTTTATTGCTGCCTTGGCGATAACAAAACCAATGTTCATTTTTTTTCTTTTCACCATTTTTATAATTTCTTCATTTTTTTTTCATTTCCTTCATACTTTGGCTTTTAGACAAGAGCATTTCAAGGTATCCTCTACTATCCCGAGTTTCAAGACGTGTGTAAGTGCATATAGTAGGGTATCAACATTCAAATGTTCGGCTTCCAGAATAGAAACTATTTTTCAGACTTATTTTTATCCTCAGATTAGTGACTTCCTTCATCTTACTAACCCTTGGGACAACAACTCATAACTACTTATTACTAGTTCGTTTAAGAAAACTTCTAATTTTCTTGGTTTTCTTAAACTATTCCTATCTTTTGGATGTAATTTTTTCACTTTCTATCCATTTGTTATAATTTTTTTTTAATTTTTGAAAATGTTGTGTTTATGCAAAATATGATGCAAATTGATGTGTAAATAAGTACAAACCTCCCCCAAACCTGTTTACAGCAGTGTTCTCACTGATGTCATCCGTTAAGCTAAAAAACCTGTAGACTTGGGAGGAAATTATTAATGGGGGCAAGAATATATGAAAGTGAAAATGCTCCCCCAAACTTATTTTTTGCTCACAAATTTGAGGACAAAAGTTATGTTCAAGAGCCAATAATACCCCCCCCCCTCAAACATGAGTTAGACAATACGAAGCATTTTAAGAGGGGATGAGTCTTTTGATCAAAATAAAGCTTTACAAAGACCAAAAGTTAACACCAACCATTCAAAGATTTTATCAATATATCGTATAGGTTGGTGGAAGAATGTGTTGTATCGAGTCAAGAAAAAGTGGGGAAGGGATAAGAGGTGGTCTGGAAAGGGTTTGAAATTAGAGAAAGGAAAGAATGAGGATGAATGTGAATGATTAGGAAGAAGGAATGGTGACGGTTCAACCTCTATAAGTGGAGATTGATCAATCACAAAATCCGTATTGTTTAAAAATTCAAGTTCGTCAGCAAAAAGTTCTTCAAAACTTTTGTCAATGGTGTGATTGAACATTTTGCTGTCAAAGAGTTTTGTGCCAGAATTTATCCTACTTGTTTCAAAAATTATTGAGGTAGAGGATTCGAAAAACTCATCTACCTCATTTTCAAAAATATCCAAATCAAGTTGAATTTCTGGTATTATTGAACTTGAATTAACGGATTGTGATTCATCAAAACTCACTGAAACTATAGAAACAGAAGAAGAACCGGAGAAAGTAGAAGGTGAAATGGGTAAACAAATTGGTGTGTCGAGTGTTTCCGAACCAGATGTGGAAGATGGAGGCTGTATTTCAGTCTGATCTTCGGGTATACCATTATCATCAACTTCAAGACATATTTGGGGTTCGGGAAGAATTAAAGGCTCAAGATGATGACCACAAGGAAGTGAAAGGATTTGATGAATTGGTGGGACAAAATCATCCAAAATTTCGGGTTCATCAATCAATATATCCCCAATGTCAATCACCTCATTCAACTGAAGGTTAAAATTCTCAAACTCCTCATCAAAAGTATGGATTTCAATCAGTTTTGGTTCAAGAGTGGAGGTGTAGAGATCACAAGGGTTGGGTATGGTTTCACTTGAAATGGACCCTTCACAGTTGGGTAAATAAAACACTACAAAGTCACACAACTTATCAGTCATTCTATTTGGTGTACTGGATGAATCTATGAAACTGGAGTTGTGGATTTCAGTTTGGAAAGGGGAGGTTTGATTAGGAAGGGTGTACAGTTTTGTCTTACTATGCAAATCCTTCATAATTTGATTCGTCAGTTCCATATATTTTTCTAATGTCTGCTCCAGACTAGTCTTGGGTTGATAAGGGGTTTCAGTATAAGATTGAAATTCCTGTGGATAATTAAAACTCCCAAATGACTGATTAGAAGAACTGTCTAGAATAGGTGGAAAAGTCAGATTGGATTGATAGGAACAGAATGGTTGCTGAACTTGGGTAGGAGTAGGATCAATATTATGATAAGAAGAATATTGATATGGGTTGGTTGGTTGGCTATATACAAACCGCATATCAAACTCTTCTCCGGACAGTGGTGGTGATGGTTGATATTGGTCCGGGTTGAAACTTTGGCCTCTAGACCTAGCTATGTGCTCAGCAATGGACATTCGTCTAGGGGCTTCCTCACTCTGGGTATGAACTGAAACAGGTGTAGGATTAGGATACGGTTGATAAGACCTAGATTGAGGTGGACAACTGTTTCTTCCTGCTTGTTCTATATGATCTCTTAAGGACATGGAAGAGCCGGACGGTATACCGAAGGGATTTCGAAAACAAGAGATATCTGGTTGTGGACAGCAAAGCTCGGCAAGTGTTCTTCTGTTTAGGTCACTCATTATAAGAAGAGATGAAGGGGGAAGGGAGTAAAAAGGAGAGAAAGTAATTGGTTTGTTTTAAAAAAAGGACGGAATTAGACAAATCACAAAAAATGCACAACCATAGAACTATGGTTACCTAGGTCCAGTCTCAAGACCGCTCCTAGACTTCCAAAGGACAAGCCGTAGGATAAATCCTCTACCGCGTCCGTACTACCCTTGTAGCCAGGTAAGTGCCAGGTAAGTGGGAAGGAACCACGTCATGGGCCTAATTAAAAACCACTAGCCTTCGACACACTTGCCTAGGCACTACAAAAATAATGCGGATAAACGATAGATTACCCACGACCTTTCTCTATCCTTATTGAGCGCGACAGTCCTTAGAGTCTGGTCTAGATATTTTTTAAATTAATGAAGGGTTGATCTATATGCTTGGTTTGTGATTTGTGGGGCTTAGGAAGGGTGATGAAATCCCCACCTAATCTTGATTTGGTCCTTACCCCTTAAAGATCCGTATTAAAATATGCAAAAACAAACCGAAAAACAAAACTTTGCAAAAAGATTTTTGAGCGGCGATATTTTGCAAAGAATCCTGCAGAAAATAGATTTTATTGGATTTTAGAGGAGAGAGAAGGGAGTTAGAATCTTACCAGAGAAGTGTGAACCCTAGATCTCCTGTTTCCTCAAGTCCGTGACTCCAAATTTCCTCGCAAAAATTCACACAATAATCGTTAAATATACAATTTGCAGTTTTGTTTTAATAATGATATGACTCGTCTAAGAATTCAACACAAATAGTAAAAATAAAAAATTACGCACGTTTCCCCGGCAACGGCGCCATTTGATTGGTCTCGAAAGAGTGTTTTTGTAGTTTAACCGCAATCAATAACGGTGTCGCGCGTAGCTAGACCGAGATGAGTACGGGTCGTCCTCAGGGAAACGTGTAACCTTTTACTTTTACTTTAGATGTGTTGAGAAAGAGAGGAGGGATAAAGAATTTTATAGAATGGTTTCTAGATCTACGTTAAACAAGAATGTAAAATATAGATCTAGATTATTTGAAAGATGTAATTAATATAATAAGAGGGCTTGTAGGGTTCGTTAGGATTTAGTAGTTATGGATGATTAATTAAAAGTTACCATTTTTATCCATTAATATATTTAGAACTAGAACGACGGTGATGCGTGTAGATTAGGGTTTCTGGAGGGAAAAGGGAATCCCACACTTAACCCTTATCTCGACACGGAACTCCGTTCATATCTAACCTTTACCAAAACAATCATTAATCTAATCTCTAATTGCGGTCGGAACTAGCAAAGAATTTCTAGCGCGCCCGATTAGGATGTTAATGATTCTTTTGATAAAGTTCCTAAACTTTATAGGACTTAAAAAGGGTTTAGTTATTTTCATCGTCCATTAGCCTACCCTAATCCTACGAACCCTAACAAGCGGAGAATTACTCGCGCATGTTGGGAGAAGAAGATGAAAAGAAACAAAGGGAAAACATAATGTAAAATGCAAAAGAATAAAATAAAACAACTACCTTTATTAATCAACTTGAACAATCTACACTTTGATTCATTAGAAAATGATTACAAAGACTAGTTTGCTTCTCGATCTCTTCCAAGGAGGTAGATGAACAGTTGATGATCAGCTTGGATGCGTGAGCCGTCTTGGACTTCGTGATCTCTTCGGCTTGATAACTTTTCCAAGAGGCTCTCGGTGCCCTTTTATAGTCCAAAGCCACAATCTTTTGCTTCAAAAGTTGGTAAAATATAGCAGAGATTTAAGCCACAAAATCTTAGCAAATGATCTCTATAGATTGCCGCGGATCCGCGGCCAACAGGGGGGTTTGGCCGCGGTTCCGCGGCCAATGGAGGGGATCTCTTGATCATTTTTCTTGGGCTTTGTGATTGTGACATGTGGCAATCCTAGGCACCTTCAGAATTCAGAAATCTTTTCTCGGTTGCTCCCAGACTTGGTCTCCAAGTTTTGCTTCTTAATTTGGCAAGTTTTCTTCAACAACTTGATTTGTTTGATAAATTCTGCATAACAACTTGGAAAATTCTGCACAATAATCTCAAATAATATTTAGTAGACTTAGTTCTACTAGGATTTGGTCAATAGATTTATTTGCATACATTTTCCTACCAAATACTAATTAAAATATATTAACACATGGAAAATGGTGTTTTTACACGTAAACCCTCATATGTATAATATATTATAATAAAGTCCTTTTTTAATATGAAAATGGTAGGAAAAATGTAATACAAATGTGCAGTTTTATCAACTGAACAAATACCCCCAAACTTATCTTTGATCGTCCCGAGCAAACTAGTTTATTTAAGAGGAGAAAAAGAAAGGAGAAAACTAAGCACACTTTCGTAGGCAGACACGATTGCACTGAGCACGTGCAACAAGCCGTTAAACCTCTAGGTGTCCCTAGTAGGAGGAGTGTTGTCTCCTGAGGGTTTTCAGCGGATTATACCCACAAAATCCAATAACAAAAGAAAGATGGTGAAATTTACATATAAATATAAGAACCATAAAAGAAAGGCCTTGAAAAGAAGAGTTTCCAACTATACTAGCTTTTCAGTTGTCATGAGCCCTATCTTAATAGTCATGAAAAAATGTTAGAAATCACATCATCCCTCAATAAAACATCGTCTTTATTCTTCATTCCTACCTTTCATCCAAACATTGATCATATAACCCCACGTGTGTGTAAAGAACATCCCTATACTCGGAGAATTCCATTCAAGCTATCATACTCTTGTCCATCTACCTTAGTACTTTTAACTTGATGAATATTTAGATTTGCTCACACATTTTCATGCGACCGTTAATACTTCTTGAGGAACTAACCGACCGATTACTCATGTGCTTGCTGATTCGGTGATAATATTTTCCTCGTCTTGCACCACATAAGGCTTAGCAGTGACTCCCAGACCAGTTGGCCTTAGGGCACTAGGTGAAGAAGCACCCTCGCTATATTTTTTTATTGCTGCCTTGGCGATAACAAAACCAGTGTTCATTTTTTTTCTTTTCACCATTTTTATATTTTCTTCATTTTTTTTTCATTTCTTTCATACTTTGCCTTTTAGACAAGAGCATTTCAAGGTATTCTCTACTGTCCCGAGTTTCAAGACGTGTGTAAGTGCATATAGTAGGGTATCAACATTCAAATGTTCGGCTTCCAGAATAGAAACTATTTTTCAGACTTATTTTTATCCTCAGATTAGTGACTTCCTTCATCTTACTAACCCTTGGGACAACAGCTCATAACTACTTATTACTAGTTCGTTTAAGAAAACTTCTAATTTTCTTGGTTTTCTTAAAATATTCCTATCTTTTGGATGTAATTTTTTCATTTTCTATCCTTTTGTTATAATTTTTTTTTAATTTTTGAAAATGTTGTGTTTATGCAAAATATGATGCAAATTGATGTGTAAATAAGCACAAACCTCCCCCAAACCTGTTTACAGCAGTGTCCTCACTGATGTCATCCGTTAAGCTCAAAAACCTGTAGACTTGGGAGGAAATTATTAATGGGGGCAAGAATATATGAAAGTGAAAATGCTCCCCCCAACTTATTTTTGGCTCACAAATTTGAGGACAAAAGTTATGTTCAAGAGCCAATAATATACCCCCCCCTCAAATATGAGTTAGACAATACGAAGCATTTTAAGAGGGGATGAGTCTTTTGATCAAAATAAAGATTTACAAAGACCAAAAGTTAACACCAACCATACAACGTATCCAATACGGCAACTACATCATTTCGCCTGAATCAGGGAAACCCTTTGTGTGGGACTCTAAAGACTCGACAGTACGCCGGCAGTGAGTTACTGGATAAATCCATAACCACATGCACGTCAGCGGCACTAGCTGTATGTAACGGCTACCCGGGTACCTGTCGAAAAGGAAGGCTGATTGAGAGCTGCTTAGTACGTGCGTTTTAAAAATTAAGAATACCGCAATCAAGACGGTGTCACTTGGTAGCTAGCCGGTTGAGTACGAGTCGATCCACAGGGAAAATGTGTTCTTTTCTTTAAGTTCTAACGAATTAAGTCCTATCTTTGGTAGGTTTTGATTTAAATCTAAGAATGAGAATAAATTGATTTAAAGGCTTGCTAGGGTTAGGATTAGGTTGGTTTGAAAAAGGGATTCTTCTCGCTTCTATCAATGCCCTAGTTAAGAATATAGGTGTTAGGGTAATAGTCAACAACGAGGATTAGTACGACCAGGAAGAAACGTAGTTTCTTCCTTTTGGTCCTTGTCCGTCCGCTCTTAACTCTTATCCCTAACCTCCAGTTAATTCAACCACAACCAGTCTAACTAGGGAATCACCGCTATCATGTAGGATGGGGTGCCGTAGTGAGCGGTGTGTGATTGAATTAAAAAGAGTCCTATTTTAAAAATTATATGGGTAAAGAAAGGAGTGAGAGAGATTTCCTTCTCTCAAACCTTCCCTATCCTAACCCTAACAAGTGAGGAATTACTCACTCATTAGGAAAGTGACAAGAAAATTCATTTTTTATATTTTATTTTAAAAGACTATCTAAGTTGCAGATAATAAAAAAACAGATAAAGAAAATTGCAGGAATTAAATTCGGATAAAAAAAGAATGCAAGACAAAAATAAAAATACCTTTATTGATGACCACTCAACGATTACAAGGGAAGTTAAAATTTAGATCTAGAATTAAAAAGAGCCATGCCTTCATTTAGCTTTCGACGTTCCTATTTATAGATAGAAAAAACCCTAGGTTACAATCTGATCCACATTTGAATTTACAAGACTACCCTAAGAAATCCGGGTCAAAGCACCGACATCCACCGACACATGCACCGACACGTGCATCATACGGCCGCGGAACCGCGGCAGAAAGGCCTGTTTGGCCGCGGTACCACGGCCAATTGGTGGGATCATGGGTTCCACTTCTCAGGGTTGCTTCATATTGCTTTTTCCTTCTGTTTTCTTCACTTGGTTCCTCATAATCTCTTCTACTTTCTTCCATATTTCCAACAGTGCAGAAAGATGTGGACTTTTGCCGTGAACTTCGCGTTGAAGTCTTGAATCTTGTACTGCCCTTGTGCTTTGTGCATTTGAACTGTCTACTGATTTTCATTTGTTTCTTGAACTGGTAGGCGGCGTCATACAGATTCATCTATTGTTGGTCGTAGTCTCGCTTTTGTAGCGTCTTTACATGAATTTCACTGTAACGATCTGAGAACCTGTAACCTGCAACTATTTAGCAGACATGGATCAAAAGAACCTATTTATCTGTAATGTGATTAAGAATGGGCGATATAATAATGCAAAATTCTGATATGAACAAATACCCCCAAACTTATCTTTTGCTCGTCCCGAATAAAGCCAATTTTATTCTCGAAAAATCCTAATCTCACTTTCGCAGGGAATCGCGATTGCACTGAGCTCGTGCAACAAGCCGTTAAACCTCCAGGTGTCCCTAGTAGTAGGAGTGTTTTCTCCTGAGGGTTTTCAGCGGATACTACCCACAAAATCCGATCGATTTGGCATGTTGAGACTCATTCTTCAATTCGGTATTCTAGCAAGAAATTCTATTATCTTCAACTTAGAAATCATCAACCCGTTATTTTTCACACTTCATTTTCATTTAACTTAAGATCGTATATGTTCTGCAAACTTATTAAGCTTTCAGAATCTTTTGAATTTTCCTTCTAAGGTTCCATCTCAACTTAGGAATTTTTATCATCTTTACTGAAGGTATAAGCCCTATCTTTCATTCCTATCTCTCATCCAAACCCCAATCATATACCCCTACGTGTGTGTGTGTATCACCCCTATACTTGGAAATTCAATTCAAGCTATCATACTCTTGTCCATCTTCTAAAATACTTTTAGTTAGTGAATTTTTGATGAAATTGCTCATACATCCTTCATGCGACCGTTAATACTTCTCGATGTACTAAACGACCGATTACAAAATGTGCTTGCGTATTTAGGCGAAATTTCTCATCTTGTAATACCTAAGGCTTACCAGTGACTCCTAAACCAGTTGGTCTAAGGCACTAGGTAATAAAGCACCCTCGCTAAAAAAAATTTTAATTTTATTTTATGCAGCCTTAAGTAATTACAAAACCAGTGTTCATTTTTTTTTATCTTTTTATTCACACTTGTACTTTTTATTTTGTTTTCCTTCATACTAAGGATTTTAGACAAGAGCATTTCAAGGTATCCTATACTATTCCAAGTTTCAAGGTGCGTGTTTGTGCAAGTTGTAGGGTATATATTTTCAGAATTTAGACTTAAGGTTCAGAATTATTTTTCAAACTTACACTTCAAATAAAAATTCAATACTCTTCCCTTATTTTGACGTAGCCCAAGAACTAAACTCAAAATTTGCCTATTTCTAAATAAACTACAAGGACATATATTTTCTACAGTTAAACTTTAAGAAATGTTATTTTTAGGGTTTTTAACTTACTAAGTTTAGGATCTAGTTTTTCCTAACTAGTCAACCGTCATGTTGAACTTAACTCAAATATGGTCAAAATTGAATTTTTCAATTTTTATAATTTTTTTTTGAAGTTTTTCAAAAAAAAATTATTTGATTTTATTTATATATATATATATATTATTTTCATTTTTAATTTTTTTATAAAGATGCAATGCGGAATTAAATATTCAAAGAAAGAAGAAACAAATATGTACAAAAAATTAAAATATGCAATATGCAATGCAATGATAACTATTTACAAACCACCTCCATCCCTAAACTTATCAAAAACAGTGCCCTTACTGCTCATGGCCTCGCCGTCCCCTCGAACGTGAACGGGAACGTTCCTCTCTCGCCAGCAGGGTGGTCATGCCGTGCTCCAACCCTGTGACCCGCCGATCCAGGTTGGTCACCATCCCTATCAATCTGTCTATCCCCCAAGTGTCTCTCCTAAGTAAACGTGCTTGTGTTGCGGGGGTAAGCTCTTCCTCGCTCGCGGTCGAGCTGGAGCTGGGTGTCTTGGCAGGTACGTCCTCAGCCGGCTCGGTGCGCGACAATACATCATGTAAGCGTGTGTAGAACGTGGATACTCCCTCAAGAAGAGGCCTAATAGGGATCCCTCCATGCATATAAAACTCAAATTTCTCCACAGGGAGGAAATGGCGATACAGTTGTGTTACCAATATAGGGCATGGATAATTTGCAGCCCTCTTGCCCGCACCAATCGAATGAAGTAATACCGTGAACATATCATAGCTGGGGTTTCTAGTCATCAAAGTGTGCACGATATGAAGGGATGGTGTGAAAAATGCCGTATTGTGCGAACTACCAAAAATATTATTTTGTGCCCAACGGCACATAGTTAATAAATTCGCAAAGAGGGTTCTAACCTGGATGTCCTTGCGTGGCTCCCTCGAACAATCATTACCCATCAAGGGTAGGTAGTCTTCGAAACGGAAGGGTTGGTCATGAATAGGTAATCTAGGTATTAAGGTGACTTCATGGATGAAGTCCCTATCTATTATTATTTCCCTATCCCCCCAAATCAACCTAATATAATCGTGTTGTGAGAGGCAACCATCCTTCATGCACTCGTAAAATCGGGTGACGAGATCCGGAAGCGCGAAGGCATTCGGATGGTTAAATAGTAAAAAATTCCATCCGCGCCTTCGGATCTCTTCACCGAAGTAACTTCCAAAGACCGTGTGTGCAAAGATTTGGGAAACGTCCCTCTCAAACTGTACAGTTGGTGCCATCACAGAGAGTAAATTGAATTTTTTTTAAAATTTTAACAGAGAGGAAAAGGAAGTGCAAACCCCCTCTGAAGTTTTCAGAGGGTGACGAGGATAAGTAGCGGCGGAAGCGCGGCCAGATGCAGGGAATTGCGGCGGTTGGGCGATGGCTGGAGGTGCTCTCTCTGCAGAAATTTCAGCGACGGATAGTGTTTTTAGAGAGTGGAAATTAGGGTTATGAAAAATGCAGAGAGGGGTCGGGTTGTATTCATATGGGGTGTTTTAGTTATTTGCAAAAAGGACCTCTTAAAAAGAGGAATTTATCTGTAAATAAAAATTTTATTTTATTTTATTTTTTATTTATTATTTACTGAAATACCCCAAAAAATTGGAAATAATTTTTTTTTATATATAATTAAAAGTGTGACATACCCCCAAACTTATTTGAAACAGTGTTTCCATTGTTTATGGCTGGATAACCGAAATTTGGGAGTAGATGGAGGAAGATCAGTCAATGTAATTCGGATCCTGCAACATCAGGAGCTCCTCCGAAGAGTCCGCGGTGAGAAACGGTTTAAGACTATGTCTGTTCACTTTAAATAGTGAATCGTCCTCAGGATTTTCTAATTCGATCGCACCGTGCGGATATATAGTGCGTACCAAAAACAGCCCTTTCCATCGAGATCTGAGCTTGCCGGGATGGAAATGTAGCCGGGTGTCGTAAAGTAAAACCTATTGAACAGGTTTGAATGTTTTGCGCATAAGGTGTTTATCGTGAAACACCTTCGTTCTATTTTTTACGGCTACCGCGTTCTCGTAAGCTTCATCCCGAAGCTCGTTCAATTCATTTAATTGCGGCTTTCTATGGCTGCCCGCATCTCCGAGAGATAGATTCAATTCTTTTATTGCCCAAAATGCGCAATGCTCAATTTCAACTGGAAGGTGGCAAGACTTTTCATAAACAAGCCTATACGGAGACATGCCAAGATCGGTCTTATATGCAGTTCGAAATGCCCAAAGGGCATCAGTAAGTTTTGAAGACCAATCCTTACGGTTTTTGGAAACTGTTTTCTCCAATATCTGTTTAATTTGCCGATTTGAAATCTCGTCGTGCCCACTCGTTTGGGGATGATATGGCGTTGATAGCTTGTGATTAATGGAATATTTCCGCATTAAGGACTCGAAAGTCCTATTACAGAAATGAGTTCCATTATCACTGATGAATACGCGGGGGTGCCCAAACCGAGAGAAAATATTTTCTTTGAGGAATCTAACGACAACATTGTTGTCATTAGTCCGGCTGGGCACAACCTCGACCTACTTAGAAACATAGTCAACAGCGAGTAGAATATACAAGTTCCCAAAAGAATTGGGAAACGGTCCCATAAAATCAATCCCCCAAACATAAAAAATTTTCACAACCAATATTGGTTGGATCGGCATTTCGTTTCTACTAGATATTCGGCCGAAGTGTTGGCACCGGAAGCATGTCTTGCAGTAATCATGTGCGTCTTTAAAAAGTTGTAGCCAGTAGAAGCCATACTGCAAGTGTAGGGTTCCTAGGCACGCTCAAGGGGTCTCACAAGGCATCAACCATACCAATTTCAAATTTTACGAGTGCCGAGAAACCCTAGACTAGATCGTTGACTAGAATTTTAGGCGAAACTAGAAACTAGTTAACAACTTAACTAAGTGAACGGAAAATACAACCTTTGTAGATCCGGTCCTCCACCTCCATAGCTCCGTGATGATGTCTCCTCGCTGTCCAAATCGAATCCATGACTCTAGCATCGGCTTCATCGGAGAAATGGGCGGGCTAGGTCGTCGACTTCGATGCCGAAGATGATCTACGTCGAGGCATCACAAGATCAAGCTCCAACTTCACCAAGCCATGAAACTTGTGAAGAAAACACCCTATACTACTTGGCAAGTGGTAGATGATGAAGAAATAGGAAGTGGGTTCACTTTAGAATTGGATTTCTCACTCTTTTTCACTAGTTGCCATTGATGGAGGCAAGCTTCTTCATCTTGAAGAAGAAGAAGAAGATGAAGATATTATGATAAGTTATTTGCAAATAGAAAATAAATGAATACTTATCATAATCCAACCATGGTCAAGTGTAGAGAATGAACTAGGGTTAAGTGGAATGGTTAGGGTTAAGCATGAAGACAAAATGGTCACTTGGTCAAAGCTTCATGAAGCTTCAAGAACAAACAAAGAAAGCCACCATTTTTCTTTTCTTTTGCCAAAAAGAAATAAATAAATAAAAGAATAAATAAATAATATGAAAACCCTAACCATTACACAACCATGGTTTAATCTTTACATAAACCCAAGTGAACATGTATCATCAAACATGATACAAACAAGTGCACAAAAGTATATCACATATACAACTTGTGAACTTCAAGTGAGAAAATCCATTTAAAGTGAACCAATGCTAGTTAATATAAAGTAATATATCATATACATAATTATACATTAAATCATTAAATCAACACTTGATTTAACGATCCGGTCATATCGCATATAACCGACTAATATCAATAGTAACAACTTATCGAATCAACACTTGATCCGATAACCCGGCTATATCGCATATAACCGATCAATGTTACAAATCGCGAGAATCAAATACAGTATCACATACTGGGATTATTCTCGGTCCCGCACATATCTCATATGCGCTCCTATTTCGTTTCGCTTGAGCCAGGAAACCTCTGTGTAGGACTCTAAAGACTCGTCAATACGCCGGCAGCAGGTGATGATCATATCAAACACCCACAAGCCGCAAGCGGTCTGCTAAACGTAACGGCCACCCGGGTATTGAGCGATCAGAAGAACGACGAGCAATCCTGCTCACACTCCTGTGAATCCAACCAGTAACACTTACCGTACAGTCCGGTCTGATCGTCTGATATGTCGCATATCTCGCCTAGGGGTGGTAAACGTCAGACCCCAATAGCTCTATAAGTCGTGTCGATATGAGGTCTATAACAGTTCGAGAAACTACGGGTAACACTTACCAGTAAATCTCAGCAACCCTGGCCAGGGATTTCCGGTTATAGCCAATCGAACACAGCGCAACATCAACTCCCTATACCGGGAGAGACGAATCCCCTCCTATCGCTCATTGCCTCCATGTGATTCGGGACTGTACCCAAAAGCCACCGTTTTGCACGCCCTCTTGGACGTGGTAAGGTGGAAATCAAAGCACAGTGGGAATCACACAAGACTCTATGACGATCTCGGGTCTACAGACTAACCTGTATCAGTGTCACCAGAGAACTGCCATCTGACGTGAGGTATAATACCATCTGGGAGTTCTCGGCGAGTCCGTCCAGTGTACCCAGTCTCCACTGAGCACCCGTATATCATCTCTGATGTCAAACACCAATGGATATGGGATCATCCATCGCCCATCTGTATGGGTCGAGAAGGTATACGCTAGTCTACTCAGGTGTATCGATGCCCCGTCTCGATACACCCACGACTAGGGACCTTGAAGGATGTACTTATGGACTACCATGTCCCCACTAGTATGATCCGCATCATAGTTCAGGTAGTCAAGTACTCATCCTAAGGGCTTTACTAACATGTAACAGAGAGACAAACAGTATACACGTTAAGGTAAAGTGTAACCAGATAGCATACTATCATGTCGAGCAAGAAAGTCCTCCCTATATATGTCCCAGCATCCACTACAATATACATCCTATGTACAGTAATGGCCTCTAGGGCATACATATAACTAACAATCTCCCACTTGCACTGGGGCCATCTGTAGCAGTGGTTGTAGTATCTCATACTCAACCATACCATAAAAGTCTCTCTCTGGGAATAGGCCTTCTTGAGTGGATCCGTCGTGTTATCCTCTGAGTCTGCTCTCCTAACCTTGATCACCCTGGAGATCAACTATCTCCATGATCAGGTGATACCGCCTTAGAATACGTCTGAGTCACTGATGGGACCGGGGTTCCAGGGCCAAAGCCACAACTCCATTGTCACACAATGGGAGGAACGAAGTTCATCTCATGAACCAATATACACCCAGACTTCCTCCTTGGTAGCATCTTAAGTAGCGATGTATCCAGCCTTTATCATCTAGTATGCCACGGTATCTAGCTTGGAACTCTTCCAACATACCTTCCCTTTACTGAGGGTAAAGACAATGCCTGTGACTGACATTCAGTCTTCTTTATCACCCTGGAACCCTTCCAGTGATTCTCCCCAGGATCAATTGATACCATCTCACTACAACTAGTGAGTATTCTAACACCCAAATAACATCTATCTCATAGATGAAGACTCAGGATTTAGGAGGTATCACTTTGATCCTATATGGAGAATCCATGTGATAAGCGGAGATCGACCGAGCGTAGCATAGAAAACTCCTTCCCTATCAAGAGTATGTCATCCACGTACTCTACGAGGATCACCACCATACTCCCTACTACCTTTTTGTATATACAAGGTTAATCTACCATTTTGATGATGTCAAACTGTTTGACTACTACATCAAAACAGACGTTCCAACTCCGCGATGCCTGCTTTATCATATAAAACATCTTGCACACGTTTCCGCTATTCCCACTGTCTACGAGGCCCTCTGGCTGTGTACTTATAGACGCACTCTTCTAAAACATCATTTAGAAAAGGAGTCATGGCACCCAACCACCAGATATCGTAGTCATGGTATGTAGCCGTGGCAAGTAGGATCTGGATGGACTTAAGCATAGGAACTGGAAAAAGGTTTCATCATTATCCACGCCTGGTCGATGACGAAAACCTTTAACAAGTCTAGCTTTGAAAGTCTCAACTTTTCCATGTACACCAAGTAATCTTCTCAAGATATACTTGCTCCTGATGGGGATTTAACCCTTCAGATATAGCAACCAAAGTCCATACTTTGTTGGTGTATAAGGATTCCATCTCAGATCGCTAAGCATCCAGCCATTCTTACAGAGTCCCACTCCTGATGGCCAGCTCGAAACTAGTTGGGTCATCATCTCATGATGCATTCCTCGCTCCCACTGTCATAGAGAAACCGAAGTATCTCTCAGGTGGGTGAGGAACCCTACTAGATCGGTGGAGAGGCTGAGGTTCGTTGGATTCTACTGAATCTTTTGGTTCTATCAAATCATCAGCTGCAGTTTGTATAGCTGGAACATTTCCAGTTCTACATAACAGATTTTGCCTCGAGCTTGTCCGGATTTTGCTTTTAGACATTGGCCGGACAACCCCAAATCTTAACTAACTTAAGATATGAGCTCTTTCCTTTCCATATCACATATGAAGTGGTAGGCAATTGATTTGATCGAAACCCGATTCAATAGGTATGCAGCTTCATAAGTGCATAACTCCCTAAAGGAAATAGGTAACTCAGTAGTACTCATCATAGAGCACACCTTATCATATAGGGTGTGATTGCTCCTCCCCGATATACCATCGTGCTATGGTGTATACGGAGGAGTAATGCTGAGAGAGAATCTCATTCTCCATTTAGAATAGTCCAGGAATTTCATGCACAAGTATTCTCCTCCTCGATCACATCAAAGGACATAATACTTATACCCGTATTTTGGTTCTCTACTTCAATCTTATATTCTGTGAATATCTCAAAACGTTCGGACTTGTGTTTCAACAGGAACATATGTCTGAATCTAAAGAGATCATCAGAGAATGTAATGAAGTACAAAGAACCGGTCTTGGCATGTATAGACAGGGGACCTTCATACATCAACATGTATCATCCCAAGAGTTCAGTAACTCTTTCTCTGCTTCCAATAAACAGAGCTGTGGTCATCTTATCTTTGTGACATGACTGGCGAGTTTCATAAGATGTAAATTCAAACTAATTTAAATATGCATCTTTATGTAACTCCAGCTAGTCGGGGCGCATTGATATGACCTAGTCTACAATACCTCAAGAAGGATTCGTTCATTTCTGAACTCTTCCTCTTGTGTGTGTTCTATATACTAAGAACCGTAGTTTGATTTAGAACATCAATGCTTTTAGATAACGTGTCTGAACCGATCAACTTTTGATATAGGAAATGTTCAAAACATTATCCACCAATACAAAATTTTATCATTCTTTACTAATAAAGAGACTGATATGATTTTGTATATCAGGTTTGGTATCTAATAACATTCGTTCAGAATCAATGTATTGGTAATACAGGGTGACAGTGACCGAAAGACTTGGCTGCATCTCTTGCCCCGTTTTCTGCCTCATGAAACTTATCACCCGTTCTCAGTTCTTTACCTATCTGTAGCCTTATGTAACAGTTTACATATATGGGATCCTGATCTGGTATCACATACCTAGGACGTAAAGAATATTGAGAAACAGTTCTGTGTAACGAACACACCCGAAGGAGATGCATCATATGCACTTACTTCGTTTGGGCGGCACGGGAATTCTGGTAATCCCCAATTTCCTGCTCTGTCTTATAACAATTATAAGTTGGAGCAGGACCAACGTTCCCCAGCTCAGTATAACAAGCGGGTTCGGTCAATATATCCGTTTTATTATCTTGATTAAGGCGTGATTTGGTCGCTACCTGGAGAGAGAGAGAAGAAAACACTCAGCGTATGCTCTTGCAAGAATAGATTGGTTATTATTTTATCTAATCAGGATGGCTCCCACTGTTTTTATCAAATCTTCCTTCAAACCCTAAAAGGAAAGACTAGCCGGGATTAATTACACACTACAAGTTCGCCAATCTTTCAGCCAGGCCAGTGTCGGTACTTTGAGGGAGGTGCCCCGTGCTTTCGCACGGACCTAACTAATGTAAACCTCGTTTTCCCAGAGGCGTAACCCCGTTGACACCTTTCTAGATACCTACTTGATCGGCTAATTGTAATGTGTAAAACTCTCCCAGGAGTAACAATTACTCGCAGCGGGTATCGGGATCCAACTATCTCATAGAAGGTATGCAATCTCATTGCAAATTTCAACACTTGAAATTCCCGATAATATTTTGCCCCTAACGTGCTATGACCTTGACGAAAGCCAACAAACCATAGCCCGCTAGTCAAGTTCAACCCGTCATTTCCTGATTAAATTAAACCCACCCGCACGACCCTTGACGAAAGCCAACAAAGTCGCACGACTACCCTAATCCAATCGCATCGTATGCTGCAGATAAGCAGCATATAGCTACCGCACACTGCACCTTGACGAAAGCCAACAAATGCAGCACGGATACTATATACAACTTATCTGAAATGACGGAGGGCTATGACAGGTTTTTCTGAAAACCTATTGCGTAATGAACTTGATATCGTTGTAGAATCGAATGTTTTTGAAATGGAGTGTTTTTTAGGCTTTTCTAGTTTTGCTAAAGGAGTCACTCCCGGTGAAGGGATCGTCGGTCCTTTCCTCGTCGAATGAGGTGCGGGATATATCATATATATCACTGTGCAAAGCAGAACTCTTAAAAGCAATCAAAAGGCAAACCGAGTGTGTAGCATCTGCCAGTTATTGCTAAAGGAGTCACTCCCGGTGAAGGGATCTCGGTCTTTTCCTTATCGAATAAGGTGCAGGATATATCATATATACCGCTGTGCAAAGCAAGAACTGTAGCTACCTGTTTTATTTTAGAAATTCGATTCCACAACATCTTAGGTTTCTTTTCTTTCATTAATCACATTAATGAAGTCCCATCATTTAAAATACCTAAACATCACAGATAAATACGACGTACACTTATGCCATCCGCATTCGTCTCGATGTCCCTTCATTCACCGTTAGGTTAGGTGACTAACGGCAGAGCGGGGCAGGGCTAGCGCGGGTGTAAAACATAAGTAACGTCTATATAATATATCATATATACTATATACTGTATCAATCACAGAACATCACATGATCACATCACAGATATCGCAGCAGAAGAATCATATGAAATATTGGATATACTAGGACGTCCGTGTTTTCAATACGAGCCAGTATAAAACACGGATTCCACGGTCGTGATGAATAGCCAAACCCACACCCCTAGACCCCTACGAGAGCGGCAAGCAACCCTACCAATTCTAGGGTTAGGAGACCCGGACTCGACTCCTCGAGTTGGTCTCCCACTGGACTCCAGAACCCGGTTACTTGTGCCCTCCTCCTTGGGTCTGTCCTAGTGCGGAAAAGTAAATAATATACAAAGGGTGACAGCTTTCGCAACCTGGAAGTGCCCCAATAAAAGAATATTACATACAAGTTTTTACATGAATGAAAATGAAAAACACTCATCTCACATAAAACCCCCCCGGCTATTCAAACACGATGATCCAATATAACATATCCAGCAACACATAACATCACATGTCATCAACGTAAGTAAATATGCGCATCCCAATTGTCGTTGACATATAGCAACGAAACCGACGATATCACATATTACACTTACGGTCACAGAAAAGAAAGTGTAAAACTACAACAGTTGGAATCCGCAACTTGCATAGACATCGCATGCCTAATCAAAAGAATTCCTTAGACATCGCATGCCTAACAATTATAAACCCCGCATTTTAGTCTCATTATCGAAAACACTTTTCAATATCAAGTCGGGCAATTCAACAAGATTCCCGAAAATCTGATCGAATGCTCGTCGCAAACTTTAGTAGGCAGCCGCACCCCCGATACCGTCGACGAAGTGCACCAAGGCGGAACACCGCTGCCGCGAGCACCCGAACGGATTCTTTCGGTGACGGGGTTCTCCTACAGTCACTTAGTCGGGGCTATGGGGTGTAGCTGTCTATTAAGTTTATCCGGCGAGTATCCGCGTACGCTACGTGATTGCGACGGACTTTTGATCGCATCAAAATTCCGTGGCAACCGATCAAGTGAGACTAAAGTGCTGTGTTTATAACATTCATTCAGTTATCACATAACTACTTGTGAATTCCAAATATTGTATCACATTCCGGATAAATAGAAAATGTTAAACTTTCCGATCGAACAATCGAACACCCAAGTTTTCCCGATACAGCTCAACACATGAAATAAGTCTAAAAAACATTCAGTTCGTGCCTCAGTACCAACGGTCCAGCCGTAGAAGGGTCAAGCCAACGCCTCACATGTGGCACGCCGTACTGCCCCAAACCCGAAGGTTCAAAGGGCAGTTCAAGACGGTCACATAATCGAGTTAAGGTTTGTTGTCTTCTAGAGGGTCCATCGCGTTACTTGCACTACTTAGAACGTTGTTAAACCATGGAAAGATCCAACACTTGGAAATTTCCCAATATGGGAAAAATTGGGTATTTATATCCGGTCGAACTTTTTAACATATTCAAAAATTATCCGGAAAAGACACATAGACAAGATTAGACAATCCGATCGAATCCACGAGTTCCCTAAACAACCCCAGAAAACTCAACTGTAGAGTAAATATTAAAATATCCCAGAAAACTTAGCATTAAAATAAAGAAATTACTATGCAAAGATGGTTGACTAAAGAGACATATTGACCGCGGAACCGCCGCAGAAGCCATGCTTCTGCCGCTGTTCCACCGCGTTTTGATCGAATCATGGGTCCCGTTTTATACAGTAATTCTTAGAATCTTCTACTGAGTTCACTGCATATTTTTAATTCTAAAAAATCCCCGTTTTTGAAAAAAGGCGAGAGAGCATTTTGGATTTAGGGTTTCGGTTCGATCGGACTTCAAACTCCGTCTAGACTTCGCCTAAGGCTCTAGCTAGGCTCTGATACCACTGTAGGGTTCCTAGGCACGCTCAAAGGGTCTCACAAGGCATCGACCATGCCAATTTCAAATTTTACGAGTGCCGAGAAACCCTAGACTAGATCGTTGACTAGAATTTTAGGCGAAACTAGAAACTAGTTAACAACTTAACTAAGTGAACGGAAAATACAACCTTTGTAGATCCGATCCTCCACCTCCATAGCTCCGTGATGATGTCTCCTCGCTTTCCAAATCGAATCCATGACTCTAGCATCGGCTTCATCGGAGAAATGGGCGGGCTAGGTCGTCGACTTCGATGCCGAAGATGATCTACGTCGAGGCATCACAAGATCAAGCTCCAACTTCACAAAGCCATGAAACTTGTGAAGAAAACACCCTATACTACTTGGCAAGTGGTAGAGGATGAAGAAATAGGAAGTGGGTTCACTTTAGAATTGGATTTCTCACTCTTTTTCACTAGTTGCCATTGATGGAGGCAAGCTTCTTCATCTTGAAGAAGAAGAAGAAGATGATGAAGATATTATGATAAATTATTTGCAAATAGAAAATAAATGAATACTTATCATAATCCAACCATGGTCAAGTGTAGAGAATGAACTAGGGTTAAGTGGAATGGTTAGGGTTAAGCATGAAGACAAAATGGTCACTTGGTCAAAACTTCATGAAGCTTCAAGAACAAACAAAGAAAGCCACCATTTTTCTTTTCTTTTGCCAAAAAGAAATAAATAAATAAAAGAATAAATAAATAATAAGAAAACCCTAACCATTACACAACCATGGTTTAATCTTTACACAAACCCAAGTGAGCATGTATCATCAAACATGATACAAACAAGTGCACAAAAGTATATCACATATACAACTTGTGAACTTCAAGTGAGAAAATCCATTTAATGTGAACCAATGCTAGTTAATGTAAAGTAATATATCATATATATAATTATACATTAAATCATTAAATCAACACTTGATTTAACGATCCGGTCATATCGCATATAACCGACTAATATCAATAGTAACAACTTATCGAATCAACACTTGATCCGATAACCCGGCTATATCGCATATAACCGATCAATGTTACAAATCGCGAGAATCAAATACAGTATCACATACTGGTATTATTCTCGGTCCCGCACATATCTCATATGCGCTCCTATTTCGTTTCGCTTGAGCCAGGAAACCTCTGTGTAGGACTCTAAAGACTCGTCAATACGCCGGCAGCAGGTGATGATCATATCAAACACCCACAAGCCGCAAGCGGTCTGCTAAACGTAACGGCAACCCGGGTATTGTGCGATCAGAAGATCGACGAGCAAGCCCGCTCACACTCCTGTGAATCCAACCAGTAACACTTACCGTACAGTCCGGTCTGATCGTCTGATATGTCGCATATCTCGCCCAGGGGTGGTAAACGTCAGACCCCAATAGCTCGATAAGTCGTGTCGATATGAGGTCTATAACAGTTCGAGAAACTACTAGTAACACTTACCAGTAAATCTCAGCAACCCTGGCCAGGGATTTCCGGTTATAGCCAATCGAACACAGCGCAACATCAACTCCCTATACCGGGAGAGACGAATCCCCTCCTATCGCTCATTGCCTCCATGTGATTCGGGACTGTACCCAAAAGCCACCGTTTTGCATGCCCTCTTGGACGTGGTAAGGTGGAAATCAAAGCACAGTGGGAATCACACAAGACTCTATGACGATCTCGGGTCTACAGACTAACCTGTATCAGTGTCACCAGAGAACTGCCATCTGACGTGAGGTATAATACCATCTGGGAGTTCTCGGCGAGTCCGTCCAGTGTACCCAGTCTCCACTGAGCACCCGTATATCATCTCTGATGTCAAACACCAATGGATATGGGATCATCCATCGCCCATCTGTATGGGTCGAGAAGGTATACGCTAGTCTACTCAGGTGTATCGATGCCCCGTCTCGATACACCCACGACTAGGGACCTTAAAGGATGTACTTATGGACTACCATGTCCCCACTAGTATGATCCGCATCATAGTTCAGGTAGTCAAGTACTCATCCTAAGGGCTTTACTAACATGTAACAGAGAGACAAACAGTATACACGTTAAGGTAAAGTGTAACCAGATAGCATACTATCATGTCGAGCAAGAAAGTCCTCCCTATATATGTCCCAGCATCCACTACAATATACATCCTATGTACAGTAATGGCCTCTAGGGCATACATATAACTAACAATCTCCCACTTGCACTAGGGCCATCTGTAGCAGTGGTTGTAGTATCTCATACTCAACCATCCCATAAAAGTCTCTCTCTGGGAATAGGCCTTCGTGAGTGGATCCGTCGTGTTATCCTCTGAGTCTGCTCTCCTAACCTTGATCACCCTGGAGATCAACTATCTCCATGATCAGGTGATACCGCCTTAGAATACGTCTGAGTCACTGATGGGACCGGGGTTCCTGGGCCAAAGCCACAACTCCATTGTCACACAATGGGAGGAATGAAGTTCATCTCATGAACCAATATACACCCAGACTTCCTCCTTGGTAGCATCTTAAGTAGCGATGTATCCAGCCTTTATCATCTAGTATGCCACGGTATCTAGCTTGGAACTCTTCCAACATACCTTCCCTTTACTGAGGGTAAAGACAATGCCTGTGACTGATATTCAGTCTTCTTTATCACCCTGGAACCCTTCCAGTGATTCTCCCCAGGATCAATTGATACCATCTCACTACAACTAGTGAGTATTCTAACACCCAAATAACATTTATCTCATAGATGAAGACTCAGGATTTAGGAGGTATCACTTTGATCCTATATGGAGAATCCATGTGATAAGCGGAGATCGACCGAGCGTAGCATAGAAAACTCCTTCCCTATCAAGAGTATGTCATCCACGTACTCTACGAGGATCACCACCATACTCCCTACTACCTTTTTGTATATACAAGGTTCATCTACCATTTTGATGATGTCAAACTGTTTGACTACTACATCAAAACAGACGTTCCAACTCCGCGATGCCTGCTTTATCATATAAAACATCTTGCACACGTTTCCGCTATTCCCACTGTCTACGAGGCCCTCTGGCTGTGTACTTATAGACGCACTCTTCTAAAACATCATTTAGAAAAGGTGTCATGGCACCCAACCACCAGATATCGTAGTCATGGTATGTAGCCGTGGCAAGTAGGATCTGGATGGACTTAAGCATAGGAACTGGAAAAAGGTTTCATCATTATCCACGCCTGGTCGATGACGAAAACCTTTAACAAGTCTAGCTTTGAAAGTCTCAACTTTTCCATGTACACCAAGTAATCTTCTCAAGATATACTTGCTCCTGATGGGGATTTAACCCTTCAGATATAGCAACCAAAGTCCATACTTTGTTGGTGTATAAGGATTCCATCTCAGATCGCTAAGCATCCAGCCATTCTTACAGAGTCCCACTCCTGATGGCCAGCTCGAAACTAGTTGGGTCATCATCTCATGATGCATTCCTCGCTCCCACTGTCATAGAGAAACCGAAGTATCTCTCAGGTGGGTGAGGAACCCTACTAGATCGGTGGAGAGGCTGAGGTTCGTTGGATTCTACTGAATCCTTTGGTTCTATCAAATCATCAGCTGCAGTTTGTATAGCTGGAACATTTCCAGTTCTACATAACAGATCTTGCCTCGAGCTTGTCCGGATTTTGCTTTTAGACATTGGCTGGACAACCCCAAATCTTAACTAACTTAAGATATGGGCTCTTCCCTTTCCATATCACATATGAAGTGGTAGGCAATTGATTTGATCGAAACCCTATTCAATAGGTATGCAGCTTCATAAGTGCATAACTCCCTAAAGGAAATAGGTAACTCAGTAGTACTCATCATAGAGCACACCTTATCATATAGGGTGTGATTGCTCCGCCCCGATATACCATCGTGCTATGGTGTATACGGAGGAGTAATGCTGAGAGAGAATCTCATTCTCCATTTAGAATAGTCCAGGAATTTCATGCACAAGTATTCTCCTCCTCGATCACATCAAAGGACATAATACTTATACCCGTATTTTGGTTCTCTACTTCTATCTTATATTCTGTGAATATCTCAAAACGTTCGGACTTGTGTTTCAACAGGAACATATGTCTGAATCTAAAGAGATCATCAGAGAATGTAATGAAGTACAAAGAACCGGTCTTGGCATGTATAGACAGGGGACCTTCATACATCAACATGTATCATCCCAAGAGTTCAGTAACTCTTTCTCTGCTTCCAATAAACAGAGCTGTGGTCATCTTATCTTTGTGACATGACTGGCGAGTTTCATAAGATGTAAATTCAAACTAATTTAAATATGCATCTTTATGTAACTCCAGCTATTCGGGTCGCATTGATATGACCTAGTCTACAATACCTCAAGAAGGATTCGTTCATTTCTGAACTCTTCCTCTTGTGTGTGTTCTATATACTAAGAACCGTAGTTTGATTTAGAACATCAATGCTTTTAGATAACGTGCCTGAACCGATCAACTTTTGATATAGGAAATGTTCAAAACATTATCCACCAATACAAAATTTTATCATTCTTTACTAATAAAGAGACTGATATGATTTTGTATATCAGGTTCGGTATCTAATAACATTCGTTCAGAATCAATGTATTGGTAATACAGGGTGACAGTGACCGACAGACTTGGCTGCAACTCTTGCCCCGTTTTCTGCCTCATGAAACTTATCACCCGTTCTCAGTTCTTTACCTATCTGTAGCCCTATGTAACAGTTTACATATATGGGATCCTGATCTGGTATCACATACCTAGGACGTAAAGAATATTGAGAAACAGTTCTGTGTAACGAACACACCCGAAGGAGATGCATCATATGCACTTACTTCGTTTGGGCGGCACGGGAATTCTGGTAATCCCCAATTTCCTGCTCTGTCTTATAACAATTATAAGTTGGAGCAGGACCAACGTTCCCCAGCTCAGTATAACAAGCGGGTTCGGTCAATATATCCGTTTTATTATCTTGATTAAGGCGTGATTTGGTCGCTACCTGGAGAGAGAGAGAAGAAAACACTCAGCGTATGCTCTTGCAAGAATAGATTGGTTATTATTTTATCTAATCTGGATGGCTCCCACTGTTTTTATCAAATCTTCCTTCAAACCCTAAAAGGAAAGACTAGCCGGGATTAATTACACACTACAAGTTCGCCAATCTTTCAGCCAGGCCAGTGTCGGTACTTTGAGGGAGGTGCCCCGTGCTTTCGCACGGACCTAACTAATGTAAACCTCGTTTTCCCAGAGGCGTAACCCCGTTGACACCTTTCTAGAAACCTACTTGATCGGCTAATTGTAATGTGTAAAACTCTCCCAGGAGTAACAATTACTCGCAGCGGGTATCGGGATCCAACTATCTCATAGAAGGTATGCAATCTCATTGCAAATTTCAACACTTGAAATTCCCGATAATATTTTGCCCCTAACGTGCTATGACCTTGACGAAAGCCAACAAACCATAGCCCGCTAGTCAAGTTCAACCCGTCATTTCCTGATTGAATTAAACCCACCCGCACGACCCTTGACGAAAGCCAACAAAGTCGCACGACTACCCTAATCCAATCGCATCGTATGCTGCAGATAAGCAGCATATAGCTACCGCACACTGCACCTTGACGAAAGCCAACAAATGCAGCACGAATACTATATACAACTTATCTGAAATGACGGAGGGCTACGACAGGTTTTTCTGAAAACCTATTGCGTAATGAACTTGATATCGTTGTAGAATCGAATGTTTTTGAAATAGAGTGTTTTTTAGGCTTTTCTAGTTTTGCTAAAGGAGTCACTCCCGGTGAAGGGATCGTCGGTCCTTTCCTCGTCGAATGAGGTGCGGGATATATCATATATATCACTGTGCAAAGCAGAACTCTTAAACGCAATCAAAAGGCAAACCGAGTGTGTAGCATCTGCCAGTTATTGCTAAAGGAGTCACTCCCGGTGAAGGGATCTCGGTCCTTTCCTTATCGAATAAGGTGCAGGATATATCATATATACCGCTGTGCAAAGCAAGAACTGTAGCTACCTGTTTTATTTTAGAAATTCGATTCCACAACATCTTAGGTTTCTTTTCTTTCATTAATCACATTAATGAAGTCCCATCATTTAAAATACCTAAACATCACAGATAAATACGACGTACACTTATGCCATCCGCATTCGTCTCGATGTCCCCTCATTCACCGTTAGGTTAGGTGACTAACGGCAGAGCGGGGCAGGGCTAGCGCGGGTGTAAAACATAAGTAACGTCTATAAAATATATCATATATACTATATACTGTATCTATCACAGAACATCACATGATCACATCACAGATATCGCAGCAGAAGAATCATATGAAATATTGGATATACTAGGACGTCCGTGTTTTCAATACGAGCCAGTATAAAACACGGATTCCATGGTCGTGACGAATAGCCAAACCCACACCCCTAGACCCCTACGAGAGCGGCAAGCAACCCTACCAATTCTAGGGTTAGGAGACCCGGACTCGACTCCTCGAGTTGGTCTCCCACTGGACTCCAGAACCCGGTTACTTGTGCCCTCCTCCTTGGGTCTGTCCTAGTGCGGAAAAGTAAATAATATACAAAGGGTGACAGCTTCCGCAACCTGGAAGTGCCCCAATAAAAGAATATTACATACAAGTTTTTACATGAATGAAAATGAAAAACACTCATCTCACATAAAAACCCCCCCGGCTATTCAAACACGATGATCCAATATAACATATCCAGCAACACATAACATCACATGTCATCAACGTAAGTAAATATGCGCATCCCAATTATCGTTGACATATAGCAACGAAACCGGCGATATCACATATTACACTTACGGTCACAGAAAAGAAAGTGTAAAACTACAACAGTTGGAATCCGCAACTTGCATAGACATCGCATGCCTAATCAAAAGAATTCCTTAGACATCGCATGCCTAACAATTATAAACCCCGCATTTTAGTCTCATTATCGAAAACACTTTTCAATATCAAGTCGGGCAATTCAACAAGATTCCCGAAAATCTGATCGAATGCTCGTCGCAAACTTTAGTAGGCAGCCGCACCCCCGATACCGTCGACGAAGTGCACCAAGGCGGAACACCGCTGTCGCGAGCACCCGAACGGATTCTTTCGGTGACGGGGTTCTCCTACAGTCACTTGGTCGGGGCTATGGGGTGTAGCTGTCTATTAAGTTTATCCGGCGAGTATCCGCGTACGCTACGTGATTGCGACGGACTTTTGATCGCATCAAAATTCCGTGGCAACCGATCAAGTGAGACTAAAGTGCTGTGTTTATAACATTCATTCAGTTATCACATAACTACTTGTGAATTCCAAATATTGTATCACATTCCGGATAAATAGAAAATGTTAAACTTTCCGATCGAACAATCGAACACCCAAGTTTTCCCGATACAGCTCAACACATGAAATAAGTCTAAAAAACATTCAGTTCGTGCCTCAGTACCAACTGTCCAGCCGTAGAAGGGTCAAGCCAACGCCTCACATATGGCACGCCGTACTGCCCCAAACCCGAAGGTTCAAAGGGCAGTTCAAGACGGTCACATAATCGAGTTAAGGTTTGTTGTCTTCTAGAGGGTCCATCGCGTTACTTGCACTACTTAGAACGTTGTTAAACCATGGAAAGATCCAACACTTGGAAATTTCCCAATAGGGGAAAAATTGGGTATTTATATCCGGTCGAACTTTTTAACATATTTAAAAATTATCCGGAAAAGACACATAGACAAGATTAGACAATCCGATCGAATCCACGAGTTCCCTAAACAACCGCAGAAAACTCAACTGTAGAGTAAATATTAAAATATCCCAGAAAACTCAGCATTAAAATAAAGAAATTACTATGCAAAGATGGTTGACTAAAGAGACATATTGAACGCGGAACCGCCGCAGAAGCCATGCTTCTGCCGCGGTTCCGCCGCGTTTTGATCGAATCATGGGTCCCGTTTTATACAGTAATTCTTAGAATCTTCTACTGAGTTCTCTGCATATTTTTAATTCTCAAAAATCCCCGTTTTTGAAAAAAGTCCAGAGAGCATTTTGGATTTAGGGTTTCGGTTCGATCGGACTTCAAACTCCGTCTAGACTTCGCCTAAGGCTCTAGCTAGGCTCTGATACCACTGTAGGGTTCCTAGGCACGCTCAAGGGGTCTCACAAGGCATCAACCATGCCAATTTCAAATTTTACGAGTGCCGAGAAACCCTACACTAGATCGTTGACTAGAATTTTAGGCGAAACTAGAAACTAGTTAACAACTTAACTAAATGAACGGAAAATACAACCTTTGTAGATCCGGTCCTCCACCTTCATAGCTCCGTGATGATGTCTCCTCGCTGTCCAAATCGAATCCATGACTCTAGCATCGGCTTCATCGGAGAAATGGATGGGCTAGGTCGTCGACTTCGATGCCGAAGATGATCTACGTCGAGGCATCACAAGATCAAGCTCCAACTTCACAAAGCCATGAAACTTGTGAAGAAAACACCCTATACTACTTAGCAAGTGGTAGAGGATGAAGAAATAGAAAGTGGGTTCACTTTAGAATTGGATTTCTCACTCTTTTTCGCTAGTTGCCATTGATGGAGGCAAGCTTCTTCATCTTGAAGAAGAAGAAGAAGAAGATGAAGATATTATGATAAATTATTTGCAAATAGAAAATAAATGAATACTTATCATAATCCAACCATGGTCAAGTGTAGAGAATGAACTAGGGTTAAGTGGAATGGTTAGGGTTAAACATGAAGACAAAATGGTCACTTGGTCAAAACTCCATGAAGCTTCAAGAACAAACAAAGAAAGCCACCATTTTTCTTTTCTTTTGCCAAAAAGAAATAAATAAATAAAAGAATAAATAAATAATATGAAAACCCTAACCATTACACAACCATGGTTTAATCTTTACACAAACCCAAGTGAGCATGTATCATCAAACATGATACAAACAAGTGCACAAAAGTATATCACATATACAACTTGTGAACTTCAAGTGAGAAAATCCATTTAAAGTGAACCAATTCTAGTTAATGTAAAGTAATATATCATATATATAATTATACATTAAATCATTAAATCAACACTTGATTTAACGATCCGGTCATATCGCATATAACCGACTAATATCAATAGTAACAACTTATCGAATCAACATTTGATCCGATAACCCGGCTATATCGCATATAACCGATCAATGTTACAAATCACGAGAATCAAATACAGTATCACATACTGGTATTATTCTCGGTCCCGCACATTTCTCATATGCGCTCCTATTTCGTTTCGCTTGAGCCAGGAAACCTCTGTGTAGGACTCTAAAGACTCGTCAATACGCCGGCAGCAGGTGATGATCATATCAAACACCCACAAGCCGCAAGCGGTCTGCTAAACGTAACGGCCACCCGGTATTGAGCGATCAGAAGATCGACGAGCAAGCCCGCTCACACTCCTGTGAATCCAACCAGTAACACTTACCGTACAGTCCGGTCTGATCGTCTGATATGTCGCATATCTCGCCTAGGGGTGGTAAACGTCAGACCCCAATAGCTCGATAAGTCGTGTCGATATGAGGTCTATAACAGTTCGAGAAACTACTGGTAACACTTACCAGTAAATCTCAGCAACCCTGGCCAGGGATTTCCGGTTATAGCCAATCGAACACATCGCAACATCAACTCCTATACCGGGAGAGACGAATCCCCTCTTATCGCTCATTGCCTCCATGTGATTTGGGACTGTACCCAAAATCCACCGTTTTGCACGCCCTCTTGGACGTGGTAAGGTGGAAATCAAAGCACAGTGGGAATCACACAAGACTCTATGACGATCTCGGGTCTACAGATTAACCTGTACCAGTGTCACCAGAGAACTGCCATCTGACGTGAGGTATAATACCATCTGGGAGTTCTCGGCGAGTTCGTCCAGTGTACCCAGTCTCCACTGAGCACCCGTATATCATCTCTGATATCAAACACCAATGGATATGGGATCATCCATCGCCCATCTGTATGGGTCGAGAAGGTATACACTAGTCTACTCTGGTGTATCGATGCCCCGTCTCGATACACCCACGACTAGGGACCTTGAAGGATGTACTTATGGACTACCATGTCCCCACTAGTATGATCCGCATCATAGTTCAGGTAGTCAAGTACACATCCTAAGGGCTTTACCAACATGTAACAGAGAGACAAACAGTATACACGTTAAGGTAAAGTGTAACCAGATAGCATACTATCATGTCGAGCAAGAAAGTCCTCCCTATATATGTCCCAGCATCCACTACAATATACATCCTATGTACAGTAATGGCCTCTAGGGCATACATATAACTAACTGCAAGATCTTTTCTGCTGTCTTTTTAGGGCCAAAATGCCCGCCACACGCTTGATCGTGGCAGAATGACAGCACGCTCTTAAATTCATTGTCGGGGACACACCGAAGAATAATTTGGTCGGGACAGTATTTGAATAGATACGGTTCATCCCAGTAAAAATGTTTTACCTGGGATAGGGATCAGAGTCTGTCCTGATTCGACCATTCATTTGGTATAAGTCCGTTGGCCAAATAATTCACAATATCTGCGAACCAAGGTTCGCATGATACAGTCAAGAGCTGCTCATCTGGAAAAACATATTTTATAGGAAATTGGAGCATCGGCGAAGAAGGGAGGCGTGAAAGATGGTCGGCGACTACGTTTTCGCATCCTCTTTTGTCTCTGATGACAAGATCAAACTCTTTTAGTAAGAGGATCCAACGTATCAGCCGACATTTAGCGTCCTTCTTCGCAAAAAGATGGTGAAGAGCTGAATGGTTAGTGTATACGATGACTGGAGAGCCGATTAAGTAGGGCTGGAACTTTTCTAATGCAAACACAACAGCTAAGAATTCCTTCTCGGTTATTGTGTAATTTAATTATGCCTCGTTCAAGGTTCGGCTAGCGTAATAAATTACATGCGGCATCTTCTCGATGTGCTGTCCAAGGACAGCACCAATAGGAAAATCAGATGCATCGCACATAATTTCAAATGGGTGCATCCAGTCAGGAGAAGAAAGAATGGGAGAAGAAGTAAGTGAGTTTTTCAATGACTCGATCGCCTTCATACAGCTCGAGTCGAAATCAAATGTGGTGTCCTTGGCTAACAAAAGAGTCAAGGGTCTAGCTATCTTGCTAAAATCCTTGATGAACCGTCTTTAGAAACCGGCATGGCCAAGGAAAGCTCGAATGTCTCGGACGCATTTGGGAGGAGGGAGATTGGAAATGACTTCAATCTTAGCTTTATCTTCCTCAATGCCATTTTGTGAGATGATATGTCCTAAGGCAATACCTTCTCGTACCATGAAGTAGCACTTCTCCCAATTTAAAGTAAGGTTCTTATCCTTACACCGGGTAAGGACCGCGTCTAGATGTAGCAAACACTCATCAAAGGAATCGCCGAAAATTGAGAAATCATCCATGAAGATCTCCAAGAATTTTTCCACCATGTCTGAAAAAATACCCATCATACGCCGTTGGAAGGTAGCGGGCGCATTGCATAACCCAAAGGGCATGCGACGGTAAGCAAACGTACCGAAAGGAAAAGTGAATGTGGTCTTGTCTTGGTCTTTTTCGGCAATAGGAATTTGATTATAGCCGGAGTAGCCATCCAAAAAGCAGTAAAATTCATGCCCAGCCAATCGTTCTAGCATTTGGTCAATAAAAGGTAATGGAAAGTGGTCTTTCCGTGTCGCGGCGTTGAGTTAATCGATGCATACTCGCCACCCAGTTTGGGTGCTAGTAGGTATTAACTCATCCGCCTCATTAGTTATGACCGTTATGTCCGATTTCTTTGGGACAACATGAATAGGGCTAACCCACTGGCTATCAGAGATAGGGTAAATGATACCACTATCAAGACATTTTACGATCTCCTTTTTAACAGCCTCCTTCATGACTGGGTTGAATCGTCTCTGTGGATCCCTTACTGGCTTGGCATCATCTATCATATGAATATGATGTTCAACAATTAGGGGACTAATCCCCTTGATGTCTGCCATAGCCCAGCAAAAAGCTTGCCGATTACTTTGTAAGACCGTTAAAAGTGCTTTCTCTTGCTCTGGGGCTAGAGAAGCCGAGATGATAACAGGAAGGGTCTCATTCTCGCCTAAGTAAGCATATTTAAGGTGGGACGACAATAGCTTGAGTTCGAGTGTTGGAGGTGAAACAATTGAAGGTAAAATCGGTGACTTTGTCTCAAACTCAAAGGATTCCAACAGAGGTTCAAAACGAGTGTAAGCAACCGAGTTGGATGGTTCAGCTATCTCATTCGAAAATTCAAAGGATTCAAACTCGGGTAGTGATTGTTCAAGATCGTTCGAGAAAGTGAAACACTCGTAGTCATTATCGGGTGTGAAAGCAGTATCGGATTCAAGGAGGAACGCACTAGTGGCGTCAAAATTGTTGTGATCGAAAAGAAATTTCTCGTGCTCACAGTCCTCCGGGGTGATCTCTTGGATCGAGCAAACATCAAGTATATTAGCATTAGGTTCGGAGGGCTGATTCCCCATCTTAAAAATATTGAGTTCAATTGTCATGTTTCCAAAATATAGGTTCATCGAACCATTTCGACAATTGATCACCGCATTTGAAGTTGCAAGGAATGGACGACCGAGTATCACTGGAATTTGACTCCAGGGGTTAGCTACTGACTGTGTATCAAGAACAATAAAATCAACGGCGAATATGAAGTCCCCTAGTTTAATCAACACATCCTCTAACTCGCCCCTAGGATGGGTGATGGATCGATCGGCCATTTGGAGAGTACAATGTGTGGGTTTCAACTCTCCAACGCCTAGTTGCTCATATACCGAATAGGGAAGCAGGTTAACACTAGCACCAAGATCCAATAGTGCGCGGTTGATGTTCTTATCCCTAATAGTTATTGAAATTGTAGGACAGCCAGGGTCCTTTCTTTTTTGAGGTAAAGCTTGGGTAAGAGCATCACTTACTGCACTAGCCAAGAAAACTTTCTTAGGTACCTGTGATTTCCTCTCCTTGGTGCATAAGTCCTTCAAGATTTTAGCGTAAGAAGGGACTTGTTGGATTGCATCCAAGAGGGAAATATTAATGTTAACTTGTTTAAATAACTCCACAATCTTCTCCATTTGTGGATTTTGTTTATTGGATCTCAAGCTGTTTGGAAATGGAATATTTTGAAAATTGGTTGAGTCCAATGCTTGTGGAAGAGATTGCGGAGTTGGAACGGATTCCAATGCTGGTGTTTTCGTGGAGTGTGATGTGGGTCCTTTCGGAGTAGTAGAAGAAGTAGAGCCTTGTGAAGAATGGAGAACAGGCTCTGAAGACGAAGAAGATGAAGATGAAGAAAAGAAGAAGAAAAAGAAAAAGAAGCGACGGCCGGGGTGTCATCATTAGTGCCAACATTGTTGTGCAATATCCTTCCAGATCTCAATGTAGTCACGGCACTCACATTATGGTTTTTTTGTTCAAGAGCAACATGTGTATTTTGTGAGTGACCAGGGTTTGGCAGTGGTTGAGATGGAAGCTTCCCCTTCTCTCACTCGCTTAAAGCAGCATTCATTTGTGCAATATGGGCTTCAATGGTTTTGATGCTTTGCCCATGTGATGCAGTGTGTTGCACCAAAGACTGAATGGAAGAATGGATGTTGGCTGAGGATTGAGTTGATTGTTTTAAAAACGCCTCCGGACTTCGTTCTAGCGAGGAAACCTTATCGTTATTTGGTGGAACAAAATTGTTTTGAGGAAAAGAGTTGTTAGGTGCAAAATTGTTCGTTTGATTTTGGTAAGGATGGGGTTGGAAAGGTTGCTGATATTGAGTTTGTTGAGGAGCTTATTGTTGTGGAGGAGGCCTTTGGAAATTATTGTTGCCTTGGAATTGTTGTTGATTTTGATTCCAGGCAAAATTGGGGTGGTTCCTCCAACCAGGATTGTAAGTTGAAGAGTATGGATCATTTCTTTGTCTTTGCTGAAAGGCAGCATTGACTTGATCCTGTCCTTGAGCAGGTGGGTTGTAAGGACACTCTTCAGTCAAATGGGATGGATCCGAACAACAAACGCATATAGCGCGATGGGGTAAAGTTGGGGAAGGAGAAGGCGATGAGAATTTGCTCTCAATTGCTTCTAGTTTTCGTGTAATTGCTGCCATTTCGGCCTTCATTGCAATTGACATATCGAGTTGATGAACGCCTGCCCTAGACGGACCAGATGAAGTAGATGAAGTGGACGAAGCGGTCTGTTTAGTGCTTTCCCACTGAAGATTTTGTTCAGCAAGATCGTCGAGAAATTGCCAAGCTTCCTCGTCCGATTTGGTTAAGAAGTGACCTTGACAAATGGTTTCCAGCAACTGCTTAGTTACTGGGTTCAGTCCTTTGTATAAAGTTTGGCAAAGTTGCCATCTCTCAATACCGTGATGAGGGCACTGAACAAGAAGGACTTTAAATCGTTCAAAACACTTCCAAAAAGGTTCGGAAGGAAGCTGGGAAAATTGGTTAATTTCATTACGAATTCTCGCGGTCTTGTGATGTGGGTAAAATGTTTTAAGAAACGCCTTAACAAACTCTTCCCAACTGTTTATAGAATGTGATGTGGTGCTATACAGCAACTTTTCAGCTAGGTCACACAATGTGAAAGAAATGACTCGTAGCCTTATAGCATCATCGGACGGTTGAGTGGACTTCATCATTGCACAAACATTCAGGAATTTGTTAATAAAGATATAGGCATCTTTGGATTCCAGCCCATGAAATTTTGGCAACATATTGATGAAGTGGGGCTTAATTTCGAAATTATCCTCATTAGCCGGCGGGAGTGAAAGACAAGTAGGAATTGCGGAGTGGGTAGGATAGAAACGATCCTGGAGCGCAATTCGCTGGGGCGCTTCAACAGGAGGTTGTTGCGGGTTATTCACACCCAGTTGAGGTGGAATCAGTCCCGATATAGGTAAAGGGTTGTTAGGATTGAATCCTGATATCTCTTTAGAAGATGATGAATGTGAAGATGAAGGTAAAGATGAAAAAGGAGTGGATGGAGTTTCGACTTCGGAGTCGAACGCGTCGTCAGTAGCGACTAACGAGACACAGACTAAGCGGGCGCTAGTGTCCCTAGTCCAACCGGACATATACTAAACGAGTTGTAGTGTAGTCAAACGTAGAATGTGAGGGTAAAAAAACATAAATGGGAAAATGTGGGTGAAGGTTAGGTGCAATGGAATTCTAGCGACAAATGGCAAGTTTTTGTAAAAATTTTGTTTTGTGTTTTTTTATAAAGAGTTTTGCAAAAAAAATTGCACGGACTACGACACACTTTCAAACAGTCACAATTTAAGCATGCACAATCAAGCCTAAAGCTAGAATCTCCTAAGTCAACTAGACTGCTCCTAACTGGTCCAAAGCGACAAGTTGTGAGATATCTCTCAAATCGCCTCTTCACCGCCAATTGTGGCCAGGTAAGCACAAATAAAGAAAGGAGGGTTCCGCTCACGAATCACCGTGAGACGGGCCTCTTAAAGTTACTTTTCTCACTTGTCTAGCCTATGCACCACAAACTCAGGTTTAAATAAATGACTGAATGCCCACAACCTTTCTCTGTCCTAATGAAGGCGACAATCCTTAATTGGCTGAGTCTAGATATTTTTTTAATTAACTCAAGGGTGATGCATATGCTTTTTGTGATTTCTGGGGTCTTAGGAAGGGTAATGAAATCCCTACCCAATCTGGATTGGTGTTATAGCCCCTTAGATTCCGTTTTAAATATGCAAAGAAGTAACACACAAAATCTAAAACACTTGCCAAAAATTTTCTTTTTATTTGCGGCGCAAAGAATTCTGCATAAAATGATTTATTGGAGAGGGAGAAGAAGTTTTGCGCAAAGAACCCTGCAGGAAATTTTTTCAGTGGAGTGCAGAGGGTAGGAGAGAAAACAAAAATACGCACAGAGAAATTTGAATTGCTGACGTCGGTAGTTGACCGCGGAACCACGGTCAAACTCCTGCTTATGCCGCGTTTCCGCGGCGCTTTGGTAGGTTTGGATCTCCAAAATTTTCCTGTGTGCTGTTATGGTTCTCCTCTGTCTATTCAGATCCTCTTTTTCTTGATTTGTTCACTGGGCTTGATTCAGATCTGAATCATTCCGTCTTCTATTCCTGCACAATTCACACAAAACCAATCAAAAATAACAAGATGATATTTTTTTATGTATTTTTTTTATTTTTCAATTTTTTATTTAATTAACCCGAAATTACAAAAAGAAATAAACTACCGTTTCACCGGCAACGACGTCATTTGATTGAGAGCTTCTTAATGCGTGCGTTTTAAAAATTAAGAATACCGCAATCAAGACGGTATCGCTTGGTAGCTAGCCGGTTGAGTACGGGTCGATCCACAGGGAAAATGTGTTCTTTTCTTTAAGTTCTAACGAGTTAAGTCCTATCTTTGGTAGGTTTTGATTTAGATCTAAGAATGAGAATAAATTCATTTAAAGGCTTGCTAGGGTTAGGATTAGGTTAGTTTGAAAAAGGGATTCTTCTCGCTTCTAACAATGCCCTAGTTAAGAATATAGGTGTTAGGGTAATAGTCAACAACGGGGATTAGTACGACTAGGAAGAAACGTAGTTTCTTCCTTTTGGTCCTTTTCCGTCCGTTCTTAACTCTTAGCCCTAACCTCCAGTTATTTCAACCACAACCGGTCTAACTAGGGAATCACCACTATCATGTAGGATAGGGTGCCGTAGTGAGCGGTGTGTGATTGAATTAAAAAGAGTCCTATTTTAAAAATTATATGGGCAAAGAAAGGAGTGAGAGAGATTTCCTTCTCTCAAACCTTCCCTATCCTAACCCTAACATGTGAGGAATTACTCACTCATTAGGAAAGTGACAAGAAAATTCATTTTTTATATTTTATTTTAAAAGACTATCTAAGTTGCAGATAATAAAAGAACAGATAAAGAAAATTGCAGGAATTAAATTTGGATAAAAAAAGAATGCAAGAGAAAAATAAAAATACCTTTATTGATGACCTCTCAACGATTATAAGGGAAGTTAAAATTTAGATCTAGAATTAAAAAGAGGCATGCCTTCATTTGTCTTTTGATGTTCCTATTTATAGATAGGAAAAACCCTAGGTTACAATCTGATCCACATTTGAATTTACAAGACTACCTTAAGAAAGCCGGGTTAAAGCACCGACACCCACCGACACATGCACCGACACGTGCATCATACGGCTGCGGAACCGCGGCAGAAAGGCCTGTTTGGCCGCGGTTCCGTGGCCAATTGGTGGGATCATGGGTTCCACTTCTCAGGGTTGCTTCATGTTGATTTTTCCTTCTGTTTTCTTCACTTGGTTCCTCAGAACCTCTTCTGCTTTCTTCCAGATTTCCAACAGTGCAGAAAGATGTGGACTTTTGCCGTGAACTTCGCGTTGAAGTCTTGAATCTTGTGCTGCCCTTGTGCTTTATGCATTTGAACTGTCTACTAATTTTCATTTGTTCCTTAAACTGGTAGGCGACGTCATACGGATTCATCTATTGTTGGTCGTAGTCTCGCATTTCTAGCATCTTTTCATGAATTTCAATGTAACGATCTGAGAACCTGTAATCTGCAACTATTTAGCAGACATGAATCAAAAGCACCTATTTATCTGTAATGTGATTAAGAATGGGTGATATAATAATGCAAAATTCTGATATGAACAAAGTCCGACGAGCAAACTCGTTCAAACTCCTACTGAGCCTATCCGTGACAATATCCGTACAGTCCAGTCTCTTCGTTAAAGAGTATCGCATACCAGGTCTAGGGGATAGTGAATGTCAGACCCTAATAACCTGATATGTCATGCCGATGTGGCTCAGGACCAATCCGGGAAACTACTGATCAACTTATCAGTAAGTCCCAACTGCCTTGGCCAAGGTCTTATGGTCCTGACCAATCGGATCATAGTGCGATATCGACTCCCTATACTGGGAGAGACGAATCCCCGACAATCGCTCACTGCCTCCATGTGGCTCGGGACTGAACCCAACCAAAACCTGTTTGCACGACTCAGTAGAGCCGTGGTAAGGTAGTGATCAAAGCTCAGTGGGAAGTCACACGAGACAAATGCTAATCTCGGGTCCAAGGACTAACCCGTACACATGTCACATGAGAACTTCCATCTGACGATAGGTATAGTACCATATGGAAGTTCTCGGCGAGTCTGTCCAGTATACTCACACCCAGTAAGCATCTGTATACGATCTTAGGTGCATCAGACCAATGGCTGCGGGACCAACCATCCCCGGACGGAGCTAGAAACGTATACACCAGTCTACTCTGGAGTATCAATGCCCAGTCTCGATACTCACACGACTAGGGACCATTTAAGGATGTGCTTATGGACTACCCTGCTCCCACAAGTATGATCGCCATCACAACGCAGGTAGTCAAGCAAGATCCTAGGGGCTTTATCAACATGTAACCGCAATATGTAATAACGAGTATGACATATGCCATGTTAAGATAAAGGCAAACCGCAATAATATACTACCGTATCGAGTCTTCATCAATATGTGCAAGCTAGATATAACAACAATAGAAATAAATACACATATCCTGAGAAAGACAAGTCAAATAATATACTATAAAACTGAGCAAGATTGTTCTGTACATACATATCCCTAGTATCCATATGTATACATATACAATACTGGCCTCTAGGGCATATACATCCAACATCAACATGATGCCACAGCAGAAAACCCAAACCCTAACTCCTCCAAAGTGTGGCGGTTGCGCGGCCAATAGGAAACAATAGCGGCGGATCCACGGCCAATTAATGGCGGTAGGATCTGTGATTTTGGAAAGTGGATCTTGATGGAATATCTAAACCTATGAGATCTAGGGTTTCTGATTTGAGAGCTATATAAAGGACCGAGGACTAAACTTAGAGAACTATCACCTTTTACACGAAGTAAATCACCGTTAAAGAATAAGAGATCCACGACTGGTCCGCAATTCGACGTGATAGAGCGACGTGAATATCGACGGAGCAAATACTTCCTATGAGGTAGAAATCGAGAGCAACTTCTTCCTCTTGTAATCTAAATTCGAAGGATTTGTATTTGTAACGTTGATTAATAAAGGTGGATCATTAGTTTAATTATTTCGCATTTATATTCTGCATTTAAATTATGATCTTTGTCTCTATCTTCTCTTCTATCTCAACCATGCGTGAGTAATTACTAGCTTGCTAGGGTTCGTAGGATTATGGTAGATCAATAGATGAAAAATATTATAACTTCTTTTACATCTTATAAAGATTATAAACTTTAGCAAAGTAATTGTTAACATCCTTATCAGGCGCTCTACCAATTTATTGATAGTCTCGACTACGATTTGAGATTACATTAACAATTATTTTGGTAAAGGCTAGACATGAATAGAGATCAATGCAAGGATAAGGGTTAAGAGTGGGGATACCCTAGTTTCTTCCAAAAGAACCCTAATCCACATTCATCACTATTGATCTAGTTTTAAATCTATTAAAAGATAAAAAGAGTCATCTTTAATTAATCATCCATTACTACTAAATTCTATGAACCCTATAAGCTCTCTTCTTATATATTCTGCATCCGTTTTCAACATAGATCTAGAATCACTCTCCCTATTTCTAATCAACTCGTCTAAACTAAGATTAAAAGTTCCACGCATTCCTGAGGATGACCCGTACTCATTTCGGCTAGTTACACGCGACACCGTTATTAATTTCGGTTAACTACAAACACTTTTTTCACATCAATCACTCATTCACTATCATTTTTGTGTATATTGGTACTATTAATCCGTGTCTATTCAATAAGTATAGATTACAGGTATTCGTGTCAAAACACTGGAAACACACTCAAATGCACGGATACGACATTTGTGAGCTGATACTGCAATCGGAACAGAATACCGATCATTATTCAAAAATATTTTGCAAAATAATTCATGTGTACACATTTTTATCAAAAATGATGTGACAATACAAGTGTGAACACAAACCTTTTTAGATGGATGAACCATGGTAGAACAAGCTAGCATAAGTGGGCACACAAGAATCTTGATTTGTTCAAGTAGATGAGCAAATGGGGCTATGTGTGATAAGTGGTGTGATGTGATTTAAAGTTACATTTTCCCTCCAAATCTGCAGATTGCAACTCAAGCTTTTATAGAATAATCAAATAATTCTAGAGAGATCATAGAGATGACAGAAGATCACCACAAGAAGACGGGCCCCACTACTCAACAATAAATCGCCGGAAATGACTAATTTCCAGCTACCACCTGTCCCACCTCCACTTTTTGGCTCCAACTTTCTTCTGGTCATTCCATGTTGTCACATCATCTCATTTTTATTGTTTTTTTTGTTGATTTTGTGTCTATAAATACCAGAACAGAGAGCAAGCTCAAGGCCATACTTTTACGCACTTCATTCCATTTTCATTTTGTAATTTTGTTAAAACTTTGTACATATTAGTTAGTTTACCTTGAGTTTCTTGCCTTCTCCTGATCTTGCAACCTCTTCATTGAGCTTGCAAGTTTAGATTTTGGTTATTGAACTCATGATTTGTATCTTGAATTTGAACTTAATAAAGCTTTTATATTTACACTTGGGTTCTTAGTATCTCTTTACTTTCTTCCAATTTAGTTTCTTGCTTTACTTACTTGCAATGTGTTTTCTTTGATCTCTTCTCTTTTGTATCTTCTTTTGATGTTTGTTATGGTTTGTGAATAGTGTATCTTGTTAGGAAAAGGGAATGGTGGTATAATTTAAGAATTCGTTTTACTCATTTCCTTTGCCTAAGAATTGCTAATCGAACTCTGCCCAAACCTCATGCAAGCACTCCATTATGCACCGTACCCTACCACGGTGGTGGTGATCCCTAACCTAGACCGGTTGTGTTTGGTTTGGCCGGACACAAAAGATAAGAGACAAGAACGGAAGGACAAGGGTCAATAAGACGGATTTCTCAAAATACCGTGCTTATGCACCCTAATCCACGTTGTTGCCGATTACCATAGCTTCGATAAGTTAAGTAAGGCACAAAGGAACGGGTACGGATTTTTCCTAATTTAAACTAATCTATCTCTATCCCTAACAAACGTTTCGTTGCATATATAAGAACATAAGTTAGAATTGAACCGTTCGGACCTTTTACTTAACTCGTGAGAACAAGAACCTAAAACGCACCATCTCTCTGCGGACGACCCGTACTCATCATGGCTAGCTACACGCGGCGCAGTCTTGATTGCGGTTACTTTAAAACTTAAGATACGACACGATAAATCTCTTCCGATCAAATGAAGTCGTTGCCAGGGAGACGGTAACATTTTTATTCTTTTATTTCGGGTTAATCACTGCATATTCTTTTGTAAAACACTAACTTCTATTCTGAAAAAAAAAACTAAAAGTCGAAAAAAAATTCAAAAACCAAAACAGAAATTAACATTTCTAACTTTTTTCTCTCTGTTATTTGGACCTGCTAACATTCTGAGACTAATTGGAAAAGTTAAACAATAACTTTGAGACACTATTAGAACATAGATAATACTGTAGAAACTTGGAGCCTCATCTCCTAAATAAAACCGTCGGTTTCCTCAAATTTCCCGCCATCGGCGGTCAAGTCTTTCATGAAATGCTCCAATATTTTGCCGTAGGCTCCATTGTTCTATTATTATCCAATTTTTATTGTTTGTTTTTCATAATTTTGTGTGTGTAGGGGTTTGGGCACTTATATCGCCTTTTCGCACTAAATATCCGTTTTTCTGACATTTTTAGATTTTAAGGGATTGTGAACTGCAATCGTGCGGACCAAAGTGTACGTTCCAAGCCAAGGTGATAGGGAAATACAGTGCCAAAGATCCGGGTAGTTTGACCCGCACAAGTGAACTTTCCACGCTTTAGATTTAATTCAACGGGGTTTTCTTAACCCAAAACATATCGGTATGTATTTCTTAACTCCTTTTTTCTCAAATCCGACGCATCCAATATACTATCTTTGCAGGATTCTTTGCAAGTTCACTGCCAAACGCTAAAAGAACTAACCCGTATTTGTTGCAGCACCGCACTTAAGTTTAAAAAACGATTTTTTGATGTTTTGAACAACTTTTTCATTGATTTGCTCATTGCATCCATTTAATACGGACTTAAGGGCAAGCGAACCCCACAACATACGGTAAAACATTTCATCACATTTTCCATGGCCCATAAATGACGAAATTGAGCATAATGTTTACCCGCACAAAAGTTTAAAAGAAATTAGACTTTAAGCCTTTAAAGACTTCACGCTCATTAGAAGAACTGTGTTTAGAACGCCGCTTAACGGTATACCGTTCACAGGGTGTCTAGGCAAACTGTTTACGGCGCAACCGCCAAAAGAGAAAGGGTTATTCTAATTAAGGAACTTCGCGAAAGCGTTGGAAAACCTCCCCTTATCTCTGCACTTACCTGATCTCGTGATCAGTATATCTTGAGTCCGTTTCTCGACACAGTTTTACTTCGAAAATCAAGTTCTTGAGCAGGTCTAGTTGATCTAGGTGAACCCTAAATTGATTAGGTGTGTGTTATTTGTGTGGTGATTGTTTTTTTGCTTTACCTTTTGTGTGTATATTTCATTCTTTTGTTGATAACTAAGATAAAAAAAACATTAAAAAACACCTCACCGCCTTTTTCATCCCTTATTCTTCTTTTCATATCATGGGTACCCTACATCGACCAACTCTTGCCGAATTTTGGTACCCTAAACCAGATATTACTTCATATGGCTCTTGTTTTGGTATAACGTCAAACGATCCATCCATACTAAAAATTTCTTTGAAAGATCAGATAGACGTTTCTAAGAACACCACTTGGACACCACAATCCATGTCATATCAACCTTTTCAAACTTTCACCCTTTCTCATGTTGATACCCTACCCGAGGGTAACGTGGCGACTCTTAAATCGATGTCCATTGCTGAACGTATTGCACGATCCCGTAGCCGATCTTTAATACCTTTCACCACTCCAGATTCTCTAGGAAAACAATTCCAACCTTCTTTCTATCAAGATGTTGATCCTAATCCTACCCATTCTACGCAAGCATTCAATTTCTATCAATCCTACCCGACTTTCACACCTTCAGTAGACATCACTTCTAAACATCAATTTAGGAGTTTCGCGTATCCGAATGAATTTGAATCTTTTACTAAAACCCCTTCACAACTCATGTCTAGTCTGGAACAATCATTAGAAGAATTTCGGGTAGCTTCGTTCTGAAAAATAGAGTGATTGAATGCATCCATGGCCATCCTCATACAACCTAACAAATTAGCAGCTAGTTTCCAACTAGCTCAAGATTTTACAATTTATGATGTGGCAATTGAATATATTGATGAGTTGAGTAGTGAAAGTGCGCAATCAACCCTTCCAAATCAAGCCTACCCATTCCAAATTGAATTCCACAACTCTAGTTTCGAAAGTCTATCAAGTACACCAAATGATTCACCAATTGAAGATCGAATGTTTGATGGGCTGTGCGACTACATAGTGTTTGATTTAACCGATTGTGAATGGTCCCTTTCAAGTGAAACCGATACCACTCCCTTTGATCTCTGCATCCCCACTATAGATATCCAACCGATTGAAAACCATGCTTTTGTTGAGGTGTTTGAGAACTTTATGTTTGACTTGATTGAAGATATCGATATTGGGGATAATTTTAATGATGAATCCACAGTTTTGGATGAGTTCCTCTCACCAATTCAACACTTTTCTTCAGATCCGTGTGGACATCATCCCGAACTTTTAACTGTTTCTCCTGAACCCCATTTACATTTTAAGATTATTAATGATGATTTGATCAATTGCATGGATGAGCTTAATTTTGAGGAGAATTTAGAAATTTTTTTTGAGGATAAACACGTTTTGTTGGATGAGTTAGATTTTCTGATTCATCATGTCCCCTCCATTGACTGTGAACATCCTCCTGTGCTTCTGACCGATATCATTCCTCGATTACTTCCCTCCATCATTACCCTACGACAAGACCACATGATACCTTCATTTCCTTCATCTGGTTTACCACATTCGGTCGGCCCATGTTTTCTTACGAATCTTGAAAGGTTTGATCTCATTTCTCATAGTATTGATAAATTAGTGTAGTTACACAATTCCAATTTCAAATCACTACAGACTGTACTAAATGAAGAGGATGAGATCTCAGAAATGCCCCCAGCCCCTAAAGAGCTGGAAGATGGAATTCATACTACTGCTGATGAATTGAGAAAAATAGATCTGGGAATGGAAGATGATCCGAGACTAACATTTGTCAGTAAGCTGTTGTCTGATGAAAAATTAACCGACTTAAAAGACATGCTCATGGAATATAGATATTTCTTTGCCTGGAATTACTCCGAGGTGCCGGGTCTTGATCCAAATATAGCGTTTCAAAAGCTGGCCATAATCCCCATGATAAAGCCAGTTAAACAAGCACTAAGAAGTATGCGGCTCGAAATCAAGATGAGCATTAATGCTGAAGTCGAGAAACTCATAGACTCCGGCTTCATCTATGAAGTCTAGTATCCCGAATGGATTGCCAATATCGTCCCAGTGATGAAGAAAAAATAGGACTGTTCACATTTGCGTGGACTTTCAAGATCTCAATAAGACGTGCTCGAAAGATGAATTCCTATACAAGTTACCGAGTTGATGATCGAAAATAAGTCTACTCACGAAATATTCTCATTCATGGACAGATCTTCAGGGTACAATCAGATAAAGATGGATCCTGAAGATCGGAAGCATACGGCTTTCCGCACACCATTCGAAGTCTACTGTTATAAAGTGATGCCTTTCGGCCAGAAGTGTAAGTCCATGTCGCGCACCCCACGTGTCCGCTGGGAGGCAGAATTTACAAAAAATGATTTTTCAAAGCTCGCAACACGGACTTAAACTCCAGGATCGATGCTAAACCCAAGCTAACAAAATATTGTGTGAAGTTTAACTACTCGGATGAAAGTTATACCTCACGAAACCAAGTCCTTGGGGTCTTTTAGTCGTTTTCATCCTCGCCATCGTAGGCTCTGAAGATCGTTACGGATCGTGGCTTCCTCGTCGGCTTCCTCGAGTCAAAGACAATACACCCGAGAGTCTATAGTCCGAGCTCCAACCTCAACTCCGAGGTAACTAGTGCAAGTAGCTTGCTAGACTAGATGGCCTAGGTGATGTAGAGAGTGAAAATGGAATACTTTGTCTCTTGGAACCCTAAGTTTCTCAACTCATGAGACAATTAGGGTTTTATGAGAAAAGAAGAAGACTTGAGAAAATGAGAATGAACCTGTGAGCATAGAATGAATACTTGGCTGCCCTTAGATAAAAGATGAAGCAAATATGATATTTTGGAGATAAATATCTCCCCCCAAAATATCTCACAAGCTTCACAAATATATACTTTGTCAAGTGAGTGATTCATCTAGTAGCCATGCTAGATTCAATGCTCAATTCCACCTCATTTCTCCACCCATATTATTTAATCCATAAAAGAATCAAAACCCTAATAGGTGTCCCCTTCTAGAAGCTTTCCCAAACTAATTACGAGAATGCCCCGCATCCGTATATACATACTCGCATCTGCATTCCGAAGAATACAAATTCAAAGAGACGAAACAAATCCATCAGTACAATACTAGAATCCGGCTTAAACCAAAGCCCACTAGTATCATCCGCCCGAACATCATACGCACACAAGTGCACGTAAGTGTTCGAATCCATGTCGTAAAACCATACGACCTCTAAATCTTTCGCCCGATGCAGGGAAACCCTCAGTGTGGGACTCTAAAGACTCGACAGTACGCTGGAAGTGAGTTTAACCACAAGCCGCAAGCGGTACTAGCTGTACGTAACGGCTATCCAGGTATCTGTCGATAAGAAGGCCGATGAGCAAACCCATCCAAACTCCTACTGAGCCTGCATGTGACAATCTCCGTACAGTCCGATCTGTTCATCTAAGAGTATCGCATATCGGGCCAAGGGGGGTAAACTTCAGACCCCTAATAGCGCAATAAGTCGTGTCGGAGTGTATCCCAGAACACCTTGAGAAACTACTGGAATACCTACCAGTAAATATCGCTTGCCCTGACAGGGGACTTTATGTAATGGCTCCCTAAACACAGCGCGATATCAACCCCCAACACCGGGAGAGACGAATCCTATCTAACCGCCACTGCCTCCAAGTGCTTCAGGACTGCACCCAACTACTACCTGTTTGCATGACTTCTTTGAGCCATGGTAGGGTTGTAATCAAAGTACAGTGGAAACACACTCGAGGGGAAGTGGCAGTGTCAATTCGACGGACTAAGCTGTACTCATGTCACCTTGGAACTGCTACCCGACGATAGGTATAATACCCACCAACAGTTCCCAACGAGTCATGTCCAGTGTACTCATAACCTAATAAGCACCTGCATACTATCTTCAGTACGACGTACTAATGGCTGTGGGACAGACCATCTCCCCTGCTGGGATGAGAAGCGTATACACTAGTCTACTCCGGACTATCGATGCCCCGTCTCGATAATCCTACGACTAGGGACCTGTATAAGGATGTGCTTGTAGATTACCCAGCCCCCACTAGTGTAACTGCCATCACAATGCTGGTAATCAAGCAAAGATCCTAAGGGCTATACTAATATGTATAAGCGATATGCTAAAAGAAACACATGCACATATTGAAGTAAAAACAAACCAAGTGGTATACTACCATTTTGAGCAAGACTGTCAATACAACTGTGAATATCCCAATCTTTCATTAAGTAATATACAAAGCAGTATGATACAATAATGGCCTCTAGGGCATACATCACTAACAATTTTCCACTTGCACTAAGGCCATGTACAGGCGTATCGCAGACCTATCATCTCGATCAGCCTCTCAAACTATGTCTGAGGGATGGCCTTCGTAAGTGGATCTGCAGTGTTATTCTCCGTATCTACTCTCCTCACATTGATCTCCTGGCGATCAACGATCTCCCTGATGAGGTGGTACTGCCTCAAAATGTGTCTGGACTTCTGATGCGACCTGGGTTCCTTCTCTAAAGCTATAGCACCGTTGTTGTTGCAATAAAGCGGTATTGGATCAGCAATGGTTGGAACCACGTGATGTTCGGTTAAGAACTTTCTCATCCAGACCGCTTCTTTTGCGGCATCGCAAGCAGCTATGTACTCCGCTTCCATTGTCGAGTCAACAACGGTGTCCTACTTGGAGCTCTTCCAACAGACTATCCCTCCATTAAGGGTAAAGACATAACCCAACATGGACTTGGAGTCATCCTTGTCACTCTGAAAGCTGGAGTCAGCAAAGGCCTCGATCTGAAGGTCTTTTCCGCCATACACCAAGAACATCTTCTTTGTCCTTCTCAGGTACTTGAGAATGTTCTTTACTGCTATCCAGTACTTGTCCCCTGGGTTTGAATGATACCGGCTTACAACGCTCAATGCGTATGCTACATCTGGTCTGGTACACAACATCGCATACATTATAGAGCCTACCACTGATGCGTAAGGTATAGTTGACATGCGAGCACTTTCCAAATCAGTCTTTGGAGACATCTCTTTGAAGAAGGTGATTCCGTGACAAGTCGGTAGATTACCGTGCTTTGAATCTTCCATACTGAATCTTTTCAGTATAGTGTCGATATACCTTTACTGTGAAAGTCCAACTATCCGTTTAGATCTATCACGATAGATCTGGATCCCCAGAATGTAGGAGGCATCACCCAGGTCCTTCATGGAGAACCTCTGTGACAAGAATCCTTTGACTGACTGTAGCATAGGAATGTCATTTCCTATTAAGAGAATGTCATCCATGTACAAGACGAGGAATACCACAGTTCTCTCTACAATCTTACTGTAAATGCATGGTTCATCTGGATTTTTGATAAAGTTGAATTCTTTAACCGTCTCATCAAAACAGATGTTCCAACTCTACGATGCCTTCTTCATTTCCATTTAGAAAAGCGGTCTTTACATCCATCTGCCAAATCTCATAATTGTGGAAGGCAGCAATGGCAAGAAGGATCCGAATGGATTTGAGCATAGCCACTGGAGAAAAGGTTTCATCATAGTCCAAACCAGGTCTTTGACAAAAACCCTTTGCAACAAGTCTAGCCTTATAGGTTTCAACCTGTCCATCTACACCAATCTTCTTTTGGAAGATCCATTTGTAGCCTACGGGTTTTACCTCTTCTGGAGCAATGTCCAAAGTCCATACTTTGTTGGTGTACATAGACTCCATTTCGGTCTGCATTGCATCCAGCCATTTTACTGAGTCGCCGCTCTGAATGGCTTGCTGGAAGCTGGTAGGCTCATCATTGTCAATGATGCAATACTCTCGATCCCTGTCTATGAGAAAACCATAGTATCTCTCGGACGGATGAGACTGCCTACTACTTCTGCGGAGTGGCGCTGGGATGTCCAGTTCTTCTGAAACCTCTGGTTCTACCAAGCTTTCAGTAATAGCTTGTGGTTCTGGAATTTCTTCCAATTCTATTGCGCTCCTACTTTTCTAATTTTCTAAAAATTCAGCTTCCAAGAAGTGAGGATGTTGAGAAACAAAAACCTTTTGTTCCTCTGTGTAATAGAAAAGATACCCACTGGAGTTCTTAGGGTATCCCACAAACTTACACAGTACTGAGTGTGCCTCGAGCTTGTCCGCATGCTGCTTTTTTACAAAAGCCGGACATCCCCATGTCTTAAGGTACTTAAGACAGGGTTTCTTCCCACTCCGCATCTGATATGGTGTGGTAGGCACTGACTTAGTAGGAACCCTATTCAAAAGATATGCAGCTGATTCTATTGCATAACCCCAGAAGGATCGCGGTAACTCATCCTTACTCATCATGGAACGAACCATATCCAATAGGGTTTGATTCCGCCTTTCCGATACACCGTTGTGCTGAGGTGTGTATGGAGGAGTAAGCTGAGAGAGAATTCCATTCTCTTTTAGGTAGTCCAGGAACTCGGCACTTAAGTATTTACCACCTCGATCAGATCTCAGTGTCTTGATACTTTTGCCTGTTTTTTTTTCCACTTCATTCTTGCATTCCAGGAATTTCTCAAAGGCCTCGGATTTGTGCTTCATCAAGAAGACATGTCTATACCTAGAGAAATCATCCGTAAAAGTAATGAAATAGGAATAACCACTTCTTGCATGTATAGACATTGGTCCACACACATCGCTGTGTATGAGTCCCAAGAGCTCGCTCGCTCTTACTCCGTGTCCAGTGAACGGAATCTTTGTCATCTTTCCCATGAGACAAAATTGACAAGTTGCATAAGACTGATATTCGAACGGATCCAAATATCCCTCTCTATATAGCTTCGTCAACCGTGTTTCATTGATGTGACCCAGTCTACAATGCCATAAGAAATCCTGATTTGTTTCCGGAGACTTTCTTTTAAGTGTGTTCTGGACATTGAAAACCTGAGCTTAATTTAATACGTATATACCGTTATCTAATGCACCTGACCCAATCAGAGTTTGATTTAGGTGGATGTGGACCACATCGCTTACAAATCTAAAATCATATCCTTTCTAAGAAAGTAAGGATACAGATATGATATTACAAGCTAGACTAGATACATACAAACAGTTACGTAGAATCAATATCTGCCCACTTGTCAATCCTAGGTGATATTCCCCTACGGATTCAGCGTCTACGCTCATTCTGTTAGCAACCCTGAGAGTCATATCACCTACCTTGATAACTTTACGGTTTCTCAAAGCCTGTAATGAATTATAGATATGAGATCCCGATCCGGTATCTAGTACCCAGGAATTAGAGTTAATTGACATACAGTTTTCAATTACAAACACACCCGAAGACGAAGCCACAACGTGTTTCGAATCCTGTCTACTGGCTTTCCAAGACCTGCAATCCCTCTGCCAATGTCCTTTCTCGTAACAATAGGAACATCCCACCTTCCCTACTGTTAGCCCAGAAACTTTTGCCCTTCCTTGTCCTTCTACCTTACTGACACCGCATATCGGCTTTGTGGAGGTCTTCTTCTTCTCACCCTGTGCTTTCGCCTTGGATGCAGAAGAGAAAGATTCCCCAATAAGCTGAGTGGGTGTCACCCTGGTTTCCTTCAGGGTGCCTTCAATTGGAAGTATAACTTTCTTCCCCTGGACATAAGTAGATGGTAGGGACTGTAGAATCAAGTCAGTATGTAACTCGTTCTCCAACGTGGTCTCCAGGTCCGTGACCTCATCAATATAGCTAGTCATCGTAAGGACGTTGTCCGCTACAGATGACCCGACAGCCAACCTCGCTTGAAGCAATTCTTTCGAGGTCTCATATCTTGCGATACGAGATTGCTCTCCATATAAATCTTTGTTATGGAGGAAGATGGAAACTGAGTCCATCTTCTCGTGCTGCCTCTGGTTTATAGCATCTACTGAGGCCAACACGAGGCACTTGGCATCCGCACTGTCCTTTTCCGATATCTTACGGATATCAATATCCGCGACAGTGGAAACTGGACCTGGGACGGCGGGGGTTTTAGTAGTAAAGAGGTGGTCCAGCTTGTCATAGGTAATGGACATCTGGACAGAGCTTTGCCAGTCATTATAATCAGATTCGGTCATTTTATTATCTAGATGTAACCTATGTCCGGTCACAGGGTCGCTGCAATTAAGAGAGAGAAGAAAACACTTTAGCATGATACTCTTGCAAGTTTAGATTGGTTTTTAATTTATCTAAACAGGATGGCTCCCACTGTCTCTCGAATCCTTCCTCAAACCATAAAAGAAGAATTAATCAGGATTAATCTCACCGTACAATTCTTGCTTAACCGTTCAGCCAGGCTAGTGTTGGTACTTAGAGGGAGGTTTACGACTCCTTCGCGAAGTTCCTTAATTAAATAACCTCTTTTCCCTGGAGGCATAGCCCCGCTAACACTGTTCTAGACATCTACTTGGTTTATAGCATTGATCGTTAAGTATAAATTCTCCCGAGGAGTAGCGTATACTCACAGTAGGATCGGGATCCAAATATCATTGTGTGATAATGCTGAAGGAATCCTACCAACATTATCAAACTCCAAATGGTATGCAGCACTATCAAGTTTCAGTTTCTTTAGAAACTCCCGATGTGGATTTTTGCTCCATGCTCTTATGACCTTGACGAAGATCAACAGATCGTAAGTCACATGTCAAGTTCTACCCATCATTGTCCAGGTTAATTTGAACTCACCTGTATATACCCTTGACGAAGGTCAACAAGATAATACGACTGTCCCAAACCAACGAATCTATCTATACTAAATATGAACACCCAGCAGCTACCAATCACTATGCCTCGACGAAGGTCAACAAACATAGCTTGACTACTATTGAATATTCATATGAAATGACAGAGGACTACGGCCGGTTTTGGCGAAACCGTGAACGTAGTGAACTTGATATAATCGAAGGAACCTGATAGCTTTTAAAAAAGAGTGGTTTAAGCTCCGCATTTAAAAGTCTGTTGTTTTGAAAAAACCGAGTGGTTTTAAAATTGTTCCGACGATTCAACTTTGGTTTATTTTCTTTGCATTAATATAATGCGGTCCCATCATTTACACCTATCATCACAGAAAGAAAGGAAAATGTGAAGTACGCTTATGCCATCTGCATTCGCCACTAGGCCCCATCTAACACCGTTAGGTTACTTAACTAACGCCAGAGCGGGGGCTGGACTAGCGCAGACGCAAAACATAAGCAACGTCTAATATATAATATATATATATATATATATATATATATTATAACCATTCGTCTCACGCAATAATAGGCATTACAGATCACAGGTGAACATATTAGATATACTAGGAATTCCACATTTCGTTTAAGCCCGTAACGAAAGACGGAATCCACGGTCGTGATGAATAGCCAAACCTTACCCCAGACCCCTACGAGTGCGGCAAACTACCCGCCAAATACCCGAAGTGAAGCAACCTCCCTCATCAAAGTGAGTAGGCCACTCAGCACTTCAAAGTACCTGTTAGTTTGTGTACCCCACCTTGGGTCTATCCTAGGAGCAGAAAACAGTAAAAGAAATAATATATAACGGTGGCTACAACTTCAACCCGGATGTGCCTCGCAAAATAATATTACATCACTTTACAATATTATATTGAATGAAAGAATGAAAAACCCTCATCTTACATTCCCCGTCTATTCATCCACGACGATCCAATAAGTTCATATAAACCAACCACAAGAACAGCAACACAGATATGTGCAACCCCGACTAATCGACGTATAGCAATTAGTCGACGTTTCCAAACACAATATATAACAACTTGAAACTTTAAACGACGTTAAAACTATGACTTCGAAACACCCCGTATTGCCACAGTAAAAAGATAACAGTATATCCAAAATTGGCAAAAACAAAAAACACCTGAGACCTTAGATCCAAGAAACTAGAACACAGACCAAAATTCAAAGCATTTTACCACAACAAAAAAGGTGACACCCGTTTTTTTTAGCTTTTGGCCGGTCCTATTCCGGTGAAACCACTTCAATTTTGGTGTGTGGTCATATCACAACAAGTAGAGCACTCTGCAATTGTTTTAAAAAAATTTAGAAGCTCGGAAAAATTTGACAGAAACTTGGATCTTTCACTACTACAATAGGGGGTTGCCCCTACGGATATTGAAATCCGTAGGGGCAGATTTATTTTGGCCCTACGGATTAGTCCGTAGGGCTAGACGGTTGCCCCTACGGTCCTTACATATTTATATAAAAATTATTAAATCTTAAATTGTTGTTTGCCCCTACGGATCTGCAAACCAAGAACCTACGGACTTATCCATAGGGGCATCTAAATAGGGATTTAAGTTAAAAGCTCAGATCGATCCCTACGCTCATTATTCCCAATTCTCGCGCGAAAAAAAAATTCCCAAACCCTCGTTCCCGCCGATCGATCGTCGTTCTCGTCATCGCCAGCGCCGCTGATTCGTCATAGCCAACACCTGCTTTCGTCGTAGCCACCACCTGCTTTCGTCGTCGCCAGCGCCGGCTCATCGGAGTTCTCGTCGTCGCCTCTGCACAGGTAAGGAATTCTTCAATTACTCAAATTTTTGATTGGGGGTGGGGCTGGGGCTTAGGGCTTGGGCTGGGGCTGGGGCTAAGGCTAGGGTTGGGGCTCGGGCTCGGGCTGCGGCTGGGGCTATGGTTGGGGTTGGGGCTCGGGCTGCGGCTAAGGCTGTGGTTGGGGTTGGGGCTCGGGCTGCGGTTAGCGTTAGGGTTGGGGCTGGGGCTGGGGGTGGGCTGCGGTTGGGGTTAGGGTTCAGCAGGGGGGTGCTGTTGGGGTTGGGGTTGGGGTTGGGGTTAGGATTAGGGTTGGGGTTAGGGTTTTGGATTTCAGGGTCTAAGTTAATTTCCATTCTAATTAGCATTAAGCTCGTTAATTGAAATGTTGATGATAATCATAAGAGTAAAATTTGTCTAGTTTAAGAAGGTGTTGGAAACTGGACTAATAATGTGGGTAAAGCCCAGTTTAATTAATAATTTTATTTGTCATTCTCAAATTTTCTTGGAAACGGAGACTGTTTTGTGGAACTTTTAGCCGTTGGGCATGTTGGGGTTTTGTTTTTGGAGTCATCGGACATGGCATTTGGTAGGTATCCAAAGACCCCGTATCTGATTTTGGATATTTTTGATTGATTTAAACTGTGGGTCTGAGTAGTCCCTTAATTTGATCTGGTTGGGGTTTGAGTATGCAAAGGATTTGTAGTCTGGTGGAAATTTTGTGGGTGTTTTCGGTTGAATATGTTTGCTAATTGCATAAGATGCTCATAAGATTCTGAATTTTGAGGATGGGCCGTTGTAATTGGAAATGCTTAGAATTGTAGGACCTTCTTTATTTTAGCTATATATAATTGCAAAAAAAAAAAGACACATTTCTGATTTGAAGAAAAGGAAAGGCAAAATAGGGATTTAGTTATGGATTTTACTTGGGCGTCTCCTCTTTTAATACATGTCTATCTTTACAAGAATATCGTGTCACATATTCGGTTTTAGCATCTGTACGCAACTGCTTTGATTATCATCGTGTTATTAACATCTTGAACTTCTATCCTTTTTCTAATATGTTTCATAGTTGGGGTTGCGGTTGGGGTTGCGGTTCGGCAGGGGGTTGCGGTTGGGGTTGGGGTTAGGGTTAGGGTTAGGATTGGGGCAGGGGGTTGCGGTAGGAGGTGAGAATTTTTCTAGGTTTCTTTTAAAGCTTGTGAAGGAAATTTTGAGCCCCCTAAAAATGAACATTTCTAATGATTTTGATAAGAGACAAGGGAGCAATAAAGTTTTGTTTTCTATTTGTTTAGATTCAAATGTCTACTCTTATATATATATATATATATATATATATATATATATATATATATATATATATATATATATATATATATATATATATATATATATTTACAATCTCAATATTCGTGGCATGTTGGTTATAAATTTCTCTCTCTATAGAGATATATAGCCTACTTCAGCACATAGCTAGGTATGCGATAAAATTATTTTTGATAAAACAATGCATGATATAATATGGAAATATATTTGTTTCTTAGCTTCAATCATACAAACGTGTTCCAAATTAACGTAATTCAAATAGCAATTCCTTGGAATTTTTTAGTCCAGAGAATCTTGATCGAGTCTCAGGATCATATTGATTCAAGAATTTTGTGTGACACCAAAGACTGGACGTTAGACGAATAGCCGGTGGTAAAACTTCTTAAAGTATATTAATTTTGAATCTTCTTCTAAACTCAATGATTCTACATTGATAAAGAAAAGCTTAGATATCGATGATAAATGGCCACATATTACAAGTTACAAAGATGATGTTCAACACCTTCCCAACTTTTTCATTGCTTGTGATATTTTCTCTCCTCTCTCTCCTTTTCTCCTGGTCTCTGTCTATCATGAAACTTTGGGCATGCAAATTAAGACTCTCTTCTCTTTTTGGTTATTATTTTTCCCTTTTGTGGGCTTAATTATTGAGATGGAGATTTGATTAGAGTTTTGGTGTTCATAATTTCGTAATATGAGCAAGGCAATTGACAAATCATCATGATGTTGTTATGATCATAGTAAGATGTAGGTGCTTGTGTGTTGGTACTAAAGCATGATACAATCTCTTTTATTGCTAGTGGATGCGTTTTGTTCAAAGAGTCTTTTCCTTTTAGTAATTTTCCTCTTTAGGGAGTTTTCGACATTGAAATCTCACTAGTTGATAATGTTAAATGAGTTCTAGTCCTATTTTGCTACATTTTTTGATATATAGTATATGGTGATACTTCTTTAAGTAAAAACAACCCTACACTTAAGCGAAATCATAAATTGAAACACACATATATAGAATACAACTCATACATGGGTATCCTCAAATCTAACTTTTATTATCGATAATTTATTCTTTTCAACGACAAACGCACGCACAAAGCATATACACGGATTTTCTCCTTTGTCAGTAACCATCACGTTCTTAGATTTCTCAATATAGTCATCATAACCTACAATTTATATGATACAGTCTAACATGGCCCATGAGTACGTCAGGGTTAAGGACTGGATGTATGTGAATTGGCAACAATGTATGCAACCTAAGTTTTTCACTGGAGTTTCTGCTTTCATTGAATTTGCACGCGCACATAATAAGAAGGAGAAGACAGTAATGTGGCAGAAGAAGAAGGAGAAAACAGTAATGTGGCAGAAGAAGAAAAAAATGACATTCCTTGTTCTCTGTTTCAGCATCAATCTTCTGATATGAACTAATGATGGCTTTCACATTGGCTTTTCCTTTTAGAGACTTCTTAGTGTCCAATGGAAAGTATACATCAGATTTGTGTAGGTCAGGTTCTTCTATGACTTTCAAGAGTTTCAACTGATTCTGTAAATTACACCCTAGTTGGGTGATACTTTTACCACTTCTCACTGCAGGTGCGCTCTCTAATATCCATTTTGAATGTAATATTATAGATATTCATGCCTGTTTATGTCAAAATTACTTATATTGTCAATTTTTGATTGTCTAGTTGTTGGTGATGCGTCCATATCAAGGACAGAGGCCACTCCCGCTCCTCCAGGTATGTTTATATATCATATAGTGCATGTATATTGATTTAGAATGCTATATCATAAATATACACACATTCCTTTTGCTCTTATTTAGATAGTAATTTTTATTATTGTCTAGCTGTAGGTGCTGACAGTAGTTGACAATAAAATTTGTCATCCTAGAAACTATGATTTTTATATGTGCTCGCATGCGGGAATGATTGTAAGTCGTGGACCTGTACAATAAATTCTTATTTGGTATTTGTTTGAAATCAAATTGAATACTATATAATTGATAAGTTTGTTATATTTGTATTTAGTTTGGAATTAACACAATATTTATTCACGCAGCATGCACTTATGATCAACCAACTGCTCATGATATTTGTAGCCCAGCATAGAGATCACCACATCAACTTTTTTTATTGCCTCCACCAAGCTCTTGTGATCATGCATATCACCCTACATATATTCAACATATATATCATCAGGTCTTTCTAAAATCAATGACCTTTAATTCAAAAAAAACAAACACACACACAGGGAGTGAATTAATGAAGAAAAGAGGGTCCACTTTTCGTTAGGTGTCGTCAAAAGTTTATATCCTCCATCAATTATCAAGCTACCGAGGACGAAAATCCACCTTTGTTAGTCGAGAGTCATGGTAATAGTCATGGAGATTGATTATAAAAGAAATAGAGAGAAGAAAATAGAAATTGTAGATAGTAGAATAGCACACTCATTTCAAAAATTGCACTTTGATCTTTATGTCTACCTTTTTTTTTAATTGTAGATAGTAGAATAGCACACCCAAATTTTTTTAAAACAAAAGAAAAACAGTGACCTATATACAAAATGGGTAAATGTCGTGATCAATAAATTACTTACCATTTGCCGAGACATGTATTTTTGCAGCATCCATACATCCTTTTCCTCTTCTTCGATGCCGTATTCTCATTATCTTCGTCTAATCCATCTGAAACTGCAATTAAATTTAATTAAACCAAATAAAATCAAAAATTAAAATCTAACAGCAACAACAAAATCAATGAAATTTATAGCCTACCAGAGTCTTCAAGAATATCCACATATGAATCCCGGGCCTTCTTCTTTTTCTTCAAAGATCTCTTAGAAACAGAGAATTTTGTTTTCTGGCAAGTGCTTTGAAGCTAAACACCATATTGCCTTTGTATTTGAAAACCAAAAAATGCCCAGGTTGCAGATTATTGGCTACTGTAAATTCATGCCACCCATCTCCACTCATGGAAGCGACTTTGTTCTTGATGTGAAGATCAACATGCCATATTTTGCCATTGTGGCTCACTAGGTTAGCCTTTTCTCTTCTCTTGACCATCTTGCTAATCTTCTTGGTAAATTTATTCGGAACCGGCTGCGAATCATTAAAAGACATGCATAAGAAAGGAAGCTAAAATACAGATATATATCATACCGATACATCGAAACTTCAAAGTTGCGATGACAATCCAGAGATATTTATTTCTACACTCGTGGTGCACATGCGAATGCGTCAGGCATCATGGACAAATATTTGATAACATGGAAAGTATTATTAGTATAAAGTAATTAAAGCTTTTAAACACCTTGGGTAGATATTTTCTTAGTTGATGCAATCATATCATGATGACTAAATTTAAGCTATTATATATATGCATATGTATTTTTCTAATCTAATATATTACACACACACACAGAGAGAGAGAGAGAGAGAACCAATTTGGTAGAAAAATCAGGTAGCAGGACTCTGAAGAAATGGAGTCCATAGCATTGCTCATCATCATCATCCATGATCCCTTTGAAGAAATATTATCAAAAGGGGAGAATAAATTGTTACTGCTAGTTAATGCTTGCAAGATTTATTCTCCCCTTTTGATAATATTTCTTTAAAGGGATCATGGATGATGATGATGAGCAATGCTATGGACTCCATTTCTTCAGGGTCCTGCTAGCTAATTTCTCTACCAAATTGGTGTTCTCTCTCTCTCTCTATGTGTGTGTGTGTGTGTGTGTAATATATTAGATTAGAAAAATACATATGCATATCTATAATAGCTTAAATTTAGTCATCATGATATGATTGCATCAACTAAGAAAATATCTACCCAAGGTGTTTAAAAGCTTTAATTACTTTATACTAATAATACTTTCCATGTTCTCAAATATTTGTCCATGATGCCTGACGCATTCGCACGTGCACCACGCGTGTAGAAATAAATATCTCTGGATTGTCATCGCAACTTTGAAGTTTCGATGTATCGGTATGCTATATATCTGTATTTTAGCTTCCTTTCTTATGCATGTCTTTTAATGATTCGCAGCCGGTTCCGAATAAATTTACCAAGCAGATTAGCAAGATGGTCAAGAGAAGAGAAAAGGCTAACCTAGTGAGCCACAATGGCAAAATATGGCATGTTGATCTTCATATCGAGAACAAAGTTGCTTCCATGAGTGGAAATGGGTGGCATGAATTTACAGTAGCCAATAATCAGCAAACTGGGCATTTTTTGGTTTTCAAATACAAAGGCAATATGGTGTTTAGCTTCAAAGCACTTACCAGAAAACAAAATTCTCTGCTTCTAAAAGATCTTTGAAGAAAAAGAAGAAGCCCCAGGATTCATATGTGGATATTCATGAAGACTCTGGTAGGCTATAAATTTCATTGATTTTGTTGTTGCTGTTTGATTTTAATTTTTGATTTTATTTGGTTTAATTAAACTTAATTGCAGATTCAGATGGATTAGACGAAGATAATGAGAATACGGCATCGAAGAAGAGGAAAAGGATGTATAGATGCTGCAAAAATACATGTCTCGGCAAATGGTAAGTAATTTATTGATCACGACATTTACCCATTTTGTATATAGGTCACTGTTTTTCTTTTGTTTTAAAAAAATTTGGGATAATTACCCATCCAAATTCATTAAAAAAGGGGTGGTTGTTTTTCTTAAGGTTATGCAATTGTATTATTTTCAACCGCTACATCGGCTGCAGTTCCGCAGACAGCTCCTATAGCTCCACCGTCCGCTCAGACTCCCGCAGCCGCGGCTCCGCAAGCTACTACCTCGACGGCGGCTGCGCAGACTACATCGCCAGCTCCACAGGCCGCTCAGACTCCCGCACACGCCGAATCGCATGGTTTATTGACCGAGGAGCAGGCGCGCCAGATTCTATCGTTTATCAGAGGTGGAGCTGGACCGAGCTACGGTAGCTTTTTGATTCTTATTTTTTGAAACATGTATTTATTTATATGATACATATTGTACTACATTTTGAAACGATATTGATATTGGTTTATATTTATATCATATTCAGTTTTTGGGTTTCTTTTGTATATTATATGCGTGAGATGTGATTATGAATACTGCGATATATGTTGCGTGATGATTAATTTTATATTTTATTGTTATATATATTATTGTGCACGGGGCGGGAAAAAATCAGGCAGCTCTTTTTTTAAAAAAAAATACAGATAATGTGTACCTACGGATTAAACCGTAGGTAAAACTGTTGCCCCTACGGCTATATCCGTAGGGGCAAAATATCAGCAGTAACTGATATTTCCCCCCTGATCTCAGTACCAGGGGGGTTGGGAGTTCCCCCTACGGACCTATCTGTAGGGGCCATTGCTTCGCCCCTACAGACTTATCCGTAGGGGCAACATATTAGAAATCCTGATATTTTACCCCTACGGACAAGTACCTATGCATATATCCGTAGGGGATAATACGTGGCCCTACGGCTATATCCGTAGTTACATGTAATATATTTAAAAAAACCGTAAATAATATAACTTTTTTTACCCTACGGCCTAATCCGTAGGTGCAACTGGCCCTACACAGAACTCCGTAGGGACAAGTTCAGGGCTTCAACTTGCACCTGCGGCCTTTGCACCTACGGGGTCTTTTTTCGCCCCTACGCACATATCCGTAGGGGCAGTGGTTTGCCCCTACCGACAAATCCGTAGGGGCAACCCTTATTTGTAGTAGTGTTTGCCTCGATGTTTCCGAGTTATTTTAGTTTCATAGTTTTACACTTCGTCTAAACTGTTAGCTATGGTTTAGTAAGCTCTGATACCACTGTAAATCAATATCGCGCACCCCACATGTCCGCGGGGAGGCGGAATTTACAAAAAACGATTTTTCAAAGCTCGCAACATGGACTTAAACTCCAGGATCGATGCTAAACCCAAGCTAACAAAATATTGTGTGAAGTTTAACTACTCGGATGAAAGTTATACCTTATGAAACCAAGTCATTCGGGTCTTTTAGTCGCTTCCTCCTCGTTATCGTAGGCTCCGAGGATCGTTACGGATCGTGGCTTCCTCGTCGGCTTCCTCGAGTCAAAGACGATCCACCCGAGAGTCTATAGTCCGAGCTCCAACCTCAACTCCGAGGTAACTAGGGCAAGTAGCTCGCTAGACCAGATGGCCTAGGTGATGTAGAGAGTGAAGATGTAATACTTTGTCTCTTGGAACCCTAGGTTTCTCAACTCATGAGACAATTAGGGTTTTATGAGAAAAGAAGAAGACTTGAGAAAATGAGAAGAAGACTTGAGAAAATGAGAATGAACTTGTAAGCATAGAATGAATACTTGGCTGCCCTTAGATAAAAGATGAAGCAAATATGATATTTTGGAGATAAATATCTCACCCCAAAATATCTCACAAGCTTCACAAATATCTACTTTGTCAAGTGAATGAGTCATCTAGTAGCCATGCTAGATTCAATGCTCAATTCCACCTTATTTCTCCACCCATATTGTTTAATCCATAAAAGAATCAAAACTCTAATAGGTGTCCCTTCTAGAAGCTTTCCTGAACTAATTACGAGAATGCCCCTCATCCGTATATACATACCCGCATCTGCATTCCGAAGAATACGAATACAAAGAGACAAAAAAAATCCATCAGTACAATACTAGGATCCGGCTTAAACCAAACCCCACTAGTATCATCCGCCCGAACATCATACGCACACAAGTGCACGTAAGTGTTCGAAGCCCTGTCGTAAAACCATACGACCTCTACATCTTTCGTCCGATGCAGGGAAACCCTCTGTGTGGGAGTCAAAAGACTCGGCAGTACGCTGGCAGTGAGTTTAACCACAAGCCGCAAGCGGTACTAGCTGCACGTAACGGCTACCCAGCTATCTGTCGATAAGAAGGCCGATGAGAAAACCCATCCGAACTCCTACTGAGCCTTCATGTGACAATCTCCGTACATTCCGGTCTTTTCGTCTAAGAGCATCGCATATCGGGCCTAGGAGGGCGGTAAACGTCAAACCCTTAATAGTGCAATAAGTCGTGTTGGAGTGTAGCCCAAAACACCTTGAGAAACTATTGGAATACCTACCAGTAAATCTCTCTTGCCTTAGCCAGGTACTTTGTGTAATGGCTCCCCAAACACAGCGCGATATCAACCCCCAATACCGGGAGAGACGAATCCTATCTAACCGCTACTGCCTCCAAGTGCTTGGGGACTGCACCCAACTACTACCTGTTTGCACGACTCCTTTGAGCCATGGTAGGGTAGTAATCAAAGTACAGTGGGAACACACTCGAAGCGAAGTGGCAGTGTCAAGTCAACGGACAAAGCTGTACTCATGTCACCTTGGAACTGCTACCCGACGATAGGTATAATACCCACTAACAGTTCCCGACGAGTCATATCCAGTGTAATCATAACCTAATGGCACCTACATACTATCTTCAGTACGACGTACTAATGGGTGTGGGACATACCATCTACCATGCTGGGATGAGAAGCGTATACACTAGTATAGTCCGAAGTATCGATTCCCCGTCTTGATAATCCTACGGCTAGGGACCTGTATAAGGATGTGCTTGTAGATTACCCAACCCCCACTAGTGTGACTGCCATTACAACGCTGGTAATCAAGAAAAGATCCTAAGGGCTCTACTAATATGTATAAGTGATATGCTAAAAGAAACACATGCACATATTGAAGTAAAAACAAACCAAGTAGCATACTACCATTTTGAGGAAGACTGTCAATACAAATGTGAATATCCCAATCTTCCATTAAGTAATATACAAACCAATATGATACAATAATGGCCTCTAGGGCATACATCACTAACATGAAGGATGTTGGAGCGACATATCAAAGAGCCATGACGAATATATTCGACGACCTTATACATGAGATTGTCGAATGCTACATCGACATTTGGTTGTCAAAAGAAAATCTCACGAAGAGCACTGGGAGCACTTAAAGATAGTCTTCAAACGCCTTCGGAAATTCATCCTTAAGATGAACCTATTGAAATGCGCTTTCGGAGTATCTTTCGGAAAATTCTTGGGTTTTATAACCCGTCACCGAGGGATCGAGATTGACCCTTCCAGAATTAGGGCAATTACTGAAATGCCCCCGCCAAGAAATCTCAAGCAGCTGCAGTCTCTCCAAGGAAAGCCCACGTATATTCGATGGTTTATCGCCAATCTCTTCGGTAAATACCGTCAATGCATCCATCTGTTAAAGAAAGAGACTCCTTTTATATGTGATCAGAAATGTCAAAAGGCACCGGAGGAAATCAAGCAGTATTTGCAGAATCCGCCGGTATTGACCGTCCCGGTTAAGGGAAAGCCCCTTATTCTATATAAAACCGCCCTTGATTGTTCTTTAGGCGCGCTATGGGCTCATGAGGATGACCAAGAAAAGAAAAGGGCCTTGTACTATCTAAGTCAAGTCCTGCTGGGAAAGAAAGTACTTACTCCCCAATCGAGAAACACTGTTTGACGCTGATTTTCGCGATAATGAAGCTCAGACACTATGCCTTAACCCATGAAGTGCACCTCATATCAAAGATGGACCCTCTTAATTACCTGATGACGAAAGCAATATTGAAAGGAAGGCTTACCAAATGGGCCCTTCTGTTGATGGAATTTACAATCCTTTACCGCCCCCTCAAAGCGGTAAAAGAAAAAGGCATTGCCGACTTCCATGCGGGACACCCGATTCCAGCAGACTCTCTACTGAACTGTGAGTTTCCGGATGAATATGCGTTCAACGCAGTTGAAGAGACAAAAGAATCAGGAAAGCCCCACTTAGAGTTATACTTCGATGGAGCTTCCTCGATGAAAGGGCGAAAGAAGAATGTCCCAGTAATCAGGGCGGGATAGGCCTTATTATTGTAACCTACCAAGATAGAATAACCCGCTATGCCATTTCGGTTGCGGAGCCTAGGACTAACAATGAAGATGAATATGAAGCGCTTATATCCGGTCTTGAGATCGTGATCGATATAGGAATCGAGGATCTCCACATATACGGGGAATCTCAGTTGATTATCATGAAAGTAATGGAGACTACAAAACATGTAAGCTGGAACTGATAAAGTGTGGCGAAAAGGTGCAACAAAGGCTGACGCTGGTGCCTTCATATAAAATGGAAAATACGCCGCGAGCGGAAAACATGAAAGCAGATGTACTAGCCAAGTTGGCTAAAGAGTTGGTCGATGTAAACCTCGATGATGTAAGGATTATCGTTCAAATTCGCAAGCTCTTATCCTTGGCAGAGATATCTTCAGAACCTCTAGCCGAAACCATAGATGAAAATATCCTTCAAACGGAAGAAGTTGAAGAAAAAGAAGATGAATGGTGAGAAGTATTCAAAGACTACTTCAAGTCTCAACGGATGCCCGAAGATGCGTTGTAAAGGCATCAGCTCATGAAACGAGCCTTATCGTTCGTCCTAATCGATGGAACTCTATATAAAAGGTCTTTCGACCATATATGGCTAAGATATTTGGGACCGAAGGAAGCCAAAAATGTCGTCCAAGAAATTCACGACAGACTTTGTGGATCACATCAAACCGGTCCAAAGATGAAGCTGAAGATCAAAAGGATGGGTTACTATTGGCTCACGATGATTTAAGATTGTATCAAATATGCAAAACGATACTACTCATCCCAAAGACATGGTGACTTCATACATTAGCACCCCAACCCGCTGCATTCGACCCTAGCCAGTTAGCCGTTCGAAATGTGGGGGACCAATATAATTGGCCCCATCGAGCCGGCGCTATCCCAAGGACATCGGTTCATCTTGGTGACGAATGACTATTTCTCTAAATAGGCATAAGAGATACTTCTAAGGGAAGTAAAGATGGAGAATATCCTTTATTTCTTCAAAACGTATGTCAGCTACCGGTTTGGATTCCCATGGCGCACTGTCACAGAAAACAAAACAGCATACAGAAACCATAAAATAAGCCATTTCTCTCAGCAACATAAGATAGACTGGAGATATTCCTCCGTCTATAATCCCCGAGCTAAAGGTTTAGCCGAAGCTTTCAACAAGATGCCAAGCAAGCTCATAAAGAAAATGGCGTCCAAGAATAAAAAGGACCGGTATGAGAGACCGTATGAAGCTTTTTGGACGTACCGAAAGATGTTCAAGCCAGCCACAAAGACAACAGCTTATGCCATGGTATTTGGTGCTGAAGCAGTGCTCCCACTGGAGATAAAACTCCCCTCATCCCGAATGACAGTTCAATACGAGCTCATGGATGAAGAAAATGCTCATCTTCGGCTTGAAGAGCTTGATGCTTTTGACGAAACCCACCTTATAGCACTTCAAAATTTAGATGCCCATCGGGCAAAAGGTATATGAAAGACTGACCAGACCGAGAACATTCCGCCAAGGAAAACTCGTACTAGTTGTCAAAAGACCGATGATCCCCAATCGCACTAAACATGGGAATTTTGAGCCAAATTATGAAGTCACGTACGTCTTAGATAAGGTCTATCAAGGTGGAGCTTACCTCCTGATGGATATGCATGGATTGTGACCTTTCGGCCAATAAATAGTCGATTCCTTAAGAAGTACTACATTTGAAGAGTCGCGACTTAGCTCAATGATAGATGATGACGCTTGTGTTCGCTCGCTATCTTCCTGAGTCAAAACTCTAAAAGTCCTACCGGATGATATGCACCCACACTATGTTGATGATGGATCGTTATGTCCCTAAACTGGCACTCTGCCCTATAGTATGGATCATATAACCAACCGTATACAATTCACGGGCACAAACAATATGTATCCCATATTTTCCATGGACCGTCATGTCCCTAAACTTGCATGTTGTCCTACAGTAGATCTCCATATTGACCACTGTATACAATCCATGGGCATAAACGATTTCTACCTCTATCGAGTCCCACCTGTGAGGCTGCACCTAAAGTGCCACCGGCTATGAAGCTCTACCCATGATGCAGTCCTCTAAAAGATGTAATGCCCTACGACAGATCTTTATATTGATCACCGTATATAATTCACGGGCATAAATGATCCAGAATTCTCCCAAGTCCCACCAGCAAGCGATGTTGGATCACCCGCAGCGAAGCTATGTCCGAGAGTAAAAAAACAAAAAACGGTACGTCCACAAGCAAAATGGGCACAGATGAAAACCGAAAGGGTTCTGTGAGTAAAAACAGCAGGACTGCCGGCGAGCTTGTGAAAACCTGAAAGGGAGTAAACTCGTGAAAGGAAAGAAGAATATACTTGCAAAGGAGAAACACATTTAGTAATCCATACGATTCCTAAGGAGAAAATGTGCTTGCGGGATCCTCTCAACTCGTAAGGAGAATATACTTCCGTGAGACCCTCACAGCTTATAGAATTCAAAAGCCTTAGGTTGCAGAAATCCAAACCTATTTCTTGAGCCATAATGTCCCCCAAACTGCCCTACAAGTAATTCGATATCAACTCTTATATACAATCCATAGGCACAAACAAAAAATGTTCTGACAAAGTCCCACTAAAGACGAACGATATTTCCTAAATGGTGAACAACACTTGTGAGTCCTCTCAACTGACAAGGAGAAAATACTCTTGTAAGGTCCTTACGACTTGCAAGAGAAAATACCACTTACGAGTCCTCACGACTCCTAAGGAGAAAATACACCGATACGATCATCTCGACTTGTAGGGAGAAATACCTTCATGAGACCTTTACGGCTTATAAAGATGAAAAAGCCTTAGTTAACACGGATCTAAACCTGTTTTCTAAGCCACTGTTGTCTAAATGAGCAACGACAAATGATGATATTCCTGTTGTAGCGATACTGATACCGAAACAGGTATCAAATCCCAAGTTTCCCTAGGCAGATGATGAATTGCTTTTGATATACGTGCTTCAGTGTTAGCAACGCTGATTCCGACCTAAAGTCAAAAATCTCGGCCTCTAAGTCTTTAAACTGGGAAATAAAAAATGATGATAAAAATATAGCAAATCGCAATAAAAATCAACGTATAAATATATAGCTGAAATGATTGGGTACAGCGAATAAATAGCCGAAATGATTGAGCAATCATGACTTTCGTGATCAGAAAAGCTGAAAGGATAGAGTATCGCTGAGAATTTAAAAAATAAAATAAAATAAAAAAATTCCGCCCTATAGATAGTTCGAAACTCGACTTTTATAGACAATGCATAGGTACAAACGAATGAAAAGAAGCGATGTGTCTCCCTACACTCCATCAAATGAATAACTAAGTCCTGATGGCACTCATATAGCACAAAAACTACATGGACATCCGATTCACTCCAGTAAAGTATGAATGCGGTGTCAGCAAGGAACCAAGGATCAAAACGAAGTGGAGTAATGGTATATTCCTAGCTCTAGGTCTCGATGACAGCATACACACGCCTAAAGACCATTGGATGTCATACCATCTTAGACAGGTGTGTCTCTGACTTCCCTGGGACTCAATGAATGGATTCTGATATCAAGGTAAAGCAACACGGTGACGCCTAACGCTGAATCGTTTGACGGCAATATGGATATACCAACCTGGGAGGGTTACTTGAGACATTGTATTATGTATCAGAAAGGTTGGGTGATAGAGCAAGTACGTGGCTACTCGAACCAGCGACTTGAATGTATGTGGATCGAGAAGAAATCCGCTAACATAATGGTGAGACGGACTAAACCCAGTACCAAAAACCCAACGGACTCCTATATCGATAGGGGTTATGTATATTTAACGTTAGGCCAAGTTTGTCTTTACCTAAGGGAAAGGTAAACTAAATGCTCCGGAACGAGTAAATAAACTAAGCTAAGACATTTCAGTGCAGAAAGAAAATAGAAGTGCGGATATGAAAGAAAAAGATACTTTTCATTCATATGTTAAAAAGAGTAACTACATACTATCAACAAAGGATAACTACGGAGAAGCAAAAGACAAACTAAAAGGAACACTACTGCATTGATCATAATTACAATGGAAAAACAATAAATTCTGGGCACCGAGTCTCGAACTTAAAATTAAGTTTAATCAAGGCATCTTCAGCTTCATCGACCATCTTCTTATGCGCTATCTCTTGAATACAAGCTTCTGGATTGCTGCTGATATCCTCCACCTTCTGGTATGAGAATATTATTGCTTTTTGTTGGAAAGATTGTTGCAGAATAGTGATGAGATCATCTCTTTGTTTTCTCGAGATCATACTCATCAGATATACTGAATGGACCTTGTCTTCAGTATCGTCGAGTGCTTGGAGCGACATAGCCTCAAAAAGCTAAGGAAGCTTCCCAGATCGATCCAACAATGATCTTCAGGAGGGCAGAGTAGTGAGGGAGTAATCGCCCATTGTGATCCTCGAAGCGATGTATCACAGCAGCGCACTGAGCGGCAGTATATTCCTGGCCGTGAATGTGAATCTCTTCGTCAAAGACAATTTCTCGGATGGAATACAAACGACCAGCTATGGTAACTAAAAATAAACCAGAAGGAAAGTCAGCAAAAAGTGCTGCAAGTCCAAATTCTAGAATTCCTAACTCAAAAAGTTAGCGGACCCCATAGAATCAAAATGGTGGCTCATTAAAATTGGAACATATGTCCAATGAGAAAACCAAAAAAGATTCTTCTCAAATAAATGCTGGAGTTAAACTCCAAAATGATTTCAAAAAAAAGGGGGGATGCTTTTAAAGTTTTAAGTATCAAAGCTTAGCTCTGTTTTAAAGAAAAAAATAAAAGCATAATAATGAGTTAAAACTTGAAAATTCCCCATTGAGGATGCTTGAAAGATAAGTATCAGATCCAAGATCTGAGATAAAATAGAGTTAAACTCCAACAAAAAATTCCCAAAGGGGAAATACTCAAATCGGCATTAAAGCCAAGCTTTCAGAAATAAAAAAAAATTCATGAACGATGCTCAAAGTTTAAGCATCAGATTCGAGATCTGCAAAAAAATTGGAGTGGAATTTCAAAATTCCCAAGGTGAATGCCCGGATCAAGCATCAAAGCTAAGATCTGTTAATGGATAAATTCTAAAAATCAAACATCAGAGCTAAACTCTGATTGATATAGGTGCTTAACAGAAATTTTGGTAAGACCAAGTTTGTTCAAAAAACCTTAAAGATGAAGAACAAAGCTTCAATGGCATAGCCAAACTCTAAGTGAAGAATTAAATTCTCAAAGGAAGAAGGCGGCACAGCTCTCTTTTAGGACTTAATGCCCTTTTTATAGGGATGTAGGTTCGGTTTAGATTCCCCCATCCCGATGATGTTCTGATGGTTTAGAGTCTGGACACCATTGCGCTTACGTGGAAGGCATGTGGGAGAAGTGGTGGGGGGGCATTTGTTCCCTCTTGAAAAATATGATAGCGCCTCATGTGCAAAGCACGTGAGCAGCGCCCACGTGTAAGCCACATGAGCACTACGAATGTGTAATATGGAAACACCAGCATGCAAGCCACGTGAGAGCTAAGACCATATAATATGATAGTACCCGCGTGTAAGGCACGTGAGTGCTAAGACCATATAACATGGCAGCGGCTCACGTGTAAGGCATGTGAGCGTCACAGCTATGTATACTACAGTGCCTCATATGCAATACACGTGAATGCCACCGCCAATATTTGAAGCGGATCGCTTCTAAAATAATTAAATTTTATTTGTGAAATATTTCCCTGATCTTTCTACAATGAAAAATATCTTCTCTGTTAAATAGAAAGCCTTGGATCAAATATCCAACGGTGATTAAAAATCATCACTTGATTATGAAATCAATCGAGATCTCTTAAACGAGAGATTCTCTCAAACTAAACGATCCCTCTCATGCCCTATATAAAGAGCATGAAAGATTAAAAATAAGAGAAGACCCCCTATAAGTTTCTGCCTTACAATCGAGAATTGAATTCTCTGCAGAAAGAATATCATCTTAAATCTCTTAAAACCCTAGGTAAATAATGGATAAACATATCTCCTTTTACCTATCTCCTATGTAAAAAAGGGCTTAGCCTTCTATAAGAACTTTGTTCTCTCTTTGGATCTGAGATCCATAAGAGAAGTCTCTCGTAAAAAAAAAGAGAATTAAATTCTCATAAAGAGATCTTGATCATAAAATTAAGATCTAGATGAGAAAAGTGGTGTTATGCTTACCATTATAGAAAAGAAGAAGAGAGGAAAAGAAAAGAAAAGAAGGCGAAAAGATATAATTTTTACCTTCAGGAACTTAGTTTCTTAAAAAACATTAAAAACTAAGATTCTACATAACTCAAATCTTGAAGATCTTACAATCTGAAAACTTGATGGATTAAGAAGAGATTAAATCTCAAAAGATGTTGACTTCAATGAACAAAAGAGAGATTATAATTCTCGGAAGAATTAACTCTTTTAAAACAGAGTTCAATCTCTTCCAAATATGTGGCAGCATCACACATGATAAGAATGAGAGTGCCATAAGCTCGGCGAGTCATGTGATAGGACCGTAAGCACCATAAGTTCAGCGGGCCATGTGATAGGCATGTGTCCCCATAAACCTCACGGCTCACGTGGCACTCAGATGACTCAGTGCTTAGCACTGTTGGATGATTTACAATCCAATACTCATTCTTAAGTGGGCTAAATCCCTGATGTTTTAAAACTTCTCTGATGTTAAATCAATTGAGCCTATATGCTCATAATATCTAAGTTGATCTTAGTCTTATTGTCACGCTCTGTTTCCTAAAATATATAAAAACGGGAACGTAATAAAACCAGCCATGCTACCTACGGTAAGGAAATATCCTCACATAGTCATATTACGGCTGTCTATCAATAATCAAGAGCAATAATATAACTGCCTATCTCTAAACATGTCTAATATCTACAAACGATAACAGTAAATAGTAGAAGAAGAAATAAAGATCTAAAGAATAACTAACCATCAATAAAAGCTATATCAGTGAGATGGTCCTCATTGATCGGTGATCCTGTCGAAATACTCACGTGCTAAGTTAAATATCTGGGCCATGCAAAACCTAGACGTCAGTGCGTCATAAATATCATGATAATAGTAATAACCAGAACAGTGCGCTATACATTATGTCACATGCAAAATAAGGTATAAGTATAAACAAACAATCACAGATGTTATAACAGTATGCTATAGGTATGTCAAGTGTATCCTAAAGTCCGTGTTTTTAGGTTATCTATCCTAATGGTATTTTAAACCAATTAATGTATAGCACGGTACAATAAACAATGGTTATTCCGTTCACCCCCGGAATTATGGCAAACAATAATATCCTTTTGAGTTACGTTTTGATTATATTCTTGATTTCCCCTTTCCCCCAGGTTTCATGTTCAAGTCAGTTATCAATAGAATATTTACCTAATGCCAACATAGGAACAACCGTGTATAGGTCTTTTCTAGCAAGATAACAAGCCAGTCAACCAGGTTAACAAGTCAATATTGTTGGCATCGGTAAGTATTACAGGCAACAGGTATTAACATGATAAAAAAATAGTACAGTCTAGCAGGTTATAAGCATGTTAAGGATAATATAATCATATCATGTATAAGACCAAGATAATAGCATTAACATGGATAGCATATTCAATCCGATTAATAATTATAAAAGTGGTGTTGATTAACCATGCATAAGAAAGTTCCGTTCAAAAATTCATCGTCACCCTGATTTGTAAAATAACATAAAAATAACAAACGTATTCCAAAAGAGACGTGTTATATACCAAAACAAAGCTAATTAAATAAGATTTTCATTTTTATAAGTTAAAGTATCTCAGATTATTGCTACAAAAAGTTATGAATGTTCAAAATTGAAAATTTTCTGCTAGAATTTCCATAGGCAGCAGTTCAGAGATATTTTCATTTAAAGTTTACATTATTTAAAAAATTTATTTTGCAAGTAATATTTTACAGGGTTATAGTATTTTGAGTTAGATTCATAATGAACTAAAGAACATGTTCTAATGATTTTTCTATGATTTATAATGAATTTTATAAGGTAAGGTATACAGTAAATTCGAGATTTGTCATATCCGCTTGGCGACGATGTTTCATGTGTAAACTATAATATTTTCAAGCTATATTTTGCATAACGTTATAAAATGCAGATTATAAACTAATTAATAATATACAGATTATATAGATATAAACGGTATAATGATAATAATAATAAGAAATATTACAACGATATATATTTATAGATATAATTATACCATATCGCAAATTGTAAACTTGCATACACTCTATATTATAAAACTGATTAACGTTAAATAACTATGGTGTATAAATTATATAGATATAGTTGTATGATAATAATGATAATTAAATAACTATGGTGTATAAATTATATAGATATAGTTGTATGATAATAATGATAATAATAATAATAATAATAATAATAATAATAATAATAATAATACGGCGGCATATAAGTAAATTGCGTAAACCATAGCATGTAGCAAGTTGTAAACTTGCCTCAAAACAAACGCGATGAACGGAAGCAACACAACGCTATACAAATCAACACCAAGTTTTGATGGCTCGATTAAGCTTCTAGAATACGGCTGGAGTTGCGTCGGTGAGAATGAGTGTGGGCTTGAAGAACGAAGAAGGAGAATATATAAATTGATGAGAGAGATTTAGTTAGAGGAGAGAGAGAAAGAGATATGTTATGTATATAAAGAGAGAGAGAGTGAGTTTTCTGTTTTATAAAATGTAAAGTATTTAATAGTATATATATATATAGTTTATATTAGGTTATAAATATATATTATAGTTTAATACTACTAAAGATAATATGAAATTACACTCCGTCTATACCAAAATCTCACAAAAATATATTTTGGAAAAATAATACATACATGTAACCTTTTTAACCATAATATAAGAATATTATTTAAATATCTCATACCCTTTATTTAAGATTTTAAAAGGATTTAAATATGTTTGAATCTATGAAATATTTAGTATCCAGATTCTATTAGATTTAAGCGTAATAGATAAAAGTCAAAATAAAACATGTGATGCTTAACCATACGATGACAGTTAACAAATATAAATTATCCTTAACATGCGGCTACCAGAAGATATAAGCATATGATTTGGATATTATACACACACACACATATACATATATATTATACTAGATTCACATGAATTTAGTTTACAGATAAATATTAATAAAATATAACCATAATGGGGTTCACACATGCGGGTCGGGTCAGATAAGCATTTCTATTATTCAAATCAATCGCAACCCAAATAAATAAATAAAAATATATAAAGCAAGGTATAAAATACCGATTAGTGTCGTATGAACGTGCTAGGTGTTACATTATACCTTACTACAAAAGAATTTCGTTTTCGAAATTCACGAAACAGGAAAAAACAAGGACAATATGGATCTAAGGAAAGCGATGTGGAAACTTTTGTCGATTCGAACGATTCCCCCACGAAACGAGTACTAAAGGGATTACTTTATTCTTCAAAACCTTTTCTCGTCAATCCACAATAATCATCGGTTGCTCTACATAAGTCAAATCTTCTCTCACTGTCAGTTCCGAGTGATCAAGGACGTGCGTCTCATCTCGAATATAATTGCGGAGTTGAGATAAATGAAACATGGTATAAACACCCGCCAAGAATAGTGGTAAAGCCAATCGATAAGTTACCTCTCCAACACGCTAAATGATATCGAAAGGTCCTACGAATCAAGGACTAAACTTGCCTCAACTACCAAATCGGATAACTCCCCTAGTCGGTGATATCTTCGAGAACACAAGATCACCAAAAGAAAACTCTAAAAGTCTTCTTCTAATATCAGCCCAACTTTTCTGTCGATCTTGTGCCACCTTCATATGATCACGAATCAGGTTAACTTTTTCCACAGTTCGCACAATGAGTTCCGGTCCCAACAATCTTCTTTCTCCAACATCGTCCCAACATACTGGCGAGCAACACTTACGACCGTACAAGACTTCGTATGTAGCCATCTGTATAGTTTCCTGAAAACTGTTATTGTATGAAAACTCCACTAAATGTAAATGATCCACCCATGAACCCTTGAAGTCTAACATGCAAGCTCTAAACATATCTACAAGAGTTTGGATCGTTTTTTCAGACTGTCTTTCTGTCTGAGGATGATAGGTCGTACTAAACTTCAAGCGAGTTCCCAGACTTTCTTGTAGACTCCTCCAAAATGAGATAGGAACCGGGTGTCACGATCAGAAATAATACTCCCCGGTATTCCATACAATCTCACAATCATGTACTTCTCTACTAAAGCTTCCATCGACTGACCGACTTAAAATGGTATGGAATGAGCGGCCTTGGTCAGTCGATCGATAATCACCCAAACTGTGTTATTGCACTTTGGATTTCGTGGTAAGGCTGTCACGAAATTCATGGTTATATATTCCCACTTCCATTGAGAAATCGGAAGTGGTTGCAACAAACCAGCTACCCTTTGATGTTCAGCCTTGACTTGCTGACACACCAAGCACATCGACACATAACGAGCAATCTCTCTTCTCATGCCTTCCCACCAAAATTTTTTTCGTTAATCTTTATACATCTTCTTTCCTACTGGATGTTCCGAATATGCAGAACTATGAGCCTCCTTCATGACTTCTTCACGAACTTCTCCTTTATTTACACACAAACGACTCTCATACCTCAAAGAACCATCTTCATGAATCAATAAATCCGTTCGAAGTTCCGCCTCTACTTGTCATCAAAATCACTGCAATCTAGGATTGTGCACCTGCGCTGCCTTAATGCATCAATCAACGATGACAGTACTTGCAACTGCATCAACTGTCCCGAAGAATCTGGTAGTACGATCTCCAACTAGAATCTCTGAAAATCCGCTATAATCTCTTTCTGTAAAGTTAACACCTGTATCGCTGGTAACCGACTTAAAGCATCCGGCACCATATTAATTTTCCCCGGATGGTACTTTAGATCAAGATCATAGTCGGCCATCAACTCCAACCATCTACGATGTCTCATGTTGTTGGCATCGCTAAGTATTACAGGAAACATGTATTAACATGATAATAAAAATAATACAGTCTGGTAGGTTACAAGCATATCAAGGATAACATAACTATATCATGTACAAAAATAAGATAATAGTATTAATAGATATAGTATATTCAATCCGATTAATAACTAAAAAATGGTATTGATTAACCATGCATAAGAAAGTTCCGTTCAGAAATTCAGCGTCACCATAATTTGTAAAATAGCTGAAAAATAACAAACGTCTTCCAAAAGGGACGTTTCATATACCAAAACAAAGATAATTCAATAAGCTTTCATTTTTATTTGTTAAACTATCTCAGGTTGTTCCTACAAAAAAATATAAATGTTCGAAATTGAAATTTTGCTGCTGGAATTTCCCTAGACAGCAGTTCAGAGGTACTTTCATTTACAGTTTACGTTATTTAAACAATTTATTTTGCAAGTAAATATTTCACAAAGTTATAGTATTCTGAGTTAGCTTCGTAACGAACTAAAGAACAAGTGATAATGATTTTTTTATGATTTATAATGAATTTAGAAGATTCGTCAACTGTTCCGAAAGGATGGATTAAGGTGTACAGTAAATTCCAGATTTATCGTATCCGCTTGGCGATGACGTTTCATGTGTAAACTATAATATTTTCAAAGTATATTTTGCATAATGTTATAAAATACAGATTATAAACTAATTAATGATATACAGATTATATAGATATAAAGGGTATAATGATAGTAATAAGAAATATTACAACGATATATATATTTATAAATATAATTATTGCATGTCGCAAGTTATAAACTTGCATACACTGTATATTATAAAACTGATTAACGTTAAATAACTACGGTTTATAAATTATATAGATATAGTTGTATGATAATAATAATAATAATGGTACGACAACATATAAGTAAATTGCGTAAACCATAGCATGTAGTAAGTTGTAAACTTGCCTCGAAACAAACGCGATGAACAGAAGCAACACGACGCTATACAAATCAACACCAGGTTTTGATGGCTCGGTTAAGGTTCTAGGATATGGTTGGAGTTGCGTCAGCGAGGATAGATGTGGGCTTGGAGAATGAAAAAGGAGAATATATAAATTGACGAGAGATATTTAGTTAGAGAAGAGAGAGAGATATGTTATGTGTGGAGAGAGAGAGAGAAAGTTTTCTGTTTTATAAAATGTAAAGTATATAATAGTGTGTGTGTGTGTGTGTGTTTTTAGTATAGTTTATATTAGGTTATAAATATATATTATAGTTTAATACTACTAAAGATAATATCAAACTACACTCCGTCTCTACCAAAATCTCACAAAATATATTTTGGAAAAATAATACATATATGTAAAATTTTTAACCATAATGCAAGAATATTATTTAAATATCTCATACCCCTTATTTATGATTTTAAAAAGATTTAAATATGTTTGAATCTAAGAAATATTTGGTATCTAGATTCTATTAGATTTAAGCGTAATAGATAAAAGTCAAAATAAAACATAAGATGCTTAACCATATAATGGTAGTTAATAAATATAAATTATTCTTAACGTGTGGCTACCAGAAGATATAAGCATATGATTTAGATATTATATACATATATATTATACTAGATTCACATGGATTTAATTTAGAGATAAATATTAATAAAATATAACCATAATGGGTTTCACACATGCGGGGCGGATCAGATAACCATTCTAATATTCAAATCAATCGCAACCCAAATAAATAAATAAATATAAAGCAAGGTTTAAAATACCGATTAGTGTCGTATGAACGTGTTAGGGTGTTACACTTATACAAGACTAACAGTTCTTGGTTAAATAAATTGAGCCCATATACTCATATATTTTAAGATGATCTTAATCTAAAATAAGATTAACGATCCATAAATAAATAAAAAAAAATCCCTTGAACTGAATGAACTCATCTATATGAGAAATGCTACTTAGATTCAAACCCAAATCTGATATGTACGGATTTGGACTAATCTGCACCCCGCGACGATATATATTAGTTTTCGTATACAATTCAAGGGCAACCCAAAGTAAACAAATCATAACACGATATGAAGTGATATATTTGGAGTAGAGAAAGTTTTTATCGTTTTGCAATAATGTAATTATCTACAAGGGCTTGCGCCTGCAGGAATGGTATTGATTAACCATGCATAAGAAAGTTCCGTTCAGAAATTCAGCGTCACCCTAATTTGTAAAATAGCTGAAAAATAACAAACGTCTTCCAAAAGGGACGTTTCATATACCAAAACAAAGATAATTCAATAAGCTTTCATTTTTATTTGTTAAACTATCTCAGGTTGTTCCTACAAAAAAATATAAATGTTCGAAATTGAAATTTTGCTGCTGGAATTTCCCTAGACAGCAGTTCAGAGGTACTTTCATTTACAGTTTACGTTATTTAAACAATTTATTTTGCAAGTAAATATTTCACAAAGTTATAGTATTCTGAGTTAGCTTCGTAACGAACTAAAGAACAAGTGATAATGATTTTTTTATGATTTATAATGAATTTAGAAGATTCGTCAACTGTTCCGAAAGGATGGATTAAGGTGTACAGTAAATTCCAGATTTATCGTATCCGCTTGGCGATGACGTTTCATGTGTAAACTATAATATTTTCAAAGTATATTTTGCATAATGTTATAAAATACAGATTATAAACTAATTAATGATATACAGATTATATAGATATAAAGGGTATAATGATAGTAATAAGAAATATTACAACGATATATATATTTATAAATATAATTATTGCATGTCGCAAGTTATAAACTTGCATACACTGTATATTATAAAACTGATTAACGTTAAATAACTACGGTTTATAAATTATATAGATATAGTTGTATGATAATAATAATAATAATGGTACGACAACATATAAGTAAATTGCGTAAACCATAGCATGTAGTAAGTTGTAAACTTGCCTCGAAACAAACGCGATGAACAGAAGCAACACGACGCTATACAAATCAACACCAGGTTTTGATGGCTCGGTTAAGGTTCTAGGATATGGTTGGAGTTGCGTCAGCGAGGATAGATGTGGGCTTGGAGAATGAAAAAGGAGAATATATAAATTGACGAGAGATATTTAGTTAGAGAAGAGAGAGAGATATGTTATGTGTGGAGAGAGAGAGAGAAAGTTTTCTGTTTTATAAAATGTAAAGTATATAATAGTGTGTGTGTGTGTGTGTGTTTTTAGTATAGTTTATATTAGGTTATAAATATATATTATAGTTTAATACTACTAAAGATAATATCAAACTACACTCCGTCTCTACCAAAATCTCACAAAATATATTTTGGAAAAATAATACATATATGTAAAATTTTTAACCATAATGCAAGAATATTATTTAAATATCTCATACCCCTTATTTATGATTTTAAAAAGATTTAAATATGTTTGAATCTAAGAAATATTTGGTATCTAGATTCTATTAGATTTAAGCGTAATAGATAAAAGTCAAAATAAAACATAAGATGCTTAACCATATAATGGTAGTTAATAAATATAAATTATTCTTAACGTGTGGCTACCAGAAGATATAAGCATATGATTTAGATATTATATACATATATATTATACTAGATTCACATGGATTTAATTTAGAGATAAATATTAATAAAATATAACCATAATGGGTTTCACACATGCGGGGCGGATCAGATAACCATTCTAATATTCAAATCAATCGCAACCCAAATAAATAAATAAATATAAAGCAAGGTTTAAAATACCGATTAGTGTCGTATGAACGTGTTAGGGTGTTACACTTATACAAGACTAACAGTTCTTGGTTAAATAAATTGAGCCCATATACTCATATATTTTAAGATGATCTTAATCTAAAATAAGATTAACGATCCATAAATAAATAAAAAAAAATCCCTTGAACTGGATGAACTCATCTATATGAGAAATGCTACTTAGATTCAAACCCAAATCTGATATGTACGGATTTGGACTAATCTGCACCCCGCGACGATATATATTAGTTTTCGTATACAATTCAAGGGCAACCCAAAGTAAACAAATCATAACACGATACGAAGTGATATATTTGGAGTAGAGAAAGTTTTTATCGTTTTGCAATAATGTAATTATCTACAAGGGCTTGCGCCTGCAGGAAAAAGCGTCCCCACCATCAAAAACCCCTCATCATTGTGGGGGAATCTGAAACATTTAGCTACAACGGTCGCATCCATCCAAACCTCGATATACGGTTTCATAAATCTACTTGGTATCTTTGGAGAGGTGGATGGATATGTTCCATATAGTATCTGCCCCCGTATTCAGGCTAGACGCGCTCCCCGCGTCTCAGTCCGGTTTCCGGCGATAAACATGAACTCGAGTGGCTTTGAAAAGGAGTGGTTTAGGCTCCGCATTTAAAACGAGTAGTTTTTGAAGAAAACTGAGTGTTTATAGTAACATAAACTTTTGCTTAAGTTTAAACTCCCCGTGAAGGGATTAAAGCTCTTTCCTCATCGAATGAGGTGCAAGGTATTCCTAACCGAATACCTCTATACAAAGCAAAAGAATAAGACTATAGTTTTAAAATTTGGTTCCAACGACATCGTTTAGGTTTATTTTCCTTCCATATAATGCAGTCCCATCATTCAAGTTTCTAAGCCACACCAGAAACTGTTAGTGATATATGCCCTAGAAGCCATTACTGTATCATACTGGATTGTATATTACATATTGGATGCTTGGGATAGTTCACAGTTATAATAACATTCTTGCTCGATATGGTAGTATGCTACCTGGTTTGATTCTATCTCAATATGTGCATGTGTTTCTTTTAGCATATCGCTTACATATTGGTAGAGCCCTAGGATCTTTGCTTGACTACCAGCGTTGTGATGGTAGTCACACTTATGGGGGCTGGGTAGTCTATAAGCACATCCTTATACAAGTCCCTAGTCGTTGGATTATCGAGACGGGGCATCGATACTCTGGAGTAGACTAGTGTATAAGCTTCTCATCCCAGCAGGGGATATGGTATGTCCCATAGCCATTAGTACGATGTACTAGAGATGGTATGCAGGTGCTCTTTAGGTTATGAGTTACACTGGACATGACTCGTCGGGAACTGCTGGTTGGTATTATACCTATCGTCAGGTAGCAGTTCCCAGGTGGCATGAGTACAGCTTAATCCGTTGACTTGCCATCGCTACTTCGTCTCTAGTGTGTTCCCACTGCACTTTGATTACTACCTTACCATGCTCAAAGGAGTCATGCAAACAGGTAGTAGTTGGGTGTAGTCCTAAAGCACTTGAAAACAGTAGCGATCATATAGGATTCGTCTCTCCCGGTATTAGGGGTTGATATCGCGCAGTGTTCGGAAAGCTATTACATAAAGTCCTTGGCCAGGACAGTGAAATACTGGTAAGGTGGTCCAGTAGTTTCTCATGGTGTATTGGGCTCTCCTTCGACATGACTTATGCACTGTTAGGGGTCTGACGTTTACCATCCCCCTAGGCCGATATACGAGTATCTCAGACGATACTTGGGTAGCCGTTACGTGCAGCTAGTACCGCTAACGTGCTTGTAGTTAAACCCACTACCAGCGTACTGTCAAGTCTTTAGAGATCTACACAGAGGGTTTCCCTGCTTCAGGCAATTGATGTAGACGCTGAATGGTTTTACAGCAGGGCTTCGATCACATACGTGTACTTGTACACGGATGCTGATCGGGGGGACAATACTGGTGGGCTTTGGTTTAAGCCGGATTCTAGTATTGTATTATTGGATTGTTATCATCTCAGTGTATTCGTATTTTTCGGAATACAGATACGAGTATGTATATACAGTGAGGGGCATTTTTGTAATTTGGCAAGGCATGCTTCTAGAAGGAGCCACCTCATTATTTTTATTATCCATTTTCCTAAATGAATTAATGAGGTGGATATTGGAGGAGACTTATGAGGTATGGTAAAGCATGGCTATTTTGTTTATTATATTGGTTTGGGATCACTATTAAGGCATGGGTCATATATTATATTTCATTTTATTCCATGGCTCAATGAGTGAGATGAGATAATAGCCATTCTTCTCCTCACTTATTCATTCTACTCTCTTGATATTTTTCTAGAGTTGCTCTCTTCATACTCTCTCTTGAGTTTCTCCATCTTTTTCTTCCTCAAACTAAACCCTAATCCTTCACATGTGTTGTGAGCCATAAGGTTTAGTGAGAATAAACAATCCATTAGAATTTCTACATCTCCTAAGCTAGTTGGATTAGCGAACCATCTACCTTAGTTACCTCGATTAGAGATTGGAGCTTGGAGCACATTCTCTCGCGGTGGATCATCTTTGACTTAAGGAGGCCGATGGAGATTCCGTCATCCGATCACCGAGGAGCCATAGAGAGAAGCACTTGAAGACCCGAAGGACCGTATCTTGGAGGTATAACCATCTCACCGAGTAGTTAAACCTCTTAGATAAATTAGCTAGTTAAGGCTTTAGTAAAGATCCTAGAGTTTAGCCGGTGTCGCGTAGTCAAATATTTATCGTTTTTGAAAATTCCGCCTCCCCGCGAACCGCGGTGTGCGCGACATCGGCTTACATTGGTATCAGAGCCTATAAAACTTTAACTAGCTAGTTAGCAAAGTCTTTAGAAATTCGATCGCGGAAAAATCCCAAAATCATGTCTGAAAAACCTTGTTTCTGTCGAATTTTAAAACTGGTCTAAAAATCATTTCAGAGGCCTTAAAAATACATGCAGGGTATTCTAAGATCACTGGTGAAATTTGGGCTCCTGAATCGCCTAAAACGCCGCGGAAACGCGGAAGAACAGACAATTCTGCCGCCGTTCCGCGGCCGAGTCGAGGCCGACTCGGTCCATATTTTCCCTGTTCTTCTATTCTGTGGATTTGTGAATTTAGGAATATTTTGTTTCTGCCCAGATTGTTTGTGTGCAGTGTTGTGCATGGGATAGACTCAAATTTGGTTAATCGATCGAAATTCTAAGTACTTTAGCTCATCGGTTTTTTTGTGTTTGATATATATGTTCATAAACCTCCGCTAATTGCTATACGTCGATTAGTTGGGGGTTGCACATATCTTTGATCCGTGTTGATGGTTTATGTATATGGAGTATTGGATCGTCGTTGATGAATAGCCGGGGGATGTGAGAAGAGTGTTTTCTTTTCTTTCATTCATGTAATTTGTAAAAGTGATGTAATATTATTTTGCGGGGCACATCCGGGTTGATCTTGTAGCCACCGTTGTATATTATTTCTTTTACTGTTTTCTGCTCCTAGGATAGACCCAAGGTGGGGTGCACAAACTATCGGGTTCTTTGAAGTGCCGAGTGGCCTACTCATTTTACTGAAGGAAGTTGCTTCACTTCGGGAATTTAGCGGGTAGTTTGCCGCGCCCATAGGGGCCTGGGGTAGGGTTTGGCTATTCATCACGACCGTGGAATCTGTCTTTCGTTACAGGTTTAAAAGAAATGCGGAATTCCTAGTATATCCAATATATTCATCTGTGATCTGGAATGCCTATTATTGCGTGAGACAAATGGCTATATATATATTATATCTAGTAAGTGTTGCTTATGTTTTGCACCCGCGCTAGTCCAACCCCCGCTCTGCCGGTAGTTAAGTAACCTAACGGTACATGATGGGGCCCCATGGCGAATGCGGTTGGCATAAGCGTATGTTGTATTTTCGTTTCTTTTGCTGCAATGATAGGTTGTAAATGATGGGACCACATTAACATTGATTAATGCAAAGATAAAACAAACCAAAGCATAATCGTTGGAACAATTTCAAACCACTCGGTTTTCTTCAAAAAGTAATTTTAAATGCGGAGCTTAAACCACTCCTTTTAAAAAGCTATCATGGCTCCTTTGACTATATCAAGTTCACTACGTTCACGGTTTCGCCAAAACCATTCGTAGCCCTCCGTCATTTCATATGAATATTCAGTTGTATTTAAGTTATGTATTTTGACCTTCGCCAAGGCATAGTGATTGGTAGCTGCTGGGTATTCATATGTAGCATATATAGATGCGTTGGTTTAGGACATTCGTACTACTTTGTTGGCCTTCATCAAGGATATATACGGGTGGGTTCAAATTAACCTGGATAATGACGGGTAGAACTTGACATGTGACTTATGATTGGTTGGCCTTCGTCAAGGTCATAAGAACATAGGGAAAAATCCACATCGGGAGTTTCTAAGGAAACTGAAACTTGCTGGTGCTGCATACCATTTGGAGTGTGATAGTTTTGGTAGGCTTCCTTCAAGGTTATCACATAATGATATTTGGATCCCGATCCTACTGTGAGTATGCGCTACTCTTTGGGAGATTTTTCACTAAACGATCAATGCTATAAACCAAGTAGGTGTCTAGAATGGTGTTAGCGGGGCTACGCCTCCAGGAAAAAGAGCTTACGTAATTAAGGAACTTCGGGAATGCTTTGGAAAACCTCCCTCAAAGTAACGACACCAGCCTGGCTGAAAGGTTAAGCAAGAATTGAAAAAGTGAGATTAATCCTGACTAATTCTTCTTTTATGGTTTGAGGAAGGATTCGAGGAAACAGTGGGAGACATCCTGTTTAGATAAACTAATAAACAATCTAAACTTGCAAAAGTATCATGCTAAGTGTTTCTTCTCTCTCTCCTAATTGCAGCAACCACAATGACCGGACATAGGTTATTAGATAATAAATTGACTGGGCTGAACTATATTAATTAGCTAAGGTATGTCCAAATGGCACCTACCCATGACAAGCTGGACTACCTCCTTACTACAAAACCCCCCGCCGTCCCAGGTCCAGATTCCACCATCGCGGATGTTGATATCCATCAGACATGGGAAAAGGATTGTGCGAGAGCCAAGTGCCTCTTGTTAGCCTCAATAGATAGTGAACACTAGAGGCAGCTTGAGAAGATGGACTTTGGTTCCATCTTCCTCCATACCAAAGTTTTATATGGAGAGCAATCTCGTATCGCAAGATATGAGACCTCAAAGATATTGCTTCAAGCGAGGTTGGCTGTCGGGTCATCTGTAGGGGACCACGTCCTTACGATAATTAGCTATATAGAAAAGCTCACGGACCATGGGAACACGTTGGAGAACAATTTATGTATTGACTTGATTCTAGAGTCGCTACTATCTACTTACGCCCAGTTTATCTTGAATTGCAAAATTCAAGAGAAGGAAGTTACACTTCCAAGTCTCCTCAATTTATTGAGGAGCTCAGAGGGCACTCTGAAAGAAACCAGGGAGACACCCGCTCTGTTTACTGGGGAATCTTCCTCTTCTAGATCTAAGGCGAAAGCCAAAGGAGAGAAGAAGAAGGCCCCCACTAAGCCGATAAGCGGTGTCAGTAAGGTAGAGGAAAAGGGCAGGGCAAAAGTTTCGGGGCTAGTAGTAGGGAAGGAGGCATGTCTTTGTAGTCACGTTAAAGCGCATTATCAGAAGGACTGCGGGGCTTGGAAAGCCAGAAGCCAGGATGTAACACCCTAGTTCATTTATACCAGTTCTAGTTAAGTATTTCTTTATTTATGGTAGCTTCTTGATTTACTGTGTTTTGGGTGTGAATGGTATTTTGACATCTGTATTTGCATCCGACCCGACCCATATGCTTGAAACCAGTCTTAATTCATGTTTGTGATTTATCCTGACTTGTTACGTAGACTTGTGCACTTTCATTTTAATTTATACATTGCATACTCGCATTATATCTGGCATCTGCATTTTTATATAACATTTAAAGTTACGTAAAAAATTTTAAAAATACATTGCATGGCCTGCATGATACCCTTAACCCTATGGTAGCATCCGCGCATCTTGTTCTTGTCCCGTTCAGTGAAACGGACTTATTTGGATGGCTACGCGCACGTGCATGCATCCGTTCTTGGGGGTATGCATTTTTGTTACCCGGATATCCAATTTTAATTTTGGTCGACATGTATATTTTTCATATTTTGAAACTAAATTTTTAGACCCGACCCGGGCGTTTTTGGACTAAGTTTGTATTTACCATAAAATCAAATTTTATTAATATAATATTTTTATTAAAAATTAATAACAGTTTAAAAATTTATATAACTAACAGATCTTTTTTAAAATTTAAAATCTTAACTTTTTAACAATTTTTCCTAACAACCTATCTCTCTCTCTCTCTTACTGACACTACCTCTCTATCTCTTCCTTTCTTTCTCTCTCCCGCAGCACTCTCTCTTTCTCCCTTTCTCTCTCCTCTCGCTCGCCTCTCTCTCTCCTCTCACGGCTACTGCAGCCTTCTCGATTCCCGTCACCTCCCTCCTCTTACTGTCACCTCCCTTCATCCTATCTTCTTCTCTTCTTTAAATACCCCGAGCCCCACGAGAACCCACTGCAAGGAAACCCAAACCCTAGCTCCTCACCTCGCCGATCTCCACCGCCGACGACCCTCATCTCATCATCACCTTCACCACCTCTTCAACTCCTTCGTTTCTTCTCTTCTCTGTTAAAACCCACTGCAACCTTAACACCCGCAACCCCTCACCTGAGCACCCTGCACCCTCACGGAACTCCGTTGACCCCATCATCGCCCTCACCTCTCTCCTGTTCCCTGCATAGAAACCCCATCACCAACCCCAGTGAGCACAAACCCCTTCTTCTCTTTCTTCTTCTTCTTCTTTTCCTTTTTCTTTTCTTGATTCTTGATCTTTTCCAGCGATCGCCAAATTTGCGCAGACGCTGCCAATCCGACGATCCAGTGAACGTACCTTGCCTGCGTGATCACCCTCTTGCCTTGCCTGGACCCGTCCCGTGTGCCGCGTGTGCGTTGCGACGATTTACCGACGTCGGACGTGCCGTGTGTATCCGTCGTGTGATTCGATCGAGGCAAGTTAATATTGCTACATGCTATACTACAATATACTGCACCCATTTGAATAATAGTATTACATATTGTTTAGTTATGCATCCATTTTACAGTTTTACTGTTTTCGGATACTCGTTTGCATGCATTTCATTTAAAATATATATAAATGCATCTATAGATCACATTAATTCATATTATTATTGTAGTAACACCCCATGCTTAATAATGTGCATCCCACTTAGTCTTGGAACTGTAAATGTAACCCTGATCGATATTTGTGCATCCATACTATTAATTATATATCTATTTGCATTCCATGTCACGTTATTTCATATTACTGCTATATTAACACCCCATGCTAGAAAATGTGCATCCTACATAGTAATGGAGCTATAGTTGCAATCCATAATAACTATTCATGCATCCATTTTTTATTGTGTACCCATACCATTAATTTTATATTTATTCGCATGCCATGTCACATTATTACATATTATTGTTTTATTATCACTCCATGCTTGATAATATGCATCCTACATAGTCATGATGTAACCCCTGATAAATATTTGTGTATCCATGCTTTTATCGTGCACCCGTACTTGCTACAGTTTTATTATGAGCATCCGCTTGACACATGTGCACTACCTGTCATGACCTAATATACCACTGTTTGACTTGATACCTTATCTTGTTACTAATGCCGACAATCTTGACATGTTGTTCCTACGGACATATCATGTTGTCTATTTAGACAAACCTGTACCTGCTTGATCCTGGGTTGGCATTAGCTCCAGATTTATCAATACCTGACTTGAACACATAACTTTGGGGCTATGGGGAAATCAAAAGTGTAAACTAAAGTGTAGATTATAAGGGTATTACGTGATCCGTGGTCCCGGGGGATAACGGGACAGAATCATTCATGATTCTTACTTGATCCGTGGTCCCGGGGGATAACGGGACAGAGTCATTCATGACTCCCACTACCTGATCCGTGGTCCCGAGGGATAACGGGACATATCGTTTGAGTTATATAGAGGATTACATTAATTGATTTCAAACAAACTTTAGAATAGATAACCCAGTAGCACGGTTTAGATTGATCACTGCACGTCACATATATTGATACCCTTCACTGTTCCTTATTCGTGATACTGTTATACTCTTATTAATGTTTATGATTCATGCTTACATATCTCGTGTATCCTGTTCATTTATTATTGGTTGATATCATGACGCACTGACGTCTGGGTTTTGCATGGCCCAGATCCTCTATCTCTGTCGCAGGCAGTTCAGGAGTATTTTGACCAACAAGCCGAGCAGTGAAGATCATGTTAGTTGCTAGTTAGTTTAGTTTTATTTCGTATTTTCATTCCTGATGTGAGCCCGTATTATAGGACGTACTTTCTAGATTGTCATTGTTACTTGAATTTATTGCTTCCACACATTATTTCTTGACTCGTTATTTCTGGCTCATGGACATGTACTAGATAGTTTCTTTTATTTTCCTGTTCTTGAGATCTATAGACAGCCGTAATATGACTGTGGAGGGATGTTTCCTAGCCACAGGTAGCATGGTTGGCTCTGTCACGTGCCAATCTTAGCGCACTCTGGGAAGCGGGGCGTGACAGGGTTTGTTTGGTATCAGAGCCATAGGATATAGGTTAATCGGGTTGATTCTTTTGTAGTTGGGTATTGGATCCAATACACGAATCAGAATACTCGTAACTAGGAGCATGTCCTGCATTATTGCTATCTTGCCATCCTTGAATCCATAACTATCTTGCTTCTTGTATCCTGTTTGTTGAAACTTGTTTATCTTGCTAATCATCTTCGGTGTTTTGGCTTCAGAATCATAGCGGACGGAAATCTGAGATTGTACCAGAGGCATGTTGATGACGCCGCTTTGCTTGGAGTAATTCGTGGGATGATGGAGAACCAGAAGCGGCTGACCGAGCTGAACCAGCGGCAGGCCGAAGCTTTTCAGGAAGGTTTGTGGGCCGTCCAGCAGTCCTTGAACAATTTTGCAGCCAAACCAGTAGAGCGTGTGGGTACCGTGGCGGATTTCAGGAGACTTGGTCCGTCCATCTTCACTGGTCTGGAGGAGCCGTTTCCAGCGGAGCAGTGGCTGGTTGATACGGAGAATTTGCTCGTTGCAGCACAGATTCCAGAGGATAAAAGAGTGGATGTTGTACGCATCTAATTGGTAGACTATGCCCGTGAATGGTAGCTTGTGGAAGAGACCCGCTTGTCCAAGCCAATCAGTTGGGCAGATTTTTCGAAGAGTTTCTTGGAGAAGTTCTTCCCGCAGACTGCACGGGAGGAAATGGAAGAAAAGTTTATCGGTTTGAAGCAGAATGACGTACCCGTGGATGTACATGCGGCTAAGTGGACACGGCTCAGTAGATTCGATGGAACTTTGGTTGCCAACGATGTTGATAGGGTAAGGAGGTTCATGCGCAGTTTGGACGTGGAAATCCAGAGGCGCATTATAACTCTGGGATTGACCACTTTTTCGCAAGTGCTTAAAGTGGCCCGAGAGCAGCAGAGCTTATCGGTGATGACTGGGGGTACGCAGCAGCAGGTTGTTGCAGTGCGGAAACCGGCGTTTGCGCCGAATCGAGTGTCTATACGTAGAGGTATTCCGGTGAACCGACGTGGCGTAGTACCGATGAAGAAGCCCGTCGTATAAGAGCATAAGGGAAGGATGTTTTGTGAGTTCTGTCATCTACCTAGGCACCTGCAGAGGGATTGTCGGAGGAAGCTTGGACTTTGTTTGGTTTGCAGATCAGCTGATCATACTATCAGTGTTTGCCCGTCGAAGCTTCGTTTAAAGGATGATGTTCAAAGGCCACCGCAGAAGCAGTTTCAGGGACAGAAGCAGTTGACTCAGGGACCCAATCAAGCTCGAGCCTTTACCCTGACGGCTGAAGAGGCCAAGGCTTCAGAGGAAGTTGTTTCAGGTATCCTACTTGTTCATGATTTTCCAGCATTAGCATTATTCGATTATGTTGCATCCCATTGTTTTATGTCGTCCAAGTTTATTGCTGCACACTCAATTTCTTGCACCACCCTGTCTAGTTGTTGGGACATACACACTGGGAATGGGAAGATCATAGCTAGTAGAGAATGTAAGGATTGTTCAGTTGTTAATTGTGGACGGGAGTTATTTGCAGATTTCTTGGTAATTGATACCGGCAGTTATGACGTTGGCTTGGGAATGGATTTTCTCGGCACTTTCCATGCTCACATTTATTGTAGGGCAAAGAAAGTGATTTTTCAGATTCCCGAACATCCGGAGTTTGTTTTTGCTGGAGGTATCAGTTCTGTCGGGCCAATCGAGTTTAGGGCTAGGTCGACAAGCAATATTCTTTCGTCAATAGAAGTTGATAAGGAGGAAGCGCCAGCTGTAGTTCGAGAGTTTATGGACGTATCAAGGACATCTCTGGTTTACCGCGAAAACGAGATGTGGAATTCACGATCGATCTTGTTCCTGGTGCGGCGCCAATCTCAAAGGCGTACTATCCGATGGCACCAGTGGAGTTGGAATAAGTCAAGAAGAAGATTACCGAATTGCTAGAGAAGGGTTGGATTCGTAGCAGTAATTGATCTTGGGGAGCTCCAGTTCTTCTAGTCAAGAAGAAATATGGCACAAGGAGGATGTGCATCGATTATCGAGAATTAAACCGGGTGACTATTAAGAACAAGTACCCGATCCCTCGCATTGGCGAATTATTCGAGCAACTCAGTGGCGCGGGGGTATTCTCGAAGCTGGATTTGCGGTCCGGATATCATCAGGTCCGAGTTAAATCAGAAGATATTTGCAAGACTGCGTTCCGAACTCGGTATGGACATTATGAGTATTTAGTGATGCCATTCAGAGTCACGAATACACCGGCGATATTTATGGACTTAATGAACCGAATCTTTTCACGTTCTTGGACTAGTTTATAGTGGTGTTCATTGATGATATTTTGGTCAACTCGAGGAGCATTGAAGAGCATGCGGAACACTTGAAGATCGCACTGCAGACATTGAGGCAAGAAAGATTGTATGCAAAAATGAGCAAGTGCGAGTTTTGGCTTGAAGAAGTGAAGTTTTTGGGGCATGTCGTATGCGGAGATGGAATCGCCTTTGATCCTGAAAAGATTGCAGCAGTTCAAGGTTGGCCGATTCCGAAGAACGTAGCAGAGATCAGAAGTTTTCTTGGACTTACAGGATATTACAGAAGGTTCGTAGAGAATTTTGCTCGTTTGGCTAGGCCTTTGACTAAGCTTACGCGTAAGAAAGTACCGTTCGTATGGACGGATAAATGTGCGTCAGCTTTTGAGGCGTTGAAGCAAAAATTGATAACCGCTCCTATTTTGACCGTTCCAGACGGTTCCGGAGGATTGGTGATTCACAACGACGCATCTGGGAAAGGTTTGGGATGTGTTTTGATGCAGCATGGGAAAGTTATAGCTTACGCATCGAGACAGTTGAAGACCCATGAGAAGAATTACCCAACTCAAGATTTGGAGCATACAGCAGTGATTTTCTATTTGAAGATTTGGAGACACTACTTATTGGGCGAAAGGGTCAAAGTATTCACCGATCACAAAAGCCTGAAATACGTGTTCACACAGAAAGAGCTTAACATGAGGCAACGTAGATGGTTGGAGCTGATGGCTGACTACGATCTTGATCTTAAGTACCATCCGGGAAAAGTTAATGTTGTGCCGGATGCGCTTAGTCGGTTGCCAGCAATTCGGATGTTGACTGCACAGAAGGAGCTTATCGAAGATTTTCGGAGATTCAAGTTGGAGATCGTGCTACCGCATTCATCGGGATAGTTGATGCAGCTGCAAGTACAGTCGTCGTTGATCGATAATATTAAAGTAGCGCAGTCACAGGACCCAAGATTGCAGAAGTTTCGAGAACAGGTTGAAGCTGGACTTCGAACGGACTTGTTGATTCATGAAGATGGTTCGTTGCGATATGGTAGCCGTTTGTGTGTGACGAAAGGAGATATTCTTGAAGAAGTTATGAAGGAGGCACACGGTTTCGCATATTCCGTACATTCAGGAGGCACGAAGATATACCGTGATCTACGACAGCATTTCTTGTAGGAAGGCATGAAAAGGGAGATTGCTCGCTTTGTAGCGAAGTGCTTGGTGTGTTAGTAAGTTAAGGCTGAACATCAAAGGGTTGCTGGTTTATTGAAACCACTTTCGATTCCTCAATGGAAGTGGGAACATATAACCATGTATTTCGTGACAGCTTTACCGCGGAGTCCAAAAGGCAACAATGCAGTTTGGGTGATTGTTGATCGATTGACCAAAGAAGCTCATTTCATACCATTTCGAGTTGATCAGTCAACGGAAGCGTTGGCGGAACGATATATGCAGGAGATTGTGAGATTGCATGGAGTACCTGTGAGCATCGTGTCCGGCCGTGACACCCGATTCTTATCACACTTCAGGAGGAGTTTACAGGAAAGTTTGGGGACACGATTGAAGTTTAACACATCTTATCATCCTCAGACAGATGGCCAGTCGGAGAGAACGATCCAAACTCTTGAAGATATGTTGAGAGCTTTCATGTTGGACTTCAAGGGTTCGTGTGAGGATCATCTACACTTGGTGGAGTTCTCGTATAATAACATCTTCCAGGCGACTATTCAGATGGCTCCATTCGAAGTGTTGTATGGTCGCAAGTGTCGCTCATCCGTTTGTTGGGACGATGTTGGAGAATGAAGATTGTTGGGACCGGATTTGATCGTGCAAACCGTGGAGAAAGTTAATACTATCCGGAATCATATGAAGAGAGCACAAGATCGGCAGAAGAGTTGGTCCGATACATCGAGAAGACCTCTAGAGTTCGTTGTTGGTGACCTGGTATTCTTGAAGATATCACCGACTAGAGGAGTGATTCGTTTTGGGAGTCGAGGCAAGCTTAGTCTTCGATTTGTAGGACCTTTCGAGATTATGGAGCGTGTTGGAGAAGCGGCTTATCGATTGGCTTTACCACCATCTTTGGCGAATATTCATGATGTGTTTCATATATCTCAACTCCGTAAGTATGTTCGAGATGAAACACACGTGCTGGATCATTCGGAGCTGACTGTAAGAGAGGATTTAACCTTTGAGGAACGACCGATGTCGATTGTTGATCGAAGAGAAAAGGTCCTTAAGAACAAGGTTATCCCTCTCGTACTTGTTTCTTGGGGGAATCGCTCGCAGGGAGAATCGACTTGGGAATGAGAAGACGAGATTCGAGAGAAGTTTCCACACCTATTCTTATAGATTCTTGATTGGTTATCTTTTCTTGTCTTGGGAATTTCGAGGACGAAATTCTTTTTGTAGTTGGGTATAATGTAACACCCTAGTTCGTTTATACCAGTTCTAGTCAAATATTTCTTTATTTATGATAATTTCTTGATTTACTGTGTTTTGGGTGCGAATAGTATTTTGACATCTGTATTTGCATCCGACCCGACCCACATGCTTGAAACCAGTCTTGATTCATGTTTGTGATTTATCCTGACTTGTTACGTAGACTTGTGCACTTTCATTTTAATTTATACATTGCATACTCGCATTATATCTGGCATCTGTATTTTTATATAACATTTAAAGTCACGTAAAATATTTTAAAAAATACATTGCATGGCCTGCATGATACCCCTAACCCTGTGGTAGCATCTGTGCATCTTGTTCTCGTCCCGTTCAGTGAAACAGACTTGTTTGGATGGTTACGCGCACGTGCGTGCATCCGTTATTGGGGGTATGCATTTTTTTTACCCGGATATCCAATTTTAATTTTGGTCGACATGTATATTTTTCATATTTTGAAACTAAATTTTTAAACCCGACCCGGGCGTGTTTTGGACTAAGTTTGTATTTACCAAAAAATCAAATTTTATTAATAAAATATTTTTATTAAAAATTAATAACAGTTTAAAAATTTATATAACTAACATATCTTTTTTAAAATTTAAAATCTTAACTTTTTAACAATTTTTCCTAACAACCTACCTCTCTCTCTCTCTCTCTGACACTACCTCTCTCTCTCTCTCTTCCTTTCTTTCTCTCTCCCGCAGCACTCTCTCTCTCCCTTTCTATCTCCTCTCGCTCGCCTCTCTCTCCTCTCTCGCGGCTACTGTAGTCTTATCGATTCCCGTCACCTCCCTCCTCTTACCGTCACCTCCCTTCATCCTATCTTCTTCTCTTCTTTAAATACACCGAGCCCCACGAGAATCAACTGCAAGGAAACCAAAACCCTAGCTCCTCACCTCGCCGATCTCCACCGCCGAAGACCCTCATCTCATCATCACCTTCACCGCCTCTTCTCCTACTTCGTTTCTTCTCTTCTCTGTTAAAACCCACTGCAGCCCTAACACCCGCAACCCCTCACCTGAGCACCCTGCACCCTCGCCGGAGCTCCGTTGACCCCATCGTCGCCCCCACCTCTCTCCTATTCCCTGCACAGAAACCCCAGCACCAACCCCAGTGAGCACAAACCCCTTCTTCTCTTTCTTCTTCTTCTTCTTCTTCTTTTTCTTTTTCTTTTCTTGATTCTTGATCTTTTCCAGCGATCGCCGAAGTTGCGTCGACGCTGCTGATCCGACGATCCAGTGAACGTACCTTGCCTGCGTGATCACCCTCTTTCCTTGCTTGGACCCGTCCCGCGTACCGCGTATGCGTTGCGTCGATTTACCGACGTCGGACGTGCCGTGCGTATCCGTCGAGTGATTCGATCGAGGCAAGTTAATCTTGCTACATGCTATACTACAATATACTGCACCCATTTGAATAATAGTATTACATATTGTTTAGTTATGCATCCATTTTACAGTTTTACTGTTTTCGGATACCCGTTTGCATCCCTTTCATTTAAAATATATATAACTGCATCTATAGATCACATTAATTCATATTATTATTGTAGTAACACCCCATGCTTAATAATGTGCATCCTACTTAGTCTTGGAACTGTAAATATAACCCTGATCGATATTTATGCATCCATACTATTAATTATATATCTATTTGCATTCCATGTCACGTTATTTCATATTACTGCTATATTAACACCCCATGCTAGAAAATGTGCATCCTATATAGTAATGGAGCTATAGTTGCAATCCCTAATAGCTATTCATGCATCCATGTTTTATTGTGTACCCATACCATTAATTTTATATCTATTCGCATGCCATATCACATTATTACATATTATTGTTTTATTAGCACTCCATGCTTGATAATGCGCATCCTACATAGTCATAATGTAACCCCTGATAAATATCTGTGCATCCATACTTTTATCGTGCACCCGTACTTGCTACAGTTTTATTATGAGCATCCGCTTGACACATATGTACTACCTGTCATGACCTGATATACCACTGCTTGACTTGATACCTGATCTTGTTACTAATGCCGACAATCTTGACATATTGTCCCTGCGGACATATCATGTTGTCTATTTAGACAAACCTGTACCTGCTTGATCCTGGGTTGGCATTAGCTCTAGATTTATCAATACCTGACTTGAACACATAACTTTAGGGGTATGGGGAAATCAAAAGTGTAAACTAAAGTGTAGCTTACAAGGGTATTACTTGATCCGTGGTCCCGGGAGATAACGGGACAGAATCATTCGTGATTCTTACTTGATCCGTGGTCCCGGGGGATAACCGGACAGAGTCATTCATGACTCTCACTACCTGATCCGTGGTCCCGGGGGATAACGGGACATATCCTTTGAGTTACATGGAGGATTACATTAATTGATTTCAAATAAACTTTAGAATAGATAACCCAGTAGCACAGTTTAGATTGATCACTGCACGTCACATATATTGATACCCTTCACTGTTCCTTATTCGTGATACTGTTATACTCTTATTAATTTTTATGATTCATGCCTACATATCTCGTGTATCCTGTTCATTTATTATTTGTTGATATCATGACGCACTAACGTCTGGGTTTTGCATGGCCCAGATCCTCTATCTCTGTCGCAGGCAGTTCAGGAGTACTTTGACCAACAAGCCGAGCAGTGAAGATCATGTTAGTTGCTAGTTAGTTTAGTTTTATTTCGTATTTTCATTCCTGATGTGAGCCCGTATTATGGGACGTATTTTCCAGATTGTCATTGTTACTTGAATTTATTGCTTCCGCATATTATTTTTTGACTCGTTATTTCTGGCTCATGGAAATGTACTAGATAGTTTCTTTTATTTTCCTGTTCTTGATATCTATAGACAGCCGTAATGTGACTGTGGAGGGATGTTTCCTAACCACAGGTAGCATGGTTGGCTCTGTCACGTGCCAATCTTAGCGCACTCTGGGAAGCGGGGCGTGACACAGGATTCTGTTAGTGTATATGCCCTAGAGGCCATTACTGTATCATACTAGTTTGTATATTACTTAATGGAAACTTGGGATATTCACAGTTGTATATACAATCTTGCTCGAAATGGTAGTATGCTACTTGGTTTGTCTCTGCTTTAATATGTGCATGTGTTTCTTTTAGCATATTGCAGGTATACATATTAGTAGAGCCCTTAGGATCTTTGCTTGATTACCAGCGTTGTGATGGCGCTCGCACTCGTGGGAGCTGGGTAATCTATAAGCACATCCTTATACAGGTCCCTGGTCGTTGGACTATCGAGACAGGGCATCGATACTCCGGAGTAGACTAGCGTATGCGCTTCTCATCCCAGTGTGGGAGACGGTCTGTCCCACAGCCGTTAGTATGTCGTACTTGAGATAGTATGCGGGTGCTCGTTAGGTTACGAGTACACTGGACAGGACTCGACGGGAACTGTTGGTTGGTAATATACCTATCGTCAGTTATCAGTTCCCAGGTGACATGAGTACAGCTTAGTCCGCTGACTTGACACTGTCACTTCGCCTCGAGTGTGTTCCCACTGCACTTTGATTACTACCCTACCACGGCTCAAAGGAGTCGTGCAAACAGGTAGTTTTTGGGTGCAGTCCCGAAGCACTTGGAGGCAGTGACGGTTAGACAGGATTCTTCTCTCCCGGTATTGGGGGTTGACATCGCGCTGTGTCCAGGAGAGCCATTACACGAGTAGTCCCTGGCCAGGGCAAGCGAGATATACTGGTAGGCTTCCAGTGTTATCTCAGGGTGTTCTGGGCTACACTCCGACACGACTTATACCGCTATTAGGGGACTGACGTTCACCGCCCCCCTAGGCCCGCCATGCGATGTATCAGACGAACAGACCGGACTGTACGGAGACTGTCACATACAGGCTCAGTAGGAGTGCAGATGGGGTTCACCTCGTCAGTCTTCTTATCGACATCTACCTGGGGACCGTTACGTACAGCTAGTGCCGCTTGCGGTCTGTGGTTAAACCCACTGCCAGCGTAGTGTCGAGTCTTTAGAGTCCCACACAGAGAGCTATTCGCCTTTAGGCAAAACGAGTAGAGGTCGCATGGTTTTGCGACAGGGTTCGTTCGCATCCGCGCACTTGTGCACGTTTGCTGTCCGGACAGTTTATACTAGCGGGCTTTGGTTTAAGCCGGATCCTAGTATATGTTTTGAGATTGGTTTTTCTCAGTGTGTTCGTGTTCCTCGGATCACGAATGAGGGTGCGTATGCACAGTTGCTTGAGATTGAGGGAGAGGACCTTGTTTAGGGTTAATGACTATTGTCATTTTATTAACCCTATTGTTTTTGTGTGTATTATTGTTAATTAATAATTAGCTTAATTATTATGCATGGTTGTTGTTGTTGACATTTTGACTTCATTGACTTGTTGACCATGTTGAAAAGTTGACCATGATCATTTCATTTGGAAGATGCTCTTTGATCCTTGCAATTTGCATTAATAATGAAATGATAATGGTCACCTCTTGATTAAACCATGACAATTTTCTTGCTAATTAATTAATTAAAATAACACACACATATTAGTGAGAATGGCTCACTAATAATTCATTCTATCATATCCTTTCTCTCTCTTGCTCATCCTCTCCCTCAAGCTCTCTCCCTCTCATGTGTTGAGAAACAAAATAGCTTGAGAAAAACCTTCACTTGATCTTCTCTACTCACTTCTAGGGTTCAAGTCTTAGCATTTCTTGCACTCTAGTTACTCCTAGCTTGGAGTTGAAGCTAAAGGTCGAGGCTTTCGGGTGGATCGTTCTTTGACGGAAGAAGACAAGCAAGGTGAGGCCTTTCTACCATTCCGACGAGCAAGGAGAGAAGGAGTTCGAGCTCAAGGTATAATCTTTCTACAACTTAACTAGTTGTTAGTTTTCTTTAGCTAGTTTTAGTTTAGCAAAGATCCTCCTAGTCAAGGTCCATGTTGCCTAAGTCATTAAAAATCCGATTTTTATTATGTTTTCCGCCTCCCCGTAAGCACCGGGGTGGGCAACGTGGACTTACAGTGGTATCAGAGCCTAACTAAACTTAAACTAGCTAAGTAGTGAAGTGTAACGAAGTTTCGAAACCGAAAATCCAAAAACCGAACTTTTGAAAAACCCTAGTTTCTGTTGAAATTTTTTCTGCTCAAAATAGAAAACTTTATACTTGTAAATTCATCTCAGGGTTTTTTATGAACACCCATGAAAAACGACACAGAGATTCATTCAAACCGCCGCCCTTCCGCCGCACGAGGTAGGCTCGTGCCGCGGAAGCGCCGCGGTTCGATGTCTTCTCTGCATCGTTTTTCGTGCAGTGTCTGTCTGTGTTGATTTTGGGATTTTTAGGATATATAATATATGCCCAGATTTTCCAGAACTAAAAATTACTTTTGGGGGCCTATAAATCCGTATTTTTCGGAACTTCACTACACTTTAACTACATCGGTTATATCTGTAATGCTTGCATGTATTGAACGTCGACTAATCGCTATAAGACGATTAGTCGGGGTTATACATGATCTGTGATTGTTATTGGTTTGTGGATATGAATGGATTGGATTGTCGCGGGTGAATGGCCGGGGTGGATGTGAGATGAGCGTTGTTTTTCTTTCATTCATTTGTAACATGTAAATTGATGTAATAATATTCTTTGTATGGCCGCACAACCGGGTCGGGGTTGTAGCCGTCATTGTATAATTCTTTTTACTGTTTTTGCTCCTAGGATAGACCCATGGAGGGGGTGCACAAACTACCGGGTACTCGAAGTGCCGAGTGGCCTACTCACGGTGGTGAGGGAGGTTGCTTCGCTTCGGGTGCTTGGCGGGTAGTTTGCCGCACCCGTAGGGGTCTTGGGTGGGGTATTGGCTATTCACCGCGACCGTGTAATCCGCTTTGCGTTGCAGGCTCGAACGCATTGCGGATTCCTAGTATATCCAATGTATTCATCTGTGATCTGTAATGTCTATCATTGCTATATATTTATATATAATAACTATTTAGGCGTTGCTTATGTTTTACAGCCGCGCTAGCCCAGCCCCCGCTCTGTCGTTAGTTAAGTAACCTAACGGGTGATGACGGGGCCCCGTGGCGAATGCGAATGGCATAAGCGTACGTCATATTTTGGTTGTTTTCTGCAATGGTAGGATTAAATGATGGGACGCATTAAAAGAACTAATGCAAGAAATAAACCAAGTAAAAGTCGAATGGAACACTTTGAAAACCACTCGGTTCTTTTCAAAACTAAACTTTTAAACGCGGAGCATGAACCACTCCTTTTAAAAGCTATCTCGTTCCATCGATTATATCAAGTTCACTACGTTCACGGTTTCGCCAAAACCATCCGTAGCCCTCCGTCGTTTCATATGAATATTCAACGGTATTCAAGCTGTGTTTGTTGGCCTTAGTCAAGGCACAGTGTTTGGTAGCTGGTGGGTATTCATATGTTGCATAGATAGAATGCGTTGGTTTGAGATAGTCGTATTGCCTTGTTGGCCATAGTCAAGGGTGGATACGGGTGGGTTCAAATTAACCTGGATAACGACGGGTAGAACTTGACATGTGACTTATGATTTGTTGGCCTTAGTCAAGGTCATAAGAGCATGGGGCAAAAAAAAAATCCACATCGGGAGTTTCATAAGTACTGAAACTTGCTAGATTTGCATACCATTTGGAGTGTGGTGATTCTGGTAGGATTCCTTCAGTTTCGTCACGCAATGATATTTGGATCCCGATCCTACTGTGAGTATATGCTACTCCTCGGGAAAACTCTCACTTAACGATCAATGCTATAAACCTAGTAGGTGCCTAGAAAGGTGTTAGCGGGGCTACGCCCACAGGGAAAAAAGGTTATTTAATTAAGGAACTTCGCGAAAGCGTTGGAAAACCTCCCTCGAAGTACCAACACTGGCCTGGCTGAACGGTTAAGCAAGTATTGTACGGTGGGAATGATCCCGGCTAATCCTTTTCTTTATGGTTTGAGAAGGGATTCGAGAAACAGTGGGAGCCATCCAGTTTAGACAAACTAAAAACCACTCTAAACTTGCAAGAGCATCATGCTAAAGTGTTTCTTTTCTCTCTCCTAATTGCAGCGACCATTCAACATGACCGGACTTAAGTTACTGTTAGATAAAAATATATTGACAGGGCCAAACTACAAAGATTGGCTCAGGAATGTCAAGATGGCTATCACTTATGACAAGCTGGGGTATATACTTACCACCAAAGCTCCCCCTGTCCCAGGTCCCACCTCCAGCGTCGCGGATGTAGAAATCCGTAAGACATGGGAGATAGATTGCGCGAGGGCCAGATGCCTCGTACTAGCCTCGATGGACAACGAACATCAGAGGAGGCACGAGAATATGGACCTGGAGTCCATATTTCTCCATACAAAAGAACTGTATGGGGAGCAGTCTCGTATCGCTAGATACGAAGTGTCGAAGAAGCTTTTTTCGGCAAGGTTGGCCGTCGGATCATCGGTAGCGGACCACGTGCTTAAGATGATCGGCTATATAGAGGAGCTCGCGGACCTAGGGACCACGTTGGAGAATGAACTCTATACCGATTTGATTCTCCAGTCCCTTCCTTCCACTTACGCCCAGTTCGTTCTTAACTTCAACATGCAAGGAAAGGAGGTTGAACTTGCCGAACTTCTGAACATGTTGAGGACTGCTGAGGGCACCCTACAGAAGGGTAGGGAGACATCCACTTTGTTTGTAGGAGGATCTTCCTCTTCTAGGTCCAGGGCGAAAGCCAAGGGCAAGAAGAAGAAAGCCCCCGCCAAACCAAGAGGCGGTGTCGGTAAAATGGATACGAAGGGAAAGGGTAAAGCAACAAAAGTAGCGGGGAAGATGGTGGGGAAGGAAGAATGCTTCTATTGTCATAAAAGTGGTCACTGAAAACAAGATTGCAAGGCTTGGAAAGCCAGAACACAGGATTTGAAGCGAGTTGCAGCTTCAGCTTCAGGTGTGTATGTTATTGAAAACTGTCTATCAATAAACTCTACATCCTGGGTATTGGATACCGGATCAGGATCTCATATCTGTAATTCTTTGCAGGCGTTGAGAAAGCGTAGAGTTTTGAAGGCAGGTGACATGACCCTCAGAGTTGCAAACGGTGCTAGCATGGATGCAGAGGCCGTGGGGGACTATCACCTGGGATTATCTGATGGACACTTTTTGGTTTTGCGTAGTTGTTATTATGTACCAAATGCAACCTGTAATATCATATCAGTATCTTTATTATCTAAAGAAGGTTATGAATTTGCATTTGTAAGTAATGTAGTGAACATTCACCTTAATCAAGTTTTGATTGGGTCAGGTGCATTAAACAACGGTATTTACGTTTTAAACCAACCACAGGTTTTCAATATCCAGAATACACACAAAAGAAAGTCTCCAGATATTAATCAGGCTTTCTTATGGCATTGTAGACTGGGTCACATCAATGAGACACGGTTGACTAAGTTACATAAAGAAGGATACTTGGATCCGTTCGAGTATCAGTCTTATGCCACTTGTGAATCTTGTCTCATGGGAAAGATGACAAAGGCTCCGTTCACTGGACACGGAGAAAGGGCGAGCGAGCTCTTGGGACTCGTACACAGCGACGTGTGCGGTCCAATGTCTACACATGCGCGAAGCGGTTACTCTTACTTCATTACTTTTACGGATGATTTTTCAAGGTACGGTTATGTCTTCTTAATGAAACATAAGTCCGAGGCCTTTGAAAAGTTCCAGGAATATAAGAATGAAGTGGAGAAACAGACCGGCAAAAGTATCAAGATTCTAAGATCGGATCGAGGTGGAGAATACTTAAGTGCCGAGTTCCTGAATTATTTAAAAGAGAATGGAATTCTCTCTCAGCTTACTCCTCCATACACTCCGCAACACAACGGTGTATCGGAGAGACGGAACCGAACCCTATTGGATATGGTACGGTCCATGATGAGTAAGGCTGAGTTACCGCGATCTTTCTGGGGTTATGCACTGGAAACAGCTGCACATCTCTTGAACCAAGTTCCTACTAAAACAGTGCCTACCACACCATATCAAATGTGGAGTGGGAAGAAACCCTGTCTTAAATCCTTTAAGACATGGGGATGTCCAGCTTTTGTAAAAAAGCAGCATGCGGACAAGCTCGAGGCACGCTCAGTGCAGTGCAAGTTTGTGGGATACCCAAAGAACTCTAAGGGGTATCTCTTCTATTACGCAGAGGAGCAAAAAGTCCTTGTTTCTCGTCATGCCCGCTTCTTGGAAACTGAGTTTTTTAGAAAATCAGATAAGCGGGAGCGCAGTAGAACTGGAAGAAATTCCAGAACCACAAACCATTACTGAAAGCTTAGAGGAACCAGAGGGTTCGAAAGAACAGGACATTCCTATGCCACTCCGCAGGAGTAGTAGGCAGTCTCATCCGCCCGAGAGATACTACGGTTTTCTCATTGACGGGGATAGAGAGGACTGCATCCTAGATTGTGATGAGCCTACTAGCTTCCAACAAGCCATTCAGAGCGTCGACTCGGTAAAATGGCTGGATGCAATGCGGACCGAGATGGAGTCCATGTACACCAACAAAGTATGGACGTTGGACATTGCTCCAGACGGGGTAAAACCCGTAGGATGCAAGTGGATCTTCAAAAGGAAGATTGGTGTAGATAGACAGGTTGAGACCTATAAAGCTAGACTAGTAGCAAAGGGTTTTCGTCAGCGACCTGGTTTGGACTATGACGAAACCTTTTCCCCAGTAGCTATGCTGAAATCCATTCGGATCCTTCTTGCCATCGCTGCTTTCCACGATTATGAGATTTGGCAGATGGACGTAAAGACAGCTTTTCTAAATGGTCATTTAGAGGAGTGTGTCTATATGGACCAGCCAGAGGGTTTCATTCAGGGTGGGAGCAGCGGGAAGGTGTGCAAGTTGCTCAAGTCCATCTATGGACTAAAGCAGGCATCGTGGAGTTGGAACATCTGCTTTGATGAGACGGTCAAAGAATTTGGCTTTATCAAAAATCCAGATGAACCATGCATCTATTGTAGATTTGTAGCGAGAACTGTAGTATTCCTCGTTTTATACGTGGATGACATTCTCTTAATAGGAAATGACATTCCTATGCTACAATCTGTCAAGGGGTTCTTGTCACACAGGTTCTCCATGAAAGACCTGGGTGATGCCTCATACATTCTGGGTATCCGGATCTACCGTGACAGATCCAAGAGGATATTAGGACTCTCACAGTCCAGGTACATCGACACCATACTGAAGAGATTCAGTATGGAAGATTCCAAGCGCGGTAATCTACCGGCTTGTCACGGGATCACCCTCTCCAAAGAGATGTCTCCCAAGACTGATTTGGAGAGGGATCGCATGTCTATTATACCCTACGCTTCTGCGGTAGGCTCTATAATGTATGCGATGTTGTGTACCAGACCGGATGTGGCTTATGCACTGAGTGTGGTAAGCAGGTATCAGTCAAACCCTGGGGAGAAACATTGGATAGCAGTAAAGAACATTCTCAAGTACCTGAGAAGGACTAAGGAGATGTTCTTGGTGTATGGCGGAAAAGACCTGCAGATTGAGGCCTTTGCTGACTCCAGCTTCCAGAGTGACAAGGATGATTCCAAGTCTATGTCGGGTTTTGTCTTTACCCTCAATGGAGGGGCGGTGTGTTGGAAGAGCTCCAAACAGGAAACCGTTGCTGACTCGACTATGGAAGCGGAATACATCGCTGCATCTGATGCCGCAAAAGAAGCTGTCTGGATGAGGAAGTTCTTGAAAGAACTTCAGGTGGTTCCGTCCATTGTTGACCCAATACCTCTGTATTGCGACAACAACGGGGCTATAGCTTTAGCGAAGGAACCCAGGTCCCATCAGAAATCCAGACACATCTTAAGGTGGTATCACCTGATCAGGGAGATTGTGGATCGCCAGGAGATCGAGGTCCGGAGAGTTGCATCAGAGGATAACACAGCAGATCCATTCACCAAGGCCTTGCCCCAGACTCAGTTCGAGAGGCTGATCGAGATGATAGGTCTTCGATACGCCAGTACATGGCCTTAGTGCAAGTGGGAGATTGTTAGTGTATATGCCCTAGAGGCCATTACTGTATCATACTAGTTTGTATATTACTTAATGGAAGCTTGGGATATTCACAGTTGTATATACAATCTTGCTCGAAATGGTAGTATGCTACTTGGTTTGTCTCTGCTTTAATATGTGCATGTGTTTCTTTTAGCATATTGCAGGTATACATATTAGTAGAGCCCTTAGGATCTTTGCTTGATTACCAGCGTTGTGATGGCGCTCGCACTCGTGGGAGCTGGGTAATCTATAAGCACATCCTTATACAGGTCCCTGGTCGTTGGACTATCGAGACAGGGCATCGATACTCCGGAGTAGACTAGCGTATGCGCTTCTCATCCCAGTGTGGGAGACGGTCTGTCCCACAGCCGTTAGTACGTCGTACTTGAGATAGTATGCGGGTGCTCGTTAGGTTACGAGTACACTGGACAGGACTCGACGGGAACTGTTGGTTGGTAATATACCTATCGTCAGTTATCAGTTCCCAGGTGACATGAGTACAGCTTAGTCCGCTGACTTGACACTGTCACTTCGCCTCGAGTGTGTTCCCACTGCACTTTGATTACTACCCTACCACGGCTCAGAGGAGTCGTGCAAACAGGTAGTTTTTGGGTGCAGTCCCGAAGCACTTGGAGGCAGTGACGGTTAGACAGGATTCGTCTCTCCCGGTATTGGGGGTTGACATCGCGCTGTGTCCAGGAGAGCCATTACACGAGTAGTCCCTGGCCAGGGCAAGCGAGATATACTGGTAGGCTTCCAGTGTTATCTCAGGGTGTTCTGGGCTACACTCCGACACGACTTGTACCGCTATTAGGGGACTGACGTTCACCGCCCCCCTAGGCCCGCCATGCGATGTATCAGACGAACAGACCGGACTGTACGGAGACTGTCACATACAGGCTCAGTAGGAGTGCAGATGGGGTTCACCTCGTCAGTCTTCTTATCGACATCTACCTGGGGACCGTTACGTACAGCTAGTGCCGCTTGCGGTCTGTGGTTAAACCCACTGCCAGCGTAGTGTCGAGTCTTTAGAGTCCCACACAGAGAGCTATTCGCCTTTAGGCAAAACGAGTAGAGGTCGCATGGTTTTGCGACAGGGTTTGTTCGCATCCGCGCACTTGTGCACGTTTGCTGTCCGGACAGTTTATACTAGCGGGCTTTGGTTTAAGCCGGATCCTAGTATATGTTTTGAGATTGGTTTTTCTCAGTGTGTTCGTGTTCCTCGGATCACGAATGCGGGTGCGTATGCACAGTTGCTTGAGATTGAGGGAGAGGACCTTGTTTAGGGTTAATGACTATTGTCATTTTATTAACCCTATTGTTTTTGTGTGTATTATTGTTAATTAATAATTAGCTTAATTATTGTGCATGGTTGTTGTTGTTGACATTTTGACTTCATTGACTTGTTGACCATGTTGAAAAGTTGACCATGATCATTTCATTTGGAAGATGCTCTTTGATCCTTGCAATTTGCATTAATAATGAAATGATAATGGTCACCTCTTGATTAAACCATGACAATTTTCTTGCTAATTAATTAATTAAAATAACACACACATATTAGTGAGAATGGCTCACTAATAATTCATTCTATCATATCCTTTCTCTCTCTTGCTCATCCTCTCCCTCAAGCTCTCTCCCTCTCATGTGTTGAGAAACAAAATAGCTTGAGAAAAACCTTCACTTGATCTTCTCTACTCACTTCTAGGGTTCAAGTCTTAGCATTTCTTGCACTCTAGTTACTCCTAGCTTGGAGTTGAAGCTAAAGGTCGAGGCTTTCGGGTGGATCGTTCTTTGACGGAAGAAGACAAGCAAGGTGAGGCCTTTCTACCATTCCGACGAGCAAGGAGAGAAGGAGTTCGAGCTCAAGGTATAATCTTTCTACAACTTAACTAGTTGTTAGTTTTCTTTAGCTAGTTTTAGTTTAGCAAAGATCCTCCTAGTCAAGGTCCATGTTGCCTAAGTCATTAAAAATCCGATTTTTATTATGTTTTCCGCCTCCCCGTAAGCACCGGGGTGGGCAACGTGGACTTACAGATTCGAAGCACGTTGTGGCCTCGGTTTCGAGTGTGTTTGTAATTGAAAACTGTCTATCTATTAACTCTACTTCATGGATACTAGATATCGGATCAGGATCTCATATCTGTAATTCATAACAGGCTTTGAGAAACCGTAGAGTTATCAAGGCAGGTGATATGACTCTTAGAGTTGCTAACAGAATGAGCGTGGACGCTAAATTCGTAGGGGAAAATTACCTAGGATTGACAAGTGGGCATATATTAATTCTACGTAACTGTTTGTATGTATCTAGTCTAGCCTGTAATATCATATCTGTATCTTTACTTTCTAAAGAAGGATATGATTTTACATTTTTAAGCGATGTAGTACACATCCACCTAAATCAAAATTTGATTGGGTCAGGTACATTTGATAACGGAATATACGTACTGAATCAAGCTCAGGTTTTCAATGTCCAGAACACACTTAAAAGAAAGTCTCCGGAATTAAATCAGGCTTTCTTATGGCATTGTAGACTGGGTCACATCAATGAAACACGATTGATGAAATTACATAAGGAGGGATATTTGGATCTGTTCGAATATCATTCCTATGCAACTTGTCAATCATGTCTCAAAGGAAAGATGACAAAAACTCTGTTCACTGGACACGTAGAAAGAGCGAGCGAGCTCTTGGGACTCATACACAGTGATGTTTGTGGTCCAATATCTATACATGCAAGAAGTGGTTATTCCTATTTCATTACTTTTACGAACGATTTCTCAAGGTATGCACATGTATTCTTGATGAAACATAAATCTGAGGCCTTTGAGAAATTTCGAGAATATAAGAATGAAGTGGAAAAATAAAGCGGCAAAAGTATAAAGACACTGAGATCTGATCGAGGTGGTGAATACTTAAGTGCCGAGTTACTGGAATATTTAAAAGAGAATGGAATTTTCTCTCAGCTTACTCCTCCATACAAATCTCTGCACAACGGTGTATCAGAAAGGCGGAACAGAACCCTATTGGATATGTTTCGTTCCATGATGAGTAGTGTTGAGTTACCGCGATCCTTCTAGGGCTGTGCACTAGAATCAACTGCATATCTTTTGAAAAAGGTTCCTACTAAGTCAGTGCCTACCACACTATATCAGATGTGGAGTAGGAAGAGACCCTATCTTAAATACCTTAAGACATGGGGATGTCCAGCTTTTGTAAAAAAGCAGCATGCGGACAAGCTCGAGGCACGCTCAGTATTGTGTAAGTTTGTGGGATACCCAAAGAACTCCAGGGGTATTTTTTCTACTATGCAGAGGAACAAAAGATCTTTGTTTCTCGGCATGCCCAATTTTTGGAAACTAAATTTTTAGAAAAACAGATAAGTGGGAGCACAATAGAACTGGAAGAAATTCCAGAATCACAAACTATTACTGAAAGCATGGTAAAACCAGAAGTTTCGAAAGAACTGGACATCCCCGCGCCACTCTGTTGCATCATCGAAGATGATGAGCCAACTAGCTTTCAGCAAGCCATTCAGAGCAGAGACTGGGTAAAATGGCTAGATGTAATGCGGACCGATATGGAGTCCATGTACACCAACAAAGTATGGACTTTGGACATTGCTCCAGAAGAGGTAAAACCTGTAGGCTGCAAATGGAACTTCAGAAAGAAGATTGGTGTAGATGTACAGGTTGAAACCTATAAGGCTAGACTTGTTGCAAAAGGTTTTCGTCAAAAACCTGGTTTGGACTATGATGAAACCTTTTCTCTAGTGGATATGCTCAGATCCATTCAGATCCTTCTTTTCATTGCTGCCTTCCACGACTATAAGATTTGGCAGATGGACGTAAAGGCCGCTTTTCTGAATGGAAATTTGGAAGAGTACGTCTATATGGATCAGCCAGAGGGTTTCATTCAGAGTGGGAGCAGCGGGAAAGTGTGCAACTTGCTTAAGTCCATTTATGGGCTAAAGCATTCATCGCGGAGTTAGAACATCTATTTTGATGAGACGGTCAAGGAATTTGACTTTATCAAAAATCTAGATGAACCATGCATATATAGTAAAATTGTAGCGAGAAGTGTGGTATTCCTCTTCTTGTACGTGGATGACATTCTCTTGATAGGAAATGACATTCCTATGCTACAAGCAGTCAAGGGATTCTTTTCACAGAGGTTCTCCATGAAGGACCTTGGTGATGCCTCCTACATTCTGGAGATCCAGATCTATCGTGAGAGATTTAAACGGATGTTGGGACTTTCACAGTCAAGATACATCGACACCATACTGAAAAGATTCAGTATGGAAGATTCAAAGCATGGTAATCTACCGACATGTCATGGAATCACTCTCTCCAAAGAGATGTCTCCCAAGATTGATTTAGAAAGGGCTCGCATGTTTATTATACCATATGCTTCAGCGGTAGGTTATATAATGTATGCGATGTTGTGTACCAAACCAGATGTATCATACACCCTGAGCGTTGTAATCCGGTATCAGTCAAACCCAGGGGAGAAGCACTGGATAGCAGTGAAGAACATTCTCAAGTACCTGAGAAGGACTAAGGAGATTTTCTTGGTGTACGGCAGGGAAGACCACCAGATCGAGGCCTTCGCCGACTCCAGCTTTCAGAGTGACAAGGATGACTCCAAGTCTATGTCGGGTCATGTCTTTACTCTCAATGGAGGGGCGGTTGTTTGGAAGAGCTCCAAACAGAACACCGTTGCTGACTCAACTATGGAAGCGGGGTATATTGATGCATGTGATGCCGCGAAGAAAGCAGTCTGGATCAGGAAGTTCGTGACAGAACTTTAGGTGGTTCCATCCATTTTTGATCCAATACCGCAGTATTATGACAACAACGGCGCTATAGATTTGGCGAAGGAACCAAGGTCCCGTCAGAAGTCCAGACACATCCTGAGGCGATTCCACCTGATCAGGGAGATCATTGATCGACGAGAGATCGAGGTGCGGAGAGTAGAGACAGAGAACAACACTGCAGATCCACTCACAAAGGCCACCCTTCAGACACAGTTCGAGCGGCTAATCGAGATGATAGGTCTGCGATATGCCAATACATGGCCTTAGTGCAAGAGAGAGATTGTTAGTGATATATACCCTAGAGGCCATTATTGTATCATACTGGATTGTATATTACATATTGGATGCTTGGGATATTTCACAGTTATAATAACAGTCTTGCTCGATATGGTAGTATGCTACCTGGTTTGATTCTACCTCAATATGTGCATGTGTTTCTTTTAGCATATCGCTTATACATATTGGTAGAGCCCTTAGGATCTTTGCTTGACTACCAGTGTTGTGATTGCAGTCACACTTGTGGGGGCTAGATAGTTTATAAGCACATCTTTATACATGTCCCTAGTCGTTGAATTATCGAGACGGGGCATCAATACTCCGGAGTAGACTAGTGTATATGCTTCTCATCCCATCATGGGATATGGTCTCTCCCACAGCCATTAGTACGACGTACTGGAGATGGTATGTAGGTACTCATTAGGTTATGAGTTACACTGGACAGGACTCGTCGGAAACTGCTGGTTGGTATTATACCTATTGTCAGATAGCAGTTCCTAGGTGGCATGAGTACAGCTTAGTCCATTGGCTTACCATTGCTACTTCGTCTCGAGTGTGTTCCCACTGCACTTTGATTACTACCCTACCACGCTCAAAGGGGTCATGCAAACAGGTAGTAGTTGGGTGTAGTCCTGAAGTACTTGGAGACAATAGCGATCAGATAGGATTCGTCTCTCCCGGTATTGGGGGTTGATATCGCGCAGTGTTCGGAAAGCCATTACACAAAGTACCTGTCCAGGGCAGTCAAGAAATACTGGTAAGGTACTCCAGTAGTTTCTCATGGTGTATTGGGTCTCCTCCGACATAACTTATCGCGCTGTTAGGGGTCTGACGTTTACCATCTCCCTAAGCCGATATGCGAGTATCTCAGACGAACAGACCGGACTGTACGGAGATTGTCACAGATAGGCCCAGTAGGAGTTCGTATGAGCTTGCTCATCGTCCTTCTTATCGACAAATACCTGGATAGCCGTTACGTGTAGCTAGTACCGCTGACGTGCTTGTGGTTATACCCACTGCCAGCGTATTGTCGAGTCTTTAGAGTCCCATACGGAGGGTTTCCCTGCTTCAGGAAATTGATGTAGACGCTGTATGGTTTTACAGCAGGGCTTCGATCATATACGTGTACTTGTACACGGATGCTGATCGGGGGAACAATACTAGTGGGCTTTGGTATAAGCCGGATCCTAGTGTTGTATTATTGAATTTTTATCGTCTCAGTGTATTCGTATTTTTCGGAATACGGATACGGGTATGTATATACAGTGAGGGGCATTCTTGTAATTTGGTTAGACATGCTTCGAGAAGGAGCCACCTTATTATTTGTATTATCCATTTTCCTAAATGGATTAATGAGGTGGATATTGGAGAAGACTTATGAGGTATGGTGAAGCATAGCTATTTTGTTTATTATATTGGTTTGGGATCACTATTGAGGTATGGTTCATATATTATATTGCATTTTATTTCATGGCTCAATGAGTGAGATGGGATAATAGCCATTCTTCTCCTCACTTATTCATTTTACTTTCTTGATATTTTTCTAAAGTTGCTCTCCTCATACTCTCTCTTGAGTTTCTCCATCTCCTTCTTCCTCAAACTAAACCATAATCCTTCACATGTGTTGTGAGTCATAGGGTTTTGTGAGACTAAACAATCCATTAGACTTTCTATATCTCCTAGGCTAGTTGGATTAGCGAACCATCTACCTTAGTTACCTCGATTAGAGGTTGGAGCTTGGAGCACATTCTCTCGCGGTGTATCATCTTTGACGCAAGGAGGCCAATGGAGCTTTCGTCATCCGATCACTGAGGAGCCATGGAGAGGAGCACTAGAAGACCCGAAGGATCGTATCTTGGAGGTATAAATATTTCACCGAGTAGTTAAACCTCTTAGTTAGATTAGCTAGTTAAGTCTTTAGTAAAGATCCTAGAGTTTAGCCGGTGTTGCGTAGTCAAATATTTTCGTTTTTGAAAATTTCGCCTCACCGCGAACCGCAGGGTGCACGACATCGGCTTACAGAAACAACCAAAATAGCATGCTTGATATGCCATGCGCATTCGCCACGGGCTCTTGGGTCTTCACTGTAAGGTTACCTAACTTATAGCCGGGAGGAGGCAGGGCTAGCGTAGATGCAAAACATATAGAAGTATCTAATATATATATATATATATATATATATATATATATATATATCATCGCAGGCAAGTAATGATCATCACAGGAATACGAATAAAGAACAATATGGAGTAGCGAATAAAGTAGGACCCCCGCGTTTTATTTGTGCCTAAATAAAACACAACGTTCTCCGGTCATGTGGATAGCCCGTACAACATCGATCCTAGACTCCGATGAGTGCGGCAAGCCACCTTCCAATTCTGAAAACTGGGCAACCTACCCTCAATATCATGAGTCGGTTACCCGTCCCTTTCAAGAATTCGGTAATTTGGGCACTCCTTCGCTGGTCGATCCTATAACCTCTACAAGTGCAGCGAGTAACCCGCTAATTCTAGAGCGAGGAAGCCCGGTCTCAAACACTGTGAGACGACCAGCTACTGCACTCCAGAACCCGGCTAGTCGAGCACTTCTCCTGGGTTAATCCTAGTACATAAATGAAATATATATACAGTGGTGATATCGACCGCATCCTGGTCGAGCTCCAATAAAAAAATATACATGATACGCAAACGGTGGCCCCAATTTGGAGCTCGTCCTGAGCAAATGAATACAATATTATAAATCAAAACTGTACAAGCAATCACATGTGGGGCTATCCATCACGAAAATCCGTCTAAACCATAACAATATATATATATCACAGAACAAGAAACAACACAATATGTGAAACACCGTCTAATCGAACGTATAGCAATTAGAAGATGTTAACCAACATATATACCAATCTTCGAATCATAAAAGATGCAAAAATTTCATCCGAAAGTTTTCCGTATCGCCCCAAAAGCAAAGATAACACTATATGAAATTTGGGACAAGAAGAATGATACCAAAAATCAAGTTTCATCAATTCCAAGTAACCACCAAAACCCAGGGACCTAAGGACAAATTTGGGCCGCTAATATCGGCCAACGAATATTTTGGCGTCCTGAGTTTTGAGTTAGGATCTCGGTTTTTGTACCATGTTTTCATACCTCCAAACAAGTCCACTGATATACTTTAAAAAAATTTCAGGTGCGTTTTCAAAAATGGACAGGTACTTGGAATTCGAAACTCGATCCGGAAAAACTTTCGGCATCGAAACTATAACATTGTCTACAACTAGTTTTAGTGTTTGGGTGGCTCTGATACCATTGAAAGTTCCTAGTGCTTTTTCCGCTACAAATGCGGCTATTACGGAATCGAAAAACAAAAATCTACAAGAGAGCACTAGAGACTAATCCCTAGCAATCTTTCCAAACACTAAACTAGCATCTAAGCATACAAGGTTTAAAAAGACTATAACTTTTGTCGTGTGTTTGTCTACAAAATCGTAGAAGACCCCTCCAAGCTCCGTAACCATCAAGAACGCACTTGAGAAGCGAACGCCCTTACCGAAGATGATCTACCCGAGGGAAACCGATCCATACTCCAGCTTCACCAGAATGCTCTAGTGAAGCAACTAACCATCCAAATTTGCTAGAAGTGGAGCGTTAGAGATGTAGGATTTTTCCACTAACTTTTCTCACTCATTTTCATAGCTCGAGAGAGCATATGAAGAAAGGAGAGGATGAGAGGAGAGAGTGTGTGTCATATTATAATGAGATATGTCTTGAGAGGGATATTTTTTCCATCCAAAATATATGTCATGTCATTCTTGAATAAACAAATCCAAGCCATCCCTCTCCACTATTCTCTCAAGTCATCTCACCCTCCACATCATTTCTTGATTTCTTTAAAAAAATAAATCCTTAAATGAGCTGTCCTCTTTCTAGAAGTATTCCCTTATAAATACATAATACATCGTCGGTATATATATCACTACATATACGTGTATCCATATAAAAATACGAATAGCCAAGAGAGAGAAAATGAATAGTGAACATAATACTCGACTTAATCCAAAGCCGGCTAGTATTATTAACCGTCCGATTAAATTCCGTGTAACCAGTATACGTATCTAATCCCCCTGCACGTATCAAAATACGGCCACTAAATCATATCGTCTGAACTGGAAAAACCTTGTGTGTAGGACTCTAAAGACTCGACAATATACTGGTAGTGATTACTGGATAAATTCATAACCACAAGAACGTCAGTGGTACTAGCTATACGTAACAGCTACCAGGTATATGCCAAAAAGGAGGTCGACAGTTGTTTATATCAGAATATTGCATTTGATACCGCTCATTCTTATGCACATTTTTATGTAGATAGGTGCTTTTGATCCGTATTTGCTACATGATTACAGATTATAGGTTTTCGGGTGTATTAAATCCAGAACAACACAAATCACACGCATTCTCTGAAGAAATGACGCTTTCAGAGCAGACGGGCGACAAACAGATAAAATACAGATTCGGTCACTCAAATCCGTCAGGTGTCGTCTACCTGTACAAGAGACAAGATAGAAGAAGCATTCATTTGTGTCTTAGGTAAACACAGAATACGAGGGAGGCGCATTAAATGAGTTTTGAAAAATTAAAAAGATATGTGATGTCATATGAAGACAAAATTAGTCGTAACTTTGGACTGCTAATTATCTTACAAAATTATAGAGAATTTTGTAAATGTTAGAAGGCTAAACAGCAGAGTGGAGTACCAAAAGATCATAAAAAATTCTGAGCACTAATTCAAAAATTTGGCGGCGGATCAGTGGTGGATCAAGGCAAATGGCAGCGGATCAGCGGTCAAACCTTCGTCATTCGTAATGATTTTTCTTGGATGTTTTGGTCATTGTACATTTCTTCAGAAAATAGAGATAAACGTATTTTTAAGAGCCTTTAAATAGGCCGGATCAAAAGCACTTAGAGGAGATCATACCTTAGGCTAAAATTTGTTAAAGTAAGAGTAGAATTAGTTTAGTTAGCCTCCTTCTTCATCTTTCCTCCATTAAAATTGTAGTGAGAGCATTTGAGTGGATGATGAATGAAGATGAGAGTTTTTATTATCTTGCAAATAAGGTTTGTTCTTATTCTTTTATTATCTTGCAATTTCTTATCCTGTTATGCAATTTTAACTCGTTAGATAACTTGCTTTTAATTTATTAAAATAGATGAGTTTTGTTTTCTTGATTTTTATTTATCCTTTTTCCTTAATCTTTTAATCCGTTCTTATTCTTTGATTTTATTCTTAATAATGAAATAATAATTATCACTTGTTGTACTAAGGAGAGAGTAGTTCGAAAGACAGAAAACTCTCTTGTTCTATTCTTTTTCCATATAATTAGATTAAAACTTCGTTCTAAGAAACGCAACTCTCACTTTTAGGCGCTATATAAGTGACTTGTAGTTGCGACCTAAATCGATGATTAATTGCGTTTGTTTGATCTAAGGTTAGAGATAAGAGCAAAGAACGGAAGAACAAGGGTCAATAAGAACAGACATAGTAAGGGGTGACAACTTGCAAGTACACTTTTAAAGCACCCTAATCCACGTTATTTCTGATTACTCCAACAGCAACTCTAATTTTGGCATAAAGAAAAATACGGAATTCCTAACTAAAACTACCTCATCTGAATTCCTACAAGTTCGCTTGGACATACGCTTGGACATATTACATATCACATAGTTAACAAAGAACATTCTTGGACTTTGTAACATAACTCGTCTAAAACAAAAACCAAAATTGTTCCATCTCTCAGTGGACGACCCGTACTCATCGCTGTTAACTGCAAGTGACACCGTTCTGATTGCAGTAAGTAGAACATCATAGAACACACAATTATAGATCAATCGAATGGCGCTGTTGCCAGAGAGACGGTAACGTATTTCTTCTTGTTATTCGGGTTATTTTTGTAAATACTTTTAAAACAAAAAAAGTAAAAAATAAAAATCCATCTTGTTATTTTTAACAAGTTTTGTGCAAGTGTGCAGGAAATTCTGGAGCTACTGGATTGACCAAACAGAGAACCAGGGGCCTTTAACCAGAAGAACAAGAGAAGAGAAGTTTAGTGCCAAAGTCATTTGAACTAGCACGACGGCGTTTCCGCGGTCATTTGGTTTCTTCCAGCCCCCAATTTTTTCTGGTGAGTTCTTTTCTTCATTTCCCTTTCTTTGAAGTTCCAATAAACTATTTTTATCTGCAGGATTCTTTGCAAATTTGCACCACCAAAATAAATTTTTTGTTGTTTTAGATTTTTTTATTGTTTATTCATTGTGCATACAATAATACGGATTTAAGGGGCAAGAAACCTAAAATAAGATTAGGTGGGGATTTCATCACCCTTCCTAAACCCCAAAAATCAAAAACCGAGCATAAGTATTCATCCTTCATTAACTAAAAAAGATCTAGACTAAAACCCCCTAAAGACATTCGCGCTCAATTATGACAAGGGAAGGGTTGTAGGCAACTTATCGTTTATCTGCACTAATCTTGTGGTGTCTAGGAAAGTGTTTAGAGACGAAAATCTCGCAAAATGAGAAGGTTCTTTGTAATTAAAGAACTTGGCGAAAATCTTGAAAACCTCCTTTCCTTACTTGCACTTATCTGGCTACTTGGTTAGTAAAAAGACGGTAGATGATTTATCCCACAACTTGTCCCTTGGAAGTGGAGGAGCGGTCGAGTATCAGAATTAGGTGACCCTAGTTCTAGCGATTGATTGTGCATTTTTTACTGTGATTGGTTGAGTCGGGTATGTTTTCCCATTCTTTAAAAAAAACAAAATTTTCAAAAAAAAAAACACAAAAAAGAGGGGGGAAATCTCCATTTTCATCCCCTTTCTTTTCATCTCTCCTATTCATGGGTAACTCAAATCGACATGTCGAGCTTTAGTACTCTTAACCAAATATTTCATCATATGGTTCTTGCTTTGGTAAAAGTTCCAACGATACATCCATGCCTAAAATTTCTTTGAGAGATCGAATAGAAGTTTCTAGAAAAATCAATCGGACACTACACTCAAATTCCCATCAACCATTTCAAGTTGTCCCACCTTCTTATGTTGATATTCCTCTTCAGGCTAATATGGCAACTTTTAAACCTATGTCCATCGCTGATCATATTGAAAAAGCCCACAGCCAACAGTTCAACCACTTTCAATCCTACCCAACTTTCACACCGTCCCTAGACATTGCTTATGACCATAAAATAGGGAGTTCCACGTTTCCAAATAAATTCGAATTTTTTTATTGGAACACCTTCACAAACCATGTGTAGTCTTGAAAGATTATTAGAAGAATTTCGGATAGCTTCTTACTAACAGATAGAGGAATTAAATTCATTCATGGTCGCACTCATAAAACCTAACGAACCATCGGCTAGTTCCCAAATAACTCAGGATTTTACAGTCTATGATGTAGCAATAAGACAATTTGATGATTTGAGTAGAAAAAGTGAGTCATGCACCCTCAAAATCAAACCTACTCGTTTCCGATTGAACTCCTGATTGGATGCGAAAAAGGTGTGTGTTGTGCTGTAAATAACCACAATCAAAATGGTGTCGCAAATAGCTAGCCGCGATTAGTACGGGTCGTCCGCAGGGAAACGTGAATTTCTTTTCTTATTTTAGACGAGTTGATAAAAGAGAGAAGGGATTGTTGTCGTTTTAAATTAAGATGTGTAGAAAATTTTATAATAGAAAGGCTTGTAGGGTTTATAGGACTTAGTAGTTAATAGATGAAATTTTAGAAATGATTCTTTTTATCTTTTAATTGTTTAAAACTAGAGAGATGGCGATGAATGTGGATTAGGGTTTTTGGAGGGAATTAGTGTTTCCCACTACTACCCCTTGTCCTTCCATTGATCTCTATTTATCTCAAACCCTTAACAAAACAAGTATTAACTAAACTCAAATCGTGGTCATGACTATCATTAATGGATAGCGTGTCCGATAAGAGGGTTAACATTTATTTTGCAAAGATTTATAAATATTAAAATGTCAAAAGAAATTAAGGGATTTTTCATCCATTATTCTACCATATCCTATAAACCCTAACAAGCAAGAAATTACTCGCTCATGGATATTAGCGTAGTAAAAGAGAGGTGGAGGATGAATGAAACCATATTAAAATTTAAAAGTGCAGAAAATAATGCTGAATGTAATACGGAAAAGTAATGCGGAAAAATAATGCAGAAAGTAATGCAGAAAGGTAATGCGGAAAGTAAATGCGAAAAGAATTAAAATAAAAGACTGTCTTTATTAATCAACTATTGCATTACAAAATTTCTCCTTAATAAGGTAGATTACAAGAACCCTAGTTTTGCTCGTAGATCTCTCTCTTAATCGAGTGATAGATGAATATATGATTAGATTAGATGATTTTCGAATGCACAGCTCTCGGTCTTTATATAGCCTCTGAAAGTACAAACCTTATATGCCATGTTGGATTAGGTGAAGTTACGATCATACCCCCAAAAATCCAGATCCTACGGCAGCTATGCAACCGCGGTTTCGCCGCCTTTATCCCCTTTTGACCGTGGATCCGCCGCCTCCTTGTGGGTTTGGGACTTGGTATTTTTTTTGTCTTTTTCTCTCGATATTTGGAGATTCTCTTGATATACAGATTCTGAAAATATTTCTCTTACTCTCTGCCATTGCTAGATTCTTCGATTTTCTTCTAATATTTAGCAGATTCGGTTTGATATTCCGATTTGATTTGGATCTGCTACTTAGATTTCAAACCTGAGCTAACACCTGCACAATATCTCAAATCAAATTGTTAGTAGAATTTGGTATTTTTGAGATATTATTCGAACCATTTATATAATATACACTCTTAAGAATATTGATTAGGAATATTTGACATGATATGCATATTTTAATATAAATATTATATGCATATATTTTCCCTAATTATATTAATTATAAATGAAGAAATATATGCTAATAATTTTTTTACAAATAAACCAACTTATGTTCTTTATTTACATTTAACACCTTTTATTAGTTAATAATAGTAGGGAAAATGTTCATACAAATATGCAATATTTTTGACTAATCAAATACCCCCAAACTTATCTTTGATCGTCCCGAGCAAACTATTTATTAAAAAGAAAAAGAAAAACCTAGCACACTTTCGTAAACAAAACGATTGCACTCAACACGTGCAACAAACTTTTAAACCTCTAGGTGTTCCTAGTAGGAGGAGTGTTTTCTCCTGAGGATTTTTAGCGGATTACACCCATAAAATCCTAAAATAAAAGAAAGAAGATAAAAATTGCATGCAAAGATAAGGAACATATAAAAAAAACTTTAAACTAAGCGTTTTAAATTACACTAGCTTTTTAGTTACCATGAACGTTATCTTAATGGTCTTGAAAAGATGTCAGAAATCACATTATCCCTCAATAAAACCTCGTCTTTAGTCTTCCTCCCTACCTTTCTTCCAAATATCGATCATATACTCCTACGTGTGTGTAAAAGACATCCCTACACTTGGAGAATTCAATTCAAACTATCATACCCTTTATCTATCTTCCTTAGTACTTTTTAATCGGTGAATGTTTTAGATGGATTTGCTCATACATTCTTCATGCGACCGTTAATATTTCTTGAGATACTAACCAACCGATTACCAAATATGCTCATTTATTAAGGCGTAATTAGTAATATCCTAGTCTTGCAACACTTAAGGCTTAGCAGTGACTCCCAAACCAATTAGTCTAAGGCACTAGGTGATAAGACACCCTCGCTGTATTTTTTTAGGCTGCCTTAAGTAATTACAAAACCAGTGTTCATTTTTCTTTTCAATATTTTTATATGCACCACTTATATTTTGTTAATTCTTCATACTAAGGCTTTTAGACAAGAGCATTTCAAGATATCCTCTATTATCCCAAGTTTCAAAATGTTTGCAAGCTCGTATAGTAGGGTATTAACGTTTAAAAGGTTGGACTCAAGAATAGGAATTATTTTTCAGACTTATTTCTATCTGCAGATTAGTTATTCTTTCATCTTACTAACCCTTGGGACAACAACTCAAGACTATGTATTACTAGCTTTATTTTAAAATATCTAATTTTCTTTACTTTTCTTAAATCTCTTCCTTTCTTCATATGTATTTTTCACTTTCTAACTTTTATTTTCAAAAAAAATTATACATTGCAATATTTACATATGATGCGTAGATATATACAAACCATCCATACAAATCATCCCCCTAAACTTGTTTGCTGCAGTGTCCTCACTGATATTATCCTGTATGCTCAAAACCTAAAGACTAGGAGGAACGGTTCAATAAGATGGTATAAAGAAGGTGTCAAGAGTGAATGACAGTAAATTCCTCCCCCAAAGTTGTTCTTGGCTCACAATCATGCAAAAAAAAAATTTCTTTCAAGAGCCATTTTGAAAAATATTTTTCTTCTTCCCCCTCCCAAACTTGAGTAAAACGGTATTTTCATTACTAAGCATTGAAAATCATAAGAGGGGGAGGGGGTAAATATTATTGGTCTACACAATTCTTTACAAAGACCAAAAGTTAAAACCAACCATTCAAATATTTTATCTAGATAACACCATGGTTGGTAGAAGATTGTGTAATGGATAGACGTGAAAAAGACTCGAGACTGTATAAGAATGGAGGTTGTATTATATCTCGAGTATAAGAAACAGAAATGAGAGTAACGAGAAGATATGACGTAGGGGGAAGATAAAAGGTGTAATCGAAAGGTTTTACGTCTCGGTTGATAGAGACGAAAAAGTGAATGTGAATAAAAACGAGAATATGAAAGATAAGAAATGGATGGAATAGTCGTATTCTCGTATGTGATTAAAAGAAGGGTTGGTGATTAAACTTCTTCGGCTTCAAAGGGAGGCACACAAATTTCCGTTGGAGGTTGATTCATTACAACATCCAATTCTTTAAGGAACGCGAGTTTTTCGGCGAAAATATTTTCGAAACTTTCCTCGATGGTCCGAGTGATAATCTCATCGTAAAGAAAAGAATCAGTGGAATAGGCAGATTCACTAAAACGATTGAAGGTTTCAAGGTCAATCTTTTGCGTACCAAGGCTCAAAAAACTCGATTCGTCAGAAATTATGGAGTTCGGAGACTCGAAAAGCTCATCTACCTTATTCGTATAATAAATAGCTGGATCAAACAATAATTCACTAATGGCGTCGAGATCATTATCGTGGAGCAAAAACTCCTCCAATTCACAACTGTCGGAAGTTATCTTGTTGACAGAACATATATTAATTGTATGAGCAGAAGGTTCGGAGGGTTGACTTCCTACCCTGAAAATGTTAAGCTCAATTTTCATCTTCTCGAAAGATAGGTTCATAGAACCGTTATGATAATTGATTACTGCATTAGAAGTTGCTAGAATAGGGCGACCAGAAATCACCGGGATTTGGTTCCGTGGGTTCACCACAGGCTATGTATCTAAAACTATAAAGTCCACAGGGAATATAAATTCCCCGATTTTGATCAACACGCCCTCTAGCTCACCCCTAGGGTGGGTGATAGATCGATCGGCCATCTAGAGAGTACAGTGCGTAGCTTTCAACTCTCCTATACATAATTGCTCATAAACATAATACGGGAGCAAATTAACACCAGCACCTAGATCGAGTAGAGCGTGATTGATGTTTTTACCCTTAATAGTTATAGAAATTATAGGACAACCGAGGTCCTTATTTTTCTTGGGCAAATGTTGGGTAAGAGCATCGCTTACATTGATCGCTAAAAAAAGCTTTTTAGGCACTTAATTTTTCCTTTTCCTAGTGTAAAAATCCTTAAGAATTTTCGCTTTGGACGGAAATTATTGGATAGCATCTAAGAGAGAAATATTAATGTTAACTTGCTTAAACATTTCCACAATCTTCTCCGTCTATGGACTTGGTTTGTTGGGCCTCAACCGGTTTGGAAAAGGAGCTTTATCAACAGGGATTGGGTCCAACATTTGAGGAGAAGTTTGTGGGGATGGAATGAGTCCTAAAATTGGATTTGGGATGGTTTGAGATGGTAATTTATTCAAGGATGTGGACTGAGGGTTCGAGCCCAGTGGAGAATGGAGAATAGGCTCGGAAGAAGACGTTGGATTAGACAAAGTATGAGTAGAAGTAGTAGCCGGGTATCATCTAAATCATCAACTTGTTCACCAATATGGTTGTTCAGCACTCTTCCTGATCTCAACATAGTTACGGTACTCACGTTATGATTTTGTTGGTAAAGAACGATATTTGCGTTTTGTGAGTGGCCAGGATTTGGTAGAGGTTGAGATGGAAGTCTCTCTTTCTATCTCTCACTTATTGCGGCATTTAACTATGCAATTTGTGCTTCGATCGATTTTATGCTTTCACCGTGGGAAGCAGTGTGTTGCATTAGCGTTTGGATAGAAGATGTTAAATTAGCCGTCGTTTGTGTGGATTGTTTAATAAACGTTTCTAAGCTTCTTTCGAGTGCAGAGATTTTATCGGTACCGGCCGTTGGAATATTAGTTTGTGGTTGGAAAAAAATATTATAAGGGGTAAAGTTGTTGGCCGGATTTTGGAAAGATTGAGATTGAAAGGGCTGCTGAATTTGTTGTGGTGGCTGTTGTTGCTGTGGGGGAAGCCTTTGATAGTTATTTTGGCTTGGGAACTGATTTTGAGTTTGAGTTTGGTTTTTGTTCCAAGAAAAATTAGGATGATTTCTCCATCCCTGATTATATGTGAATGAATAAGGATCGTTTCTAGGTTATAGCTAAAAAGCAGCATTAGTTTTTTCATGACCTTGAGACGGAGGATTCAAAGGACATTCTTCCGTTAAATGTGATGAGTCAAAACAGTAACCACACATGGTTTTGGGGAGCGTAACTTGGTTTAGGGAGGCTAAAGAGAACTTTCTCTCTATAGCTTCAAGTTTCTTTTACATCGCAGCATTTTCGGCTTTCATTACGATGGAAGCGTCGAGCTGATGGATAGCTGCCCTATATGAAGACAAGGTTGTTTGTCTAGTGCTCTCCCACTGTAATGTTTGTTCGGCGAGATCTTCCAGAAATTGGCATGCTTCGCCGTCGTCTTTTGACATGAAATGATATTGACAAATGGTTTCTAGCAATTTTTTTGTAGCTGGATTGATACCTTCATACATAATTCGGCAAAGTTACCATCTATTGATTACGTGATGAGGGCATTTGATAAGGAGATCTTTAAACCGTTCAAAGTATTTCAAAAAGGGTTCTTTGGGAAGTTGGGCTAAGTAGTTAATCTCACTACGAATACGGGCGGTCTTGTGATAAGGATAAAATTTCTTAAGGAATGCTTTAACGAACTCATCCCATTTAGCGATAAAACGTGCAGCGGTGCTATAAAGCCACTTCTCTGTGAGATCGTACAAGGTAAAAAGGAAAAGACGTAATCGCAGAGCATCCCCTGAAAGTTGGGTGGTGCTCATCATTGCACATACGTTTCCGAATTTGGTTATAAAAACAAATGCATCTTCAGATTCAAGCCCGTGAAATTTGGGCAACAAGTTGATGAAGTGGGGTTTAATTTTGAAATTATCCCCATTGGCTGGTGGAAGAGACAGACACGTAGGAAGGGGTCCGTGTACGAGGTAGCATCGGTCTTAAAGAGTGATTCGTGGTGGTTCTGAGTTTGCGCACCTACGGGTAGTGGCAAGGAGGTATTGTTAAAACCCGATAGAGATCCGTCCATCTCGGAAGATGTGGTAGGTGAAGGAGAAATAAAAGATGAAGAAGTACCAACTTCGGAGTCGACGGAAAAAATGCGGATTATACGGGCACTAGAATCCCGTGTCCAGTCGATCATGCACAAAGCAAGTTTATTGCACGTGACAGCGTGTGATATGTGTGAGAAAGAATTTTAAGAAGGCTTGTTTTGAAAAATGTTGGACGCGATGCTTGATTCCACCAATCACAAAATGCACAATCAATCCCTAGAGCTAGGGTCACCTGGGTCAAGACACTAAACCGCTCCTAGACTTCCAAAGGACAAGACGTAAGATCAATCTTCTATCACCTCTTTATCAATCTTGCGGCCAGGTAAGTGGCAGGTAAGTAGGAGGCATCCGCTATATGAATCAGCGAAATAGCGGGCCTAATTAAGTAACCACTTTTCTTAGTCACACTTTTCTAGACACCACAAGAGAAATGCGAATAAGCAATAGATTACCCACTACCCTCTTTTGTCCTAATTGAGCGCGACGGTCCTTAGAAAGGGTGATGAAATCCCCACCCAATCGGAGTTTGGGTTTATTGCCCCTTAATGTTCGGTTTAAGTATGCAAAACAAGCCAAAATCAAAACACGCAAAAAGATTTTTTAGCGTCGCTATTTGCAAAGAATCCTGCAGGTAAATCAGTTTATTGGAGGTTTAAAGAAGAGGGAAAGGCAATAGGAGAATACCAGAGAAGTTTGGAGACTCAGTTCCCTAAAACGACCGCGCTTCCGCCGCCAAAGTCACCCAAGGGCCGCGGTTCTGCCACCGTTTGAAGTGTTCTTCCTTTAAAAATTCTTCAGAGCACACCACTACTCCTCTAGTCCAAGTTGAAAGATGCTGAAACTCTATTGGCTTGCTCCAATTACTCCATATGTCCTTGGAAAACTCGCACAAGAATTGTTAAAAACGCAAGATGTGGTTTTGGTTCTCTTTTATTTTATGTTTCTGGTTTATATAAGAAATCAACCCGAATAACAAGAAAAATAATTACAACCGTTTTCCCGGCAATGACTTCATTTGATTGAATGCGAAAAGGGTGTGTTATGCTGTAAATAACCACAATCAAGACGGTGTCGCAAATAGCTAGCCGCGATTAGTATGGATCGTCCATAAAGAAACGTGAATTTCTTTTCTTGTTTTAGACGAGTTGATAAAAGAGAGGAGGGATTGTTGTCGTTTTAAATTAAGATATGTAGAAAATTTTATAATAGAAAGGCTTGTATGGTTTATAGGAATTAGTAGTTAATGGATGGAAGTTTAGAAATGGTTCTTTTTACCTTTAAATTTTTTAAAACTATAGAGATAGCGATGAATGTGGATTAGGGTTCTTGGAGAGAATTAGGGTTTCCCACTACTGCCCTCTTGTCCTTCCATTGATCTCTATTTATCTCAAGCCCTTAACAAAAAAAGTATTAACTAAGCTCAAATCATGGTCGTGATTATTATTAATGGATAGCACGCCCGATAAGAGGGTTAACATTTATTTTGCTAAGATTTATAAACATTAAAATGTCAAAAGAAGTTAAGGGATTTTTCATCCATTATTCTACCCTATCCTACAAACCCTAGCAAGTAAGAAATTACTCGCTCATAGATATTAGCATAGTAAAAGAGAGGTGAAAGATGAATGAAACCATATTAAAATTTAGAAGTGCAGAAAATAATACTGAATGTAATGCGGAAAAGTAATGCAGAAAGTAATGCCGAAAAGTAATGCGTAAAGTAAATGCGAAAAGAATTAAAAAAAAATACTACCTTTATTAATCAACTATTGTATTACAAAATTTCTCCTTAATAAGGTAGATTACAAGAACCCTAGTTTTGCTCAAAGATCTCTCTCTTGATCGAGAGATGGATGAATGTATGATTAGATTAGATGATTTTGGAATGCATAGCTCTCGGTCCTTTATATAGACTCTGAAAGTACAAACCCTAGATGCCATGTTAGAGTAGGTGAAGTTATGATCATGCTCCCAAAAATCCAGATCCTACGGCTGCTATACAACCGCGGTTCCGCCGCCTTTATCTCTTTTTTTACCGTGGATCCGCCCCTTCCTAGAGGGTTTGAGACTTGGGATTTTTTCTGGCTTTTTCTCTCGATATTTGGAGATCCTCTTGATATACAGATTCTGAAAATATTGCTCTTACTCTCTGTTGTTGCTAGATTTTTCGATTTGCTTCTAATATTTGGCAGATTCGGTTTGATATTCCGATTTGACTTGAATCTCCTATTTAGATTTCAAACCTGAGCTAATACCTGCACAATATCTCAAATCAAATTGTTAGCAGCATTTGGTATTTTTGAGATATTATTCCAACCGTTTATATTATATGCTCTCTTAAGACTATTGATTAGGAATATTTGACATGATATGCATATTTTAATATGAATATTTCATTTAAATATTATATGCATATATTTTCCCTAATTATATTAATTATAACTGAAGAAACATATGATGATAATATTTTTACAAATAAATCTTCATATGTTCTTTATTTACATTTAACACATTTTATTAGTTAATAATAGTAGGGAAAATGTCCATACAAATGTGCAGTATTTTTGACTAATCAACTCCACATCTCCAATTCTGAAAATCTATCAAGTAAACTAAATGATTCTCCAATTGAAAATAGCATGTTTATGAGTTGTGTTACAACGATGTGTTTAACTTACCCAATTATGAAGGGACCCTTTCAAGTTAAACCAATAGCACTTCTTTTGATCTCTACATTTCCAATATAGAAAAACAACCGTGTGCGATTTTTGATCCACCAATTGAAAACCATGCTTTTGATGAGGTGTCTAAGAAATTTAAGTTTGACTTGATTGAGGATATCAATGTTGGGGATAATTTTGATGATGTACATACAATTTTGGATGAGTTTTTCTCACCAATTCAACACTTTCCTTCGAATCTGTGTTGGTATCATCCCGAACCATTAACTGCTTTTTCCGAACCCTATTTGCTTCTCGATATTATTGATGATGATTTGACCGAATGTGTGGATAAGCTTAATCTTTTTGGGAATTTTGACGATGTATTTAAGGATGGACTCGTTTCATTGGATGAGTCGGATTTTCCCATTCATTATATCTCTTCCACTAACTGTGAACATCCTCCTGAATATTTAACCGATACTATTCCTCAATTATTTCCCTCCATCTTTTCCATCGATCTATCCAAATTGCAAGACGAATTTTCACCTTCATCTCCCACATCTGGTTCACCAAGTTCTTTCATCCCATGTTTTCTTATGAATCTTAAAAGGTTTGGCCCCATTTCTCAAAGTGTTGATAAATTAGTGCAGTTAAACAATTCCATATTTATACTTCGATCATTAACGACTGTATTAATTTATTCAATCAATTTGCAATCTCAAGTTCATACTCCATTTCGTTCATCCACTTCATTTCTTTCTCCCGTTCTTTCTTCTTCTCAATTCCGTTCACCGAGACTTCATACCACTTCTTTCCATATACAATCTCGCGTATTCTTCACTTCCTTCCTCTACATATTCTTTCACCAACCCTGATCTAATTATGATAAAATATTTGAATGGTTGGTATTGACTTTTGGTCTGTTAAAACCTTGTATAGACTGATGATGTTCCCTTCCTCCTTAGCTTTGAACTTTAATGCTTAACAGTGGAAACACTGTTTTACTTAAGGTTGGGAGGGCATTATTGTGTATATATTTTGTCTGCTTTTAGGAAATTTCTTGTCTGGTGGAATTCCCTTAAAAAATGCTCCTATAACTTTGAAACCTCAGTAATTTTATGATCTCAATGTATAGCATGACAGTGAGGACACTGTCCAGTTTCAGTTTGGGGGTATTTGTGAGCTTTCTATCTTTGCATTCATATTTATTTTTCGCATGCATTAGCATGTTTCCGTTTTTGAAATTTTTCTTTTCTTTTGCATATTTAAAATTTCGCATTGCATCATGTTAAATTCCGCATTGCATTTATATATTAAAAATCCAAAAAAATCATAAAATCTAAAAACCATAAAAATCAAAAATTTCTCCAAAAACATAAAAAATTTGTCGTCAAGTTAGCTTGTATGAAAACTTAAATTCAAATTCCGACAGTTAGGTTGATAGGTTAGAAATAACTAAATCTTAGGAGTAGAAATGGAAAACCTAAAAAAAACTCTTCTTTGAGTTTAACCGTATTAAATATACATCTTTGCTCCACACTATATGCGTCGTGAGTCTTGAGAATTAGATGATGAGTTCGAAACGTCTAAAAAAATTATAGAAATATTTTCTTGAGATCGAGTTGGTTTTTTTTGGAAGTGAGTAATCTTGAGTATGATTCATGAGTGAGGTTTAGACGAAGAGAGAGTATTGAAGTCTTTAATGGAGGCTAAGTCTGAAAAATAACCCTTCTTGAGCTTAGTTAGAGTGATCAAACACCTGATATATACAAACACGTCTTAAATTCTATGATGAAAAGCGTAACTTGAAGTATCAACGTTGGTGTTCTTTCTAAAAAAATTTTCATAATAAGTCTTTGTTTTGGGGCCTAGGTTGCTTGGGTAATTAAGTCCTTAGGGGTGTTTCTACACCTAATACCCTAAAACCATCTGGCTTGAAAGTCATTGACCCAAAACTTGCTAAGTTGCCTAAAACCTAATAAAAACAAGTTAAGCAAGTGTTCTCTCCAAGTTAAAAGTTCTCGCGATTCTCTGTGGGAGAATAATCTTGGCTGGGACGAGTTTTGAGTGCAAAAACGTAGCTGATGGAGATATGAAAATTTAAATTGAAGTTACAAGATTAAAAAACTATTGCGCACGATCACGAAGGTGTATATGAAAAGAAAACAAATGAAAGGTGGAGTGAAGAATAAGACTTAGTTTTCTGCTAAAGATGGTAAAAAATCTAAATTTGAGACCAAGATGTAGGATGTAATCTCAAAAGAGCTTAGGACCTTACAAACTGGCGAGATACTTTTGAAATCTTTAGGAAATGTATGAGGGCTTTAATCGAAACTCTTGAGGCAGAACAACGGTATCTCACAAGTACGTAAGACGTATAAGAGGTTAAGTTACATAAAGAGCGAGAAGTGAAAAATAAGTGTTGGATATTTCTAATTTAGGATAATAGAATCTCTAGCTTAGATATTGAACCATAGAATTAGAATCGACAGCTAACTTACGAAACTAGCATGATGGAATTTTGTGGGTTTAATTCGCTGAAAACCCTCAGGAGACAACACTCCTCCTCTAGGGCCACCTAAAGGTTTAACGACTTATTGCACATGCTAAGTACAACCGTGATGCCTACGAAAGTGAGCTTGGGACTTTTTGTTTTTCTTTGAAAAATAAAATGGTTTTGCTCGGGACGAGCAAAAGATAAGTTTGAGGGTATTTGTTTATATCAGAATATTGCATTTGATACCGCTTAATTCTTATACACATTTGATTGTAGATAAGTGCTTTTGATCCATATTTGCTACATGATTACAGATTACAGTTTATCAGGTGCATTAAGTCCAGAACAACCCAAATCACACACATTCTCTGCAGAAATGACGCTTTCAGAAGAGACGGCCGACAAACAAATAAAATACGGATTTCAGTCACTCAAATTCGTCAGGTGTCGTCTACCAGTACAAAAGACAAGACAGAAGAAGTGGGCATTCGTGTCTCAGAAAAACAGAGAACATGAGAGAGGCGCATTAAATTAGTTTAGAAAAATTAGAAGGAGATGTGATGTCATAAGAAGACAAAATTAGTCGTAACTTTCGACTGCTAATTATCTGAGAAAATTTTTGAAGAATTTTGTAAATATTAGAAAGCCAAACAATAGAGTGGAGCACAAGAAGATCACACAAAAAATTCTGAGCACTAATTCAAAAATTTGGTAGCAGATCAGCGGTGGATCAAGGCAAATGGCGGCGGATCAGCGGTCAAAACTTCGTCATCCGTGACGATTTTTCTTGGATCTTTTGGTCATTGTACATTTCTTGAGAAAATAGACCTAAACATATTTTTGAGAGCCTATAAATAGACCGGATCAGAAGCACTCAGGGGATATCATACCTTAGGCTAAATTTTGTTAAACTAGGAGTAGAATTAGTTTAGTTAGCATTCTTCTTCTTCTTCTTTGCTCTATTAAAATTGTAGTGAAAGCATTTGAGTGAATGATGAATGAAGATAAGAGTTTTTATTATCTTGCAAAAAAGGTGTGTTCTTGTTCTTTTATTATCTTGCAATTTCTTAACTTGTTATACAATTTTAATTCATTAGATAACTTGCTTTTAATTTGTTAAAGTAGATGGGTTTTGTTTTCTTGATTTTTATTTATCATTTTTCCTTAATCTCTTAATCCATTCTTATTCTTTGATTTTATTCTTAATAATGAAATAATAATTATCACTTGTTGGACTAAGGAGAGAGTAATTCGAGAGACAGAAAACTCCCTTATTCTTTTCTTTACCCACATAATTAGATTGAAACTTCGTCCCAAAGAAACATAACCCTCTCTTTTTGGCGCGCTATAAATGACATGTAGTTGCGACCTAAATCGACGATTAATTGCGTTTGTTTGATCTAAGGTTAGAGATAAGAGCAAAGAACAGAAGGACAAATGTCAATTAGAACCGACTTAGCAAGGGGTGACAATTTGCAAGTATCCTTTTAAAACACCCTAATCAATGTAGTTTCCGATTACTCCAACATCAACTCTAGTTTTGGCATAAAAAACAATTCAGAATTCCTAACTAAAACTACCTAATCAGAAATCGTACAAGTTTGCTTGGATATACGCTTGGACATATTACATATCACATAGTTAACAAATAACATTCTTGGACTTTGTGACGTAAATCGTCTAAAAAAAGAAACTAAATCGTTCCATCTCTCAATGGACGACCCGTACTCATCGCAGCTAACTACAAGTGACACCGTCCTGATTGCGGTAAGTAGAACATCATAGAACATACGATTACATATCAATCAATAATCAAGTCCATACGTACCCTACCGAGCCTGAATGTGACAACTTCCGTATAGTCCGGTCTCTTCGTATAAGAGTATCGCATACCGGGTCTAGGGGGTGGATAACGTCAGACCCCTAATAACCCGATAAGTTGTGCCAGAGTCAAGCTCATCACTCACCGAGAAACTACTGAACTCCTATCAGTAAATCTCAACCATCATGGTTAGGGATTTATGGTGATGGCTAACCGAACACGGTGCGACATCGAATCCTAATACCAGGAGAGAAGAATCCCTGGTAATTGCTCACTGCCTCCATGTGGCTCGGGATTGTACCCAACTAAAACCTGTTTGCACGACTCCTTTGAGCAGTGGTAGGGTAGTAATCTAAGTACAATGGAAACTCACACAAGACAAATGACGATCTCAGGTCAAAAGACTAATATGTACTCATGTTACAAGAGAACTGCTATCTGACGATAGTTATAATACCAAGTAGAAGTTCTCGGCGAGTCCGTCTGGTGACTCACCTCCGGTGAGCACCTGTATACTATATTAGATGCCAAAACACTAATGGCTTGTTAGGCCGACCACCGCTTCTCGTCGGGGTCTAGAAATATATACACTAGTCTACTCAGGAATATCGATGGCCAACCTCGGTACTCTCTCGACTAGGGACATTTAAGGATGTGCTTATGGACAACCTAGCTGCCACATATATGATCGCCACCATAATGCCGGTAGTCAAGCAAGAATCCTACGGGCTTTACCATTATGTATCAGCGACACGTAATAACCAGTAAACGTATACACATCAATAATAAAAACAAACAGGTATCATACTATCATCTCGAGTAAGACAGTTCTACTTATATAGGCCATCCTTCAATTATTATAATCGCCTACCTGCAATTACAATAATTGCCTTGAAGGCATTATAACCAACAAATAGGAATTGCAAGTTTTGGGAATTGACACCATCAAAATGTGAATTGGCATCACCTTTTTGGCAATTTCAATTCCAAGTTTATTTTGGATGAAATTACTCATTCCTAAAGACACATAGAATTAGATATATTATTTTATCTGGGAAAAGTTATGGTTACCTATTTTCTCTCTTTCTCTCTCTTCTCTTTATCCAATTTCCAAAACTCAATTCCCACATTTTTTTGTGCAACCAAACAAAGTAAAAGATTGAAGGGGACGAAAACCATTTCAATTCTTTACAAACAAACAACGGAATGACGATTCCAGGAGACGGAATTTTTTATTTGTAAGATCTCAATTCCCATTCTTGTTTTTTGATTTCAACAAACAAACACCCCTAACTTTAATTGATAACCTACACAAGCCAAGTTAATATTTAGAGTAGGATCTCTTGTAAGTTTAATATATGCCTTGCCCATTTTCATGTTGTCTTTAACTCTGGTCTGATAGTTGCCAAGTTTAACATATTTTCAGAAATTACTAGGAACAATGTGTTATCGATTCAATTCAAAAGCAGAAAAGTATGGTATGAGATTCATATTGTTTGTGTATATAAGTTTTGAGTCATGCATGATGTTAGAATATAAAAACAAATCCCTCAATTCTCAACATGCTAAGAGTTTTGTTGCGGAGGAGTTTCACAATTTATGAGTTAAAATTAGAGGAATTTTTATTTTGGTTATAATAATCCAACTATATATATATTCCTTGTTTCTTCTTTAATTCTCCATCCTACGTATGTGTAGACCTAATGGATGAATTGGTTGGGCTGTCCTCGTCAGTCATATTTCAAAATATTTGGTGGAGAAAATAGAGCCAATTAAATCACATGGGATCGTATGATAAAAAAAACAATGAGCACATGCATGCATGTGATCAATTCATTAAAACTATAAATATATATACACTATGCATCTCGAAAGCAAAATTGATTTATTCTCTTTGTGAATATGATGTAAACATTCTCTTTATTATTGGCAGGCCCCAACCCAATAATGACTAAAATCCAATACAGGTATCGAAACTAATCCAAACTTGTCCATCTTTGTATCCAAGAAAGAAAAAAAAAGTCTTTAATGTATGGTTCAAGTACGATCATAAAAGAAGAAAAATAATTGTATTATTTCTTTTTGTTTCGAATCAGGAAGTACTGATCGTCAAAAACTAGGCTTTTGCATTACCTATTGGTGTACGTCGAACCCGATTCAGTGATTCAAGTTTTACGTCGGAAACTTAGAAAAATGAAATCACAAAAGAGAAAATAGAAAAATGAAACTGATTATGATTAGAGACTTTTTACCGAATATGTTTAGAAAGTCATTACAAAATTTCCTCATTCTTGTGGCCCAAAAAAACAGAATGAATTAATGAATCTAAAGTAAAATCGTGATTTCAGGTAGGCTAATTGGCTAAAAATTTACATATTCACGTGCTAGAATAATCGGTCCCTGCAAACCTCACGCTTTTGACCTGTTCCCTTGAGCTCAGGCCAAGTACGTGACGCTTTGAGTGGATCACCACGAGCCTTGCCAACTCGCTTACTATTTCGACAAGTGTCCACATGTCCCATAATTTTGTAGCATACTACCGAACATTTCATCCTAAAGCATGGGCCTAAACAAACCCGATCACGTTCAGGATGCAGGTATTAGTATATCCGTATTCTGTAATCATAAACGAATTTAAACATGGATATGAATAGTTATCAGAAATGAAAAATAATATAGTGTTCAATGAAAATGAGCAGGAATAGGGAAATGAAATGAATACGGTAAAAAACATACCTAACAAAGTCAACAACTTTTGTTTTGGTTGTTGGCGACGGATACAGAACGGAAACATATGTTACCATATCCATATCTGGATGGCTATTGATGAATACAAATACAGAAATGGACAGCCTTCGAAAATGAAAATATCGAATCCATATGAAGTCTTACCATGAGCGGTTTATCTTTATCCATATACTCATTTGACAAAAATCGGATAAGGTTGCAGAGTTAGCACGGTTAATCTATGTCCATTTGCATCTCTTGTCTTGGCAATTAAAAAATGACAAGATTTGTTAATTCGGTTAATTTAAAAACATCTGTGGTTTTTTTACTTTGATTCGTTATTAATTCATTACCTGCCTTTTATTTTTGGAACAAAGTTCTTCTACGAACGTCGACTTCAAAAATTTATAATCGTGGACAGTTTTGTTAACAATAATAATTTCCTTAAATATTTTGATTTAAAACTATTATTAAGTTATAGATATTGAAGTTATAAGATTTTCGAATCAAAAAAATCAGAGCTGGAACATCTTAAAATTAAGCATATTTTAATTTTTTTTGGATTATTATTTTTGGCTTAATTGTGATAGCGCCACATACTTGTGTTCTAGTTACAATTGTAGAGATGTCGTAGGCCTTTTTTTTCTAGATAGTTAGTTGTAGAGGTGTCAAATGTACAGATTAGGTTACACGTGGACATGTTATCTCGGACGCTAGATAAAACATATATGAATTAAAAGAATTCTAAAATGTGTGCCTTCGATCTGGTGAGTGTGCAGATGGCCCATAAATGGATAAATGAGTCATCTGATAAACGGATTTCAAGAGCACAAGTAGAAGAAATGAAATAAAAAAAAGAGGCACAAGAATAACGAAAAAATTAGGGGAGAAATAGTTTCTTCTCACTTCTCACAAAAAAATTGCAACCTTCTCTCTCCCAGAACCGTTTTCCAATTAGCGACCACATACAAATTGAAAAAACCTCTTTCAATCTCATCAGTAAACCCTAAAGAGTATTTATATGAGTCCAAATTCATGCTAAACATAAAATTGCCAAACTACCCCAATCAAAGTAACCATACATATATGGATCGAAAACAAATACCAAACCAAATTCAAACCTGATAAATGCAAAATACAAGCCAAAGAACCAAACAATCTCCATCTTGACTTCAATTTTGAAAAAAACCTCCACCATAACCCATCCGCTAACCATCCAAAACACCAAAAAAAAAAATCGTCGCATAGTTGAATATGGGTACTAAGAAGATCGTCTGCACTTGTCACGACACTACCTACAAGCTGGTACAACCCATGCACCATCATTCCATGCAGCGCAACCCATTGCCCTTTGGACACCTTGATAGCTCCATCTTGAATTGAACATCTATAACCTTTCGAGTACAACGTCCCTAGAGAGATAAGATTCTTCCTAAGATCCAGTACATGTCTAACCCCAGTAGCAGTCCGCACAACTCCATCAAACATGCGCATACAAATCGTTCCAATTCCAATAATTATACGTCCAACACCATTTGCCATTTTTACTGTACCTTCATTACATTTGTGACAGGTGTCAAATTGCTCTCTCCCCGAGCACGTGTGAAATGAGCACCTAAAATTTAAGACTCAATCTGATTTTCCCTTAGCACAAGATGTAGCCAGTAAAACGTTGTCTAACTCTTTAAATATCACCGTCATTGATGACGCATTATCCTACTCTTTCTTCTGGCTCTCCTTTATATTGGGACAAAATCTCTATATGTGACCTATCTTATTACAATTCCAATATGCAGGTGTTGCGGTTCCTAACGCCCTAGTTGCTAACCGCGGCCGTTGCAGAACGAAATTTTTTGTCTTTTAAAAACTTGACGCTAGAAACAACTATCTAGAATCTAACCAAATATTAAACTAGTAAATTGGAAGACTTCTAACTACTCTGTAAAGAGGATTATACTAAATGATCCGTGTTCTTCAGTCATCTTCCCTCTTCCTTAGCTCCTTGAGGTCTTCTTGATCGTGCTTGACCGCCGGTCTTCCTTCGTCGAAAATGATCCACCCGAGAGAAGTGGTTCATAGCTCTAGCTCCACACTAAGAGTTAAGTGGAGCAACTAAAAATCCTAGCTTGCTAGACTAGAATGTCTAGAAATGTAGTGAGTTGTTCTAGTGTATTTTATCTCTCTTCCACTCTTGATTCTTAATTCATGAAAGGGTACGGAGGAAGATGAAGGAGGAGCTCAAGAAAGGGAGAGAGAAAGAGAATGGTGTAATGAAAAACTCATCACAATAAAAATAATGCAAGTATGGTTTTGATCAAATGATTTTTGTAATATAAAAATCAACCATACTTGAATGGTGTAGACAAATGAATTATAAATTCATTTGTCTATTCATCCATGCCTCACACCATTCTCATGCCAGCTTATCACTCCAACTCATTTCTATTTTCTAGAAAAGAAAAACAAAGGAAATGGGGTGTTCTCCTTCCAGAATATTTTCCGTAGAAATACGAAACACACACTACCGTATATACATATCTGTATTCATATCAATACACGAATACCCAAAGAGATAGAATAACACAAAGAACATAATATTAGAATATATATATATATATGTGTGTGTATGTATGTGTGTGTGTGTGTAAATTATTAAATTAATACCCGATTTAATTATCTGGCTCAATCCTAAGCCGGCTAGTATTATCAACCGTCCGATTGAAAGTCCGGATAGCCAGTACAATCATTCGATCGGAACCCTGCAGTATCAAAATACGGCTACTACATCATTTCGCCTGAACCAGGGAAACTCTCTATGTGGGACTCTAAAGACTTGACGGTGCACCGATTGATCTATCTCGATGTGTTGAAAAAGTGTTATTATAATCAAAGAATTTATAACCGCAATCAATAACGATGTCGATGTAGCTCGTTAATGAGTATGGATCGTCCACTGAGATTCGTGTATTTATTCGTTCTTGCTTTAATTGAGTCAAAAGAAAATAGTAAAGAAAAATTCAAGAAGATGAATCAAGATTTATTAGATGATATATTTTCAAGAAAAATCAAGAAAGAATTTAAGATTTAGTAATCAAGAAGATGTCCAAATTCAATTTTAGTTATCAAGAAAATGTAGAATAGCTTGGAGGATTCGATAGGAATTAGAAGCAATGATGAATACTAATAATGACTTATCTTATCTGTTGATGAATTATAGCTAGAACGATGATGATGAATGAAGATTAGGGATCTATTGAAGAAACTAGGGTTTCTCCTTCACTATCCCTTGTCTTTTCATTGATCATCATTCAAATCAAGCCTTTAGCAAAGAGAATCATCAATCATTAAGTCCCAAATTGCAACGAAATAATCAAGAATGGTGATCTCGTTCCAAATTTGGTCATTAACGTTTCTTTTTCCTAAAGTTCATAATCATCATAAGACTTAAGATTAGTTTAGGATTTCATCACCATTTGATCTACCGAATTCCTTCGAATCCTAAACAAGTGGAGATTTACTCACGCATCATGAAAATAGAAGAATGAAGAATTAGAAATTTCATAATACAAGAATTTAAAGAAAGCAAGAATTACAATTGATCACCTTAATTAATCAACTTCAAATTACACGATTCTTCAATTTGAGGTTACAAGAAGTGCTCTTGATCGCTCCCTTGAAGAGGTAATTTCTCCGTCGACTTTCGCTTGGCTCGATCTCCGTGAGACTTGGATCTATCGAGGATCTCGCGCTCGTAGATGAAGATTGGCTTCACGAAAAAGGATCTTTGTGTTGAATGCTTGATAAACTCTCGATGATTCTTGATTTGATTTGGAATTGAATTGGATTTGGTTTGTGCTAGAAATCGACAATCATCAACAACCCTTCAACAACCTCCCTAGATCTCTATTTATAGCCCTATATCAAGCTTCCCTCATAAGCTGGATTGTTATAAGGAGGCTTCTAAAATAAACTAGTTAGTTATGAAGCTTGATCAACAAGCTAGGTTGTTGTAGAGAAGTTTCCAGAAGAAAGTTGTTACAATGAAGCGTCCCCAACAAACTAGGTTATTGAGAAGAAGGTTCTAGAGAATTCCCGATCGCTGACGTCCTGACTCGGCTGCGGATCCACGGCGGATTGGCCTAACTCGGCCCCGGATCCGCAGCCGTTTGGTGAGTTTGTGCCTTCAAAATTCTTCTGTCTTCTTTTGTTGATCTCTGGGTTTATATTTGATATCTGGAATCCTTTTATCACTTCTGAATTTCTGCCAGATTTTAACTCTTTGACTTGCTGCATTTTGTCGGCAAATTTACGATTCCGATATCTGTCCTGAAATAATTTTCTGCACAAAATCTCACTGAAGATTGTTGAGATATACAATATCATGCGTGAAGTAATAAACATACAATTTCCTGCCAGAATGTTGATTATAATGTATAACACGTGATGTTTGGTATTTTCCAGATGAACCTGTAATACGTGTTATATTTATAACAAACATCCTTAGATGGTTAGAAAAGTGAGGAAATTGTTATGTTAAAAATTGCAATATTTTCGACTGAACAAATTCCCCCAAACTTGAATTTGATCGTCTCGAGCAAACTTCTTTTATTCAAGAGAAGGAGAAAATAGAAGAAAAAGAAAAAGAAAAACTAATAAGCACACTTTCGTAGGCAACACTATTGCACTGAGCACATGCAACAAGACTTTAAACCTCTAGGTGTCCCTAGTAAGAGGAGTGTTGTCTCCTGAAGGTTGTCAGTGAATTGCACCCACAAAATCCTATAATAAAAAGAAGACTGTGAAAGCTACATATAAAAATAAGAATTATAAAAGAAAGACTTTGAAAATCAGAGTTTTCAACTACACTAACTTTTCGGTTGTCATGAGCCCTATCTTAATAGTCATGAAAAGATGTTAAAAATCACATCATCTCTCAATAAAACATCGCCTTTATTCTTCATCCCTACATTTCTTCCAAACACCGATCATATACCCCTACGTGTGTGTAAAAGACATCCCTACACTCGGAGATCAATTCAAGTTATCATACTCTTGTCCATCTACCTTAGTACTTTTTAGTCGGTGAATATTTTAGATGGAATTGCTCACACATTTTTCATGCGACCGTTAATACTTCTTGAGGTACTAACCGACCGATTACTAAATGTGCTCACATATTAGACCTAATTAGCAATTTCCTCGTCTTGTAATACCTAAGGCTTAGTAATGACTCCCAAACCAGTTGATCTAAGGCACTAGGTGATGAAGCACCCTTGATATATTTTTTTAATGCTGCCTTGGTGATTACAAAACCAGTGTTCATTTTTCTTCACAATTTTATACTTTTATACTTTATTTTTATTTTCTTCGTACTTTGGCTTTTAGACAAGAGCATTTCAAGGTATTCTCTACTACCCCGAATTTCAAGACGTGTGTAAGTGTGTATAGTAGGGTATCAACGTTCAGATGTTTGGCTTCCAGAATATGAACTATTTTTCGGACTTATTTTTATCCTCGTATTAGTGATTTCATTCATCTTACTAACCCTTGGGACAACGGCTCATAACTACTTATTACCAGTTTCGTTTAAGAAAATATCTAACTTTCTTGGTTTTCTTAAATTCTTCCAATGTTTTAAATGTAATTTTTCACTTTCTAATCTTTTATTAGAAAAGAAAATATTTTTTTTTGAAAATTTTATGTTTTGTGCTTATGCAAAGTGTAATGCAAAGTGATGCGTAAATAAGCACAAACCTCCCCCAAATCTGTTTACAGTAGTGTCCTCGCTGTTGTCATCTTTTAAATCTCAAAAACCTGTAGGTTTAAGAGGAAAAGTTATTAACGGGGACAAGAATAAATGAAAGTGAAAATTTTCCCCCAAACTTATTTTTTTATTTTATTTATGTACAATTTTGTAATTTTTTTTATTTATTTAATTTATTTATATATTTTTTTATTTACAAATGATTCACCTCCATTCTAAAAATGAGACAATATTACCGAGACATGGAGGTGGGGTGGAGGAAAATCAATCATTATAAATCGGCTCCTGTAAAAACATGAGCTCCTCCGTGGGGTCAGTGGAAAAGAACGGTTTTAATCTATGCCCATTCACTTTGAAAATTGTACCGTTTTTTCTATTTTCAACTTCAACTGCCCCATGCAGGTAGACATACCGCATAACAAATGGTCCTTTCCAACGAGATCGTAGCTTACCCGCATGAAGATGGAGACGGGAATCGCAAAGAAGGAGTTGTTGACCTTAAATAAAATCTTTTCTCAAAATATTTTTATCGTGAAATAGCTTAGTCCGATTCTTTACAATCACCGCATTATTGTAAGCTTCATCGCAGAGTTCGTTTAGCTCGTTTAATTGCAGCTTCCGAAAATTGCAGGTTTGATTCAAATCGAAGTTAAGTTCTTTAATGGCCCACATTACTTTATGTTCGATCTCAACCGGAAGGTGGCAAGTCTTTCCAAACACTAGGCGGTAAGGAGACATACCAAGATCGGTCTTATAAGCGGTACGAAACGCCCAAAGAGCATCCGTCAATTTGATTGACCAATATTTCCGGTTTTTAGAAACTATCTTCTCCAGAATTAGTTTGATTTGCCTATTTGAAATCTCAGCTTGCCCGCTTGTTTGGGGATGATAGGGTGTGGAAATTTTGTGGTTGATTGCATATTTCCGCATCAAAGTCTCGAAAGACTGATTACAGAAATGCGTCCCGTTGTCGCTAATAATAGCGCGAGGGTGTCCAAATCGCGAAAAGATATTTTCTTTAAGGAACTTAATGACAACCTTGTTGTCATTAGTGCGACAAGAAATAGCTTCCACCCATTTTGAGACATAATCAACCGCTAACAAGATGTACAAATTCCCAAAAGAGTTGGGAAAAGGACCCATAAAATCAATACCCCAAATATCGAAAATTTCAACAACCAATATTGGTTGAAGTTGTATCTCATTTCTTTTAGAAATCCGACCCGTGTGTTGACATTGTGGACAGGTTTTGCAATGATCAAATGCATGTTTGAATAAAGTATGCCAGTAGAAACCGCATTGCAAAACCTTCTCCTCCGTCTTACGTGGACCAAAGTGACCTCCACATGCCTGATTATAACAGAAAGACAAAACACTCTTGAATTGTTTATTGAGGATACATTTGCGAATGATTTGGTCGGGACAATATTTAAACAAATAAGGTTCATCCCAGTAAAAATGCTTTACTTGGGATAGAAATGATAATTCTCCTGTTTAGACCAATCGCTGGGGATAAGTCCCGTTGCAAGATAATTCACAATATCCACGATCCAAGCTTCGCCGAATACGGTCAAGAGTTGTTCGTCAGGAAAATAGTCATTAATTGGTAAGGTCACAGTTGGTGAAGAGATGCGTGAAAGATGGTCAGCTACTACGTTTGCACATCCTTTCTTATCTCGAATGACATGATCAAATTCTTGTAATAATAGGATCCAACGTATTAACCTACCTTTAGCATCCTTCTTCGATAAAAGATGTTTTAGGGCGAAGTGATCAGTGTAAACCACAATCGATGAGTCAATCAAGTAAGGCATGAATTTTTCTAATGCAAATACAACTGCCAAGAGTTCTTTCTCGGTAGTTGTATAATTAATTTGGGCATCATTCAAGGTCTTACTTGCATAATAAATCACATATGGCATCTTATCAATATGTTGTCCTAAGACTGCACCAACAGCAAAATCTGATGCATCACACATAAGCTCAAATGGTTGATTCCAATCGGGAGATGATAAAACAGGGTCTGAAGTGAGAGAATTTTTAAGCGAGTCAAATGCAGCCTCACAATCCGAATCAAACTGAAATGTGGTATCCTTGGCCAAGAGAAGAGTTAAGGGTCTAGCAATCTTGCTAAAATCCTTAATGAATCTCCTATAAAATCCTGCATGACCAAGAAAAGATCGTATATCTTTGACGGATTTGGGATGATGAAGGTTATAAATGACATCTATTTTAGCTCTGTCAACCTCAATGCCTGAAATGACATGTCCAAGCACAATACCCTCTTGGACCATGAAATGGTATTTTTCCCAATTCAAAGTTAAGTTCTTATCTTTACTGCGTCAAGATGAGTTAGGCAATCATCAAAAGAGTCCCCGAATATCGTGAAATCGTCCATGAAAATCTCTAGAAAATTCCCGACCATGTCCGAGAATATCCCCATCATACACCACTGAAATGTAGCGGGAGTATTGCATAACCCAAAGGGCATGTGTCTATAAGTAAAAGTACCGAAAGGATAAGTAAATGTGGTTTTATCTTGATCATTTTCGGCAATAGGTACCTGGTTATAGCCAGAGTATCCGTCCATGAAACAATAATATTCATGTTCAGCTAATCATTCCAACATCTAGTCAATGAAAGGTAGAAAGAAGTGGTCTTTCCTCGTTGCGGCATTGAGTTTTCTGTATTCAATACATACACTCCATCCAGTTTGAGTGCGTGTCGGGATCAATTCATTAGCCTCATTAGTTATGACTGTGATGCCAGACTTCTTAGGGACTATATGAATATGACTTACCCATTGTCTATCAGAGATTGGGTAAATGATACCACTGTCAAGGAATTTGATGATTTCTTTCTTTACCGTCTTCTTCATGACGGGGTTCAACCTTCTTTGTGGTTCTCGGGTTGGCTTGGCTTCATCCATCAAATGTATATGATGTTCAACAATCAAGGGACTAATCCCTTTGATGTCAGCCATTGTCCAACCGAAGGTTTGCCGGTTAGATATCAAGACCATCAAAAGAGCGTTCTCTTGCTCTAAGGCTAGAGAAGCGGATATGATTACAGGCAAAGACTCATTCTCACCTAAATATGCATATTTAAGGTGAGAAGGTAACAATTTGAGATCTAATGTCGGCGAAGAGACAATAGAAGTTGGGGTAAGTGAATGACATTCGGATTCTCGAAGAAGTTCATAGCCTGCAAAGCATACAGACTCGGAAAGTGTGACTGACTTTTGTGACGAGTCTGAAGGTTCAAACCCAGGGTAAGACTCGTCAAAAGTGTCCTCGCTATAATGTGCAAGATCAAACAATGATGTGCTAATGTCGTCGATATCATCAAAGCAAAGTTCATTAGCCTTGCAGCTTTCGGGAGCTATCTCGTGGACAGAACAGACATCAAGAATATGAGCAGAGGGTTCAGATGGCTGACTTCCAATCTTGTAAATGTTAAGCTCAATTGACATTTTCCCAAAGGATAGGTTCATAGAACCGTTTCGACAATTAATGACAGCATTGGAAGTAGCAAGGAAGGGTCGACCGAGAATCACCGGAATTTGGTTCCGTAGGTTTGCTACAGGCTGTGTATCTAAAACAATAAAGTCCACAGGGAATATAAATTCCCCGAATTTTATCAACACATCCTCAAGCTCACCCCTAGGTTTGGTGATGGATCGGTCTACCATTTGGAGAGTAAAATGAGCGGGTTTCAACTCTCCAATCCCTAACTGCTCGTAGACAGAGTATGGAAGCATGTTAACACTAGCGCCAAGGTCGAGTAAAGCACGGTTAATATTTTTACCCCCAATAGAAATAGAGATTGTAGGACAGCCAAGGTCTTTACGTTTCTTTGGTAATTGTGGGGTAAAATCGGTGCTAACATTATTCGTCATGAATACCTTTTTGAGCACTTGAGTCTTCCTCTTCCTAGTGCATAAGTCCTTAAGGATTTTCGCATAATGCGGAACTTGTTGGATAGTATCTAGGAGAGGGATATTGATGTTAACCTGTTTAAACATTTCCATAACCTTCTCCATATGTGGACTTGGTTTGTTTCCCCTTAACCTGTTTGGATAAGGAGCTTTAGCAATATGATCTGGGTCCAACATTGGAGAAGGTCGGGTGGGTGGAACAGATCCCAGAATTGGAGTGGGGATTGTCTTTGGTTGACTAGAAGAAGTGGGCTGAGGGTTCGAGCCTCGAGGAAAACGGAGAATAGGCTCGGAAGAAGATGAACTAGGATGAGAGGTGGAAGTGGAAGTGGAAGCCAGGGTGTCATTGATAGATTCATCATTATCAGTATCAATCCGTTCACCGACTTGATTATTCAGCACTCTTCCGGATCTCAACATTGTAATGGCACTCATATTGTAGTGTTGTGTATGCCAAGGATTCGGTAGGGGTTGAGATGGAAATTTCCCTTTCTCTCTAGCACTCATTTCGGCATTTAATCGTGCAATTTGTGCTTCTATCGATTTAATACTCTCACCGTGTGAGGCGGGGTTCTTCTTTATATCATCGATAGAAGACCTTATATCAGCCGACACTTGGATGGAATTTTTCATGAACAAATCCAAGGTTCGTTCGAGTGAAGAAGAGTTATCGGTACCGACCAATTGCAAAGAATTATTATACGGTGCAGAAGTGTTATCCGGATTTTGAAAATTTTGTGATTGGAAGAGGTGCTGACTCAGTTGTAGTGGTTGTTGTTGTTGTGGAGGGACCCTTTGAAAGTTATTTTGATTTGGAACCGTATTTTGAGTTTGGTGTTGGTTCCAAGCAAAATTAGGATGATTCCTCCAACCTTGATTATAAGTGGAAGAATAAGGATCGTTTCTAGGTCTTTGCTGAAAAGCAGCATTAGTGTGTTCTTGACCTCGAAATGGAGAATTCAAAGGGCATTCTTCCGTCAAATGTAATGGATCGGAACAGCATCCATACACGGTTTTAGGGAGTGTGACCGGGTTTAGGGAGGCTAATAAAAATTTGTGTTCCATAGCTTCAAGTTTATTTTGCATTGCTGCAATTCGGCTTTGACTGCTATGGAAATATCAAGTTGATAGATACCACCCCTACATGATGGTTGACTAACACTCTCCCATTGCAAAGTTTTCTCAGCAAATCTTCTAAGAATTTCCAAGCTTCACCATCGTCTTTAAACATGAAATTGCCTTGACACATGTATTCAAGCATCTGCTTTGTTGTTGGATTAATACGCTCATATATGATTCGGTACAGATCCCATCAATGGATTCCGTGATGAGGACATTGGACTAGTAGATCCTTGAATCGTTCAAAAAACTTCCAAAATTGTTCATTGGGAAACTGGGTAAATTGATTGATTTCACTACGGACACGGGCGGTCTTATGATTGGGATAGAATTTCTTGAGGAATGCTATGACGAATTCATCCCAGTTTGAAATAGAGTGTGCAGTTGTATTATATAGCCATTTCTTAGCTAAATCGCATAAAGTAAACGGGAGAAGACACAATCTCATAGTATCCATAGAAAGTTGTGAATTGCCCATCATAGCACATACGTTTTCAAATTTGGTAATAAAAATGTATGCATCCTCAGACTCGAGACCGTGAAATTTTGGTAAAATATTGATGTAGTGTGGTTTGATTTCGAAGTTATCCCCATTGGATGGTGGAATATAAAGACAAGTAGAAAGAGGACCACGTATCGGGTAGCATCTCTCTTGGAGAGACATACACGGTAGATTCTGCGCACCTGCGGGCGGTGGCAAGGCGGTGTTATAATTTGATGGAGATCCGTCCATCGTGGTGGATGTGGTGAGTGGTGAGGAAAAAGAAGATGTAGAATTACCGACTTCGGAGTCGATAGAAGAGACGCGGACAAGACGGGCACTAGGATCCCGTATCCAGCCGAGCACGCACTAAACGGTTTAGCACAAGTGGCAGCGTTTGTGATAATTAGAGAAAATGGTTTGTTTTTGTTTTTGGTTTGTTTTTTAAAAAGACGGATTTTGAAAAATCACAACAAAAAATGCACAATCAACCCTAGATCTACGGTCACCAAGGTCAAGTCACTAGATCGCTCCTAGACATCCAGAAGACAAATCGCAGGATAAACCCTCTACTATCTCTTTATCCCTCCTGCGGTCAGGTAAGTGCCAGGTAAGTGGGAGGTATCCGCTACGTAAGTAGCGGGCCTAATTAAGTAACCACTTGCCTTAGACACACTTGCCTTAGACATCACAAAAGAAATGCGGATAAGCAATAGATTACCCATGACCTTCTTCTGTCTTAATTGAGTGCGACGGTCCTTAGAATCTTGTCTAGATATTTTTTAGTTAATGAGGGTGATGCGGATGCTAGTTTTGTGATTTTTGGGGCTTAGGAAGGGTAATAAAATCCCCACCTAATCTGAATTTGGTCTTTGCCCCTTAATTTCCGTATTAAAATATGCAAACAACCAATATCAAAACACGCAACAAATTTTTATTTTTGAGCGCGGCGAATTTTTGCAAAGAATCCTGCAGAAAAGTTGTTATTGGACAGATAAGAGAAGAGATAAGAAAGCAGAGAATATACCACAGAGAATTCAAGCACCAATTCAGCAAGAAAGCCGCGGATCTGCCGCCTATACCTGGATTTTGTCGCGGTTCCGCGGTTAATTGAACGGTTCTTTGAATGAATTTTTGTACTGCTGCTCCCTTTGCTCCTCTGTCCTAGATGAAATGATCTGAATAATTTTCTCACTGCTGCAGTGATTCCAGATTTCCTTACAAAATTCATACACTAATTGTTAAGCACACGATGCGATTTTGATTCAAATTTTTGATGGAATAATAATATTTCAACTCAAATAGCAAGCACGAACAAATTACGCACGGATCCCCGGCAACGGCGCTATTTGATTGATCTATCTCGATGTGTTGAAAAAGTGTTATCACAATCAAAGAATTTATAACCGCAATCAATAACGGTGTCGATGTAGCTCGTTAATGAGTACGGATCGTTCACTGAGATTCGTGTATTTATTCGTTCTTGTTTTAGTTGAGTCGAAAGAAAATAGTAAAGAAAAATTCAAGAAGATGAATCAAGATTTATTAGATGATATATTTTCAAGAAAAATCAAGAAAGAATTTAAGATTTAGTAATCAAGAAGATGTCCAAATTCAATATTAGTTATCAAGAAAATGTAGAATAGTTTGGAGGATTCGATAGGAATTAGTAGCAATGATGAATACTAATAATGACTTATCTTATCTATTGATGAATTATAGCTAGAACGATGATGATGAATGAAGATTAGGGATCTATTGAAGAAACTAGGGTTTCTCCTTCACTATCCCTTGTGTTTTCATTGATCATCATTCAAATCAAGCCTTTAGTAGATGAATCAAGATTTGTTAAAGAGAATCATCAATCATAAAATCCCAAATTGCAACGAAATAATCAAGAACGGTGATCCCGTTCCAAATTTGGTCATTGACGTTTCTTTTTCCTAAAGTTCATAATCATCATAAGGCTTAAGATTAGTTTAGGATTTCATCACCATTTGATCTACCGAATTCCTTCGAATCCTAAACAAGCGGAGATTTACTCACGCATCATGAAAATAGAAGAATCAAGAATTAGAAATTTCATAATGAAAGAATTTAAAGAAAGAAAGAATTAAAATTGATCACCTTTATTAATCAACTTCAAATTACACGATCCTTCAATTTGAGGTTACAAGAAGTGCTCTCGATCGCTCCCTTGAAGAGGTAATTTCTTCGTCGACTTTCGCTTGGCTTGATCTCCGTGAGACTTGGATCTATCGAGGATCTCGTGCTCATAGATGAAGATTGGCTTCGCGTAAAGGATCTTTGCGTTGAATGCTTGATAAACTCTCGATGATTCTTGATTTGATTTGGAATTGAATTGGATTTGGTTTGTGCTAGAAATCGACAATCATCAACAACCCTTCAACAACCTCCCTAGATCTCTATTTATAGCCCTAGATCAAGTTTCCTTCATAAGCTAGGTTGTTACAAGGAGGCTTCTAGAATAAGCTAGGTAGTTATGAAGCTTGATCAACAAGCTAGGTTGTTGTAGAGAAGTTTCCAGAAAAATGTTGTTACAATGAAGCATCCCCAGCAAGCTAGGTTGTTGAGAAGAATGTTCTGGGGAATTCCCGATCGCTGACGCCCCGATTCGGCCCCGGATCCGCGGCCGATCGGCCTGACTCGGTCGCGGATCCGCGGCCGTTTGGTGAGTTTGTGCCTTCAAAATTCTTCTGTCTTCTTATGTTGATCTCCGGGTTTATATTTAATATCTGGAATCATTTTATCACTTCTGAATCTCTGCCAGATTTTAATTCTTTGACTTGCTGCATTTTGTCGGCAAATTTGCGATTCCGATATCTGTCCTGAAATAATTTTCTGCACAAAATCTCACTGAAGATTGTTGAGATATACAATATCATGTGTAAAGTAATAAACATACAATTTCCTGCCAGAATGTTGATTATAATGTATAACACGTGATGTTTGGTATTTTCCAGACGAACTTGTAATACGTGTTATATTTATAACAAATATCCTTAGATAATTAGAAAAGTGAAGAAATTGGTATATTAAAGATTGCAATATTTTTGACTGAACATGCACCGACAATGAGTTACTGGATAAATCCATAACCATAAGCACATCAGCGGCACTAGCTATACGTAACGGCTTCCCGGGTACCTATCGAAAAGGAAGGTCGACGAGTAAACTCATCTGAACCCCTATTGAGCATATTTGTGACAATCTCCGTACAATCCGGTCTCTTCTTCTAAGAGTATCGCATACCGGGTCTAGAGGGTGGTAAACGTCAAGCCCTAATAACCCGATAATTCGTGTCGATGTGGCTCAGGACCGATCCGGGAAACTATTGATCTAACTGTCAGTAAATTCCAACTGCCTTAGCCAAGGTCTTATGGTGCTGGCCAATCAAACACAGAGACTGGGAGAGACGAATCTCCAACAATCACTCACCGCCTCCATGTGGTTCAGGACTATACCCAACTGAAACCTGTTTGCACGACTTAGTAGAGCCATGGTAGGATAGTAATCTAAGTACAGTGGGAAATCACACGAGACAAAAGATGATCTCAGGTGTAAAGACTAACATATACTCATGTCAACTGAGAACTGCTATATGAAGATAGCTAAAATACCATCTAGAAGTTCTCGGCGAGTCGGTCCAGTGTACTCACCCTCAGTAAGCACCTGTATATGATCTTAGGTGCAAAAGACCAATGGCTGTGGTACCAAACATCTCCCCTCGTCGGGGTCTAGAAATGTATACACCAGCCAACTCCGGAATATCGATGCCCAGTCTCAATACTCCCGTGACTAAGGACATTTAATGATGTGCTTATGGACTACCCAGCCCCCACATGTATGATCGCCATCGTAACGCTGGTAGTCAAGCAATAATCCTACGGGCTATATCAACATGTATTAATGATACGTAATAACAACTAAAACATATACACATGTTAAGATAAAGACAACCAAATAGCATACTATCATATCGAGCAAGATTGTCCTGTACATACATATGTCCAAGCATCCACTATATATACATATATAATAATGGCCTCTAAGGCATACATATCTAACAATCTCCAACTTACATTAAGGCCATATATTGGCGTACCGAGTACCTAATGTCTGCTCTGGAGCCAGTTGTTGGCGTCTCCCATGCCCAACATCTGAAATAGTCTCTCGAACCGTGCTTGAGGGAAGGCCTTGGTGAATGGATCCGCTGTGTTTGTTTCCCCCAATCAGAGCAAAGCTCTGTTTGAATTTTAAAATTCAAAATTCGAAGCAACGCTTCAAATTCTTTGCGCTGCGCGCAACACGCCACGTGTCGAAAGCTGATACGCCAGCGCAGCGCCCAAGGCAGCGCGCCCAATCAGAGCAAAGCTCAATTTAAAACAAAATTAAAGGAAGCAACGCTTCAGTTGCGCAAGCGCTGCGCCGCGCGACACGTGTCAGCGCAGATGCGCTACGCCGCGCGCCGCGCGACACGTGTCAGCGCAGTTGCGCAGCTCCGCGAGCTGCGCGACACGTGTCAGCGCAGTTGCGCTGCGCTCTGCGCTGCTTGACACGTATCATACACTGGGGCGTTTGCGCCAAACAGAATTAAATTCTAGCAAGATTTTTTCTGTTCTTGTTAAAACAAGAAGATTGCCTTCTGTAAAACAGAAGCCCTTGGATCAAAGATCCAACGGTGGGGAAAATTCCCCAAATCACTCAGAGAAAGATCTCTTAAACAAATTTAACAAATTTATGGGCACTATATAAAGGCCCCTAGACCCTAAATCAAAAGGAAGGAACATTTGTGAGAAATTGAGAACTTCAAAACAGAGAGAACTCTGAAGAAATTTCAAGAAAAAAAAGGTAAAAACCTTTAAGATAGAAGAATTTCTTCTAATAGATCATTGATCTAAGAACAAGATCAATGATCTTCAAATAATAATAAGTGCTTTGCACTTTTTTATGAACCACTGGTTCTCTGAAACAAGAAAAACTTGTTTTCTTTGATCTAAATTAGATCAAAAAATCAAACAGTGCTTTGCACTTTTTTATGAACCATTGGTTCCGGAATCTAAAAGATACTCAAGTTAATAGTGCCTTGCACTTGCAAAACTGCACTGTTGCGCTCCTGGGTTGGCGCAAGCCACCAGAGAGCGCCACGTGTCAGCATCTGAACCACTTGCGCTATGCGCTTTTGAAATAGAGCATTGCTATATGAAATTGGCGCAACTCACCAGAGCGCACCACGTGTCAGCAGCGCAAGCGCAGCGCACTGGTGCAGTGCACTGCGCTTGCGTGATACGTGCCATCACCAAAAGCGCTTGCGCTCAGTGATTAGCGCAAAGCGCCTGACAAATCCAATGCATTTCTTTTACTAAAGGGCCAGACCCAAATCAGAAAGGCCTAGTAGGCCAAATTAAATTGCAATGCAATAAAAAGGGCAGAGCCCAAACAAAATTGATGCTCTGCATCATTTATAAATGGGCAGAGCCCAAACAAAATAATAAATAATGCAATGCATTACTTTAAAAGGGGAAGAGCCCAAATAAAGGTCCAACAGAGACCAAGGTTAATGCTATGCATTATTAAAAAGGGGCCAAACCCTAGCACAGGTCTAATAGGCCAAAAACAAATAAAAGCGTTGAACATTTTTCAACTGGACTTAGCCCAATCATGGCCGTAAGTCCTTAAACTAAATTGGCTGAGCACAGCTGCTCTCTTAAATCAATTTACATCCGGTTCGAGAGTACATCTCCGAACTCCTTTGACTCTTGTCGTTGTAATCCTTCAACGACGTCAGAGAGGTGACGGGTCCAGACAACCACACATCAACACGGACTGTGGGGTACTTAAACTCATGGACTTAAGCGTCCTTAAACCAAAACACGGACTGTGGGGTCTTTAAACCCACGGACTTAAGCGACCTTAAACTAAAATACGGACTGTGGGGTTCTTAAAGCCACGGACTTAAGCGTCCTTAAACTATTTATGGACCCCTATGTCCCTAAACTGGAATATGGACCACCATGTCCCTAAACTGGAATATGGACCTCTATGTCCCTAAACTGGAACATGGACCACCATGTACCTAAACTGGAATACGGACCGCAACGTCCTTAAACTACCTATGGACCACCATGTCCCTAAACTAGAACAATAGAGCCAATTGTTCTCTTGTCGGATCCAAACGATCCCGTTAAGTTGATCTTAGTCTCAAATCAGACTAACGTATCCTTAACGAACGTTTAAGTCGATCTTAGCCTAAATATGGATAACGTATCCTTAAACTAAAACACCAAACCCAAATCTAAGTAAACACGGATTTGGACTAATCCACGTCCTACGGGCGACGACATAACTTAGTCTCCGTATACAATCCACGGGCATCCACAAACAAAACAAACACACACGACACTAAGTGAAATTATGGAGAAGGAGAAAGTGGCTATCGCGATGCGGTAGTGTAATTAACTGAAGGGGCTTGCGCCTGCAGGGAAGAGCGTCCCCACAATCAAAAACCCCTCGAACGAGGGGGAATCTGATGATGTCTGCTAAATCGGTCGCATCCGTCTAAACCTCCGATACACGGTGCCATAAATCAACCTGGCATCTTCGGAGAGGTGGACGGATAAAACCAAATAGCATCTGCTCCGAATCTCAGCGTCAGGACTTCGCAGTCCTGTGCTGTCACGCCCCGCTTCCCAGTGTACGGCGAATGGGACGCGACGAGATCCGCTACGTATATACTCAGAAGTACATACGCTAAGCGTATCTAAGCAATATAAAATAAATACACAAGAAACAAGATATAAAAGAACATCAACTTTTATTCATTAACGTTCTTTGTACAATACATGAAAGGAAATACAACTGAAATAAAAGATGCCTAAACAGTGGCATAACAGGAAATGAAAAGTACAGGAAGAAAAAGTGTACAATGAACTAAAGTGCAGGTTCTTCGGCAAACTGCTCCAAGTCTTCTTGAGATAGCTCGATCTCCGCCGGGTCCAAACCACCTGACGACATTCAAAGAAGAAGGAAATAGAATGTCGTCAGCGAACAGGTCGCTCGGTAAGTCCCAAAGATAAGGGAGAAATAGACAGAGAGTACGAGAAAGAGAGAGTGTAGTTTTTACAGTTGTAGTATATTGTTGTAATGTTGTATAAACGCTGTTGTTTGTAGCTTGGTACAGAAGGATGCCAGTGTATACGAGAGGAGTCTCACTTGCCCCGGAGACTAAGGTATCAGGAACTCAAGAAACCGTTTATACCACGGTACAACAGCAATTGGATTCATGTTAGGTGTCTTAATCTTACCATCTCGTGCCACTTTTAACACCTTCCGTACCAATCTACCCCTTAAACCCCGCGATGTCTTGTTTGTATTGTTATCTTGTAAATTGTATTGATTGTAAGATTGATTGACTGACTGACCGAAACCATGATATCAGGAAACGGTTGTAACCGTAAAGTCATGTAAATGGAATACTGGGAATCATGTAAAAGAAATATATATCCACGGTTCGGTTCAGTCAAATTGTATAAATTGATAATTGTATTCATGGATTCATGTGTTCATATTGAATTGTAATATAGGAGATTGTAGATAGTACTTGAATCATATTCAAGTCAGATTAATCAGACTCAAACCCGAGTCAGACAATCAGAAATGTGAATCGAGATCTTAGAATTGCTAGGGTCCTTAGGGTAATTTATAAGACTTGAGGGGGTTTTATGTAAAAACACTTTTATATACTTTTCAAAATACACCTCAAGTATTTATTATTCGTCTTTAGGGTTGTAATGAGGGTGGATTTTATGTTGTGACATTTCTAGTGAAAATATCCTAGTTTCATAAATAATGGTATTTATCTGTAATATTGATTATTTGAAGTTCATGGTATTTTAGTGTAACCTTATTCTTGTGATTTTTAGAAAAAAAGTGGAAAATTTATATTATAATAAAATAGATATTTAAATGATGAATATACATATATTTATACAAAAATAATTTTAATAAATATTTTATATTCCAAAAATCTTATTTTCTTAAGATGTCGTATTTTAAACCTTTCGAGACCGAATGCTTCTTGCGGAGGTCTGAATCTCGCATTACTAGCCCGAGGGTGCGCGATAAACCGCACGATCCCGAACGGGTTCCCCAAAGATGGGTTGTAGCGGCGCTTTGCAAAGATTGTAAAATACTAACCCTTTAGAAAACAGTTTTTATAAAGTAAAAGGTATTTATTTGAAAAGTGTAATTTTCCGTATTTTAGGTTCTAGGGTTTCCTAAGCCAACTAGCTTATTTTTAAATGGTCTAAACGACAAGTCGTTAGAAGCCTCAAATCGCCTCTTCACCGCCAATTGTGGCCGGGTAAGTATAAGTGAGGAAGGAGGGATCCGCTCACGAATTGTGAGGCGGGCCTTTTAAAGTTACCTAAGCTCACTTGCCTAGCCTAGACACCACAAAGTCAGGTTTAGAAAAACGATCGATGTCCACAACTTATCGTATTTTCCTACTAAGAAGTATTTGCTTAAAAGTGTATCAAATCTAAAACCTTTAAGAATGGTTTTATTAAGATTATGATATTTTAATGAAAGTTTCGTTTTATCGTATTCTAAGTTTGATGATATCATTTTAGGGTTATATTTACGTGTGTGTGGAGATAGGTCATTACCTCGTGCTCTACTTTAAATGTATATTAAGGTTAGGGGTTAAATGTGAAATTGAAACAAAATGGTATTAAAGTGAAGAAATACGGTAAATTGAAAAGGTTATCATTTCATGTGTGAAAACTTATTCAAATTAATTTTTACAAGTTCAATGGTCAAGTTAAAGATATTTAGGAATGATTGAATTGATTAGAAGAAGAAAAATAAACATTATGGTATTAAAGTGAAAAAGAATACGATATTGCAAAAGCTATCATTTCATGTGAGAAACTTTGTCCAAATTAATTGTTATGTGATTAATAGTCATCATGAATAAGTTTAGGTATTATGGAATTGGTGACAAGTGAGATTTTATAGAAAAACCGAATCGGAAATCGGTTTGTTCCGATTTCCGTCGGGTTTCGTAAGTTCGTATTTTTGAGAAATAGAAAGAAGGGAAGAATGGGACTTACGGGTTTCGATCTATACTAAAGAGTATAGGGGAACTAAAGGAGTTGCCGAGGCGTTGCTTCGTCTTCAGTTGTTTCTAAAAACGTCGCCGGAATTCCCGCCGGAATCTCGTCGGAGCTTCGCCGCGAACTTGTTTTCAAAGCACACACTTCTTGGAAAACTTTTGAGAGAGTGGCTCAAGATTTTAAGGGTGAGAGGGTAGTGTGTAGGGTTGGTATTTATAGGGTTAGGTTAGGGTTAGGGTAGATGAAAAGTTAAAAATAAAAATGTGATAAAATGTAATAAAAATATATTAAAAGTGGAGTAATTGGGGTTTGTAAAGAGCTCTGGAAGTGGTCTGAAGCTGAAATTTTGCAGGTGCATAGGTAATATGAAAAGCCACAACTTTCATGTTGTGACCATCGCCGGAATCAGCCGAATCGGGGGTGACTCTGCCCTGACTCGGTCGGAGCACTGAGTCGGCCGAGTCAAAGCCGAGTTGGCCGATTCCCGGCCGAGTCCGGTGGCCTGGATCCCCCCCGACGGTTCATCTAACTCCTGCAAGTGTTACATGTTTGGGTGTAGTGGGGTTTTTGTGAGATATGCACGTGTACACTCTTGGTATTCTAAAGGTTTTAAAAAAATCAATATTAAAAATAATGTGGGGTATAGGATTTGAACTCTGGTTGCTTGGTTCAGCAGTGCAAGGTATTACCAATGAGCTACAAGCTCCTTCTTGTAATTATTGTGGTATTTAATTACTTAAAATGATAGCAGCAAGAATAAATACTCCTCGTATACATTAAATTTAAAGTAATTTCTTGTACACTTAAAATGGAGTTATTATATTCTTGTAGCTTGTAATTAAAAACAAAATAATTACCTATATTTTGTGCTCAGGCTAAAATACCCTTTTATGGATTTAGAAAAAATTTAATTTAAAAATTTGTATAGAAAAAGGGTATAAGAAAATTAGGGTTGTTACATTCTACCCTCCTTATAAAAATTTCGTCCTCGAAATTTGTAAAAGGAAAGTGTAACAGTGCAAAGAAGTTTGGTGGCTGTAGTATAGATAGTGTATAAAAAATAACAAAGAGATACAAGGCTTACCGGTGTTACCTTGACCTACATTCTCGGCTTCTACGGCTTCTAATGTGAAGGTCTGTCGCCGTGGTACATTCCTTCTAGCTGGAGGCACATTCTGCCTTTGGGGTCTGTTTCTCTGCCCTCTAGGCATGTCCCTCATTGCCTGTTGGAATTGGCGAGTAGGCTGTGCAGGTGGTGGAGCAGGTAGTGTAGGACGAGTTGCAGGAGCCTGGATAGCTGGCCGCTGCGGGTAGTTGGTGTGTGTGTTAGCTGAGTTGTATCTATATGGACAGGTCTCAATTCTGTGATTGGACGCGCCACAAATTAGGCACAGGACTTTTGCGCGCCTACAGTCCTTTATCAAATGTCCATCTCTCTTGCAATGGAAACAGAAATGTGGTCTTGGCTGGTGATTGGGTTCTTCAGTTCTCCTGGGTTCGAACGTTGGCCTGGAAGAGGCTCCTCTTGCCATTTGAGAGGCATGGCGTTACAAACTGGCAGATTGGGGTCTGCCCCTTGCCTTTATCACCGCCTCATAACTGCGGGCAGCTTCCAAAGCAACTTCATGTGTTAGAAATTTCCCCGTGGCTAGAGCAGCCTGAATCTCTGTGTCCAGACCTTGTTGAAAGCGACGGGCTCTGATCTCGTCCGTCGGTATCAAGTGTGCCGCGAATCTGTTCAAGGATAGTGTTAGCTGTGTGGTATGTGATATCAAAAATTTGAAATACTGTGACATATCTTATCGGCTAAGCATGGTGAATTCAGCGTCATACTCATCTACTGACTTTTCCCACATCGAATCTTATTGTAGATGAATGAACTGTTGTTCCATGGCAAACCTGGCAGTCACAGGGAAGTACTTCGCGTCGAACTTCTCGCGAAAAGTCTTCCATTCAATAGGCTATTCAAGACGGCTTTCTTCTGCCTTCCACCAGTTCCGTGCATTGTCCGTGAGTTGCAGCTTTGCAACTCGGACCCAAGCTATTTCTGGCACTTGTACTGCCGCCAGATCATCCTCTGTGCTTTGAGCCCATTCCTCAGCTTCCAGTGGGCTCCCCTTTCCTGAGAACTGTTTGGGATGTAAAGCTCTGAATTGCTTTATCCCTGGAGCGTCAGTCTCGGGACGGTTCAAGAGTTGTTGCTGTCCCTCGAGAAGGCCGCGGATTGCCTCAAGTAGCACTGTTTGCTCGGTAGATGGCGCAGGAACAGCTGGTGTGAGAGGTAGTGCTGGATGTGTGTTGTTGACGTTGGTGCTGGTGTTGTTTGGGGAATCCATAACCCTGAAGAAAAATTTGGGTTAGGACAGATTCAAGTACATGAAATGATAAGATTCGAGGAATATGGAATTGTAAGATTCAAGGAACATGAATTGTAAAGAATGTTTTAGTTGCTGGTTCTTGTGTTATATTGCTTAGGTTGTTCACGCAGAACAGAACTGCATGATAGGGATTCATACAGCTCTGACCTGCATGGGCCACCAACAAAACCTGTCACGCCCTGCTTCCCAGTGTACGGCGAATGGGACGCGACGAGGTCCACTACGTATATACTCAGAAGTACATACGCTAAGCGTATCTAAGCAATATAAAATAAATACACAAGAATCGGTTTGTTCCGATTTCCGTCGGGTTTCGTAAGTTCGTATTTTTGAGAAGTAGAAAGAAGGGAAGAATGTGACTTACGGGTTTCGATCTATACTAAAGAGTATAGGGGAACTAAAGGAGTTGCCGAGGCGTTGCTTCGTCGCCGGTTGTTTCTAAAAACGTCGCCGGAATTCTCGCCGGAATCTCGTCGGAGTTTCGCCGCGAACTTGTTTTCAAAGCACACACTTCTTGGAAAACTTTTGAGAGAGTGGCTTAAGATTTTGGGGGTAAGAGGGTAGTGTGTAAGATTGGTATTTATAGGGTTAGGTTAGGGTTAGGGTAGATGAAAAGTTAAAAATAAAAATGTGATAAAACGTAATAAAAATGTATTAAAAGTGGAGTAATTAGGGTTTTTTAAGAGCTCTGTAAGTGGTCTGAAGCTAAAATTTTGCAGGTGCATAGGTAATATGAAAAGCCACAACTTTCATGTTGTGACCATCGCCGGAATCGGCCGAATCGGGGGTGACTCGGCCGTGACTCGGTCGGAGCACTGAGTCGGCCGAGTCAAGGCCGAGTTTGCCGATTCCCGGCCGAGTCCGGTGGCCTGGATCCCCCCTGACGGTTCATCTAACTCCTGTAACTGTTACATGTTTGGGTGTAGTGGGGTTTTTGTGAGATATGCACGTGTAAACTCTTGGTATTCTAAAGGTTTTAAAAAAATCAATATTAAAAATAATGTGGGGTATGGGATTTGAACTCTGGTGGCTTGGTTTAGCAGTGCAAGGTATTACCAATGAGCTACAAGCTCCTTCTTGTAATTATTGTGGTATTTAATTACTTAAAATGATAGCAGCAAGAATAAATACTCTTAGTATACATTAAATTTAAAGTAATTTCATGTATACTTAAAATGGAGTTATTACATTCTTGTAGCTTGTAATTAAAAACAAAATAATTACCTATATCTTGTGCTCAGGCTAAAATACCCTTTTGTGGATTTTGAAAAAATTTAATTTAAAAATTTGTATAGAAAAAGGGTATAAGAAAACTAGGGTTGTTACATGTGCGACGTCATTCGGAGGGGAACAGATTCTGGCACGCCCGGTGGGACCTTTTCCTCTTTCCACTCCACACTTCGTGTGTCGTATTCGCGAACGAATCGCGGTTTGTTAATGGTTACCCTTAGGTTTCAAGGTTACTAAGATTTAGTCTTTTGCCTGGCAAAGAAATCAAGCATCGATGGCCTCTACCTGTTCGAAGTGCTCCAACTGCAGCTGCAACTCACGTCCTGCCTCAACTGGGGGCATAACTTACGGGCCCCAAGCGGCCTCTTTATTCACCATGCCCATGGAGCAGATTACTCAAGCCACCACGGGGTTGTTTTTCGGAACCTTGCTTCCGCCAACAAGCTTCAGCATCCCCGTTCCTGTACAAGAAGCTCCTAAGAATTCGGTCTTCGATCGACTTACAGTTACTGCGGCCCCTCTCAACGGGTCGCCCAACACCAGTGCCTCGTTCTTCTCCAGACTGGGCCAAAACTCCCGCGGACCTGCAATGAAGCTTGCAGTCCCAGAAAAGGTTACCCCAAAAGGAGTAGCCAAACCTGCTCCTGAAGTCGTCAAGGCGGCTTCTCCTGCTAAGATATCGGTCTTTACGAGACTGACCGTCCCAACTCCCACTCCTGCTCCTGCTGCTCAAAAGACATCAGTCTTCAATAGGCTGACGCCGGTAACAGACCCACACCTGAACCGGGGGCAAGAGGAGGCTGTTTCTGTCTCTGAGCCAATACAGACAACTCGTCACGCCCGACGACGCCACTGGCGCCGGATAAGGAAGACCGGGGGCAACTCCCCTTCTGGGATAACTCCGCCAGCTCCAACGGTGGAAGTTAACGCTGCTGTTCCAACTGGGAACAGTTTCGAGCTGCTGAACAAGGTACGCAGAAACTCACCGACTGCGGTCCTCAAAAGATCTCCTTCACCGGTAGAGACCGCCGTGGAAGCAGAAAAGCCGAAGCAGCCTCCTCAATCGCTGTCCTCCAGGATTTACAAGACATGGCGACAAGTCCGAGAATCCGTGATTGATCCTAATTTCTCTCGCCAACACAAGAAGTCGAAAGATCGGCAAGAAGAAAATCCCCAGATCAAGCAACGAAAGTTGACGACCACTTGGGTGCCCAAAGCAACGGCCCCCTCAACTTCAACAGCCTATAAGAGAAGGAGGCCAGAGAAAGTCCCTACACATGTGGCGAATATCAAAGGTGGTGAACCCAAACGCCCTAAGTCTGGGGGCATGGTAGTTCATACCGTCTATATGGCGTCTGGTAAAGAGGACAGCCGCATATCAACAGGTCATAGACCGCTCACGCGATCGGTGACCAAAGCGCAGGAGCAGCAGCAGAAGCTCCAAGAGATGATGAACGCTATGGCCGCACTTACTGGGCCAAAAGAAAACCCTGAAACGTCTTCGGATGAACGCCAGGAGCAAGAAACCGACGCCGAATTCCTTCATCGAATATTGGAGAAGAAGGATAAAGAGGCTGCTGAACAAGCAGCCAACATAAAGCGTATGGGCCTCCTGTTCCAAGACATGGTGGGGATGATGATACAACAAGATCCTCCGGCCGAAGATCCCCCGATCGTCCTTGAAGACGATAGGGGAGAAACGTCGAATCCTCCGCCAGCTCTGTCAACAGTTAAGGAGGATACAATCTCCAAAGCTGACTTGGATGAGTACATAGCCCAGCTAATATGGGTTCATCATGCGACTGAAGCAGCCGGCCAAGTTGTAAAAACAGGACGGCTGTATCCGAGCTGGTACGACCAGATCAAGTACCCGCCGGGCTACACAATTCCCAAGTTCCATGTCTATAAGGGGACGGGCAATCCCCACCAGCATGTTGCCCAGTTCAGGGCACTCTGCGGCAACAACGGAGGTGATGACAAACAGTTGCTTCGCCAGTTCGTCGGCAGCTTGTCAGATACATCGTTCGCGTGGTACTCTGAGCTCCCGAACGACTCTATCAAAACTTTCGCGGAGATGGAGCTGTTGTTTACCCAGCGTTTTGCAAGCGCCAGTGAACGCACCCCGATGACGACATTGATTAACGCCATGGTAAAGCCAGGCGAGACATGGGTCCAATATGCTATACGGTGGCGAAACTTATGGTCAAAGTGCGAGCAGCGCATTGAAGAAGCTCCCGCAGTGGGTATGTTTGTGGGAACCCTTGATCCGCAAGCAACCATCTCGCAATTTATGATGTTCTTCAAGACGACTACCTTCCAGGCCTTGATTGACAAGCTAGCGCAAATGGATCAGATGGGCCATAGACCCCCTCTTCCAAAACCGAACTCCCGAAATGACAAGGGGAAGGGAAAAGCGATCGTTGTCGCTAATGCTCAACAACAGCCGAGCAACTCGAAGCCGGTCGTTCGTCAAAATAATATGCGTCCACAGGTATCCCTTGAGGAGAGACTAGGACGTCTTTACTCGTTTTCCCGAGATAAAACGAGAATATTATTCGACCTGGCGTTGCGCAACCGACTCATAAATCTGCCGGAGCCAAAACGTCCGTCGCAACCAAATGATATCAATGAGCCCAACTACTGTCCCTATCACCGGGTACTGGGTCATCCGATCGAAGATTGCTACGTCTTCAAAAATTTTCTTGAAGACCAGTACCAACAGGGCAAGTTCGCGTTATCCGATAGATGGAAGGTGAGTCCGCCGCAACCTCACGCCTCTAAAAGGATGAATATACCGGAGGCAACATGCTCTCTCGTTGAAGAAGCCCCATGGGAGGTTGTGCTGTCAGCTAAAACAAAGAGAATGCTAAATGACCTTCAGGCATGCCCAGGGATCAAGTGGAAGAAACCGTTGGAACCGCAATTCATTGAAGGGATGTTGAAGCCGCGTCCAACTCCAAAGACCGATGGTGGTAGCCCAAGCACTCGCAACCAGCCGTTAAAATCTTCAAAGAAGAAGAAGAAGAAATCCAAGAAGCCCGTGAAGCCTGGCGACAAGCGCACAGACTTACAAAAACAAATTGATGCGCTGGAGGAATACAACCAGAAAGCACGGACTCCCATTACACTCCAAGAGTTTCTCAACCACGTCTTTCAAGAGGAAGATGAGGGAGAAAGTTCGTCGGATGAGTCTGAGGATTATGTGGCAAGCTGCCATATGATCTCCCATTCGTTGATGGACGATGAGGAGGTTCCTTGCACTGAAAAGCTGGGGGAAGATCTCGAACCAAAAATTCTGGGGCCATCAGATGAAGTAATTGACGCATTCCTTAACGAATCTCGGTTGAAAAGTAAGGCTGATCGAGAACACGGGACGACTATATTTGAAAGGGCCAAGCACCAGCGACTTGACGAAAGAGCTGAAACACTCCCGCTGGAGCAAAATACATCCACTACCGACAAAAGCAAATTCAAGATGAGAAAAAGGTTTGCTAAGGCCATATCAATGGGCATGAAGCTACCATCCCCCGAAGGAAACATTACTGGTGAAATGGAAATGTACCCCTCCTATTGCTTATATCATCGGAAGATTTCGCACCCCACCGAAGAGTGCAAAGCTTTCGATAGATGGTAGCAAGGATATGTTGCTCATCGACAACATTTTAAGCGGGAAAAGCGCAAAACTCGTCGCGAGCGGAAAAATACGACCGGAGGGCTTAAAAGAACTACCGGCGATTGTCGCATGGTTAACACTGTCGGGTCACAAGTGCTTACATTCGGGAGTGATTCTGATGAAGAGCTGGAGCTTGGCCCTCTCTTTAAAGAGTCCACCTCGGGAAAAGAAGAAGAGCCGAAGGTCTGTAAAAATATCCGGCTACGTAATCGCACGCTTCCCTAAAAGAATCTCGGACCCTCAAATAAAAAAGATAAGGGAAAAGAGAAGGTCCCTGAAGATATCGTCTTAGATGACCAAGTTGCGGAAGAGCTAACTGCCAAGGACACGCCGAAGAGAAATAAGGTGGATTACAACGTCTTAGCGCATCTGAGGAAACTACCCTCGCAGCTCAGCATTCTTGATGCCCTTTTGCTATTAAAGGAGGCGAGAGATTCGTTAATCAAGGCACTACAAGATCCGGAGCAATTCTAAGCTTTCCTGGCCGAGGAAAAGATGAAGGATGAATTGGAGGAAGTGCACACGGCCGATGTCGTTTTTGGTGATGAAGACCTTCTCCTTGGGACGTGCGAACATAATCGCCCCCTTTATGTCTCGGGATACTGCCACAATACAAAGATAGGCAAAATCCTGATCGACAATGGATCCTCCCTTAACCTCCTCAATGTGCGGGTGTTAAAAGAAATCTGCATGAGCGTCCGGCACCTTACTCGGGATAAAATCACCATCTCCGGGTTCGACTCCCAGTCATAAAGAACTCTTGGGTCTGTGATACTGACGCTACGCTTTGGGCTACTCATCACGGACATTAAGTTCCACGTCATAGACGCCAAGACATGCTACAATGCTTTGCTCGGCCGACCATGGTTACATGAGTACAACATCATCCCTTCTATACAACATCAGTGTATGAAGTATTCTAAGGACGGTCTCGAGTATACCGTGGCGGGAGAACTGAACCCGTTCTCTGTGAACGAGGTCTGCAAATACGAAGATGCAAAGTACTTTTTGCCAAATTTCGAGGATACAGAGAGATGTCACAAACCAGAAAACAAAGCCGCTGCCACCATTCCTGTTTTCGGGAGTGATACCGAAGAAGAAGAAGAGATAGTTTACTCTGGGCCGTCTCGACACAACAAGCCAGGACCATCCTCTCTTACGTTGATCTTTGGTAGCGACTCGGAAGATGAGATCCATGCTGTATTCTCTGCTTGACCTTCAATACAAACGTCCGCTGACGAAGAGCAAAGTCTACAAGTCGCCATGGTGCTGCTTAAACACCGTAAGGAACTGGATGCACTTGATATCTACAATGTAGAAGAGCTGCAGACGTTCTATGTCCCTCCTAGGCGAGAAGGCGAAAAAGCAATTCTATTCTACCGCTCTGAAGAAATCAAAGTGGAAAAAGAAATCTGGCACGGCTCGGATCCTACGCTTGACAGGCTTCAGCCCATCCGTCTCCCTAGATATTATACAGAAGGCCTGAAGAGGTTGCTGAAACGTCAAGGGATATCCTTCAAGCAGACCGTTCGAAAAGCCAAGTTTTATGACAAAGTCTGGAACGTTCCCGGGACTCAACGCAAGTTGCCTAATGGGAAAATGGAAACAATCGGGCTTGGATACATCCGGTCAAAAAAACGAGAGCTACTCCACGGTTGCTACGTCGTGTATGACTTTGACGAAGAAGCGGATGCTCAATGGGAAGATGCTAATCCTGAACCAGTAAAAGTTCCTGATGCAAAAGTGCCCAGTCCATCATTCGAAGAACAAATGGACAAGCTTATAAGGGAAGCTGGTCAAAAGGTCCGAGACGACCATAACCGCGAAATGGCCATCTATGAGAAAGCCAAAACGCAACGCCTCCTCCAACAGGCTGTGAAAGATGAAAATGCCGCTCCTTGTCAACCTGTTATAAAGAAGGCTCAACGCAGAGACAGAAACAAGTCGAAACGCGAAAAAGGTACTCAACAGCAACAAAGCAAGACTAAGAAGCCACGCAAGCGGGAATCGAGCGGTTCCGATCTATTCCTCATAAGAAAAATGGGTCGGGCGTATTCTTTTCCTCGAGACAAGACAAAGAAAATACTTGAACTCGCTCTAAAACATCAAATCCTTACACTGCCGGAGTCTAAACACCCCGAACAAGCAGGCGAGGTCTCACACCCAGACTATTGCTTTTATCACCGAGTGGTAGGGCATCCTCTCGAAGACTGTTTCACCTTCAAGAATTGGGTCGAAGATCAGTATCAGCTTGGCAAGTTCGCTCTGTCCGACAACTGGAGGGTAGCGCCGCCACAGAAGCACAAACCCAAGGCCACGAAAGAAGAACCAGTTCCACATTGGGATTGGAAGAGAAGTCGTACTTGTCACATGATAACAATATCGAAGGAAGAGCCTGAGAAAATGGATGACCTTCTCTGGTGCTTCGAAAATAGAAACGATGAGGTGATCTTAGAGTTTCCACCAGCGCCAAAAGAGCTGGAAGATGGAATCCATACCACGGCGGATAACCTCAAGAAAATTGAGTTGGGGATGGCGAATGACCCGCGGCCGACATTCATTAGTGAGCTGCTGTCTGAAGAGAAGGTGGTTTCATTAAAAGACCTGCTTATGCAGCATAAAGATTGCTTTGCATGGAACTATTCCGAAATGCCAGGATTAGATCCAGAAATTGCTGTGCACAAATTGGCGATATCCCCGAACGTCAAGCCAGTCAAGCAGGCACCAAGAAGAATGCGGCTCGAGCTCGAGATGAGCATCAACGCCGAGGTCAAGAAGCTGATCAACTCCGGCTTCATCCAAGAAGTTCAATACCCCGAATGGATCGCCAACATCGTCCCCGTGATGAAGAAAAATGGGACAGTGCGCATATGCGTGGACTTCCGGGATCTCAATAAAGCCTGCCAGAAAGACGATTTCCCGGTGCCAGTCACTGAGCTGATGATAGACAATGCGTCCACTCACGAGGTTTTCTCCTTCATGGACGGCTCATCAGGGTATAATCAGATAAAGATGCATCCCGAAGACCAGAAGCACACCGCTTTCAGGACCCCTTTGGGAATATTCTGTTATAAAGTGATGCCCTTCGGTCTAAAGAACGCCGGTGCCACCTACCAGAGGGCCATGACGAAGATCTTCGATGACCTCATACACGAAATCTTCGAATGCTATATCGACGATCTCGTGGTTAAAAGCAAATCGTACGAGGAACATCTCGAGCATCTGAAGACCGTATTTCAACGCCTTCGACAATACAACTTGAAGATGAACCCTCTCAAGTGTGCATTCGGAGTTTCCTCAGGCAAATTCCTGGGATTCATTGTCCGGCACCGGGGCATTGAGATAGATCCGTCAAAGATCAAGGCGATCATGGAAACGCCACCGCCAAGGACTCTCAAACAATTGCGGTCTCTCCAGGGGAAGCTCACGTACATCCGGCGATTTATAGCTAACCTTTCAGGCAAGTGCCGTCCTTACAGCCACCTGATGAAGAAGGGAACCCCGTTCGTCTGGGACCAAAAATGCCAAAGCGCGCTAGACGAGATCAAGCAATACCTGCAGATTCCGCCAGTGTTGGCTGCTCCGGTCAAGGGAAAGCCCCTCATTCTTTATACAACCGCCTTTGAAGGTTCTTTAGGCGCATTATGGGCACAAGAGAACGATCAAGGGAAAGAAAGAGCACTCTACTACTTAAGTCGAGTTCTACTGGGGGCAGAAAGCAACTACTCCCCCATTGAAAAACACTGCTTGGCGTTGATCTTCGCGATAACAAAGCTCAGGCACTATGTGTTGGCGCATGAGGTCCGTCTCATTTCGAAGGTGGACCCTTTTAAATATTTGATGTCGAAGGCCATATTGACGGGGCGACTCACTAAATGGGCCCTGCTCTTGATGGAGTTCTCGATAACGTATCAACCTCTCAAGGCAGTGAAAGGCCAGGCCATCGCCGACTTCCTCGCTGAGCATCCGATACCAGCCGATTCTCCTTTGAATTGTGATCTTCCATACGAACATGCGTTTGATGCGATCGACGGTGGTGATACCCGATGGGAGCTTTATTTCGATGGAGTATCTTCCATGAAGAAACGCAAACAAAGTACCCCTATAATCAAATCGGGGGTAGGACTCATCTTTGTAACTCCACAAGGAGGGATAATGCGCTTTGCCTTCTCCCTAACAGAGCCGAGGACAAACAATGAAGCCGAATACGAAGATTTGATAGCAGGCCTCATGATCGCCATCGACAAGGGAATTGAAAACCTCCTCATATACGCAGACTCCCAGCTGGTCGTTAGTCAAGTAAACGGCGACTATCAAACGTGCAAACCAGAGTTGGTGAAGTACGGCGAAAAGGTGCAACAACTATTGACCCAAATCCCTTCCTATACTTTGGAAAACATACCGCGCGCGAAAAACAGCAAAGCGGACGCGTTGACCAAACTCGCTAAGGAACTAGCTGATGAGAACCTCGATGACGTAAGAATCGTAGTACAAAGCCGTCGGGTACTTACCCTAGCGGAAATATCTCCGGAATCATCCGAAAAGAAGGAAGCGACTAAGCAAATGATCCTGCAAATAAAAGACCGGAAAAAGACCGAGGATTGGAGAGAAGTCTTTATAGACTACTTCAAATACCGTCGAACGCCCGAGGATGCGTCCTCAAGACATCAGCTTATGAAACGAGCTCTGTCTTTCGCCTTCGTCAATGATACTCTGTACAGAAGGTCGTTTGATTCTTTGTGGTTGAGATGTCTGGGACCAGACGAAGCGAAAATAGTCGTTCAGGAAGTTCATGACGGACTCTGCGGTTCTCACCAAGCGGGCCTGAAGATGAAGCTGAAGATCAAACGGATGGGCTACTACTGGCCCATGATGATTCAGGACTGCCTTGAATATGCGAAGCAATGCCACTCATGCCAAATCCATGGGGACTTCATCCACCAGCATCCAAATCCACTCCATCCAACGGTGGCTAGCTGGCCATTCGAAATGTGGGGAACTGACACAGTCGGCCCCATCGAACCAGCATCGTCTAGAGGACATCGTTTCATCCTGGCGACAACTGACTACTTCTCCAAATGGGCAGAGGCAGTACCGCTGAGGGAAGTGAAGACGGAGAATATCCTCCACTTCTTCAAGAAGCACGTCATATATCGGTTTGGAACTCCGCGACGGATCATCTCCGATAACGGGCCAGCTTACAGAAACCACAAGATCAGTCGCTTCGCGCAACAACACAATATAGACTGGAGATATTCCTTGGTTTATAATCCGTGAGCTAACGGTCTAGCTGAAGCCTTCAACAAAACCTTGACAAAGATCATGAAGAAAACGGTGTCCCGAAATAAGAAGGACTGGCACGAGAGACTGCAAGAAGCTCTCTGGACGTATCGAACTACGTTCAAAACAGCCACAAACACAACGCCATATACGTTGGTATTCGGTACAGAAGCAGTACTCCCCCTCAAAATAGAGTTACCCTCTCTACGAGTGGCAGTCCACTACGAGCTGACGGACGAAGAAAATACTCACCTTCGGCTTGAGGAGCTTGATGCCCTTGATGAAACCTGGCTCATAGCACAACAAAATCTGGAGGCCTATAAAGCAAAGATGACGCGCTCATATGAAAGATTGACCCGGCCGAGGACATTCCGCCAAGGCGAACTCGTACTAGTGGTCAAAAGACCTATGATCCCCAATCGCGCCAAGCGGGGAAAATTTGAGCCAAACTATGTAGGCCCGTATATCATAGACAAGGTCTACCAAGGTGGAGCCTATCTACTCACGGATATGCACGGTGAAAGGCCTTACAGGCCAATAAATGGCCGATTCCTAAAGAAATACTACGCTTAGCGAGTTATCGCCTAGGTCAATGATAGATGACGACGACTATATCCGCTCGCTATCTTCCCAAGCTCAAACTTTATAAGCAGTATCCAGCCTTCTCTTGGGAGGACCGAAACGTCCTTAAACTAATGGCGGACCGAAACGACTTTAAACTAATACCGCAGCATCCTTAGGCTGATGAGATGAAAAAAATATATAAAAAAAATAATAATAAATGGTATGTCCATAAGCAAAATGGGCATGGATGAAAACCCGAAAGGGCTCCGTGAGTAAAAACAGCAGGGCTACCGGCGAGTGTTCGTGAAAACCCGAAAGGGCGCGACCTCGTAAAAAAATATATAAAAATAAAAAGAATAAAAAAAAAACGGTATGTCCATAAGCAAAATGGGCACAGATGAAAACCCGAAAGGGCTCCGTGAGTAAAAACAGCAGGACTACCGGCGAGTGTTTGTGAAAACCTGAAAGGGCGCAACCTCGTTAAAGGACACTTACAGGGTCCTCTCGCCTTGTAAGGAGAAACCACCCACGTGAGATCCTTACGACTCACAAGGGAGCAACACACTTAGGGATCCCCACGATTCCTAAGGAAAAAATACACTTGCGAGATCCTCACGACTCGTAAGGAGAACTCTCTTATGGGACCCTCACGGCTCATAAGATTTGAAAGTCTTAAGTTACAGAGACCTAAACCTGTGCTTAAGCAAACCCCCCACAACCTTCGATATTGCCCTACAAGTGGTTCAATACTGGCCCTTGTATACAATCCACGGGCGCGAATAAACATTTCCCTAACCAAGTTTTATCCGTGATTGGGGATATGTGCGCATAATGAACAACCCTTATAAGTCCTCTCGACTTACAAGGAGAAAACCCTCTTGTAGGATCCTTATGACTTACAGAGGAACATACACTTAGGAATCCTCACGATTCCTAAGGAGAAAATACACCTACAAGATCCTCATGACTTGTAGGGAGAAATACCTTTGTGAGACCCTTACGGCTCATGAAGTCAAAAGCCTTAGCCGACAGGGTCCTAACCCTGTTCGCTAAGCCACCTTTATTCGACATCGACGGAGGCAAATGATGATTCGCTCCTGGCAATATCACAGTTGTAGCGGTGCTGATGCCGAAATCGGTGCCTGATTTCAGTTTTACGGTGAAAAGCCGGTAGGCTGCACATGTATACGAAATAGCCGAAATGATGGGGCAACTTGCAATAAAAAGAAGCAGGTAAAAACGTATGCATATAAAACAGCCGAAATGATTGGGCAACTCGCAATAAAAGGCAGCGAGTAAAAATAAAATAAATAGCCGAAATGATTGGGCACCGCGAAAAATAGCCGAAATGATTGGGCAATCGCGACCTTCGTGATATAAAAGCTAAAATGATAGAGCATCGCAGAAAGAAATAAAAAAAAATGAAAGAATGAAACTCTTGCCCTGCAGGTAAGTCCATAGTGACCCCTGTATACAATCCATGGGCATAAACAAAAAAAAGGGGGGTCGCATTTCCCCACCAGGCCGCGTCGAAGGGAATTCAGATCTCGACGACCACATCTACAGCCTGGAGACCAACAGCGGCGTTCCTCCTCATTCCAGCAGGACATGGACGTGACATCACCAACCGGAGCTACGACAGAGTCCCCAGTTCCAAGACTCTACGGTTCACAGACAACCTAGAGTCAACCAATGACCTCCGTCGCGGAAACAAGTCAACAAATGACCTCCGTCGCGGAAACAAGTCAACAAATGACCTCCGTAGCGGAAACAAGTCAGCCAACGACCTCCGTCTCGGAAACAAGTCAACAAATGACCTCCGTCGCGGAAACAAGTCAACAAATGACCTTCGTCGCGGAAACAAGTCAACAAATGACCTCCGTCGCGGAAACAAGTCAACAAATGACCTCCGTCTCGGAAACAAGTCAATCAACGACCTCCGTCTCGGAAACAAGTCAACAAATGACCTCCGTCGCGGAAACAAGTCAACCAATGACCTCCGTCTCGGAAATAAGTCAGCCAATGACCTCCGTCTCGGAAATAAGTCAGCCAAGGATCTCCGTCGTGGAAACAAGTCAACCAACGACCTCCGTCGCGGAAACAAGTCAACGAATGACCTCCGTCGCGGAAACAAGTCAACAAATGACGTCGCGGAAACAAGTCAATCAACGACCTCCGTCTCGGAAACAAGTCAGCCAACGACCTCCCCGTCGGAGCAATACTCCGACTCGGAAACAAGTCAACTCACCAACCACTTACGAGTCCTCTCGAGTTGTAAGGGAGAAAATTCTCTTATAAGATCCTTACGACTTATAAAAGAAAACAAACTTAGGAACCCTCACGATTCCTAAGGAGAAAATCCACCTACAAGATCCTCTCGATCCGTAGGGAGAAAAATCTCTATGAGACCCTCACGGCTCATGGAGTTGAAAAGTCTTAGGCAGCAAATCTGAACCTGCGGCTTAAGCCATTGCTATCTCTTAGAGAAATCTAGATGTTTACTCTATTATCGGTCAAATGTGTTTATCAAGACAGCATGCTGATAATAAGAGAAAGGAAAAAAGCAAAGAAATAGTACAAGACATTGCAAGGAAAAATGTGTATCTTTATTGAATGTAATCAAGTACAAGGTGAAGCGTACAAAAGAATAAAGAATGGATACATATTATTTAAAAAGAAAAAATTTATAAGTATCTAAATATAAGGGGAATTACTGGGAAGGAAGCGTCTTGCATAACTCTAGAAATTGTTCGCGCACTTCCTTCCCCACTTTCTCCTGATCGGCCACCACTGCCAGCTCCGCCTCCACTTGAGCCCACATCTGCAAGACAGATGCAAGCTGCTCCCTAACGGCCTGATGAGCAGCTTCGCGGCCTGGGGTGTCACGCTCGGCGACATCAAGCTTTCGCTTCAAGTTTAGCCCATGAGAGATGCGTTCCAGGAGGCCCTCAAAGATAGCCTTCACTTGGGCAGCATTCGCCTCAACCTCAGCACGCAGACGAGCCGTCTCGCTCGAGGTCTCTTGGCATTCCCTCAGCCTTAAGGCCGCTTCTTGTTCCAAGTGGTGGACGTAAGAAGCGCTTTGCTCGATCCACGCTGCTCTTTCATTGCTTGCGGCTAAGGTCTCGGGAGCAGGGCGCATAAACTCCAGTTGATGCAGACGAGCCTCGATCTCTCTACAGTGGTTAACCCAAGACGCGATGATGCCCTCGTCATGAAAGTTTACGAGTATCACCGGCATCGGGTTAACCGCCGTAGCGAAGTCTGCAGCAGATGTAGGAGTCTCGACGTCGAGTTCCTCGACGTAGTCGCTCAACATGCGCAGACTATTCGCGGTGCCTTTCGAGGACGGACATCTCAGGAAAGGGCCTGCCGGCATTATGATCCGAGACTCGAAGGGCGTCGAGACCGGAACGACAGCTAAAAAAATCAAGATATGATCAGATAACAGTTCAAGAAATAAAAAAAAAGGGAAGTTATCAATGCGATAGTTACTGTACCAGCTGCGGCAAGTAGCAAGGCCGGAAGGGCCGGTGGCGCGGCCAATCTTTCATCCCCTCCTTCAATTTATAGCATTGCAGTCGGGACGAGAAAATGTTAGAAATAGTTCCATCGCTGAAAAAGAAAGACATCAATTGGAAACCATACTCACCAGCGCCACCAGAGGGAGAAGCGAATTCAGATGGGAAGGAGAAGTGTGGGAGCAACACTTGATAAAGATGATCAAAAAGCACTCCTGAAAAGACACAGCAGTACGACTTTAGTACATAAATTATGAGGCTGAAAGACGAAACTAATAGTTTGCAAATCCATACCTTCCAGCATCTTCGATGGTATAAGAGAGGGCTGAGAAGTGACCACCACCAGGGCAGTAGTTGACGGCACTTCCTCGAGCAGTGGAGCATCGGCGCTGGCTGCACCTGCGTTAAAAAAAAGGGTAAACCTGTCAGAAGCGATTACAAGATAAAAAGAAAAGGGGGACGGTAATCCGAAATTTACCTGATGAGCCTCCAGCCGAGACGGAGGCGTCTCCCTCCTCCATCGACATAAGACCACCACCCGTGGCCTCATCCCCAGACTCCACGGGGGTCGTTGTCGTGCTCGCGAGGCCAGGAGACGGCGGAGGGCCATAAGCGGGGAGAGCTATGACCGGAGCATTGCCAGACTCCTGAGAAAGAGCAGTTGGCTCGTCCTCAGGAATCATGTCCACCTCACCCGCTACTCCCTCGGGCTCAGCAGTCACGGTTGTCTCGTCTACCGTCACCACGAGGTCATCGGTCTCAGGCGCTCCGTCCGCTACTACCTCGGGCTCAACATCAACCACTTGCTCAGGCATAGTGGACGTGGCCGTTTCGTCAGCCACTATCTTGGGCCCAGCAATCTCGGTTGTGTCATCCGCCATCGGCTCAGGCTCGACCAATGCCTCTCCCTCTGGCTCCTCAGGTTCGACAGTCTCCGCCTTCCCCTCGGTTGGACTTGGCCCTGCAGGATAGAATATATAAGAATCAACAGCTTTATAATTCTTACAACGAAATTCTGAAAGAAATATTACCTGAGGTGGACTTGTCGTTAGCCTCCCTACTGGCGCGAACCGCCTGTCTGTGAGCTGTAGACAAGGTGACCGGGGGCACCTCTGACGGAGTATCAGCACGAGGGACGGTGCTCGGGCCCGCTCCAATGGCCAAGGCAGCCCTGCATGCCTTCGCTTCGCGCCTTGACCGCTTCCTCTCCTCCCAGGCTGTCGCGATGGACCTCTTCGATGCTTCCTTCATCAAAGCGTCATCGTCCTCGTTCAGAGATGCCTCCAGAGCCTTTAAGGCGTCTCTCATCGGCTCTTCAAGACGGACCTCCCGAGGTAGCCCTGAGGAAGCAGGAACATCGGCAGCTGGCAGAATATCCACATCACTTGGCGGGAACGGCATTGAGGTTCCTGCGATAAAAAGGGAGAGGTTAGATCGACCATAACACAAGGAAAATGAAAACTTGATGAATTGAAACTTACTAAGGCCTAAAGACGCTCTAAGGCGTTCCTCCTCTTGGAAGGTCTTGAGAGAAGCGGCAATGGCTTCTTCAGTGGTGATTCCTGTTGGAAGAAAAGAAGGAAAAATGTTAGTCAAAGGCAATAATAAAGATATGATGCAATAGAAAATGCGACTAGTGATTACCTGATTCCACAAGCTTAGCCAGCTACGCGTCGCGCCTCGCCAACCGCTCCGAAGCTTCGAGGGCGGCCTCCAAGTCTGTGTCATCCGGCGGCATGACTAATCCCTCGTTAGTCCCATATTCACTCAGGCCCTCACCATAGGGAGCGTGGGGTTCCTGACCGAACGCGACGTCAGCGGCGAAGAGCGACTTCTTTTTCTTCTTCTGTCCACTAACCCTAGGCGCACCCGGGATCGACTTACGCTTGGCAAGCACCTTAGGGCGGCGGGGCCCGATGTCCGCACCCATACCATACTCCGGCGAGGCTACAACCACTGTCTCCACTGGAGCACAGGGCGCTGGCGGTGCATCCGCCATATCGGGGAGCGGCAATCCGCGTGGAGGACTTTGCGCACACGGTGGTTCGGCTCTAGCATTTTTTAGAGGGGGAACTACCGGGGTCCTTGGCACCAAAGGAGCATTGCGGTCGCTACCTGGAGGCGCACCCTTACGGTCGACCAGCAATCGCCTTTCCTCCTTTATGACGGCTCCCGTCGAATGACTGTACCATTCTGTATATACCTTGAGGAGTCGTGGGGCGCAAGCTGGCTCACTGATAAAAAAATGGGAACCCGTATTCAGGCGCATGAAGTGATGCAGCGCGTTCTCCATCCCCTCTTCAGTAGCAGCAGGTTCCGATAAGAAGGCTTCCAATGGTACCCCTTGATTGTAGCTCAGCTGTTGGGCGAAACGATGCGGGTTATATCTCATGAAAATCGCCGTCCCGTTCTGCCTGAACACCAAGAAGCCTGGTCTGATAGAATATAAGTGGAGGGTCTCGCGGGCCGTCAGCATTGAGGCTCCATCCTTGAAAGTGTCTTGCAATGGCCGCACTGCAGTGGTGGAGGCCTTTCCAATAGTCAACACCTTGTCGATGAAGGACACCCCGTCTCCAACGGTGTGGGGGCGAAGGAGTAAGCCCCTGGCGTTCCGTGGCGATGGAGTCACAATTGATGCGCCAATCAATTGTATAATGCGAGGGAAGCTGCACCTTTCGTAGAACGAGGGCCGTTTGTGCATGCCGAAGACGCCCGATGTGTGTAGCTCGAACCACGAAACGAAGTAGTGCATCGGGAAGATCACGTGCAGTACCCCAGGCTCATTAGCATCCGCCGCTCGACTGAGGACATGGTACAAGTGTGCCAAGCCGGCGATCCCAACGACCACTTTTACCCCGATGGTCATCCGGTGGGCTGGGTAAAAGACAGAGGGCTGCATATGGCGAGAATGCATCGGGAGCGCAAACCAACTCAGCCATAACCCAAGAAATCCTAAGAAGAAGGCCTCCTCATCCATCCCAGGGGCTGCAACTTTCGCGAAAGACATAGTCGGGGAGTTAGGAAGGAAAAAACCCTTTTGGTCTATTTCCTTCGCCGGCAGGTTATCCAAACCTAGACCGAAAGGGTCTTCAAGGGTGGAAAACTTGGCAGCTTCTGCCGAGAAGACGCTTGGGTGAAGGAACCGAGCGATGAAATCCTCAAAGCTAACTCCGCGACTCCCACGCTCGATGAAAAGGGCCTCATAGATGTTCAACACTTTGATCAAACTTGGGAATTGGTGTTGAACAGCATTCTCCGGGGTGAGGCCCCTTACTGCCGGCTTAGCACTGAAGACATACTCGTCTGTCGGAAGCAACTCCTCATAATGCTCCCCTATAACCGGTAAACCGGAGACTTCTGTGAACTTCTTAAGAGAAATTGACACTTCCCGATCCATTGCAAGGAAGGTGTAAGTAGCAATGTTCCACTGCTCCAAGAGAGCCTTGAACCACCAGGTGGGAAGCGTGGGATACTGGAAGAGGGAGACGTAGACCGCAGTATACAACCCTAACCTTATCAACCACGACTTCTTCGTCGACAGGATATACCGAGCCCACGGCAGATAGCCGATCGGGTGGTGGGGGATCAGACCTATGTTATATGATTGCCCCCAAGGTCTCGCCTCGCCTCGACAGATACGGCGTCCCAGGATATCCAAAACCATAGGACGCTGGACCGGGATTGCATCTATGGCAGGATGGAGAAAGCCCTTCGAGGTCCAATCAACCATCTCCACGGCATACTGCACCGGGGGTGGGCTAGCATAATGGATCGCCGTAATGGGCTCCGACGGTACTGCGCACGTGAAACTCCGTCGACCCATGATGATTTGGTTGTACCACGACCCCCAAAGGTGGAGACTCTTATATTCCGGGTCGTGGTCCCTGATCATGGCTAAGACTTCACGGTCCAAGGGCGCTTCAGGAAACCCTTCCTCCGAACGAGCAAACGGGAATGAAGTATCGAGAGACATGGTCACTGTAAAGGAACAAAACCAGCCGTTAGTGTTACAATTCGAACGCTTGGCGTATAAAATTTAATTAATTAATTAATTTAATTTAAAGTTAATTAAAAATTAATTACACCACACTGCAGTGCAGTGGGTAGGAGACCGAATGGGGACCCACGAAATCTGGATGACAATACGTCACTTAATAAGACAACCCCATCATTGGATGATATTGTCAGTTAATCCCCAAGAGAATATTCCCATTAATAATAAAAAAAATCCCTAGAGACAAGGAGAAAATCTCCTCTTTCAGAGCAAAACTCTGTCACAGAGTGACACTTATCAAACTCTAGTCTCAGGGGAATAAGATTCCTTAAAAGAGCCTAGCTCTATGATAATGATGAGAAAAACTATTAAAAAAAAGTTTTCTTTAAACTCCTAAAAAATTAAAATTTTTTGAAGACTCTTAAAAGTTCTTCACTTTTAGATCAAAAAGATCTACTTTTGATCCATGAGCAAAGCTCTGCACATGGGTTAAAACACATGAACAAGATCTCTGTAGATCTATGGATTCGTGAGAGCAAAGCACTATTGGTTAAGACTAATTAAAATTAATTTAATCTAAGATTAATTTTACCTAAAGTTTTTCTAACTTTGGAAATGAGAGCAAAGCTCTAGAGTCTGAAAGCAAGAGCAAAGCTCTGAAGTTCTTAAGCAAGATCGAAGCTCTGAAAATCAAAATCTAGAAAATGGTGAAGATTTTCTAAGGGCCAGGGGTCCTATTTATAAGGCGCTTGCGCCCTTTCAGCTCACCCGTTGATCCAACGGTCAGGATCTTGCCACCGCTGCACTCACGTGTGCGCCACGTGAGCGCAACAGTGGGGGGGCATTTGTTTCCCCCAATCAGAGAAAAGCTCTGTTTGAATTTCAAAATTCGAAGCAACGCTTCAAATTCTTTGCGCTGCGCGCAACGCGCCACGTGTCGAAAACTGATACGCCAGCGCAGCGTCCAAGGCAGCGCGCCCAATCAGAGCAAAGCTCTATTTAAAACAAAATTAAACGAAGCAATGCTTCAGTTGCGCAAGCGCTGCGCTGCGCGACACGTGTCAGCGCAGTTGCGCTGCGCTGCGCGACACGTGTCAGCGCAGTTGCTCTGCGCTGCGCGACACGTATCATGCACTGGAGCGTTTGCGCCAAACAGAATTAAATTCTAGCAAGATTTTTTCTGTTCTTGTTAAAACAAGAAGATTGCCTTCTGTAAAACAGAAGCCCTTGGAAAATTCCCCAAATCACTCAGAGAAAGATCTTTTTAACAAATTTAACAAATTTATGGGCACTATATAAAGGCCCCTAGACCCCAAATCAAAAGGAAGGAACATTTGTGAGAAATTGAGAACTTCAAAACAAAGAGAACTCTGAAGAAATTTCAAGAAGAAAAAGGTAAAAACCTTTAAGATAGAAAAATTTCTTCTAATAGATCATTGATCTAAGAACAAGATCAATGATCTTCAAATAATAATAAGTGTTTTGCACTTTTTTATGAACCATTGGTTCTCTAAAACAAGAAAAACAAGAAAAACTTGTTTTTTTTTGATCTAAATTAGATCAAAAAATCAAACAGTGCTTTGCACTTTTTTATGAACCATTGGTTCCGGAATCTAAAAGATTCTCAGGTTAATAGTGCCTTGCACTTGCAAAACTGCACTGTTGCGCTCCTGGGTTGGTGCAAGCCACCAGAGAGCGCCACGTGTCAGCATCTGAACCACTTGCGCTATGCGCTTTTGAAATAGAGCCTTGCTCTCTGAAATTGGCGCAACTCACCAGAGCGCGCCACGTGTCAGCAGCGCAAGCGCAGCGCACTGGTGCAGTGCACTGCGCTTGAGTGATACGTGTCATCACCACAAGCGCTTGCACTCAGTGATTAGCGCAAAGCGCCTGACAAATGCAATGCATTTCTTTTACTAAAGGGCCAGGCCCAAATCAGAAAGGCCTAGTAGGCCAAATTAAATTGCAATGCAATAAAAAGGGAAGAGCCCAAACAAAATTGATGCTCTGCATCATTTATAAATGGGCAGAGCCCAAACAAAATAATAAATAATGCAATGCATTATTTTAAAAGGGGCAGAGCCCAAATAAAGGTCCAACAGAGACCAAGGTTAATGCTATGCATTATTAGAAAGGGTCCAAGCCCTAGCATAGGTCTAATAGACCAATAACAAATAAAAGCGTTGAACATTTTTCAACTGGACTTAGCCCAATCATGGCCGTAAGTCCTCAAACTAAATTGGCTGAGCACAGCTGCTCTCTTAAATCAATTTACATCCGGTTCGAGGGTACATCTCCGAACTCCTTTGACTCTTGTCGTTGTAATCCTTCAACGACGTCAGAGAGGTGACGGGTCCCGACAACCACACATCAACACGGACTGTGGGGTCCTTAAACTCATGGACTTAAGCGTCCTTAAACCAAAACACGGACTGTGGGGTCTTTAAACCCACGGACTTAAACGTCCTTAAACTAAAATACGGACTGTGGGGTCCTTAAACCCACGGACTTAAGCGTCCTTAAACTATTTATGGACCTCTATGTCCCTAAACTGGAATATGGACCACCATGTCCCTAAACTGGAACATGGACCACCATGTCCCTAAACTGGAATACGGATCGCAACGTCCTTAAACTACCTATGGACCACCATGTCCCTAAACTGGAACAATAGAGCCAATTGCTCTCTTGTCGGATCCAAACGATCCCGTTAAGTTGATCTTAGTCTCAAATCAGACTAACGTATCCTTAACGAACGTTTAAGTCGATCTTAGCCTAAATATGGATAACGTATCCTTAAACTAAAACACCAAACCCAAATCTAAGTAAACACGGATTTGGACTAATCCACGTCCTACGGGCGACGGCATAACTTAGTCTCCGTATACAATCCACGGGCATCCACAAACAAAACAAACACACACGACACGAAGTGAAATTCTGGAGAAGGAGAAAGTGGCTATCGCGATGCGGTAGTGTAATTAACTGCAGGGGCTTGCGCCTGCAGGGAAGAGCATCCCCACAATCAAAAACCCCTCGAACGAGGGGGAATCTGACGAAGTCTGCTAAATCGGTCGATCCGTCTAAACCTCCGATACACGGTGCCATAAATCAACTTGGCATCTTCGGAGAGGTGGACGGATAAAAACAAATAGCATCTGCTCCGAATCTCAGCGTCAGGACTTCGCAGTCCTGTGCGCCGTCATTCGGAGGGGAACAATGTTCTCTTTTTTGTCTACTCTCTGCACCTCAATCTCCCAACGATCAACGATCTCCCTGATCAGGTGATACCATCTCGAGATGTATTTGTATTTCTGATGGGACCGTGGTTCCTTCACTAAAACCATATCCCCATTGTTTTCATAATACAAAGGTATTGGATCTACAATGGACGGAACCAATTCAAGTTCAATAATGAACTTCTTTATCCAGACCGCTTCTTTTGCGACATCGTTGGAAGCAATATATTCAGCCTCCATCGTCGAGTCTGCGACGGTGTCCTATTTGGAGCTCTTCCAACAGACCGCCCCTCCGTTGAGGGTAAACACAAAACCCGAGACATACTTGATGTCATCTTTGTCACTTTGGAAGCTCGAGTTGGTAAAAGACTCCACCTGGAGGTCCCCGCTACCGTACATTGAGAATGGTTTCTTAGTCCTTCTCAAGTACTTAAGAATGTTCTTCACTGCTGTCTAGTGGTTCTCGCTTAGATTTGACTGATACTGGCTCACCACGCTAAGCATGTATTCTATATCTTGTTTGATACATAATATCACATATATTATAAATCCTACCGCCGAAGCGTAGGGTATAATGCTCATGCGAACCTTCTCCTCATCAGTCTTGGGAGACATCTCTTTGGAGAGGGTGATTCGTGCAATGCGGGTATATTACCGCGTTTGGAATCTTCCATACTTAATCTCTTTAGTATGGGCTCTATATACCTGGACTGTGAAAGTCCTAACAATATCTTGGATCTATCTCTGTAGATATTAATCCCCGGAATGTAGGTGGTATCACCCAGGTCTTTCTTGGAGAACTTTTGTGACAAGAACTATTTGACCGATTGTAGCATAGGAATGCCATTTCCTATCAAGAGAATGTCGTCCACATACAAGACTAGGAATATGACAGTTCTTCCTACAATGTTCTTATAGATACAAGACTCATACTCGTTCTTGATGAAGTCAAATTCCTTAACTGTGTCATCAAACCTGATGTTTCAGCTTCGCGATACTTGTTTTAATCCATAAATGGATTTAAGCAACTTGCACACCTTCCTGCTGCTCCCACTTTTCATGAATCCCTCCGGCTGATCCATATAAACGCATTGTTCCAAACTTCCGTTCAGAAAAGTCGTTTTTACGTCCATCTGGCAGATTTCATAGTCATGGAAAGCAGCAATGGCAAGTAGGATCCAAATGGATTTCAGCATAGCTGCTGGAGAAAAGTTTTCGTCACAGTCCACACCGGGTCTTTGATGAAAACCTTTTGCAACAAGTTTATCCTTATAGGTCTCTAACTGTCCATCTACACCAATCTTTTTTTTGAAGATCCATTTGCATCCAACGGGTTTTACCCCAAGAGGAGCAATATCCAAGGTCCAAATTTTATTGGTGTATATAGACTCCATTTCGGATCGCATAGCATCCAGCCATTTATCAGAGTCCCTACTGGTAATGGCCTGCTTGAAACTAGTAGGATCATTTTCCTCCAAGATGTAATCTTCTCGATCCCCGTCAATGAGAAAACTATTATATCATTCGGACGGATGAGAATTCCTACTGGATCTGGGGAATGGCTGAGGTTTTTCAGGTTCTATCGAATTCTTTGGTTCCACCAATTTTTCGGTTTCAGTTTATGGTTCTGATGTTTCATCCAGTTCTACCATACTCCCACTAATTTCTTTTGCAAGAAATTCCCTTTCTAAAAAGATGGTGTGGAGACCAACAAACACCTTCTGTTTCTCGGTGTGGTAGAACAGATATCCTTGTGAATGTTTAGGATATCCCATGAACTTACACAAAACTGACCGTGCCTCAAGCTTGTCCGGCTTCTGCTTCTTTACATAAGCAGGACATCCACATATCTTAATAAAATTAAGGTATGGTCTCTTCCCCTCCCACATTTCATGTGGAGTGGTAGGCACGTATTTGGTAGGAGCCCTATTCAATACATATGAAGCTGTTTCAAGTGCATGTACCCAAAATGAAAGAGGCAACTCAGTATTACTCATCATTGAGCGAACCATATCCAATAGGGTACGATTCCTCCGCTCCGATACACCGTTGTGTTGTGGTGTATACGGAGGAGTAAGTTGAGAGAGAATACCATTCTCTTTTAGAAAGTCAGGGAATTTCGTACTCAAGTACTCCCCTACTCGATCAGATCGAAGGATCTTGATACTTTTTCCAGTCCGGTTCTCCGCTTCGTTCTTATATTTTCTGAATTTCTCAAAAGCTTCAAATTTGTGTTTCATTAGAAATATATATCCGAACCTAGAGAGATTATCAGTGAATGTAATGAAGTACGAGAACCCACCCCTTACATGTATAGATATTGGACCACATATATCACTGTGTTTGAGTCCTAAGAGCTCCGTTGCTCTTTCTCCGTGTCCTGTGAACGGAGATTTGGTCATCTTTCATTTGAAACAAGACTGACAAGTTTTATAAGATGAAAATTCGAAGAGATTCAAATATACATCTTTATGTAATTTAGACAGTCTTTTCTCATTAATATGACCAAGTCTACAATACTAAAAGTAGGATTCATTCACTTATGAACTCTTTCTCTTGCGTGTATTTTGTATATTGAAAACTGTATTTTGATTTAAAACATAGATTCAATTACACAGTGTACCTTTTGCAACCAATACCTGATTAAGGTAAATGTTCACGATATTTCTATTTAGAACAAAGTTATATCTATCTTTATTAAGTAAAGAAACTAATATGATGTTGCAAAGTATGGAAGGTACAAAGTAGCAGTTGTTCAAAGTCATAGTATTGCCGCTTGGCAATACTGGGTGATATTCACCGACGGCAGCAGCATCAACTTATGCTTCATTCCCTACTCTGAGATACATATTACCAGGTCCAACCATCCTAATTTTTCTCAGTCTATGTAATAAATTACGGATATGAGATCCTGATCTGGTATCTAGTACTCAGGAGGTAGAACCAACCGAAAAACAGTTCTTAATAACAAGAACACTTGAAGAAGACGGAATGGTATGCTTCTTCTTCACCGGGGTCATCAAGGAATTCATGCAATCCTCCTTTCCTTTCTCATGCTCGTGATATGTGTCACAAGTCAGAACCAAACCGACGTTCTCCGGCACCGAATAAGAATCCGGGTCGGTCAAGTCATACATTTTATTATCTTGATTAAGGCGTGAATTGGTTTCTATCTGAAGAGAGAGAAAAGAAACACTCAGCGTGCGATCTTATAAAATTAGATTGGTTATTAGTTTATCTAATCAAGATGTCTCACACCGTTTCCTCAAATTCTTCTTCCAATCTTAAAAGGAGAACTAGTTGGGATCATTCACACCTTACAAGTTCGCTAACCGTTCAGCCAAGTGGGTGTTGGTACTCTGAAGGAGATTTTCCGTGCTCTCGTACGGACCTAATTAAAATAAATCTCGTTTCCGCAGAGGCTGTAACGACTTTGAAAATCACCATACATAAATTTCTTGTTATTGTATAGAAAAGAGTATTATAGCCCGTGTAAGAGTTATAAATTAAATTTTTTTAATAAAATCAAGAAACAACTTGTAGCTCACTGGTAAAACCTCTGCACCGCTGTGACATAGCTTGTGTGTTCGATTCTCATCAGACACAATTATTTTTAGATTTTTCTCTTTTAATTTTTTGGAAGCCCAAGAGTTGCACGTGCAAATACGGAGAAACGAAAAGTTTCAGAAAAATCAAACAGTCGCAATGAGGTGTACACATCAATCTCGACACATGGCACAAATCTCGAGATAGGCCAACCGAATCCGACCACCCATTCTCCCCTATTGGCCGCCGCCAACGGGTGAGATGTGCACATTTGCCTCCGTGTTTTGCACACTTGTCCCTCCAGCTCTCCTTAACTCCCCTGCACTGTTTGATTTTCCTGCAATCAAACAGAGACTCTTCAATTCACCATTTAACACCATTTAAATTCTTTTAATCCACATTTTTAATTCTCAAACCCTAATTCTTCACTATAAATACCACCCCATACCCTATCTCCCCTCCATTCTGAAAATTTCTATCAAAATCATCCCAAAAGTTCCTAAGTGCAAGTGGAGTCAAGTGGAGTTAGCGGCCAATCTTTTTTCCATCATAGATCGAAGCCGTTTTTGGAGCTTCCGCGACGTCACGGGAATCCCCCTCTTTTCTTTAATCTCTTTCTAACCCTACACAGCATGTAAGTCCCTCATTTCTCTTACTTCTTTTGGGAGCACTAGTTCACTGATGACATTCTTTTCTGTTTCTTTCTTTGGAATGTTCGTCAGGAAGACTAGACTCTGAAGACGTAGAGCCGAGCCAGGAGGACTTGGATCAGTTTGCAGCTCAGCCTGACTACTAGTTTTTTCTGCACTTACTTTCAATATGCTATTGTTTAGGCATTTGCTTTTATTATTGTATCTTTTATTTTCAAACAGTTGTATGTAAAGTTGAATGTAAATAAAGTTGTTGTTTTATTTTATTACTCTTGTTATTCTTGTTCATTGTTATATTGCTTAATTACGCTTAACGTATTTGTTTCATAGTAAATACATTGCAGGCTTGCAATGTCACCATTTCCGTCTATTGGGAAGCGGGTGATTAGTATAAAATATTGCACATTTGAATGAACATTTTCCCTATTATTGTTAAGTAAAAAAAGGTGTTTATTGTAATTATAGAATATATGATGGTTTATGTGTAAAAAGTTTATTATCATATGTTTCTACATTATAATTAACATAATAAGGGAAAATACATGCATATAATATTTATATAAAATATTAGTAATTAAAATATGCATATCATATCAAATATTTCTAATCAATATACTTAACATATAATATCATATAAAATGGTTAGGATAATATCTCAAAAATACCAAATACTACTAATACTATGACTTGAGATATTGTGCAGATATTAGATCAGGTCTGGAATCCAAGAGACCCGAGATGTCGGAATCAAATCTGCCGAAATATGCAAGAAAATAGAAAGATCTAACGACGGTAGAGACTCAGAGAATTATTCTCAGAATCCAGATATCAAAGGGATTTCCACGCGTCAATAGAAGAGAGCATGAGAAATTCCAAGTCCTGATTCCACTATAACGCCGCGGTTGGGCGTCCAAACGAGCATTTTCATGGCGAATCTGCAACGTATCTAGAGCCGTAGGATTTCAAATTTTGTGGTTTGGATTCTAGCTGCATATCCTCAAGTATGGAATCTAGGGTTTCTAGTTTCTATGACTATTAATAGGACCGAGAGCTTCACATTTAAAATCATCAAACCGAAAAGATCAAGAGATCCAAAGCTATCCACGCATTCAGGTGATCATCGGCTAGTCATCTACCTCCAACAAGAGAGAGCAAGAGCAAAAAATAGGATTCTTTGTAATCTACTTTCAAAAAGGAGAGTTGTATGAAATAGTTGATTAATAAAAATAGATCTTAGTTTATTTCTTTTCGCATTTACTTTCTGCACTTACTTTCTGCTTCTTAATCATGTTTTCACTCTTCATTCTTTCTTCTAAATCTCAAAGCATGAGCGAGTAATTCCTAACTTGCTAGGGTTCGTAGGCTAGGGTAGATCAATAAATGATAAAATCATTTAACTTCTTTCATACATTTTAAAGTCAATAAACTTTAGCAAAATAAATGTTAACCTCCTTATCGGGCGCGCTACCAATTTATTGCTAGTCACGATTACGATTCGAAATCTGTTCAACACTTGTTTTGTTAAAGGCTAGACATGAATAGAGATCAATGCAAGGACAAGGGTTAAAAGCGGGAAACCCTAGTTTCTTCCAAAAGAACCCTAATCTACATTCATCACTATTGATCTATTTTTAAACTATCAAAAGATAAAAATAATCATTTTTAATTATTCATCCATTACTACTAAGTCCTATGAACCCTACAAGCCTCTTCTTCATAAATTCTACATCCGTATTAAAATAGATCTACAACCAATCACCCATCTTCTATCAACTCACCTAAAGTAAGAAAAAGGTTCATGTTTCCCTGCGGACGACCCGTACTCATCGCGGCTAGCTACTAGTGACACCGTCTTGATTGCGGTACTTTACATAAAACACTTTCAAAAGATCAATCAGCGGGGCGTGACAGAGGCGTAGCCCCATTAACACCTTTCTAGACACCTAATAGGTTAGCTAATTATGAAGTGAAAAATATCTCCCAAGAGTAACCCTACTGAACAGTGGAATCGGAATCCAACTATCATTACGTGATAACTTAGATGGAAGCCACTCTAGTCACCACACTCTAGACGGTATGCGACACTAGCAAGTTTCCTGTATATTTGAAACTCTCGATGTGGTTTTTACCCTTAGCGACCTATAATCTTGACGCTTGCCAACAAATTATAGGCCACTGGTCAAGTTCAACCTGTCATTGTCCTAGATTAACTCAAACCCACCCGCACGAACCTTTCACACTTGCTAATAAAGCCGTGTGACTACCTCGATCAATCGCATATCCATGCAACAGATAAATATCACTCAGCTGTCGTTCGCTATGTCTTGACGCTTGCCAACAAAAATTGCATGAATACTAGGTGGTTGTTCATCACAGAAAACTGCTTTTTAATATCGCTCATTCATTATCTATTTTTGTGATATATCAGTGCTATTAATCAGTGCCTGCTCTGTAATTACAGTTTACAGGTCTTCGTGACACAACACTGAAAACATACTCAATATCACGGATATAGCATTTAGGAGCCGACATTGCAAACAGAACAGGAAATCGACCGATATCCCAAGAGCTTTTGTAAAATAAATGTGTACACACTTTTTGTTTAAAATGGTCCAATACAATACAAATGTACACACAAACTCTTGGGCATGGACCATGGGGGCTGCTCATACCATGATGGGTTAAGCAAGTGGGCATAATGGGTGTGATGTGCATTAATGAGCATTTATTGCTAAAAGTGTTGATGTGAGTTAAAGCACCAAGTCTCCCTCCAAAACTTTGAAGACAAACCAGGTTATTTTAGACCAAGAAAACAGCATCAGAGTGATTGTGAAGAGCATACAAGACCACACTACAAACACGAGCCCCATAGCTCGGAATTTGGCCGAGCACATGCCCCCCAAAACCGGCGAGCTCGGCCCCATCTAGCCCAAATGATCCCAGTTTTCCACAGAGCCTTCCTTACTGCCACGTCAACTCATTTTTATTGTTTGTTTATTTTCCTTTTGAGCCTATAAAAGCAGACCGGTAGGCAAGTGATCAAGGGCTATTCATATGCACATATTCATAGTTTTGTTTTGCTTTGTTTTTGTTTAGGCTTGAGGGTGAGTGAACTTCAATTGGTTTCTTCTTCTTCTTCCTCCCTCTTGAAGCTCTCTTTGGAGAGCTTCATTAAGGAGGTTGAATAGGATACCAAAATCTTGTATCTCATTTCTTCAAATGTTAATATATATTGTTGTTTCTTTTGTTCTTGCTTCTTTTCTTTACTTGCTTTATTATCATGCTTAACTAACCTTTTATTTGGTTGTGGTGTGGGTGAGGAAGTGAGATGAAAGGGTTTGCCTCCTCTACCTCTTGTTTATGTTTCATATGCTTAACTTATGATTCTAACCTAAATATTGTTTATGTATTGATATGATACGGTATTTTGACACATGCTTACTTGTAACCTCCTTATATACCGTATTCATTTTCTTTCTCCATTTTCAATGTTTAAGTTAAAATCCATTTGGTGTTAAGTTTGCTAAGTTTGAATATCGTATCTTGTGATCAATTGCTTGACAATCTTTTGTTTTCATATACGATATACCATCACAAATACTTAGCAAACTCAATACCAAAATCATTTGTTCTCACTAACCACTTTGTGTTTTTGTTGTTGCAGTATACTTGCTAACCCTTGGGTTTAGTTTTGATACCCCAAGCGCGGACATACAAACGGTAAGTGATCAAAAGGACTCGTTTCGTTCCTTGCAGCGAATATCGAAATTTGACAGTTTGTGCTCCGCAACCGCGTTGACAATTCGTGCTTCATGCAAGGATCAAGGTAAGGCCGAACAACTCATGACCAAGGGAGTGTAAAGGTAAACGTCGCGATTCAAGCTTCCGAGCCAAGCCACAACCATTTCTTCCTCAACTTCTTTCTTTGTTTTTCGTATTTTCATTCTTTTATAATTATTTGTGACAAACCCCCAATTCGTTAATTTGTTGAACCTTAAATCACGATACCCAATACATAACTCCCTGCGGATCGACCCGTGCTTACCGGCTCGCTACAACGCGTCGTGCACTTGCGGTTTATAAATATTAAAATGAGAACGATCTCGCGTGCACATTCCGTTTCATTGAAACATATACATTTCCAAAACATACGCGTTTGTGCGCGCGGGTGAATTCCCAACAGAGGTACCTATCCGAAATGTCGAAGGGTTACGGCTGGTTTTAGGCAAAAAACATTTAACGTAATGAACTTGATATCGTTGAAGAAACCGAGTAGTTTTGAAAAGGAGTAGTTCAGGCTTTGCTTTTGAAAACTGGTGGTTTTGAAGAAAACCAAATAATTTATAATAGCATAAACTTTTGCTCAAGAGATCACTCCCCGTGAAGGGATCTAGGCTCTTGCCCCGTCGAATGAGGTGCGGGATATTCATAACCGAATACCGTTATGCAAAGTAAAAGAATAGGACTATAGTTTTTCAAAATTTTGTTCCAACAATTTCTTTTAAATTTATTTTTCCTTACATTAATCAAAATTAATACAGTCCTATATATTAATTCTTATCACATCAGAAAAGAACGAAAATACAGTGTACATATATGCCATCCGTATTTGTCACGGGACCTCGTCATGCACCTTTAGGTTACTTAACTAATGGCAGAGTGGGGGTTGGACTAGCGCGGATGAAAAACATATACAACATCTACCAGTGTGTGTGTGTGTGTGTGTATAACCATTCGTCTCAGGCATGATATAAGTAACATCATAAAAAACGATAAGTAAAATGGAATAGCGGATAATATAGGAGCCCCGGATTTCATTTGAACCGCAAATGAAACTCGACGTTCCCCGGTCATGTGGATAGCCTGTACAATGTAGAACCAAGACCCCTACGAGTGCGGCAAGTTACCCGCCAATCCTGAAAGCGAGACAACCCCAACCAATGAAGTGAATGGGTCACCCAGCATTTCACGGAATCCAGTAACTTGAGCACTCCACCGTGAGTCATCCTATCCCCTACAAGTGCGGCGAATAGCCCGCCAATTCTAGAATAAGGAATCCCGGTCTCAACGCCATGCGATGGAGGCTCGTTGCCCTCTAGAACCCGGCAACTCGAGCAATCAGCCATGGGGTAATCCTAGTACAGAAAAGAAATAATATATACAACGATGATATCAATCTCAACCCGGCCGTGCTCCAATAAAAAAAAATATACAAACTGGCAGAATGGCAGTTCACATGTTGGACGCTCGCCCCGCAATAATAAATATACAAATGAATCAAAACTGTATGACAAATATTGGACTAGGTTCTATCCAACACGATAATCCGAATAAACCATCACAGAGATAAACATCACGACAACGGAATCAAGTATATGCTGTTTGCACCGATTTAAGTTTCATTGAACGAGTAATAACATCGAAAGAAGGCTCATTTATATATGCGTGTGGATGGTTAACGTATGACACGTGTACAACATACTAGCACATCATTGGAAATTCCTAAAGGTGAAGTGCACGTGCGCACATGCAGGTTACACGTATGTTTAAACAATACAATTAGAGAAAGAACAAGTGTTAGATATGAAGCACTCGGTAGTCAATGATAAAAGGAATGCATTTAAATAAACATTTTATTTTAAAGGAAAGAGATCACCAAACACGGGATCAAAAATACAAGGATTTACAAAACTATAAACAAAGTTTTCTAAAGCCCTCTCGGCCTTCTCCACCATGTTGAAGTGGCGATCTTCGCGAGGAGCTCCCCATCGGTCAGTGCCATGCTCATCGATGAAAACAGACATGATGGCCCGCTAATCCCGTATCTGGCTTAGCAACTGAACAGAGCGATACCTCAAAGACTTGGTAATCAAACGTGCTTCATGAAAGCACTCAATCTTATCCTCCGCTGCGTCGAGCATCGCCGGAGTCATCTCCGCTGGATGAGGGGGAATGTCATCGAGCACGGACAGGAAGATCATTCAAAGATAAATGGAGCCGATGGGGAGAGAAGATCCTCTACGAGTCAGGAGCTCGTACATCACCATGTCGCATTGGTCATCCGTGAGAGCAGGATTCGCTAAGCGTGCAGCAAAACGAGAAACAATTTCCTTGATAGGCACCTCCAATGATTACCAATGAGCATGTGGATGATTACAGGCCATGAATCTTGATTTGTTAAAATGGTTCTTTCTTTGTGAAGGAGAATAAGAACAATGCTTCAGATTATAAAGTGAAGCATTTAAGTCTAGGCACAGAAAATGTGGTGCATGGTGGAACTATTTCTAAGCTTTGACAAATAGAAGGCATTGGAAAAGAAAGAGTTGACTCAGGAAAAGCAAAGAAAGAAGGTGAGAAGAAACCTTCATAAATAAAACAGCGCCTCACATGCTTCCCACGTAAGCGCTGGAGCCAGTCTTAATAGGATTAAATTCTATAGCAGTGCCTCACGTGAAACACACGTGAGCGCTGGCATGCAAAACACGTAAACGCTTGATTGACCCTATCACGGCGCCTCACGTGAAACACATGAGCGCCGACGTGCAAAGCACGTGGTGCCTGTTATATAAGAATTAAATTCTTAAGTGGCGCCCACGTGCATAACACGTGAGCGTTAGCGTCCAAACTAAAACGGATAGAATTAAATTCTACATAGGGAATATTTCCCTAAAATCTGGGATACTCTCTGTTAAACAGAGCCATTGGATCAAAGATCCAATGGTGATAATAAATCATAAAATTATAGAATTAAATTCTATTAAGAGAAAATATCTTCCTAATCTTTCTAAGTGAGAAAGATATTCGCGGTTGGATCAAAAATCCAATTATAGAATTAAATTCTATTTTAGGAATATATTTCCCCAATCTTTCTAAACAAAGAAAGATTGTGCTCTGTTAAACATAGCAAACAGAGCACCCTTGGATTAAAAATCCAATGATGATTAAAAATCACAGATTGATAGAAATAAAATTCTATCTATGAGAAAATATGTCCCTAATCTTATTAAAAATAAGAATATATATATTCTGTGAAATAAAATACACTGGATCAAAAATCCTACGGTGGATAAAATCTCCCAAATAATCTTTGAAGCCAAGTAAATCAATTAGTATCTCTCAAATGAGAGATTTTCTCAAACTAATCAACAAATTTGACTCTCGTATATAAAGGATAGGAGACATCAAGACAAAAAAAAACACCACAAGCTTCTTTCCACACAAAAAACTGAGAATTCAATTCTCTTTTGAGGGAAAAAGATCTTTGCTCTTCAAAACCCTAGATAAAGAAAAGTAAAAATAAAACTTATCTCTTTTTTCTAACAAATAAAAAATAAGGGTTTAACCCTCTACAAAAGGAACTTAGTTCTTCCACTGATTTGAGATTTGAAAAGTGAATCTCTCTATAAGTTGAGAATTTAATTCTCATCGGGTAGATTCTTTTCTCCAAACTCAAAATCTAAAAAAAAAAAAGTAGATCAAAAGAAATAAAATACATATTGTCTAGGAATTTAATTCCTTCACAAATAGGGTTTAATCCTACATAAAGAATTTTGTTCTTACAATAAATAGAAGAACTTAGTTCTCCAATGAAAACGGTCTCAGATCTTCAAAACAGAGATCATTAATGGTCAAAATGCTATTAACAGAAGTCAAAACTTCTTCAAAAAATATCAACAAAGAAAAAGACTTGACGCCTCACGTGCTTCCCACGTGAGCACCTAAAAGATTCCTTTAAATGGAACCCAGCACCTCACGTGCTTCCCACGTGAGCACCCAAAACAAAGGACTCGAAGCCTCACGTGCTTCCCACATGGGCACTCAAAATAGAAGGCTCAGTGCTTCACGTGAAATACACGTGAGCGCTATATAAAAGTACAGAAACACTATAAAATTAGTCCAGATGACTAAACACTGATTGGGCGGCGCTCATATTTGAGCGCCTCACGTGAAACACATATGAACGCCGAATAAAATAAATGAGGCAGCGCCTCATGTGCCCCTCACGTGAATGCCATATAAAGTGCTTAGCACTCTATATTCAGTCAAAATGACTAAAATGCTTAGCACTGATTGGGCAGCGCCCATGTCTGAGCGCATCACATGATACACATGTGAGCGTCATAGTCCCAAACAAATGCTTAGAACTTCAGTATAAAAGGAAAAAGGGTTGAGCAAAAAGAACACAAATAAGTGCTTAACACTTTTGAATAAAAAAGAGAGAGAAGAAAAAGACTAAGCAGACCAAACCCAAATTGGCTAAGTCCCTCTAAAAAGTTTCTTGCAGCTGAGCCCAAATGCTCTGTTGTTGAATCTTAATAAAATTTAATGATCCTAAAAATATGCCTAAGTTGATCTAAGTCTAAAAGAAGACTAATGTATTCTTAGTTAAAATAAATTGAGCCCAAATGCTCATATATTTAAGTTGATCTTAATCTCAAACTAGATTAATGGTCCTTAAATAAAATAAAATACTTTTGAACTAAATGAATATATAACCTAAGTTCGAAATCCAAATCATGAAAATATATGTACGGATTTGGATTAAGCCGCGCCTTACAGGCGACAACATAAACTGGTCTTCGTATACAATCTACGGGCAACCATAACAAACAAAATAAACACACGACATGAAGTGAAGTACTGGAGAAGGAGAAAGTTGTTATCATAACGCGATAATGTAATTAACTGCAGGGGCTTGCGTCTGCAGGGAAGAGCGTCCCCATAATCAAAAGCTCCTCTCAAATGAGGGAGAATCTGATAAAGTTTGCTACATCGGTCGCATCTACCCAAATCTCCGATATATGGCGTCATAAATCAACTTGGTATTTTCGGAGAGGTGGATGTATATGTTCAAATAACATCTGCCCTCAAATTCAGGCTAAACGTCCTCCGCGTCTCAGTCTGTTCTTCGGCGGTAAACATGTGCAATCCGGTCTAAATAACATATAGCACTTAGAAGACGTTTGAAAACACATAAACAATATCACAGATATCAACGATGCAAAACTTCAAGTTTTAAAACTTTCCAAGTTGTCCCAATGCAAAGATAACACTAAGTGAAATCTGGAGAAAATAAAAGAAGACCAAAAATCCTAATTCTTAAAACCCAAGACACTGGATGAAAATGATGATCAGAAGAATTTAAAAAAACTACCAGTAGCGGGTTTTAGGGATTTTTTGGCATTTTTCCTTGGCCAAACTTTCTCATTTTCATTGCGTGTCACTATCATATCAAGAGTAAGGCTCTGCACTAATTTAAAAAATTTCAGAGACCATAAAATTTTTGAACAAAAAGTTGGTTTTGAAAATCGGAATTTTTCGGTTTTGAAACTAAAGCATCGTCTACTGCTAGTTTATAATATTTGGGTGGCTCTGATACTATGTTGCGGTTCCTAGCGCCATAACTGCTAACCGCGGCCGTTGCGGAACGAAAAACTTTGGTTTTTAAAAACTTGGTGCTAGAAACAACTACCTAAAATCTAACCAAATATTAAACTAGTAAACTAGATGAGTTCTAACTACTCTGTAAAGAGGGTTATACCAAATGATCCGTGTTCTTCGGTCTTCTATCCTCTTCCTTAGCTTCTTGAGGTCTCCTTGATCGAGCTTGACCGACGGTCTTCCTTCATCGAAGATGATCCACCCGAGCAATGTGGTTCATGGCTCTAGCTCCACACTATGAGTAAAGTGGAGAAACTAAAAATCCTAACTTGCTACATTAGGATGTCTAGAGATGTAGTGAGTTGTTCTAGTGTTTTCTATCTCTCTTCCATCCTTAATTCTCAATTCATGAGTGGGTAGGGAGGAAGATAAAGGAAGAGCTCATGAAAGGGAGAAAGAAAAAGAATGGTGTAATGAAAAACACATCACAACAAAAAAAATGCAAGCATGGTTTTGATCAAATGATTTTTGCAATATAAAAACCAACCATACTTGAATAGAGTAGATAAATGAATTATAAATTCATTTGTTTACCCTATTCATCCATACCTCACACCATTCTCATGCCACCTCACCCTTCCACCTCAATTCTATTTTCTAGAGAAAAAAACCCAAGGAATTGAGGTGTCCTCCTTCTAGAATATTTTTCGTATAAATACGGAATACACTCTACCGTATATACATACCCATATTCGTATCAAAATACGAATACCCAAAGAGATAGAATAATACAAAGTATATAATACTAGTATATACATATTGAAATATGTATATGTAAATTATTAAATCAATATCTGATTTAATAATCCGGCTCAATGCTAAACCGGATAGTATTATCAACCGTGCGATCGAACGTCCGGGTAGCTAGTACAATCATTCGATCGGAACCCTGCATGTATCAAAATACGGTTACTACATCATTTCGCCTGAACCAGTGAAACCCTCTGTGTGGGACTCTAAAAACTCGATAGTGCGCCGACAGTGAGTTACTGGATAAATTCATAACCACAAGTACGTCAACGGCACAAACTATACATAAAGGCTACCCAGGTACCTGTCGAAAAGGAATGTCGATGAGCAAACTCATCCGAACCTCTACTGAGCTTATTTTTGATAATCTCCGTACAGTCAGGCCTCTTCGTCTAAGAGTATCGCATACCGATCCTAGGGGGTGGTAAATGTCAGACCCTAATAACCCGATAATTCGTGCCGATGTAGCTCAGGACCAATCCAGGAAACTACTGATCTAATTATCAGTAAATCCCAACTGTTTTGGCCAAGATCTTATAGTGTTGGACAACCGAACATAGTGCGATATTGACTCCCTATACCGGGAGAGAAGAATCCCCAACAATCGCTCACTTCCTCCATGTGGCTCGGAAATGTAGCCAACTAAAATCTTTTTGCACGCCTCAGTAGAGCCGTAGTAGGGTAGTAATCTAAGTACAGTGGGAACTCACACACGACAAATGACGATCTCAGGTCTAAAGACTAACCCGTACTCATGTCACCTGAGAACTGCTATCTGACGATAGGTATAGTACCATATAGAAGTTCTCGGTGAGTCCGTCCAGTGTATTTACCCCCAGTGAGCACCTGTATACGATCTTAAGTGCGAAAGACCAATGGATGTGGGACCAACCATCGTCCCTTGTTGGGGTCTAGAAACGATACACCAGCCTACTTCCATGACTAGGGACATTTAAGGATGTGCTTATGCACTACCCAGCCCCCACATGTATGATCGCCATCATAATGCTGATAGTCAAGCAATAATCCTGCGGGCTTTATCAACATGTATTAATGATACGTAATAAATAAAACATATACACATGTTAATATAAAGACAAACCAAATAGCATACTATCATATCAAACAAGATTGTCATGTACATACATATGTCCAAGCATCCACTATATATACATATACAATAATTGCCTCTAGGGCATACATATCCAACAGTGGGTGGCTTGCTTTCGCTCGGCTAAAATCGTCCTTTATGCTCAAAACGCTCTTGCCCTCTAACTTGTCGACTCTGACCGCCACCAGTAGTAACAAAGACATTACTCTCTCCAAACAATCCATCGCTGCAATTTTTCCTTCGAGACTCGTTAATCAATAAAGCAGAGATTACTTCATCAATACGTAAAGTATTTTTTTCCAAACGTAAGAGTAGTCACAATGTGATCAAATGAGGAAGTTAATGATGCTAACAAAACCAAATGTCATATCCTCTTCATCAATCTTAACATCTAAGGAAGATAACTCAGTCAAAAGCCTATTAAACTCATCTACGTGCGAATCGAGATTTGTTCCCTCCCTCCAACCTGAAACCATACAATTTTGTCATTAAAAGTAATCGATTTTTTAAAGATTTAGATTTATACCTGCTTTCCAATTTAGCCTAAAGCTCTCTTGGATCCGTTAACCCAATAACCTCATGAAGAGTGTTATTCGCCATGTACATCTGGATCGTACTATTTACCATGTCTCATAATTCTTCCTATACTTCATCTGTCATCTTCTCCAACTTGTTTGATTTCGGTTTCAATGCCTTTACCAATCCTTCTCGAGTCAAAATATTCTTCACCCGTTGTTACCATAGAGTAAAATCATTGATACCATTAAATAGTTCTACCGAGAAACTCAAGCACTTTGACACCGCCATACGCGTACCCTCAATACTCGTCATTGAAACACACAAACACGATTCCCTCCCTAAAAATTATCCACAAATTAACTCGATCGAGCCTCGCTCTGATACTAGATAAATGGATTTCAACAACACAAATAAAAGAAATAAAATCAAAAGAGAAGCGCAATAATCACAAAGAAATTGAGTGAGAAATAGTTTCTTGTCACTTCTCACAAAATGGTTGCAACCTTTTCTCTCCGAAAACCCTCTTCCAAATGGCCACCACATACAAATTGATAAAATCTCTTTCAATCTCATCACGAACCCTAAAACGGTATTTATATGAGTTCAAGAACATACTAAATACAAAATTACCAAACTATCCTAATCGAGGCAACCATACATATATGGATAAAAAAACAAATACAAAATCAAATCCAAACACGAAACCCGATAAATACAAAATACAAGTCAAAAAAGCCAACATCATCGATGAGCAAGTGAACGAATTAACAAGGAACTTATGAATTTTTTTCCTTATGGTTGTTTTGAATATTGTACTGCGTTAAAGAATTTATAATTTCTAATACACCTTTTGGAAATTAAATCGAGTAACCATCTTAATTAACGATAAAACCTACATTTGAATATACACTCTCATATATATATATATATATATATATATATATATATATATATATATATATATATATATAGAGAGAGAGAGAGAGAGAGAGAGTGATCTATGGCTAATCGGTCCATGTTTTTTTTAAAACGGGAACTCTCGATCCACGACATATTTGAACAATCCGAACCGTTCAAGTTTATCACCCTACCCTCTTGTGTATGTGTATGAAAAATGAAAGGATTTGAAGACCTCCAACACATGCCTTGAATGGGTGCAAAATGAATGTCTTTCACTATAGTAATATAAACTTCATCCGATACCTGAGTTAGAGATTTTCAAATCCTTTGATTTTTCATACACATACATATGAGGGTAGGATGATCAACTTAAACGGTTCAGATCATTTAAATATGTCATGGATCGAGAGTTCCCATTTTTTAAAAATGCGTACAGGTTTGCAATGAAGCCGTCCCATCCCCACCCTCCTCTCCCCCTATATATATATATATATATATATATATATATATATATATATATATATATATATATATATATATATATGAAATATCTTTGTTCATTACTTAGGAAATAAAACGAAAAATCACTTGACTTATGCAGGCCGGGTAAAACTTACAAACCTGCAGGATCGGTTCAACCCATTAATACTTTTAAAACGGATGGTAGTTTTTCAATGTATTGAAGATTCCAGGCCTGTTACCGATGTTCTATGAATTGATCGATGCGGGAAATGATCCCTTCTTAATATCTCTACCAGGTAGTCTGGATTGTACAATCTAATAAATTTATCATCGCAACAACAAACAGTTAAAGCGAATGATAAGCGATGGACATAAAAGATATTGTAAATATTCAACAAAAATTAAATATTGTATTAAAAATAAATTTCACATACTTGAGGTGCTTTTTAAAATTTTACTCCTTCCGTGTCACAATAATTTCTCCACTTTGGCTCAAATCCGTAGCCCACCACCCGGAAGATACACCATTGCCCTCGTAATCCGTTTAAAAAACATCCACTGGCACATGAACCATGCTCCACCTGCAGAAAGCATCTTACTGTTATCATTGTCTCTAACATGAGTATTCTGATCAACTCAACATTTTCTGCACGAACAATCTCTGATTACTCATAAGCACTTACGATCACTACACCATACTCTCCCTTTTAGCACTCATGATCACTACACCATACCCTACACTGTACTCTCCTCAAAAGTAAAAGAACCGGGCAATATACCGTGCACCAGGTTTTCATGAACATCTCACTGCTCCACCTCGGTCCAACCCCCGGGACCCAATAACAAGACACCACCGAAGACCTGCTCACCATGTGCCACCATGTCTAAAACACATCATGTATCTTTAGGCCATAAGGACCATTCCACACAATGCATCATAGTGTCCCCATCGACTCCGATCAACACCCAATCTATCCAATCATCATAAACATATGATCATCATCGAACAAGCAATATTGTGTCATATAAGCTCTAATATAGCGTAATTTCACAAATCCGACACCACCACCGCATCTGGAGCGCCTCAAAACTTAGGACTACATACATGGATCAACAAAATCGAATTCCAAATGTTCGATCCACAATTAAATCAATATAAGCCGTTGATTCAAAAAAGAAAAATCCCATCAAATTTGTGGAGCCACAATTTGTCTAAATCTATGCTGAATCCGTCAATCCAATAACCTCACAGAGAGTGTTATTCGCCAAGTACATCTAGATCGTACTATTTGACATGTCTCGTAATTCTTCCCACACTTCATCTGTCATCTTCTCCGGCTTGTTTGATTTCGGTTTCAAAGTCTTTACCAATCCTTCTCGAGTCAAAATATTCTTCACTCGTTGTTGCCATAGAGTAAAATCATTGGCGCCATTAAATAGTTCTATAGAGAAACTCAAGCCCTTCGATACCGCCATATGTGTACCGTCAATAATCACCATTGAAGCACACAAACTCACAAATAGCACAATCACACTAAAGAAGAAGAACACCGAATTTAACGTAGTTACACCATCTCGGTCTACATCCACGGGTTGAATATGTGGATTCCATTAAACAGGCGAAAGAGATTACATAGTACTCACGCCATTCAACGTGTATAACAATGCATATCATTAATATTAATCATTTAAGATACGTTGATTTCAGAACTCATGATTGTTATTTATTCTCCAGCTCTTCGTAATAATGCATTCACCAAAAAAATTCTCAATCATGTTTACCTTCATAAAAAGAAACATGTGGACTAGTATAGTCTACTCCAATTAATGATTATATCCAGAGGCGGAACCGGCAACAAATAACATCTAGGGCAAGCAATTTAGAATAAATTTTATAAAAGAAAAATTGAACACTAAACTAAGTTAGCAACCACCTTTATTATATATAAAATTGATTTAATTTTAAACAATTGGGTTGTATTACAATTTAAGCAACATCTATATAACTAGTTAATAAAAAGGTCAAAATAAATGATGGTTTACATTTGCCACAAATCCTCAAACATCAACCACCAGGCTTGCTTGCATTTACTTTAGCTTAGGCAAAATGTCATTTTTGCATATACAATTTTAACTTCATAGTTTGAAGGGTTGAATTAAATTTAGGGTAAATTGTTGAAAAAACCCTGGCCCATATAAAACCTGCGAAAAACTAACCTGTGAAAAACTTCCTGGGCTTTTTTAGCATGTGAAAACGCCCCTAGGCTCATCAATAATTTCATCAAATACTAACAACAATAGGTAATTTGGTATATCCCGGAAATGCCCCTTAGTGTTGGATATAGTGCCCTCAAAACAATTATTGTAATCGTAGGCAGGTGATTATGATGATTGAGAGAAAACCTATACGGGTAAAACAGTCTTACTTGAAATGATAGTATGTTATCTGGTTCATCTCTATCATCATGTACATTTATTATGTGGTATTACGGATCACTATTACATGTTGATAGAACCCTTAAGATTCATGCTTGACTATCAGGATTATTGTGGCAATCACACTTGTGAGAACTGGGTATTCTATAAGCAAATTCTAAAATGTCCCTAGTCGCAGAAATATCGAGACTGGGTATCGATATTCCAGAGTAAACTAGTGTATACGTTTCTTGACCCCGACAAGGGGCGATGGCCGGTCTCACAGCCATTAGTGTTAGTAAGCCACTAAAGATTGTATACAGGTTCTCATTGGATTATGAGTTATACTGGACAAACCTGCCGGGAACATACTAGATGGTATTATATCTATTGTCGGGTAGCAGTTCTCTGGTGATATGAGTACAATTTAGTCTGTCAACATGAGATCATCATTTGTCTCGTGTGAGGTTCCACTGTGCTTTGATTACTAGCCTACCATGGCTCTACTGAGTCGCGAAAACATGTTTTAGTTGGGTACAGTCTTAAACCATATAGAGGCAGTGAGCGGATTGTCAGGGATTCTTCTCTCCCGGTATTGGGGTAAATATCGCGTAGTGCATAGGTGGCCATCGCCAGAAATCCTTGGCCAAGGTGGACGGGATTTACTGATTTGGATCAGCAATTTCTCAGTGGGTGATGGGCTTCACACCGACACGACTTATCGTATTATTAGGGGTTTGGTTTTATCCACCCCTAGACCCGATATGCAATACACTTAGACGAACGGACCAGACTGTACAGAGATTATAACTTTCAGGCTTAATAGGAATACAGACGAGTTTTCTTGTCGACCTTCATTTCGTTCAATATCTGGGTAGCTGTTACGTACACCTTGTGCCGCTAACTTACAAACAAGGAGGAATACAAAACAAAAATTTTCAAAACAAGAGCATAAACTCTACGACCTAGAATTGAATCCAAACACTAAACTAGTAACAAAGAAGGAGTTTAACTACTCGGTTAGTGGTTAGCTACCCTTGGAGTCGTATTCTTCGTCTTCTATGTCACTTTTTTACCTCCTAGGTCATCAGGAACGAGCTTGAAAGTCGGTATTCCTCGTCGATGATGATCCACCTGAGTGAACCCTAGCTTAGGCTCTACCTTCACACTAAAAGCAAAGTGAAGCAATTAGTAATCAAAACATGCTAAGAATTTATCACTAGGATATAATAGTAGCTACACTAGTAAAATAGGGGTTTGCCCCTACGGATAGTTTAATCCGTAGGGGCAGAAATAACTTGGACCTACGGATATATCCGTAGGTCTAAAAGGTTGCCCCTACGGGCAAAGACGTCCAAGAATAAAAATATTAATTCTTAATTAGGTGTTTGCCCCTACGGAGCCGCAAACAAAGGACCTACGGACATATCCGTAGAGGCAAGTATATATCGATTTAATAAAATCCCAGATCTCGATCGCCTACGCTCATTTCCCTCTCTCTCTCGATCGGGCGCGAAAATAAGCCCCCAATGCGCCACGCCGTCGCCGCCAAGGTTGTTCTCCTCGTGGCCACCGCCGGTTTCGTCGCCACTGGAGTTCTCGTCACCACCGCGGTTAAGGTCGTCGCCACCGCCGTTCAGATCGTCGCCCCTGCCCCAGCAGCCGTTCAGGTGAGTAAATCTCGAGGTAAGTTAAAGAATTTATTGGATTATTTTGGGCTTAAGGTTCATGGCGCGCGAGTTGGGGTTGGGCTGGGGTCACGGTCGCAGTCGGGGTCGGGTTAGGGTTGGGGCAGGGGCTGGGCTGCGGGGTCGGGTTCGGGGTCGGGGTAGGGTTAGGGTCGGGGTCGGGGAAGGGGAAGGGTCAATTTATCCAATTTTTTATTGGGGGTGCGGCTGGGGCTGCGAGCTGGGGCTAGGGCTGGGGAAGGGGAAGGTCAATTTATCAAATTTTTAACAAGATTTGTATTAGTTTGCAAGAACACTTAAGTTTATCACAAAATATTGTTTGGGTTTTCGATTTATATCTTTTAGCGGTATGTATCCGTTGTCCCAAATTTTGAATTATCTTATACTAGTATTTATGCATGTGCAGATCTTATTTATCCAGACAAAAGATCCATATCCATTATCTTAACTTAAAATCCTTTAGAGAGTGTTAATCCTAAATAACAACAAAATGATGTTAAATATTTCATCCGATTTTCACAAGATCATACTTGAAAAAAATGCAACTACTTTCACAATTTCACAATCCTAACCAACTCCCAATTTATTATGGTATTCGATCATAACTTGAGAACAAATTCTCTTTTCTATTGCCATCCCATATCAAACCCTAGAATCGTGGGCCATTTCAAATTACACCAAATTGAGGCAAGAATAGGATGAAACCAACATAACCAACAATAAAGAGCTTTATTTGGTAATATATATTGATGAACAATGGTTGCTGTGTTAAATCCAACCCTCACATCACATGTATATCAATAAAGGAGAGGACTGACCAAAATGTTGAATTTTAACAATTGTGAAAGTTCTTCGGTCAGGATGTAACAGAAATAAGGAAAAAAAACCTAAAATATTTCTCACAAAAAAGAAAAAGCAAGCTTCTCTCCCATATCATTAACAAAGCTTATCACTTTTGATTCTCGAAATTATTTTACATTATATTTTCATTCAAAACGTTTTGCTAGTTTGCTCACCAACCGTTTGATAAAATTCCAAAACTATTTTTACTTTCCTTGCTCACAATTGCTCTTGACTACGTACAAATCTTGAAAACCCATTAACGCTCTTGCAATAATATGCAAAATCACATGAGGATTCACATTCATCACCACCACCTAAGGCTAGGGTTTGGGCTGGGGCTGCGGCTAGGGTTGTGCGTCCTCAAGAGGGCGATCATAGGATCGGTGAAGTTAGGTGGCTGGATATGAGATACGATGGATTTCCATGTGTTCAATGGAATGCTGAGGGTCAGAGTCGGTTATTCATATATCTCCCAAAAAAGAATGAGTTTGTTATCAAAGGTGTATTGATTTCTACATCAAGGAATATCAGTTATATGTCATTCAGTGACTAAGTCTGTTTCTGGCCCAACTATATTTATGAATCGTTTCTTCTTTTTCCTTCTTACGTATATTTACTAGTTCAGACTGTATGCACCTCTGCAATCAACGCCGAGAACTTATACATTATAGGTTAATAGACATATGCTATGAAATCACGGTGCATATCGAATTCATGATATGTTATAGTCCCTCATTATTTTTACTGTGGTGAGAAAGCAGTCGCTGGTGGCCACAAGTCATAGAATTGGCAGTTGTCCTACCTGCGATAACATCTTACAAATCATCAGTAGACATCTCTGTTATATTAATCTTTTAATGTCAGCTTGCATGCATGTTTATTTGCATATTTCCTCTGCTAATTATATTCTTCTAGATCATGTTTGCCTAATCTATCCGAGGCTTAGCATAATCTAGTGGCGATAAACAATTCCATCTTCTGCTACTATGGTGGCACTGAGAAACTTCCATTTAGAAATGACAACACGTATTTTGTGGAAGTACTGTACATAATAAGAAGGAGAAGACAGTAATGTGGCAGAAGAAGAAGGAGAAGACAGTAATGTGGCAGAAGAAGAAGGAGAAGACAGTATGCATGTATATACATTTGAAATTTAAGTAAAAACAACCCTACACTTAAGCGAAATCATAAATCGAAACACACATATATAGAATACAACTCATACATGGGTATTCTCAAATCTAACTTTCATTGAATTTGCACGCGCACTTAAAATAACAACCTTTATACTAAAAAATTATGTATGCCATTAGTTAGTAGTTTATGTTTTTTAGACGCAAAAGCCATTTGAGAAATACTTTTCCAACCCACTATTAATCCATATTCTCAATATAGTCATTGAATTTGCACGCGCACATAATAAGAAGGAGAAGACAATAATGTGGCAGAAGAAGAAGGAGAAGACAGTAATGTGGCAGAAGAAGAAAAAAATGACATTTCTCGTTCTCTGTTTCAGCATCAATCTTCTGATATGAACTAATGATGGCTTTCACATAGGCTTTTCCCTTTAGAGACTTCTTAGTGTCCAATGGAAAGCATACATCAGATTTGTGCAGGTCGGGTTCTTCTATGACTTTCAAGAGTCTCAACTGATTCTGTAAATTACACTCTAGTTGGGTGGTACTTTTACCACTTCTCACTGCAGGTGCGCTCTCTAATATCCATTTTGAATGTAATATTATCGATATTCAAAATGGATATTAGAGAGCGCACCTGCAGTGAGAAGTGGTAAAAGTATCACCCAACTAGGGTGTAATTTACAGAATCAGTTGAGACTCTTGAAAGTCATAGAAGAACCCGACCTGCACAAATCTGATGTATGCTTTCCATTGGACACTAAGAAGTCTCTAAAGGGAAAAGCCTATGTGAAAGCCATCATTAGTTCATATCAGAAGATTGATGCTGAAACAGAGAACGAGGAATGCCATTTTTTTCTTCTTCCGCCACATTACTGTCTTCTCCTTCTGCCATATTACTGTCTTCTCCTTCTTATTATGTGCGCGTGCAAATTCAATGACTATATTGAGAATATGGATTAATAGTGGGTAGGAAAAGTATTTCTCAAATGGCTTTTGCGTCTTAAAACCATAAACTACTAAGTAATGGCATACATAATTTTTTTAGTATAAAGGTTGTTATTTTAAGTTTTCCCTTATAGAGATATGATCTAACTGCATCTATCAACTATAAGTGTGCAGAAAATTATGATAAGAAATCATAAGAAAGGGTCGTAGCCATGCATAACCTTGAATCTACATACCAAATCATGCAAAAGCATGCAATTATTGTCACCTTGCCTTGGAATATAAAATATCTTGGAAGACTATAAGCGAGCATTTAAATCTTGATAGCTTTTGACTTCAACATATATTTTTCTCAAGTACCATGAAATATACTTGCTCCGTATAAACCGTTTTCAGGAAGATGGATTAATAATGACAAATTATCCATTGTGGCTCACTAGGTTAGTATTTTCTCTTCTATTGACCATCTTTCTAATCTGCTTGGTAAATTTATTCGGAACCGGCTGCGAATCATTAAAAGACATGCATAAGAAAGAAAGCTAAAATACAGATATATAGCATACCGAAACATCGAAACTTCATAGTTGCGATGGCAATCCAGAGATATTTATTTCTACACACGTGGTGCGAGTGCGAATGCGTCAGGCATCATGGACAAATATTTCAGAACATGGAAAGTATTATTCGTATAAAGTAATTAAAACTTTTAAACACCTTGGGTAGATATTTTCTTAGTTGATGCAATCATATCATGAGGACTAAATTTAAGCTATTATACATATGCTTATGTATTTTTCTAACCTAATATATCACACACATACAGAGAGAGAGAGAGAGAGAGAGAGAGAGAGAGAGCACCAGGTAGATAGAGAAATCAGGTAGTCTTGAAGAAATGGAGTCCATAGCATTGCTCATCATCATCATCCGTGATCCCTTTGAAAAAATATTATCAAAGGGATCATGGATGATGATGATGAGCAATGCTATGGACTCCATTTCTTCAGGATCCTGCTATCTGATTTCTTTACTTACCAGGTGTTCTCTCTCTCTCTCTGTGTGTGTGTGTGTGTGATATATTAGGTTAGAAAAATACATATGCATATGTATAATAGCTTAAATTTAGTCCTCATGATATGATTGCATCAACTAAGAAAATATCTACCCAAGGTGTTTAAAAGTTGTAATTACTTTATACGAATAATACTTTCCATGTTCTGAAATATTTGTCCATGTTGCCTGACGCATTCGCACGCGCACCACGTGTGTAGAAATAAATATCTCTGGATTGCCATCGCAACTATGAAGTTTCGATGTATCGGTGCTATATATCTGCATTTTAGCTTTCTTTCTTATGCATGTCTTTTAATGATTCGCAGCCGGTTCCGAATAAATTTACCAAGCAGATTAGAAAGATGGTCAATAGAAGAGAAAATACTAACCTAGTGAGCCACAATGGATAATTTGTCATTATTAATCCATCTTCCTGAAAACGGTTTATACGGAGCAAGTATATTTCATGGTACTTGAGAAAAATATATGTTGAAGTCAAAAGCTATCAAGATTTAAATGCTCGCTTATAGTCATCCAAGATATTTTATATTCCAAGGCAAGGTGACAATAAGTGCATGCTTTTGCATGTTTTGGTATGTAGATTCAAGGTTATGCATGGCTACGACCCTTTCTTATGGTTTCTTATCATAATTTTCTGCACACTTATAGTTTATAGATGCAGTTAGATCATATCTCTATAAGGGAAAACTTAAAATAACAACCTTTATACTAAAAAAATTATGTATGCCATTACTTAGTAGTTTATGGTTTTAAGACGCAAAAGCCATTTGAGAAATACTTTTCCTACCCACTATTAATCCATATTCTCAATATAGTCATTGAATTTGCACGCGCACATAATAAGAAGGAGAAGACAATAATGTGGCAGAAGGAGAAGACAGTAATGTAGCGGAAGAAGAAAAAAATGACATTCCTCGTTCTCTGTTTCAGCATCAATCTTCTGATATGAACTAATGATGGCTTTCACATAGGCTTTTCCCTTTAGAGACTTCTTAGTGTCCAATGGAAAGCATACATCAGATTTGTGCAGGTCGGGTTCTTCTATGACTTTTAAGAGTCTCAACTGATTCTGTAAATTACACTCTTGTTGGGTGATACTTTTATCACTTCTCATTGCAGGTGCGCTCTCTAATATTCATTTTGAATGTAATATTATAGATATCCATGCCTCTTTATGTCAAAATTACTTATATTGTCAATGTTTGATTGTCTAGTTGTTGGTGATGCGTCCATATCAGGGACAGAGGCCACTCCCGTTACTCCAGGTATGTTTATATATTATATAGGGCATGTATATTGATTTAGAATGCTATATCATAAATATACACACATTCCTTTTGCTCTTAGTCGTCCAACTCATTATCATGGGCTGTTTGATGAGATTAGATTTGCGCCTGATGATCTACAAGAGCATGTTCACTCCCTGTCATATGTGTAAGCAGCGCTATATGCGAGTTTACCTTGTTAGTATGTATGTACTGAAATTAATTAATATTATTCAAATTTTGATACATGCAGATACCAGAGGAGCACATCTTCTATCTCTGTAGGTAAGGCTTTGAATTTGTTGATTTTGGTATTTCTTGTCAATTTTATAGACCAGTATGTGCTAAATATAATGTTCTGACAGTTGGTAGGGGGAAGGCAACATTCGAGGCTGCTGACCCCAGTCCTGGACGCCGCACACGGACGGCACCACGGAGGTTGGGAGAGAGGCCGAGGACTGGGCTCTAGCAGGGCCCATATGAGGTTGGACTCCACCCCGGCGGTTACTTATTCCGTCTCCAGTGACCGGCATGTCCATCATGAACTGGATAGCTTGAGGGCCAGCATTCAGGAGTTGAAGGAGATGCTGGTATGTATACTACTTTATAGTAAAATATCATTTCATATTATATACATATCAACATATCCATAATTAGTACGTAGCTTGAGCTTATTTGGTTTTAGACTTAAGTTTGATTAATCATACATACATATGTAATTGAAATAAACAACGCTTTTCCAAACTAGATATCCAAACAGGGTTTCGAAATAACTTAATAATGATACGAATTCGAATAATAAACAGTTCTTACACGCTTCTTACACACGTTATATCCAGACGCGACAGGGTAGATCGGCCGAGCCTCCATACGCATCTCCTTCGGCTGCGGCTCCGCAAGCCACTACATCGGCTGCGGTTCCGCAGACAGCTCCTGTAGCTCCACCGCCCACTCAGACTCCCGCTCGCGACGAATTGCAGAGTTTATTGACCGAGGAGCAGGCGCGCGTTATTCTATCGTTATTCAGAGGTGGAGCTGGACCGAGCTAGGGTAGATTTTTGGTTCTTTTTTTTTGAAACATGTATTTATTTATATCATACACATTGTACTACATTTTGAAACGATATTGATATTGGTTTGTATTTATATCATATTCAGTTTTTGTGTTTCTTTTGTATATTATATATATGCGTGAGATGTGATTATGAATACTGCAATATATGATTTGATTGATGTATATATTATTGTGCACAGGGCGGGAAAAAATCAAGCAGCCCATTTTTAAAAAAAAATTTCAGACAATATGTACCTACGGATTACTCCGTAGGCACACATGCTACCCCTACGGATATGTCCGTAGGGACAAAATATCAGCAGTAACTGATATTTCCCCCAGATCTCAGTGCCAGGGGGTTGGGAAAGCCCCTACGGCTATATCCGTAGGGGCCACTGACTCTCCCCTACGGCGTTATCTGTAGGGGCAAAATGTTAGGAATCCTGAATTTGTGCCCCTACGGAAAAGTACCTACCCATATATCCGTAGGGGGCTGTACATGCCCCTACGGGTATATCCGTAGGGCCAAGTAATTTATTAAAATAAACCGTAAATAATATAAAATCTTATACCCTACGGCGTAATCCGTAGGGGCAACTGGACCTACACATATATCCGTAGGGACAAGAATTTAACCGTAGGGGCAAGTTCAGGGCCTCAACTTGCACCTACGGCCTTTTCACCTACGGGGTATTTTTCCGCCCCTACGTATATATCCGTAGGGGCAGTGGGTTGCCCCTACGGATAAATCCGTAGGGGCAACCCTTCTTTGTAGTAGTGCTAATCTCTAATGTTTCTCTCTTCTTCTCTTTCCATTTTCAACATACAAAAATCAAGAGAGGATTAAGAAGAAGTAAAGGGTGATGGTTATCCAAATGAGCAAGCATGGCATGAAAAAATCTTCATCATCATTTTCTTTTTCTTCCCTTTCTTTTTAAACTGTGAAGTGGGTGGAAATGTGACTCACTAGTGTGAGTCACAAATCCATACACTTCTACTTTGAGTAAGAAAGAATGAGAAAAAACTCAAGCCATGTCATATGTACACATATACATACATATACACACACATACACTACTACAAGTATATGCTACAAATACATACATCCGTATTCGTATCAAAATACTGTATTCATATAAAATACGAATATCCGTATTTGTATTAAGATACAAATATCTATATTTATATCAAGACACAAATACACGTATTTATACAAATACCAGTATTCGTATAAATACTCGTATTCGTATAATACCGTATTCTATCAAAATACGAATACTGAAAAGAGAGATATTAAAAGAGATATATAATACTAGCTCACATTTTATCCAAATGTGATAATCTGGCTATTTTTCAAACCTTCTAGTATTAACAAAATGTCCGAATAAATGTATGTGTACAAAAACACATATTTAATCGAAACTAAGTACGTATCAAAATAGGTAAACTGTATCGTTTCTCATGAGCTGGGAAACCCTCTGTGTGGGACTTTAAAGACTCGATAATACGCTGGTAGTGGGTTTAACCACAAACATGTCGGCGGCACTAGTTGTACGTAACAGCTACCTAGGTATTGAACAAAAGGAAGGTCGACAAACAAACTCATCTGTATCCTTACTGAGCCTGAAAGTGACAATCTCCGTACACTCTGGTCTGTTTATCTAAGAGTATCGCATATCGGGTCTAGGGGGTGGATAAAGTCAGACCTCTAATAACGCGATAAGTCGTGTCGGTGTGAAGCACTGTTAGGAATATGTATGCCCTAGAGGCCATTATTGTATGATATAGTGGATGCTTGGATATATATATAGAGGACTTTCTTGCTCGACATGATAGTATGCTATCTGGTTGCTCTTTATCTTAACATGTACACTTGTAATATTATACTGTCTCTTTGATACATGTTGATAAAGTCCTTAGGATGTTTGCTTGACTACCAGGACTATGATGCAAATCATACTACTAGGACTTGTGTAGTATACAAGCATATCCTTTAACAGTTCCCAGTCGAGGGAGTATCGAGACAGAGTATCGATATTCTAGAGTGGACTAGTGTGTACGTTTCTTGACCCTGTATGGGACGATGGTTGATCCCATATCCATTGGTGTTTAACATCAAAGATTGTACACAGGTACTCATTAGAGAATGGGTACACCGAATAGGACTCGCCGAGAACTCCTAGATAGTACTATACCTATCGTCAGATAGCAGTTCTCTAGTGACACTGATACAGGTTAGTCTGTAGACCCGAGATCGCCATAGAGTCTTGTGTGGTTCCCACTGTGCTTTGATTTCCTCCCTACCATGGCTCAAAGGAGTCGTGCAAATAGGTGGATTTTGGATACAGTCCCGAGTCACATGGAGGCAATGAGTAATAGGAGGGGTTTCATATGTCTCGGTATAGGGAGTTGATGTTACGCTATACTCGATTGGCTATAACAGGAAGTCCCTGTTCAGAGCTGTTGATGAGATTTATTGGTAAGTGTTATCAGTAGTTTCTCGTACCGTTATAGGCCATACATCGGCATGACTTATTAAGTTATTAAGGTCTGACGATTCCACTCCCAGACTCGATATGCGACATATCAGAAGAAAAGACTGGACTGTACGGTGAGTGTTACATATAGGCTTCATAGGAGTTTGGATAAGCTTGCTTGTTGATCTTCTATTCGCTCAATACCTGGGTAGCCATTACGTCCAGCTAGTACCGCTGACGGCTTGTGGGTAACTGATGTGATCATTACCTGTTGCTGGCGTATTGACGAGTCTTTAGAGTGCCACACAGAAGTTTCCTAGTTCAAGCAAAACGAAGTAAGAAACATGTGTTGATATGTGCGGGGGCCTGATTAAATATGAGTATGTGATACCATATTCTAATCTGGCGGTTATTTGTTATCCGTTAAGTTATATGTGATATAACCAGATTGTCGAATCAAGTATTGATTTGATAATGTGATATACAGATAAATAATATTAGTCGGTTATATGTGATATAACCGGATTGTTAAATCAAGTGTTGATTTAATAATATGATATATATTTATATTTGATATAATTATATATTACCTAATATTATTAGCTCACTAATTATTTTCTTCATAATATATATATTAATATATATATATATATATATATATATATATATATATATATTATATGAAGCATGGTAGGATTTTCTATTTTTGTGAAAAATAGAAATGAGGTGGAAAATGAGGAATGGGGTGAAGCATGGCATTTATCATTTCTTTATTAGTCTTAACTCACTATTCAAGCATGGTTGCAATTTATTATTGCAATTTATTCCATGCTTGAATGAGTGAGGTCAAAAGACGAGCCATTCTTCACTTGAGTTTTTCATGAGTTGATGCCTTAGCCATTTTGAGCTCTCTCCATTTTCTTTATCTTCGTCTTCCTCATCTACGAAACCCTAACCCTCACATGAAATGTAAATCATAGGGTTTTGAGATAAATCCTAGTGATCTTAGAACCCTTACTTCACCATCCTACACTTGATTAGCACTCAAGTGTAATGTGTTTCCTTCACTAAAGAGTTTAGTGAAGAGGTAGCTTGGATTAGAGGAGCTTTGGGTGGATCATCTTCGGCACGAAGATCGCAAACGAAGCTCGATCCAACTTCAAGTGGGGCCTAGTGGAGTCGCGTGGACTACTACATGGAGCTTGAGAAGGGAAGGACACGGTCTACAAAAATTGTAGCTTCCATCTCGTAGCTAGGTTTTGTGATATCATCATAGTTAACCCTAATATTCTAGTTTGAACCTTAGTTAGTCTAGCTTAGCACTTAGAAATTTTTAAAATTGCATGCTTGATGCACGTTTAAATCTCATGGTGGTGTTAGGGTAGACTTTCAAGCGCATCACCCACTGAGAAACTACTGAACCAAATCAGTAAATCTCGTCCACCTTGGCCAAGAATTTCTGGTAATGGTCACTCGTGCACTATGTGACATCTACCCCCAATACCGGGAGAGACGATTCCCTAGCGATCCGCTCACTGCTTTCATGTGGCTCGGAACTGTACCCAACTAAAACCTGTTTGCACGACCCAATAGAGCCATGGTAGGGTAGTAATCAAAGCACGGTAGGAACTTACACGACGATCTCAGGTCAACAGACTAATTTGTACTCATGTCACCAGAGAACTGCTACCTGACAATATGAATAATACCATCTAGCATTTTCCCGACGAGTCCGTCCAGTATAACTCATAATCCAATGAGCATCTGTATACAATGTTTGGTGACTAACTAACACCAATGGCTGTGATACCGGCCATCGCCCCTCTTTGGGATCAAGAAACGTATACACTAGTCTACTCTGGAATATCGATGTCCAGTCTCGATATTCCCACGACTAGGGACATTTAAGGATTTGCATATAGACCACACAGTTCTCACAAGTGTGATTGCCTTAATAACCCTGGTAGTCAAGCATGAATCCTAAGAGCTCTATCAATATTTAATAGTGATCCGTAATACTACATAATACATGTACATGATGATAGAGATGAACCAGATAGCATACTATCATCTCAAGTAAGACTGTTCTGCCCATATAGGTCATCCCTCAATCATCATAATCACCTGCCTACGATTACAATAATTGCCTTGAGGACATTATAGCTAATAATCTCCCAATTGCACTTAAGGCTAATTATTGTGGTGTCGCATATTCACAGCCCGTATGATACCAAACACCCAACTTCTTTACTAATTAGTTTCGCAAATCATGTTTGCAAAACTTTCGCGTTCGAGAAATACCCTCAGTGAGTAGATCCGCTCCAATGTTTCTATTTTTATCTCTCTATATCTCAAATTTACGGAGAACGACTATCTCCCGAAATGAGCGATACCATTCTTAGAACTTGTCTAGATATCTGATAGGACCAAGTTCATAAATGAACTCCAAATCTAATAAAATTCCTAGACTGTATCTTCCACTGAATTTCATCAGTATCTTGCGTCATGCCTCTCTCAGTGTCCGCTTAGACCCCTGTCCAACATATTGCCCCTCGGAAGAAGGTAAACTTCAACTCCGACAGCCACTCTTTCATCCAGGTCACTTTGAAAGCGTGAAATGATAACCGCCTCCTTAAGGAGGCTGCTGTTACTATATACCAAGAACATTCTCTCATGTTCATAACTTCAATCCAATGTTTCTCCACGATTAGATTAATATCCGCTTATTTGCAGCTAGTGCAAAAAAAATATCTGGTGTGGTACTTGACATCTCATGATTGACCCAATTTCCTAAGTAAGTGATATGTCAATCATACAAGTCCCTCTCCAGATCAGTCTGTAAAATATCTCTTTAAAGAGAGTGACTCCATAACCTACAGGTATACCACCACGTCAAGAGCCATCCATTCTAAAAAACTTTAGAATAGTTTCAAAGTACCCAAATTGGGACATTTAATTGATGGGATCGCATTATAGGGGGTGTAGCTCTGATACCACTGTAAGGACCCTAGTTCTCACGCCGCAAGACTCGCGGCGAAGGCGGAAACGAAAACAAAAAATTAAAAGCAAACACTAGCGACATATACCCTAGAATCGATTCCAAACACTAAACTAGATAACTAAACTAAGTAAGGTTAGGGGATAGCGACCTTTGTAACGTGTTCGTGCAATTGCAGAAGATCCCTACACCGCTCCAAGGACTCTCGCAAGGCCCCGAAATCGTCGAGAACGATTTTGGACTCTGATCTTTCTCATCGAAAATGATCCATCCGAAGGATTCCGAATCAAGATTTTGCTTCACACCAAATGATCTACTCATGATCACTACTAGCTAGGAAGTGATGGTGAGAATGATGTAGCGGTGGTTATATCAAGTTTTCTCTCTTTATAAAATTTCTTCTTAAAAATGGAAGCTCAAAAGAGAAAAAAAGAGAAGAAGAAGAATGAGTGTGGAATAATTCCTTAGCCATTCTCTCTCTTTTCTTGCACTTATCCTAGAAATTGTGAACTCAAAGTATGAGTCACCCCATGACTCATGACATGTGTCATAAGCCTAAACAAGTCTCCAAACTTCCATTTGTAGGAGAAAAGGATGTGTGTATCAATACACACACAAGCATACACACAAATATACATACATATAACCGTATATATACATATACATATAACCGTAATTTTATCAAAATGCGAAGACCGTTGTTTCCTGATTTAAAATCAGGAAAGCTTCTGTGAAAAGCTTCAGAAGTGGGTCACGTGCTTACACGTGACTAGCGGTCACGTGTTGGCACGTGACACCTAAAAACGTCATCAAGGCAAGTTCGATTCCCTGACTACGAAGAAGAAAAGGAAAAGCTTCAAGGAGAGTCACGTGCTCCCACGTGATCAGGGTCACGTGGCGACACGTGACGTTGAAATGCAAGCGTCAAAGGCACGTCGGTTAACTGACCAAGTCAAAGAAAAGGCTTCAGAAGAAGTCACGTGCTCCCACGTGACCAGGGTCACGTGTTGGCACGTGACGTTCAAGGCAGCAAACGCGTTTTCAGAACAACCAAGGAAAGAGAGTTCAAACAAGGGTCACGTGCTCACACGTGACCAGGGGTCACGTGGTAGCACGTGACGTTTAAGCAGCAATCAGAAGACACAGCGCAGAAGGCTCATTCCAAAGGGGGTCACGTGCTCACACGTGACCATGGGTCACGTGGTCACACGTGACCGGCTTTCAAAGCCCATTTTATCAACAAAATTAAATTCTGAAAGAAATTCAGATCTTTCCAAAGGAAAGCGGTTATCTGGAACCAATCAAATTAAAGATTCAGAGGTCATCTATTTATGGAAAATCTCGGGTTTGGAAAGACTTCCCCCTTAAATCTAACCAAAATAACAAAGGAGAATCTCTGGATTTAAAATCCAATGGTGGATAAAATTCACCTAATAATCCAAAGGTCCAGAACGAATGAAGGATGCAAATCAAATCTCTCAATGAAGATTCGTCACAAAACTAATTTATTCGGCTGCTTCTCCTATAAATAGGAAGGAAGAGATACAAAAAAGAGAGACATGCGCAGAGAAAGAAAAAAGGAGGAAAGCTTTGATACTTTGAAAAGACTTGGATCTTCTGCAAAAACCCTAGGTAAGAAAGGGAAGGCCTTTTGAAAGAAGGAGAATTTAATTCTCAACAGAGTTTAACTCTGATACATAAAACAGAAGAGCATATTTCTTCTCTCTTTGATAGAGGATCTGCAAAGTGCACATCTCCCCTTAAGGTTGAGAATTTAATTCTCAATGGGTCGAGATCCTGCCATGCAGATCCAAAACATAGAGAAGGAATGCAAGCATGAGAATTTAATTCTCACAGAACTATAGGAATTTAATTCCTTTAAGATAAAAGTAGGGCTTGACCCTGTATCATGGGAATTTAATCCCTTCAAAATAAAAAGAAACAGGGTTTAACCCTAATTAAGAACTTAGTTCTGTTGAAACAACGGGAATTCAATTCCTCTAATCATAATTTAACAGGGACTGGAAGTTTAATTCCTTAAAAGGCTTTTATTAGGGTTTAACCCTATTCAGTCCTCCACATAAACGAGGAATTTAATTCCTACAGAAGATTCAGGGTTCGATCCTACTCCAGAATATAAGTCTTCAAAAGGAAGTAGGAATTTAATTCCTTTGAAAATTAAAGCCCGAGGAATTTAATTCCTGAAAAAAAGATCAACAGATCCTCTAAAAACGACATACATAGAGGCAGGGTCACGTGCCACCACGTGACCCCCCCAAGAGATCTATAGAAAACCCTTTGAGGCAGTCCCTCACGTCACCCACGTGACCCTTAACAAAAGCTCTAACAAATGAGCATATGAAGGCCCGTCACGTGATGGCACGTGATGCTCTGAAAGATGCAGCGATTTCAGCAGAATAAATGGAAAGAGGGCGTTCTCACGTGTTGCCACGTGACCCCTTTTGCCTTAGTGTTCAACACTAGATTGGAACTCTCAAGCCCAGTGTTAAAACACTGTTGGGCCTTAGCATTCAACACTGATTAAAAAGCCTTATTTGCAGTGTTCAACACTGATCTGTTTTAGTGTTTAACACTAATTTGAAAAAGCCTTGTTGCTGGTGTTTAACACCAATTATCTCTTAGTGTTGAACACTAACTTGTCAACCTCATTCCCAGTGTTCAACACTGATTGCTCTGAGGTGTTTAACACTAGGCTTTGGCCCAATTGGCCAAAGGGATAGAGGCAAAGCCTCTCCCTCAATGGACCAACAAGAAACCAATATTCCAGACCTGACTGGACTTAGCCCAAGTTGGCCATAAGTCCTCAATTCATGATTAACTGGGCCAGTGGGCTCATAACATAATTAATGGGTCTTGATCCCAAATTGGGCCAAGGACTATTTAAGCCACTCCGGTTCTAGGGTACATCTCTTCACTCCTTTGATACTCGGCATTGTAATCCCTCAATGTCTTCAAAGAGGTGACGGGTCCCGACGACCACATATTGACATGGACTGTGGGGTCCTTAAACCCATGCCTAATGCGAAATTCCTGGTCATGTGGAACGTGGATAACGTCACTCTTTGACCCCGCGGAAAACGTCCAGAGCGGAGCCTAGTCCTCGCCGAACACGGCAATGAACCCGTGTGAAGCATCTAGTGCAAAATTCCTGGTTACGTGGAACGTGGATAACGTCACTCTTTGACCCCACGGAAAACGCCCAGAGCGGAGCCTGGTCCTCGCCAAGCACGGCAGTGAACCCGTGTGAAGCATCCAGAGCACATACCGGAGTGTGGAGTCCTTAAACCCATGGACTATGACGTCCTTAACCTTGACCGAGACGTCTTAAAACTAACAATGGACCGCAATGTCCTTAAACTACCCATGGACCGCAATGTCCTTAAACTACCCATGGACCGCAATGTCCTTAAACTAGAACAATAGAGCCCCGCATGCTCTTTTGTCGGATCTAAACGGTCCCGTTTAAGTTGATCTTAGCCTCAAAGATGGCTGACGTACCCTTAAACCCTCAAACAGACTGGACTATGAATCCCCTAAATTAACTCTGGCTCGAGGGTACATCTCTGAACTCCTCTGACATCTGTCGTTGTAATCCTTCAACGTCGTCAGAGAGGTGATGGGTCCCGACGGCCACACATACGACGGACCACTATGTCCTTAAACCGGAACAATAGAGCCCAAACGCTCTTTTGTCGGATCTAAACGATCCCGTTAAGTTGATCTTGGTCTCAAACTAGACTAATGTATCCTTAGCAAATGTTTGAGTTGATCTTAGCCTCAAGTATGGCTAACGTGTCCTCAAACCAAACCCCCCCAAACCCAAATCTAAAATAACACGGATTTGGATTAGTCCACGCCTTACGGGCGACGACATAACTCGGTCTTCGTAAACGATCCACGGGCAATAAAACATAAAGCAAAAACACACGACACGAAGTGACCATCTGGAGAAGGAGAAAGTTGTTACCGCGATGCGGTAACGTAATTAACTGCAGGGGCTTACGCCTGCAGGGAAGAGCGTCCCCACAATCAAAAACCCCTCAAACGAGGGGGAATCTGACGAAGTCTGCTACATCGGACGCATCCGTCTAAACCTCCGATACATGGCGCCATGGATCAACTTGGCATCTTCGGAGAGGTGGACGGATAGCACCTATTGGCATCTGCCCCGAACCTCAGGCGAGACGGCCCGACGTCCCGCGTGTCCGTTCGGAGGGGAACAGATTCTGGCACGCCCGGTGGGACCTTTTCCTTTTTCCACTCCACACTTCGTGTGTCGTGATTCGCGAACCAATCACGGTTCGCTAATGATTGCCCTTGGGTTTCAAGATACTAAGAATTGGCGTCTTGCCTATTGTAGAAAACAAAGGATCGATGGCTGCTACTTCCGCGAAGTCCTTCAACTGCTCAAACTGCAATTGCGACCAACGCTCTACCTCACCAGGAGGTATAGCCTATGGACCCCAAGCTGCTTCGTTGTTCACAATGCCGGTGGACCAAGTGACTCAAGCCACTACCGGATTGTTCTTTGGGACTATGCTCCCCCCATCAAGCTTCGTGGCACCAGTGCTGACAAAGGAAACTCTCAGGAAGTCGGTCTTTGATCGTCTTACCCCTGCCGCGACTCCTCTCAACAAGTCGCCCAACGTCAACGCCTCGGTCTTCTCGAGATTGGGCCAGAAAGCTTGCAAACTCATCATGGGGCCTACAATCTCAGAGAAGGCTGCTTCTAAGAAAGCGGCCGCTCCTGCCTCCGAAATCGCCAAGGCGGTTTCCCCGGTCAAGAAATCGATCTTCACAAGATTAATAGCTTCGACTCCCGCTCCCGCTGCACAAAGGACATCGGTCTTTGACAGGCTGACACCAACAACTACCCCCCACCCACACAGGGGGCAAGACGAAACCATTCTTATATCTGACTCTACGCCGTCTGCTCGACGCGCTCGACGTCGTCATTGGCGCCGAATAAGGAAGGCTGGGGGCAACTCCCCCTCTGGATTGACTCCACCAGCCCCGGTGGTAGAAGTTAATGCTGCTGTTCCAACTGGGAACAGCTTCGAAATGTTAAATAAGGTGCGAAGGAATTCCCCTACTGCAGTGCTAAAGAGGTCTCCTCCCCCATCAGGAAAGGTTGTGGAAATAAAATCAGACCAACCTCGATCTCCTCAACGGCTGTCTTCCAAAATCTATAAGGTTTGGCGGCAGGCCCGAGACTCAATCATCGATCCAAACTTCTCCCGCCAGCATAAGAAGCTGAAAATCCAACCGATGGCTGGTCACCAGGCTAAACCCCAAAAGGCTGTCTGGACGCCCACCACGACGGCCCCCTCAACCTCCATGGCTCATAAAAGGAGGGAGCCAGAGAAGATCCCTCAACATGCAACGACGGCTAAAAGCAATGAGCCCAGACACCCTAAGTCTGGGGGCACGGTGGTGCACACTGTTTACATGGTCTCTGGAAAGGAGGAAAGCCGCACTTCTACGGGCCACCGACCGCTGACCCGATCCGTGACGAAAGCCCAGGAACAACAACAAAAGTTGCAGGAAATGATGAGTGCTATGGCTGCACTTACCGGGCCAAAAGAAAGCCCAGAAACGTCCTCAGACGCGCGCCGGGAGGAGGAAACCGACGCTGAGTTCCTTCGCCAGACATTGGAGAAAAAGGACAAAGAGGCTGCTGAACAAGCGGCTAATATACAGCGCATGGACCTTCTCTTCCAAGATATGATAGGAATGATGATCCAACAGGACCTACCCGCTGAAGATCCCCCAATCGTTCTGGAAGATGACCGAGGAGAAACGTCAAATCCACCACCAGCCCTCTCTACGGCCAGGGAGGAGACGATCTCTAAAGCTGACTTGGCCGACTACATAGCCCAGCAAATCCAGGTCCATCATGCGACTGAGGCAGCTGGTCAAGTCGTGAAAACGGGGCGGCCGTATCCAAGCTGGTACGATCAAATCAAATACCCGCAAGGCTATACGATACCGAAATTCCATGTGTATAAGGGGACCGGCAATCCTCATCAACACGTCGCCCAGTTCCGGGCCCTCTGCGGTAACACCGGCGGTGACGATAAACTGTTGCTCCGCCAGTTCGTGGGCAGCTTATCAGAAACAGCGTTCGAATGGTATTCGGAACTCCCGAACGATTCTATCAAAACGTTCGCTGAAATGGAATTGTTATTCACTCAGCGATTCGCGAGTGCCAACGAACGCACTCCAATGACTGCTTTGATTAACGCCAGGGTAAATCCAGGCGAAACCTGGGTCCAGTATACTATACGCTGGCGGAATTTGTGGTCGAGATGCGAGCAACGCATTGAGGAAGCACCCGCAGTGGGCATGTTCGTGGGAACCCTAGACCCCCACGCAACTATCTCCCAGTTTATGATGTTCTTTAAGCCAACCACATTCCAGGCTTTAATCGACAAGTTGGCTCAGATGGACCAGATGGGTCATAGACCACCTGCCCCGAAGCCAGAACCTCGGAATGACAAGGGTAAAGGAAGGGCAACTTTTGTCGCGAATGCCCAACAGCAACCCGACGCCCCGAAATCGGCAGATCGAATGGAAGAAAGACGCCGATATTATAACGAAAAAATGAAGCGTCCCTACTCGTTCCCACGAGACAAGACGAAACGGTTATTTGAGCTGGCAATACGCAACAGACTTATAAACCTACCAAATCCAAGGCGACCGCCACAACCCACCGAGGTGAATAACCCTAACTACTGCCCTTACCATCAAACGGTAAGTCATCCGATTGAAGATTGCTTCGTCTTCAAAGGATGGATTGAAGATCAATACCTCCAGGGGAAGTTTGTACTCTCCGAAAAGTGGAAGGTGAACCCACCACAACCGCATACTCCTAAGAAAGCAGATACACCGGGGGCAACCTGCTCCTTTATTGAAGAAGCTCCATGGGAAGTCGTACTATCAACTAAAACCAAAAGGATGCTGAGAGACCTTCATGCGTGCCCTGCAATCGAATGGAAGAACCCTCTTGAACCTCAAATTATCGAAGGGAGGTTGAGGCCCCGTCCAACTATGAAGACTCATGATAAAGATCCAAATACTCACGCCCAGCCGTCAAAAGCTTCGAAGAAAAAGAAGAAGAAATCCAAGAAGCCCGCGAGGCTTGGAGACGAGCGCACGAAATTGCAGAAGCAAATCGACGCGCTGGAAGAATATAATCAGAAGGCGCGAACTCCTGTCACACTGCGAGAATTCCTCGACCACATCTTTCAAGAGGAAGATGATGAAGAGAGCTCATCGGATGAATCCGAAGAGTATGTGGCGAGTTGTAACGTAATCTCCCACTCGTTTACCGATGACGAGAAAGCTCCTGACACTAAGAAGCCGGAGGCAGAGCCCGAACCAGAGCGTGCGAGGCTGACAACTGATATGATCAATGCCTTCCTAGACGAGATTCGTATAAAAAGTAAAGCGGATCAGGAGCGTGAGATAGCAGCATCAGAAGCAACCAAATGCGGGCTACTGAACGAAAGAGTTGAGCTACCCCTGCCAGGGCGAAAGGCATCCGAAATGGACAAGAAGATATTCAAGACAAGGAAAAGGTTCGCCAAAGCCATGTCAATGGGAATGAAGCTACCACCTTCGGAAGGAAATAGGCACGATGGGGCGGAGAGGCACCCTGACTATTGCGCATATCACCGGAAAATCTCACACCCCATAGAGGAGTGCGACGCCTTTAAGATATGGTGGCAAGGATATGTTGCTCGTCGGCAACATTGTAAGCGCATGAAACGCAAGATCCGTCGGGAGCAAAGAAGCACTGTCGACGGGCTCAACAGAACTACTGGCAACTGTTATATGGCTCATGCCGAGGGGTCACAAGTTCTCACCTTTGGGAGCGACTCTGATGAAGAAGTGACTCTGGGCCCTCTCTTTGAAGAATCCGTGTTAGGGAAAGATGAGGAATCAGAAGCCTGCAAAAACATTCAACTGCGCAATCGCACACTCCCAGAAAAGAATCTCGGGCCTACAAACAGAAAAGATAAGGGAAAGGAAAAGGTCACTGAAGATATCACTTTGGACGACCAAGTCGCGAAAGAACTGGCTGCCAAAGACCCTCCTAGGAGGAGTAAAGTGGACTATAACATCCTCGCGCATCTAAGGAAGCTACCTTCTCAGCTTAGCATTCTCGACGCCCTCCTATTATCAAAAGAAGCGCGGGACTCACTAATTAAAGCATTACAAGAACCTGAGCAATTCCAAGCCTTTCTCGCCACCGAAAGGATGAAAGATGAACTGGAGGAAGTGCATACAGCCGATATCACTTTCGGTGATGAAGACCTCCTTCTCGGGACGTGCGACCATAACCGTCCCCTATATGTCTCCGGATACTGCCATGATATCAAGATAGGCAAGATCTTGGTGGATAATGGATCCTCCGTCAATCTCCTTAAAGTTCGGGTGTTGAAGGAAATCTGCATGAGTGTGCAACATCTCGCTCGGGACAAAATTACTATCTCCGGTTTCGACTCACAATCGTCACGGACTCTCGGGTCCGTGATACTAACGTTACGCTTCGGGCTTCTCGTCACAGACATCAAATTCCATGTCATTGACGCCAAGACCTGCTACAATGCCTTGCTCGGCCGTCCTTGGTTACACGAGTACAACATCATCCCTTCTACACAACATCAGTGTATGAAGTACTTTAAAAATGGTTTCGAGTATACTGTAACAGGTGAGTTGAACCCATTTTCCGTGAACGAAGTCCGCAAATACGAGGATGCGAAATGCTTTTTGCCAGACTTCGAAGATACAGAAAGGTGTCGCAACTCGGAGAACAAAGCCGCCGCCGCCATCCCTGTTTTCGGAAGCGATACCGAAGAAGAGGAAGAGATAGTTTATACAGGGCCATCTCAACGCAACAACCGGAGGACGCCCGCCCCCATACTGGTCTTCGGAAGTGATTCAGAAGATGAGGTCAATGCCGTATTCTCCAATCGGCTTTCAATGCAAGCACCCCTTGGCGATGGCCACAGTTTGCAAATCACCATGGTACCGCGAGAACACTACAAGGATCTCGACATGCTTCAAGCTCACAGTGTGTAGGACCTGCAGACGTTTTACGTCCCTCCCAGGCGTAGGGGTGAGAAGGTGATCCTATTCTACCGATCCTCAGAGTCGAAAATAGAGAAAGAGATCTGGCATGGCGCAGATACTACGTGCGACAGACTCCAACCCATCCGTCTGCCCAGATACTATACAAATGGATTAAAGAAGCTATTGAAGCGCCAAGGAGTACCCTTAAAACAAACTGTTCGACAGGCTCGGTTTTACAACAGGATTTGGGATGTCCCTGGAACCCAACGCAAATTGCCCAACGGGAAAATGGAGACACTTGGGCTTGGATACGCGAGAACCGGAAAACGAGAGCGGGCCCACAGCAGCTACGCTATATATACCTTTGATGAAGAAGAGGACGCCCTGTCAGGAGATGCCGATCCCTCATCAAAACCAGACCCTGCGATTGAAGCACCAAGTCCGTCGTTTGAAGAACAAACGGGCAAGCCTATAAGGAAAGGGGGTCAGAAAGCTCGGGAAGACCATAGCCGCGAAATGGCCATTTACGAGAAGGCCAGGACGCAACGTCTATTTCAACAGACTGCAAAAGACAAAGATGTTCATCCTTGTCAACCCATCACGCGAAAGGCCCGATGCGGAGACGGAAATAAGTCGAGAAGCGGAAGGAAGAGCCGACAACAACGACGCAGGATTAGAGGGTTACGGGTACTGCACAGCTCGGATTCGTCCTTCATAGAAAAGATGAGTCGAGCGTACTCCTTCCCCCGAGACAAGACGGAAAGGTTACTCAAGCTCGCTATAAGACATCAAATGATCACGCTTCCAGAGTCTAGACACCCTGAACAAGCTAATAAGGCCTCTCGCTCGGACTATTGCTCTTATCACCGAGCCATAGGACATCCTACCGAAGACTGCTTCACCTTCAAGAACTGGGTCGAGGACCAGTACCGACGGGGCAGATTCGCTTTATCCAACAGCTGGAGGGTAACGCCGCCCCGAAAGCACGAACCCAAGGCCACAAGAACGAAACCGGATCCACCTCAGTCCTGGGAGCGGATTCGTACCTGTTATACGATTACGATATTAAAAGAAGAGCCCAAGAACATGGATGACCTTCCCCAATGCTTTGAGAACGGCGATGATGAGGTGATCTCAGAATTTCCGCCCGCTCCGAAAGAACTGGAAGATGGCATACATACTACGGCAGATAACCTCAGGAAGATTGAGTTGGGATCGGCAGATGACCCGCGACCGACATTCGTCAGCGAGCTACTCTCTGAAGAAAAGGTGGCCGCGTTAAAAAACGTGCTGCTACGGCATAAAGACTGCTTCGCGTGGAACTACTCTGAGATGCCAGGATTAGATCCGGAGGTCGCTGTGCATAGATTAGCAATATCCCCAGATATCAAGCCGGTCAAGCAGGCGCCAAGGAGGATGCGACTCGAGCTTGAGATGAGCATCAACGCCGAAGTCAAGAAGTTGATCGATTCCGGATTTATCCAGGAAGTCCAATATCCCGACTGGATTGCCAATATCGTCCCGGTAATGAAGAAGAATGGGACGGTACGCATATGCGTGGATTTTAGGGATCTCAATAAAGCCTGTCCAAAGGATGATTTCCCAGTACCGGTAACCGAACTAATGATAGATAACACGTCAACTCACGAGGTTTTCTCCTTTATGGATGGTTCGTCAGGATACAATCAGATAAAGATGCATCCCGAAGACCAGAAGCACACCGCTTTCCGAACCCCTTTGGGTATATTCTGCTACAGGGTCATGCCCTTTGGTCTAAAGAACGCCGGCGCTACCTATCAAAGGGCCATGACAAAGATCTTCGACGACCTCATACATGACATCGTCGAGTGCTATATCGATGACCTCGTAGTAAAGAGTATGTCATACGAAGATCACTTAAAGCATCTGGAGACGGTATTTCAACGCCTCCGGCAATATAACTTGAAAATGAATCCCCTCAAATGCGCGTTCGGAGTCTCCTCGGGCAAATTCCTGGGGTTCATCGTTCGACACCGAGGTATTGAAATTGATCCGTCAAAGATTAAAGCGATCATGGAAATGCCTCCGCCAAGAACCCTCAAACAGTTGCGGTCTCTCCAAGGGAAGCTCGCATACATCCGGCGATTTATCGCAAATCTTTCAGGCAAATGCCGCCCCTACAGTCACCTGATGAAGAAGGGAACCCCATTCGTCTGGGATCAAAAATTCCAAGGTGCACTAGACGAGATCAAGCAGTACCTGTAGAACCCGCCGGTATTAGCTGCGCCAGTCAAGGGAAAACCCCTCATTCTTTATACAACCGCCCTCGAAGGTTCCTTGGGCGCACTATGGGCGCAAGAGAACGATCAGGAGAAAGAGAGAGCACTCTACTACTTAAGTCGAGTTCTACTGGGGGCAGAAAGCAATTACTCTCCCATTGAAAAACATTGCTTGGCGTTAATCTTCGCGATAACAAAGCTCAGGCACTATGCGTTGGCACACGAAGTCTGCCTCATCTCGAAGGTGGACCCTCTTAAATACTTGATGTCAAAAGCCATATTGACGGGACGACTCGCTAAATGGGCCCTGCTCTTGATGGAGTTCTCGATAACATATCAACCTCTCAAGGCAGTGAAAGGCCAGGCCATTGCCGATTTCCTCGCTGAGCACCCGATACCGGCCGATTCTCCTTTGAATTGTGACTTGCCGGACGAGCATGCATTTGATGCGATTAGCGGTGGAAGCACCCAATGGGAACTCTATTTCGATGGAGCGTCCTCCGTAAAGAAACAAAAGAAAGGTATTCCAATGATCAAGTCAGGGATAGGCCTCATCTTTGCGACTCCACAATGAGGGATAATGCGCTTCGCCTTCTCCTTAACAGAGCCGAGGACAAACAATGAAGCTGAATACGAAGCTCTGATAGCAGGCCTCGAACTTGCCATCGACATGGGAATAGAAGACCTCCTTATATATGGGGATTCTCAGCTGGTCGTTAGCCAAATTAATGGTGACTACCAAACGTGCAAGCCGGAGTTGGTGAGATACGGAGAAAAGGTGCAACAACTGTTGACCCAGATTCCCTCTTATACTTTGGAAAATATACCGCGCGCGGAGAACAGCAAAGCAGACGCGCTGGCCAAACTTGCTAAAGAATTGGCTGACGAGAACCTCGATGATGTCAGAATCGTGGTACAAAGCCGTCGAGTGCTCACCCCGGCAGAAATACCCCCGGAATTATATAAAGAGGGAGCGACTAAGCAGACAACCCTACAAATAAAAGACCAAGAGAAGGCCGAAGACTGGAGGGAAGTCTTCATAGACTACTTTAAGTCCCGCCGAATGCCCAAAGAAGCGTCCGCAAGACATCAGCTCGTGAAACGAGCTCTATCTTTCGCTTTCGTCAACGATACCCTATACAAGAGATCGTTTGATTCTCTATGGCTGAGATGCTTAGGACCCGACGAAGCAGAAAGAGTCATTCAGGAAGTTCACGACGGACTTTGCGGTTCTCACCAAGCAGGCCCAAAGATGAAGTTAAAAATTAAACGGATGGGTTACTGCTGGCCCACAATGATCCAGGACTATCTCGAGTACGCGAAGCAATGCCACTCGTGCCAGATTCATGGAGACTTTATCCACCAACATCCAAATCCACTACACCCTACGGTGGCCAGCTGGCCATTCGAAATGTGGGGAACTGACATAGTCGGCCCCATTGAGCCGGCATCATCTCGGGGACATCGTTTTATCCTGGCGACTACCGATTACTTCTCCAAATGGGCAGAAGCAATACCACTGAGGGAAGTGAAAACGGAGAATATCCTCCATTTCTTCAAGACGCACGTCATCTATCGGTTTGGAACCCCACGACGGATTATCTCCGATAATGGGCCAGCCTATCGAAGCCATAAGATTAGCCGCTTCGCGCAGCAGCACAATATAGATTGGAGGTATTCTTCAGTTTACAACCCACGAGCCAACGGTCTGGCCGAGGCCTTCAATAAGACTTTGACGAAGATCATAAAAAAGACCGTTTCCCGGAATAAGAGAGATTGGCACGAAAGGATGCAAGAAGCCCTTTGGGCTTATCGAACTACATTCAAGACGGCCACGAACACAACGCCGTACGCATTGGTATTTGGGACGGAAGCAGTACTCCCCCTTGAGATATAGTTACCCTCTCTACGAGTGGAAGTCCACCACGAGCTGACGGACGAAGAGAATGCTCACCTTCGGCTTGAGGAGCTTGATGCCCTCGACGAAACCCGGCTCATAGCGCAACAACATCTAGAAGTCTACAAAGCAAAGATGACGCGCTCGTATGAAAGATTGACCAGGCCGAGGACATTCCGACAAGGCGAACTCGTGCTAGTGGTCAAAAGACCTTTGATCCCCAATCGTGCCAAGCGGGGGAAATTTGAGCCAAACTACGAAGGCCCTTACATCATAAATAAGGTCTACCAGGGTGGAGCCTATCTACTCATGGACATGCACGGTGAAAGACCTTTCAGGCCAATAAACGGCCGTTTCTTAAAGAAATACCACGCTTAATGAGCCATAGCCTGGGTCAATGATAGATGACGACGACTATGTCCGCTCGCTATCTTCCTAGGCTTAGACTTTGCAAGCAATGGCTGGCCCTCCCATAACAACGGACCGAAACGTCCTTAAACTAACGACGGACCGAAACGTCCTTAAACTAACGACGGACCGAAACGTCCTTAAAACTATCCACAGACCGAAACGTCCTTAAACTAGCGACGGGCCGAAACGTCCCTAAAACTACTACCGCAGCATCGTCAGGCTGACGAGATAAAAAAAAATAATAATAATAAAAATAAAAAAAAAATATATGAAAAAGAAAAAAAAACGGTATGTCCATAAGCAAAAGGGGCACGGATGAAAACCCGAAAGGGCTCCGTGAGTAAAAACAGCAGGACTGCCGGCGAGTGTTTGTGAAAACCTGAAAGGGCGCAACCTCGTTAAAAGACACTTACAAGATCCTCTCGACCTTGTAAGGAGAAACCACCTGCGTGAGATCCTTACGACTCGCAAAGGAGTAACACACTTAGGGTTCCTCACGATTCCTAAGGAGAAAATACGCTTACGAGATCCTCACGACTCGTAGGGAGAACTCTCTTGTGGGACCCTCACGGCTAATAAGATTTGAAAGTCTTAAGTTACAGAAACCTAAACCTGTTCTTAAGCAAATCCTCCACAACCTTCGGTCTTGCCCTACAAGGGATTCAATACTGACCCTTGTACACAATCCACGGGCGCGAATAAACATTTCCCCAGCAAAGTCCCACCCGTGACTAGGGATATGTCCATATAATGAGCAGCCCTTGTAGGTCCTCTCGACCCATAAGGAGAAAGCCCTCTTGTAGGATCCTTACGGTTTACAGAGGAACACACACTTAGGAATCCTCACGATCCCTAAAGAGAAAATACACCTGCAAGATCCTCACGACTTGTAAGGAGAAATATCTTTGTGAGACCCTTACGGCTCATGAAGTCAGAAGCCTTGGTCGGCAGGACCCTTAACCCTGTTTACTAAGCCACCTTTGTTCAAACATCGACAGAGGCAAATGATGATTCGCTCCTGGCAACATCCCAGTTGTAGCGGTGCTGATGCTGAAATCGGTATCTAAAATCCAAGCTTGCGGCGAAAAAGCTAGCGAGCCACACATGCCTACAAAATAGCCGAAATGATGGGGCAACTTGCAAACAAAATCAGCAAGTAAAAATGTATGCATGCAAAATAGCCGAAATGATTTGGCAACTCGCAATAAAAAGCAGCGGGTAAAAAGAAAAATAGCCGAAATGATTGGGCACCGCGAAAAATAGCCGAAATGATGGGGCAATCGCGATTTTCGCGATATAAAAAGCTGAAATGATAGAGCATCGCGGAAAGAATAAAAAAATAAAAGAATGAAAATTTTTGCCCTACAGGTGAGATCACATCGATCCCTGTATACAATCCAGGGGCACAAACAAAAAGGGAACCTTACCTTCCCAACAGGCTCCACCAGAAAGCGAAGCCAAATCTCGACGGTTCATAGATAACCTAGAGACAATCTCGACATCTGTCGCAATATTGCAGACACAATGCCAACAAATGAAGTAAAGGAAAATCCCTAGCTTTAGGTTCTCGACGTCAACATCGACAACTTAGAGATCACCAACGGCGTTTCTCCTCACTCCAGCCAGATGCAGACGTGACGTCAACAATCGACCTCAGAGTCGCAACGAAACGGAACCATGGAAAAGTCCTTAGTTCCAAATCTCAATGGCCACATCTACAGCCTGGAGACCAACAACGGCGTGCCTCCTCATTCCAGCAGGACACAGATGTTACACCATCAAGCAGAGCGATGGAAAAATCCCAACTCCGCCTTAGCATTCGTCTCATTACAGCAGACGCAATGTTAACAACGGCGTTCCTTCGCAGTCCAGCAGGATGTACATGCAAAGCTAATAAAAGACCCCATGGTCAGCAAAGCGGAGTGATGGTAAAATCCCAGCTCCACCTCAGTACTCGTCTCGTCACAGCGGACACATCATCAAGCAAAGCGGAACAGCGGCAACTCCCAGTTCCATGACTCGACGATGTACTCCCACAGAGAGTCAAATCCCAACTCCGTGAAATGCGGATATAATCAACAAAATTCCTGGTCACGTGGAACACGGATAACGTCACTCTTTGACCCCGTGGAAAACATCCAGAGCGGATCCTGGTCCTCGCAGAACACGGCAGTGAACCCGTGCGAAGCATCCAGAGTGGAGCCTAGTCCTCGCCTAACGCGGCAGTGAACCCGTGTGAAGCATCTAGTGCAAACTTCCTGGTCACGTCGAACGCAGATAATGTCACTCTTTGACCCCGTGGAAAACGTCCAGAGCGGATCCTGGTCCTCGCAGAGCATGGCAGTGAACCCATGCGAAGCATCCAGAGCGGAGCCTAGTCCTCGCCTAACGCGGCAGTGAACCCGTGTGAAGCATCTAGTGCAAACTTCCTGGTTACGTCGAACGCGGATAATGTCACTCTTTGACCCCATGGAAAACGTCCAGAGCGGATCCTGGTCCTCGCAGAGCATGGCAGTGAACCCATGCGAAGCATCCAGAGCGGAGCCTAGTCCTCGCCTAACGCGGCAGTGAACCCGTGTGAAGCATCTAGCGCAAAATTCCTGGTTACGTGGAACGCGGATAATTTCACTCTTTGACCCCGTGGAAAACGTCCAGAGCGGATCCTGGTCCTCGCAGAGCATGGCAGTGAACCCATGCGAAGCATCCAGAGCGGAGCCTAGTCCTCGCCTAACGCGGCAGTGAACCCGTGTGAAGCATCTAGCGCAAAATTCCTGGTTACGTGGAACGCGGATAACGTCACTCTTTGACCCCGTAGAAAACGCCCAGAGCGGAGCCTGGTCCTCGCCAAGCACGGCAGTGAACCCGTGTGAAGCATCCAGAGCAAATATCGGACTGTGGAGTCCTTAAAATCCACGGACTATGACGTCCTTAACCTCGACCGCGATGTCTTAAAACTAACGGTCAACCCCCCCGATTCCCTACGGACTCTGCCCTGGTTCAAGGGTACATCTCTTCACTCCTTTGATACCTGGCGTTGTAATCCCTCAACGTCTTCAAAGAGGTGACGGGTCCCTACAACCAAACGACGGACTGTGGAGCCCCCAAATCCACGGACTATGAGGTCCTTAACCTTGACCGCGATGTCTTAAAACTAGCGTCGGACTGTGGAGTCCCTAAACCCACGGACTATGAGGTCCTTAACCTTGACCGCGATGTCTTAAAACTAGCGTCGGATTGTGGAGTTCCTAAATCCACGGACTATGAGGTCCTTAACCTTGACCGTGATGTCTTAAAACTAACATTGGACTGTGGAGTCCTTAAATCCACGGACTATGTGGTCCTTAACCTTGACCGTGACGTCTTTAAACTACGATACCTTGAGAGAGCCCTGACTCCGTAAAACACGGATAAGGATGACCATACCCGGCACTTGCAGGCCCTCACGACCTGTAAGGAAGAAAACTCTCTTGTGAGGTCCTTACGACTCTCAAGGGAAAACCCGCTTAAGGATCCTCACGATCTTTAAGAAGAACTCACACCTATGGGATCCTCTCGACCTGTAGGGAGAAAAACTCCTTAGGAGACCCTCGTGGCTCATAAAATGAAAAAGCCCTAGGAAGCAGATCTTAACCCTGAGTCCTGAGCCATTGCTGTCCTGCAAGGAGATCAAGATAGAATATCCGCAGAATGCATTCAATGAAAAGGAGACACATCATTAAGAGAAAAATTGTATCTTTTATTCATGAACCAAAATGGATACAAAGTACAATCTATGAAGGAAACAAAGAAAGAGATACTCTTATTCATGAGTATGTACAAAAAAGGGGAGAAAAGATACAAATCCTCAAGCCGGCGGGCGGTCCAATAATTTGACCAACTCATCATTTTGTTGTTGAGACACGGCTTCATGATGCAAGATCTCCAGAAGACGAGCCCCCGCCCGAGCTTGCCGAGCCTGATATGAAGCGAGCCGAGCTTCGAGCTCTTTCTCGGTGGCTTTATGAGCCTCGACCCTTTCGCTAGTAAACGCGACAGCTTTATCGAGGGCCGCCACCTCCTTGATGGACTCCTGAAGCAACGGCCAGCGTTCATACGCTTGGTTGGCCTTAGTGATAAGGGTAACGCGAAGCTCGCTCGACGCCTGAGAAGCTAACCCCCTATCCGAGAACTTACGGTCGAGCCCTTTCCTCGCATAACGATACGTTCGCTACATGACCACGAAAGCTCGCGTTCGTGACCGCGGCCCCGGAAATAAAACATTCATAAGACCGTATAAATGGGCTTCCGGTCGACAGCGATAATCGATCTGAAACGCGTTCACATCACCTAGTATGAAAAGCAACGAGAAAATTTTCAATGTTTACCCTATCAAGCATGTGTTCGCGGTTATACGAGCATCCGAAAAAGAAATAAAATTCAAAGCATTAATTTGCATGCGACATGATAACAACGTTGATAATTAGAGAAAGCTTTTATAAGAAGAACACAATGTTTATTCATGCAAGCAAAGACATGCGTACGAGTACCAAGCCTACATGGCGGTTCAGCATAAAGCATACAAAGAAAGGACTAATTCAAATACACTACGCTAACGGAAAAGATCACCAAACACCGGATCAATGGCACAAGGGTTAACAAAGCAAAGAACAAAATTCTCCATCTCTCTCTCTGCTTTCTCCAGCACGTTAAAGCGACGGTTCTCACGAGGAGTCGCTCCCCATCGATTGGTGCCGTGTTCGTCTGCAAAAGCAAACATAATAGCTCGCCGGGCCTTAATCTGGCCCAGCAGATGAATCGAGCAATCCTTCAAAGCCTGAGTAATCAGGCACGCTTCATGAAAGCCCTCGAGCTTTTCTTCTGCCGCGTCGAGCATCGCCAGGGTCATCTCCGCCGGGTAAGGAGGAATGTCGGCAAGCACGGCCGTGAGAATCATCCGGAGCCAGAGAGAACCCATCGGGAGGGGAGACCCTCTACGGATCGAGAGCTCGTGCATGGCCGAGTCACATTCGTTGTCAGAAAGGAGGGGGTCCACCAACCGAGCAGCAAAGCGGGGGATCATCTCCTCAAGAGGAACTTCCCACGGCTGTCGACGAGCATGAGGGCGATTACAAGCCATGGCACTCGTTTCTCTCTTAAAATATATATATATATATATATATATATATATATATATATATATATATATATATATATATATATGATATGAATCTCTCTGTGAAAGGAGAAGAAGGCTATAGCCTCATATATAATGAAGTGCCTTAAGTGCTATGCGCGGAAAATCTTGCATGGTGAATTTATTTTCAAGGCCTAAAAAAGGAAAGGTACCGAAAGTCAAGGAGATGGAACGATTTCCAAGCCCCTTTTTCAGCACCTAATATTGTGCACTGAAAATATGGCATGAGGAAAATCTTGTGAACCGTCGCATCAAGAGATCTCACGTGTAGAACACGTGAGGCCGAAACCTGCAGTGCATTTAAAAGGAAGGATATGGAGTAGTGCCTTGCATATTAAAGCACAAACAACAATAGTAGCAGAATAATAAGACCTCAGAGAAAAAGCATGCAAACATACAGAGACACAACAAAACTTATCATCCAGACTTCAAGAAGGCGATACAAAATAAAAAGAAAAAACTTTTACAATGGTAAGGCTTCAGACGCGGGGCATGGGTTGAGAAACTCGAAATTAACTTTATTCAAGATCTTCCAAGCATTTCGAACCTCCCGAGTATGCTTTCTCTCGCGGTCACAAGCATCGGGGTCCCCGCGGATGTCCTCTACCCTCCGGTAGGCACCCAATATGGCTGATTGCTGAAAAATCTGATGAAGGAGATCAATGAGATCATCCCGCCTTCTCTTTGAGATCAAGCCCATAAGATACACCGAATGCACTTTATCCTCGGCAGTGTCCAAGGCCTCGAGCGGTATGCCGGCGCAAAAGAGAGGAAGTGCCTCCCGGATCGCCAGCACGATCAGCCTCAGAAGAGAAGAGCGACGGGGGAGTAGCCTATGGTTGTACTCGTCGAAGCGGCTCATGATCTCGGCACACTGAGCATCGGTGAACTCCTGGTTCTGACTGCGGCCCAGCGCACGAATATTCCCATAAGAAATGATCTCGTCAAGGCGATACAGATGGGCGTCCATGATACCTGAAATAAAAGTCGTGAGAATCATTACAAAATCCCCATCGCATTAATTGCAGAAGGACAACCTAGGGCCAAGGGACCTCAGGAAGCCTCTGTGTGAAGGAAGCGAGTCCTTCATAGGAATTAAATTCCTTATTAAGAAAAGGGAATTAAATTCCCAGAAATATTTTTGATGGAATTAAATTCCACGGGTTGAAATGCCATCATCATCTCCCTTAAGGAATCATCTAAACCCTAAGTGATCTACTGCGGGAGTTAAGTGGAAAAATGGGTTCTCTGCGAAACCCTAGATGCGGATTTAAAATCCAAAGAGTTCTTTTAAGGACGAAGGCGCTTTGGTCGTTCAACATTATTACCTGAGGGAAAGGGATCCGTCAACAGAGTTAAACTCTGGAAAATTTTAAAACAATGAGCTAAGCTCTGGAAGAAGAGAATTAAATTCTCAAAGAAAAGTTCTCAGAGGAAGAAGACGAGCAGAGTGAAGGCTCCTATGAAGAGACAGCGGTATTTATAGAAAACAATGGAAACGCTTAATCTCCCAAATCCCTAAATGAATCCAACGGTCGCAAGAGGTGACAGCGTTGCACTCACGTGCAGACACGTGAGAACAACGCTGTGGGGGCATTTGTTTCCTGATTTAAAATCAGGAAAGCTTCTGTGAAAAGCTTCAGAAGAGGGTCACGTGCTTACACGTGACTAGTGGTCACGTGTTGGCACGTGACACCTAAAAACATCATCAAGGCAAGTTCGATTCCCTGACTACGAAGAAGAAAAGGAAAAGCTTCAAGGAGAGTCACGTGCTCCCACGTGATCAGGGTCACGTGGCGACACGTGACGTTGAAATGCAAGCGTCAAAGGCACGTCGGTTAACTGACCAAGTCAAAGAAAAGGCTTCAGAAGAAGTCACGTGCTCCCACGTGACCAGGGTCACGTGTTGGCACGTGACGTTCAAGGCAGCAAACGCGTTTTCAGAACAACCAAGGAAAGAGAGTTCAAACAAGGGTCACGTGCTCACACGTGACCAGGGGTCACGTGGTAGCACGTGACGTTTAAGCAGCAATCAGAAGACACAGCGCAGAAGGCTCATTCCAAAGGGGGTCACGTGCTCACACGTGACCATGGGTCACGTGGTCACACGTGACCGGCTTTCAAAGCCCATTTTATCAACAAAATTAAATTCTGAAAGAAATTCAGATCTTTCCAAAGGAAAGCGGTTATCTGGAACCAATCAAATTAAAGATTCAGAGGTCATCTATTTATGGAAAATCTCGGGTTTGGAAAGACTTCCCCCTTAAATCTAACCAAAATAACAAAGGAGAATCTCTGGATTTAAAATCCAATGGTGGATAAAATTCACCTAATAATCCAAAGGTCCAGAACGAATGAAGGATGCAAATCAAATCTCTCAATGAAGATTCGTCACAAAACTAATTTATTCGGCTGCTTCTCCTATAAATAGGAAGGAAGAGATACAAAAAAGAGAGACATGCGCAGAGAAAGAAAAAAGGAGGAAAGCTTTGATACTTTGAAAAGACTTGGATCTTCTGCAAAAACCCTAGGTAAGAAAGGGAAGGCCTTTTGAAAGAAGGAGAATTTAATTCTCAACAGAGTTTAACTCTGATACATAAAACAGAAGAGCATATTTCTTCTCTCTTTGATAGAGGATCTGCAAAGTGCACATCTCCCCTTAAGGTTGAGAATTTAATTCTCAATGGGTCGAGATCCTGCCATGCAGATCCAAAACATAGAGAAGGAATGCAAGCATGAGAATTTAATTCTCACAGAACTATAGGAATTTAATTCCTTTAAGATAAAAGTAGGGCTTGACCCTGTATCATGGGAATTTAATCCCTTCAAAATAAAAAGAAACAGGGTTTAACCCTAATTAAGAACTTAGTTCTGTTGAAACAACGGGAATTCAATTCCTCTAATCATAATTTAACAGGGACTGGAAGTTTAATTCCTTAAAAGGCTTTTATTAGGGTTTAACCCTATTCAGTCCTCCACATAAACGAGGAATTTAATTCCTACAGAAGATTCAGGGTTCGATCCTACTCCAGAATATAAGTCTTCAAAAGGAAGTAGGAATTTAATTCCTTTGAAAATTAAAGCCCGAGGAATTTAATTCCTGAAAAAAAGATCAACAGATCCTCTAAAAACGACATACATAGAGGCAGGGTCACGTGCCACCACGTGACCCCCCCAAGAGATCTATAGAAAACCCTTTGAGGCAGTCCCTCACGTCACCCACGTGACCCTTAACAAAAGCTCTAACAAATGAGCATATGAAGGCCCGTCACGTGATGGCACGTGATGCTCTGAAAGATGCAGCGATTTCAGCAGAATAAATGGAAAGAGGGCGTTCTCACGTGTTGCCACGTGACCCCTTTTGCCTTAGTGTTCAACACTAGATTGGAACTCTCAAGCCCAGTGTTAAAACACTGTTGGGCCTTAGCATTCAACACTGATTAAAAAGCCTTATTTGCAGTGTTCAACACTGATCTGTTTTAGTGTTTAACACTAATTTGAAAAAGCCTTGTTGCTGGTGTTTAACACCAATTATCTCTTAGTGTTGAACACTAACTTGTCAACCTCATTCCCAGTGTTCAACACTGATTGCTCTGAGGTGTTTAACACTAGGCTTTGGCCCAATTGGCCAAAGGGATAGAGGCAAAGCCTCTCCCTCAATGGACCAACAAGAAACCAATATTCCAGACCTGACTGGACTTAGCCCAAGTTGGCCATAAGTCCTCAATTCATGATTAACTGGGCCAGTGGGCTCATAACATAATTAATGGGTCTTGATCCCAAATTGGGCCAAGGACTATTTAAGCCACTCCGGTTCTAGGGTACATCTCTTCACTCCTTTGATACTCGGCATTGTAATCCCTCAATGTCTTCAAAGAGGTGACGGGTCCCGACGACCACATATTGACATGGACTGTGGGGTCCTTAAACCCATGCCTAATGCAAAATTCCTGGTCACGTGGAACGCGGATAACGTCACTCTTTGACCCCGCGGAAAACGTCCAGAGCGGAGCCTAGTCCTCGCCGAACACGGCAATGAACCCGTGTGAAGCATCTAGTGCAAAATTCCTGGTTACGTGGAACGTGGATAACGTCACTCTTTGACCCCACGGAAAACGCCCAGAGCGGAGCCTGGTCCTCGCCAAGCACGGCAGTGAACCCATGTGAAGCATCCAGAGCACATACCGGACTGTGGAGTCCTTAAACCCATGGACTATGACGTCCTTAACCTTGACCGAGACGTCTTAAAACTACCCATGGACCGCAATGTCCTTAAACTACCCATGGACCGCAATGTCCTTAAACTAGAACAATAGAGCCCCGCATGCTCTTTTGTCGGATCTAAACGGTCCCGTTTAAGTTGATCTTAGCCTCAAAGATGGCTGACGTACCCTTAAACCCTCAAACAGACTGGACTATGAATCCCCCAAATTAACTCTGGCTCGAGGGTACATCTCTGAACTCCTCTGACATCTGTCGTTGTAATCCTTCAACGTCGTCAGAGAGGTGATGGGTCCCGACGGCCACACATACGACGGACCACTATGTCCTTAAACCGGAACAATAGAGCCCAAACGCTCTTTTGTCGGATCTAAACGATCCCGTTAAGTTGATCTTGGTCTCAAACTAGACTAATGTATCCTTAGCAAATGTTTGAGTTGATCTTAGCCTCAAGTATGGCTAACGTGTCCTCAAACCAAACCCCCCCAAACCCAAATCTAAGATAACACGGATTTGGATTAGTCCACGCCCTACGGGCGACGACATAACTCGGTCTCCGTAAACGATCCACGAGCAATAAAACATAAAGCAAAAACACACGACACGAAGTGACCATCTGGAGAAGGAGAAAGTTGTTACCGCGATGCGGTAACGTAATTAACTGCAGGGGCTTGCGCCTGCAGGGAAGAGCGTCCCCACAATCAAAAACCCCTCAAACGAGGGGGAATCTGACGAAGTCTGCTACATCGGACGCATCCGTCTAAACCTCCGATACATGGCGCCATGGATCAACTTGGCATCTTCGGAGAGGTGGACGGATAGCACCTATTGGCATCTGCCCCGAACCTCAGGCGAGACGTCCCGACGTCCCGCGTGTCCGTTCGGAGGGGAACAACCGTATTCGTATAAAAATACGAATACCCATATTCGTATTGAGAAAAAAATACTCTTATTCGTATTAAGATACAAACACCCATATTTATACAAATACTCGAATTCGTATAAATACCGTATTCGTATCAAAATACAAAAACCGTATTCATATAAAAATACGAATACCAAAAGAGAGATAATGAGAGATATATAATATTAGCTCATAATGATCCGGCTATCTTTCAAACCTGCCAGTATTATCAAAACGTCCGATTAAAATATGTGTACTAAATATATGTATTTAATCGAACCTGAGTGCGTATCAAAATACTCGCATACTATATCGTTTCATCTCAACCGGAAAACTCTCTGTGTGGGACTCTAAAAACTCGACAATATGCTGGTAATGGATTTAATCATAAGCACGTCAGCGGCACTAGTTGTACGTAACGGCTATCCAGGTATTGAACGAAAAGAAGGTCGACGAGCAAACTCGTCCGTACCCCTATTGAGCATGTAAGTGATAATCTCCGTACAATTTGGTTTTTTCATCTAAGAATATCGCATACTGGGTCTAAGGGTGGAAAATGTTAGACCTCTAATAACCCGATAAGTCATGTCGGTGTCAAGCCCATTACCAAACCGAGAAACTACTGGTCTCCAATTAGTAAATCTCATCCGTCCTGGCCAGGAACTTATGGTGATGGCTAACCGAACACATCGTGACATCGACTCCCAATACTGGGAGAGGCGAATCCTGACGATTGCTCACTGCCTCCAAGTGGCTCGGGACTGTACCCAACTAAAACATATTTGCATGACTCGGTAGAGCCGTGGTAGAGTAGTAATCTAAATACAGTGGGAACTCACACGAGACAAATAAAAATCTTAAGTCAACAGACTACCTGTACTCATGTCAACTGAGAACTGCTTTCTGACGATAGGTATGGTACCATCTAGAAGTTCTCGGCAAGTCCGTCCGGTGTACTCACCTCTAGAGAGCACCTACATACAATCTTAGGTGCAACACACCAATGGCTATGAGACCTTCCACCGTCCCTCGTCAGGGTCTAGAAATATATACACTAGTCTATTCTGAAATATCGATACGCAGTCTGTATACTCCTATGAATAGGGACATTTAAGGATATGCTTATGGACTACCCAGCTCTCACAAGTATGATCGCCATCATAACTCTGGTAGTCAAGCAAAGATCCTACAAGCTTTATTATTATGTATTAGCGATACGTACACACAATGATAAAAACAAACCAGATAGTATATTATCATATCGAGCAAGGCTATTCTACTTGTATAGATCCTTCTTCAATTATCATAATCGCCTACTTTCGATTACAATAATTGTCTTGAGAGCACTATAGCCAACAATCTCCTATTTACACTTAAGGACAATTATTGCGGTATCGCATACCCACAGCTCGTATGCTACTGAATACCCAAGTTCTTTACTACCAGCTCGTGTGTTCGAGAAATGGCCTTAGTGAGTTGATCCACTAAAATGCTTCTAACTATCTCTCTCTATATCTCAACTTCGTAAAGATCAACTATCTCCCGAACTGAGCGATACCCTGCCTTAGAATTTTTCTAGATACCTGATGGGACCAGATTCATAAATGAATAAATTTATCCAACAAACTGCTTGGGCTGTATCATCCATCGATCATAATCAGCAACTCGCACCATGTCTACCTTAGTATCCGCTTGGATCTCCGTCCAACATACTACTCTTCAAAAGAAGATATACTTATAACTCTAACAGTTACTCTGTCATCTAGGTCACCTTGGAAGCTAGAACTGGTAATCTCCTCCCTAAGGAGGCAGCCATTACCACATCCAAAGAACAACCTGATATATTCTTCACCGTTTTCCTTTGTTTCTCCAGAATTAATATCTGCTTACTACACTAAATGCAAAAGCAACTTTTGGTCTGGTACTTGACATTACATGATTGACCCAATTGTCAAAACAATTGATATGTCATTCATACAAGTCCTTCTGCTCATCAATCTAGAAGACATCTTTTTAGAAAGGGTAACTCCATCACCTGCGGGTACACGCCAAGAATCCTCCATTCTAAAATCCTTTAGAATGGTGTCCAAATACCCAAATTGGGACACTTCCCAAATCTAGATCTAACGACATAGATCTAGTTACCAGAATCCCTGATATATCATCCAGATCCAATATGGAGAAACTTTTGTGATAACCACGGTTTAACCGATTGTATTATAGGAATATCACTTCCTATTAGGAGTATGTCATCCAAAAACCTAGACAGTACTCTCTACATCCTTCTTATCAGATTCATATGTTATGTTGATGAAGTCAAACACCTTGATTGTCATATCAAAACAAAAGATCCACCTTTGCAATGATCGTTTTAGTCTATAAATAGACATAAGCAACTCGCACACCTTCCGCTGCTCCCACTGACTACGACAATCCTCTGGCAGATTCATATACACATGCACTTCTAAATTACTATTTAGAAAGATATTATAGTCATCCACCTGCCAGATTTTATAGTCATGAATAGCTGCAGTAGCAAGCCATATCCGTATGGACTTCAGTACAAATATTGAAGAAAAAGTTTCATCACAATGCACAATGGGTTTTTGATGAAAACTCTTTCCTACAAGTATCGCCTTATTAGGTCACTATTTTTCCATATACACTGATCTCGAAAGATCTATTTTCTCCTAATGGGTTTTACCCCTTCAGGAGCACCCAACAAATTCCATAATTTGCTGAAGTGCATGGAGTCCAACTTGGATATCTGGTATCTGGCCATCATCCGGAAGTCACCACTTCTTAATGGTCAGCTGATAACTAGTAGGGCCATCATAACCATGATGCAAACCTCTTTGGCACCGTCTACTAGGAAACCGAAGTAACTCTCAGGTGGTTGAGGTTACCTACTAAAATTTCCGGAGTGGCTATAGTTTGTCGAATCCAATTGAATCCTTAGATTCTATTAAATTTTCAGTAATCGTTTGTGGTTCTGTAATCACTTCCAGTTCTACCATACTCCCACTAAATTCTTTTGCAAAGAAGCCTTTTTATAAAAAAAAATGGCGAGTCAAGAACAATGCAACTATTGATCTTGCAAATGGTTGAAGTTAAACTCTTGCGAAAGGTTAGGATAGCCCAAAAACTGTCATTACTAAAGCGTGCCTTGAGTTCATCCGGATTTCTCTTTTAAATAAAAATCGGATAACTTCATATCTTAACATCCATAAGATATGCAACCAATCTATATCCATATAGAATCAAAGACACTAATTTAGATAGAACCAGATTCAAATAGTTATGCAGCTATTTCCAGTGCATATTACCAAATGGAAGAAGGTTATACAACATTACATATCAAGGAGCGTACCCACGGATGAGTAACCTGATAGAGAAATAATATTCTCATTATTACTGTGAAGGAATACTTAGCATAAGTATTTATATCTTCGATCATCTCGAAGAATACTGATATTTTCAACTTATGGTTCTCTACATTATTCTTATACCTATAACTTCTCAAAATTTAGATCTTGCATTTCAACGAAATACGTGATTAAAACCAGAAAAATCATAAGTAAACGGAATATAGTACGAATACCAACCCCTTTGTGCTAATAGACACCGGAAAACATACATTATAATGTATAAATCCCAAGAGTTTTACTAATACAAAATCTGTGTCGTTAGTTGAAAATTGTATTTTGGTCAAGAACGACTATACCGTTATTTAATGTACCTTATCTTATTCTCAACTGAGAGAGGTAAATGTCCAAGAAATTTTTTTCAAAATTCATATCTCACTTTATAAAATAAAGATATTGATATTTCATATTAAAATTGGTACACAACAACGGCTGTTCGACAAACCAAATGTTTGTCGTTAGGCAAACCCAGGTGAATTTCTCAAACATCACTAATTACAAAGAATTTTGATATTGAGGATGTAATGTCATACAGATGTGAGAATCTCAACCGGTATATACATACCCTAGAGTCAGAATCAATTGGGAAAATAGTTTTCAATAATAACTACACAGGAAAACCGAAACATTTAAAATGTTTCAAGGGATAGCCGGGTATTCCTAGTAATGCATTTTCCAATGCCCAGATTTACGTCAGTAGTTGCAGTTTCCTTTGCCCTCACTTCAATCCTTTTATATGTCTTTATATCTTACCTTTTGGACACCAATTTAAGCTAGTTGGTATTCTTCATTCCCTATCTGTCGGCACCTACCTAAGATTTGGAAGAAAACTATCCAATATGCATAACTGGTGCACTCTTCTTATGCAAGGAGCTCACAACTTGAAATAAGGGGAGACAACCGAATTATACAATTCAATTTCTCCAGAACGCATGGCCATCCTCGAACTGAAATAAATTTCTTCGAGTTTGTATGTAACTATAAGAGATGGTTGTTCCAAGCAATATGGATATCCATAGTGATACGAAGTGTTGTAGAGAAGGTAAAGGGTAAAGTAGGAGCGGTAAGGATATATACGACTTAGTCGTGAATCATGAAAAACCAAAACCAAATTTGTAAAAATGTTAGGTCAACTAGGTTTACGAGCTTTAGTTTAAGGCCAGTCATGGGTCGATGCCAGAGAGAAAGAGAGACAAGAAATGCTCAGCGTGCACTCTATCAAGATTATATTGGTTAATAATTTTATCAAATCAGGATGGCTCCCATTGTTTCCTTTAATTCTCCTTGAAACCCTAAAAGGAGAACTAGTCTGGATCATTTACACCTTACAAGTTCGGTAACCGTTTAGCCAGGTCAGTGTTGATATTCCGAAGGAGCCGCCCCGTGCTTTCGCACGAACCTAATTAAATAACCATATTTCCGCAGAGTCATAACCTCGTTAACACCTTTCTAGACATCTAATAGGTTAGCTAATTTTGAAGTGAAAATCACCCGAGGAATAATACCTACTCATCAGTGGGAATCGGGACCCAACTATCATCACGTGATAACTTTGACGAAAGCCGACCAAAATCACCATACTTCAGAAAGTATACAAATACTAGGCAAGTGATTGACAGAAATTTTTTGTGCGTTTTTAATTTAAGATAATACCGCAATCAAGACGGTGTCGCTTGGTAGCTAGGCGGTTGAGTACGGGTCGATCCACAGGGAAAATGTGTTCTTTTCTTTAAGTTCTAACGTGTTAAGTCCTATCTTTGGTAGGTTTTGTTTTAAGATCTACAATTAAATTTATTTAAAGTCTTGTTGTAAGTCCACGGTAGCGCCCCGGCCGTCTAACAGACGCCGAATGCGGAACAAAAACTTTTACAACTGGCGCTATCGCGTACTATAACCCGGATCTGCCATTAAAGCTAAACTAACAAACTACAAAGTGGGTAGAAAAGTTATACCGAACGATCCGAGTCCTTCGGTCTTCAACCATCATCCCACGCTTTGTTGCGGCTGCTCCGATCTCCTGAATCTCCAGTCTTCTCGTCCAGGTGGCACCACGTCGACGGATCTTTAAACGGGCTCCCGCCTCTGAACCGAGGCAACTCGATCATCAAGTTTGCTAAAAGAGATTACCAAGATTGATATAGAGAATGAGTAGAACACTTTGTCTCGTTACGTCCAAAGCTATGGACGAACGGTTAATGAAGTTGCCTTTTGAATCGGGTGATAAGAAAATGAACTATGAAATTTCCATGAACAAATTTATCATCTCATTTTTTCCAAACACAACCATAATCTTTTGCAAATGAGGGGCCGACCTATTTAGATGAGGAGGGAGATGAGTGTAGGAGAGGGGGGTGACTCCAACAATTAATGAAGAGAATGAATCATCATAAACACCTTGCATTATCATTTAATGAACAAATGAATCATCACATTTAGTCATCCATTCATTAAATGCTCCATTAATGCACTAATGACTCACTAGCCACCTCATCATCCTAGTCACCATCAAGAAGCTTCCACACTCATCTCAAGAAAAGATAAATCCGTCTTTAACCGAATGTTAAAGACAGCCGATAGAAAACTGGAAACTGGCAACTTCCAAAAGTGATCCTGAAACGAATTTCAGGATAACCCCGTAACAGTATAAACATACCCGCATTTGTATTACGACCAAATACAAATGCAACTGAGACAAAGATATTATATCTACACAGTATAATACTCAGATCTGGCTTAAACCAACGCCCACTAGTATTATCTGCCCGAAATATGACACGTGTGTAAACGCACGTGCATTTTCCGAACCCTGCCATAAAACCATACGGCCTCTACAACGTTTCGCCCGAACTTGGGAAACGGTCTGTGGGGGACTCTAATGACTCATCAACACACTGGTACTGGGTATAACCACCAGCACGTTAGAGGTACAAGCTGTACGTAACGGTTGCCTATGTATTGATTGGAAGGGAAGCTGACGAGTGAACTCATCCAGAAACCCTACTGAGCCTGACAGTGACAATATCCGTACAGTCCGGTCCGTTCGTCTAAGAGTATCTCATATCGAGTCTAGGGGGGTGGATAAAGTCAGACCCCTAATAACACGATAATTCGTGTCGGTATGAAGCCCATCAACTCCTGAGAAACTACTGATCCAAATCAGTAATTCTCCACTAACTCGGCCGAGGATTTCTAGTGATGGCCACCCGTGCACTATGCGACATCAACCCCCAATACTGGGAGAGACGAATCCCCGACGATCCGCTCACTGCCTCCATGTGGCTCGGGACTGTACCCAACTAAAACCTGTTTGCACATCTCCTTTGAGCGTGGTAGGGTAGTAATCTAAGCACGGTGGAAACTCACACGAGACAAATGACGATCTCAGGTTGACAAACTAACCTGTACACATGTCACCAGGGAACTGCTATCTGACGATATATATAATACCAACTAGCATGTTCTCGGCGAGTCCTGTCCGGTGTACTCAATGAGCACCTATATACATCTTAGGTGAACCAACTGACACCAATGGCTTGTGAGACCGGCCACCGCCCCTCGTCGGGGTCTCGACTATATACACTAGTCTACTCTGGAGTATCGATGCCCTGTCTCGAAACTCCCACGACTAGGGACACTTTAAGGATGTGCTTACAGACCCCAGCTCCCACGTATATGATCGCCATCATACTGCTGGCAGTCATGCAAGAATCCTATGGGCTCTATCAACATGAAATAGTGAACTAAAGCATGTATACGATGATAAAGACAAACCAGATAGCATATACTATCATCTCGAGTAAGACAGTCATGTCGGTATAGGTCCTCCCCCAATCATTGCAATCACGTATCTGCGATCCAATAATTGACTTAGAGGGCACTATATCCAACACTTGCTAGGGTTAGGATTAGGTTAGTTTGGAATAGGGATTCTACTCACTGCTTTTAATGCTCTAGTTAAGAATTTAGGTGTTAGGGTAATAGTCAACAAAGGGGATTAGCACGACTAGGAAGAAACGTAGTTTCTTCCTTTTGGTCCTTGTCCGTCCTTTCTTGACTCTTAGCCCTAACCTCCGGTTAATTCAACCATAACCGGTCTAACTAGGGAATCACCGCTATCATGTAGGAAAGGGTGCCGTAGTGAGCAGTGTGTGGTTAATTTAACTAGAGTCCTGATTAAATTATATAGGCAAGGAAAGGAGTGAGGGAGATTTCCTTCTCTCAAACCTTCCCTATCCTAACCCTAACAAGTGAGGAATTACTCATTCATTAGGAAAGTGACAATCAAATTCATTTTTATATTTTTTTATATATTAGAAAACTAAATTGCAGATAATAAAGAACATATAAGAAATTTCAGGAATTAAAATTCAGATAAAAACAAGAATGCAAGATAGAAAGGAAACTTACTTTATTGATACCTCTTTAACGATTACAAGGAAATTAAAAAATTTAAATCTAGAAATTAAAAAGAGGTATGCCTAATTAGGCTTTCGGCTTTCCTATTTATAGATAGGAGAAACCCTAGGTTTACATCCGATCCACATTTGAATTTACAAGACTACCCTAAGAAAGCCGGGTCAAAGCACCGACACCCACCGACACGTGCACTGCACGGCCGCGGAACCGTGGCAGAAAGCCATGTTTGGCCGCGGTTCCGCGGCCATATTGAGGGATCTCTGGCTCAACTTCTCAGGATTGCTTCATGTTCCTTTTTCCTTCTGTTTTCTTCACTTGGTTCCTCATAATCTCTTCTATTTTCTTCCAGATTTCCACAGTGCAGAATGTTGTGGACTTTTTGCCGTGAGCTTCGCATTGAATTCTTAAATCTTATGCTATCCTTTCGCTTTGTGCATTGAACTGTCTACTGATCTTCATTTGTTCCTTGAACTGGTAGGCGGCATCATACGGATTCATCTATTGTTGGTAGTAGTCTCATATTTGTAACATCTTTTAATGAATTTCACTGTAATGATCTGAGAACCTGTAACCTGCAACTATTTAGCAGACATGGATCAAAAGCACATATTTATATGTAATGTGATTAAGAATGGGCGATATAATAATTCAAAATTCTGATATGAAAAAATACCCCCAAACTTATCTTTTACTCGTCCCGAGCAAAACCAACTTTATTCTCCTAACCTCACTTTCGCAGGGAATCGCGATTGCACTGAGCTCGTGTAACAAGCCGTTAAACCTCTAGGTGTCCCTAGTAGGAGAAGTGTTGTCTCCTGAGAGTTTTCAGCGGATACTACCCACAAAATCCGATCGATTTGGCATGTTGACTTTCATTCTTCAATTCTTCATGCGACCATTAATACTTCTAGAGGTATTAATGACCGATTACAAAATGTTTTTGCGCATTTAGGCGTAATTCCTCGTCTTGGAATACCTAAGGCTTAGCAGTGACTCCCAAACTAGTTGGTCTAAGGCACTAGGTGATGAAGCGCCCTCTCTCTCTCTCTCTCTATATATATATATATATATATATATATATATATATATAATTTTTTTATGCAGCCTTAAGCAATTACAAAACCAGTGCTCATTTTTTTATCTCTTTATTCACACTTATATTTTTATTTTATTTTCCTTCATACTAAAGATTTTAGACGAGCATTTCAAGGTATCCTCTACTATCCCAAGTTTCAAGATGCGTATATGTGCAAGTTGTAGGGTATATATTTTCAGAATTTAGATTTAAGGTTCAGAATTATTTTTCAGACTTACACTTCAAATAAAAATTCAATACTCTTCCCTTATTTTGACTTAGCACAAGAACCGAACTCAAAATTTGCCTATTTCGAAATAAACTATAAGGACATATATTTTCTACAGTTAAACTTTAAGAAAAGTTATTTTTAGGGTTTTTAATTTACTAAGTTTAGGATCTAGTTTTTCCCTACTATTCAATCTTCATGTTGAACTTAAGTCAAATATGGCCAAAATTGAATTTTTCAATTTTTATAATTTTTAAATTCAATATTTTTATTTGATTTTAAAAATTTATTTATTTATTTTATTTTCAATTTTTTTGTTTTTTTATATAAAGATGCAATGCGGAATTAAATATGCAAAAAAAGGAAAAACAAATATGTACAAAAATATAAAAAAAAAATATGCAATGCAACGATAACTATTTAAAAACCACCTCCACCTCCAAACTTATCAAAAGCAGTGCCTTCACTGGTCTTGGCCTCGCCGTCCCCTCGAATGAATGGGAACGTTCCTCCCTTGCCAACAGGGTGGTCATGTCGTGCTCTATTTCTGTCACTCGCTGATCCAGGTTGGTCACCATCCCTATCAATCTGTCTATCCCCCTAGTGGCTCTCCAAAGTAAACGTGCATATGCTGCAGGGGTAAGCTCTTCCTCGATCGCGGTCGAGCTGGAGCGGGTGTCTTGGCGGGTACGTCCTCGGCCGTCTTAGTGCGCGACCATACATCATTTAAGCGTGTGTAGGACATGGATACGCCCTCAATAAGAGGTTTAATAAGGATCCCTCCATGCATATAAAACTCAAATTCCTCCACAGGGAGGAAATGGCAACACAGTTGTATCACCAACTGTTTACCGCCGGAAACCGGGAAAGACTGAACGTCTTGCCTGAATCTGGGGGCAGATGGTATTTGGTTTTATCCATCCACCTCTCCGAAGAAGCCAAGTTGATTTATGGCACCGTGTATCGGAGGTTTAGACGGATGCGGCCGATGTAACAGACTTCGTCAGATTCCTCCTCGCTTGAGGGGTTTTTGATTGTGGGGACGCTCTTCCCTACAGGCGCAAGCCCCTGCAGTTAATTAAGTTACTGCATCGCGGTAACAACTTTCTCCTTCTCCAGAATTTCACTTCATGTCATGGGTATTTGTTTTGTTTTTGGTTGCCCGTGGATTGTATACGGAGACTAATTTATGTCGTCGCCCGTGACGTGGATTAGTCCAAATCCGTATTTTCTTAGATTTGGGTTTAGGGTTTTGGTTTAAGGATACGTTAGCCATTTTTTAGGCTAAGATCAACTTAAACGTTTGTTAAGGGCACGTTAGTCTGATTTGAGACTAAGATCGATTTAACGGGATCGTTTAGATCCGACAAAAGAGCATTTGAGGGCTATATTGTTCCAGTTTAGGGACATGGTGGTCCATTGCCTGTATGGCCGTCGGGACCCGTCACCTCTCTGACGACATTGAAGGATTACAATGACAAATATCAGAGGAGTTCAGAGATGTACCCTTGAACCAAAGTTGGTTGGGAGATTTATCGTTCCCATTTTGATGATGAATGTTGGTTTAAGGACGCGTTAGTCCGTGAGTTTAAGGACGCGTTAGTCCGTGAGTTTAACGACGCGTTAGTCCGTGAGTTTAAGGACGCGTTAGTCCGTGTGTTTAAGGACGCGTTAGTCCGTGAGTTTAAGGACGCGTTAGTCCGTGAGTTTAAGGACGCGTTAGTCCGTGAGTTTAAGGACGCGTTAGTCCGTGAGTTTAAGGACGCGTTAGTCGGAGAGTTTAAGGACGCGTTAGTCCGTGAGTTTAAGGACGCCTTAGTCCGAGAGTTTAAGGACGCATTAGTCCGAGAGTTTAAGGACGCATTAGTCCGAGAGTTTAAGGACGCATTAGTACATGAGTTTAAGGACGTCTTAGTCCAAGAGTTTAAGGACGCATTAGTCCTTGTCAATGTGTGGTTGTCGGGACCCGTCACCTCTCTGACGACGTTGAAGGATTACAACGACAAATATCAGAGGAGTTCAGAGATGTACCCTTGAACCGGGTGTAAATTGATTTAAGAGAGCAGTCGTGCTCAGCCATTTTTAATTTGAGGACTTACGGCCAGTATTGGGCTAAGTCCTGTTGAAAATGTTTAACATTTTATTTGCATTTGGCCTATTAGGCCTTTACTAGGGCTCTGGCCCTGTTTAATAATGCACTGCATTTATTATTCTGACAGTGCGCCACTTGGCCTGTTAGGCGCTTTGCGCTGACTGAGGAGCGCAAGGCGCAAGCGCATGTGGAGGTGACACGTGTCACGCTCTGGTGAGCGCAAGCGCAGTGCGCTGCGCTAATGCGCTGCTGACACGTGGCGCGCTCTGATGACTTGCGCCACTTTAAGAGAGCAGTGCTCTGTTTTATAAGCGCATAGCGCAGTTTGTTCTAGGGCCGACACATGGCGCTCCCTGGTGGCTTGCGCCAATCCAAGGAGCGCAACAGTGCAAACTCAAAAGTGCAAGGCACTGTTTAATTTTTGGATCAAATTTAGATCAAAGAAAACAAGTTTTTCTTGTTTTCAGAGAACCAGTGGTTCATCAAAAGGCAATGCCTTTATACAGAAGTAAATTACTTCTTCATTTTATTATTATTATTATTATTATTATTTATCCAAGATCTTGATCTTGTTCTTAGATCATCGATCTCTTTTAGAAGAAATTCTTCTTTTATTTAAAGGTTTTTACCTTTTCTTTCTCTGAGCTCTTCTCAAAGTTTTCTTTAGAGGAGTTCTGTGTTTTTCTCTCTGTGTCAATCTATCCCTTTTCTTTTTTTTTTATTTTAGAAAGAAGGATCATTGGTCGTTGGGACCCACCATCTCTCCGACGACACTGAAAGATTGCTGTGTCATATATCGAAGGTGTGGAGGGATGTACCCTTTGAACCATGTCTCACTCATTAGGGGGGAAGAACAGGCTGGAGCTTAAGCTTCTCGCTGCTGAAAAAGGCTTCTTTGCGTTCGCGCACGTGCGTCGCACGTGTTGGGCGCTCATATTTGCACGTAGCGCACATGGAGCTTGCGCATATGCGCATTATGAGGAGAAGCAGGGCTTCTATATATGGAGAACTAAGCTCCTTTTAATATTATTAAATATTCTTATATGGTGCGCACGTGCGTTGCACGTGGTGTGCGCGTGGCGGGCACACGTGCGTTGCACGTAGCGCACATGCGCATTATGAGGAGAAGCAGGGCTTCTATATATGGAGAACTAAGCTCATTTTAATATTATTAAATGTTTCTCATGTGGTGCGCTCGTGCGTTGCATGTGGTGCGCGTGTGGCGGGCACACGTGCGTTGCACGTGGTGCACGCGTGGCGGGCACACGTGCATTGCACGTAGCGCACATGCGCATTAAGAGGAGAAGCAGAGCTTCTATATATGGAGAACTAAGCTCCTATGGAGAACTAAGCTCCTTTGAGTATTGAATCCTTTGAAGATTGAACTCTACCCTTTCTAAGAGGTATCCCCTCTTATTTATATGGTAATGGTAGAGATGACATCTCTCCTTTTAACGATGTGGGACTAAAAAATGCATTCCCCATGTAGTAGAGCATTACTTCAGATTACACGTGCATAGCACATTTGCTCATAACTTTTGATCTCGGATGAATTATGAGGCTTATAATATATCAAATCGAAGGTTTTTTCGAGATGCATTCAATACCATCAGCATTTAACTGTTTCTCATTCCGGAGTTTGTCAAAATACAGCTTGGAAAATACTGGTTCGCATCTTCTTCCTTAGATCACATGTGCATAGACATTTGCTCATAACTTTTGATCCCGGATGAATTATGAGGACCATAATATATCAAATTGAAGGTTTTTTCGAGATGCTTTCAATACCATTAGAATTTAGCTGTTTCTCATTCGGGAGTTTGTCAAAATACAGCCCGGAAAATACAGCTTCACATTTTCCTAAGCGTATCGCTGCCAGCCTTGGGCTCTTTTGTGCAGAAATTTTTGGCGGGAACAAAGGCCTCCTACTACTTTTCCCGTGTAAGTATGTACGTGGGTGAAGTAGTGCAGAGTTATGCATGGCGTATGACCAGTTTCGGGATGGTATATAACTTTCAGAATCTTGATCTGAGAAGATAACGAGCGGACACAAGCGTCGTCATTTATCATTGACTCAAATCTTAACTCTTAAGGGATATAGTTCCAAACTCTTAATTCCATGAGCCGCACCCTTCTATTTCTTTATGTCTTACTCTGGCGTGAAGTAGTTTATACGCTCATGAGTAAGTTCTCCATTTCAGTGGCATGTAGCTTTGGCAAGTGTGGCTCATAGATGGTCCATCTTAACCTCTTTGTAGGGCAGTGATGGCTTAGGAGACAGGGTTAGGATCTGCCACCTAAGACTTTTCAACTTTATGAGCCGTGAGGCTCTCACAAAGACTTTTCTCCCTACGGATCGAGAGGATCTCATAGGTGTATTTTCTCCTCAGGAATCGTGAAGATTCTTATGTGCGTTTTCTCTTATAAGTCGTAAGGATCTTATAAGAGAATTTTTTCCCCTTATGAGTCGAGAGGACCCGTAAGCGGTTGTTTCCCTCCTTGTCGAGTTTCGACTTTGGAGAGTGTGACCCGTGAATAGTATGCAAGAGTCCATTTTGGCCCGACTTGCAGGGTCCCAGTGCTTAGGAAACAGGTTTTTTAACCCCCGCTGCCTAAGGCTTTTCCTCACGAGTCGAGCCGAATCGAGCACTCCTCGCAAGAATATCCTAACGTCAAAGTTAACCTCTGCTCTTTACGACAGATGTAACACCCGAGCCCAATGCTACTAATTTCCGTTACCGTTTGAACGTAGTGTGGCACTTATTTCATTTATCTTGCTTGACTGTCACTTATTGTAATTTTACCCCGTCGGTTCATTTCTGCATATAACAATTTATGGCATCTAAAATAAAATTAAAAATATTCATCTTGGCCTGCTTGCACCCCTAACCCCGTTGTAGCGTCCGTGCGTCGTGTTCTCGTCCCGTTCAGTGAAACGGGCGAGTTTGGACGGCTACGTGCACGTACGTGTGTCCGTTTTGGGGGTATGCTTTTTGATTGTAAAATACTTCATTTTCACTTTTGGATCCCGCTTAAAATTCTATTATTTCAATTTCAAATTTTTGGACCCGACCCGGGCTCGATTTGGAAATGTTTTACTTTGCGCCAAAATCCCAAATTTTTAATATATTTAAACCATCGAATATTTTTCTTAACCTTATAATATTTTACTGTTGCCTTATATCTTATAAATCTTTCCTAAACCCACAAATATTTCCATCTCAACCAATCAGAACCCTAAATTCCGTGGGCCCCACACCTCATTATCTCTCTCTCTCTTGTCGTTTCTCTCTATCTCTCTCCTCTCTCTTATCCCTCTCTCTCTCTCCCCCCATATATCTCTCTCTCGCCCCGCTTATATATTTCCTTCATGTAAACCCATCGCGCAAACCCCAGCCGCCTTGCCCCTCGCCGCTGCAACACCAACGCCGGCACCACCCTCGCCGGCCTCGTCGTCTCCTCGCCCTCAACCGAGCATCCCTCTCCTCGCCACCTCCTCCTTCTTCCTCCGTTTACCCGAGCCCACGGCTGCACCCTCACAACCCATCGCCGGCGGTCTCTCGTCGTCGCCATCCGCACCACCATCATCACCCTTCTCACCCCCTGCACACTCCAACACCCCCAACCATCTCCTCTCCCTCTCCGTTTCTCCATTCCCTGCACCAACATTCCCTACTCGAACCCTAACCCTAACCGCAGAAACCTCTTCGCCGGCGCCCTCAACGCCGTCGATCTCACCGCCGTCACACCCTCTGCAACCCAGTAAGCTTCTTCTCCTCTCCTCCTCTCTTCTCCTTTCTTCTTTTTCCTTTCTCTGTTGAAGTTTCTTGAGCTGCAGGTTCTTGTCGCTGTCGTCGTAGGCCACCGCCGGAGCTCCGTCGATGAGGTCGACCGTCACCACCCGTCCCACGGATCATCGTGAGCACCCCTTCTCAGATCCTCCTTCCTTTCTTCTCTGTTTTTCCTTTCTCTTCTTGTTTACATATATTGATCATTTACTGTTCATTCCTTGGCCGGAATCCGACGATGCCGACGACGTGACCCGACGTTCTAGCGAGGTACCCCGACCCGTGTGGTTCCATTGTTCGTCGTTTGGGTTCATTCCGTGAACCGTGCGCCCGTCGCGAGTTTCCCCGCCGACGTTTTACGTTTCGTTTTTCCTGGTTCGCGACCCGTCGAGGCAAGTACCCCTTGCTACATGCTAAACAATATTTACTTATAATTAATGACACCCTAAAACCTGCAATTTAACTTTGGTATTATAATTTTCCGTTTTTCGTGTTCAAGATTGTTATATATCATTTATCTTTCAAACCTGGAACCTACCTGTTGTAATTACTAATTTGGAACCTAATAATCACGTTTACATGTTTTAATTACACTTTCACTGATGATGTAGCCTATGGCACCTTTTCTACGGTTTTACTTCATTCGGACACTCGTATACATTTAACCTGCTTAAACTGTGATTTCATTCGTGGAACCTATATACACATATAACATTGCATCTATGAAGTCTTAAACTTGTTGACATGATTAAATGGCTATAATTGTCTTATTGCATTCTTATATTGTTGAAATCATCTCTATGACACAATTGACAACTGTATTGCAAATCGAATGAATCTGCCTATTGCTTAATTCATTACTTATATCATGTTGTTGATAACCATGCTTGATTATATAACTGATTGTGAGTACACCTATGATATCGCTTGCTTCTTGACCTGTCTTGCTACCTACATATTGATTGACCCGACATGGTACCGTATACTGCTTGACTTGACATGATGTACCATGACCTGATCCGTTACTTGATCTTGTGTCTAATGCCAACAAACCTGACATGTAGTCCTCATGGACCGTTCCTGTTGTCTATCCAGACAAACCTGTTTACCTGATACTGTGTTGGCATTAGTTTCTTGATTTCAGGATACCTGACTTGACATACACATATAACTTGGGGGTATGGGGAAACCAAAGGTGAAACCTGACTTGTAACTCAACAGTTCACTACCTGTTCTGAGTGTACACATTCCTGTTTGGTGCCTAGCGGCATGTCTCGGTTTCAGCCGAGAATATTGTGGCCGTGGTCCCGGGTATGTACGGGATACTATTGAGTGTACACATTCCTGTTTGGTGCCTAGCGGCATGTCTCGGTTTCAGCCGAGAATATTGTGGCTGTGGTCCCGGGTATGTACGGGATACTATTGAGTTACATTGATGATTCATCAATTTGGTTTCAAAGACTTTAGAACAGAGAACCTGATAGAACAGTTCCAGTTTACCCACCTGCACACTACCCTGCACTGCTCTGATTCATATTATTGTTACCCTTGCTTTACTCATGTTTATATTCGCATTGCCTGTTTATTATGTTATTACTTGATGACTTGACGCGCTGACGTCTGGGTTTTGCATGGCCCAGATTCTGTACCGCTGTCGCAGCCCGAGCAGGAGTACTTCAGCCGACAGGCTGAGCTGTGAGTGTCTGTAGTAGTTAGCTTTTCTTTCCTGCATTTTATTCCTGATGTGAGCCCGCATTATGGGACATACATTCCAGTTATCTTGTATTGGATCTTTCGCTTCTACATTTTATTATTCTTGACTCATGTTATATTGGATGTTGGACATGTTTTAGATAGTTTTATTTTGTTCTTGATATCTCTACAACCGTAATGTGACTGTGGAGGGATTCTTCCAACCTACAGGTAGCATGGTTGGCTATGCCACGTGCCCATTTTAGCGTATTCTGGGAAGCGGGGCGTGACATTGTTCTTTTGGTATCAGAGCCATAGGTTAGTCGGGTTGATTCTTTTGTAGTTGGGTATTGTGCCCAATACGCGAATCAGAATACCCTTGTTTAGGAAACATGTCCTACCACCTTGTCGTTTACCATTCTTGAATCACATTCTTCCTGATTATATCCTTTACGATGTGCAAACTTCCTTTGCATATCAACTCGAAAACCTGATTCCTTGTTATCTCTAGGACTTAGGCGACTTGGGTGGAGTTATGTAATTGTGGCTATGATACCGCGGCATAGTTACAATGCGGCACTCTATTTAAGTATCTTGGAGTTCTAGCCTTGATCTATATTTTGAATCTATCATCATGTTAATATTGGGTGTTTTGATTTCGGGAGTATGGCCGGTAAGAATTTGAAGATGTACCAAAGACGTGTGGACAAAGCCGTCATGCGTAGAGTGATAAGGGGAATGCTGGAGAATCTAAAGAGACAGACCGAGCTGAAACCGGCGTCTGCACTGAACCAAACGTCCGTACGTAGAAGTGTTCCGGTAAACAGACGCAGCATAGCACCAATGAAGAAAACAATTGTGGGTGATCGGAAAAGAAGCGTAATTTGTAACTACTGCCATGTACACGGACATGTGCGAAAGGATTGTCGAAGGAGTCTGGGACTCTGCTTTGTTTGTGGAGCGGCAGATCACGCCGTTAGTGCTTGTCCGTCGAAACTTCGCACGAGGGATGTTATTCAGAAGCCTCCGCAGAGGCCGTTCCAGGGACAGAAATAGCAGACTCAAGGACCTAACCAGGCTAGAGCTTTTATCTTGACAGCAGAAGAAGCTAAGGCGTCAGGAGAGGTTGTTTTAGGTACTCTACTCGTTCGTGGTTTTCCCGTATTAGCGTTATTTGATTCTGATGCACCCCATTGTTTTATGTCATCCAAGTTTATAACTACACACTCGATTGGATGCACGACCCTGTCTAGTTTCTGGGACATTCACACTGGGAATGGGAAAATCATAGCGAGTAGGGAATGTTGAGATTGTACAGTTGTTGTGTGCGGACGGGAGCTTTTTGCAGATTTCTTGGTGATTGATACGGGCAGCTACGAAGTCGTCTTGGGAATGGATTTTCTTGGCACTTTCCACGCCCACATTGATTGTAGGGCAAGGAAGGTAATTTTCCAGATTCCCGGACATCCCGAGTTTCGCTTCACCGGAGGAAGCAGTTCTGTCGGGCCAGTCGAGTTTAGGGCTAGGCCGACAAACAATGTTCTTACAGCAATGGAAATTGATGAAAGTGAAGGGTCGGCTGTTGTTCGTAATTTTATGGACGTGTTTGAAGATATATCGGGTTTACCGCCGAAGAGAGACGTGGAGTTCGCAATTGATCTTATTCCTGGTGCAGCGCCAGTATCCAAAGCATATTATCCAATGGCACCAGTAGAGTTGGAAGAAGTCAAGAAACAGGTTGCTGAATTGCTTGAAAAAGGTTGGATTCGAAGCAGTAACTCGCCTTGGGGAGCTCCAGTTCTTCTAGTAAAGAAGAAGGATGGCAGAAGAAAGATGTGCATCGACTATCGAGAATTAAACCGGGTGACTATTAAGAACAAGTACCCGATCTCTCGCATTGGCGAACTTTTCGAGCAGCTTAGTGGCGCGAGGGTATTCTCAAAGCTGGATTTGCGATCCGGATATCATCAGGTCCGAGTGAAAGCAGAAGATATTTGCAAGACAGCGTTCCGAACTCGGTATGGACATTACGAGTACTTAGTGATGCCCTTCGGAGTAACGAATGCGCCGGCAGTATTCATGGACTTGATGAACCGAATCTTTTCACCATTCTTAGGCCAGTTTATTGTTGTGTTCATTGACGATATTCTGGTTTATTCGAAGAGTTTTGAAGAGCATACTGAGCATTTGAAGATCGCACTGCAAACGTTGAGACAGGAGAAGTTATATGCGAAGATGAGCAAGTGCGAGTTTTGGCTGGAGGAAGTAAAGTTTTTGGGGCATGTTGTGTCTGGCGATGGAATTGCCGTCGATCTAGAAGAGATTACAGCAGTTCGAGACTGGCCGATTCCAAGGAATGTTGCGGAGATAAGAAGTTTCCTTGGACTCGCCGGGTATTACAGGAGATTTGTAGAGAACTTTGCTCGTCTGGCAGAGCCGTTGACCAAGCTTACGCGCAAGGAGGTATCTTTTGTATGGACGGACAAATGTGCGTTAGCTTTTGAGACGTTGAAGCAGAAGTTGATAACCGCCCCTATTCTGACCGTGCCAGACAATTCCAGAGGATTGGTGATTCACAGCGACGCATCGGGGAAAGGACTGGGATGTGTTTTGATGCAGCATAGTAAGGTTGTAGCGTACGCATCGAGACAGTTGAAGACCCATGAGAAGAATTACCCAACTCATGACTTGGAACTTGCGGCTATGATTTTCGCTTTGAAGATTTGGAGACACTACCTTTTGGGCGAAAGGGTCGAAGTTTTTACTGATAATAAGAGCTTGAAGTACGTGTTCACACAGAAGGAGCTTAGTATGAGGCAGCGTAGATGGTTGGAGCTGATGGCTGACTACGATCTTGATCTTAAGTACCATCCGGGGAAGGTTAAAGTCATGCCGGATGCGCTTAGTCGGTTACCAGCAATTCATGTGTTAACTACGCAGAAGGAGATCGTTGAAGATTTTCGAAAATTCGACTTGGAGGTTGTGCTACCGCATTCTACGGGACAGTTGATGCAGCTGCAAGTACTTTCATCGTTGATCGAGAATATTAAAGCAGCACAATCGCAGGATACTAGACTGCAAAAGTTTCGAGGACAGGTTGAAGCCGGACTACGAACAGATTTGTTGATCCACGAAGATGGTTCGTTGAGGTATGGTAACTGTTTATGTGTGCCAAAGGGAGATATTCGTGAGGAGCTTATGAAGGAGGCACACAGTTCAGCTTATTCTGTACATCCAGGAGGCACAAAGATGTACCGAGATATTCGACAGCATTTCTGGTGGGAAGGCATGAAACGGGAGATTGCTCGCTTTGTGGCAAAGTGCTTGGTGTGTCAGCAAGTTGAGGCTGAACATTAAAGGGTTGCTGGTTTATTGCAACCACTTCCGATTCCTCAGTGGAAGTGGGAGCATATAACCATGGATTTCGTGACGGCTTTACCGCGGAGTCCAAAGGGCAACAATGTTGTATGGGTGATTGTTGATCGGTTGACCAAGGCAACTCACTTCATTCCTTTCCGGGTTGGTCAATCAACAGAGACTTTGGCAGAGAGGTACAGGCAAGAGATTGTAAGAGTGCATGGAGTACCGGTGAGCATTGTGTCCGATCGGGACACTCGGTTCTTATCACACTTCTGGAGAAGTTTACAGGAAAGTTTGGGGACTCGATTGAAGTTTAGCACAGCTTATCATCCTCAAACTGATGGTCAGTCGGAGAGAACGATCCAAACTCTTGAAGACATGTTGAGAGCATGCATGTTGGACTTCAAGGGTTCTTGGGAGGATCATCTGCATTTGGTGGAATTTTCATACAATAACAGTTTTCAGGCAACTATTCAGATGGCTCCATTTGAAGCTTTGTATGGTCGTAAATACCGTTCACCTGTTTGTTGGGACGATGTCGGTGAACGAAGATTATTGGGACCAGATTTGGTTGTGCAGACAGTTGAGAAGGTTAACACTATCAAAAATCATATGAAGGCAGCACAAGACCGACAGAAGAGTTGGGCAGACACGTCAAGAAGACCTCTAGAGTTCGCCGTGGGTGATTTGGTGTTCTTGAAGATATCACCGACTAAAGGGGTGATTCGTTTTGGAAGTCGAGGAAAGCTTAGTCTTCAATTCGTTGGACCCTTTGAGATCGTGGAGCGTGTTGGTGAGGTAGCGTATCGTTTGGCGTTACCGCAGTCCTTGGCGAATGTGCACGCTGTGTTTCACGTATCTCAACTCCGTAGGTATGTTCGAGATGAAACGCACGTATTGGATCATTCGGAGTTAACAGTACGAGAAGACTTGACTTTTGAGGAACGACCGATTGAAATTGTGGATCGAAGGGAAAAGGTTCTTAAGAACAAGATGATCCCTCTTGTGCTTGTTTCTTGGGGTAATCGCTCGCATGGAGAGTCTACTTGGGAATGAGAAGATGAAATCCGGCAGAAGTTTCCTCACCTTTTCTTGTAGTTATCTTTTTGCATTCTTGGAATTTCGAGAACGAAATTCTTTTTGTAGTTGGGTATAATGTAACACCCGAGCCCAATGCTACTAATTTCCGTTACCGTTTGAACGTAGTGTGGCACTTATTTCATTTATCTTGCTTGACTGTCACTTATTGTAATTTTACCCCGTCAGTTCATTTCTGCATATAACAATTTATGGCATCTAAAATAAAATTAAAAATATTCATCTTGGCCTGCTTGACACCCCTGACCCCGTTGTAGCGTCCGTGCGTCGTGTTCTCGTCCCGTTCAGTGAAACGGGCGAGTTTGGACGGCTACGTGCACGTACGTGTGTCCGTTTTGGGGGTATGCTTTTTGATTGTAAAATACTTCATTTTCACTTTTGGATCCCGCTTAAAATTCTATTATTTCAATTTCAAATTTTTGGACCCGACCCGGGCGCGATTTGGAAATGTTTTACTTTGCGCCAAAATCCCAAATTTTTAATATATTTAAACCATCGAATATTTTTCTTAACCTTATAATATTTTACTGTTTCCTTATATCTTATAAATCTTTCCTAAACCCACAAATATTTCCATCTCAACCAATCAAAACCCTAAATTCCGTGGGCCCAACACCTCATTATCTCTCTCTCTCTCACCGTCTCTCTCTATCTCTCTCCTCTCTCTTATCCCTCTCTCTCTCTCCCCCATATATATCTCTCTCTCCCCGCTTATATATTTCCTTCATGTAAACCCATCGCGCAAACCCAAGCCGCCTTGCCCCTCGTCGCTGCAACACCAACGCCGGCACCACCCTCGCCGGCCTCGTCGTCTCCTCGCCCTCAACCGAGCATCCCTCTCCTCGCCACCTCCTCCTTCTTCCTCCGTTTACCCGAGCCCACGCCTGCACCCTCACAACCCATCGCCGGCGGTCTCTCGTCGTCGCCATCCGCACCACCATCATCACCCTTCTCACCCCCTGCACACTCCAACACCCCCAACCATCTCCTCTCCCTCTCCGTTTCTCCATTCCCTGCACCAACATCCCTACTCGAACCCTAACCCTAACCCTAACCGCAGAAACCTCTTCGCCGGCGTCCTCACCGCCGTCGATCTCACCGCCGTCACACCCTCTGCAACCCAGTAAGCTTCTTCTCCTCTCCTCCTCTCTTCTCCTTTCTTCTTTTTCCCTTCTCTGTTGAAGTTTCTTGAGCTGCAGGTTCTTGTCGCTGTCGTCGTAGGCCACCGCCGGAGCTCTGTCGATGAGGTCGACCGTCACCACCCGTCCCACGGATCATCGTGATCACCCCTTCTCAGATCCTCCTTCCTTTCTTCTCTGTTTTTCCTTTCTCTTCTTGTTTACATATCTTGATCATTTACTGTTCATTCCTTGGCCGGAATCCGACGATGCCGACGACGTGACCCGACGTTCTAGCGAGGTACCCCGACCCGTGTGGTTCCATTGTTCGTCGTTTGGGTTCATTCCGTGAACCGTGCGCCCGTCGCGAGTTTCCCCGCCGACGTTTTACGTTTCGTTTTTCCTGGTTCGCGACCCGTCGAGGCAAGTACCCCTTGCTACATGCTAAACAATATTTACTTATAATTAATGACACCCTAAAACCTGCAATTTAACTTTGGTATTATAATTTCCCGTTTTTCGCGTTCAAGATTGTTATATATCATTTATCTTTCAAACTTTGAGCCTACCTGTTGTAATTACTAATTTGGAACCTAATAATCACGTTTACATGTTTTAATTACACTTTCACTGATGATGTAAGCCTATGGCACCTTTTCTACCGTTTTACTTCATTCGGACACTCGTATACATTTAACCTGCTTAAACTGTGATTTCATTCGTGGAACCTATATACACATATAACATTGCATCTATGAAGTCTTAAACTTGTTGACATGATTAAATGGCTATAATTGTCTTATTGCATTCTTATATTGTTGAAATCATCTCTATGACACAATTGACAACTGTATTGCAAATCGAATGAATCTGCCTATTGCTTAATTCATTACTTATATCATGTTGTTGATAACCATGCTTGATTATATAACTGATTGTGAGTACACCTATGATATCGCTTGCTTCTTGACCTGTCTTGCTACCTACATATTGATTGACCCGACATGGTACCGTATACTGCTTGACTTGACATGATGTACCATGACCTGATCCGTTACCTGATCTTGTGTCTAATGCCAACAAACCTGACATGTAGTCCTCATGGACCGTTCCTGTTGTCTATCCAGACAAACCTGTTTACCTGATCCTGTGTTGGCATTAGTTTCTTGATTTCGGGATACCTGACTTGACATACACATATAACTTGGGGGTATGGGGAAACCAAAGGTGAAACCTGACTTGTAACTCAACAGTTCACTAGCTGTTCTGAGTGTACACATTCCTGTTTGGTGCCTAGCGGCATGTCTCGGTTTCAGCCGAGAATATTGTGGTCGTGGTCCCGGGTATGTACGGGATACTATTGAGTGTACACATTCCTGTTTGGTGCCTAGCGGCATGTCTCGGTTTCAGCCGAGAATATTGTGGCCGTGGTCCCGGGTATGTACGGGATACTATTGAGTTACATCGATGATTCATCAATTTGGTTTCAAAGACTTTAGAACAGAGAACCTGATAGAACAGTCCAGTTTACCCACCTGCACACTACCCTACACTGCTCTGATTCATATTATTGTTAACCTTGCTTTACTCATGTTTATATTCGCATTGCCTGTTTATTATGTTATTACTTGATGACTTGACGCGCTGACGTCTGGGTTTTGCATGGCCCAGATTCTGTACCGCTGTCGCAGCCCGAGCAGGAGTACATCAGCCGACAGGCTGAGCTGTGAGTGTCAGTAGTAGTTAGCTTTTCTTTCTTGCATTTTATTCCTGATGTGAGCCCGTATTATGGGACATACATTCCAGTTATCTTGTATTGGATCTTTCGCTTCCGCATTTTATTATTCTTGACTCATGTTATATTGGATGTTGGACATGTTTTAGATAGTTTTATTTTGTTCTTGATATCTCTACAACCGTAATGTGACTGTGGAGGGATGCTTCCTACACACAGGTAGCATGGTTGGCTATGTCACGTGCCCATTTTAGCGTACTCTGGGAAGCGGGGCGTGACAACAGAGGTCCGTTAGGGTCTGTGGTACTTAGGGTTTTGGCCGTCGTACCGTCGCGTTGGCTGATATATTCCTCGATAGGCAATCTTTCTGTTCGAGTAGCCTTGCGATTGTCGTGTCTCTGATCCCTTCGGGGGCTGGACAAGACGTCTTCAAGTAATCTTCCAGGTAATATTACCGTCGAAAGAGCAAGTGTCACACCCCGCTTCCCAGAGTACGCTAAGATGGGCACGTGACATAGCCAACCATGCTACCTGTGGATAGGAAAAAACCCTCCACAGTCACATTACGGCTGTAGAGTTATCAAGAACTGGAAAATAAACTAAGCTATCTAGTACATGTCCATGAGCCAGAATGAATGAGTCAAGAAATAATGATAATATGCGGATGCAGAGGATACAATAAATGAAACACATGGAAAGTAAAACTGCATACCAACAGGATCCTCACCGCTCGGTCTAACAGCGGCAATTCTCCTGATCAGTCTGCAACAAAGGTAGAGGATCTGGGCCATGCAAAACCCAGACGTCAGCGCGTCATAACATCAAGCAATAATATAAACAGGGGTAGCAATACATGCGAGTATGAGCATAAATGGTAAACAAGCATAACGGTGATATAAGTAAGGACGGTGGGGTAATGTGTAGTGAGTTATCTAAACTGGTCTAGTGGGTTAACTACTCTCAAGTCTTTGAAATCAATTTGATGAATCGTCGATGTAACTCAATAGTATCTCGTGCGTGCCCGGGACCACGGTCAAGATTCTCGGGCTGAATCCGAGACGTGCCGCTAGGCAGTAAAAGGTAGCATGTACAAATGAGTGATGTCAGCATCATCACCCCAGGGCTGGCCTAGCCCGTAAGACTGATCAGAACAGGTATCGAACTGTGTAGTTACAAGTCATTCATCATTGATTTCCCAAAACGGATATTTCATTTCCAGCTACGATATGTCCCAAAACTTTTCTTCTTCAAGGCAAAACTTGCACTTGCTCATCTTCACATACAACTTCTCCTGTCGCAACGTCTGCAGTGCGACCTACAAATGTTCTTCATGCTCTTCAAAACTCTTCGAATAGACCAGAATATCGTCAATGAACACCACAATAAACTGGTCCAAGAATGGTGAAAAGATTCGGTTCATCAAGTCCATGAATATCGCCGGTGCATTCATCACTCCGAATGGCATCACTAAGTACTCGTAATGTCCATACCGAGTTCGGAATGTCGTCTTGCAAATATCTTCTGCTTTCACTTGGACCTGATGATATCCGGATCGCAAATCCAGCTTCGAGAATACCCTCGCGCCACTGAGCTGCTCAAATAGTTCGCCAATGCGAGGGATCGGGTACTTGTTCTTAATAGTCACCCGGTTTAATTCTCGATAGTCGATGCACATCCTTCTCGTGCCATCTTTCTTTTTAACTAGAAGAACTGGAGCTCCCCAAGGCGAGTTACTTCTTCGAATCCAACCCTTCTCAAGCAATTCAGCAACCTGTTTCTTGACTTCTTCCAACTTCACTGGTGCCATTGGATAATACGCTTTAGATACTGGCGCTGCACCAGGAATAAGATCAATTGCGAACTCCACGTCCCGCTTTGGCGGTAATCCCGATATATCTTCAAACACGTCCATAAAATCACGAACAACAGTTGGCTCTTCACTTTCATCAACCTCCATTGATGCAAGAATATTAGTTGTCGGCCTAGCCCTAAACTCGACTGGCCCGACAGAACTGCTCTCTCCAGCAAAACAAGCTCCGGATGTCCGGGAATCCGGAGAATCACTTTACTTTCCTTACAATCAATATGAGCGTGGACAATGCCGCGAAAATCCATTCCCAAGACAAAAAACAACCAAGGGATGTACCAGGATTGAATAATCCTAATGCGGGAAAAAACAAGAACAAGTAAGATACCGAGATGACTTCATCCGAAGTCAAGATACTGAAGATGATTAAGCACGGTAAACATGATTCAAGCTGGCGATAAAACAATAACTGGTAGGCAATGAACCCAAGAGAAACAAGGTAATATAATGATCATAAAACAAGGAAATGAATCAAAACTAGAATTCCAAGTTACTTAAATAGAGTACCGCATTGTAACCATGCTGCAGTTCATGGGTACAATTACATAACTCCACTCAAGTCGCCCAAATACTAGTATCAGAACCAAGAAACAGGGAGAAACAATGGTGAATCCAAAAGATTTCAAGCCGGGATGCAAAGTTGTTTGCATACCGTCAAGGTAAGGGATACGAGAAAGATATGATTCAAGAATTAAGACAACAAGGTGGCAAGACATATTCCTAATCACGAGTATTCTGATTCATGTATTGGGTCCAATACCCAACTAAAAAAGAATCAAACCCGATTAACCTAAATCCCAGGGCTCTGATACCAAAAGAACCATGTCACGTCCCGCTTCCCAGAGTACGCTAAGATGGGCATGTGACATAGCCAACCATGCTACCTGTGGATAGGAAAAATCCCTCCACAGTCACATTACGGCTGTAGAGATATCAAGAACTGGAAAATAAACTAAGCTATCTAGTACATGTCCATGAGCCAGAATGAATGAGTCAAGAAATAATGATAATATGCGGAAGCAGAGGATACAATAAATGAAACACATGGAAAGTAAAACTGCATACCAACAGGATCCTCACCGCTCGGTCTAACAGCGGCAATACTCCTGATCAGTCTGCAACAAAGGTAGAGGATCTGGGCCATGCAAAACCAAAACGTCGGCGCGTCATAACATCAAGCAATAATATAAACAGGGGTAGAAATACATGCGAGTATGAGCATAAATGGTAAACAAGCATAACGGTGATACAAGTAAGGATGGTAGGGTAATGTGTAGTGAGTTATCTAAACTGGTCTAGTGGGTTAACTACTCTCAAGTCTTTGAAATCAATTTGATGAATCGTCGATGTAACTCAATAGTATCCCGTGCATGCCCGGGACCACGGTTAAGATTCTCGGGCTGAATCCGAGACGTGCCGCTAGGCAGTAAAAGGTAGCATGTACAGATGAGTGATGTCGGCATCATCACCCCGGGGCTGGCCTAGCCCGTAAGACTGATCAGAACAGGTATCGAACTGTCGAGTTACAAGTCATTCATCATTGATTTCCCCATACCCCCAAGTCATATGTGTTCAAGTCAGGTATTAAGTAATCAAGAACTAATGCCAACTCAGGATCAGGTAGGTGCAGGTTTGTCTGGATAGACAACAGGAACGGTCCGTAAGGACTACATGTCAGGTTTGTTGGCATTAGACACAAGATCAGGTAACAGGTAAAGCCATGGTACATCAAGTCAGGTCAAGTAGTGTATTTAGATGTCATGTCATGTCAAGAGTGTACGGTACCATGTCATATCAAGTAGGAAGTGCAACAGGTCATGTCAGGAAGCACAAGATGTCATGTGTGTGCTCATAATCAAACTATAATCAGTATGGGTACACAAAACAAGTATGGGGTACTAATATAACAACAAAATGGAATAATGTGATATGGTATGCAAATAGATATAATTTCAAGGTTATGGATGCACAGTTATCGATTATAGTTACATTTATAGTTCCAATATTAATTAGGATGCAATTTATTAAACATGGAGTGTTAATATCACAGTATCATGTAGTAATATGGTCTATGGATGCAATTATATGTATCTTAAATGCGATGGATGCAAACGGGTATCCGAAAAGTTATAAAACTATAAAATGGTAATGTGGGATGTACAACTAAGCAATATGTGATATAAATATTGATATATTAATATTAGTATGGATAGCATATTCAAAGCGATTAATAACTATAAAAGTGGTATTGATTAACCATGCACAAGAAAGTTCCGTTCAGAAATTCAGCGTCACCCTGATTTGTAAAATAGCTTAAAAATAACAAATGTTCTCCAAAATGGACGTGTCTTATACCAAAACAAAGATAATTCAATAAGGTTTTCATTTTTATAAGTATAAGAATCTCAGGTTGTCCCTACAAAAATTTATGAATATTCGAAGTTGAAAGTTTGCTGCTGGAATTTCCCTGGACAGCAGTTTAGAGACATATTCATTTACATTTTACGTTATTTAAACAATTTATTTTGCAAGTAAAAATTTTATTTTGTTATAGTACTCTGAGTTAGATTCGCAACAAACTAAAGAACGTATACTAATGATTTTTATATGATTTATAATGAATTTTATAAGGTAAGGTGTACAGTAAATTTCAGATTTGTCGTATCCGCTTTTCAACGACGTTTCACGTGTAAACTATAATATTTTCAAATGTATAACATTATAAAATGAAAATTATACACTAATTAAAGATAATAATAAGAAATATTACGACGATATATATTTTAAATGATATGGATGCAGTATAATGTAATCTAGTATGTCACAAGATAGGTTTTCATGATCTAGATTTAAAATGATATAAACGGATGCAAACGGAACATTGAAACGTTATAAAATTAAACACGGGGTAATAGATTTAAACTATAGGTATGGTATTTATATAAATAGGTATAAAATGAATTATATAGCATGTAGCAAGATTAACTTGCCTAGACGGAACAAGAACGGATGTGTACGGAACGTCCTTCGTCGGCGAAATATCGCGACGTGCGCACGGTACACGGAACGGTTCCAAACAACGCACGAGGATGATCACGCAAGTTAGGTACGTTCACTGGATCACTCGAATCTTCAGCGACGAGCACGGCTCCGGCGGTGATCACCGGAATCAAGAAACAAGATCAAGAAAAAGAAAGAAGAAAGAAAAAGAAGAAGCAAGAAGAAGAAGTTCTGTATTAAATAAGGAAAGAAAAATTAAATAAATAAAATATATATAAATATATATATATGCAGAGGAGAGAGAGAGAAAGGGGTTGTTAGTTTGTTAGGAAATTAGATTTAAAATTTTAAAAGATTTTTAGATTTAAAATTTTAGATAAGAGCTTTCAGTTTGTTAAAGAAATCGTATGAAAATATTTAAACTAAATTTTAAAATTAAATAAATCGAATTTTGGCGGGATACAAAAATATTTCAAAACGCACCCGGGTCGGGTCTAAAAATTCAGATTTAAAATACGAAAAATATGTGCGACTTTCAAAATTCAAAATGAATGCTCAGGTAACAAAAAAGCATACCCCAAGAACGGATGCACGTACGTGCGCGTAGCCATCCAAACACGTCCGTTTCACTGAACGGGACGAGAACAAGATGCAAGGACGCTACAACAGGGTTAGGGGTATCGAGCAGGCCATGACACGTATTTTAATTTATTTTATGTGATATAAATTGTTATATGCAACAGATGCGATACAAGATAAAATGCCAGTATAAACTAAATTATGAGATGCAATAGCCCATGCAACCAGTCAAGGTAAACTATAAATAAGAGTCACGCAAGTTCAAATAAGCAGGTCAGGTCGAATGCAAAGTAATATGTAGAAATACCATTCGCACCCAAACACGCCAAATCAAGAAAGACCACGGATAAATAAATACGGAACTGGAATTGGTATAAGTGAACTCGGGTGTTACATTATACCCAACTACAAAAGAATTTCGTCCTCGAAATTCCAAGAACAAGAAAGGATAAACAAACAAGAAATTTCAAGAACGGATGTGGAAACTTCTGCCGGATTTCATCTTCTCGTTCCCAAGTTGGTTCTCCATACGAGCGATTTCTCCAAGAAACAAGTATAAGAGGGATAGATAACCTTATCCTTAGGGACCCTTTCCTTTCGATCCACACTCGACCTCAGTCGTTCCTCAAAGGCTAAAACTTCACGTACAGTCAGCTCTGAAGGATCCAGTACGTGTGCTTCATCTCAACATACTTCCAGAGTTGAGATACCTGAGACACGCCATGAACATCCTCCAACGATTACGGTGATGCCAAACGGTAAGCCACTTCTCCAACATGCTCCAAAATCTCGGAGGGTCCGACAAATCAAGAACTAAACCTTCCTTGACTTCCGAAACGTATCACCCCTCTAGTCGGTGACACCTTCAAGAATACCACATCACCAACGGCGAACTCTATAGGTCTTCTCAATTTATCTGCCAACTCTTTGTCGGTCCCGTGCTGCACTAATATGATTCCAGAATCTATTAACCTTCTCAACTGTCTGCACAACCAAATCTGGTCCCACCAAACTTCATTCACCAATATCGTCCCAACAAACAGGGGAACGACACTTGCGACCACATAAAGCTTCGAATGGAGCCATCCAAAAGTCGCCTGGAAACTGTTGTTTTAAGAAAACTCCACCAAGTATAGATGATCCTCCCATGAACCCTTGAAGTCTAACATGCAAGATCTCAACATGTCTTTGAGAATGTGGATCGCTTTCTCCGACTGGCCATCTGTTAAAGGGCGATAAGCTGTGCTAAACTTCAATCGAGTCCCCAAACTTCTCTGTAAGCTCCTCCAAAAGTGTGCTAAGAAACGAGTGTCACGATCGGACACGATGCTCACAGGTACTCCACGCAATCTTACAATCTCCTGCATGTACCGTTCTGCCAAAACTTCTGTTGATTGATCATCTCGAAAAGAGATGAAATGAGCTGCCTTGGTCAAACCGTCAACAATCACCCAAATTGCATTGTTGCCTTACGGACTCCTCGGTAGAGCCGTCAGGAAATCCATGGTTATATGTTCCCACTTCCATTGAGGAATCGGAAGTGGTTGCGATAAACCAGCAACTCGTTGATGTTCAGCCTTAACTTGCTGACACACCAAGCACTTTGCTACACGTGGGCAATCTCCCGTTTCATGCCTTCCCATCAGAAATGCTGTCGTATATCTCGGTACATCTTCATGCCTTCTGGATGTACGGAATAAGCTGAGCTGTGCACCTCCTTCATAAGTTCTTCGCGAATGTCTCTTTTAGGCACACACAAACGGCTACTATAACGCAACGAACTATCTTCATGAATCAACAAGTCCGTTCGAAGTCCAGCTTCAACCTGTTCTCGAAACTTCTGCAATCGAAGGTCCTGCAATTGCACTGCTTTAATATTCTCGATCAACGACGACTGTACTTGCAGCTGCATCAACTGTCCCGAAGAATGGGGTAGCACAATCTCCAAGTCAAATCTTCGAAAGTCTTCAATAAGTTCTTTCTGTGCAGTCAACATCTGAATTGCTGGCAACCGACTAAGCGCATCCGGGACCACATTAACTTTCCCCGGATGGTACTTAAGATCAAGATCGTAGTCAGCCATCAGCTCCAACCATTTACGCTGCCTCATATTAAGCTCCTTCTGTGTGAACACATACTCCAGGCTTTTGTGATCGGTGAATACTTCGACCCTTTCGCCTAATAAGTAGTGTCTCTAAACCTTCAAGCGAAAAATCCCAGCCGCAGGCTCTAAGTCACGAGTTGAGTAATTCTTCTCATGGGTCTTCAACTGTCCCAACGCGTAAGCTACAACCTTCCCATGCTGTACCAATACACATCCCAATCCTTTCCCAGATGCGTTGCTGCAAAACACCAATCCTCCGGAACTGTCTGGCACGGTTAAAACAAAAGCGGTTATCAAACCTTGCTTCAACGCCTTGAAGGCTGATGCACACTTATTAGTCCACACAAATGGTACTTTCTTGTGCGTAAGCTTGGTCAGAGGCTCAGCCAAACGAGCAAAATTTCATCATGAACCTTCTATAGTATCCTGCAGGTCCAAGAAACTTCTGATCTTTATAACATTCTTCGGAATTGGCCAGTCTTGAACTGCTGCAATCTTCCCTGGGTAAACGGAGATTTCATTTCCAGCTACGATATGTCCCAAAACTTTTCTTCTTCAAGCCAAAACTTGCACTTGCTCATCTTCACATACAACTTCTCCTGTCTCAACGTCTGCAGTGCGACCTACAAATGTTCTTCATGCTCTTCAAAACTCTTCGAATAGACCAGAATATCGTCAATGAACACCACAATAAACTGGTCCAAGAATGGTGAAAAGATTCGGTTCATCAAGTCCATGAATATCGCCGGTGCATTCGTCACTCCGAAGGGCATCACTAAGTACTCGTAATGTCCATACCGAGTTCGGAACGCCGTCTTGCAAATATCTTCTGCTTTCACTCGGACCTGATGATATCCGGATCGTAAATCCAGCTTCGAGAATACCCTCGCGCCACTGAGCTGCTCAAATAGTTCGCCAATGCGAGGGATCGGGTACTTGTTCTTAATAGTCATCCGGTTTAATTCTCGATAATCGATGCACATCCTTCTCGTGCCATCTTTCTTTTTAACTAGAAGAACTGGAGCTCCCCAAGGCGAGTTACTGCTTCGAATCCAACCCTTCTCAAGCAATTCAGCAACCTGTTTCTTGACTTCTTCCAACTTCACTGGTGCCATTGGATAATACGCTTTAGATACTGGCGCTGCACCAGGAATAAGATCAATTGCGAACTCCACGTCCCGCTTTGGCGGTAATCCCGATATATCTTCAAACACGTCCATAAAATCACGAACAACAGTTGGCTCTTCACTTTCATCAACCTCCATTGATGCAAGAATATTAGTTGTCGGCCTAGCCCTAAACTCGACTGGCCCGACAGAACTGCTCCCTCCAGCAAAACAAGCTCCGGATGTCCGGGAATCCGGAGAATCACTTTACTTTCCTTACAATCAATATGAGCGTGGACAATGCCGCGAAAATCCATTCCCAAGACAACAACAACCAAGGGATGTACCAGGATTGAATAATCCTAATGCGGGAAAAAACAAGAACAAGTAAGATACCGAGATGACTTCACCCGAAGTCAAGATACTGAAGATGATTAAGCACGGTAAACATGATTCAAGCTGGCGATAAAACAATAACTGGTAGGCAATGAACCCAAGAGAAACAAGGTAATATAATGATCATAAAACAAGGAAATGAATCAAAACTAGAATTCCAAGTTACTTAAATAGAGTACCGCATTGTAACCATGCTGCAGTTCATGGGTACAATTACATAACTCCACTCAAGTCGCCCAAATCCTAGTATCAGAACCAAGAAACAGGGAGAAACAATGGTGAATCCAAAAGATTTCAAGCCGGGATGCAAAGTTGTTTGCATACCGTCAAGGCAAGGGATACGAGAAAGATATGATTCAAGAATTAAGACAACAAGGTGGCAGGACATATTCCTAATCACGAGTATTCTGATTCATGTATTGGGTCCAATACCCAACTAAAAAAGAATCAAACCCGATTAACCTAAATCCCAGGGCTCTGATACCAAAAGAACCATGTCACGCCCCGCTTCCCAGAGTACGCTAAGATGGGCACGTGACATAGCCAACCATGCTACCTGTGGATAGGAAAAATCCCTCCACAGTCACATTACGGCTGTAGAGATATCAAGAACTGGAAAATAAACTAAGCTATCTAGTACATGTCCATGAGCCAGAATGAATGAGTCAAGAAATAATGATAATATGCGGAAGCAGAGGATACAATAAATGAAACACATGGAAAGTAAAACTGCATACCAACAGGATCCTCACCGCTCGGTCTAACAGCGGCAATACTCCTGATCAGTCTGCAACAAAGGTAGAGGATCTGGGCCATGCAAAACCAAAACGTCGGCGCGTCATAACATCAAGCAATAATACAAACAGGGGTAGAAATACATGCGAGTATGAGCATAAATGGTAAACAAGCATAACGGTGATACAAGTAAGGATGGTAGGGTAATGTGTAGTGAGTTATCTAAACTGGTCTAGTGGGTTAACTACTCTCAAGTCTTTGAAATCAATTTGATGAATCGTCGATGTAACTCAATAGTATCCCGTGCATGCCCGGGACCACGGTCAAGATTCTCGGGCTGAATCCGAGACGTGCCGCTAGGCAGTAAAAGGTAGCATGTACAGATGAGTGATGTCGGCATAATCACTCCGGGGCTGGCCTAGCCCGTAAGACTGATCAGAACAGGTATCGAACTATCGAGTTACAAGTCATTCATCATTGATTTCCCCATACCCCCAAGTCATATGTGTTCAAGTCAGGTATTAAGTAATCAAGAACTAATGCCAACTCAGGATCAGGTAGGTGCAGGTTTGTCTGGATAGACAACAGGAACGGTCCGTAAGGACTACATATCAGGTTTGTTGGCATTAGACACAAGATCAGGTAACAGGTAAAGCCATGGTACATCAAGTCAGGTCAAGTAGTTTATTTAGATGTCATGTCATGTCAAGAGTGTACGGTACCATGTCATATCAAGTAGGAAGTGCAACAGGTCATGTCAGGAAGCACAAGATGTCATGTGTGTGCTCATAATCAAACTATAATCAGTATGGGTACACAAAAAAAGTATGGGGTACTAATATAATAACAAAATGGATTAATGTGATATGGTATGCAAATAAATATAATTTCAAGGATATGGATGCACAGTTATCGATTAGGGTTACATTTATAGTTCCAATATTAATTAGGTTGCAATTTATTAAACATGGAGTGTTAATATCACAGTATCATCTAGTAATGTGATCTATGGATGCAATTATATGTATCTTAAATGCGATGGATGCAAACGGGTATCCGAAAAGTTATAAAACTATAAAATGGTAATGTGGGATGTACAACTAAGTAATATGTGATATAAATATTGATATATTAATATTAGTATGGATAGCATATTCAAAACGATTAATAACTATAAAAGTGGTATTGATTAACCATGCACAAGAAAGTTCCGTTCAGAAATTCAACGTCACCCTGATTTGTAAAATAACTTAAAAATAACAAACGTTCTCTAAAAGGGATGTGTCTTATACCAAAACAAAGATAATTCAATAAGATTTTCATTTTTATAAGTATAAGAATCTCATGTTGTCCCTACAAAAAGTTATGAACATTCGAAGTTGAAAGTTTGCTGCTGGAATTTCCCTGGACAGCAGTTTAGAGACATATTCATTTACATTTTACGTTATTTAAACAATTTATTTTGCGAGTAAAAATTTCATTTTGTTATAGTAATCTGAGTTAGATTCTCAACGAACTAAAGAACGTATACTAATGATTTTTATATGATTTATAATGAATTTTATAAGGTAAGGTATACAGTAAATTTCAGATTTGTCGTATCCGCTTTTCAACTACGTTTAATGTGTAAACTATAATATTTTCAAATGTATAACATTATAAAATGAAAATTATACACTAATTAAAGATAATAATAAGAAATATTACGACGATATATATTTTAAATGATATGGATGCAGTATAATGTAATCTAGTATGTCACAAGATAAGTTTTCATGATCTAGATTTAAAATGATATAAACGGATGCAAACGGAACATCGAAACGTTATAAAATTAAACACGGGGTACTAGATTTAAACTATAGGTATGGTATTTATTTAAATAGGTAAAAAATGAATTATATAGCATGTAGCAAGATTAACTTGCCTAGACGGAACAAGAACGGATGTGTACGGAACGTCCTTCGTCGGCGAAATGTCGCGACGCGCGCACGGTACACGGAACGGTTCCAAACAACGCACGAGGGTGATCACGCAAGTTAGGTACGTTCACTGGATCACTCGAATCTTCAGCGACGAGCACGGCTCCGGCGGTGATCACCGAAATCAAGAAACAAGATCAAGAAAAAGAAAGAAGAAAGAAAAAGAAGAAGCAAGAAGAAGAGGTTCTGTATTAAATAAGGAAAGAAAAATTAAATAAATAAAATATATATAAATATATATATGCAGAGGAGAGAGAGAGAGAAAGGGGTTGTTAGTTTGTTAGGAAATTAGATTTAAAATTTTAAAAGATTTTTAGATTTAAAATTTTAGATAAGAGCTTTCAGTTTGTTAAAGAAATCGTATGAAAATATTTAAACTAAATTTTAAAATTAAATAAATTGAATTTTGGCGGGATTCAAAAATATTTCAAAACGCGCCCGGGTCGGGTCTAAAAATTCAGATTTAAAATACGAAAAATATGTGCGACTTTCAAAATTCAAAATGAATGCTCAGGTAACGAAAAAGCATATCCCAAGAACGGATGCACGTACGTGCGCGTAGCCATCCAAACACGTCCGTTTCACTGAACGGGACGAGAACAAGATGCAAGGACGCTACAACAGGGTTAGGGGTATCGAGCAGGCCATGACACGTATTTTAATTTATTTTATGTGATATAAATTGTTATATGCAACAGATGCGATACAAGATAAAATGCCAGTATAAACTAAATTATGAGATGCAATAGCCCATGCAACCAGTCAAGGTAAACATAAATAAGAGTCACGCAAGTTCAAATAAGCGGGTCGGGTCGAATGCAAAGTAATATGTAGAAATACCATTCGCACCCAAACACGCCAAATCAAGAAAGACCACGGATAAATAAATACGGAACTGGAATTTGTATAAGTGAACTCGGGTGTTACAGCAAGCGTAGGGATATTCCATGTCACTTTTTACTTGAGGTTAGGCTCATTTTGGAGAGCCCCGATGAGTCATAACCACTCCGCGCTGGTGTGGGATGATCTCCGATAGTCTTTCAGGCTTTATATGACTTGCCGTCAAGACCCTGAAGCTAGGAATTTGGCCTTTGCTTCGTTTGCTGGCATTGCGTCCTCTATATCGAGACGAATGTCGCGGTTGTCTCTAGTTTGTTGGTGAACCGTCGAGGTTTGGAACTAAGGACTTTTTCGTGGCTCTGCTGTTTGATTGTCGTATCTGAATCTTATTGGAGGAAGAACGCTGGGGTGACATCTCGTCTGCTATATCGAGACGAACGTCGAGGTGGTGACCATTCCGCACTGGTGCAAGATGATCTCCGATTGTCTTTCAGGCTTTATATGACTTGCCGTTAAGACCCTGAAGCTAGGAATTTGGCCTTCGCTTCATTTGCTTTGTCACGTCCGAGTCCTGTTGGAGGAAGAACGCTGTTGTGACATCTCGTCTGTTGTATTGAGACGGACGTCGAGGTGGTGACCACTCCGCACTGGTGCGAGATGATCTCCGATCGTCTTTCAGGTTTTATATGAGTTACCGTCAAGACTTGGCTCCGTTTTCTGATAGAGCATGGGGAGGGAAGATGTGTCTCCTTCTTTGTTTGCGCCCCTGGATTGTATACAAGGATTGCTATGCTATCGTCTGTAGGGCATAAATTTCATTCATCATTTTTTTTTGTATTATTATTTTATTTCCGCGATGCTTTATCATTTCAGCTTTTATATCGCGAAGGTCGCGATTGCCCAATCATTTCGGCTATTTTTTGCGGTGCCCAATCATTTCGGCTATTTATTTTACTTTCACTCGCTGCTTTTTATTACGAGTTGCCCAATCATTTCGGCTATTTTGCATGCATACACTTTTTTTTTACTTGCTGATTTTTATTTGCAAGTTGCCCCATCATTTCGGCTATTTCGTATGCATGTATAGCTCGCTAATTTTTCTATCGCGAGTGTGGAACTTAGAATCTGATGCCAATCTTAGCATCAGCATCGTTACAACTGGAATATTTCCAGGAGCGAATCATCATTTGCCATGAAAGGACTTGGAATTTGATACCGGTTTAGGCATCAGCATCGCTACAACTGGGATATTGCCAGGAGCGAATCATCATTTGCCATGAAAGGACTCTGAATTTGATACCGGTTTAGGCATCAGCATCGCTACAACTGGGATATTTCCAGGAGCGAATCATCATTTGCCTCTGTCGATGTCGAACAAAGGTGGCTTAGCGAACAGGGTTAGGATCCCGTCGACTAAGGCTTTTGACTTCATGAGCCGTAAGGGTCTCACAAAGGTATTTCTCCCTACAAGTCATGAGGATCTCGTAGGTGTGTTTTCTCCTTAGGGATCGTGAGGATTCCTAAGTGTATGTTCCCCTGTAAGTCATAAGGATCTTACAAAAGGGCTTTCTCCTTATCAGTCGAGAGGACTTATAAGGGTTGTTCACCATATGGACATATCCCTAGCCACGGGTGGGACTTGGTTAGGGAAATGTTTATTCGCGCCCGTAGATTGTATACAAGGTCAGTATTGAGCCGCTCGTAGGGCAATATCGAAGATTGTGGAAGTTGCTTAAGAACAGGTTCAGGTCCCTGTAACTTAAGACTTTCAAATCTTATGAGCCGTGAGGGTCCCATAAGAGAGTTCTCCTTACGAGTCGTGAGAATCTCGCAAGTGTAATTTCTCCTTAGGAATCGTGAGGATTCCTAAATGTGTTGCTTCCCTTTGAGTCGTAAGGTTCTCACGCGGGTGGTTTCTCCTTACAAGGTCGAGAGGACCTTGCAAGTGTCTTTTAACGAGGTTGCGCCCTTTCGAGTTTTCACAAACACTCGCCGGTAGTCCTGCTGTTTTTACTCACGGAGCCCTTTCGGGTTTTCATCCGTGCCCATTTTGCTTATGGACATACCGTTTTTTTTATTCTCTTTTTTTTAACGAGGTCGAGCCCTTTCGGGTTTTTACAAACACTCGCCGGTAGCCCTGCTGTTTTTACTCATGGAGCCCTTTCGGGTTTTCATCCGTGCGCATTTCGCTTATGGACATACCGTTTTTTTTTGTTTTTTTTATTCTTTATATTTTTTTATCTCGTCAGCCTGAGGATGCTGCGGTAGTAGTTTAAAGACGTTTAGTCGTCAGCTAGTTTTAGGACGTAGTGGTCCATCGTTAGTTTAAGGACGTTTCGGTCCGCCGTCGCCGTATTTGAGGCGAATCTCTAGTTTACTGACTTTTCGGTCTATGGGGCTTTCCCTATGAATGAGCATGATGCCCCCGGCATATCCATCTTTCTCGGAGCATGTGGTTGTGGCCGGCTCACCTTCCAGTTTTCGGACAACACGAACTTGCCCTGTTGGTATTGGTCTTCAACCCAGTTTTTGAAAACGTAGCAGTTTTCGATCAGATGTCCTAATACTTGGTGGTAAGGGCAGTAATTAGGATTGTTGACATCATTCAGTTGTGGTTGGCATTTCGACTCCGGTAGAGTGATAAGCCCGTCGCGCACCGCTAGTTCGAACGGCCTCCTTGTTTCATCCCAGGGAAATGAGTAAGGACGTTTCAATTTCTCATAGAGGGGTTGTCGCTTGTTGCTTTGGCAAACGACCGGTCTAGGGTCACTCGATTGTTGTTGAGCGTTGGCGATGAAGGTCGTTTTTCCCTTCCCTTTATCCTTTTTGTTCGCTCCGTTGTTTGTGAGTCCGAGATTCTCTCCGGGTATCGTGCAATTGTGCGGCTGAATATTCTCGTAATTCTTCAATTCTTAAGAGATGGATTCCTTGAAAAGAGGGCCGAAAGCTAATTTTTCGTCGGAATCGCTCCCGAAGGTGAGAACTCGTGTTCCCCCAGGATCATCCCTATGACAATTGCCGGCAACGCTTTTATGCTCATCTGTCATATTTTTTCGCTGTCTACGAGCTTCCCGCTTTGTTCTGTTGACGTGTTACCTGTGAGCGACATACCCTTGCCACCAACACTTAAAGGAGTCGCAGTCTTCAGTAGGATGTGCGATCTTCTGATGATATAAGCAGTAATTAGGATGCATCTCTACTCCACCGAGCGTGTTTTCTTCAGAGGGCGGTAGCTTCATTCCCATTGATATGGCTTTAGCAAACCTTTTCCTCGTCTTGAATTTGTTTTTATCGGCAACGGATGTCTTTTGATTTGACGGGAGTGCGTCGACTCTTTCGTCTAGTCGCCGGCGTTTGACTCCTTCCAATATGGCCATCTCATGCTCCTGATTGGCTTTACTTTTCAGACGAATCTCATTCAGGAAGGCATCGATCATCTCATCTGATGGCCACAGAAGTTCTGGTTCAGTACCCATCCCCGGTTTCTCGGTGCAAGGAGCATCTTCATCATCTACCAATGAGTGAGAGATCACATGACAACTTGCCACGTAATTCTCAGATCCATCTGATGAGTCTTCTCCATCCTCTCCGTCTTCAAGGACTTGGCTGAGAAACTCTTGGAGCGTGATTGGGGTTCGCTCTTTCTGGTTGTACTCTTCCAGTGCGTCGATTTGTTTCTGTAGGTCCGTGCACTTGCCGCCAAGCTTCATGGGCTTTTTAGATCTCTTCTTCTTTTTCGAAGATTTTGACGGCTGGGTGTGAACGCTTTGGCTATCCCCACCAATCCTTGGAGTTGGGCGCGATTTCAGCATCCCTTCGATGATCTCAGGTTCCGACGGGTTCTTCTACCTGATCGCCGGTCATGTCTGGAGATCATTCAACATCTTTTTGGTTTTGGCGGAAAGCACGACCTCCCATGGAGCTTCTTCAATAAAAGAACAAGTTTCCCCCGACGTGTCCGTCTTCTTTGGAGTGTGCGGCTGTGGTGGGTTTACTTTCCACTTTTCAGACAGCGCAAACTTGCCTTGTAGGTACTGATCCTCGATCCATCCCTTAAAGACAAAGCAATCCTCGACCGGGTGACTTACCATTTGGTGGTAAGGGCAATAGTTTGGCTTATTCACCTCGCTGGGTTGCGGTGGTCTCCTTGGATTCGGGAGATAGATAAGCCTATTGCGCATCGCTAGCTCGAACAGCCTCTTCGTTTTATCCCGCGGGAATGAGTAAGGGCGCTTCATTTTCTCCTTATAATACCGCCGTCTCTCTTCCAGTTGATTCGCTAGCTTCGGGGCACTGGGCTGCTATTGGGTGTTTGCAACGAAAGTCACTTTCCCTTTACCCTTGTCGTTTCGGGACTCCGGCTTCGGAGGAGACGGTCTGACCCATTTGATCCATCTGGGCTAGCCTATCAATTAAAGCCTGGAACGTGGTCGGTTTAAAGAACATCATGAACTATGAAATAGTTGCATGAGGATCTAAGGTGCCCACGAACATGCCCACCGCTGGCGCTTCTTCGATGCGTTGTTCGCACTTCGACCATAAGTTCCGCCATCGGATAGCATATTGAACCCAAGTCTCGCCCGGCTTTACTCTCGCATTAATCAAAGCTGTTATTGGAGTACGCTCGCTGGCGCTTGCGAAACGCTGGGTAAACAACAATTCCATTTCAGCGAAGGTTTTGACAGAGTCATTCGGAAGTTCAGAGTACCATTCAAACGCCATCTCCGATAAGCTGCCGACGAACTGGCGAAGCAAGAGTTTATCATCGCCGCCGGTATTGCCACAAAGAGCCCTGAACTGGGCGACGTGTTGATGGGGATTCCCTGTCCCTTTGTACACATGGAATTTAGGGATCGTATATCCCGGCGGGTAACTGATTTAGTCATATCGGCCTGGATAGGGTCGTCCAGTTTTAACAATTTGCCTAGCCGCTTCACTTGCCTGATGAGCTCGTATTTGCTGAGCTATATAATCATCCAGTGCGGCCTTGGAAATGGTTTCTTCCTTGGCTGCTGAAAGAGCCGGAGGAGGATTAGATGTCTCCCCTCTGTCGTCTCCAACAATGATCGGAGGGTCATCAGCTGGAGGGTCCGGCTGTAACATCATCCCTACCATATCTTGGAAGAGGAGCGCCATTTGTTTTATGTTAGCCGCTTGCTCTGCGGCTTCTTTGTCCTTCTTTTCGAGGACTCTGCGTAAGAAGTCAGCGTCAGTTTCTTGTTCGTGCTGCTGTTCGGATGATGCCTCCGGGCTTTCTTTTGGCCCGGTGAGTGCAGCCATTGCAGTCATCACTTCCTGAAGCTTCTGTTGTTGCTCCTGGGATTTGGTCATGGATTGGGTGAGCGGTCGGTGACCCGTCGAAGCACAGCTTTCCTCCTATCCGGAAGCCATATAAACGGTGTGCACCACCATGCCCCCAGACTTGGGGCATTTAGGTTCAGTAGTCTTGCGATTCGTCGCAGACTCAGGGATTTTCTCCGGCCTTCTTTTCTTGTGAGCGGTCGAAGTTGAGGGGGCCCTTGCAGTAGGCACCCAAGTAGCTATCGCCTTTTGTGGCTTGATAGGACGGTCCTCTTCCCGCTGAACTTTCACCTTTTTTTGTCGGCGGGGATAATCTTGATCAATTACCGAGTGTTGGACTTGACGCCAGACCTTGTAGATTTTAGAGGACAGCCGTTGAGGGAGCTGTTCCGGCTTCACCTTTGTAGCGCTCTCCATAGGTGGAGGAGATCTTTTCAGCACAGCGGTCGGAGAGTTCTTGCGGACCTTCCTTAGTGGTTCAAAGCTGTTCCCAGTTGGAACAGCAGCATCAATTTCCGTCGTTGGAGTCGGCGGAGTCAGTCCAGGAGGAGAGTTGTCCCCAGCCTTCCTTACTCGGCGCCAGTGGTATATCCCTAGTAGGAGGAGTGTTGTCTCCTGAGGGTTTTCAGCGGATTACACCCACAAAATCCTATAATAAAAGAGAGATGGTGAAAGTTATATAAAGATAAGAACTATAAAAGAAAGAACTTGAAAATAAGAGTTTTCAACTATACCAGCTTTTCAGTTGCTATGAGCCCTATCTTAATGGTCATGAAAAAATGTTAGAAATCACATTATCCCTCAATAAAACATCGCCTTTAGTTTTCATTCCTACCTTTCTTCCAAACCTTGATCATATACCCCTACGTGTGTGAACTGGACATCCCTACACTCAGAGAATTCAATTCAAGCAATCGTACTCTTGTCCATCTAACTTAGTACTGTTTAATAGATATTTAGATAGAATTTGCTCACACATTCTTCATGCGACCGTTAATACTTCTTGAGGTACTAACCGACCGATTACTCATGTGCTTGCTAATTAGGTGTTTTTCCTCGTCTTGCAACACCTAAGGCTTAGCAGTGGCTCCCAAACCAGTTGGTTTAAGGCACTATGTGATAAAGCACCCTCGCTATATTTTTTTATTGCTGCCTCGGTGATAACAAAACCAGTGTTCATTTTTCTTTTCACCATTTTATCTTTTATTCTCCACTTTTATTTTCTTCATACTTTGGCTTTTAGACAAGAGCATTTCAAGGTATCCTCTACTATCCCGAGTTTCAAGATGTGTATAAGTGCGTATAGTAGGGTATCAACGTTCAAATGTTTGACTTCCAGAATAGGAACTATTTTTCAGGCTTATTTTAATCCTCAGATTAGTAATTTCTTTCATCTTACTAACCCTTGGGACGACAGCTCATAACTACTTATTACTAGTTTCATTTAAGAAAACATCTAACTTTCTTATTTTTCTTAAACTATTCATATCTTTTAAATATAATTTTTCACTTTCTACTCTTTTATTATCACAATTTTTTTTTGTGCTTATATATAGTATAATGCAAAGTAGGGCGTAAATAAGCACAGGAGCGCTGAAAAACGACTTCATGGGAGCTTCTTGCGATGGTACAGGAGCGCTGAAGCTCGTTGGCGGGAGCATGGTCCCGAAGAATAGCCCAGTGGTGGCTTGAGTTACCTGCTCCACTGGCATAGTGAAAAGGGAGGCCGCTTGGGGCCCGTAGGTTACTCCTCCAGATGGGACACAGCGAGAGTTGTTGTTGCAGTTAGTGCAGTTTGAAGCCATTGATTTCTTGAAGATCTTGAATATTCTGCCCCCTGTGTCGACCTTGGTCTTTAGCATGTGCCAGTTGTTTGAGGACCGATTCCGTCGGCAAGGCTGCTGCTTGGGGAGCCTGCCTGTGGACGACAGACATCCTCTGGGCTTCCTCCATCGACGTTGAGGCACCGAGGGTGGGAGGTGGGAGCATCGACCCAAAAAGAAGCTCGTTGATTTCTTGAAGAGCCGGATTGCAGAGATTTGAGGCTGCAAGTGACCCATACTTGACTCCACTGGATATGGCAGAGCTTGAGTTGCTAGGGTGGGAGCAAATGACATTCTTCATAGAGAAGAAATGCCGGCTTCAATATCCACTCCCCTAAAGGCAACCAAAAATATACACACCGCGATTATTTGATCGCGGGAAAAATACGACACACGAAGTGTAGAGTGGAAAGAGGAAAAGTTCCCACCGGGCGTGCCAAAATCTGTTTACCGCCGAAAAACGGGAAAGACTGAACGTCTTGCCTGAATGTGGGGGCAGATGCTATTTGGTTTTATCCGTCCACCTCTCCGAAAATGCCAAGTTGATTTGTGGCACCGTGTATCGGAGGTTTAGACGGATGCGACCGATGTAGCAGACTTCGTCAGATTCCCCCTCACTTGAGGGATTTTTGATTGTGGGGACGCTCTTACCTGCAGGCGCAAGCCCCTGCAGTTAATTATGTTACCGCGTCGCGGTAACAACTTTCTCCTTCTCCAGAATTTCACTTCATCTCATGGGTGTTTGTTTTGTTTGTGGTTACCCGTGGATTGTATACGGAGACTAATTTATGTCGTCGCCCGTAGGACGGGGATTAGTCCAAATCCGTATTTTCTTAGATTTAGGTTTGGGGTTTTGGTTTAAGGATACGTTAGCCATTTTTGAGGCTAAGATCAACTTAAACATTTGTTAAGGACACGTTAGTCGTATTTGAGACTAAGATCGACTTAACGGGATCGTTTAGATCCGACAAAAGAGCATTTGAGGGCTCTATTGTTCCAGTTTAGGGACATGGTGGTCCATTGCCTGTATGGCCGTCGGGACCCGTCACCTCTCTGAAGACGTTGAAGGATTACAACGAAAAATACCAGAGGAGTTCAGAGATGTACCCTTAAACCAAAGTTGGTTGGGAGATTTATCGTTCCCATTTTGATGATGAATGTTGGTTTAAGGACGCGTTAGTCCGTGAGTTTAAGGACGCCTTAGTCCGTGAGTTTAAGGACGCCTTAGTCCAAGAGTTTAAGGACGCCTTAGTCCGTGAGTTTAAGGACGCATTAGTCCGAGAGTTTAAGGACGCATTAGTCCGTGAGTTTAAGGACGCATTAGTCCGAGAGTTTAAGGACGCATTAGTCCATGAGTTTAAGGACGCATTAGTCCAAGAGTTTAAGGACGCAATAGTCCATGTCAATGTGTGGTTGTCGGGACCCGTCACCTCTCTGACGACGTTGAAGGATTACAACGACAAATATCAGAGGAGTTCAGAGATGTACCCTTGAACCGGGTGTAAATTGATTTAAGAGAGCAGTCGTGCTCAGTCATTTTTAATTTGAGGACTTACGGCCAGTATTGGGCTAAGTCCAGTTGAAAATGTTTAACATTTTATTTGCATTTGGCCTATTAGGCCTTTACTAGGGCTCTGCCCCTGTTTAATAATGCACTGCATTTATTATTCTGACAGTGCGCCACGTGGCCTGTCAGGTGCTTTGCGCTGACTGAGGAGCGCAAGGCGCGAGCGCATGTGGAGGTGACACGTGTCACGCTCTGGTGAGCGCAAGCGCAATGCGCTGCGCCAGTGCGCTGCTGACACGTGGCGCGCTCTGACTTGCGCCACTTTAAGAGAGCAGTGCTCTGTTTTAGAAGCGCATAGCACAGTTTGTTCTGGGGCCGACACATGGCGCTCCCTGGTGGCTTGGGCCAATCCAAGGAGTGCAACAGTGCAAACTCAAAAGTGTAAGGCACTGTTTAATTTTTGGATCAAATTTAGATCAAAGAAAAAAAGTTTTTCTTGTTTTCAGAGAACCAGTGGTTCATCAAAAGGCAATGCCTTTATACAGAAGTAAATTACTTCTTCTTTTTATTATTATTATTATTATTATTATTATTATTATTATTATTATTATTTTTTATCCAGGATCTTGATCTTGTTCTTAGATCATCGATCTCTTTTAGAAGAAATTCTTCTTTTATTTAAAGGTTTTTACCTTTTCTTTCTCTAAGCTCTTCTTAAAGTTTTCTTTAGAGGAGTTCTGTGTTTTTCTCTCTGTGTCAATCTATCCCTTTTCTTTTCTTTTTATTTTAGAAAGAAGGATCATTGGTCGTTGGGACCCACCATCTCTCCGACGACACTGAGAGATTACAGTGTCATATATCGAAGGTGTGGAGGGATGTACCCTTTGAACCATGTCTCATTCATTAGGGGGGAAGAACAGGTTGGAGCTTAAGCTTCTCGCTGCTGAAAAAGGGTTCTTTTCGTTCGCGCACGTGCGTCGCACGTGTTAGGCGCTCATATTTGCACGTAGCACACATGGAGCTTGCGCATATGTGCATTATGAGGAAAAGCAGGGCTTCTATATATAGAGAACTAAGCTCCTTTTAATATTATTAAATATTCTCATGTGGTGCGCACGTGCGTTGCACGTGGTGCGCGCGTGGCAGGCACACGTGCGTTGCACGTAGCGCACATGCGCATTATGAGAAGAAGCAGGGCTTCTATATATGGAGAACTAAGTTTCTTTTAATATTATTAAATGTTCTCATGTGGTGCGCACGTGCGTTGCACATGGTGCGCGCGTGGCGGGCACACGTGCGTTGCACGTAGCGCACATGCGCATTATGGGGAGAAGCAGGGCTTCTATATATGGAGAACTAAGCTGCTTTTAATATTATTAAATGTTCTCATGTGGTGCGCACATGCGTTGCAGGTGGTGCGCGCGTGCGTTGCACGTGGTGCGCGCATGGCGGGTACACGTGCGTTGCACGTAGCGCACATACGCACTGTGAGAAGAAGCAGGGCTTCTATATATTGAGAACTAAGCTCCTATGGAGAACTAAGCTCCTTTGAGTATTGAATCCTTTGAGGATTGAACTCTACCCTTTCTAAGAGGTATCCCCTCTTATTTATATGGGAGTGGTAGAGAAGTCATCTCAACTTTTCCCGATATGGGACTAAAAAATGCATCCCCATGTAGTAGAGCATTATTTTAGATTACACGTGCATAGCACATTTGCTTATAACTTTTGATCTCGGATGAATTATGAGACCTATAATATATCAAATCGAAGGTTTTTTCGAGATGCTTTCAATACCATCAGAATTTAGCTGTTTCTCATTCCGGAGTTTGTCAAAATACAGCTTAGAAAATACTGGTTCGCATCTTCTTCCTTAGATCACATGTGCATAGACATTTGCTCATAACTTTTGATCCCGGATGAATTATGAGGCCCATAATATATCAAATCGAAAGTTTTTTTGAGATGCTTTCAATACCATCAGAATTTCGCTGTTTCTCATTCGGGAGTTTGTCAAAATACAGCCCGGAAAATACAGGTTCACATTTTCTTAAGCGTATCGCTGCCAGCCTTGGGCTCTTTTGTGCTGAAATTTTTGGCGGGAACACCAACATAGGGCATCGGTAATTGGCAGCCCTCTTGCCCGCACCAATCGAGTGAAGTAATACCGTGCACATATCATAGCTGGGATTTCGAGTCATTAAGGTGTGCACGATATGAAGGGAAGGTGTGAAAAATGTCGTATTGTGCGAACTACCAAAAATGTTATTTTGTGCCCAACGGCACACAGTGAGTACATTCACAAAGAGGGTTATAGACTAGATGCCCTTACGTGGCTCTCTCGAACAATCATTACCCATCAAGGAATTGGAGGGGTTGGTCATGAGTAGGTAGTCTAGGTATTAAGGTGACTTCATGGATGAAGTCCCAATCGATTATTATTTCCCTATCACCCCAAATTAGCCTAATATAATCGTGTTGTGAGAGGCAACCATCCTCCATGCACTCGTAAAATCGGGTGACGAGTTCCGGAAGCGCGAAAGCATTTGGATGGTTAAACAGTAAAAAAAATTTCCACCCGCGCCTTCGGATCTCTTCACCGAAATAACTTCCAAAGACCGTGTATGCAAAGATTTGGGAAAAGTCCCTCTCAAATTGCAAAGTGGGTGCCATCACAGAAGTGCAGAATATTTCTAAAAAATTTAATAGAGAGAACCAGAGAATGCAAACCTCCTCTGAAGTTTTCAGAAGGAGAAGACAGCAGTGAGCGGCGGAAGCGCGACTGAATAAGGGCACTGGCGGCGGAAACGCGACGGCTAGAGGCGTTCTTGCTGCGAAAATCGAAGCGGCGGCTAGGGTTTGAGGAAATGATAAGTTAGGGTTATGAAAAGTCAGAGGAGGGGTCGGGTTCTATTTATGGGGGGTTATTTGGTTATTTGCAAAAATGACCTCTTAAAAAGAGGAATTTATATATAAAATAATTTTTTTTATTTTTTATTAAAACTGAAAATTTTCAAAAAATAACCCTAAAATTATTATTTTTATTTATTTTTTTAATTTTGTTTTTATATAATTACAAGTGATGCATACCCCCAAACTTATTTGAAACAGTGTTTCCACTGTTTATGACTGGATAACCGAAATTTAGGGGTAGATGGAGGAAGATCGGTCAATGTAAATCGGCTCCTGCAAATGCAGGAGCTCCTCCGAAGGGTCCGCGGTGAGGAACGGTTTAAGTCTATATCCATTCACTTTAAATAGTGAATCGTCCTCCGGATTTTCTAAATCGACCGCACCGTGCGGATATACGGTGCGTAATAAAAATGACACTTTCCATCGAGATCTGAGCTTGCCGGAATGGAAATATAACCGGGTGTCGTAAAGTAAAACCTGTTGACCAGGTTTGAAAGTTTTGCGCATAAGGTGTTTATCGTGAAACACCTTCGTTCGGTTTTTGACGACTACAGTATTCTCGTAAGCTTCATCCCGAAGCTCGTTCAATTCATTCAATTACAACTTTCTATTATTGCCCGCATCTCCTACAGATAGATTCAACTCTTTTATTGCCCAAAATGCTCGATGCTCAATTTCAACTGGAAGGTGGCAAGCCATTCCATAAACAAGCCTATACGGAGACATGCCAAGATCGGTCTTATAGGCAGTTCGAAATGCCCAAAGGGCATCAATAAGTTTTGACGATAAATCTTTACGGTTTTTGGAAACCGTTTTCTCCAATATCTGTTTAATTTGCCGATTTGAAATCTCGGCTTGCCCACAAGTTTAGGGATGATAGGGCGTTGAAAGCTTGTGATTAATGGAATATTTCCGCATTAAGGACTCGAAAGTCCTATTACAGAAATGAGTTCCATTATCGCTGATGATTGCGCGAGGGTGCCCAAACCGAGAGAAAATGTTTTCTTTGAAGAATCTAACGACAACCTTGTTGTCATTAGTCTATCTGGGAACAATCTCGACCCACTTAGAAACATAATCAACAGCGAGGAGAATATACACGTTCCCAAAAGAATTAGGAAACGCTTCCATAAAATCTATCCTCCAAACATCAAAAATTTCCACAACCAATATTGGTTGGAGCGGCATTTCCTTTCTCCTAGATATCCGGCCCAAGTGTTGGCACCAGGAGCATGTCTTGCAGCAATCATGTGTGTCTTTAAAAAGCTGTGGCCAGTAGAAACCACACTGCAAGATCTTTTCGGCTGTCTTTTAAGGGACAAAATTCCCGCCATACGCTTGATCGTGGCAGAATGACAGCACGCACTTAAACTTATTGTCGGGGACACACCGACGAATGATTTGGTCGGGACAGTATTTGAACAGATATGGTTCATCCCAGTAAAAATGTTTGACTTGGGATAGAAATCGGAGTCTGTCCTGATTCGACCATTCATTTGGTATAAGTCTGGTGGCCAAATAATTCACAATATCTGTGAACCAAGGTTCGCATGACACAGTCAAGAGCTGCTCATCTGGAAAAACGTCTTTTATAGGAAATTGAAGCGTCGGCAAAGAAGGGAGGCATGAAAGATGGTCAGCGACTACGTTTTCGCATCCTCTTTTGTCTCTGATGACAGGATCAAACTCTTGCAGTAAGAGGATCCAACGTATCGGCCGAGATTTAGCGTCCTTCTTCACAAAAATATGGCGAAGAGCTGAATGGTCAGTGTAAACGATGACTAGAGAGCCGATTAAGTAGGGCCGGAACTTTTCTAATGCAAACACAACAGCTAAGAATTCCTTTTCGATTGTTGTGTAATTTAATTGGGTCTCGTTCAAGGTTCGGCTAGCGTAATAAATTACATGCGGCATCTTATTAATTTGTTGTCCAAGGACAGCACTAATGGCAAAATCAGATGCATCACATATAATTTCAAATGGATGCGTTCAGTCAGGAGAAGAAAGAATTGGAGCAGAAGTAAGTGAGTTTTTCAATGTCTCGAACGCCTTCATACAACTCGAGTCGAAATCAAATGTGGTGTCCTTGGCCAACAAAAGAGTCAAGGGTCTAGCTATCTTGCTAAAATCCTTGATGAACCGTCTATAGAAACCGGCATGGCCAAGAAAAGCTCGAATGTCTCGGACGCATTTGGAAGGAGGGAGACTGGAAATGACTTCAATCTTAGCTTTATCTACCTCAATACCGTTTTGCGAGATGATATGTCCTAAGACAATACCTTCTCGTATCATGAAGTGGCACTTCTCCCAATTTAAAGTGAGGTTCTTATCCTTACACCGGGTAAGGACTGCGTCTAAATGCAGCAAACACTCATCAAAAGAGTCGCCGAAAATGGAGAAATCATCCATGAAGATCTCCAAGAATTTTTCCACCATGTCTAAAAAAATACCCATCATACACCGCTGGAAAGTAGCGGGTGCATTGTATAACCCAAAGGACATGCGACGGTAAGCAAACGTACCAAAAGGACAAGTGAATGTGGTCTTGTCTTGATCCTTTTCGGTGATGGGAATTTGATTATAGTCGGAGTAGCCATCCAAAAAGCAATAAAATTCATGCCCAGCCAATCGTTCTAGCATTTGGTCAATAAAAGGTAATGGAAAGTGGTCTTTCTGTGTCGCGGCGTTGATTTTTCTATAATCGATGCATACTCGCCACCCAGTTTGGGTGCGAGTAGGTATTAACTCATTCGCTTCATTAGTTATGACCGTTATGCCCGATTTCTTTAGGACAACGTGAATGGGGCTAACCCACTGGCTATCAGAGATAGGGTAAATGATACCACTGTCAAGAAATTTTTCGATCTCCTTTTTAACAGCCTCCTTCATTACTGGGTTGAGTCGTCTCTGTGGATCCCTTGCTGGCTTGGCATCATCCATCATATGAATATGATGTTCGACAATTAGGGGACTAATCCCCTTGATGTCCGCCATAGTCCAGCCAAAAGTTTGTCGATTGCTTTGTAAGACCATTAAAAGGGCATTCTCTTACTCGGGGGCTAGAGAAGACGAGATGATAACAGGAAGGGTCCCATTCTCACCTAAGTAAGCGTATTTAAGGTGAGACGGCAATAGCTTGAGTTCGAGTGTTGGAGGCGAAACAATTGAAGGTAAAATTGGTGAAATTGTCTCAAACTCGAAGGATTCTAACAGAGGTTCAAAATGAGTGTAAGCAACCGAGTCGGATGGTTCAGCTAACTCATCCGAAAATTCAAAGGATTCAAACTCGGGTGGTGATCGTTCAAGATCGTTCATGAAAGCGAAACACTCGTAGTCATTATCGGGCGTGAAAGCAGTATCAGATTCAAGGAGGAACACACTAATAGCGTCAAAATTGCTGTGATCGAACAGAAATTTCTCGAGCTCACAGTCCTCTTGGGTGATCTCTTGGATCGAGCAAATATCAAGTATATTAGCGTTAGGTTCGGAGGGCTGATTCCCCAACTTAAAAATGTTGAGCTTAATTGTCATATTTCCAAAAGATAGGTTCATCGAACCATTTCGACAATTGATCACCGCATTAGAAGTTGCAAGGAATGGTCGACCGAGTATCACCGGAATTTGACTCTGGGGGTTAGCTACAGGCTGTGTGTCCATAACAATGAAATCAACGAGGAATATGAAATCCCCTACTTTAATCAACACATCTTCTAACTCACCCATAGAATGGGTGATGGATCGGTCAGCCATTTGGAGAATACAATGTGTGGGTTTCAGCTCTCCAACGTCTAGTTGCTCATATACCGAATAAGGAAGCAGGTTAACACTGGCACCAAGATCTAAAAGTGTGTGGTTGATGTTCTTATCCCCAATAGTTATTGAAATTGTAGGACAGGCAGGGTCCTTTCGTTTTTGAGGTAAAGGTTGGGTAAGAGCATCACTCACTGCACTAGCCAAGAAAACTTTCCTAAGTACCTGTGATTCCCTCTTCTTGGTGCATAAGTCCTTCAAAATTTTAGCGTAAGACGGTACTTGTTGGATTGCATCCAAGAGGGGAATGTTAATGCTAACCTGTTTAAATAACTCCACAATCTTCTCCATTTGTGGAGTTTGTTTATTGGATCTCAACCTGTTTGGAAATGGAACATTTTGAAAATTTGTTGAGTCCAATATTTATGGAGTGGGATGTGGAGTTGGAACGGATCTCAGTATTGGTGTTTTCGTGGAGTGAGATGTGGGTCCGTTCGGCGTAGTAGAAGAATTAGAGCCTTATGAAGAATGGAGAACATGCTCTGAAGATGAAGAAGATGATGATGATGATGAAGAAGCGGCGGCCGGGGTGTTATCATCAATACCAACATTGTTGTGCAACGTCCTTCCAGATCTCAATATAGTCACGACACTCATATTATGGTTTTGTTGTTCATGAGCAACATGTGCATTTTGTAGGTGACCGGAATTTGGCAGTGGTTGAGATGGAAGCTTCCTCTTCTCTCACTCGCTTAAAGCAGCATTCAGTTGTGCAATTTGGGCTTCAATGGTTTTGATAGTTTGCCCATGTGATGCGGTGTGTTGCCAAAGACTGAATGGAAGACTGGATGTTGGCTGAGGATTGAGTGGATTGTTTTAAAAACACATCAAGACTTCGTTCTAGCGAGGAAACCTTATCGTTATTTGGCTGAACAAAATTTTTTTGAGGAAAAGAGTTGTTTGGTGAAAAATTGTTCATTTGATTTTGGTAAGGTTGGGGCAGGAAAGATTGCTGATATTGAGTTTGTTGAGGAGCTTGTTGTTGAGGAGGAGGCCTCTGGAAATTGTTGTTACCTTGGAATTGTTGTTGATTTTGATTCCAAACGAAATTGGGGTGATTCCTCCAACCAGGATTGTAAGTTGAAGAGTATGGATCATTTCTTTGTCTTTGCTGAAAGGAAGCATTGACTTGATCCTGTCCTTGAGCAGGTGGGTTGTAAGGACACTCTTCAGTCAAATGGGATGGATCCGAACAACAAGCGCATATAGTGCGAGGGGGTAAAGCGGGGGCAGGAGAAGGTGATGAGAATTTGCTCTCAATTGCTTCTAGTTTTCGTGTAATTGCGGCCATTTCGGCTTTCATTGCAACTGACATATCAAGTTGATGAACGCTTGCCCTAGATGGACCGGATGAAGTAGATGAAGTGGACGAAGTGGTCTGTCTAGTGCTTTCCCACTGAAGTGTTTGTTCAGCAAGATCGTCGAGAAATTGCCAAGCTTCCTCGTCAGATTTGGTTAGGAAGTGACCTTGACAAATGGTTTCCAGCAACTGCTTAGTTGCTGGGTTCAGTCCTTCGTATAAAGTTTGGCAAAGTTGCCATCTCTCAATACCGTGATGAGAGCACTGAAGAAGAAGGTCTTTAAATCGTTCGAAACACTTCCAAAAAGGTTCGGAAGGAAGCTGGGAAAATTGGTTAATTTCATTACGACTTCTCGCGGTATTGTGATGTGGGTAAATTTTTTTAAGAAATGCCTTAACAAACACTTCCCAACTGTTTATGGAATGTGATGCAGTACTATATAGCCACTTTTCATCTAGGTCACATAATGTGAAAGGAATGACTCGTAGCCTTATAGCATCATCAGACAGTTGGGTGGTCTTCATCATTGCACAAACATTCTGGAATTTGTTAATGAAGATATAGGCATCTTCGGATTCCAGCCCGTGAAATTTGGGCAACAAGTTGATGAAGTGGGGCTTAATTTCGAAATTATCCCCATTTTCCAGCGGAAGTGAAAGACAAGTAGGAAGTGCAGAGCGGGTGGGGTAGAAACGATCCTGGAGCGCGATTCGCTGGGGCGCTTCGACAGGAGGGTATTGCGGGTTATTCGCACCCAGCTGAGGTGGAATCAGTCCCGAGGTAGGTAAAGAATCGTTAGGATTGAATCCTGACATCTCCTTAAAAGATGATGAATGTGAAGATGAAGGTAAAGATGAAGAAGAAATGGAGGGAGTTTCGACTTCGGAGTCGAACGTGTCGTCAGTAGCGACTAACGAGACACGGACTAATCGGGCGCTAGTGTCCCTAGTCCAACGGACATACACTAAACGAGTTGTAGTGTAGTCAAAATGCAGAATGTGAGGGTAAGGAAACGTCAATGGTGAAATGTGAAGATGAAGGTTGGGTGCAATGGAATTCTAGCGAGCAATGGAATTCTAGCGACAAATGGCAAGTTTTTGTAAAAATTTTGTTTTGTATATTTTTTTAAAGAGTTTTGCAAAAATTTTGTATGGAACTACGACACACTTTCAAACAATCACAATTTAAGTATGCACAATCAAGCCTAGAGGTAGGGTCTCCTAAGTTAACTAGACTGCTCCTAACTGGTCCAAAGCGACAAGTTGTGAGATATCCCTCAAATCGCCTCTTCACCGTCAATTGTGGCCAGATAAGCACAAGTGAAGAAAGGAGGGTTTCGCTCATGAATCACCATGAGACGGGCCTTTTAAAGTTACCTTTCTCACTTGTCTAGCCTAAGCACCACAAAGTCAGGTTTAGATAAACGACTGAATGCCCACAACCTTTCTCTGTCCTAATGAGCGCGACAGTCCTTAATTGGCCGAGTCTAGATATTTTTTAATTAGCTCAAAAGTGATGCATATGCTTTTTGTGATTTCTGGGGTTTTAGGAAGGGTAATGAAATCCCAACCCAATCTTGATTGGTGTTATAGCCCTTTAAATTCCGTTTTAAATATGCAAAGCAATTAACATACAAAATCTAAAACACTTGCCAAAAAATTTCTTTTTATTTGCGGCACAAAAAATCTTACACAAAAATGATTTATTGGAGAGGGAGAAGAAGTTTTGCGCAAAGAACCCTGCAGAAAAAAATTTCAGTGGAGTGCAGAAGGTAGGAGAGAAGACAAGGATACTAACAGAGAAATTTTGAGAGCTGACATCTGCAATTTGACCGCGGTTCCGCGGTCAAACCCTTACTTTAGTCGCGGTTCCACGGTGGTTCAGTTAGTTTAGGCCTCCGAGATTTTTCTGTGTGCTGTTATGGTTCTCCTCTGTCTATTCAGATCCTATGTTTGTTGATTTGTTCACTGGGCTTAATCCAAATCTGAATCAGTCTGTCTTCCTTTCCTGCACAATTCACACAAAAACAATCAAAAATAACAAGATGATTTTTTTATTATGTATTTTTATTTTTTCAATTTTTATATTTTTCAATTTCAATTAATCCGAAATTACAAAAAGAAAATAACTATTGTTTCTCCGGCAACGGCGCCATTTGATTGACAGAAATTTTGTGTGTGTTTTTAATTTAAGAGAATACCGCAATCAAGACGGTGTCGCTTGGTAGCTAGCCGGTTGAGTATGGGTCGATCCACAGGAAAAATGTGTTCTTTTCTTTAAGTTCTAACGAGTTAAGTCCTATCTTTGGTAGATTTTGTTTTAAGATCTACAATTAAATTGATTTAAAGTCATGCTAGGGTTAGGATTAGGTTAGTTTGGAATAGGGATTCTACTCACTGCTTTTAACGCCCTAGTTAAGAATTTAGGTGTTAGGGTAATAGTCAACAAAGGGGATTAGCACGACTAGGAAGAAACGCAGTTTCTTCCTTTTGGTCCTTGTCCGTCCTTTCTTGACTCTTAGCCTTAACCTCCGGTTAATTCAACCACAACCGGTCTAACTAGGAAATCACCGCTATCATATAGGATAGGGTGCTGTAGTGAGCGGTGTGTGGTTAAATTAACTAGAGTCCTAATTAAATTATATGGGCAAGGAAAGGAGTGAGGGAGATTTCCTTCTCTCAAACCTTCCCTATCCTAACCCTAACAAGTGAGGAATTACTCACTCATTAGGAAAGTGACAATCAAATTCATTTAAATATTTTTTTATATATTAGAAAACTAAATTGCAGATAATAAAGAACAGATAAGAAATTTCAGGAATTAAAATTCAGATAAAAATAAGAATGCAAGATAGAAAGTAAACTTAGTTTATTGATACCTCTTTAACGATTACAAGGAAATTAAAAATTTTAAATCTAGAAATTAAAAAGAGGCATGCCTAATTAGGCTTTCGGCTTTCCTATTTATAGATAGGAGAAACCCTGGATTTACATCTGATCCATTTGAATTTACAAGACTACCCTAAGAAAGCCGGGTCAAAGCACCGACATACACAGACACGTGCACCGACATGTGCACTGCACGGCCACGGAACCGTGGCAGAAAGCCATGTTTGACCGCAGTTCCGTGGCCATATTGAGGGATCTCTGGCTCAAATTCTCAGGGTTGCTTCATGTTGCTTTTTCCTTCTGTTTTCTTCATTTGGTTCCTCAGAATCTCTTCTATTTTCTTCCAGATTTCCACAGTACAGAATGTTGTGGACATTTTGCCGTGAGCTTCGCGTTGAAGTATTAAATCTTATGCTACCCTTGCGCTTTGTGCATTGAACTGTCTATTGATCTTCATTTGTTCCTTGAACTGGTAGACGGCATCATACGGATTCATCTATTGTTGGTCGTAGTCTCACATTTGTAGCGTATTTTCATGAATTTCACTGTAATGATATGAGAACCTGTAACCTGCAACTATTTAGCAGACATGGATCAAAAGCACTTATTTATATGTAATGTGATTAAGAATGGGCGATATAATAATGCAAAATTCTGATATGAACAACAAGTTTCCTTTATATTTAAAACCCCCATTATAGTTTTCGATACGTACTTAGTAAGTTAGCGACACGAGCACGAGCGTCTACCAACACTTAGAACTAATATGCGCAAGTACAAGGATGAAAGCTGCCGATTTTTGCAATAATGATATTGTTTTAGTTTCCTGTAACTTCTATCGCTTGCCTGTGACTTCAATCATGAGTTATTTTTTGCTTAAAGGACTGATCATTAAATACTCCAACTAATCCATTTTCCTTCCAAACTCACTACTTTTCACCCCAAAAACCCTTTTCCCCCTGGAACAAGAAATATCCGTTTCATTTTCTCCTTTATCTTCTCTCATTTGCTCATTACCTCACTTTCATTTACTATCCAAGAAATGAAATCTTCATTTACTATCTTGTTTATTGATGATAGCGCTAACTTGGACATTAATGTGTTTTGTGAGTGGATCAAATGGGAAAGAAGTTGTCTTGATCATCTTGAAGGCGACAACGTGGTTCGAATTGAAAGGAACAATCTCGTTTCAGCTTGATATACTGGTTAATAAGTTGAGGTTTTCATATAAAATGGAGAAATATAGATATCATATGGTTAGGATGATAACTGAAGATAACTATATAAATATGGTCTGTAACCATCAAGAGAAGAACAAGAAGGCCATCCATATGCAAGCATCTGTTGATACCCAAGCTATTATGAGCAGATTAGCTTTTATTTGACTTGATTTTTGTTTACAGAAATATACAAGGTAGTTGTCTGCAACATCTAAGAATCATCTAAGAACTAGCCTATAATATCTAACCACTTGTCTGAAATTTCCAAGCAGTTGCCTGTAACATCTACAAACTTGCCTGTAACTCGAAGCAGTTGCCTGTAACATCTAAAAATGTTGCATGTAATATCTAAGCAGTTGCATGTAATTTCTAACCACTTACCTGTAACTTCTAATTATTTGCCTTTAAATTCTAAGCAGTTGCCTGTAACATATATAAAAGTTGCCTGTAACGTTTAAGCCATTGCATTTCCCTAATATCTAAAAAGATTTGCCTGTAATATCTAATAAGTTGGTTGCAATATTTATATAGATACAAGTAATAATATGTTAACAAAGGAGTTTTCTATGCAACGGTCAATACGTATCATTGTCTTCCGCTCTAGCAATTGCGCATGACCGAGTACATGAGTTGGGGTCAAGCTTGCCACTGGTGAGGAAAGATGATCAAATGATGAGGAACAATATCCCGGTGGTATGGAATGACGCAATAGAGGGCACATCTCAAATATTCAAGGGTGCTTACAAAGTTAGGGTGGCTCTTTGTTAATTTTCTATTGCAAAACAATTTAACCTCGAAAATGTTAAGAATGATGGCTTAAGGGTAACAGTGGAATATTTCCAAAAGGATAAAAGATACCAATGGAGATTGCATGTAGCTTTGTACTCAGAGCTATATAGTTAATATATACATTGTTTATATAAAATTGTAATTATCTTTTTTTCAAATTGTTGATTGTTTTAAATATTAAGGTACACAAATGTTTATATATTTGTCATTTTTGAGCAGTTTTCTATGAGCTATAAAGAGTTTCTATCCAACGCATACATGTACCAGAGGAATTTCAAGCAACGGATGTCTCCGGTCTACTAAGAAATTGGCAGTCAACATACTTATAGATGTTTTGAGGTCATGACCGGGCTATCAGCCAATCGAGGCTAAGAAGAACTTCCATCAAAGGTTCAGGATGAAGATTTTGTACGATGTTGTGCGGCATGCAAGGGAATTAGCAAAAGAGACTCTTTTCGGCAATTATTGGAATTCTTATGACTCTTTGAGGTGGTATCAAAGGAAGTGCATGGAAACCAATTCTGGGAGCGTAATTAGCATCGACAAATCAGCGGATGATATATTCATGAGGTTATTTTTTAACTATGGTACTTGTATTTAAGGGTTTTTACATGTTTTCCGGCCTTTCCTATTTCTTGATGAAACATTCATTAAGAACATGGCAAAAGGCCTTCTATTGACGGCGACTGCTTACGATGGAAACAATGGTTTGTTTCCATTAGCTTTCACTATTTGCGATCAAGAGAACATCACAAATTGAACATGGTTTTTAGGTCAGTTGATAGCTGTGTTATTTTATGGTCCTAGGCCCTACCACCCACCGCATACCCTTGTGTTTGTATCCGACTTCGACAAGGGAATCAAAAAAGTGGTTAGGATGTGCTTTCCTACCGCATTACATTCATTTTGCATTCTTCACCTGAAATAGACTTTTAAAAATAAGCTCAAGAGGCTTGGTATGAAGAATTCGGAGGCTGAAACTTGTGCGCATCTCATGGAGACAGCGTGTTGCCAGTACACGACAGTTGAGTTCTTGGGATAGATGAACCTATTGCAAAAAGAATCAATGGTTGCTTACAACACATTGGTTAAGAATTACGATCCTCAACATTGGGCTAATTGTTATTTCCCTAGAATTAGGTACAATCTAAATTCTTACTCCTCAACACACCTAATTTGGCTATGAAAATGATTGACATGGATATGTATAACATTTAAGCAGTTGCTTGCGTTATCTGGACAGTTTCCTGCAACATCTAGGTTGTTGCCTATAACTTCTAAAAAGTTGCCTGTAACTATCTAATAAATTGCATGTAACTTCTACTAAGTTGCCTGTAACATCTAGAAAGTTGCATGTAATTTCTAATATGTTGCATGTAACTTCTACTAAATTATCGTAACATCTAAGCAGTTGCATGTAATTTCTAATAAGTTGCATATAACTATCTAATAAGTTGCATGTAACTTTAGCTAAGTTGCCATTAATGTCTAGGCAGTTGCCTATAACTTCTAATAAGTTTCTTGTAACTATCTAATAAGTTGCCTGTAACATCTAGTCAACTGCATGTAACTTCTAATAACTTGCCTCTAACTATCTAATAAGTTGCTTGTTACTTCTACTAAGTTGTCTGTAATATCTACTGACTTACTTGTAACTTCTAGGCAGTTACATATAACATCTAATAAGTTGCATGTAATATCTATTAAAGTTGCACATAACATTTATTTATGTGTTTTTTGAATACAGGTATGGTCATGTTACATCCAATATTGCTGAATCATATAATAACTGGATACATGGGGACCGTACTTTTCCGATTCTTTAAATGGTGGAAAACATAAGGGCATGATTGATAGATCGCTTCAATAGTCGTCGAGAAAAAGCCAAATGGTGAAATAGAGCATTATGTCCCAAGTTGGAGGAAATTTTGAAAAAAGAATTGGAAGCTGGTAGATTTTTTCAGTTCATTAAGCTGATACGGAGTATTATGAGGTGTTTGACATTAAAACTGTTCGGATCAATGTGTCAGCTCGATCATGTATATGCCGAAAATAGGATGTTATTAGGATTTCTTGTAGGCATGCTTGTGCCATTATCAATTTCTTAAGGAAATCAATTTATAACTACCGTGACCATTTCTTGACGATCGAATATTTCATGGCGGCTTACTCGAATACAATTTACTCAATACCTACATTTTACAACCCAACAATCATGAAAGAGAACATTGAGATCCAACCTACTTTGACGAGAAAACGGCCGGGAAGGCCCCTTACAAGGCGCATAAACAATATGGATGTTCAAAAGAGAAAAATGAATTGCGGTAGGTGTGAAAATGAGGGTCACAATAGAGCGATATACACTACTCCTATCGATTAAGTGTAAAATAGCTACATGTTGGTTGTTTGGTCTTTTGTTTTATATTTATGTATCCACCATGAAGTTTTGTTGACCTTTTGTACTAAAACATTGCAATATTTGTTATAATTTTATTATAAATTTTGCTATTGGTTAAGGATACATCTGAATGAAATTTAGAAACTGTTTTATGAAAAGAATTTGCAGTTCCCTGTAACATCTAAGTGTTTTCCTATAATTTCTAAGCAGTTGCGTGTAACTTCTAAACACTTGCATGTAACATCTAACCACTTGCTTGTAACTTCTAAATTTTTTCCTGTAACTTGTAATCAGTTGCATGTAACTTCTAACCACTTGCCTGTAACTTGTAATCAGTTGCCTGTAAAACCTACAAGCAGTCACCTGTAATATCTAACTACTTGTCTGTAACTTATAAGCAGTTGCATGTAACTTGTAATCAGTTGCCTCTAACCTGTAAGCAGTTGTCTGTAATATCTAGCCACCTGCCTATAGCTTGTAAGAAGTTTGATGTAACTTGTAAGCAGTTACATGTAACTTCTAAACAGTTGTCTGTAATTTCTAACATCAACAAAAATACATCAACAATTTTTGACGTCTAAATGGAAATACATTATCAACAAAAGTACATCAACATCGGCTATAAAAAACCAGTGACATCAACAAAAATATCATTCATAACATCGGCCAAAATCGGCTATATAAAAGCAGTAACATCAACAAAAATATCATTCATAACACAGAATCGACCAACATCGGTGATATTAAGGTAAATACATAAACAAATTTTGAAATTCATTAAACAATACCCTACATCGGCCAACATCGGCGAAGTAAATTCAGTAACATATAAGCAATTTGTCATTATTCATAAAACAAATAATAATATCAGCGAACATCAGCCAAATAAAAATAGGTGAATACATGTACGAATAACAAAGAATTTAAATTTCAGCCAAACAAAAACTGAAGCAATATCAAGAAGCTTCTTTCTCGTTTGCCAATAGAATTTATGCCGCAAATATCAGCTTCCACTATAGCGAACCTTTCACTTCATGGCATCTGCTATCTCCCAACCCTCAATCAATGCCTTCATGAATAAGTAGACAAACATGTCGCAATCTGAATTGTTAAACAATACGGTTAACAAACGTATATTGTTATAACCCATAAAATTCAAACGTAAAATAAGGCTCTAAAAGTAAAAGTAAGAAGCTAAATAAAGGAAACATTGCTTACGATTTTTTTCGTATCGGGCAAGGGTCAGTAGTAAAATGAAATGCATTGAGTTCCTTATAATGGTCGAATTTCTCTACCCAAATTTGAGTAGGTCCTGCAAATATAGCCTAACCGCTCTCTCCCAATGGGGTCTAGCGCAAGTGAAGAATAATACCACAATTCCTTTTCGGCGAAGTCTATAACGAGCAACGTCCAATAAGAGTTATAATATATCGGGGTCATAATACAAGTAGAGGGGGAATGTCATGCATCGTCAACGTATATATTCCATCCACTACTATTCATGTGCACCTTTCCGGAGTTGTAACGTCTGAGATTTTCCTATACATAATAAAAGGCTTTCTTACAATTCTTTTGTTTCAAAATAATTATTTTAGCGCTTCTGCTATTTTAAAACACTTTAAAAATATTTTTCTATAATTAATATAATTTTTAAGGGTTTAAAAAGGAATTTTTACAAAAGGATAAAGTTCATCAAGTATTTTTAATACGGGAAAAGAAAATCATTTTTGACCAAATTTTATTAAAAATTGATGAATATATTAAACTAAAATTTTTAGAATTTTCCCTAAATTTTCTAGCAATTTTAACTATTTTTAAATAAGTTTTCTAAATTAAAAACCAATTTTAGAAACTGTTAAAATATTTTAAAAGAAAAAAATGTTTTTTAAAAATTAAAACCGCAGGGAAACAGGGACCATTGGATCTACGATCCAACAACCCCCATTTCCCTACGTGGGAAAAGGGGGAAGCGCGTGGAGCCAAGCGCTTGCACGTAGCCCCACGTGGGCGGCGCTTGCCCACGAAGGGGAGCAAGAATCGTTGGATCATCTGATCCAACGGCTATGGTTCACCCCGCCAACACACTCGACAGCAGCATGGATCCAAGCTTGGGTTTGGGGCACGGGTTTGGATCTGTCAGTCGTAAGATCCGCTTCGCTTTAAATGGGATTTATTCTTTTAAACCCTATAAATAATGCTCTTTTCTCACACAATTTCTCACAAAATATTCATAAAATTAATTCTGGAAAAATACCCCGATCCTCTATTTTTCAACGCCGATGTCGTGGTGATGACCGTTTTCCCAACAAAAATCCGAGAATAGAAAGGCTCGCATTTCCCTATAAGGCGGTGTACCGACTTCAATATTCCGTATCTTAACACACGATAGGATCCGCCTCTCTCTTCTCTACCCATCGCCTTTCCTTCTACAGTTATTCTTTGAAAATACAATATTAAATCGTCATCTTGTTAAACCTAGATTAAATAACAGACAAAAAGAAACCTTTGTAGTTATTTTAAATAATCATTGTTTCCTTCTCTTTAAAATTCTTGTACACAATATATCACGGGGTAACGACCTATCCCTATTCTAGAATTCTCATATCATAATACAAAATTATGCGATCTTTTATGACAACGTGTGTATGCCAAGATATATTTATATGGGCTTAAGGGTCCTGAGTTCAGCCTCAGGAATTTTTCCTGAGCCCGCATATCCCAAGAACCCTATCTGCCCTCTTCTCTTCCGAGAGCTGAGAAAGCTTGAAGCCTCTAAAATCCCCCATGGCTTCAGCTCTCACAAAATCCTCTCTCTATCTCTCAAAAACCCATAAATTTACTCTCATCAATCCAAAACCTCTCCCAAAAAAGCTCTCACCAATCGATTCAGAACCCAAGCAATCCAAAAGACGAAGGAGAAATCAAAGCCAACAACCCAATCCTCACCTGATGGAACCACATAAAGGTTTGGGATGGGGTTTGGGTTTGGTGAGGGGCATCGGCGATCGGAGGCTGAGGGAACTGGGGTGGGTCACGATGGAGCAGTAGGTGATGGTGGTAGTTATGATGGTGATGGTTGTGGTGATGACGAAGGCGACGATGAGAACGAGGGTGGCACGGTGGCACTGCATGATGAGCTCGGCGAGATGAAGCGGAAGCCATGGCTGCGGATGAGGAGGAGATGATGACGACGACGAGGGTGATGGTGGTGGTGATGAGGCGATTTAGGGATTTTAATCCATTGAAATTGAGGATGTGGCATGGTTAAGGAGCAGGATGAGCTCGGCGAGACGAAGGGAAAGCTTCTGCCATGGGAATTGGGGATTTTACTCCATTGAAATTGGAGATGTAGGAACAAAAAAAAGGATGAAGGATTTTTTAGTTAAGAGGCACAGGAAAAATTCCTGAGGCTGAACTCAGGACCCTTAAGCCCTATTTATATAAAGGTAGCTTATAAGGAAAAGGTTCCCAATGATTAAAGGTTAGAAACTTGTAAAATACTAATAACTTTTGCAAGTTAGATTCTTTAAAATAAAAATAATTGTTACTTTTAAAATGTTAAGTTTCACTAAAGTACCATTTACTTTTAAAAATCAAGTTACGCTAAAATATCATCCACTTTCAAAAGTTAAGTTTTCATTAAAATGCCATCAACTTTCAAAAGATAAATTTTTATTGAAATCTTCAAAATCAAGTTCCTCAAAATACCCTTAATTTTGGAAAAGAACTTTTTACGTAAAACACCATGGATCTAAGATGGTGCTAAGTTCTTTTGATCCTGCAACTCTTTTGAGGGCTCTTTTGTGGAAGGTGTGGATTATTACACATCCTATACCATGAGCATAGCGGGGTTGATAGTGATGCCCTCGCGAGAAATTCGATCCACAATGAACTCTAAACAACCCTTGATCTCTATAATAATATAATAAATGTTTTATAATTGTGAAATCTTACATAAAACCCCCTTGAGTTTTTAGATCATGCAACATTACATAAAAACTCTAAAATCCCTATGCGTAGGATGGTTCAATTATATAGGTAGTAGATAGGTTGAGTGGCATCTTCTCGCTTGAGTCTCGGAGAGCCGGAGACAATGATCGTTTCCACTTGCCAATCTCCCTATATGAATGTCCAGAATCCCTAAGTTTAATATTGTTCAATTATATAGGCAGTAGATGGGTGGAGTGGCATCTTCTCACTTGAGTCTCGAAGAGCCGGAGACAATGATTGCTTATACTTGCCTATCTCCCTATAAGAACAGAGTAAGTTCATACCGTTACCGAAAACTAAATTGCATATGTATCGACACATACATAACCAAGAGATCCTACATGACATGACACCAAGTACAGTTAGGGTTAGACTCCTAGACACACTTCCCTAGACACCACAAAAGAAATGCGGATAAGCGATAAATTACCCATGACCCTCCTCTGTTCTATTTGAGCGCGACGGTCCTTAGAGTCTTGGTCTAGATATTTTTTAATTAATATAGGGTTATGCGGATACTCGTTTTGTGATTTGTGGGGCCTAGAAAGGGAGATGAAATCCCCACCTAATCTGAATTTTGGTCTTGCCCCTTAAAGTCCGTATTAAAATATGCACAAACAACTCGCAAAAGATTTTTGAGCAGTGATATTTTGCAAAAAATTCTGCAGAAAAATATATTATAGGATTTTCAGAGGAGAAAGAAAGTACAGAGAAAGATACCAGAGAACTTTGGCACTCCAAATCACCGACTCCGCCGCGGTTCCGCCGCCAAAACCACGATTATGCCGCGGTTCCGTCGTGTAATGGTAGGTTCTTTGTTTAATTTTTTCTACAGTGCCTGCCTAGCTTCTCTAGATCTCTCTGAAAGTCTCTGAATCTTGATTTCCTTGCTCTAGTCTCTTTAGATTCCCTCGCAAAAATCGCACAATAATTGTTAAATATGAAAGTTGCGGTTTTGTTTTATTTTTTATGATATGGATCGAAATAGAATTCAACACGAATAGCAAGAAAAAAAATTATGCACGTATCCCCGGAAACAGCGCCATTTGATTGATTCTATGTGAGTGTAAAGTAATAACCGCAATCAATAACGGTGTCGCGTGTAGCTAGCCGAGATGAGTACGGGTCGTCCTCAGGGATGCGTGGAACCTTTAATCTTGCTTTAGACGTGTTGATTAGAGATAGAAAGTATAGAGAATAGATTCTAGATCTACGTTAAATACGGATATAGAATTTATAGTTTTAAGATCTAGTTTAAATATGGATATAGCATCTATAAGAAGAGGCCTTGTAGGGTTCGTTAGGATTTAGTAGTCATGGATGACTAATAAAGATGATTCCTTTTATCTTTTGATAGATTTAAAACTAGATAGATAGTGATGAATGAGAATTAGGGTTCTTGGAAGAAACTAGGGTTTCCACACTATTTCAATTCATGTCTAGCCCTTAACAAATCAATTGTTAATCTGATCTCAAACCGCGGTCGAGACTAGCAACAAATTGGTAACATGTCTGATAAGGATGCTAACGATTATTTTGCTAAATTTTATAAACTTCATAAGATGTAAAAGAAGTTTTAATATTTTTCCTCCGAATCCTATCAAGCGGTGAATTACTCATGCATGATGGAGATAGAAGAAGAACGGATAGAGAATGAGATCATAATGTAAATGCTAAATAATTAATCTAATGATCTACCTTTATTAATCAACTTCACAATTACAAATCCTTCAAGTTTAGATTACAAGAGGAAGAAATTGTTCTCGATCTTTACCTTGTCGGAAGTAGATGCTCCGTCGAATCTCACGTCGTCTTATCACGTCGAATCGTGGACCTGTCGTGGATCACTTGTTCTTTGATGGTGACTTGCTTCGTGTAAAAGGTGATGATTTCTAGTTTTAGCCATCGGTCTTATTTATAGTCACAGAAAATACAAACCCTTGATCCCAGAGGTTAAGATATGTAATCATGATCACCCACAGAAAATCTCAGATCCAACGGCCACCAGATGGCCGAGGATCCGCCGCACATATGTTCTTTTAGCCGCGGAAGCACCGCGTGTTGGTGGGCTTAGGGTTTGGATTTTCTGGGGCTTCTGCATGTTGACACGTGGAGATTGTTGTGATATCTGGAATCTTCATATCTTCTCTTAGTCTCTGCCAGTATTGATTCTTCGATTTTATCTAACATTATTGGCAGATTTTTTATTCCCGACATCTCGATATCCCGATCTCCTGACTTGAGCTAAGTCTTGCACAATATCTCCATGAATAACGTTAGTAATATTTGGTATTTTTGAGATATTATCCTAACCATTTTATATGATATTATATTTTAAGAAAATTGATTAGGGATATTTGATATGATATGCATATTTAAATTATCAAAATATTATATAAACATTATATGCATATATTTTCCTTTATAATATTAATTATAATATATAAACATATAGTAAATAGTATTTTGCAGATAAACCCAAATATGTTCTATATTTATAATAAACACCTTTAAATATTTAAGAAAAGTAAGGAAAATATTATATCAAATGTGCGATATTTTCGACTGAACAATTCTCCATGTTCTTTTATCCATATATTCCTGTTCATATTTTTAGAGAGGTTAAACCTCTGTTAATGGTATTTTGACCATTAACGATCACCAAGATCACTATTTTGAGGATCTTGGATCGGGTTCTTAAAGAACTAAGTTCTTTATTTGAAAGGACTAAGTTCCTGGAGTAATTATGGACCCCGCCTTCTTTCTGTTCAATCTTGTTTTTCCTTGAATATTTGATTCTCAAGAACAAGATATTCCCGATGAAAATTAAATTCTCAATTTGTGGGAAATTTGTCTTGTGGATCTCAGATCAAAAGAAAGAACTAAGTTCTTTTAAATGGTTAAACCCTTAGAGATGATATGATAAATAAAGAAAATATTTTGATCTCTACTTTTTTCTTTATCTAGGGTTTGAGAGGAGGGAGATTTTTTTTTTAAAGAATTAAATTCTCTATTGTTTTGTTTGACTTCTGTATTTTTACAGAAGCTTAAGTGGTGGTCTCCTCCACTTTAGATTTAATCTTTTTACTCCTATTTATAGGAGAAGAGAAAAATCAATTTGTTGGAGAAAATCTCTCATTGAGAGATCATGATTGATTTCATAATCAATCGAAATGATCTTAAAGATCAACCAGTGAATTTTATTCACCGTTGGATTTTAATCTAAGGGCTCTCTGTTTTACAGAGAAGATCATTCTTGTTTATTTGACATGATTAGGAAAATATTTTCCTAATATAGAATTTAATTCTATCAGATGAATATATTGTTGGTTTAACAAGATTAGGAGAATATTTTCCTTACAGAGAATTTTATTCTATCGTATGGTTTAATTGGTGATATTTTATCATCATTAGATTTTAAATCCAAAGATTCTTTGTTAAAGAAAGAGCTTTCCATATTAGAATGATCAGGGAAAATATTTCCCACATAGAATTTAATTCTATCACATAGAATTTAATTCTATCAGCTGAGAGTATTTTAAATTGGGGTGCTCACGTGCTTTGCATATGAGCGCTGCCAAAAGAATACGGCAAGGAAACTCACGTGTTTAACACATAGGCACTGTTATAGGATTTAATCCTAACTATAGCAGGTACTCGTGTATTTTCACGTGAGTGCTCACGTGCTTTGCTCGTGAGGGTTGTCCTCCATTTTTATAAAAGGAACAGTAAGCTTTGGCAAAAAATTTTGGCGGGAACAAATGCCCCCTACTACTTTGCCCACATAGGTATGTATATGGATTAAGTAGTGTAGAGTTATACATCTTCCTAGAATTGATGGCTTAGGAGACAAGTTTAGGATCCTTGTAGCCTATGGCTTTTTCATCTTCATGAGCCGTAAGGGTCTCGAGAAGGGTTTTTTCTCCCTATGAGTCGTGAGGATCTTATAAGTGCGTATTCTCCCTAGAAATCATGAGGATTCCTAAGTGTTCATCACCTTCATGAGTCGTAAGGATCTCACTCGGGTATTTTCTCCTTACGAGTCGTGAAGACCCATAAGTGGCTACTTCACTTTATTGGCGAATGTGGCCCATGGATAATATACAACAGTCAGTTTGGACCTCCTTATAGGGCAACGATATCTTAGGAAATAGGTTTAGATCTTTCGCCTAAGGCTTTTCAATTTTATGAGCCGTGAGGGTCTCATAAAGACGTTTCTCCCTACTAGTCGAGAGGATCTCGTAGGTGTATTTTTTCCTTAGGAGTCGTAAGGACTCGTAAGTATGTTTTCTCTTGAGAGTTGTAAGAATCTCACTAGAGTATTTTCCCCCTTACGAGTCGAGAGGACTCGTAAGTGGCTTCTCCTCCTCATCAATGTGTGACTTTGGAGAATGTGGCCCGTGGATAGTATACAAGAGTCAGTTTGGACCTCCTTGTAGGGCAGTTATGCTTAGGAAATGGGTTGATATCCCTGTCACCTAAAGCTTTTCATCTTTATAAGCCGTGAGGGTCTCATAAAGATGTTTCTTCCTACAAGTCAAGAAGATCTCGCAGGCGTATCCTAACGTGAAATATAGATAACCCCCTTTTTGATAGGAGTCTGTTAGGTTTTTGGTACTAGGTTTATGTCCATCGTACCGCCGCGTCCTCGATATGTAGTCCCGTAGGTTACTGCTCGAGTAGCACCGTATTTGTCGTGTCTCTGATCCCTTCTGAGGCTGGACACGACGTCTTCAAGTAATCTTCCTAGGTCGGAATATCCATTTACAGCCGGAATAACAAGCATTAGGTATTTGTCGTGGCGCTTTTTACTTGAGGTTAGATTTAATTTGAAGCCTCGATGAGTCATAACCGCCCCATTCTGGGGTGGGATGATCTCCAATAGTTTTTAGGCTTTGTATGTATTGCCTTCAAGACCCAAAATTTAGAATATGCCATCACTTCACTTTTGCATGTCTTTAGGCTTTGTATGTATTGTTGTCAAGACCCGAAGTTAGGAATATGACATCACTTCGCTTTTGCTTTGTTGATATTGTGCCAATTCTTTGCTGAAGTAAGGTAAATATCTGAATGACCTCTATGTTGTATGTATTGCAATCGAGATGTAGAGCTAGGATTTTGCTGTCACTCCACTTTTAATTGACCCTTGGGTATTTGATGACGTTACGCCTGCATCCTGCTGAAATGAGAAGAACGTCGGGATGACCTCTAGGCTGTAACTATCACCATTGAGATCTGGAGCTAGGATTTTGCCATTGCTCCACTTATGTTCGACCCTTGGGTCCTTGCTGACGTTGTGTCTGCACCGATAAGGAACATCGAAGCCGATCTCTAGGTTGTAGATGTTGCCATCGAGATCTGGAGCTAGGATTTTGCCATCACTCCATTTTTTTTCAACCCTTGGGTCCTTGCTGATGTTGCATCTGCATCGAGAATGAACGTTGAGCTGGAGATAGGATTTTGCTATTACTCCATTTTGATTTGACCCTTTGGTCTTTATTGACACTCCTTCTGCACCAAAAAGGAACGTCGAGTTAGAGCTAAGATTTTGCCATTACTTCTTTTGATTTGGCTTCTTGGAGCCTTGTTAACACCACGTCTGTACCCTGCTGGAGTAAGAGAGATGTCGAATTAGTCTCTAAGCTGTAGATGTGCCATTAAAACTTGGTTCTTCTTTTGACGAAGCATGGTAGGAAATATGGTTCCCTTTCATTTGTGTCCATGGATTGTATACAAGAGTCGGTACGGACGTATTTGTAGGGCAGAGAAAATTTTATTTTATTTTATTTTTTCCGCAATGCTCTATCTTTTCAGCTTTTCATATCGCGAAAGTCGCGATTGCCCAATCATTTCGGATATTTTTTTTATATTTTTACTCGCTGCTTTTTATTGCGAGTTGTCCAAATATTTCGGCTGTTTTTATGTGTATATTTTTTTGCTCGCTGATTTTTATTGCGAGTTGCTCCATCATTTCAGCTATTTCATATGCATTTTTTTGCTCGCTGATTTTTTTGCGAGTCGGGGACTTGAGTCCTGATACCAATTTTGGCATCAGCATCACTACAATTAGAATGTTGCCAGGAGTGAATCATCATTTTCCTTTATCGATTTGAAGTTTGATACCTGTTTAGGCATCAGCATCGCTACAATTGGAATATTACCAGGAGTGACTCATCATTTTCCTTTGTTGATTTGAACAAAGTTGGCTTAGCAAACAGGGTTAGGATCCTATCGACTAAGGGTTTTTGACTTTATTTGCCATAAGGGTCTCATAAAGGCATTTCTCCCTACGAGTCGAGAGGATCTCGTAGGTTTATGTTCTCGTTAGAAGTCGTAAGGACTCCTAAGTGGTATTTTCTCTTGCAAGTCGTAAGTAACTTACAAGAATCATTCACCATATGAGAATATTTCTCGCCATTGGTAGAAATCCGTTGGAAAATAATTTGGTGGTGCCCGTGGATTGTATACAAGAATCGGTATCAAACTACTTGTAGGGTAACTTGGGAGATATGACGGCTTAAGAACATGTTTAGATCCCTGTAACCTAAGGCTTTTGAATTCTGTGAGCTGTAAGGGTCTTATAGGGAGCAATTCTCCTTACGAGTCGTAAGGATCTCACAAGTGTAATTTCTCCTTAGGAATTGTAGGGATTCTTAAATGTGTTGCTCCTTTGTGAGTCGTAAAGATCTCAAGCAGGTATTTTCTCCTCATAAGGTCGAAAGGACCCTGCAAGTGTATATTTTTTATTTTCACGAGATTGCACCCTTTCGGGTTTTCACAAGCTCGCCGGCAGTCCTGCTGTTTTTACTCACGGTGCCCTTTTAGGTTTTCATCCATGCTCATTTCGCTCGTGGACATGCCGTTTTTTTTTGTGGAACTCTCGAAAGTAGTTTTGCCATAGGTGAACCATTTATTTTCCGGTGGGACTTGGGGTGGCTTCATCGCTGGAAAAGCTATGTAGCTGGTGGGACTTGAGTTGCAATCTTCGTCGTTAGGACTTTAATTGCAATGCCGATCTCAAGAAGCATATCTCGTATTTTGGACGACGCGCTAGTTTAGGGACATTTCGATCCAATATCATAGTTTTTGAGGCGACACGCTATGTTTGAGGCGGAGCACTAGTTTAGAAACGTTTCGGTCCATTATTGCCATATTTAAGGCAACGCTCTAGTTTAGGGACATTTCGGTCCAATGTCACCGTTTTTTAGGCGGCACTCCATGTTTGAGGCAACGCTCTAGCTAAGGGATATTTCGGTCCATTATCGCCAAGTTTGAGGCGACGTTTTAGTTTAGGACATTTCGGTCCACTGTTATCATTTGATCAGGAAGTTGTATAACTCACTCCTTTCAACGCTTGCTTGCCCAGGCGCTGTTGTCTGTCCTTTGTATATATGTACACTTCACACATCAAGCTATCTTTACTTTCTTGAACTGCTTATTTTACCATCACAGCAATCGGGTTGTTTTTGCGGGAAATATCGTGTGTTTTACATGGCACCTGCCTGCTGCTCATCAATGTCGTGTTCTGACACTGACAAAGGAACGAGATATTGCATCACTCGTTCTGATGAGTCTTTTTCTTCCCTAGAAGAATGAACTTGATTTTAGGGTTTTTCCCTTCATCATCTGATTCGGAGTGAGACATGAATTCCACATCCCTTCCATGGTTTTTGATTCAAGCGGGCTATTCCACTTGATTGCAGGACCTACTTATAGGTCCCTTAATAACCTTTCTGTTCTTTGAAGAAAGGACCACCTTCGTGGAGATTCCTCCGCCAGCGAGCAAGATGCTCCCTCCATATATTTTTGGGAAGCGGATATTCGCATCCCAATCTTTTCCCCAGGGTGGAACCCACGCTGTCTCTATTTTGGCGACAGTTTGCTTCAAAGCCACTCATTTTTTGTTGAGCGTTGGAGATAAATGTCGTCTTGCCTCCGCTTTTCATATATCTTCATCGGAAGAGAAAGGGTCTTGACCCATCTGATCCAATTGAGCCATTTTATCCATGAGCTCTTGGAAGGTCGTCGGCTTGAATAGGGTCATATATAGGAACACTTTTGAATTTAGGTCAAGGGTGGTTATGAACATTCCTACGGCTGGAATTTCGTCGATGCGCTGCTCGCATTTTGACCAGAGATTTCGCCATCAGGTAACATATTGAACCCAAGTCTCATTTGGTCTAACGCTTTCGTTAACCAACACCGCCACGGTAGTGAGATTATTCACATTAGTAAATCTCTGACAGAAGAGCATATCCATCTCGTCGAAGGTCTTCACGAAATCATTTGGTAGTTCTGCATACCATTCGAAGGCGATGCCTGCCAAACTGCTGACGAACTGTCAGAGGAGCAGCATATCATTTCATCCAGTATTGCCACACATGGATTTAAATCGTGCAATGTGCTGGCGAGGATTCCCAGTTCCTTGGTACATGTGGAACGTTGGAAGTGTATACTCTGGCGGGTACTGTATTTGATCGTAGCACGCCGGATACGGTCATCCCGTCTTGATTGACCTATTTGCAGCTTCACTGGCATAGTGAGCATTGATTTGCTGAGCGATATATGCATTCAGCTTTACCTTTGGGATCATTTCCTCTTCAGCCGTTGATGAGGCTTGTAGAGAATTTGAAATGTCACCCTTTTTTTAAGAGCGACTACTGGCGGTTCATCTGCCAGTGGTTCCGAATGGACCATCATTCCAGCCATGTTCTAGATCAGAAGGGCTATCTGGTTCATTTTAGTAGATATTTCTGCCTCTTTTTCATCTCTCTTTTTGAAAGCGCACTTTAGGAAGTCAATATCCGACTCCTGCCCTACTCTTTCATCCAGTGCGTCTTCGGGATTTGCCTTAGACGATTGATTAGCGAGTGTTGCCGCTTGAGCAAATATCTTTTGCAACTTTTCACGTTCCAGTTTAGCTTTCGTCGAAGACCAAGTATGCGGTCCGTGACTAGCAGAAGCAGTACTTTCCTCTTTAAAATTCACCACATGAATTGAGTGAACTATCATGCCCTCAAGTTTGGGACGTTTGGAATCTTGACCTTTAGAGTTTGCCACGAGAGTTTGAGCTCTATTAGGCATCTTTTTTTATGAGAAGCTGCTTTAAGAGGAACCGTTAGAGCAGGGGCCGTCTTGGGATGAGTCCTCTTGTATCTGGAAGGAGAGTTCTCAGAGTTTGGCCGATGCTTAGGGAAAGAGCCATGGATGACGACTGAGTCCTTCACCTGCTTCCACACCTTATATATAGATGACAAAAGTTTTTTAGAGAGCGAACTGGTTTCTACTCTTCTTGGATCTCCAGGGCTGTGGAGATTTCTTCAATATTGCGGTGGGAGAATTTTGTCTGACCTTTCGCAACAGTTCGAAAATGTTCCCGGTTGGAACAGCAGCATTCACCACTTTGAAATAGGACCATACGGAGAACTTCCCTCAGCTTGTCTTATTTGACAGCGATATCGACATCGGTGATGTCTTGTGACTGGAATTTGATTAGCCTCAGAATTTTGTTAATCCTGCCCCCTGTTTTCTTTGAGAGCATGATTGTTCTGCACCCTGCATCAACCTTGGTCTTCGGCAGGTACCAGTTATTTAGGAACTGATTCCGTCGTCAAAGCTGAAGTTTGAGCATCTGTTCCATGGAAGATGGACCTTTTCTGGGCTTCCACTTTCGGCGTCGAGACACCGAGGGTAGGAGGTGAGAGCATAGACCCAAAGACAAACCCCTTCATTTTTTGAAAGGCCGGATTGCAGAGATTTTGGTCTGCAAGTGGCCCATAATTTACTCCACCAGATGTGATAGAGCCTGAGTTGCGGTGAGTGGAAGCAAACGCCATTCTAGAAAAAGACAAAACGCCGGCTTCAGTATCTCATCACCTAAGGGCAAGTACATACCACGGTTATTTGATCGCGGAAAACACGACACACAAAGTGTGGAGTGGAAAGAGAAAAAATTCCCACCGGGCATGCCAGAATCTGTTTAACGCCGAAAATAGAGATGAACTAGGATTGATCGTCTTGCCGGAATTTGGGGGAAGATACTATTTGGACATATCCATCCACATCTCCGAAAATACCAAGTTGATTTATGGTACCTTATATCGGATGTTTGGACAGATGCAGCCGATGTAACAGACTTCATCAGATTTCCACTCATTTATAAGGGGGGTTTTATTGTGGGGACGCTCTTCCCTGCAGACGCAAGCCCCTGCAGTTAATTACGTTACCGCATCACGATAACCACTTTCTCCTGGTCCGGAAGTTCACTTCGTATCGTGTTGTGTTTGGTTTATTTTGGGTTGCCTGTGGATTGTATACGGAGGCTATTTTATGTCGCCGCCCGTAGAGCGCGAATTAGTCCAAATCCGTATATTTTAGATTTTAGGGTTTGGGTCAAGAATTTGCTTGACGGGGTCTATGTTGGTAGCTTGGTTTGCTAACGGGAATGAACTTAGAACGCAGATCTTATATAAATAAGGTTTATCAGTTCATGGGATATTTGTTTTTGATCTAAGGATCGTTAGTCATATTTGAGACTAAAATCAATTTAGAAACAATGAGCATATGGGCTCAATTATTTTAATTTAAGGACATCACGGTCCAATATTCCCTATTTGGGACGAATGTTAGTTTAAGAACGTTTCGTTCCATTATCACCTTGTTTGGTGCGAATGTCTAGTTTAGGGACATCTCGGTCCAATATTCCCATTTTGGGGACGAATGCTAGTTTAAGGACACTTCGTTCCAACATTCATCTTGCGCGCACATATATATCGCGTGAGGTGCTATAATAGTGCTAATTACTAATTTTTCTCTAGCGCTCACGTGTGTTTCATGTGAGACGCTGAGCGTCCAGCGCTCACGTGTGTTTCACGTAAGGCGCTAAGTTTTGGTGCTCACATGTGTTTCGGCTATTTTTCGGCGATCAACTTAGAAACAAATGAGTATATAGGCTCAGTTATTTTAGTTTAAGAACATTACAGTCCAACATTGCCTATTTGGAATGAATGTTTGTTTAGAGACGTTTCGGTCCATTATCGCCGTGTTTAGGGCAAATGTCTAGTTTAGGAACATCTCTGTCCAACATTCCCATTTTGGGGACGAATGTTAGTTTAAGGACATTTCAGTCCAACATTCATCTTTCGCGCACGTGTATTTGTTACGTGGTGAAGTGAATGATGGTGACATGGGATGCGCCTAATTTGGGGTGCCATCCAATTTGAGGTGTGCACATCGATGTGAAAATGCAAATGTGGGATGTATCATTCCCTATCTTGATGAACTTTCATATCTTTCATCAAGCAGGGGCGAGGAGTTGTTGTTGATTGTCGAGACCCGCCACCTCTCTGAAGACGTTGAGAAATTACAACGACATATATCAGAGGTATGAAGAGATGTAGTCTTGAAACAAATCCCGTATTTGAGGGAAAGAATCGTAGTGGATCATCTAAGAATCATTAGACTTGTTTGAGACTAAGATTAACTTAGAAGGTATGGAATGAAAATCGTCAGTTATGTATGAGACTAAGATCAGTTTGGATATCACGAACATAAGCTTAGCTGATTTGGGCTAAGATTGGGTTTCTGTAATACCCAGCAGTGCTAAACTCTCAGTTGGATATAGCGCTCATGTGTATATCGCGTGAGGCGGTATAATAGTGTTAAGCACTAATTTTTCTCTGGCCCTCACGTAAGTTTCACGTGAGACGCTGAGCGTATGGAGCTCACGTGTGTTTCACACGAGGCGCTTAGCTCTGGCTTTTCTTGAGCGCTCGCGTGTGTTTCACATGAGGTGCTAAGTTTTGGCGCTCACATGTGTTTCACGTGAGGCGCTGCACTAGTGCTATGCACTAAACTTTCTATTTTCTGGCGCTCACGTGTGTTTCACGTGAGGCGCTATGTAACTTGGTCTTGGGTGCTCACGTACTTTTCACGTGAGGCGCTGAGTTCTTTGGAAATTTAATCTCTGTTGATATTTTTAGAGAACTTAAATCTCTATTAATGGTATTTTGGCCATTAACGATCACCAAGATTACTATTTTAAGGATCTAGGATCGGGTTCTTTAAGAACTAAGTTCTTGATTTTGAAGGAACTAAGTTTCTGGAGTATTATGGACTTCATATTCTCCATATTCTTTTATCCATATTTTCCTGTTCATGTTTTCAGAGAGCTTAAATCTCTGTTACTGGTATTTTGACCATTAACAATCACCAAGATCACTATTTTGAGGACCTTGGATTGGGTTTTTAAAGAACTAAGTTCTTGATTTGAAGGAACTAAGTTCCTGGAGTATTTATGGACCCAATCTTCTTTCTGTTCAACCTTGTTCTTCCTTAAATTTTTGATTCTCAAGAACAAGATCTTCCCGATGAAAATTAAATTCTCAACTTGTGGGAAACTTGTCTTGTGGATTTCAGATTTAGAGAAAGAACTAAGTTCTTGAGAAGGGTTAAACACTTAGATAAGTAAAGAATATGTTTTAATCTCTCTGTTTTCTTTACCTAGGGTTTTGAGGAGGAAGGTCTTCTTCTTTGAGAATTAAATTCTCTGTTGTTTTGTGGAAATTTTTGGAGAGCCTTATGTATATTTTTACAGAAGCTTATGGGATGCTCTCCTCTTTTGTCTCTCTCCTTCTATTTATAAAAGAAAAGAGAAATCAATCTGTTGGAGGAAATCTCTCATTGAGAGATCATGATTGATTCAGAATCAATCGAAATGATCATAAAGATCAACCAGTGAATTTTATTCACCGTTTGATTTTAATCCAAGAGATCTCTATTTTAAAGAGAAGATCATTCTTGTTTATTTAACATGATTAGGAAAAAAAATTCGCAATATAGAATTTAATTCTATTAGATGAATACATTGTTAGTTTAACAAGATTAGGAGGGTATTTTCATAACATAGAATTTTATTCTATCATATGGTTTAACTGGTGATATTTTATCACTATTGGATTTTAAATCCAAAAATTCTCTGTTAGAGAAAGATCTTTCCATATTAGAAAGATCAGGGAAAATATTTCTCAAATAGAATTTAATTCTATCACATAGAATGTAATTCTATCAGATGAGAGTATTTTAAATTCGGGCACTCACATGCTTCGCATGTGAGCGCTGCCAAAAGAATACGGCAAGAGAACTCGTGTGTTTAATACATGGGCACCGCTATAGGATTTAATTCTAACAGCAGTAGGTACTCGCATGTTTTGCACGTGAGTGCTCATGTGCTTTGCACATATGGGTTGTCCTCCATTTTTATAAAAGAAACGGCAAATTTTGGCCAAAAATTTTGGCGGGAACATCACCTTAATGGGATTCTCAACCGCATCACAAATGTTCCCCTTATTAGAAACAGCCACAACTACTTCTTCCTCAATTCGAGCAACCGCCGGGGATACAATAATAGCCAAACTTTCATCGAAACCACCATTAGACCTGCCAACTTCATCCCCAGTTTCTTCTCCTTTTCCTTCTCTACCTCTTCCATTTCATCTATCTCCTCCTTCTCTTCTTCTTCTACCTCGCCCGCATCCTTTCCCTTCACCATCCCAGAATCGGCAAACTCTTTGAATCCCATCCCATGTATACTACACAAACATTAAATCTCGGCTTCCACCTCCCCCATTGTCGCTTGCTTCTTGAAAAGAAGCGTTTTATAACGCACCTCATTTTTCGCACAAACATTCTTCTGGTACGTCACTTGTGCATCAAAGGACATGCCTTTAACCTTGGTGTTCTCATTCGGCTTCTTAACAAATCGTTTCTTCAAAATCTGCACCAATGAAAACCATAATATATTATGATCAAGTTATTAGATGTTACAAGCAACTTATTAGATATTACACGCAACTAATTATATGTTATAATCAAGTTATTAGAGATTACAGGCAACTTATTAGTGGTTACATGCTACTGCTTAGAAGTTACAGGCAACTTGTTATAAGTTACAGGCAACTGCTTAGAAGTTACAGTCAAGTACCTATACATATATACATACAAATACATATATATACATATACACACACTAGATACTTTTTGAATGTAAATAGAGAATATACAACTTACCACGTAATTGGTATGTCATCATCTCCACTGCTCTTCTCATGCACATCGTCTGTGCCGCCTACAAATTCAGAAGCCCAAATTCTTTTCAACGCATCCACGTACTCTTTCGGCATAAACATGGATCTCTTTCTCTTCATAGCCTTCTCCAATCCCATCATCCTCAAAGAGGTACTGAATTCCTACCTGCATAGGCCCGGTTTGTTGACTTGTATGTATTTTGGTTTCCTCAAACACGTCAGGGTATAAACCATAGCTGCAAACAAACATACATCACATTCATATTATTAATATTAAATAATCAAAAATATATTTACCAACAATATTAATTTATGCAGTTTATATTTTGCAAACAAATATAGTATAATTTCTATAATAGTTACATATACTTACGACGAGAAGGACCGACACCCAGACAACTGTGCAAAACCAGTCTTCGGATTGAGCTTAACCATGAACCCCTCCATTATCAGCTCGTACACCGCTTTAGCCCAGTTCACACTCGGCACTACCAATAGCTCAACGTAAGCAAAAGTATCTCTAGGGACGGTCGGAGATGTGACGGGTATCCAGAATAACGAAAGCTGATAAAGAATCAGCAAAGACACGAAATCATCCATCACTTTCGGATATTTATCCTTTACAGTTCGCTCCAAAGCAGTCTCCAAATATATGATGTGCGTCCTTTCACCCTGCTCTACTTAAAATATTTCTTTCGAAACTGGGATATGTCACAGTTATTCCTGATATCTACACGGGAATTGGGCAAGCCGGTGTTCTTGCTAACCCAATTTACAATAAATTTATGCGACGCGCCTTCAAAAGAGAATTCTCCGGTGTCTCGATCATAGAAAAGGATAAACCTACATAAGGTAGGCCTATCTTAAGCCAAAGTTGGCATCTTTAAATATTGGTGGAACGGAGTTTTCTTTAGTCTCCGTATGCGTTGTGTGTGAATGTGTGGCTTCAACATGTTCATGAAGTTGTTGTAGCGAGCGACGTCGATATACGTCTCAATGGCGGGCGTATTTCCATACTTTCTTCTACGGAAAACAAAATTTAAACATCTAATCATAACTATCATTTTTTAAACTGCAGATTATAAGCAATTGCTTACAAATTACAGGCAGGTGCTTACAAATTACATGCAACTTTTATAAAGATTATAGACAACCGCATAGATTTTACATGCAATTCATGCATCATCCATCATCCAATCACTTGACTATAACATCAAATAATTTGTTGTATTATTTTGCCAATAACAAATGAAAATAAGCACTTGATTATATCTACCAGTTCTTTAAGCAATTTTACCTATAATACAGGTAAGTTCTCATTTTCATTTTTATGTATCATCTAAACGATACACTGTAATATCCAATATTACAAACCTAAAAAATTAAGCATCGACGAGATATTCACAATTTCCTAGAAAAGAACCAACTTTAAATTGCAATGCAAGATTAACAAAATGGGTATCAATTTTACCTATTTCCTTCCTCGGCCCCTGTCGATTTAGCCGACATCGTTTTCTCCAATTCTGGAGTCACTATCGATTTTTCCAATTCTGGAACCACAATCGATTTCACCGCAGACGGAATGACAGCCTTTTCTTTCGATTTAAGAGCCCTTGATTGGGATGAAGTGCTTTTCGTGACGGAGGACGATGGGGGGCTCTAGGTGGCCGAGGAGAACACGGCGATGATCCGGCGAAGAGGATAATCGACGACGAACTCAGGATTAGGGTCTTCAGCGGGCTCTAGGATTAGAGTTTTCGACGACGAAAAGCGATCTGGGGTTGGGAGTTTTTATTTCGACCTAGGGATGTGAGGTTGCAACGACAACGATGACGATGGCGAAGGCGGTGACGACGATGGTGAAGCCGGTGACGACGACGAGAGGCAAATTAGGTTCTCTAAGATCGAGCGAGAGAGATATAGAGAGAAATAATGAACGATTGTGAATGAATAGAGGGTATTTTCGTGCATTCACAAAATTATAATACACAGGCCTTGCTTGATATTGGACAAAGGGGTGTTTAGACAAATATTTTTAAAAGTAGGCCCCTTCTCTCTAATTAGAAAATACAATGGAGTTTTTGCCCAGTTTTACTTTGGCTGGGTTTTTTTCAACGATTTACCCTTAAATTTAAATTTATTCAGCATATTAAATTTTAATATACACAGCGAGCGGAGCAAATAGATATTTATTTATATGCGGACAAAAATTTGGCTTTCGACATAGACGAATTCCATCCAATAAGACTCAAGCCTTATGAAGGTTGGTCCCGTCTTATATTTTATACCAATGTACCTCTTATAGTTTTTTCAATATGGAATTATGTTAGCCACATATCTCAACAGCTTATATACCGAAATTCTTAATCCAAATGGGTCGCTTTAGACAAGCTGGACCCATCTTGGATCCGTCCCTGATCACATCTTGAGCCATCGCCTAATTGATTGAGCATTGACATATACGCTTCTAGGTTTTATAAGGAGACTACTCATGATATTAATAAAGGTGCATGACAGATCCTAAGGAGAATTAAAAATAATAATAATTACTCCCTTCATTTTACATCTTTTATTTCACAACTATTACGGTAAGGAAAAAGTGGCATTTTTTAAACTCCGTAATTTTTTAATTCCTTATTTAAACCTAGAATGCTACTTGTTAATTTATTGAGACTTGAACAAGCATGAAGAAATTTCTTGAGACTTGATATTTTTATTAGAGTTAGATTAGGAACTGTGTTTTTAAGTCCATGGGCAATTAAGTATGCCGTGTAAAGAGGCAGATAATTTATTTAAGGTAAAAAAGCAGACAAAGAAAATCATATTGGGATTGTGTGTCGTATCCATATGTGTCTATGGGTCATTTAGGCCGGATCATCTATTGATATGGGCTACCAATAGATATTAGGGTTGAAACGCTATATATATCTTATTTTGGGCGAGAGATAGATTGACTTGAGAGATGTAATTATGTGAGAATATTTTGTAACTCCACTCTCCCCTCCTCTCTTATAGTGTGAGAGCAAGAGAGAAGGATGAGAGAGAGGAATTGTTGAATGGTCCAAGTACTTCGTAATTTCTTTCGTATTTTTAATGAAATTTTCGTATTTAACTCCGTGGATGTAAGCCGAGATGGTCGAACCACGTTAAATCTGAAGTTTCTTTTCTTTAGTGTGATTATGCTATTTGTGATTTTGATGTGCTTGGGTACGGTGAGGGGATCAATTTCCCCAACAATGCACAATTTTAATGGACCAACTTGTAAAGTTTTAGTGATAAATGAAGGAGGCCATGCATGACATGCATTGTTAGGTGACTTTATTTGTTATTGAATGCATTTAAAGAGTTTTTTTTTTTTTGACATAAAAAGTATGGCAAGAGGCCCTGAATGCATTTAAAGATATGGTTTATTTGGTATTCTGAACTCGTATCATACTGGCAATATTCAGCTTCAATACTATAACACAAAAACCGAACATTTAGGCTGGTTAAACTTTGTATACTAAGATCAGCTTTGATTATTGGACAATAGTGGATAATATGACATCAAGTGCTTCATCATATATATGTTCACGAATGTATTTAAAATACTTGGATAATAATAGTTTGTTAATAGCTATAAATGTATTCACTTTTAATGTCCATATCACCTTATAAATTATTTAAAGATTTCTGGGTCATAATATTGACAATGGTACCATCATACCTATTGAAAAGGATGTATTTAGATTTGAGAAGTATTATAAGTATCTTCATATTGAATTTATTCAAATGGCTTTTAAGGCTCTTACCTTACAGGTTTTAAATGCCTCCATTTTAACTTTCCTTAGAGATGCGAGATGTTTCGATTGGATACCTTCCCTTATGGGGATTATGCAGATTAGTTTTTGTCATGGACCAGTTTACTTTGATGTTTATCCTAATTTAACCTTATATTTAACTGACCCTAATATTCTTGAGACAGTTACTCTAAATTTAAAGACACATGATTACAATTTTATGAAGGGATCAGAGACTGTCTCTATAGTCTGCAAAATCTATTTTAAAGTGCTAGCTACCATGGCATCTAAATTTAAGGCTAACACCGTAAGTGATAAAACCACTTTAATTGAGACAAATTTATTGTCTTCTGATATCGCCACCAACCGAGTTATAGAATGGAAAGAAATAGATTTCCCTAAATCATGAGTTTTGACCTCTGCGTTCCTCTTGAACCAATCATTGATACTGAAGCCGATCAGATTATACAGACGGACGACGGAGCTATTGAAATTAAATTTGGCTCCTTCTTTTATAGAGATGTCTTCCATATTATGGAACGTTGGATGTGATTCCATCCATGGGATAAATAAATTTAAAAAAAATTCGGGTAAATTTTTTAACTCTGCACTAATTTGGTGTCGCCACTGGATAAACCAGTTCAAAATTCCTGATATTATAATATCAGGTTTTATCATGATAAACCAAAAATGCTTTCTTCCTGGATTTTCGTAGTAAAGAAATTTTTTGAATATTTGGATATAATTTCAGTAGTTGCATTCATAACGCATATCTCCAATTTTGAAATCTATGGCTCTATTGGGATGCCGGGCCCATTCATGTGGTTTATAAACCCTTTTAATAATGGTTTTAGAGAAATTTATAATATCCCACTTTCTTTCCCATTTGGATAAAATACCTGATTTCCATTGAATTGTAAACCGTTGGCAGAACTTTGTAGACTTGTCGGGTTTTTCGTGTTTGAGAAACTTAAGAGCTGGTTTCGATATATTTTTCTTTTAGAGACCATGGATCATATATTTGGGGAACACCGTCCCCTTCTAAACAAATAATTGTCTCTGAGCTGTTTTACTGAAAGTAATCATATTCAGGTCCACTTTCAACAGCTCTTTTGAATGACGGAGTTTTTCCAGAATTATTTTCTGAACTGGAGGATTCTTCGAGGCTAATATAGCTCTGTTGAGTGTTATTAACAGTTCTTTTCGCTGTTTTATTACGCGTTTTCCATTCTGTTTGGACGTATGACGCCTCTGATTCGATTTTGAATCTTATTGATTTTGGCTTTTGCATTTTTATCCAATTTGCATAAGGAGAGTTGGAGGAATTATTATTCCTTCCCCTTCCACGACCCCTGCCTGGGCCTGGACCCCTCGAAGGACTCTGCATGAGAGTCCTGCCAGAATTCTCTTGTCGAATATATTGAATATCAAAATCAAAGATTGCTAACTCAGCCTGCCATCTTGAAAAAAAATTCTTTGATGCTAAATTCTTAATATCTTTTTGTATAACAGTTTTAGCAGCACTGCAATCAATTCTAAGTAAGAATTTCTGATTTAATAATTATCTTGAAATTTATATATACATTTAATGATAGAAAGAATTTCTTTCTTGATAGTTGAATAATTCAACTGAGCTGAATTCCATTTTCCAGAAATAAATCTGATAAGTATTTCCTTATTATTATTAAGATCTACTTGCTTTAAAATTCCTTCGTATCCAATATTACAGGCGTGAGTCTCCACAATCTTTTTCCAGGTAGGATTAGCAATATGAAGACAATGTACGTTTTTAACCATTTGTTTGAATTTCTGTACAGTTTTTGTATGATCAGTCGTCCATGAAGCAGGGTTTTTCTTAAGCCTGTTATATATAATGGCTGCATCAAAGGCCAGATTTTTATAATAGTCTGCCACATAATTTAAAACACCTAAAAAACTTTGTAGTTGTTTTATGTTCAGAATATTATCTGGAAATTTGGAAGCCAACTCATTACTCCTTTCAATAGGTATAATGGTACCACTGTCAATGTTATAACCCAGAAATCTAACAACAATCTGAAAAAGTTTTATCTTTGGGGCAGATATAACTAACCTGTTTTTATAATAAGATATTTAAAAATATTAAGATGTTTAAAATACTGATCTATATTATCAGAATATATCAAAATATCGTCAATATAAGAAAGTATAAATTCTGTATAAGGGTTGAATATAGAGTTCATAATATTTTGAAACTCTGAAGGTGTATTTTTTAAACCGAACGGCATGACGTTCCATTCGAAATGCCCAAAAGGAACGGTAAAGGCTGTTTTATATTTATCAGATTCATTAATCTGAATTTACCAATACCCTGATTTAAAATCAAATTTTAAAAAGATCTTAGCCTTGCTAATTCTATTTAGCAAATACCTTTTATTAGGGAGAGAATATCGTATCCATTTAAGTACTTGTATAATATTTGTTGGCAAAATGACCAACCTTACCATACTTATAACAAGTGGCAGAAGTTTTATGGATCTTACACCCAATAGTTCAATCAGAATATTCCTTAATAAGAAATTTATGAAAAAGAAACGCGCTGCCTTTAGAAATTGGTTTGTACAATCCTTTTCTAAAGAGCAACACTATTTTTATAAAGATCAATTTTATAAACATTTTGAAGAAAACCAATATCTTCACTACTACAAATAGGGGTTGCCCCTACGGATTTATCCGTAGGAGCAAACCACTGCCCCTACGGATATATCCGTAGGGGCAAGAAATTACCCTGTAGGTGCAAACGCCGTAGGTGCAAGTCTTAACCTTGAACATGCCCCTACGGTCAAAAACTTGCCCCTACGGCATAATGCGTAGGTCCATATGTCCTTACGGATTAGACTGTAGGGACAAAAAGGTTATTTAATTTATTGGGTTAAAAAATAAAATAGTTGTCCCTACGGAGTTATCCGTAGGGCCATCTGTTTGGACCTACGGATACATACGTAGGTCCAGAAGTGTAGAGGAAAAATATCAGGTATCCTGATATTTTGTCCCTATGGATACCTGTGTAGGGGCATATTTATGCTCCTACGGACAACTCCGTAGGGACAAATATAACCCCCTCTTACTGAGATCATAGGGACAAAATATCAGGTATCCTGATATTTTGCCCCTACGGATAAATCCGTAGGGGGAAATTAGGACGCTACGGATTAATTCGTAGGGGCAACGTTTGGCCCTACGGATTAATCCGTAGGGACATATTATTAAGTTTTTTTTTAAAAAAAGGGCTGCCTGTTTTTTTCTTGCCCTGTGCACAATAATATATAGATCATATATAAAATTAATCAACACGCAGAATATATACCGCAGTATTCATAATCGCATCTCACGTATAATATACAAAAGAAATCAACAAGCAGAATACGATATCAATCTAAATCAATATAAACACGCAAACACCACCAATATCAATATCGTCCAAAATATATACAATATGTATCATATAAGTAAATACATGTTTAAAATATAAGAATCAAAATGCTACCCTAGCTCGGTCCAGCTCCACCTCTGATAAACGCCGTAATCTGGCGCGCCTGCTCCTCGGATATACCCTGAGTCAATATCTCGAGCAATGCGGAGTGTGCGGGACTCTGAGCGGGCTGTGGAGCTGTAGGAGTGGTCTGCGCAACTGCGGGAGTTTGAGCGGGCAGTGGAGCTATAGGAGTTGTCTGCGGAATCGCAACCGAGGTAGTGGCTTGCGGAGCTGCAGCCGAAGGACATGAATGTGGAGGCTCGGCCGATGTACCCTGTTGCGTCTGGACCTACGTGTGTAATAAACGAGTAAGAACTGTGTATTAGTCGAATTTGTATCATTATCAAGTTATTGCGAAACCCCAATCTATGTATACTTAGGGACTAATAAAAGGAACCCACATTGAGTACTAGCCTATGCTCATGATGATGCACATGTGAGTTGTGACCCTTAGGAAATGACTTGAGTTGAACCTCCGCTAGGTTGTTAATATTGTGGGCCTAAATGAAAGATCTCAATTGATTTGTTAATTGGAGTTTTGATGAATTTTGATGTGTTATTGGGATAATCCTTATGTTTTGTAAAGAATGATCAGCTCCTTTTTCTTGGACCTCATTCTTATGCTTTTATTAGTAAAATCCAATGATAAACTTGTGTATCTTCTAGAATATATATAGAACATGTTAGGTACCATGCGTTCGTGATTAAAGGGCTAGCTCTTCAATTAGTTTATTAATGCATGGAGATATAAGATATGCGTAGAGATTTTTGTGGGTATAATGGATATGTGCATCTCATATAATCTAATGAATGGCCAAAATGTTCAACAAAAGTGTCAACATTTTTAAAGATTTTGGTGCGATAATATAAGGAAAGCGATCCAAAGTTCAAATCACAATTGAAAGAATATAACAACATACTGCATGTTATTTCCTAACCGAGGGTCTCAAATATGGATCTCTAATGTCATTTTCTAAGGGGTACAACAAAACCACCAATCACTATGTAGCCTAGTAAAAATTTATATATGCAATATTATATCCAGTTTGGAAAACCGTAGTTTATTTTAATTAGATATGTATGTATGATTAATCAAAGCCAAGTCTACAACTAAATAAGCTCAGGCTACGTACTAATATTGGATATGTTGCTATCTATAATATGACATAATATTTTACTATTAAGTAGTATACATACCAACATCTCCTTCAACTCCTGAACGGTGGCCTTCAAGCCGTCCAGTTCTTGCTGGAAACGTCGCTCACTGGAGACGGAGGAAGTAACCGCCGGAGTGGAGTCCAACCTCATATGGGCCCTGCTAGGATCCAGTCCCCGGCCTCTCTCCCAACCTCCGTGGTGCCCTCCGTGTGCGGCGTCTAAGACTGGGGTCAGCAGCATCGGATCGTTCTGTCCAGTAAAATCGATCCCCGATACCTCCGCCTGCTCAACCACCCACTCTTACACCCACATTAACCAGTAAAATATAAGTACATCATTTAAATTTGAACCTTTCAAAACAAAAATTTCAAATAGGGGTTGAATAAATATTAACACTTACGCAATACTCCTGGGTAGCGGTGTCGGGGTATCGAAGCTCGCCTGTAACGGGATCTGTCGAGGTGCCGTGGACGGCAAGATACGCGGACAGCACGCTCGGTGTACCACCCTGCGCCAGGGTCTGAGCTCTCTGCAATATTAGAAAATAACTCTTAATATTGGATATATTAGAAAATAACTCTTAATATTACATTATATCACAAAGTCCGGTCTATTGTAATTTACCGATAACTCTATGGCACGAGTAATATTCCTCGAGCCACCTGTATAAGAGGGGCGACCCCTCTTCGCCGACTTCCTATTCTCTTTATTTTGATCAGCCTGTTTCTGTACAACACATTCAGATTTATTTTTCTAATTAAGCAACACAAAAAAATAAATTATATACTAAACAATGAATTACATTTAAAATACATACATATTTGCGATGAGAGTCGAAATATTGGCATAATAGAGACCATGTATCTATGTCCACTCTCGCAAAGGCCGGAGTAGAAAGGAGGGCCGCTCTCTCTGCCTCGGGGGTCGCCATCCACAGGGAATAGCAGTCGGTCTTCAGCTCATTCCTGTTGTATTGGACCTTCGTCTACATGTTCTTCATCAGGCCATTGTACAGAGCGTGAAGATCGAGCACCCTCCCAGGATGATCAGGGTCGGGTACGGCTGAAAATCGTAATCCAACTGAAAATACAAAAAAAAACATTGTTATTAGATTGCAGGTGTTAATAATAAATATATTGGATAAATCAAATGAAAATATATATTAATACCCGAGCTTGATCCCAGAAGAGGGCAAATGAACGCTGGTTCTGGTCGCCCCACTCAACGTGAAGTGGATAGTTCTTCACGAGCCGGCTCTCATCCCCCATATACCGGCCGAACCTCTCGGCATGATCGCCGGTATAGCGATAATCAAGGGTAAAAAAGAGGGGGAATGCTTCCTCCCCCTAGCTCTGTCGGGCCTCAGCCTGTGGGACTGATTCGGGCCTCGAGTCCCCCTCTCGGGATGGGGAGGCCCTGCGTCTACAAGAAATATCAAGACAATCAATATTAAGACAAGGTTGTATTAAGAAATCAAGGTTTAAGAAAAATTGAAGTGTGATATATACCTCCAGCGACTAAAGCACGAGCCTGGGCCCGGGCAGCAGCACGAGCGGGACGATAGTTCCTCCGGTGAGGAACAGTCGGTGACCTGGACGTGGACGCATCTCCAACTAGAAAATAAACATCGATAAAATTAAATAAAGTTCATGTTTATTCTTAAAGTATATGTAAAATGAATAAATATTTTATATTTATTCATACAAACCTGCAGACTGAGCGGAGGGTATGGAAGTGACGGGAGTGGCCCCTGCACCAGACGAGGACGCCCCACCTATAATTAAACAATCAAGTATCAGCTATATAAGTAATTGCAAAAATAATGCGTATATCAATAATATAACATTCTAAATCAATATGTATACACTATAGGATATATATATATATACCCGCAGGTATATGATATATAAACATATCTGGAGGTGCGGGAGTGGCCTCTGTCCCTGATGTAAGTACGTAAGAGCAAAAAGAATGTATGTATATTTATGATATAGCATTTTAAATCAATATACATGCACTATATGATATATAAACATATCTGGAAGTGCGGGAGTGTCCTCTGTCCCTGATGTGGACGCATCACCAACAGCTAGACAATCAAACATTGACAATATAAGTAATTTTGACATGAGCATGCATGTATATCTATAATATTACATTCAAAATGAATATGCGTGCAATATACCTGGAGGTGTGGCAAAGTCCACACGGAAGGAGGCATCCGAATGGGTCTCCGATCGGGGTGCAAGACCGGCCCTCTGAAGCTCCCTACGCAGCTCTCCGGACGGCAGAACCGCACTGCCTCTACCTCTGCCTCTGCTGATGCCGCGGCTGGAGCTCCTGCCGCCCCTCGCTGCTCCCGTCATCATCATCAAATCTAGATAAACGGTTCGTGTACGTATTAGAAAATCATTACAAGTATTGACTATATATGTATAGATCGTAAAATGTGAAGTAATAATATAACATTACTGATAACCTTTTTCGTTTCGTGGGCGCATTAGACATATCTACTTGGATTTCATCATCGATATCATTTCTAACCCACGTAACTTCATGATCAGCCGAAGACAACCAGTCTTTCGAAACAGACGGTCGGAGCACTCTAAGTCTTCTCTCTTCTTCATCCTCATCGCTGTCCTCGAATTCTGGGACATCGTAGACATCCCTGGGTTTCCAACGGCATACGACACTCCATCCCGGATGCGTCAAACACTGTGAGTAGTATACATGGAACGCTTGGTTCGGAAAGATAAACGGATCTTCCTGACCGTAAAATCAAATGTGTTCACACCGGTCAATCCATATTCATCTTTCCAAGTCCCAAGATTGCTTCTCCACTTATCCGTATCGGTTCGCGTATCATACCAAGTACACTGAAATATATAAAAGGGTTCTGATCGTCGGGGATAGTGGATGCCGAGTATACAATTTAAGTATCCATAATAAATCACACCATCCGATCCTACCGTCGCAATCCCACTATTCTGAGTGGTTCTAGATGTTTCTATGTCCTTAATTTCGAATTTGTATCCAAGGACACCAAATCCTTTATAATATACAAGCTCCATACTAGGAAATTGAGCTAAACATCTTGAATTACTCTCTAATAATGCAGACAAGTTCGGATCGTGGATCTAACAAAACAAATTTTACGACAAATACATAACGGTATAAGTTTAGATTAAAATTGATAGCAATAACATGTTATTCGAATAACTTACATGATCTGCAACCCAATCGCAAAAATTATCCTGATGATATTTTTCCAATCGTTCATCATTCCAATCAGGATGCCCCCCACGTACCTCGTTAAAATGAATTCTATTTTCGACAATAAATTATGACATTAATATTATATCATTTCATACACACACAAACACAAATATAACAATTAATCCAAAAAAACTTACTCTCTAATTTTTTCAAGACATGCGCAATTAAGCAAGATAAACCAGTATATCTTGTTGATAAATATAGTGTCTACCCTCTTATAATCGGCGTTCCCGTCAAAAATTTCTGCGCAAAAGAGTTTATCAATAAAGAAAACCCTAGGTGAGAAAAGAAAGGGATAAAAACTTCAAACAGAGAATTTAATTATCAATCTAAGAGTTTAACTCTTCTGAAAAAGAACTTAGTTCTTCCTCTGGTTGAAGATTTGCAAAGAGCACATCTCCCCATAAGTTGACAATTTAATTCTCATCGGGTTGAGATCCTGCCATGCAGATCCAAAACTTAGAGGGAGAATTGAGTTTAGAGAACTTAATTCTCCCGGAACAAAACTAGGGTTTAACCCTATATGAGAATTTAATTCTCCCAAACTCACAGGAATTTAATTCCTTCAAGATGAAACTAGGGTTTAACCCTAATTGAGAATTTAATTCTCCCAAACTCATAGGAATTTAATTTTTTTAAGATGGACAGAACTAGGATTTAACCCTAATTGAGAATTTAATTCTCTCAAATGCACAGGAATTTAATTCCTCTTAAAATAAAATTAGGGTTTCACCCTATACAAGAATTTAATTCTTTTACGTATATGGGAATTTAATTCCTCTAAAAGAAATTAGGGTTTAACCCTATATATAAGAATTTAATTCTTTCACAATAGGAATTCAATTCCTCCAAAATCATAATTAGGGTTTAACCCTACAGAGAATTTAATTCTCAAAATAAAATAAGGAGACTTAAAAGATCTCTGTGCATGAAAAGAACTAAGGTCACGTGGCCCCACGTGACCCCTGAAAAGATCCCCAAAAATGAGAATGAAGAAGCTTTGAGGCAATGCCTCACGTGCTCTCACGTGACTTCCAAAACACAGAAAGAGAAAAGCAAAGGAAATGTTGGCTCTGGACGCTCTCACGTGTTACCACGTGACCCCTAATAAATGCCTTAACAAATCAGTGCATGAATGCTTATCACGTGCCCGCACGTGATGGCCAGAAAGTCAAAAAGTGTTTAACACTTATTTGCATAACAAAGTGAGGAGATCTGGCCCCACCTCTGGGCACCCTCACGTGGCCCCACGTAACCCATTCCAATTTAGTGTTTAAACACTAATTTAAAAGACTTATTTCCAGTGTTCAAAACTGTCTTTTTTTAGTGTTTAACACTAATTCAAGAGTCTTATTTCCAGTGTTTAACACTGTTGTTTCCTAGTGTTTAAACACTAGTTTGAGAGCTTTATTACTAGTGTTCAACACTACTGTTCTTTAGTGTTTAACACTACTTTGAGCCAAATTGGCTAATTTTCCAGAGGCAAAAGTCCTTCCTCCAAATGAATCTCAAAATTGAGGAAATCAAAAATGAAAATGTTTAGCATTGCTAAATAATGAGGGTTGAACCCAGACAAATGTCTAATGGTTCAACGAAGGGCCAACACTTCAAATCCAATTGGACTTAGCCCAAGTTGGCCATAAGTCCTCAATTCAGATTTAACTGAGCCCATGTGCTCATAATTCTAATTAATTGATCTTAGTTCCAAATTAGACTACAGATCACTTAATCCACTTTGGTTCAAGGGTACATCTCTTCACTCCTCTGATATTTGGCGTTTTAATCCTTCAACGTCTTCAGAGAGGTGACGGGTCCCGACAACCAAACATTTCATAGACTCTGACGTTTTTAAACTGGACTGTGGGGTCCTTAAGCCCACGGACTATGATGTCCTTAACCTTGACTATGAGGTCTTTAAAATCACGGACTATGATGTCCTTAACCTTGAGTGTGAGGTCTTTAAACTCACGGACTATGATGTCATTAACCTTGGACCACCATCTCCTTAAACTGGTAATGGACCACAATGTCCTTAAACTGGTAATCGACCGCAATGTCTATAAACTAGACAATAGAGTCCAAATTCTCTTTTGTTGGATCTAAATGATCCCGTTAAGTAGATCTTAGTCTAAAATTAGACTAACGTATCCTTAACAAATAGTTAAGTTGACCTTGGTTCAAAATTAGAGTAACATGTCCTTAACAAACCGTTAAGTTGATCTTAGTCTTAAATTAGACTAACGTATCCTTAATAAACGTTTAAGTTGATCTTAGTCTCAAATGAAGCTAACGTATCCTTAAACCCAACCCCCCAAAACCCAAATCTAAGAAAAATACGGATTTGGACTAGTCCACGCCCTACGGGTGACGACATAACTTAGTCTCCGTATACAATCCACGGGAAACCAAACACAAAACAAACACCCACGACACGAGGTGACCATCTGGAGAAGGAGAAAGTTGTTACCGCGATGCGGTAGCGTAATTAACTGCAGGGGCTTGCGCCTACAGGGAAGAGCGTCCCCACAATCAAAAACCCCTCAAGCGAGGGGGAATCTGACGAAGTCTACTATATCGGCCGCATCCGTTTAAACCTTCGATACACGGTGCCATAAATCAACTTGGCATCTTCGGAGAAGTGGACGGATAGAACCAATTAGCATCTGCCATGAAATTCAGGCAAGACGTCCGCCGCGTCTCTGCCGCGTCTTTCGGAGGGGAACAGATTCTGGCACGCCCGGTGGGACCTTTTCCTCTTTCCACTCCACACTTCTTGTGTCGTGTTCGCGAACGAATCGCGGTTTGCTATGGTTGCCTATGGATTCGAGGTACTTAGATTTGGTGTCTTGCTCCGTGCAGAAAACAGAAGATCAATGGTTTTAAACTGCACTAACTGCAACTACAACTCTCGCTCCGTCTCGTCCGGAGGAGTGACTTACGGGCCTCAAGAGGCCTCCATCTTCGCTATGCCGGTGGAACAAGTGACTCAGGCCACCACTGGGCTATTCTTCGGGACGATGCTCCCGCCGATGAGCTTCAATGCCCCAATGTCGTCGCAAGAAGCTCCAAAGAAGTCGGTCTTTGATCGGCTTACAACTACCGCAGCCCCTCTCAATGGGTCGCCTAAGTCCAATGCCTCAGTTTTCAGCAATCTGGGCCAAAGCTCAAGTGGGCCCATGAAGAAGCCCGCGATACCTGAAGCAGCCATCCCGAAGCAGATAGCCATTCTTGCTCCTAAAGTCGTCAAGGTAGCTTCCCCTGCTAAAGGGTCGATCTTCACAAGACTGTCCATTTCAGCTCCTACTCCATGCGAAGTCACGAAGGCTGCTTCCCCTGTTCGAAAGTCGACCTTCGCGAGACTGACTATCCCCTCTCAACGGACGTCAGTCTTCGACCGGCTAGCGCCAATAACGGCCTCCCCTCAAAACAGGGGGCATGACAAAGCCATCCCCATAGCCGAACCAACACTATCTACGCGATATGCTCGTCGTCGTCACTGGCGCCGAGTACGGAAGGCTGGGAGCAGCTCTCTATCTGGATTCACTCCACCGGCTCAAACGATGGAAGTCAATGCTGCTATTCCAACCGGGAACAGCTTCGAGTTGCTGAACAAGGTGCGCAGGAACTCTCCTACCACCGTACTGAAAAAATCTCCTCCATCAGTGGAGAATGTTGCGGAAGCGAAGCCGGAACAGTCCCCTCAGCGGCTGTCCTCCAAAATATACAAAGTCTGGTGGCAGGTTCGGGACTCAATAATCGATCAAGATTACCCCCGCCGACAGAAAAGGGCGAAGGTTCAACAAGAAGAGAACCGTCTTGCTAAGCCACAAAAGGCAACAGCTGTCTGGGTGCCCGCTGCGACGCCCCCCTCGACTTCAACTGCTCAAAAGGGGAGGAAGCCAAAGAAAGCCCCTGTGACTGCGGCAAATCGTAAAGGTGCTGAGCCCAAACGCCCCAAGTCCGGGGGCATGATGGTACATATTGTTTACATGGCTTCCGGAAAAGAAGAAAGCCGCACTTCGACGGGCCACCAACCACTCACCTGATCCATCACAAGAGATCAGGAACAGCAGCAGCAGAAGCTTCAGGAGATGCTGACTGCAATGGCTGTACTCACCGGACCAAAAGAAAGCCCGGAGGCGTCATCGGAGTAGCGTCATGAACAAGAAACCGATGCTGACTTCTTTCGCAGAGTCCTCGAAAAAAAGGATAAAGAAGCCGCAGAACAAGCGACTAATATAAAGAGAATGGCGCTTCTCTTCCAAGACATGGTCGGGATGATGTTACAGCCGGATCCTCTAGCCGAAGACCCTTCGATCATTATTGAAGACGACAAAAGGGAAACGTCGAATCCTCCTCCGGCTCTTTCAGCAGCCAAAGAGGAAACCATTTCTAAAGCCGCTCTGGATGACTACATTGCTCAGCAAATACGAGTTCACCGGGCAAATGAAAACGCCGGCCAAATTGTTAAAACTGGGCGACTGTATCCAGGCTGGTATGATCAGATAATGTAACCGCCGGGCTACACAATCCCCAAGTTCCATATGTACAAGGGGACAGGCAATCCCCATCAACATATCGCTCAGTTCAGAGCTCTTTGCGGCAACACCGGGGGCGATGATAAGCTTTTGCTCCGTCAGTTCGTCGGCAGCTTATCGGAAACAGCATTTGAGTAGTACTCCGAGCTTCCAAACGACTCCATTAAGACTTTCGCAGAAATGGAGTTGTTATTCACGCAGCGTTTCGCAAGCGCCAGCGAACGCACCCCAATCACGACGTTGATCAATGCCAGGGTGAAACCAGGCGAAACATGGGTTCAGTATGCGATACGGTGGCGCAACCTATAGTCGAGATGCGAACAACGCATAGAAGAAGCTCCTGCCGTGGGCATGTTCGTGGGTACTCTCGACCCTCAAGCGACCATCTCCTAATTCATGATGTTCTTCAAGCCGACCACCTTCCAGGCCTTGATTGACAAGCTGGCCCAAATGGACCAGATGGGCCATAGGCCTTCCTCTACAAAGACAAAGCCTTGGAATGAAAAGGGCAAAGGGAAAGCAACCTTCGTTGCCAATGCTCAACAACGGCCGAGCAACTTAAAGCCGGTTGTTCGCCAAAACAACGTGGGTCCATGCCCATCCCTCGAGGAGAGACTGAGACGTCCTTACTCGTTTCCCCAGGATAAAACGAGGAAACTGTTCGAGCTGGCAGTGAGCAACATACTCATTAATCTGCCGGATCCAAAACGTCCGCTGCAGCCAGGCGATGTCAGCAATCCTAATTACTGCCCTTACCACCAAGCAATAAGCCATCCAATCGAAAATTGTTTCATCTTCAAATGCTGTATTGAGGATCAATACCAACAAGGCAAGTTCGCATTATCCGAAAACTGGAAGGTGAAACCGCCACAACCTCACGTCCCTAAAAAGGTGGACACGCCGGGGGCATCGTGCTCTTTTATAAAAGAAGCTCCATGGGAGGTCGCTCTTTTATCCAAGACTAAAAGAATGCTGAAGGATCTCCAAACATGCCCGGCAATCAGGTGGAAAAATCCATTGGAACCTGAAATCGCCGAGGGAATGCTGAAACCGCGCCCAACTACAAAAATTGGTGGTGATAGTCAAAGTGCTCACACCCAGCCGTCAAAATCTTCGAAGAAGAAGAAGAAATCCAAGAAGCCCGTGAAGCCTGGTGACAAGCGCACGGACCTGCAAAAGCAGATTGACACGCTGGAAGAGTACAACCAGAAGGCGCGGACTCCAATCACACTCCAAGAATTTCTCAGACACGTCCTTGAGGACGAAGATGATGACAATGGAGAAGACTCGTCGGATGAATCTGAAGGTTACGTAGCAAGTTGCCATGTGATCTCTCACTCATCGATAAACAATGAAGACGTTCCTTACACAGAGAAACTGGGGGCAGATCCAGAGCCTGAACTTCTAGGACCATCAGACGAAATGATTGATGCATTCCTAAACGAAGCCCGTCAGGAAAGCAAAGCCAATCGAGAGCGTGTACTGGCTATATTTGAAAGTGCCAAACGCCGATGACTGGAGGAAAAGGGCGAGACACCCCGACTGGAGCAAAGCATCCCTATCGCCAGCAAAAGAAAGCTTAAAGTAAGGAATCAATTTGCTAGGGCCCAGGCAATAGGAATGAAGTTGCCCTCTCTCAAAGGAAATTCCCCTGGCAATATACGTCTTGATGAAGCAGACATACATCCTAACTTCTGCCTATACCATCAGAGAATTGCACACCCCACCGAGGACTGCATAGCCTTTAAAAACTGGTGGCAGGGATATGTTGCCCATCGACGTCACGTTCAACGAGTGAAGCGCAAGGCTCTTCGGGAACAGAAAAACACGACAGATGAGCACGAAAGAGCTGCTGGCAATTGTCACATAGCCGACACCAAGGGATCGCAAGTTATCACCTTTGGAAGCGACTCTGACGAAGAAATCGCCCTCAGCCCTTTCTTCAAGGAATCCACCTCCGGCACAAAACATGCGAAGATTTGCGGCAAAATCTAGCTGCATAATTGTACGTTGACCTATGACCGAAACGTCGTTAAACTACTACCAACCCGCGGCATCCCCAGATTGACGCGGTAAAAAAAACGGTACGTCCAGAAGCAAAATGGGCACGGATGAAAACCCGAAAGGACTCCGTGAGTAAAAACAGTAGGACTACCAGCGAGTTTGTGAAAACCCGAAAGGGCGCAACCTCGTTAAAAGACACTTGCAGGGTCCTCTCGACCCTGTAAGGAGAAACCACCTGCGTAAGATCCTTACGGCTCACAAAGGAGAAACACACTTAGGGATCTTCACGATTCTTAAGGAGAACTTACACTTACAAGATCCTGACGACTCGTAAGGAGAATTCCCCTTTGATACCCTCACGGCTCATAGGGTTCAAAAGCCTTAAGTTACAGGGATCTGAACCTGTTCTTAAGTCATCACAATCTCCAATTTTGCCCTATAAGCGGTTCAATGCTGACCCTTGTATACAATCCACGGGCACGACATTTCCCTCACAAAGTTCCACCAGCGACTAGGGATATGCTCACACGGTGAACAAACACTTGTAGGTCCTCTTGACTTGCAAGGAGAAAACACTCTTGTAAGATCCTTACGACTTATAAGAGAATACACACTTAGGAATCCTCACGATTCCTAAGGAGAAAACGCACCTACGAGATCCTCACGACTCGTAGGGAGAAACACCTTTATGAGATCCTTACGGCTCATGAAGTCAAAAGCCTTAGTCGACGGGATCCTAACCCTGTTTGCTAAGCCACCTTTGTTCGACATCGACAGAGGCAAATGATGATTCGCTCCTGGCAATATCCCAGTAGTAGCGATACTGATGCCTAAATCGGTATCAAATTCCAAGTCCTTTCATGGCAAATGATGATTCACTCCTGGCAATATTCCAGTTGTAGCGATGCTGATGCTGAGATTGGCACCAAATTCTAAGTTCCACACTCGCGATAAAAAATCAACGAGCCAAAAATGCATATGAAATAGCCGAAATGATAGGGCAACTTGCAAAAAAAGCAGCAAGTAAAAATGTATGCATACAAAATAACCGAAATGATTGGGCAACTAGCAATAAAAAGCCAACGAGTAAAAATAAAACAAATAGCCGAAATTATTGGGCACCGCGAAAAATAGCCGAAATGATTGGGCAATCTTGATTTTCGTGATATAAAATGCTGAAATGATAGAGCATCGCGGAAAGAATAAAGAAAAAAGAATGAAATGAAAGAATGAAACTTTTTGCCCTGAAGGTGAGATCACATTGACCCCTGTATACAATCCATGGGCACAAACAAGAAGGGAACCATATCGTTCCACCGGGCTTCGTCGAAGCGAAGCCAAATCTCGACGGTTCATAGACAACCTAAAGACAATCTCGACATTCGTCGCAATATTGCAGACACAATGTCAACAAACGAAGTGAAGGAAGATCCCTAGCTTCAGGGTCTCGATGTCAACAAACGACCCCAGGGTCAAAACAACGGAACCATGGCAAAGTCCCCTAATTCCAAATCTCGATGGTTCACAGACAGCCTAGAGATCACCAACGGCGTCTCTCCTCACTCCAACCAGATGCAGAAGTGACGTCAACAACCGACCTCAGAGTCGCAACGAAGCGGAGCCATGGCAAAGTCCCTAGTTCCAAACCTTAACGGCAACATCTACAGCCTAAAAATCAGCAACGGTGATCCTCCTCATTCCAACAGGATTCGGACGCAGCATCACCAAATGGAGCCACGGCAAAGTCCCTAGTTCCAAGACTCTACGGTCCACAGACAACCTAGAGTCAACTAATGACCTCCCTGCCGGATCAACGCTCCGTCTCGGAAACAAGTCAACCAACCTCCAGGGAAATCAGTGTCCTTGGCAAAAACCTCGATTCAGGGAAATCAGCGTCCTTGACGAGAGCATCTCGATTCACGTTGACCCGCAGAGAAATCAGCGTCTTTTCAGGAATACCTCGATTCGTTTCGACCTCAGGGAAATCAGTGTCCTTGGCGACCTCCTCGATTCAGGGAAATCAGCGTCCTTGGCGAGAGCATCTCGATTCGTGTCGACCCGTAGAGAAATCAGCGTCTTTGCAGGAATACCTCGATTCGTTTCAACTCCTAGGAAATCAGTGTCCTTGGCAACCTCCTCGATTCATGGAAATCAACGTCCTTGACGAGAGCATCTCGATTCGCGTCGACCCGCAGAGAAATCAGCGTCTTTGCAGGAATACCTCGATTCGTTTCAACTCCGAGGAAATCAGTGTCCTTGGCAATCTCCTCGATTCATAGAAATCAGCGTCCTTGACGAGAGCATCTCGATTCGCGTCGACCCGCAGAGAAATCAGCGTCTTTGCAGGAATACCTCGATTCATTTCAACTCCGAGGAAATCAGTGTCCTTGGCAAAAACCTCGATTCAGGGAAATCAGTGTCCTTGACAACAGCATCTCGATTCGCGTCGACCCGCAGAGAAATCAGCGTCTTTGCAGGAATACCTCGATTCGTTTCAACTCCGAGGAAATCAGTGTCCTTGGCAAAAACCTCGATTCAGGGAAATCAGCGTCCTTGACGAGAACATCTCGATTCGTGCCGACCCGCAGAGAAATCGGTGTCTCTGGAGGAATATACGACGTCAGCAAAGCGGAGTAATGGCAAAATCCCGGCTCCACCTCAGCATTCGTCTTATTACACCAGACGTAATGTCAACAACGGCGTTCCTTCGCAGTCCAGCAGGATGCAGATGCAACGTCAACGAAAGACCCCATGGTCAGCAAAGCAGAGTGACGGCAAAATCCTGACTCCACCTCAGCATTCGTCTCGTTACAGCAGACGCAATGTCAACAACGGCGTTCCTTCGCAGTCCAGCAGGATATAGATACAACGTCAACGAAAGACCCCATGGTCGAAACAAAGCGGAGTGACGACAAAATCCCAGCTCCACCTCAGCATTCGTCTCGTTACAGCAGACGCAGTGTCAACAACGACGTTCCATCGCAGTACAGCAAGATGTAGATGCAACGTCAACGAAAGACCCTATGGTCAGCAAAGCGGAGTGACGGCGAAATCCTAGCTCCACCTCAGCATTCGTCTTGTTACAGCAGACGCAATGTCAACAGCAGCATTCCTTTGCAGTCCAGCAGGATGCAGACGCAACGTCAACAAAAGACCTCACGGTCAAAGCCAACGAAGCAAAGGCCAAATTCCTAGCTTTAGGGTCTTGACGGTAACTCATATAAAACCTGAAAGACAATCGGAGATCATCCCACACCAGCGCGGAGTGGTCACCATCTTGACGTTCGTCTCAATACAGCAGACGAGATGTCACCAGAGCGTTCTTCCTCCAGCAGGATCCAGACACGACAATCAAATAATGGAGCCACGGCAAAAATCCTTAGTTCTAAGCCTCGACGGTTCACCCGAAACCTAGAGATAACCGCGACGTTCGTCTCGTTACAGCAGTCGCAATGCCAACAAAACGAAGCAAAGGCCAAATTCCTAGCTTCAGGGTCTTGACGGCAACTCATATAAAACCTAAAAGACTATCGTAGATCATCCCACACCAGCGCGGAGTGGTTATGACTCATCGGGGCTCTCCAAAATGAGCCTAACCTCAAGTAAAAAGCGGCATGGCATAATTCCTAACGCTTGCTCTTCTGATGGTCAAACTGCCTAAGAAGATTGCTTGAAGACGTCTTGTCCAGCCCCCGAAGGGATCAGCGACACGACAGTCGCAAGGCTACTCGAACAGCAAGATTGCCTATCGAAGGATACATCAGCCAATGCGATGGTACGACGGGCAAAACCCTAGTACCACAGACCCTAACGGACCTTTGTCGTAAAGAGCAGAGGTTAACTGTGACGTTAGGACATTCTTGCGAGAACTTCTCGATTTGTCTCGACTCATGAGGAAATTAGTGTCCTTGCGAGAACTTCTCGATTCGTCTCGACTCGTAGGGAAAAGCCTTAGGTAATGGGGATAAAAACCTGTTTCCTAAGCACTGAGGCCCTGCAAGTTGGTCCAAAACGGACTTTTGCATACTATTCATGGACCACACTCTCCAAAGTTGAATCTCGACAAGGAGGGAAACAACCACTTACGAGTCCTCTCGACTTATAAGCGGGAAAATTCTCTTGTGAGATCCTTACGATTCTCAAGAGAAAATACACTAAGGAATCCTCATGACTCCTAAGGAGAAAAGACACCTACGAGATCCTCACGACTCGTAGGGAGAAAAGTCTTTATGAGACCCTCACGGCTCGTAAAGTTGAAAAGTCTTAGGTGGCAGATCCTACCCCTATCTCCTAAGCCATCACTGCCCTGCAAAGAGGTCAAGATGGGCCATCTATGAGCCACACTTGCCAAAACTACATGCCACTGAAATGGAGAAGTTACTCATGAGCGTATAAACTACTTCACGCTAGAGTAAGATATAAAGAAATAGAAGGGTGCGGCTCATGGAGTTGAGAGTTTGGAACTATATCTCTTAAGAGTCGAGATTTGAGTCAATGATAAAAGACGACGCTTGTGTCCGCTCGTTATCTTCTCAGATCAAGGTTCTGAAAATTATATACCAACCCGGAACTGGTCTTATACTATGATATTACTCTGCACTACTTCATCCACGTACATACTTACGAGGGTAGTAGTGGGGGGCATTTGTTCCCGTCAAAACTTTCTGCGCAAAAGAGCCCAAGGTATCAAATTGCAGAGATACGCTTAAGAAAATGCGAACCAATATTTTCTGGGCTTTTTTTTGACAAACTTCCGAATGAGAAACAGCTAAATTCTGATGATATTGGAAGCATCTCGAAAAACCCTTCGATTTGATATATTAAGGGCTTCATAATTCATCCGGGATCAAAAGTTATGAGCAAATATGTTATACACTGTTCCCTGATTAAACATCAGGAATTACCTCAATGAGGTATCACGTGCTCACATGTGATCAATGGTCACGTGTTGACACGTGATAGTTAAAACAGAAATAAAAACAAACGGCTGAAGAAGGACCCAATTGGGGGTCACGTGCTCACACGTGACCAATGGTCACGTGTTGACACGTGATAGTTAAAACATAAATAAAAACAAACGGCTGAAGAAGGACCCAATTGGGGGTCACGTGCTCACACGTGACCAATGGTCACGTGTTGACACGTGATAGTTAAAACAGAAATAAAAACAAATGGCTGAAGGAAATACCTCAATGAGGTATCACGTGCTCACACGTAACCAATGGTCACGTGTTGACACATGATGGTTAAAACTGAAGCGTAAATAAACGCTGAGAAAAGGACACAATTGGGGTCACGTGCTCACACGTGGCTTGGTCACGTGTGAGCACGTGACTGGCTTCGAAAGCCTTACAGTTTAATAGAATTAAATTCTAAAAGCTTCTAAATCTTTTCAAATGGAAAAGGATTATAGGGACCGTTGGATTAAAAATCCAAGGGTGATTAAAAGTCACCAATTTATGGAAAAAATATTAGACAAGGAAAGATTTCCCCTAAATCTCACCGAAAATAACAAACCGAATATCTTTGGATTGAAAATCCAGCGGTGAATAAAATTCACTTAATGATCTAAAGGCTCATATTAACTATGAAAACAAACAAAATCTTTCAATGAAAAATTTGCTAAACAAATTAATTCTTCTCCTTCTCCTATAAATAGGAGCCAAGAGAAGAGGAAAAGGATATAGAGTTTTGGAATCTTGAAATTTCAGAGAGAAAAGAAAGGAGAATTTAATTCTCAATAAAGAAAACCCTAGGTGAGAAAAGAAAGGAGATAAAAACTTCAAACAGAGAATTTAATTCTCAATCTAAGAGTTTAACCCTTCTGAAAAAGAACTTAGTTCTTCCTCTGGTTGAAGATCTGCAAAGAGCACATCTCCCCATAAGTTGAGAATTTAATTCTCATCGGTTTGAGATCCTGCCATGCAGATCCAAAACTTAGAGGAGGAATTGAGTTTAGAGAATTTAATTCTCCCGAAACAAAATTAGGGTTTAACCCTATATGAGAATTTAATTCTCCCAAACTCACAGGAATTTAATTCCTTCAAGATGAAACTAGGGTTTAACCCTAATTGAGAATTAAATTCTGCCAAACTCATAGCAATTTAATTCCTTCAAGATGGACAGAACTAGGGTTTAACCCTAATTGAGAATTTAATTCTCTCAAATTCACAGGAATTTAATTCCTCTTAAAATGAAATTAGGATTTCACCTTATTCAAGAATTTAATTCTTTTACATATATGGGAATTTAATTCCTCTAAAAGAAATTAGGGTTTAACCTTATATATAAGAATTTAATTCTTTCACAAAAGGAATTCAATTCCTCCAAAATCATAATTAAGGTTTAACCCTACAGAGAATTTAATTCTCAAAATAAAATAAGGAGACTTAAAAGATCTCTGTGCATGAAAAGAACTAAGGTCACGTGGCCCCACGTGACCCGTGAAAAGATCCCCAAAAATGAGAAGGAAGAAGCTTTGAGGCAATGTCTCACGTGCTCCCACGTGACTTCCAAAACACAGAAAGAGAAAAGCAAAGGAAATGTTGGCTCTGGACGCTCTCACGTGTTACCACGTGACCCCTAATAAATGCCTTAACTAATCAGTGCATGAATGCTTATCACGTGCCCGCACGTGATGGCCAGAAAGTCAAAAAGTATTTAACACTTATTTGCAGAACAAAGTGAGGAGATCTGGCCCCACCTCTGGGCGCCCTCACGTGGCCCCACGTAACCCATTCCTATTTAGTGTTTAAACACTAATTTAAAGGACTTATTTCCAGTGTTCAACACTGTCTTTTTCTAGAGTTTAACACTAATTCAAGAGCCTTATTTCCTGTGTTTAACACTGTTGTTTCCTAGTGTTTAAACACTAGTTTGAAAGCTTTATTACTAGTGTTCAACACTACTGTTCTTTAGTGTTTAACACTGCTTTGAGCCAAATTGGCTAATTTTCCAGAGGCAAAAGTCCTTCCTCCAAATGAATCTCAAAATTGAGGAAATCAAAGATGAAAATGTTTAGCATTACTAAATAATGAGGGCTGAACCCAGACTAATATGTAAAGGTTCAGCGAAGGGCCAACACTTCAAATCCAATTGGACTTAGCCCAAGTTGGGCATAAGTCCTCAATTCAGATTTAACTGAGCCCATGTGCTCATAATTCTAATTAATTGATCTTAGTTCCAAATTGGACTACAGATCACTTAATCCACTTTGGTTCAAGGGTACATCTCTTCACTCCTCTGATATTTGTCGTTGTAATCCTTCAACGTCTTTAGAGAGGTGACGGGTCCCGACAACCACACATTTCATAGACTATGACGTCTTTAAACTGGACTGTGGGAAACTTAAGCTCATGGACTATAATGTCCTTAACCTTGACTGTGAGGTCTTTAAACTCACGGACTATGATGTCCTTAACCTTGACTGTAAGGTCTTTAAACTCACGGACTATGATGTCCTTAACCTTGACTGTGAGGTCTTTAAACTCACGGACTATGATGTCCTTAACCTTGGACCACCATGTCCTTAAACTGGTAATCGACCGCAATGTCCATAAACTAGATAATAGAGTCCAAATGCTCTTTTGTTGGATCTAAATGATCTCGTTAAGTAGATCTTAGTCTAAAATTAGACTAACAAATGATTAAGTTGACCTTGGTTCAAAATTAGACTAACGTGTCCTTAACAAACCGTTAAGTTGATCTTAGTCTTAAATTAAACTAACATATCCTTAACAAACGTTTAAGTTGATCTTAGTCTCAAATGAGGCTAACGTATACTTAAACCCAACCCCCTAAAACCCAAATCTAAGAAAAAATACGGATTTGGACTAGTCCACGCCCTATGGGCGACGACATAACTTAGTCTCCGTATACAATCCACGGGCAACCAAACACAAAACAAACACCCATGACACGAAGTGACCAACTGTAGAAGGAGAAAGTTGTTACCGCGATGCGGTAGCGTAATTAACTGCATGGGCTTGCGCCTGCAGGGAAGAGCATCCCCACAATCAAAAACCCCTCAAGCGAGGGGGAATCTGACGAAGTCTGCTACATCGGCCGCATCCGTTTAAACCTTCGATACACGGTGCCATAAATCAACTTAGCATCTTCGGAGAGGTGGACGGATAGCACCAATTAGCATCTGCCCCGAAATTTAGGCAAGACGTCCGCCGCGTCTTTCGGAGGGGAACAGTCGGCTTTACCATATGGCCCGTCTTGAATTCTTCGAGGCCGGTTAAGTCTCGTCTCAATGTTCTCGTCCAGATAGCGGGAACAAAATGTGGTTACTTCATCAAGAAGATAACCTTGCATGATAGAACCCTCTGGTCGATTTCTATTGCGTATATACTTTTTAAGAGTGTAGAGGTACCTAAAGAAAATATGTTGAATAAATAAATACGGGCATACAGGACAACAATAAATTTAAAAATTGCGCGAAACGAAAAATTCCACGTACCTCTCGACGGGATACATCCATCGATATTGTACCGGTCCGGCTAACTTAGCCTCAGTTGCAAGATGAACCGTCAGGTGTATTATGATATCGAAGAATGACGGTGGGAAAATACGCTCAAACTTGCAAAGTATCAACGCAATAGAATTTTCTAGTTTATCCAGCGTCACAACATCCAGTGTTTTAGCGCATAACTCTCTAAAAAAACAACATAGGTCGTTGATTACTAGACCAACCGATTCGGGGAGAGAAGTCCTGAGGGCTAATGAAAGAAGGTGCTCCACGATAACATGGTGATCATGACTTTTCAGCCCATCGATCTTTCCTTTCACAATTTTTATCTTCTTGCTAAATGATCCTGAGAAACCTGTGGGAACTTTCAAATCATGCAACACCTGCAGGAATCTTTTCTTCTCCTGTTGTGACATATGATAAGCGGCATTGGGAAGTACAAACTTACCTGGTTTACTCGCTACCGGTTTAGGATGCAAGTCACTTCTTATTTCCCAGTCCTGTAGATCCATCCGAACATTGAGGTTGTCTTTCGATTTTGCTTCTTTAGAAAGAAGTAAGTTGAGTATGTGCTCGGATACACCCTTCTCTATATGCATGACGTCCAGACAATGATACACTAAATTTGTTGACCAGTACGGAAGCTCGAAGAAAATGCTTAAATTGTTCCAGAATGGTGGTTTGACCTATTTTTTCGGATCCATCCCGAAGGTCACATTATTGTAAACATCCCACTGAGCAGTCACGTCCTCTCCGGAAAATGGGGCTGGAGGTCCAAGAAGCTCCTGATGACCATCAAAGTGAACAGCGTCTAACCTGTATGGGTGGTCTAGAGGCAGGAAACGTCGATGGCCTCAATAACAAACCTTCCTGCTAAAATTCAAGAATTTTGATGTTGTGTGTTGATGGCAATGAGGCCATGCTTTGTGACCATGGACGGACCAACCTGATAGCATTCCATACGTAGGAAAGTCATTAATTGTCCACATTAAAGCCGCACGCAGTATGAAGGTTGTATTTGTTTTTGCATCGTAAGTCTCTACACCATCAATGAACAAAGATTTTAACTCCTCGATCAGAGGTCGGAGATAGACGTCGATATTGTTTCCCGGTGAGTTTGGTCCGTCGATAAGAAGAGATATCATAAAGTATGATTGGTCCATAGCCAACCAAGATGACAGATTATAAATTATCATTACAATGGGCCATGTGCTGTGGCTTCCAGCCATATAGTTGAATGGGCAGACGCCACCACTAGCCAGTCCGAGCCTGACATTGCGAGGATCGCTACTGAATATTGCGTGCCTCCTATCGAAATCCTTCCATGCCGGTGATTCTCTTGGATGGCTCATTTTTCCATCTTCACTTGAAGGAGCACGGTGATGCTAAATCATTGCCTCGGCTGTTTTCTTGCACCTGAATAGCCTCTGCAGCCTCTGTGTTATAGGAAAGTATCGTGCTATCTAGACAGGTATATCGGACTTCTTATCAGAATCTTTCGGCTTATACCTGGCCTCTCCGCATGTTGAACACTCTTTCAAATATGCATTCTCTTTCCGGTACAACACGCAATTTTTAGGACATGCTTGAACTTCTTACACTTCAGACCCAAATCAGACATCATCTTCTGGGCTCCGTACCAACTGTCGGGCACGTTATTTCCCGGGGGCATAAAATCTTTCAAGAACAAAAGAAGCATTGTGAATGACTTGTTACTCCATCCATTTAGGCACTTAATCTGGAAAAGTTAGACGAACCATGAGAGGGTGGAATACTTTTCATTCTCATAAATTGGTTTTCTCGCATCATTCATGAAATTTTCATATTTATCTGCACGCGGTCCTTGACCGGAAGAAATGTCATCTTCGGTACGAATAGATTCACCTAGGGTAGCCTCTACCATATCCTCCAATTCTTCTGATGGAAAGAAATTACCGTCTTCTTCTTCTGCTGCATTACCGTCTTCTTCTTTATCTCCTGCCGCATTATCGTCTTATCCTTCTTCTTCTTCCGCATTACTACGTTCTTCTCCTTCCCCGTGATATAGCCAAGTTGTATAAAGTCTAGTAAAACCATATTTTACGATATGAAGCTCTGTCAATTCTACCTTGTGCCAGTACTTATTCCCACATCTATCGCACGGGCAAAGAATCTTCTCTATCACGATCTTATTATGTGCGCATGCAAATTCAATAAAAGCAGCAACTCCTGCGATAAACTTAGGTTGCATACGTTGTTGCCAATCCACATACATCCAGTCCTTAACTCTAACGTACTCATGGGCTATGTTAGACTGTATAACATATAAATTGTAGGTTATGATGACTATATTGAGAAATCTAAGAACGAGATGGTTACTGACAAAGGAGAAAATCCGTGTATATACTTTGTGTGTGCGTTTGTCGTTGAAAAGAATAAATTATCGATAATCCAAGTTAGATTTGAAGATACTCATGTATGAGAATATGAAAGTTTCATATTATCATCGAGTATCATATATTGGTTTTAACTTGAACATTTTGAATCACTCTCTAATGATGCGTTTGTTGTGTATTCTTGTTGTATGTGTATGTTTCGGCTGTCGGGGATAAGGCTTCTATCCCATTAAGAATGTATAGAGCAAACACCCATTCGCTTGTGCTTTCAACCGTTTCGAGTAAATTTCGGCAGCACCTCCCCACTGTTCTCCGAATACACTGTAATAAAATAGATAATCATTTCAAAGCTGTGAAACAACGTTGAAATGAACATCTAATCTATCTTTGTATACGGAGAACCAGCGGAAAGGTACCGACGAAATATCTCGAAACGGATGAAAAAACAAGTGAATGAAGGTGTTTGCTTTATACATTCCTAACTTGTCCACACGGGATAAATCTATCGGTTATCATACGATTGAATCTTATCATCACATAAACTACACGACAGTTGTTAGTATCGAGCTATACCGTCCGATATTTATCAACCTTCGTATAGTTCTATGTCACGACGAATATCGAACGTATGTTAACCGATAGACGGGGACTAAGTGACGCTTTGAGTTTCATATATGAGTATCGATGAGAATATGAAAGTTTCATATTATCATCAAATATATATTGGTTTTAACTTGAAAAACGTGCCGTTGAAACAAATTATTGTTCTCCACCTTGCACTCTTTTAACAATGGTACATGCATTAAACAATATGTAAGAGCCATCTATAACAACTCTAAACTTTCACCTGTTGGGTTCAACAAAAAGGTTTTTGATATAACAAACACAACCTTTCTCAATTTTTTTGGAGACATAAATCAAGGATAAAATAGATTTCAGATGGTGATAAAAATACCAAATTCTTTCATTGTTGGGTTAATGTCAGAAGATGTCAAAACAGAATTACAAAGTTGCAAAATGTAGAAGGCATTTGTTTTGAGGAGCATAAACAGATTGTTCATATGGCAGCTTCTCATTTTGAAAAAGCTTTTACTTAACAAAATATAAATGCAGAATTTGATTGCAGACATATCATTTCTAATATGATTTCAGATGTTGAAAATAAAATACTTAATGATATTCCTTTTATTGAAAAGCTACGTTGTATTAAGAATATGGATCCAAATAGTGCTCCTGGTCCTGATGGGTTCTCTGACAAGTTCTATTTGGCTGCATGGCAGATTATTAGTGAAGATCTTTTGGAAGATGGGAAATAGTTTTTCAAACATAAAGAGGTGCCCAAGGCTGTTAATTCTACTCTCGTTTGTCTTATTCCCAAAAAGGCAAACTGTCGCTCCATCATCGATTATAGGCCTATAAACCTTTGTAATTTTCTATACAAAATTTTCATTATCCCCAACCCTATCCCCAGCCCTAGCCCCAGCCGAACCCCAACCCTAACCCCAACCTCAGCCCCAGCCGAACCCTAACCCTAACCCTAACCCCAACCCCAACCCCAGCCGAACCCTAACCCCAACCTAACCCTAACCCTAACCCCAACCGATGCCTAACCCTAACCCTCATCGGTACCCAAACCCTGAACCCTAACCCTAAAATCATCAAAATTATGTTTAATTGGAGGTTTACTAACCTGTAGGCGGTGGAGGAGATGACGAAGACGTTCGATCGGGGGTCGACGACGCGCGCAATTGGCGACGAGGAAGAACGAGGGCGGTGGCGACGATAAGAACGGACGGCGGTAATGACGACGAGAACGGAGGGCAGTGGCGCGATCGAGAATTTTAGGAATTTTGGGAACGCGCGAGGGAGATCGAGGCGTAGGGCATTTCTGTGCCTATTTTATTAAATTCCCATTTAGATGCCCCTACGGATTAGTCCGTAGGTCATTGGTTTGCGGCTCCGTAGGGCCAAACAACAAATTACGATTTAATATTTTTAAATTAAAACGCCGGGCACCGTAGGGACAACCATTGAGCCCTACGGACTAATCCGTAGGGGCAACAAATATCTCCCCCTACGGATACCATTATCCGTAGGGGCAACCCCATATTGTAGTAGTGCTTATATATTTTGTTAATTGGTTTTTAAAATACTTTCTTAAAGAACAAGATAATAATATTAATATTCTTGAAGAACATTATAAACAATGGTCTACTATAAGTGGTAAGACCATTAGACCCATTTATCCTTCAACTGAATCTCTTAGGTTTCCTGGCATAGCTACCTCTAATTTAAAGGCAGCAGCTTTTATAAAGCCTTTAGTCGATGAAAGAATGGAGAATACATTAAAGAACTTCAAAAGGTTTTTAAGCAAAATAATTTTGCAAATATTTACATCCAGGTTATTGGTCTAAATTTTTCTAAGCCATGTAGAACTTAAGTGTTTTTTGGAGATTTATTCTTTTAAACCTCATGGTTGGATGTTGCTAATTATACCTCTTGCAACATCCTTCGGGAAGGACATTAGCGTGATTGAAGAGTGTAACCCTTCATAGGGTAAGTTTTTCTTCTGAAAACCGAGAAGGATAAAAGAATAAATACTTACTTATGGATTATTTTATTAGGTAGTTACTCATGGAACGACACTGAAACCGCGTAGGGAATTCCATTTTTAGCCAGTGATTGGCGTTTATATGGTAACCCATAAAACGTTGACAGTCGTATGAGTGAAAACCTGCTGTAATAATTTTTAAGTATAACTCAACTGAATATCTTTAAACATTACATGTAATAGAAAAGTTTCATCTCCTAAAAAGTATTTTATTCAAAACTCTGGGTAGAAAACGTTATGTCTTCTTCAACATCCTCTGCTATATCTACCAAGTTAGCATGTAATAAAAACAAACATGTTAAAAATTCTAATTTGATAGAGTATCCCTCAGCTGAGAAAGAATTGAACAAGTAGACTATTCCTAGTGTTCCTCCTAAAGATATTTATAAAATCGGAACGTTTGATTTCTTGTCTAGGCTTTCAATTAAGAGTATGGAAAAAAAAAACTCTTTCTATGAATAGCACGGAACAAACTATTCAACTCTTTTCTGAAAATGATGTATTTAGATTTGAGAAGTATTATAAGTATCTTCGCATAGGACTTATTCAAGTGTTTTGTAAACCTCTTACCTTACAAGGTTTAAATACTTCCATTTTAACTTCCCTTAAAGATGCGAGATATTTCGAATGGATATCTTTCCTTATGGGGATTATGCAGACTAGTCTGTGTCATGAACCAGTCTGCTTTAATATTTACCCCAATTTAACCTTATTTTTAACTGACCCTAATATTTTTGAGGCAGTTACTCTAAATTTAAAGACACATGGTTACAATTTTATGAAGGGATCAGAGACTATCTGTATAGTCTACAGAATCCATTTTAAAACCCTAACTACCATGGCACCTAAAACTAAGGCTAAAACCGAAAATGGTAAAACCACTTTAATTGAGACAAATTTATTGTCTTCAGATATCGCCACTAACCGAGTTATAAAATGAGAAGAAATAGATTTATCTGAATCATGGGTTTTGACCTCTGCGGTTCCTCCTAAACCAATCATTGATACTGAAGCCGATCAGATTATACAGGCGGACGACGAAGGTATTGAAATTAAATTTGGCTCGAATAATATTACTAGAATATCCGGTAATCCTAATATGGCTAGTACCACTTCTTCCATTTATAATGGTAGAAGATGTTTTTCGAGACCTAATTTCTCTTATAAGTCAGATAGAGAAGTTGGAGATATTAATATTTCTGGGATGAATATCTCTCATTTTATTTATGAGAAGGATAAGAAAATCTCTCCTGTCTCATCTGAGATAAGCTTCCACATATAAGTTTTTATGGATTTTTCATCCAATAGTTCAATCAGAATATTTCTTAATAAGGAATTTATGGAGGAAAAAAGCACATTGTCTTTAGAAATTGATTTGCAAAATCCTTTTCTAAGAAGCAACAATATTTGTATAAAGATCAGTTTTATAAATATTTTGAAGAATATCAATGTCTTATATATTTTGGTTTATAATAAAATATTTTACAAACTTGTTAGGTGACTTTATTTGTCATTAAATGCATTTAAGGATTTTTTTTTTTTGACACGTAAAGTATGGCAAGAGGCCCTAAATGCATTTAAAGATATGATTTCATCAATATATTTGGTATTCTTATCTCGTATCATATGGGCAATATTCAGCTTCAATACTATAACACAAAAACCGAACATTTAGGCTGGTTAAACTTTGTATACTGAGATCAGCTTTGATTATTGGACAGTAGTGAATAATATGACATCAAGTGCTTCATCATATATATCTTCACGAATGTATTTAAAATACTTGGATAATAATAGTTTGTTAATAGCTATAAATGTATTCACTTTTAATGTCCATATCACCTTGTAAATTATTAAAACTTCTTCCATGACTGTAATTATAAAAACTTTGTATACAAGGTCAATTGAGATCCAGCAAATTTTTAATGAAACCGATGGCTATAAAAAGAACTAGTATTTTCTTATTACAAGATTTATTAAACAAACGTGCTTTATTAAATTAAACTTAATTGAAAAGTTTTGAATATTTGACATAATAGTCCAACTTGCCAACCAAAGACCTCGATTCATGAAGAGGCTAGGAGAATAAATTAAGATGAAATTAGCAAAGTTGGGCATGGACACTGGTGGGCTAATTAACAAACACGCTTTCTCACATGATTAATGACTAATGGTTATTTCAAAAAGCATTTATATATACAGATATAGATATAGATATAGATATATACACACGCGCGCGCGCGCGTGCATGCCCCTAATCAAAATTATACTCTCTGTTTAAAAGACAAATAGACAGAATTCATACCATTGACATTGTATATTGTCTCAAGATCGGAAATGTGTTCTTCTTGATCTTGGAATAGTGGTACATTGATGCATGGAATATATCAAATCTTTCTTTTGAGATTTAGAGAACAATTTTCATAAAAGAAATGATCCACTTAAAAAAAAAACTTCATTTCTTAAAGAGCTAATGATGATACTCGTAAGTAGGAATTCCCCAGATCATGGCATATAGCAGATAACGTGTCATCTACGTAAATCCACAGGATTCTTGGAAACTACGGAACTGGAATAAGTATGATGCAATTGGGACATTCCTCGGCGCATCGCCTCCGAGACAGCATTCGACTTTCGGGAGGGAATCCTCTAAGTACATTTCCTCTTTGTCTTAACCACCGGCCAGTAGCCCGTCTCCGAGAAATCATAGAGCCGAGTGTCCTCAGCTTTCTTGCTCGTCTTCGAGCCATCCTATAGCCGAGATTTCTTAGCGTTCCTGTTTGACCGAAAACATGGAGCACGAGAGTCCTCGTAACGGCTTCGTGTATCTCGCCGCGACGAGATCTCCGCCTCTCCACATTCCGCATCCTACACTAGCGTATCTCACCGTTAATGAGTGTATCTCTCCATCAATATGGACGTGACGCGTGGGCGGATTTGACGGCGAGGACTTCGTAACGGCTCACTCCAATACGACCCCTATATAAACCCCTCCTCCAGACGATTTAGGTAATTCAAACTCATTCCAATACACCGCTACTCTGTCCAAATATTACCCGGTACTTACTTGATCATCGGAGGGTCCTACGGTGGTTTCCCGTTCCGGGACTTCTTTTGCAGGTAGCTCGGCGTCAACATCAACCAACAAACCCATTGAGATCCACGCGCTCAATCTTTCATAACAAATCTCAGACCTTCAACCTCGCTGGCCACAAGATCGACAGAGAACAACATCTGAGGTAGATCATGGCTCTATCAGTTGGCTCCGTCTGTGCGAATTAAGAAATTTTTTCCACCAAAAAATTGATCTTCCGCCTTCGATTCGATGGCCAGTGATCATTGCAACGAAGATCCTAGTAGGGGTCATCCTGTGCTTCGCAACGGAGGCAGAGGCGGTTCCACTCCTCTTCCCAACATCATCAAAGCCCTAACAGCACGTATCGACCGACTAGCAGCAATAGTGGATGCGCTCACTCGTGTTCAAACTGCCAGCCACGACCAGCAAATCACCACCCCTTCTCCCCAGAACGGTGGCGGGCATGAGACGGCGGACGAACGCACTTATGTCCTCGGCCTCGCCTGTGTCAATCCTGACACCACGGAACTTCGGCATGCTAATTCCGGCAGTCACAACCCTCATATGAGGAATGATTACATGACTCATTGGGCGCCGAACAGTCTAACACCGAGGTCTCAGGACCAACAAACTATCACTTCAATGCTGGTCACGCTCTCTCACCCTCCGAGACGACATCAGTCAGTTCGCTTGATTCCAGGGAAGACCGACATCACGGTAACCACCGAGGCCATGCACATGGCACTCGCCAGGAAGAGCCATGAAGGGTTCATCCCAAGGATCTAAGGAAGATGATAGAGTGAAGCTGAAACCATTCCGTCGCCCATGCCCGAAGCAAGGACAGCAGGAACTCCGATTATGGAGAATCCTCGAGGTACCAACAACGAATCAAGGTCCTCGAGAAGAAGATTGAGGAAATGCGACTTGCCACCCATTCGCCTGGCGGGTCGGCGAAGTATTTCGCGGACTCTCTCACGAAACCCTTCACCGAGCAGTTACTAAGAGAGCGGGTCTCTTCCCGGAATAAGCCGTCCAAAGTGGCTCTTTCGACGGGAAGTTCGACCCAAAAGACCACTTGGACGCATTCACCGCGGGCATGAGCTTTCAAGATAACTCGGACACGGCTTGGTGCCGAGCATTCCCCATCACTCTCATCTGGGCTGGGTTAGATTGGTTCCGCGGCCTAACTCCGCTCTAAATCTTAACTTTCAATGAATTGGCCACTCGGTCCTTAGCCACTTCGTCGGAAACCGACGGCAAAAAAGACCGGTCGACTACTTGTTCACTATCAAGAGTGAGGGCAGGGAATCTTTCGAGAGCTATATTACCCAGTTCTACAATGCTCTCATGGAGGTACCCAAGCACCGGGATGAGACGGTCATTATCGCCTTGAGATCCAGTCTTAGGCACAGAGAGTGACTCCACTCTTTTGCATTGGCGCAACCTAAGACCATGGTCGAGGTAAAAGTTTGGACCGAACGGGAAATCCAACTCGAGTCTGAGGTGAATTTTAATCTTCCCCAGGGAGACCGGACAAATTGAAAGAAAAGGGACCGGGGAGAAAAGAAGAAGATTGACCGTTCAAAACCTTATTCTTCGAGATTTCACGAGTACACGCCTCTGAACGTCTCGCAGGCTGAGCTGATAAAGGAGGCGAAGAGCGAGAGATTCTTCAAGCTGCCACCGATGATACAAAGGCCGGGCAAGCGACTCTGCGGCCCATATTGTGCCTTTTATCGGTCACAGGGACACCCGACCGAGAACTGCAAACAGCTGAGCGATTACATCGAGGAGCTGATCCGTTCCGTTCACTTGTCAAAATACCTGCGAGACAAACATCAAGTAGATAGGGAGCAATCCGACCAATCTCCAACCAGAGAGTTGACAGTCGGAAAGATCATGGTCATCTCCGTTGGCTCGATTCCGAGCAACGGAGACACTCGCCATATCCGGCCAATCATAACCTTAGATGTTCCCCCTCCAAGAAGTACAAGAAGGTTACCCCCATTACCTTCACCAACGAGGACCTACATATCATATCTATCCTGCACAATGATCCCCTAGTGATCGTGGCCTAGGTAAATAGGTGCGAAGTCAAGAGAATATTAATTGACTCGGGAAGCTCGGCAGACATCCTATTTTACGACTGCTTCCAACGTATGGGATTAAACCCGTCTGATCTCTAGCCTACCTCGCATGTTCTCTTCGGATTCACTAACCACTCCGTTCAAGCTGAGGAAATGATCACTCTCCCTTTCAATATTAGGGAGGCCGGAAGAACCCAAACAATGTCAGTGAGTTTCATCGTCGCTCGGGTTCCTTCCTCTTATAACATCCTCTTAGGTCACCCCATCTTAAACGCCCTTCAAGCTGATATCTCGACCTACCACCTCGCGCTCAAGTTCCCTTTGAGCAATGGTGGGATAGGACAGGCCTTCAGAGATCAGCAAATCACTAGGGTATGTCCCAGCACGATAGTTCCTGTGGACAAAGAAGTTGTTTGACTAACAGACCGTGTGATCCTCGGGAGTCGCGGGATACACGTGATGACAAGAAGGAGATCTGGGGTTCCCCGAAAGAAGCCTTGCCCGAAGTTCCCTTAAAGAGGAAGACAACAACCGAACTATCCAGATCGGCTCCCACTTGACCGGGGAAACTCAGGACAACCTTATCTGGTTCCTCCGAGACAACTCCGATGTGTTCGATTGGACTCCCACGGAAATGTCAGGGATCGACCCTAAGGTGATCTCCCATAAGCTCGGAGTTGACTCAAAAGCCCGGCCGGTCCGACAGAAGAAAAGGAGTTTCGCGCTTGTCAAGCAGAAGGCGATTGAGGAGGAAGTGGACCGATTGCTCGTGGAAGACTTCATCAAAAACCTGGACTCCTCATCATGGATGGCCAACGTAGTTATGTTCAAGAAAGAGAACGAGAAGTGGCGCATGTGCATCGACTTTACCGATCTAAACAAAGTCTGCCCAAAAGAAAACTATCCGCTTCCTCGAATAGATCAGCTGGTGGATAGCTCGGACGGTCACGAGCTGCTGAGCTTCATAGACGCATTTTTCGGGTACAATCAAATCCAGATGGACCCAGCCGACGAAGAGCTTACCGCTTTCACCACTGATTGGGGGGTCTATTGTTACAAGGTAATGCCCTTTTTCCTAAAAAAATCCTAAGGTAACTTATCAACGGCTGGTCAACAAACTCCTCAAGCCACGGATTGGGCGGAACATGGAAGTCTACGTTGATGACATGCTTGTGAAGTCTACCCATTCAACCGGGCATACCACGAACCTTGGCAAAACCTTCGAGATCCAGCGAAAGTATAAAATGAAGCTGAATCCAGCTAAGTGTGCTTTCGGTGTCACAGGTGGAAAGTTCCCCGGGTTCATAGTCACCCACCGAGGAATTGAAGCAAACCCGGAGAAGATCAAAGCCATCATTGACATGATTACACCCAAGAACAACGTGGAAATCATGCAACTCACAGGCAGAGTGGTTGCTCCGAGACGTTTCATATCCAGATCCAGGGATAAGTGCCTACCTTTCTTCAAAGCTTTGAGGAAGATACCAGGGTTCGAATGGTCCAAGGGGTTCCAAGTCACCTTTGAGCAACTCAAAGCGCATCTATCGACACCACCATTCCTCACCCAACCAGATGATGGAGATGAGCTACTACTGTACCTAACCGTCTCCGGCCAAGCAACTAGCTCGGTACTCATCAAAGAATCCGAGGGAATACATATGTCGATTTACTACGTCAACCACATTTTCAAAGACACGAAGACAAGGTACCCGACCATCAAAAAGATAGTCTTGGCGCTCCTCGTCACCTCCATGAAGCTTCAGAACTATTTCCAGGCTCATATGATCATTGTCCTCACCGACCGAACTCGGGGGAACATCTTCGGTTCCCCCGAGTTGTCGAGCCGGTTGGAGAAATATAGATGGGAGTTGTCGCAATTCGACATCCAGTACCGACCAAGGCAAGCTATCAAAGCCCAAGCCCTGGTCGACTTTGTGTTCGAATGCACCATTCCCAGCAGAGAAGAAGCGCCAGCACGGGATCCAAGCCACAAAACTCGGTCGAAGAAAAGCTCGGTCCGATTCCGAACTGGGTAATTTATATGGACGGTTCCTCCATAAAGGAAGGAAGTGGAGCCGAACTAGTCATCTGCGGTCCCAATGAAGCTGAGGTAGAGTATTTTCTGCGGTTTGACTTCAAGGCCTCAAACAACGACGCAGAGTATGAAGCCTTATTGTTTGGCTTACGAATCTCCTCGGGGGTGGGTCTAAAGAAAATCAGATTCCGCGGTGATTCCACATTGGTTGCCGGACAAGTGACCGGACGATTCGAAGCCCGAGAACCCCTCATGATGAAATATCTTGCCGAGGTGAAAAGGCTTATGAAAATTTTCAATGAAGTCCAAGTGGAGAAATTTCCTCGGAGTATGAACGCCGAACCTGACGTTTTGAGCAAGCTCGCCTCCTCCAATTCAGCTAACCACAGGAGGAACATCCTCTTCAAAATCTTGTCGTGACCCAGCGTCAAAGATACAGAAGTGATGCACAGGATCTATGCTGTTCAGGGAGATATCCTGGATTGGAGAAAGCCCACTGTGAAATTTCTTAACGATGAAATGCTCCCCGAGGACTGAGCAGAAGAAAGAAGACTCCGCAAGAAAGCTCATCGCTTCGTGTGGAGAAAAGGCAACTTATATAAAAATTCGTATACCCAACCTCTGCTCAAATGCATCTATTCCGACGAAACTGAGTATGTTCTTCGGGAGATACATGAAGGCGTCGACGTCGCACATCACGGGGCCCGTAATTTGATCCAAAAGACACTGCTATAGGATATTATTGGTCAATGATCCATGCCGATGTAGAGAAACTAGTACGAAGGTACAAGGTGTGTCAACTCTTTGGCAGCATTCCTCGACTGCCAGCCGCTGAGCTCCTCTTGGCCATTCGCCCAGTGGGGAATGAACATGATCGGCCAGCTCCCAACAAGCATAGGGGGTACAAGTATATTCTTGTTGACGTAGACTACTTTAAAAATTGGGTCGAAATTACGTCGATCAGGAAGCCAAATGTTGCTTCCATAATGAAGTCCTGCAGAACAACATAATTGCACGGTTTGGAATTCCGATGTGTATCATCACCGACCATGGAACTAGCTTCGAGAATGACAAAGTCATAAAGTTCTGCATCGACTATCATATACTGATGAAGTTCTCTACGGTCGCTCATCCTCGGTGCAATGGGCAAGCCGAGGTAGCTAACCAAGGTGTCATCCAAGGGCTCAGAGCCCGGCTGGAAGGAAGACAAGATGGATGGGTCGAAGAACAGCCCTAGGTACTCTAGGCATTGCGAACGTCGAAGAAAACACGCATGGGGGAAACCCCATTCAGTCTTAATTATGGCACTAAGGCAATGGTCTCCACAGAAATCGGTCTACCTAGTTACCGGGTTGAACACTTTGACGATGAAGCCAACGTCTTGGCCCTTCAAAGTAACCTGGTCATCCTGCTGGAGAAGAGAGAGCGGACACAAATAAAGATGTCCGCATATCAGCAACAGACCGCCCGGTGCTACAATACTCGGGTCAAATGCCGAGCGTTCAAATCAGGAGACTTAGTCCTCCGACTCAATGAATTCGAGGACCTAGAGAAGTTGCACAAATTCTCTTCGAAATGGGACGACCCCTTCCTCGTGACCGAGGTATTTCCCAAAGGAGCGTACCGACTCCAAGATTCCTTAGGATGTAATCTTCCACGGCCATACATTGCAGAAAAGCTTAAATTGTATTGTTAAACTTGTATTCTCTTTAATAATAAAGATTCTTGCTTCTCTGCAATCTGGACTGGTTTTCTCGTTTCCAAGCTAAGACACCGCGTAAGGCTGGTGGGCAGGATCCTTCCCGTCGCGTCCATTCACAGCGGGTAGAGATCTGCCTGACCTAAGCTATGGATCCGAAACCCTCTCATGAGCCGATAGGCTGATTCCAGCCCAGCTCAGAGGCAAGGGAAATATCCCAGACCATCCCTTTACTTAAGTAAATAAAGCGCGGGTATACCTATAGGTAACCGACTTAATGTTCACTCGACTCACATTACCTTTTCTCTGGGGTAAATAGGGGACACCGGTCTATTTACACTTAGAAAACAGAAACGAAAATTTTCATTTCAATTCTGAGCAAAAAGAAATTCATTGAAAAGAGGTATTCTCAGCTCCTCAGCACTACAAAAATGACCAGGGGCTTACAAGAGAAGACTTTCTGTCACTTAAAAATTACAACAAAGGAGGAAGAGGAGCATGAACACATTGGTCGTGGTACTCAAAACAAAGGTCCTGCAGGGTTTCCTAGGCAGCATCCTTTTGCTCCTTTTGCCTATGTCCATGAACCCGAGCATCCAGAGTATCATTGGGGATTCTTACCGTCGCGCATGAAGCTATGATCAATCTCTGTTAGAAAGATCGGCGCAGGAGATCTATCGAACGATCTCGTCTTCTCTTTGATATTAGGCCCAACTCATAGGCCATGTGCATCTTATCGACGGCTTCATTTAGCACTTGTTGGGAAAACTCCTTGAAAAGGCCAGGGGAGGACCTCCAGATTGCGTGGATGAGCACGTGTAGGAGAGAGGATCGGCGTGGAAGTAACCGCTTATAATGGTTTACCAGGCGACCTATCATGGCCTCATATGTGGCATCAGAGCTGTCGAAGTCGTAATGATAGACGTCGTTACGAGAGACGGTCTCTCGAATGTTGTACGTGTTACCGGCCATCAGACCTAAAACACACAAGGCAAAATGGCATCAATAAAATGATCAACTACAAAAGTCTGAGGAAGAAAAGGGCAGGTGCCGACCAAAGTTGAAGCGCTGAGCAATCCGAAGACAACTAAAAGCAAATGGGTGAAAGTGCCTAAAGAGGGAATGGGACTTCTCTATTTATAGCATCAGCAAAAATTCCCCTACGGCCGAGTTTCTCTCCCGCCAAGGGGCGAATTACGGGGCATCACATCCAGCGGATAAGGCGTCGCCACGCAGCTTCCGGCCATTAGCTGCCTCCCTTTCACTCAGATCCAACTAGAGAGACTCCGCCAGATGATACGCACAGATTCCAAGATACCTTCCTCGCTACATGGTTTACCGCGGGTACCTTCCTGCCCGGACAATTCACGGCTAGTAGATTTCTGCTCGGCCTAAACTGTGAATCCTAATTCCCCGTACAGGTAGATTCCTTCTCGCCGCCGAGACACACCCATCCATAGCGAGCAGATTCCTGCTCGGCCTGAACTATGGGTCGAAAGCCCTCTCATGAGGCTACTGGGTAGAGTCCTGCCCAGCTAATTCACAACGAGTAGATTTCTGCTCGTCTTAAACTGTGAATCTCAAGTCCTCGCGCGGGTAGACTCCTGCTCAGCGCCGAGACAGACCCATTCATAGCGAGCAGATTCCTGCTTGGCCTGAACTGTGGGTCTGAAGTCCTCTCACGAGGCTACTGGGTAGTTTCCTGCCCAGCCAATTCATAGCGAGTAGATTCCTGCTCGGCCTAAACTATGAATCTAAATTCCTCGCGCAGGTAGACTCCTGCTCGACTATGAGGCACAGCCATTCATAGCGAGCAGCTTCCTGCTCGGCCCGAACTATGAATCCTAAGACCTCTCATAAGGCCGACGGGTAGGCTCTTCCCGGCGAATCAATTCATGGCAAACAGACTCCAGCTCGACTTAAACGGTGGATCCTAAGACCTCACATGAGACCGGCAGGTCGAATCCTACCCGGAACGCTTACTTTTAGTAGGCAAACTCCTGCGTAACCCAAGTAAAGAAAGCTCGTCTATAATCAACTGTCGAAACAATTCTCGTTACACTCGAATCACATCGTCTCCAGGGGAAAGGGGGGTATTACCGAGCAGTGCAAAGTTTCTAGAGTTTCCATGGGGATATCGGTCTATATAAACTTGAAAAATTCTATCCTGGGTTTTCCATGTGTCGCTTCGCCCGCAGTACCGCGTCTCTAAGGGCGCTCCGGCCTCATGTCGCTCGACTCACATTACTTCATCTCCGGGGTGAAGAGAGGGCACCGGTCTATCAATACTTGGAAAACATAAAAAAAAAATTCAAGAAACACATTACAGATGAGTAAAAAGGTCATATAAACTATAGATGAGCAAAAATACATCATTAATTTCAAAATTGATGTACAAGATAATGTGAGCTCCTTAGCTTTATAAAATTGCCCGGAGTCTTACAAAAGAAAACAAAATGGAAAAAAAAAGAGAACTGGCCTCTCCTCGGGATGGCCCACTCACCAGTTGTCGCCGACCTCCTGAGCCTGCTTGAGAGAGACCAGGTGACCTCCGGGGCCATGGCCACATTGGACTGTGAAGGAGGAGCAGTAGCAGTCTCGGCGGTGCTCGAGGTCCTATGTCCGTCTGTAATACCCAGTTCTTTTGTACACAACTATCCGTACTTTTCGTAATATATTATTTACAAAATCTATTTATTGTTATTTATAATCATTTTTATTTCCTTTAAACCCTACTTCATCTTATTTTTAATTCCCGTTTTCCAAGCTCGTTTCCCTTTTGCTCCTGAACCCTTTTCTTTTTCCTAGACTAACCCAAAACCCCATTATCTATTTCTTTTATATTTTTTATCCCTAAATCTTTGGCCGGACCACTGCCAATTCATTCCCTTACTATTAAATTAAACCACTAAAATTTTCTCAGCCGGCCAACCCCAATTTCCTCAACCCAGTCCAACAAATTAACTTAACTAATTTAACTTAGCTGGCCCTTTCCCTAAAGCCCAAATGAATAACTAAATCAATCTTATTTTTCCCCGAGCTTCCAAACCAAGCCCAACAAAACAAAACAATGAATTAAGACCAACAATATATATATTTCTTCAAGCCCAATTATATAATTTCCCAATTAAACTCCTTTCCCAGCCCTTTTCCTTTCAAAGCCATTCCTCAGCCCAACATTTTTTTCCCAAAGGAAATAAACCTTTAACTAATCTCAGCCCAAGATAAAATTCCATTTATTGGCAAGCCCGAGCCTGGCCCGTTCCCCCACTTCACTCACACCCGACTCCCAAACCCGACCCGGCCCGCTTCGAACCCACTTCCTCTTCCCCACGTAAAGAAAAGATTTCCCGCCCATTTTCAGTTCTTCGCGAACCACGTCCCCGAGCCTTTTCCCCTCGCGCCACGTCGCCGTGCCGTTTCCGCACGTCCCCGTGACCTCGACCACAACTCCCTCGAGCTCCCCGTCAACTCAAACTCTTCTCTCCCTCTCATTCTCCAACCCACTCTCTCCTCTCTCTCTCGAAAACTGCCGAGCCTCGCCACCACCGTCGACGACGACGACTATGACCCCCTAGTCCTTCCCCTCGCATCTCTCTCCTCTTCACACCCTACTCCACTCCACCTCACCCACCTTCTCCTCCCCTTCCCTCGTCGTCACCCCTTCAGCCGAGCTCGACTCCCCTGCACCCATCTTGGCCACTCCCTTGCACTCGACGCCGGCGAGCCCCCAACTGACCAGAACCACCTCATCGACATCCCTACGTCTTCAGCACCATCACCGCCAAGCTCGAGCCTTAAACACCCGCCCGCTACAGACCCGAGCACACCCCTGCAGGCCACTAGCCGCCGCCTCCGTCGTGGCCAGGCTCCTGCGTGACACCCGTCACCTTCTTCCCCGAGACACCATCGCCGGCGAGAACTCCCTCAACTGAGACCCACAAATTAATTCGAGACACATGCAACAAACCCCAGCCGAGCACCTTCACTGAGCTCCATCCGCTCCTTCGCAGCAACACACAACGATCCAACCCGAGCCGCAGTTATAGTCGCCACATCGATCTCCTTATTGCCATATCACAGTGACTCCATCTATCGCCGTCGTGACCGTCGTCTCGAACAAGTGTTTAATTGAGCCCAAGCTCGAGCCAAGGCCGCAAATCCAAACCGTGCCGTCCGACGCGCGTTCGTCTCGTTTCCGCTGCCGTGTATCGCCAAAACGTCTCCAGGCAAGTACCCTACGTGCTACATGCTATATTATTCCCGTTATAATTCAAACCGCATTAATTTCCCTGTTTGCGATTCATGAAAACCTTATATAACACAAGTGTTCGACGCAAGATCTGAATGAAAACCTTCCCTTAATTTGACGGAACTTGTTTGCATATTGTGACCGATCTGGCAATGAACCTGGTGTAGAAATTTCATTGAATAATATGATTGTTAGCCACTTAAACGAACACCCCCAAGTACACCCGTAAAAACTGGGAATTTCCCGCACCTGAAACTTGCTTAAATCACCATTAATTGTATACATATCGGAATGATGCGTTCGAGGGCTCAAATCGAAGCCGACTCGACGATCTGTAATCCTGTATAAGTTCTCAATTGTTTATTTACTAATATTATGACGAGAATCGGCTCGGAGAGTGGCTCTGGACTGCAGTCCAGAGCAACTCTGGTTTTTGGTTTCTGCCCCGTAATGTTTACTACCTTGTTTCCTGGACTCGTATGTTGCGAAACCCTGCACGTTATTGAAGATCAATCTGTTAGATAAATAACTCAAGTGATTTCACTCCATTTTATCGTCGTTTACTATTTTAACTGCAATTTAAAAGATCGGGACGTATAGCAGCCCCAAACAGAACCAGAACTGATACCCTAAGGTTGAATAGTGCATAACTTTTGACGTACAGACGCGATTGAGAATCCGTATGTTGAGTTGAAAACCTTATTGAAAACCCTAGATTTCATTCAACTGTAGCGTTACTAAATTCTGATCCCAACTGGAATTAAAATGCGTTGCGAAACGGACTTCTGATTCTGAAACCGGATTTCCAGCAGTGAACGCTTAAAATGAAATGGCCATATCTAGTGATCCCGAAACCCGATTGACGTGAAATAAAATTTTCTGGTTAGATAATCAAACATACTACTTATCTCCTTTTCATTGTTTCGATAAATTTGGCATGTATAATTTATGATAAATTATGCAAGTGGTAGGATACCGACATATGACATCTTAATCATGCCTTACATACTATTTTCTCATCACATCATATATATATATATATATATATATATATATATATATATATATATATATATATATATGTCATTGCATTAGTAACCTAGTGATCATGTGCATTACCCAGTGTTAGGTACTAGTAGTGATTGTGGCAAGTACGTTAGTGTTCGTGCATAAATGGATAAGTGAAAGTGACACGTACTTGTACACAATCAGTGGACCCTATTGTTCTATTGTATTGTCGACGTCTGTGGGACGTGTATAAGTGTGACTATAAGTGGTATAGGACACTTATGGAAGCACTTGTATGGGTGTCACAGGTAAAGCACCAGACACTATCCATCTATCTCGGGTATCAGTCGGGACGTGCTTGATGGAGATCTTGTCTCCAGTTCTCACGCAGACTTGTCATGGACCGACCGGTATTTGAGGTTATGGTTGGCGTTTGATGTAGACCACGGGGTGTGGGGTAGTTTGAGTGTGAGTTCAACAGAATCTCGGGAGTCCCATGCCGGCATATATATATGGAGATATATGGAGATTTACAGGGTACATGATTATTACCGTGAGTTATATTTTGGGCCCGTGGTCCCTTGCCTTTGGGTCCTACCGTTGGGTGGAGGACACTCACGAGTGGTTGACTCTCACACTTGAACTGACGATAGACTTAGTGACCTGTACAGTGAGACTTAGAGACTGATAGGGATAGTGACATTGACATGCATTACTTACTGTATTGACACATCTGACATACTATTTTATTGCTTAACTGTTCACCTGCTCTATTAGACACCGCATTGATTACTCCATATTCACATCTTTACTATCTTGATTTACTGTTATATATCTATTATTACTGTTCGAGTTACCATTTGCATCTGTATATATATATTGCTATCGTGACGCTCTGACGACCTGAGTATGCATGCTCAGAGTGAGAAGTGGATCTAGCTTGGACCAGGACCAAATGTACATCGCGGACATCTTGATCAGCTATCCAGAGCTATACTCTTTTGATCTCCATCAGGTTAGTTCCTTGTATCTGTTTTGTCTCAGTTACTGCATTTCTCATTACCTGTGTGTTGTTTACTGATTACCACGTAAAGCTAGAAGCCGAAGTGTGACTACGGTAGGATATTTCCTTGACCGTAGGAGCATGGCTGGCCTTGTCAACCCCTCGTATTCCGTATTTTGGGAAGCGGGGCATGACATGGTTTTGTTGGTATCAGAGCCAGGTTTTGCTTCGATTGGGATTGCAGTTTTCCGTGTAGAGCTTGACAATCTACGACATCTCTCGGTCTAGATTGTAAACTTGTTATTCTTAATCCTTATTCACATTGTGTGTTCTGCTATCCATCCGCTAGGGTTTCGGGTGACTTGGCAGGGTTACGTGGTTGCAATTGCGAACTACATCATAGTTACAATACTGTACTCTGTTTAAGTGACTTAGAGTCATACAGTTGATTTCCACTTGTAATAAATTTCATCACACCCGATATTCTTGATTCCTTGTCCAATCCATATTATATTTTAATTCTTATAGCTTGTGCCTTATATCGTCCTCAAAATTTTTGTTTCAGGACCATGTCTTCCAACGACTCTCCCCCTATCTCCACTCCCCAGAATCAGACCGTAGAGATTCGGAATGCATTGCGGGGTCTGAAGGAAGCCCAGGAGCGAACAAATGACCTATTAGCTGAGGGACTAAGAAGGCAGATGACTCAGGCACCAGCGGAAGCCTCCAATCGTAAAAGGATCCATGTTAGACGAGGAAAAGAGGTGAAGATGAAGCGCCTACTTGTTTCCCCGCGACGGAAGCAGCAGAAGACCAAACGTTGTGGGTACTGCAAGAAGCCAGGACACCTTCATAGGGAGCATCGCCACGCCAAAGGGAAATGCCTGATTTGCGGATCCAGCGAACACTTTATCAATAGCTGCCCTGAAAGGAAGGAGCTGCTAGGAGGCAGTTCGTCCACACTTCCCACTCCTGCTAAGTGATGGTTACTACGTAGTTCGAGCATCGAGCAATAGTACGGATCCAGCACAGGATTCAACTCGCGAGACAGGAATGCGGCAGTCCAGAAATCAAAGAAGAATTATCACGTTTTCTACTTTCAATAAAGATATTATCACTCTCTTTGTAAATATTTCCTTCCGTTTGAATCTTGTATCCGTCGAACTTTTAGCTGAATGCAATAAAATTCTGAGTTGTGATGTATGTACCGTCCTCTTGCTTCTCACTTTGTTCTATACTATTCATTGCATCAGCATCTTTACATTTTAATTTTCCGTCCCTGCCTCCAGCATATCCTCCCTGTGCCACTGTATCCTTGGATATCTTCCTAACGTGCCCCACTGTCTAATCACGACTCTCTCTTTTCAGGTCATGGCCCACTTTTGAGAAGCGCCGCCTCTAGACGAGGACACGCGGTCATGCGTTTTCTTGGACTGCACGCTGGTGAGTTCAGACGACGAAATCAATGGTCCACAGGTTATTTTCGGGAACAGAGATTCCGAGGGTGAGGGATTCGCAACCCCAGAAGTTAACTTGGTCAGCGACTCGGACGACGAAGAGGAGGACACCAGAGAAGACCCATTAGAGGAAGATTCTGAGGGGGATCCGATAGGAGAAAATCCAGAAGGGGAAAACCTTGGGGAGAACCCAGAAGAAGAGAATCACATGGAAACAGACCTCGATGAAGAAGCTCCAGTCGAGAAAGAAGGACCATAAGAACAAGACCCCGCGGCAGAAGAACCGATCCCTGTGAGGCGATATGGAAATGGACGCCTCTATCTGAGCGCGCGAGCCTACCGTGACCTGCTGAACCTCCACAACCGCGACGGACGTGTTTGAGCTTTCGTCTCCTCTGGCCAATTAAAATCTGTGTATAGTTTAGGGCTATCTTTTTCGTCGTGGATGCTTTGTTCGGACTTTTCTGAAATGAAATAAAATTTGCTGAGTTCGCTAGTCTTCTGATCTTTTGGTTCACACGATGCTTGACTGTTTCCCCTATACATCTACTTTCCTCTTGAGATCCCTGACTGTCCACCACTGCACCTTGTACCATTTTGACCCTCGCTTGGATTAAAAAGTACCGCACCCCGATCTTTTGAGTGGGCCGCCTTTCGTCCTTCGTATGTGCCTTGTTTGAGATCCTTCTGGAAGGAAAATTGATAGTGAAATTTCCGAGTTAGCCGACCCTTCGGATTTTTGATTCACATGATGTATCGACCGTTTTCCTTCCCATACATCCCTTTTCCCCCTGTGGTCCTTTGCTGCTCACCCTTACTTCCCGTGCTGACCCGACCCCAATCTCTTTGACCTTCAGTCTAAAGCCGTCACACTCCGACCTTTGGAGTGAGCCATACTCCATTGTAACCCCTACCCTAGCTAGCCCTATACATTTTTGTGTTATTTTCCTATTATCCTAACTATATTTAGAGACATCGTTATTCGAAAATTTATTTTTCAGTGTTTTGGTGTTTATCGGAAAGTGTGTGTTATTTGACTACTCCCGTTTATTGCATTTTAAGTACACTACTATTCTTCTCATTTTTCGGTAGCGCAACTATATATTGCACATACTATTTTGGTACTATGTTTCTTATTTTCACCATGTGGCTTTCTAAGTTATGATAAAATTGTTTGATTGATACGTTATTCTAAAATGTCTTAACCTACCGACAGATCCTTCACTATTTCATTTTGGTTGTGCCTTATACTTATTATTCTAGCTGCACTACTTTTACGTATGTGTGCACATATTTAGGATTTCGATTTTATCTAGCACGCTTCGAATGTTATTATTCGTAATTGCTATCTTATTCTTTTGTACTTATAGGTTGCTATTATAGATGGTTATGTCTGATGCTATTATCTTAGCTGCGCTGGTTCGATATACATATGTATACATACATTATGGGTTTCGATTTTATCGAGCACGTCTCGAATATTGTTGTTCGTTATTGTTATTTTTTTATTCTCGTATACATGTAGTTTACCCTTATGATCGAGTATGCCTTGTACTTACTTAGACCAACCTTTTGTTACGTTAGTTTTATACATATATAGACCTTCAAAATTCTTCTATCTGATCTTTTTGTAAACCACTATGCACTAGTGTTCGATGTAGTAGCTTTTCGCTTATGATTTTATAGCTTATCATTTATTTTAAATTTCGAGGACGAAATTTTTGTAAGGGTGGTATGATATAATACCCAGTTCTTTTGTACACCACTATCCGTACTTTTCATAATATATTATTTACAAAATCTATTTATTGTTATTTATAATCATTTTTATTTCCTTTAAACCCTACTTCATCTTATTTTTAATTCCTGTTTTCCAAGCCCGTTTCCCTTTTGCTCCTAAACCCTTTTCTTTTCCCTAGACTAACCCAAAACCCCATTATCTATTTCTTTTATATTTTTCATCTCTAAATCTTTGGCCGGCCCACTGCCAATTCATTCCCTTACTATTAAATTAAACCACTAAAATTTTCTCAGCCGGCCAACCCCAATTTCCTCAACCCAGTCCAACAAATTAACTTAACTAATTTAACTTAGCCGGCCCTTTCCCTAAAGCCCAAATGAATAACTAAATCAATCTTATTTTTTCCCGAGCATCCAAACCAAGCCCAACAAAACAAAACAATGAATTAAGACCAACAATATATATATTTCTCCAAGCCCAATTATATAATTTCCCAATTAAACTCCTTTCCCAGCCCTTTTCCTTTCAAGGCCATTCCTCAGCCCAACATTTTTTTCCCAAAGGAAATAAACCTTTAACTAATCTCAGCCCAAGATAAAGTTCCATTTATTGGCAAGCCCGAGCCTGGCCCATTCCCCCACTTCACTCACACCCGACTCCCAAACCCGACCCCGCCCGCTTCGAACCCACTTCCTCTTCCCCATGTAAAGAAAAGATTTCCCGCCCATTTTCAGTTCTTCGCGAACCATGTCCCCGAGCCTTTTCCCCTCGCGCCACGTCGCCGTGCCGTTGCCGCACATCCCCGCGACCTCGACCATGACTCCCTCGAGCTCCCCGTCAACTCAAACTCTTCTCTCCCTCTCATTCTCCATCCCACTCTCTCCTCTCTCTCTCTCGAAAACTGCCGAGCCTCGCCTCCGCCGTCGACGACGACGACTATGACCCCCTAGTCCTTCCCCTCTCATCTCTCTCCTCTTCACACCCTACTCCACCCCACCTCACCCACCTTCTCCTCCCCTTCCCTCGTCGTCACCCCTTCAGCCGAGTTCGACTCCCCTGCACCCATCTTGGCCACTCCCTTGCACTCGACGGCGGCGAGCCCCCAACTGACCAGAACTACCTCATCGACATCCCTACGTCTTCAGCACCATCACCGCCAAGCTCGAGCCCTGCACACCCGATCGCTACAGACCCGAGCACACCCCTGCAGGCCACTAGCCTCCGCCTCCGTCGTGGCCAGGCTCCTGCGTGACACCCATCGCCTTCTTCCCCGAGACACCATCGCCGGCGAGAACTCCCTCAACTGAGACCCACAAATTAATTCGAGACCCATGCAGCAAACGCCAGCCGAGCACCTTCACTGAGCTCCATCCGCTCCTTCGCAGCAACACACAACGATCCAACCCGAGCCGCAGTTACAGTCGCCACATCGATCTCTTTGTTGCCATATCAAAGTGACTCTATCTATCGCCGTCGTGGCCGTCGTCTCGAACAAGTGTTTAACTGAGCCCAAGCTCGAGCCAAGGCCGCAAATCCAAACCGTGCCGTCCGACGCGCATTCGTCTCGTTGCCGCTGCCGTGTGTCGCCAAAACGTCTCCAGGCAAGTACCCTACTTGCTACATGCTATATTATTCCCGTTATAATTCAAACCGCATTAATTTCCCTGTTTGCGATTCATGAAAACCTTATATAACACAAGTGTTCGACGCAAGATCTGAATGAAAAACTTCCCTTAATTTGACGAAACTTGTTTGCATATTGTGGCCCATCTGGAAATGAACCTGGTGTAGAAATTTCATTGAATAATATGATTGTTAGCCACTTAAACGAACACCCCCAAGTACACCCGTAAAAACTGGGAATTTCCCACACCTGAAATTTACTTAAATCACCATTAATTGTATACATATCGGAATGATGCGTTCCAGGGCTCAAATCGAAGCCGACTCGACGATCTGTAATCCTGTATAAGTTCTTAATTGTTTCTTTACTAATATTATGACGAGAATCGGCTCGGAGAGTGGCTCTGGACTGCAGTCCAGAGCAACTCTGGTTTTTGGTTTCTGCCCCGTAATGTTTACTACCTTGTTTCCTGGACTCGTATGTTGCGAAACCCTTCATGTTATTGAAGATCAATCTGTTAGATAAATAACGCAAGTGATTTCACCCCATTTTATCGTCGTTTACTATTTTAACTGCAATTTAAAAGATCGGGACGTATAGCAGCCCCAAACAGAACCAGAACTGATACCCTAAGGTTGAATAGTGTATAACTTTTGATGTACAGACGCGATTGAGAATCCGTCTATTGAGTTGAAAACCTTATTGAAAACCCTAGATTTCATTCAACTGTAGCATTGCTAAATTCTGATCCCAACTGGGATTAAAATGTGTTGCGAAACGGACTTCCGATTCTGAAACTGGATTTCCAGCAGTGAACGCTTAAAATGAAATGGCCATATCTAGTGATCCCGAAGCCCAATTGACGTGAAATCAAATTTACTGGTTATCTAATCAAACATACTACTTATCTCCTAATCATTGTTTCGCTAAATTTGGCATGTATGATTTATGATAAATTATGCAAGTGGTAGGATACCGACATATGACATCTTAATCATGCCTTACATACTATTTTCTCATCACATCATAGATATATATGTCATTGCATTGGTAACCTAGTGATCATGTGCATTACCCAGTGTTAGGTATTAGTGGTGATTGTGGCAAGTACGTTAGTGTTCGTGCATAAATGGATAAGTGAAAGTGACACGTACTTGTACACAATCAGTGGACCCTATTGTTCTATTGCATTGTCGACGTCTGTGGGACGTGTATAAGTGTGACTATAAGTGGTATATGACACTTATGGAAGCACTTGTACGGGTGTCACAGGTAAGGCACCAGACACTGTCCATCTATCTCGGGTATCAGTCGGGACGTGCTTGATGGAGATCCTGTCTCCAGTTCTCGCGCAGACTTGTCATGGACCGACCGGTATTTGAGGTTATGGTTGGCGTTTGATGTAGACCACGGGGTGTGGGGTAGTTTGAGTGTGAGTTCAACAGAATCTCGGGATTCCCATGCCGGCCTATATATATGGAGATATATGGAGATTTACAGGGTACATGATTATTACCGTGAGTTATATTTTGGGCCCGTGGTCCCTTGCCTTTGGGTCCTACCCTTGGGTGGAGGACACTCACGAGTGGTTGACTCTCACACTTGGACTGACGATAGGCTTAGTGACCTGTACAGTGAGACTTAGAGACTGATAGGGATAGTGACATTGACATGCATTACTTACTGTATTGACACATCTGACATACTATTTTATTGCTTTACTGTTCACCTGCTCTATTAGACACCGCATTGATTACTCCATGTTCACATCTTTACTATCTTGATTTACTGTTATATATCTATTATTTCTGTTCGAGTTACCATTTGCATCTGTATATATATATTGCTATCGTGTCGCTCTGACGACCTGAGTATGCATGCTCAGAGTGAGAAGTGGATCTAGCTTGGACCAGGACCAGACGTACATCGCGGACATCTTGATCAGCTATCCAGAGCTATACTCTTTTGATCTCCATCAGGTTAGTTCCTTGTATCTGTTTTGACTCAGTTACTACATTTCTCATTACCTGTGTGTTGTTTACTGTTTACCACGTAAAGTTAGATGCCGAAGTGTGACTACGGTAGGATATTTCCTTGTCCGTAGGAGCATGGCTGGCCTTGTCAACCCCTCGTATTCCGTATTTTGGGAAGCGGGGCGTGACACCGTCTGTCTGCCCGGCGTCTCCACCCTTGAGCTCTTCCTTGGGGAGGGGGTATCTTGCACAGAGCTCCTTTTCATCGAGCCCGGGCATAATTTCCTTGACAGCATCAAGGGAATTATACCACTCAATGGTCGCAAAGTCAACTAGGTCGAGGTAGAACTGGTCGGACTATTTATATTCCTCCACAGCCTTATCCGCCCGCTCCGCGGCCTATTTCGCCGCCTCCTTGGCCAACTGGGTATCCTACTTGAACGAGTATCTTTACTTCTTCATCGCATCAAAGAGATTGTTTACTTTGCATGACCTAGGCCTGGAAAGCCCAGTTGGACTTGTTCAGCCTTGCGGCCTTCAGCTCCTCCGAGACCAACCACGAATCGAGGGAGGCAACGTTTTCCTCGGCCTCCTTCAACTTAGCGAGGATTTTTTCCTCACGCGAAGAGGTCTCTCCCGCCCTTTTTAATGCCAGGGAAACCTCTTCAACCTCTATGGCATCCAAGAGGGCGCAGTGATGGAGAACCTACAGAAGGAAGCAAACAGTATCCATCAGGAACTGAACAGGGGAAAATTACTTGAAGAAAATTTATGGAGAGCTTATTAACCTGAACGGCCTCCTGGGCTATCGCAGCGACCTGGGCTTTCATAGTGCCCCAAGGTATTTGGCCCCTACCGCTTTTTCCATATCCGCCAGGAGGTTGTCGGCCACAGACAGTCCTGACGGCACTTCGAGGCGGAGATCACCTTCCTGAATATGTACTCCGGCCGGTAAACCGCCTTCTTGTGCCACTTGGCTGGAGGCTCGGTAAAGGAAGGTGCCTCCAACCTCACCCAGGGAGTCTGATCGTGAGCTTGTTTCGACCCACTTCCCCTGCGCTCATCGGAGACTGGTGGGGGATAGCAGTCTTCGCAGGAGGTTCCTGGCAAGAGGTTCCACTCGGTGCGGACTTAGATGTGCAGGCGCTGCCTCCCTTCCTACCCTATGCCTTGGAGGCCAAGGCGACCATAATCTTTGACCGGTCCATAAACTCTACGAGGAGAAACAAGAAAGGGTTAGTAACGAAAGAAACAAAATATATCAAGTCTAAATTGAGCGGCCGAGACCTAACTTACCTAGGAAATACGCGGGACTGAGTCCCGCCCAGTTCAGGGCTTTCTCGGAAAGTAAGGCGTCGGTGCGCTAAATCAGCTACCACCGAGACACAATCCTTGCCTCCGAGGTATTCGGCACCTTGGCCTTCGGAAAATCCACCCTATGCCATTCGGTGGGCACCATCCTGTCCTCTCCCTTTAGAGGACCAAAGAAGATAAACTTCTCCTTCCACTCGTGGATGGATGAAAGGACGACTACTATTCCTGACCCGACCGCCCTACCTTTATGCTTCTTAAAAGAAAAATACACCCATCTCGGCTTGTCCTTGCGGGTGTTCGGATGGTTCTTGTTGCAGAGAAATGCCAAGAAGTGCCCTAGGCTAAAGGGGATTCGATCGATTTTGAGTCAGACTAGGAATCCGAGGAGAATCCTCCTCGAATTCAGCGTTAGCTGGGTTGGGGTGGGCTGGAAACAATAAAGGCCTGCAGAAACCTCAGGCGAAAAGGAAAGACGCATTCCTGCTCGAAACGCTTCTAAATACATGGAAATCTCATTACTCTGTACCTGGTTTGCCCGTTCACCCTCCTTGCCCAAACGAAATGTGTAGCTAGAGGGAATGTGGAAGCGAGCTGGTATGTTGGAAAGCTCACCCAACTTGTTCAACACCGAGGCAGCATCACGAGCGTTCTCGATGCGCCCCTTAGAAGCCTTCTTAGCCCCCGGCATTGGGGAACAAGGGAAATGCCACCCCTTGGGGGCAAACCCGACACAGAATTAGAGAAGCTTCCTCGGCATTCAGAAGATGGTGAAGACTCACTAAACTCGATGTCAAAGGACGAGATCTCATCATCGGACTCTACTCTAACTACATCAACTAGGGAATCGAGGAAGACATCTGACCTGATTTAAAGGAGGGGAGAGCTGAAAAAGGTTTTGAACTACAAAGACGACCTAAAAGCTATAGCGCCGAGCAATCGAAAGACAGTAGGAGAGCAAGTGTACAAAGGTGTTTCCTGGGGGCAGACCGCCACTATTTATACCCTCAGTAAGGTAATCCTGTGGCCCAGATCCTCTCCCGCCAAAATGAAACGTCGCGCTCAACGATCCATGTGGCGCCACGCGGCAACCGACCATTGGATGCCTTCCCCGCACATAGATCCGATCGACTGAAGCGACGTCTCACATCCGCGCCCCAGATGCCGCCACGTGGCATGAGATCGACGGTCGATCCGTCGCCACAATGACCCAAGCAAACGAAACGACTTCGCCATGATGGCACCGTCCTTTCAGCGATCCGCTGACGTCATCGAGGATATGCTTGAAAATTAAGGTGCATGATGGATGCCACGTGGACTCGGGGATCAAAGTGACACAACCGTCAAACGCCGTGACGTTCCCGAACAACCTACCACAAAAATTCCTCGAACCAATCTGAACAGAGAAGACCGAGCTGACCACTCTCGATCCAACCTATAAATAGGCCGGAATGAGAGTGGGGGGCTAATGATGATACTCGTAAGTGGGGATTCCCTAGATCATGGCACGTAGCAGATGACGTGTCGTCCATATAAGCCCACTAGATTTCTGAAGGCTACGGAACTGGAATAAGTATGATGCACTGGGACATTCCTCGGTGCCCTATCTTTGAGGTAGCATCCGACCTTTAGAAGGGCCTCCTCTGAGTACGTTCCCGCTTCGTCTAACCACTGGCCAATAACTCATCTCCGAGCAATCATAGTGCTGAGTCTTCTCAGCTTCCTTACTCATCTTCAAGACATTCTATAGCTAATATTCCTTAGCGCCCCTGTTTGGTCGGGAGCATTGAGCACGAGTATCCTCGTAACGGCTCTGTGTATCTCGCCACGACAAGATCTTCGCCGCTCCATATCCTGCATCCCACGCTAGCGTATCTCGCCGTTAATGAACGTATCTTGTCATCAATACGGATGTGACGCGTGGGCGGAACTGACGGTGAGGACCTCGCAACGGCTCGCTTCAATGCGACCCCTATATAAACACCTCCTTGAGAAGATTCAGGTAACTTTAACTCATTCCAATACGCCGCTATTCTGTCCAATTATTCCCCGGTATTTACTTGATCGTCGGAGGGTCCTACGGCGGTTTCCCATCCTGGGACTTCTTTTGCAGGTAGCTCGGCATCAATATCAACCAGCAAATCCATTGAGATCCATGCACTCAATCTTCCATAACAAATCTCAGCCCTTCAGCCTCGCTAGCCACAAGATCGACGGAAAACAATTTCAGAAGGAGTTCACGACCTCCATCAGCTACTAACGCTAAAAGTCAATGTAGGAATTTTGGTTGTATGCTTATTATCATGGACCAAGGGACTGGTGGATTAATGTGAGGTGGAAGTTTAACCACGTTTTCGGCTAATTGGTCTAGCTCATTCCTACAAGACAATTACAGATACCGATCGATGGCAGAGTACTTTTGTCTCCAATAATCATATACTTTCTCAATATATATGCAATAGATGTTTAATTTGTTAGTTTATTATACAAGAAGATGATAAAACAAAATCGCAATAAATAAAATGATCAAGGGGAAAATGGATTTATTTTACTAACAATATGCCATTCTCTTACAAAGCTTTGACTAGAAAAGAATAAATTACACAAACATTTTGGCAACTAGCAATGAGACGTTTAACAAAATTGAATGCCTTTTACCGTGTCAAATTTAATAAAAATTTGGGGGTTCAAATTCCTCTTACAACAACAGGTAACAATTTATCTATCATCTAAGATTAAGGTTTAATTTGTGACAAAAGGAAAATGGTGTGAATGTCGGTTGTTGTAAAGAAATAAACAATTATATATGTGTGAGCCAAATAAATAACTTGTTTTGCATGCCTCCCATTCTGATCCCTATTGATTTCTCATAGATTCAGACTTATCTTGTCATGCCCCGCTTCCCAAAATACGTAATTACGGCACGTGACAGAGCCAACCATGATACCTATGGTTAGGAATAATCCTTCCATAATCACATTACGACTGTTAATCGGATATCAAGAACAGTAAAATAAAATCTAGCTAACACATGTCCATCTGCCACAGTAAATAAAATCAAGAGATGCATATAGCGGAAACGAATTAAGATCCAATAAATAACAATATCTGAATCATGTCCCTTATGGGATCACTTTGATAAAATAAACTACGAAAATAAAAGAAACTAAGCATCTCTAAAATAAATATCTAGCTCCTCATTACTCGGCTTGCTTGCTAAAATACTCCTGATCTGCCTGTGATAAAGTCAGAAGAACTGGGTCATGCAAAACCCAGACGTCAGTGCGTCATAAATATCAAAATAATAGTAATAATCAGGATAGGCTGATATGATTAAACATGAATGTAAATAATAAACACAGGTGTAAAACAGTGAAATATAGGTATGTAATGTGTATCCTAGAGTCTGTACTTCTAGATTATATATTTACAAGTCTTTGAAATTAATTTAATGGAATCGTCGATATAACTCAATAGTATCCCGTGCGTCCCCGGGACCACGGTCAAGACTCTCGGGGCTGAATCCGAGACGTACTGCTAAGCAGTAAACAAGTAACATGTACAGACGAATGATATTAGCAGCATCATTCCGGGGCCGGCCAAGCCCGTATAGACTGATCAGTATCTGGAGTATCGAACTGTTGAGCTATAAATAAGGTTTCATTATTGATTTACTTTACCCCTAAGGTATTGTATTCAAGTCAGATATTGATGATATAAATCTAATTCCAACACAGGTTCAAGCAGGTACAGGTCTTGTCTATATAGACAACAAGTTACTGCCATCATGACAATAAATCAAGATTGTTGGCATTAGCAAAAGATCCAAGTAACAAGTCTGGCAATGTGTCGTGAACATGTCATGCAATATATTTTAACCCAAATAGACACCAAAGGAAAACTGTAACCAATATCTAACACGGTAAACACAACTAATGCCAGGATATATATATATCTATCTGTAATAACCGTTTTACGTCTATCACCATGTATATTGCAAACTAGATAATATACTGAGCTGATATAGTAGTATGATAATATTGTGATGATCCGGCATGCAACTAGATAAAGTATTATCGGTACGAATACAGACTAATAATATAAAACTGTAAATCGATAATATTTGCTGAATATTAAAACACGTATACTATCATTAATCATATAAATATAAATAAATTAGCATGTTGCAAGTTTAAAACTTGCCTGATCGAATCTTACGTCGAGATACGGATATCACGTTCCAACGCGAAATAACGTCACGACGCAAAACTTACATACGCAAAACTTGACTTGGCTGAGCAACTGCGTGACGTGGTAACTGGGCTAGACGATGACAGTAACTGGGTCGTCCGGATCGTCGGCGACGTGCGTAACTCCGACGAGACGATCGAAAAAGAGAAGAAAAGAAAGAAGAAGAAGAAGAAGAATAATAAGGTGACGGCGGGGTTGCTGGTGTTCTAGGGGTAGGCGAGGACAGAAGAGATGGTGGAGACGAGGTGACGGAGAGGCCGACGGCGAGACGTCGTGGCCGTGAGGGTTGGTGATGATTGGGGATGAGAAGGAGGTCGGTGATGGTGGTGTGTGGCTGATCTGGTGTTTCCGATGAGACAAGGAGGTGATGGAAGGTGGGGGTGGTGGTTGGGTTCCAGCGACGAGGTCGGCGATGAGAGGGTTGAAGGTGGGTTCTGGCTTGGAGTCAAGGTTAGCTTTAGTCAAGGTCTTGGGGAAAGAGGGGGAGGAGGAGGTGCTGACGGTGAGGGGGAGGTGAGGACGAGGACGAGAGGGGACGGCAACGACGAGAGGGGCAACGAGAAGGTTAGGGTTTTGGGGTTGGCGTACGGTTAGGGTTCGCGAGGGAGAGAGGGAAAAGAAGTCGAAGGAGAGAGAGTGTGTTTAAATTTTTTTATAAATTATATTATATATATATATATAGGGAGAGCGAGAGAAGTGGGGACGGAGAGAGTGTTAGAAGGTTTTAATAAAATTAATTTATTTATATAATTTATATATATGAAACTGTTAGATATATATATAGTTATAGAATATATAAAATATATATTGTAGGATTTTACAGATAAACCAGATTGCTTCAAATATTACCTGTATCCCTCTAAAAATCTAGCTTTTAAATATAAAGAATATACGCAAGAATTTAAAGTATAATGCAATATCCTATAATTAAAAACATATACCCCCAAATAAAAATCTACGTGGCGATCCAAATACTAGTCTGTATAACCCTTAGAATATGAACACAATATATGGGTGCAACCACCTGATATGGGGTAATTTGCCATGCAAGGCTAGATGGGGAAAATATTGTTTGGTTTTATATTGTATTATAAAAAGATATGTAGAATCTAAAATATTATATATATATATATATATATATATATATATATATAATACTCGATTCTCATGGATACACTGTACTAGCCAATATTTGATATAATCTCGAACCATGTTGGGTTTCAAATATGCGGGTCAGGTCGGATAATAACCACAGCTACTATTGCATCATTCGGAACCCAAAAACAACCACAATAAAAAAATTTACCGCAAGATTTGAAATACCAAAAATAGTATAAATGTATTAGGGTGTTATTGTTGGGTTACGGCAGCGCCCCGGCCATCAATCCGTAACCAAATGCAGAACAAAAATTTATAAAACTTGGCACTACCACAACCAATTACCCGGATCTACCCATAAGCCCTAGATAATAAAACATACAAAGGACTTAGAATGGTTATACCGAATAGATCCGTGTCCTTCGGTCTTCAACAATCGTCCCAAGCTCCTAGGGGCTTCCTTGATCAAACTTAATCTCCGGTCTCCCTCTATCGAAGATGATCCACCCGAGAGTCTATGCAACGAGCTCTAACCTCATATCCGAGGTAACTAGGGCACCTAGATCGCTACTCTAGATAACATAGATGAAGTAGAGAGTGATGAAGGATTAATTTGTCTCAAGACACTCAAGGATTCTCAACTCATGAGAGGGTTTGGGTGGAGCTAGAGGAAGAAGAAAATGCCATGAGAATGAGGTGTTGAGAGAAACTCAAGAAAGAAAGAAAGAAATGAATAATGGCTTGTATTTTTGTTTGTTGTGTGAATGTTATAAGAAATAATGGAGCCATCATATAAATATCCATGTTTCCAAAATATCTTAGTGAACAAAAAATATCTCAAGTAAACATAATCTCACAACAAATAAAAACCCTAAGCATGTTAGAATAGTAACCATGGGTCACTAATTAGCCATGCCAAAAAAATGCAATAAACACCTCATCCTACACCTTAATAACCTTTTAATCCAAAAAGGTCTAAACCATGATGAGGTGTAATCTTCTAAAAGTAATCTTGTAATAAATTATAAGAATACCCCTCAACCGTATATACATATCCGCATCCATATTCCGAAGAATACGAATACAAAAAGACGAAAATAATCCAACAAATATAATACTAGGATCCGGTTTAAACCAAAGCCCACTAGTATTATCCGGCCGAACATCATCCGTGCACAAGTACACGTATGTGATCGAACCCTGCCGTAAAACCATACGGCCTCTACATCGTTTCGCCCGAAGCAGGGAATCCTCTGTGTGGGACTCTAAAAACTCGTCAATACGCTGGCAGCGGGTTCAACCACAAGCACGTCAGTGGCATTAGCTATACGTAACGACTACCCAGGTATTGAGCGAAAGGGAGGTCGACGAGCAAACTCATCCTGAAACCCCTACTGAGTCTGACAGTGATAATATCTGTACAGTCCGGTCCGTTCGTCTATGAGTATCTCATATCGAGCCTAGGGGGTGGATAAAGTCAGACACCTAATAACACGACATTTAGTGTCGGTATGAAACCTATCACCACCTGAGAAACTACTGATCCTGGATCAGTAATTCTCGACTACCCCGGCCGAGAATTTCTGGTGATGGCCATCCGTGCACTCCGCAACATCAACCCCCAATACCGGACGAGATGAATCCTCTGACGATCCGCACACTGCCTCCATGTGGATCGGGACTATACCCAACTAAAACCTGTTTGCACGACTCCTTTGAGCCGTGGTAGGGTAGTAATCAAAGTACAGTGGGAACTCACACGAAACAAATGACGATCTCAGGTTGATAGACCAACCTGTACACATGTCACCAGGGAACTGCTATCTGACAATAGGTATAATACCAACTAGTATGTTCCCGGCGAGTCCGTCCGGTGTACTCATAATCCAATGAGCACCTGTATACATTTTAGATGAACCAACTAACACCAATGGCTTATGAGACCGGCCACCGCCCCTCGTCAGGGTCTCGATCAGTATACACTGGTCTACTCTTGGAGTATCGATGCCCGGTCTCGAAACTCCCACGACTAGAGACACTTTAAGGATGTGCTTATATACCACCCAACTCCCACGTATATGATCGCCATCATACTGCTGGTAGTCAAGCATTAATCCTATGGGCTCTATCAACATGTAATAGTGATCTGTAATGTCATCTGAAGTATGTATATGATGATAAAGACAAACCAGATAGTATACTATCATCTCGAGTAAGACTATTCTACCGATATAGGTCCTCCCTCAATCATTGCAATCATGTGCCTGCGATCCAATAATTGAATTGAGGGCACTATAGCCAACAGTTACATACCTACAAGGCAAAGAATAACAGATTTAGACTTATCTACAAGATAAGGAATAACAGATTCAGATTTATCTACAAGTAAGAAGGATATTTATTGGTTGGGAAATTAGTTATTTAGAATTATCTCTAATTATTTAGACTTATCTCTATTATATTATATATATTGTAGTATTTTGTAACCCTAAAGTTTGAAGCCTTTAGAGATAGGGTTTTGTTAATTTGTGAGAACCCATTAATAATTGTGAGAGGTCTAGGGTTTGAGAGGGATTTGTATTCTCCATCGATTGGGCATTTGACTATTGATAAAGTTTCTCCTTCGCCTATTTGTTTTGTAATTAGTAAGTTCTCGTATTTCTATCTTGCATGTAGTTTTTTTCTTCTCTATATTGTTTGTTTTTTCTTCGTGATTGTATTTGTTGCAATAAACTGGTATCAGAGTTATTGTTGCATTGTTGTGGGATTTTTGGTTGAACCATTAGGTCTTTAATTTTGTGATCTAAATCAACAGTGGGTAACGAAAACTACGTCATCTTCCCCACTTTCTTAGATCGTGATTTTGAAATTTAGGGTTCATTAGCATATCATGTTTTCTGATTTGATCCCGCATCATGTCTTTAATAATCATAAATTTCGATATCGAGAAGTTTGATAGAAACGTGAGTTTCTGTTTATGGAAAATCCGTGTGATTGTCGTGCTGACTCAAAACAATTTGAGAAAGGAAATTCTTGGGAAGGATGCAAAGCCTTCCACAATGAAAGAAGAAGCTTAGGAAGAAATAGATGAAAGGGCCCTCACGGCTATCAAATTATGTTTGACAAATGAAGTTCTAAAAGAAGTTTTGATGGAGATGACGGTGGTTGATTGCTGGAAGAAACTGGAGGAGTTATATTTGAGTAAATCTCTCACGAATCGACTCCTATTGAAGCAGCGTATCTACACACTTCATATGTCAGAAGGCTCTCCAATCAAATCTCACGTCGGTAAGTTTAATTCAATCATTACAGATCTGGATGATAGGGATTTTATTAGTCTCCAATTTAGCCGCAAATATACAGATTATTGCAGTCGTACTTAAGAATCGTTCCCACGAAGATGTGTGTTAACTACTTTTAAATTAAGTTAAAGAAAAGTTGTTTTCAAAATCTAAAAATTTAAATGCGCACAATAAAATAAAAGGCCGGTTTTCTAACAGAGAGAAAGTTCTAGGGTTTTTATTTGCTTTATTTCTAAGGTTGGTTTAAACGATTCATCTTCTTTTCTAATCTAGTTCTAATATATTTTCATTAATTATAATTAAGCATAGGTTATATTTAAATTATAAATATAGCCTATCAAAACAATAACATCATCTAGATAATATTAAAACCCTAGTTTTAGATATTTAAAAGAAACCTAGGTTTAATCTTCCATAAAAATTTGTAGGTCATGAGTCTATAATTATTATCTTATCGATTAATCTAGATCCCTTTAAATTACTTAGGTTAAATATATTATATTTAAATTAGTATCTTATCTTCCTTAATTAAGTTTCTAGATGTCAATTATCATCAACTTAATTAAATTATCGGTGTTATCGTCTTTCTATAATCTAGCTCAAGGCGTCATCTTTCATTACTAGATTAGTTTATTAGATGCATAACTACAAAGATAATAATAAAGAACATAAGAGATTCAAAATCAAAGCATAGAAAAGAAGAGAAATAAGAACATCAACCCATAGAAATTGCAAATAAAAACGCCTAGAAGAAATATTAGTCGCTCATGATATTAAAGAAAACTAAAGTTTTATTAATATTCTTAAGTATAACTTCATGTAGTCCACATTGTAAGCACGTAATCCATCTTTTAGAATAATTTTCCGTCTTTTTGCGTCCAAGCCCTGTTATCTGCAATAACTCACAAAAGATACACGGAACAGCATAAAATATGACCATAAAATGATAAATGGGTTTTAAAAATGTGCAATAAAGTGCACCAATCAAATACCCCCACACTTATCTTTTGCTAGTACTCAAGAAAATCTTGGGTTCCAAACTCTAAACTAAACTAAACTACAATCTAGATAAATCGTACTCATATGCCTACTCTTATGCACATATCGCAGGCGTGCGATTGCATTGAGCGTATGCAACAAGCCTTTAAATCTCTAGGCGACCCTAGTAGGAGAAGTGTTGTCTCCTGAGGGTTTCTAGCAGATACTATCCCTAAAATCCATAAAAACTAAAGAAAATAGTGGAAACAAAAATAAAAAAATGAAAACTATATACAAAGATAGGAATAGATAAGAAAAATATGGAAAACAAAAGTTTAAAACTCACTAGATTTTCAGTCGTCATGAATCATGCCTTAATAAACTTTGATCTATGCCGAAAATTACTTCCTCATCATTCTTCCAATCATTCCTACCTATCTTTCTTCCAAACATGATCATATACCCTTACGTGTATGTAAAATCATCCCTACAGTCGGAGAATTCAATTCAAGCTCCCATACTCTTGCCCTTAGCTCCCTATTACTTTTTAATCGGTGGATCAAATTGATGGATTTGTTCTCACATTTTTCATGCGACCGTTAATATTTTATGAGGTACTAACCAACCGATTACCGAATGTGATCACTTATTGGGCGTAAATAACAGTATCCTAATATTGCAACACCTAAAGCACAACAAATGATTCCAAACCAGTTGGTCTAAGTCACTAGGTGATGAAGTACCCTCGTTGAGTTTTTTTTATGCTATCTTGATAATTGCAAGACGGTGTTCATTTTTTTCTTTTCGTACTAGGACACTACATACAAGAGCATGGCAGGTCTCTTCTAAAATTCCAGGCATCAAGATGTGTGCATGTGTATATAGTTGGGTATCAACGTTCAAATGTTTGGACTCAAAAATAGGCTCCACTTATATCTTCTCAAATCTAATAACTTCTTCATGATACTAGCTTTTTGGGAACGGGCTCATGACAACGTATTACTAAATTCATTTGACTATCTCTTTTTCTTATTTTTCTTAAAATCTCTCTCTCTATCTCTCATTTATACATATTTTTCATGTTTTCATTTCTATTTTCAAAATTTTCTAATTATTTTTTTTAATAAAATAACTTAAAAAGAAAATGAAAAACTATGTACAAACGACCCCCCCCCCCACACACACACACTTATTTCTAACATTGTTCTCAATATCGACCCCTCACTCATCTCTGTAGTCTATCTCATAATATAGTAAAGAACAATCGCTACAATGTTCCATGCTAAACGAATATATAAAATAATGTAGTGAACTTAACTTAGAAAGAGAAAAATATTAAAATTAATAACAAGAACAAATTTACAGAGTTTTAAAAATTTAGAAGATTCTTCCCTTTTCAAGCCGCTAAGTAGCGGTAGCCAATCGCTAATATAGTATCCGATAGTGTATTTCTTCTTCTTACTTTAAACTGCATATCCTGCAACTTATTACTTATTTTTATATTAGGTTTTGGGGTCAAATAAAATTGATGAAATAAGTGGGAAGAATAAGATGATTGTTTTTTTATTTAAAAGAAAATCTAAAACCCTAAAAAGAAAAGAAAAGGAAAAAGAAAAAAATTCAATTTATTTAACGCTTTAGCTAGTCCAAACGTTAATATTAACCACTCAAAAATTTTATCTTTAATCGTGCAAGAGTAGTAAATAAGTTGTAGCAGTAAATTTCAATAAACACCCTAAAATGGATATGCAAAATATTGGTATGGTGTTTATATATGGATGAAGAAAATTGTGATCAATGTTTTGCCGGAAAAACTAGTACATAAATAAATGATGAAAATCTCAAAGAATATGTAACTGTACTATCTTGTCAAGTATTGGCTAATTGGATCAAATTCTAAAACATGAACATACAGAGTATAAATAAGAGATCCAGTTATAGGAGTTAAAAACACAACTCCATCTTGCATTTGTATAAAATTGGTTTCAATAATAACCAAAAGTGGTGGAGGGTTTGGTTCAACTGTTAAAAGCTCAAAAAGATATTCACAATTTCTAGGATGGTTTGGAAAATCTAAATCATCGATAAGATTAAGTTCATCCTTAAAAATTTCCTCAAAACTTTAATCAAAATATGCTTCTTCAAAATTAACCACCTCCTCATCATTCACTTCTTCTATTATAAGAGGTCAATCTTCTTCAAAAATATCATCAAATCCCACATCCAACAATTCTTTCACCTTATCCTTAATTGATTTATGAGTTGACTTTTATCTTCTAAAAATATGGGATCCCACTCTAAATTTACTTAAAAAATTTCATTGTTTGTTCCAACTAAGGATATAGGTTCCCAATCAATATTTTTCTCAAATATTATATTCAGTCCAACCCCATCAAAATCACAAGTATCCTTTACAGAAGTGGTTTCTATATCCAAAATTTTCTCAAAATTTATATCCGCTACTTTTTATTTTATTAAAAACATCTTCCTCAAAATTTTTACTCAAGTCACCTTCATCAAAAGCACAAGTATTTTCTTCAAATATTTTCTCATATCCATCAGGGAAATCAAATATATCGACCTCGACTATATCATCAATTAAATCATCTTCATATAAATTTGTTGTTGGAGACCAAATTGGAAATTCAAAATTTTGAGGGTAGATTTCAAACACACTAGAAGGAGACTCATCATCACTTCCCTCAAGCACCAATAAATCAGACTCATCTACGCCACAAGATTCAAACACGGATTCACAAATTGGACACTTCTTTTATCGCTCAATCTTCCTTGACATAAATTAGCACCTGCACATAGGATACTTATGACTTAAACGTTCTTCGGTTATACATTCCAAACCATAGTTATTCTCAACCACTTTCTCAATAAATTTATTATGATGTTCTAAGTTGTTGGTAACAATCGAGCTTGGGTGATTTTGCATTTGGATGGTCTCTTGATCTTTCCTGTTGGCTAATGCAGTAGTTATTTGGCCAAAAAGAATTTCAATATTAGTCATTGATTGCTTGGTAGTACTAACGTTTTTTGTAACGACCCTGAAATTTATATACAATTGTAACACAGTCAATGTATAGAAAGGTGTATTTCAGCTTGATTAGGAGTTATAAGTAATTCTTGTGAAATAAGTGCAAGAATCAACTTGTAGCTCACTGGTTAATACTCACCACTGCTGTTCTTTAGCCTGCGTGTTTGAATCTCATTAGCCCCAATTATTTTTAATATTTTTCTTTTAACTTTTTGGAAGCCCAAAAGTTTGCACGAGCATCACACGGAGTTACGAAAAGTTTCAGAAGAAAAGATGTATTCAAATGGACCAAATGAAGCGAATTGAGTACATGGCACGAACCCTAAGGACTGAACCCATCTTGGGGCCGCCACTTGGAAGAGATCTACGGACAGGATGTGCCTATCTGGGTATGTCTTTAGCCCATGCGTCCTTTGGCTTCCCGACACTTCGTTTCAATACCCCAAACTTCTCCATTCAACCAGAGAATGCTCAGTCTTTTCATTTCTCTATTAAATCTCTTTTTAATACACAATTTATCACAATTCTTTACACCATCTTAACCCTAATTTCCTCCATAAATACCACCCCATCCACTAGCTCTCCCCTATTCAGAAAAACTATAGAAAAACTCTCTCAAAATTCTCTTTAAGTCCTAAGTCTAAGAGGAGTTAAGCTATTCAAGTGGAGTTGTCCAAGTGAAGTTGCGACAATCGGTCAATCTTTCATACCTCTTAGTCTTGGTTCTACATACCGAGGCATTCTCTTCAGTTTTGATCTAGCTCAACCCGTAAGTCCCTTCTTTCTCTCTCTCTCCATCATTTCATCTCAAATATCTCTTAAAAACGATATCGAAAAAAGTATAGCTAGCTTTTAATAAACTTTCTTTTAAATAACTTATCACACTTGCTAAGCTAATTAATTACCCTAACTTGTTAAAAACAACCTTAAATGATGATCATCCATTTACCCTTTTTATATGTTTAAAGATTCATGTAAATAAACCATGTATCGAACATTTTACGCTAAAATACCATGAACCTTACTTATTCCCTTTTACCGTTATCATCACCTATACTCTAGAAAATTCACGGGGTAACGACCTACACCACTCACATACACTATATTTCATAGAACGATACCTTGGTTAAACATTTATTTTAAAAGAGAAACAATTTTCATTAAAATACCATCGCTTTATAAAAATACGTTTTTAATCACTATTTTTAATATCTTTGCAATTACGCCTCTACAACTCTCGTTAAGAGACCCATTTATGGATGGTATGGGTTATCGCATATCCTTGGCATAGTAGAGTAAGAAGCAGATCTTCTCATTGAGAATTCGGTCTCAAAAAGAATAAAAATATGATTTTAAAGAATACAACTTTTAAAACAAACTAAATCGTTGAAAATTTATATAATCAAAAATCTGTATTTTCAATGAAAACAAATTGTGAATATTATATTTTTAAATGAAAGACTAAAGTTTTAAATAAAACTACCATCAAATTTCCAAAAGTGATATTTTTCATTAAAATACCATAAACATTAAAAGTTCGATTTTAACACTAAAATACCACAAAATATAAAAACGTTTCATACAAAAATCTTGACTTTTTAAATCACATATTTTTATTAAAAACTTATTCGAGATTTTAGGATGAATTAAAAACCCTCGAGAATTTTTAAATAACATTTTTACTAAAATACCCTAGAAATCAAAATACAAGTCTAGCTTACGTATTTTAGGTTGCAGATTAGTTTAAGTGACATTTTCTCTTATCAATTGCCTCGGGGTTGCCGGAGATAATGATGTGCCACTTTTCTCTCCCTAAATATAGATCGTAATCTCAGGGTACAAATTATCAATGATAATCTTTTTTGAAAAAGACACAAATCATGTCGTCCATGTGTAACGGTTATCAATATTTTCTAAACTCAAGAAATTCACAAGATTAAATCTAATAATAAGATATAACTATAATCTGAATACAAATTCGAACTTGATTTGAACTCGAACTCGAATCCAAACTCTAACCTAATCTTGAAGTTGAACACTTGAACTTAAACTCGAACTCAAACTACTCGAACTAACTTGACTCGATCCAGAATTGCAATTGACATGACTCGCATTCTATTTGACTTACTCGATTTCATTCTTCACCTTTTGCAATCTATTGTTTCGATCAAGACTCGTAATTTTAACTATAAATTTAATATACGCAGGGATAAGAGGTAATCTGGTAAAGAATGTATATCGTGGCGTGAGAGTTCACTAAAAATCACCTAACATGAATTAATGTGTTGTTGTCCCGTGGGCTCACAGGGTCTTGAACGAAACGTACTGTTGATCCATGGCTTCACGGACTACTCTTGTTTATACACGCATGCCTTCTTTACCGAACTACAAATAACACGTTAGAATAGAGTAATCAAGTTTACATACATTGTCATGCTTTTATTTAATACCATGCTTAAGAGATATTACCATGTTCACGTTTAAAAGACACTTTTACCTATCTGATACCACACTAAAAATTCATATTCTACTTATATGATGTCCTTTATCATATTCACATCCATAATTTTTTTTGGGGACTTACCGAGTGCTAGTTCGCTGACGACATTCCTTTCTCTTTGTTTCCTTGAAATGTTCATCAGATGCTAGGGAGATTGAACCAAGTTCGGAGGTTTACGCTTAGTTCGAAATACATACTAACTTCTAGTTTCATTCAGCAGTTTATTTTCAGTATGCCACATGTTAAGCATTTTCATTGCACTTTTATTTTCAGTTATCTTGTATCAAAACTTTGTGGAAATTGAATGTAAATATAGTTGTTGAAGTTTTATTTCACTTGTCAAATTTTCTTGTATGTAATATTACTTATAAACACTTAGCATATTTATTGTGGGAAATGACCTTCGCGGAATAAATACATCGCGGGTTTATCATGTGCCTGGTTCCATCTTTATGGGAAGCGGGGAGTGACATGTTTTATTGATGGCCCATGCAGGTCCGTTCTGCGTGGATGTCATAAGCAATATATCATAAGAATTATAAATTCAACAACTTTTACATTTCTTTCATTCCTAATTCCCTTGAATCCATCCTAATCCATCTTTTACCTATCCAATGTGATGTTTTCCTCGAACCATATCAACGTCAATAGAAATGCTCCACCGCCATCACCACCCACTATTGCGGATCTACTTACAAAACCAGTAGTACTTCTAAAATCAATCAAGAGCCTAGTTGAAGGACAGCAGGAGCAAGCTGCTCTCCTTCACCAAGGAATAGTTCGCGTTGAGGCAACTTTGAAGGTAGCCTGTCATTATACCAAGAAGAAAGGAAGGAATCAATCGGTCGAACTAAAATGCCCAGTCAGTTAGATTACTGGAGGAGCATCTTCAAGGCCGATTTTCAAAGCACTACACAACAAACCAGTAGAATCGTTTCCCAACAATAGTTCAAACGTTTGCCATTATTGTAAGAGGCCGAGACAGCAGATAAAGGACTACCGACGAGCTAATGGACTCTGCCTCGGTCATGGATCGTCGACACACTCTTTAGGAGCATGCCCACAATATAGAGCTCGGTCGGCCCCTGCACCAAGACCGACCATACAAGCTCCCGCACTTCGTTTAGTCCTCCCTGCACCACCTCCACATGGACCACCTTTACAACCTCAGCAACGAGCGTACCATCAGGCACAGAGAAATGCGCCAAAACGCTGGGCTCACAATATGTTGGCCATAGAGGCTGAAGCTACGGGTCAGGATAACACTGGTAAATGGCCTTCCATTTTTCAGCCATTTCAAATACTTGCATTTTTTATTTCTTCTTTTACTTGATTTTTCCTACGTAACTTAAGTATGACACTAGTGGTCCCTTACGACTTTATCCTTAGCTTTCCCATGCTTATTGCAATGTACGCCTCGAGAGAATTTCACGGACAAAAGGGTTGACTGTAACGATGTAACAACTCCAATTTCACTGTACATAAAATTGTTTAAAAGTTAATGTAAAATTGGGGTATTTGCAAATCCTGTGAATACTATAAGAATTTGATTTGCTTTTGAACAGCAAGAAAGAGCTTGTAGCTCACTGGTAAAGCCTTGCACTGCTGTAACAAAGCACCAGAGTTCGAATCTCATCAGCCACATTATCTTTTTGCTTTATTTTCTTTTAATCTTTTAGAAGCCCAAGAGTTTGCACGTGCACTGCATGTAAAATGAAGAGTCGCACTTAAAACAAACAGGTGCAAATTAGTATTCAGACCGACCAAGACACGTGGCGAGAATCCGAGCCCCCGACCCAAAGATCGGACCGGCGAGATTAACCCATAGGCCGGCGCCGCCGGTTTTTGTTGACCCAAACCCAAATTTTTTTGTAAACCCTGGACCCTTGGACTCCCCCCATAACTCCAGTATTATTTATTTTCTCTGCACATTTCCAGAGAATAATAAAACCCTTTAAATTCCATTTTAATGCAAATTTTAAATGCATTTCTTTCGCACACCAAACCCTAATGTTTCCCTATAAATACCACTCCATTTTACACACCTCTCACCCAGAATTCTAGAACAAAAACTATACAAAATTCTCAAGATTTTAGTGTACAAGTGGAGTTAGCGAAAGGCGAAGCTCCGACGAACTTTCGAGGAGATTCCGGCGACAAAACGACGTCCCAAAACTTTCTTTAGGACCCTCTCTCTCTCCTCTTGAACCCAAGCTTGTAAGTCCCATCTCCCCCTCTCTCCTTCTTCTATAAAAATCTATAATTCCAAAACCCGACGGAAGCGGAGTTAGTCCGACTTCCAATTCGGTTTTTCTTTAAAAATCATACTTTTCTTTAACAAGCTAATACCATATTCTCACATATTCTTTAACAAACATTAATAAACCTATTAAAACAAGTTTCACCTTAAAAGATTCATTTTTGTAACTTTTATCGCATTATTCATAAAAATACCACATACTTATAATTCGACATAATTTACATGTTCCTTGGTATACCTTTAAATAGTTCACGAGGTAATGACCTATCTCATCACAACACACATCTCTATTATAGCACGACGAATTTTGGGACAATAGAATACAGGAAAATACGACTTTACAAATAAATACCTTAGATTTACAAAACCGTTTTCTATAAAAAGATGTATTAAACATTTCCATGCAATTACGCCTCTACAACCCATTTTGGGGACCCCGTTCGGGATGGTGCGGATTATCGCACATCCTCGGGCTTAGTAGAGCGAGATGCAGACCTCCGCAAGGAGCATTCGATCTTAATGGAATTTTTATGCATTTTTATTTAGAAAATGGGATTTCTACAAGAAAATAAATAAATTATTTTCATTAAATATATATATATATATAATCAAAATATCTATTTTAATTATATAAATATTCCAAGTTTTTCTAAATCAAAGGAATCACTATTACATGAAAATATCATCCAAATACAATACAATTAAAATATTTCAATAAAATATCATATACTATGAAATTAGGTTCTACTCACTAGAAATTTCACATCTATAAAATATACATCTATGAAAACCCTAAAGATGATAATTAAATGTTTGAGGTGTATTTTTAAATTATGCCAAAACTATTTTTACATAAAACCCCCTCAAGTTATATTAAATTACAATAAGGACCCTAGTAAACATAGGTTTAAGCGGGACCAGTCTCTTGAGCCTCAGGGAGCCGGAGATATTGGTGCTTGCCTATTTAAGGTAGACAATCTAAAAAAACGGTGTTATCAATACGATGATTGTCTTGGAAAAAGACACAAATCCTGCCGTCCATGTGCAGCAATTACCGATAACATCAAAAAAATTCAGGAATTCAATTTCTTTCAAAAGTGTGACTCAGACTGAGTCTCAATCTAATTAATCTGACTTGAATGTGATTTAAGTACAAACTACAATACAACATGAATCCATGAATCCGTCTATTCAATTTATATCAATCTATCTTGACCGAACCGAACCATGGGTATACTCCATCTACATGTACATCCATTATATCCATTCCATTTACTGATATTATGGTTCCGGCAAGTCATCCATATACAATTTACAATACAAGACAAGACAATACGATCAATACAATACAATAAAGACATCGCGGGGTTTATAAAGGGTAGATTGGTACGGAAGGTCTTAAAAGTGGCATGAGATTGTAACCATAATACACCTAACCTAAATCTCCATTGCCGTTGTACCGTGGTTGAACGGTTCTTTGTGCTCCGTATACCTTAGTCTCCAGAATAGTGGGACTCCTCTCGTATACACTGGCATTTTCTGTACCAAGCTACAAACAACAGCGTTAACAATATAATACAGCTTTAAAAGTTTGTAACAACTCCATTTTTAATGTACAAAGAATTGATTTAAATTCAAAGTATACTTGGAATATTTAATTTTGCTGATATCTCTTTAAGTATTTATTTCACACAATAATTACAAGAAGGATCTTGTAGCTCATTGGTAATACCTTGCACTGCTGAACCAAGCCACCAGAGTTCAAATCCCCTGCCCCACATTATTTTTATATTATTTTTGTTTTAAATTCTTAGGAAGCCCAACAGTCCACACACCATAACTCCCAAAACTTGAACTGCACCTGAAAAGTTAAATGCACTAGAGGATACACCAGGAGATACCCTACCCCCCGACCACCTGACTCGGCCCGACTCGGTCGAGTCGGCCGGCGGACCGGCCGACTCGGGCCGGCGCCGCCGGCCGGACTCGGCCGGACGGCCGAGTCCCCAACATGAAAGTTGGGGCTCTTCGTCTCCCCTACCCCTCTGTATACTCTAATTTATTGGATCGGTTCTCGAGATTTAATTATCCCCCATTTACTACAATTTTAATGATTTTCATATATTTTTACAAAAAAATTTATTAAAAACCCTTCACCTATCTTACCCCTAGCCTACCCTATAAATACACCCCCTACCCTCTACCCTCTCATCCCAAAATCCTGAGCCCACTCTCTCAAAAAATTTCCAAGAGTTGTGTACTTTGAAAACAAGCTCGAGGCGAAGCTCCGACGAAATTCCGGCAGAAATTCCGGCGACGCTTTTAGGAACTACCGGCGACGACGCAACGCATCGGCAATCCCTTTAGTTCCCCCTCACTCCTTTGTATAATCAAAAACCCGTAAGTCCCTTTCTATCTCTCTTTCCTATTCTAAAAAAAATACGAAATTACAAAACCCGACGGAATCGGAACAAATCCTATTTCCGATTCGGTTTTCTATAAAATTCCACTTCTTACTAATACTATTATTCTTAAACTTCCTCACGTTGATTATTAAACACTAATCAAACAATTTGAACAAGTTTCATCACATGAACTGATAGGTTTCTCAATTTATCGTATTTTTTCACATAAATACCACAATGTTTTGATTTCACATTCAATCCCATTAACCTTATTATACCTTAAGTGAATCACGAGGTAACGACCTACCTCCTCACACACTTACATACAACATAAGACGATACCATTGAAATCTTAGAATACGAGAAAACAAGAATTTACATTTAAATACCATATACTTAATAAAACTATTCTAAAAGATTTAGAGTTGATACATTTTTAAATAAATATCTCTTATTAGGAAAATACGATAAGTTATGGACATCGATTGTTTATCTAAACCTGACTTTGTGGTGTCTAGGCTAGGCAAGTGAGAAAGGTAATTTTAAAAGGCCCGTCTCACGGTGATTCGTGAGTGGATCCCTCCTTTCCTCACTTGTACTTACCTGGCCACAACTGGCGGTGAAGAGGCGATTTGAGTCATCTAACAACTTGTCGTTTAGACCATTTAGAAATAGTCTAGTTGACTTAGGAGACCCTAGAATCTAAAATAAGGAAAATTGACATTTTTACAAATAAATACCTTTTACTTTATAAAACCGTTTTCTAAAGGATTTAGCATTTTACAATCTTTGCAAAGAGCCGCTACAACCCATTTTTGGGGAACCCGTTTGGGATGGTGCGGACTATCGCACATTCTTGGGCTTAGTAGTGCGAGATTCAGACCTCCGCTAGGAGCATTCGGTCTCGAAAGATTTAAAATACGACATCTTAAGAAAATGAGATTTTCGAGAATATAAAATATTTATTAAAATTATTTTGTATAAATATATGTATATTTATCATTAAAATATCTATTTTATTATGATATAAATATTCCACCTTTTTCTAAAAATCACAAGAATAAATTTATACTAAAATACCATGAATTTCAAATAAATCAATATTACAGATAAATATCTTTATAAAACTAGGATATTTTCACTAGAAATGTCACAATATAAAATCCACCCTCATTACAACTCTAAAGACGAATAATAAATACTTGATGTGTATTTTGAAAAGTATATAAAAGTATTTTTACACAAAACCCCCTCAAGTTTTATAAGTTACCCTAAGGACCCTAGCAATCAGGACTTCGATTACATTGTCTGACTTGGGTTTGAGTCTGATTATGATTTGACTTGAATATGATTCAAGTCAACCTACAATCTACAACTTTCAACATGAAACCATGAATCCAATTATCAATCTATACAACTTGACTGAATCGAACCATGGATATATTCCTTTTGCATGGTTCTCAGTTATTCCATTTACATGACTCTACGGTTACAACCGTTTACTGATATCATGGTTTCGGTCAGTCAATCAGTCAATCAATAATACAATTTACAAGACAACAATGCAAACAAGATATCGCGGGGTTTAAGGGGTAGATTGGTACGGAAGGTGTTAAAAGTGGCACGAGGCGGTAAGATTAAGACACCTAACCTATATTCCGTTGCTGTTGTACCGTGGCTTAACGGTTCCTTGTACATTCCGTTTGCCCTGGTCTCTAGCATATAGAGACCCCTCTCGTATACACTGGTATCCTTCTATACCAAGTTACAAACAACAGCGTTAACACAACATTACTACTTTAAAAGATACCTTCTTATTATTCTGTCTATTCTACTTTCTTCTTATCTTTGGGACTTACCGAGCGACCTGTTCGCTGACGACATTCTATTTCTTTCTTCTTTGAATGTCGTCAGGTGGTTTGGACCCGGCAGAGATCGAGCCATCTGTAGAAGACTTGGACCAGTTTGCAGAAGAACCAGAGCTCTAGTTTCATTGTACATTTTCCATTCTGTATTTTTCATTTCCTGTTATGCCAATGTTTAGGCATCGTTTTATTTCAGTTGTATTTCCTTTTCATGCATTGTACAAAAGAATGTTAATAATTAAAAGTTGTTGTTTTTATTATTACTTGTCTCTTGTGTATTTATTTTATATTGCTTAGATACGCTTAGCGTATGTACTTCTGAGTATATACGTAGCGGACCGGTCGCGTCCCCTTCGCCGTATACCGGAAAGCGGGGCGTAACAAAGTTACATTCTCTTTCTGTTTATTCTGTCTCTACTTACTTTTGGGACTTACCAAGCAATTGTTCGCTGACGACATTCCTTTCTTCTTTCATTGGAATGTTGTCAGGTGGATCGGACCTTCTGGAGACAGAGCCTACCAACGAGGACTTGGATCAGCTAGCCTTTGACCCGGAGCTCTAGTTTACTTGTACATTTCATTTTCATTTCTGTTATGCCATTGTTTAGGCATTGCTTTCATTCCATATATTTACATTTCAGTTGTATTTTAAAAAGAATTTTTAATAAATAAATTTGTTGTTCATTTACATCTTGTCTCTTGTGTACTTTACTTTATATTGCTTAGATACGCTTAGCGTGTTTACTTCTGAGTAAATGCGTCGCGTGACCCGTCGCGTCCTCTGCCCGTACACCTGGAAGCGGGTGTGACAGGTTTTGTTGGTGGCCAATGCAGGCCAGCTCTGCATGGACAACCTAAGTAATATAACACAAGAACCAGCAGCTGAAAACATTCTTTACAATTCATATTCCTTGAATCTTCCAATTTCATATATTTTGAATCTGTCCTAACCCAAATTTTTCTTTCAAGGTTATGGATTCCCCAAACAACACCAGCACTAATTTCAACAACACTCCACCACCCCTACCAATTACACCGGCCGTAGCTGCTCCGATCAATGAATAGACGGTACTGCTTGAGACGATCCGTAGCCTCCTGGAAGGACAGCAGCAGCATACTGCTATCTTGATGAACCGTCCAGAAGCAGAAGCCCCTTGGGTGAAGCAATTCAGGGCCTTGCACCCCAAGCAATTCTCAGGGAAAGAGAGCCCTCTAGAAGCTGAGAAATAGGCTCAAAGTATTGAAGATGACCTGGCAGCAGCACAAGTGCCAGAGATAGCTTGGGTTTGAGTCGCAAAGCTACAACCCGCTGACAATGTACGGGTTTGGTGGAAGGAGGAAGAAAGCCGTCTCACCCAGCCGATCGAATGGAGGACTTTCCGCGATATGTTCGACGCAAAGTACTTCCCCAAGACTGCCAGATTCGATATGGAACAGCAGTTCATCCACCTACAATAGGGTTCAATGTGGACCAAATCCGTGCATGAGTACGATGCTGAGTTCACCATGCTCAGTCGGTAAGATATGTCTCAATAGTTCAATTTTCTATATATCATATACTACACAGCTAATACAATACCTTAACAGATTCGCGGCACACCTAATACCGACGGATGAGATCAGAGCCCGATGATTCCAACAAGGGTTAGATCCGGAGATCTAAGCTGCATTAGCTACAATGGATTTCCCGACTCATGAATTGGCTCTGAAAGCGGACAGTCGATATGAGGCGGTAGTAAAGATGAGGGGCAGAGCTCAATCTGCCGTAGTTAAGCGCCCTGCCAACCAGATGGCAGGAGGAGCCTCTTCAAGGCCACCATTTATGCCCAGAAGACCGGGAGTACCGAACAACCGGCCTAGCCCAGCCTTTTGCACCTACTGCAGGAGAGATAGACATCTGGTAAAAGATTCCCAGCGAACAAATCACTTTTGCTTAGTCTGTGGCTCAACTACTCATGATATTGGGTCTTGTCCTCGTAGACACAACCCATATGCTGAACCCAGGCCAGCAATCACATACCCGCAGCGCCCAGCCATTCAGGCACCTGCTCCGAGACTCGCACTACCTGCTCCACCTCCTCGTGGACCGACCGCACCTCATCCTCGTCAGTTCTATCAAGCTCAACGGAACCCACCTCAAGGACCAAGGAACGGACAGAGGAATGCTCCTCCAGCAAGGAGGAATGTGCCGAGGCGACATGCTTTCACAATTACTGTGGAAGAGGCTGAAGCCACCGGCCAAGTCATCACTGGTAACACTTCCCTTTCGAATTCTTTTTTCAGTTCATAGACATACCTATATATCTTTTCCTTATACCTAAAACATATCCCACATAACTTAGGTACAATCTTAGTAGCCTCAATTCCTGCACTAGCACTCTTCGATACTGGAGCATCTCATTGCTTTATATCACAACAGTTCATCCGAACTCATGCGATTCCAGTTACACCGCTTGTATCCAGCTGGAATGTCAGTTTAGGGAACGGTGTTTTTAAGGCAACAATGGAATACAACCTGTGTCCAGTGGTCATCTGCAGTAGAGAATTCTATGCTGACTTCAAGGTGCTGCACATATCGAACTTCGACGTCGTCTTGGGTATGGATCGGCTAGGAACCTTCTACGCTACCATCGAATGTCGTCAAAGGAGGTTAGTATTCGAGATTCCAGACCATCCGGTCTTCTATTTCAAAAGTGGAGACCATACCCTGAAGCCAAGTACATACAAGGCAAAACCAAAGAAGGAACTGATTGCGGCAATTCAAGCGAAGGAAAGAACAAAGCCAGAAGTAGTTCAAGAGTTCGACAATGTGTTTCCTGAAGACATATCAGGTTTGCCTCCCGATCGAGCTCTTGAATTCAGCATTGGTTTAGTACCACAACCGGTGATCAAAGCACCGTATCGGTTTAGTCCAGAAGGTTTGAAGGAAGTCCGAACCCAGTTGGACGAATTATTGGCGAAAGGATGGATTCGTCCCAGCACTTCAAGTTGGGGATCTCCAATTCTAGTTGTAAAGAAGAAGGAAGGTTCATACAGAATGTGCATCGATTATAGAGCCCTGAACGAAGTAACGATAAAGAACAAGTATCCACTCCCACGCATCGACGATCTGTTCGATCAACTAAGTGGATCTTGTGTTTTCTCCAAGTTAGATCTTTGTTCGGGTTATCATCAGGTGAAGTTCAAGGAATCTGATATCCATAAAATGACATTCAGAACTCGCTATGGACATTATGAATTTCTTGTGATGCCATTTGGAGTGACCAACGCATCAGCAATATTCATGAACCTGATGAATCAAGTTTTTCGGGAGTACCTAGACAGGTTTGTTGTCATCTTCATCGACGACATCCTAGTGTATTCTAAGAGTCGGAAAAAGCACGCCGAACACCTACAAATTGTCCTGGAAACTTTGCGACAGCATCAACTCTATGCTAAATACAGCAAGTGTGAGTTTTGGCTAGATCAAGTTGGTTTTCTCGGACATATTGTATCAGGCGAAGGAATCTCTGTGGATCCAGCGGAAGTTTCAGCAGTAAGTGAATGGCCGACACCAAAGTCAGTGAAGGACATTCAAAGTTTCTTGGGTCTAGCTGGATATTACAGAAGCTTCATTGAAGGATTTTCCAAGATTGCAACACCCCTGACCAAGCTCACACGTAAAGATGAATAATTCGTGTGGTCAGAAACATGCGAGCAAGGTTTCGTAGAACTCAAGTCAAGATTGACATCAGCGCCTATTCTCGTTATACCGGACCAATCTGGAGGTTTTGAAGTACATTGTGATGCATCCGGTAAGAGATTAGGATGTGTTCTACATCAGCACGGTAAGGTTGTAGCTTATGCATCAAGACAGCTGAAAATTCATGAGCACAATTATCCGACGCATGACTTGGAATTGGCGGCCGTAATCTTTGCTCTTAAAATTTGGCGCCATTATCTTCTTGGTGAACGAGTGAATATATACACAGACCACAAGAGTCTGAAATATGTGTTTACTCAGAAGGAGCTTAATATGCGGCAGAGAAGATGGTTAGAACTCATGGAGGATTTCGACATCAACCTGCAATATCACCCAGGGAAGGTGAATGTAGTACCTGATGCCCTTAGTCGCCAACCATTAGCATTGAATCTCACCGCGCAGTGGAAGCTTCAGCAAGACTTGCATCAAATGGAGATTGAAGTGGTCATGCCAGGTAACGCTTCAAGTTTGATGAACTTACAAGTTTAATCTACCATTGTCAATCAGATCAAAACAGCTCAAGCAAGTGGTGCTAAGTTGCAAAATATCAGAGAACAAGTAGAGAATGGACTCAGAACAGACTTCATCATTCATGAAGACGGATCTTTGAGATACGGCAGCAGACTGTGTGTACCAAAAGGTTCTGTTCGGGAAGTGTTAATGAAAGAAGCTCACAGCTCTCCCTACTCAGTACACCCTGGAGGTACAAAGATGTACAAACATCTGCGTCAGAATTACTGGTGGCACGGAATGAAGCGTGAAGTAGCCAGAAGCGTCGCTAAATGCTTGGTGTGTCAGCAAGTAAAGGCTGAACATCACAGGACTGCTGGATTACTTCAACCGTTACCTATCCCAGAATAGAAGTGGAAACACATCATGATGGATTTTGTGACTACTCTTCCTCGCAGCACAAAGGGTAACGATGCGAAATAGGTTATTGTGGATCGACTCACAAAGTCGGCTCACTTCATCCCATTTCGAGTTGGCCAATCTACTGAGACATTAGCAAACAAGTACATGGAAGTAAGAATCTAAATAAGATTTAAACTCTTCATAAATTTACTATCTCTGATACCCATGAACTCATGTAGGAAATCGTGAAACTTCATGGAGTACCGATCTGCATTGTCTTCGATCGTGACGCCAGATTTGGATCACAATTTTGGCAAAGTCTGCAAGCGAGCTTGGGAATAAGTCTGAATTTCAGCACAGCTTATCATCCACAAACAGATGATCAGTCTGAGCGAACTATTCAGATCTTAGAAGATATGCTAAGAGTGTGTATGCTAGACTTCGGAGGATCGTGGGAAGATCACCAACATCTTGTAGAGTTTTCATACAACAACAGCTACCAAGCAAGCATTGGAATGGCACCTTTTACAGCGCTTTATGGAAGGAAGTGTCGATCACCTTTAAGTTGGAATGACATCGGAGATAGAGAACTTCTTTGATCTGAAATGATAGTAGCAACTGTTGACGTGGTTCGTACTATCAGGGAAAGAATGCGTATAGCCCAAGATCGACAGAAATACTGGGCTGATGCAAAGCGCCGTCATTTGGAGTTCCAGCCGGGAGATCATATATTTCTGAAGATATCCCCAAACCGTGGAGTGATTCGTTTTGGAATACGGGGTAAGCTTAGTCCAAGGTACATTGGACCGTTCGACATACTCGAACGAGTCGGTGAAGTGGGTTATCGCTTGGCACTTCCACCTTCATTGGAAGGAGTGCACAATGTGTTCCACATATCCCAACTCAGAAGGTATGTGAGTGACCCCAGCTATGTACTTGATCACTCTGAGCTCACTGTACAGCCAGATTTATCTTGTGAGCAACAACCTGTTGAGATCCTGGACAGAAAAGTGAAGTCATTCCGGAACAAGGATGTCAACTTGGTTCGAGTAATGTGGAGAAAATATACACCAGGAGAATCGACATGGGAAAGGGAAGATGAGATGTGTGTAAGATATCCTCACTTATTTGTAAACTAGTGCTTAAAATAAATTGTAAATTTCGAGGACGAAATTTTTGTAAAGAGGGTAGACTGTAACAACTCCAATTTCACTGTATATAAAATTGTTTAAAAGTTAATGTACAATTGGAGTATTTGTAAATCCTATGAATGCTATAAGAATTTGTTTTGCTTTTGAACAGCAAGAAAGAGCTTGTAGCTCACAGGAAACCTTGCACTGCTGTTACAAAGCACCAGAGTTCGAATCCCATCAGCCACATTACCTTTTTACTTTATTTTATTTTAATATTTTAGAAGACCAAGAGTGTGCACGTGCACTGCACGTAAAATGAAGAGTCGTGCTTAAAACAAACAGGTGCAAATTAGTATTCAGACCGACCAAGACACGTGGCGAGAATCTGAGCCCCCAACGCAAAGATCGGACCAACGAGATTAACCCATAGGCCGGCGCCACCGGTTTTTGTTGACACAAACCCAAATTTTTTTGTAAACCCTAGACCCTTGGATTCCCCCCATAACTCCAGTATTATTTATTTTCTCTGCACATTTCCAGAGAATAATAAAACCCTTTAAATTCCATTTTAATGCAAATTTTAAATGCATTTCTTTCACACACCAAACCCTAATATTTCCCTATAAATACCACTCCATTTTACACCCCACTCACCCAGAATTCTAGTACAAAAACTATACAAAATTCTCAAGTCTTTAGTGTACAAGTGGAGTTAGCGAAGGGTGAAGCTCCGACGAACTTCCGAGGAGATTCCGGCTACGAAACGACGCCCCAAATCTTTCTTTAGGACCCTCTCTCTCTTCTCTTGACCCCAAGCCTGTAAGTCCCATCTTCCCCTCTCTCCTTCTTCTATAAAAATCTATAATTCCAAAACCCGACGGAAGCGGAGTTAGTCCGACTTCCGATTCGGTTTTTCTTTAAAAATCATACTTTTCTTTAACAAGATAATACCATATTCTCACATATTGTTTAAAAAACATTAATAAACCTATTAAAATAAGTTTCACCTTAAAAGATTTATTTTTGTAACTTTTATCGCATTTTTCCTAAAAATACCATATACTTATAATTCAACATAATTTACATGTTCCTTGGTGTACCTTTAGATAGTTCACGAGGTAATGACCTACCTCATCACAACATACATCGTTATCATAGCTCTATGAATTTTGGAACAATAGAATACGAAAAAATACGACTTTACAAATAAATACCTTAGACTTACAAAACCGTTTTCTATAAAAAGATGTATTAAACATTTCCATGCAATTACGCCTCTACAACCCATTTTGGGGACCCCGTTCGGGATGGTGCGGATTATCGCACATCCTCGGGTTTAGTAGAGCGAGATGCAGACCTCCGCAAGGAGCATTCGATCTCGATGGAATTTTTATACATTTTTATTTAGAAAATAGGATTTCTACAAGAAAATAAATAAATTATTTTCATTAAATATATATATATATATATATATATTATCAAATATCTATTTTAATTATATAAATATTCCAAGTTTTTCTAAATCAAAAGAATTACTATTACATGAAAATATCATCCAAATAAAATACAATTACAATATTTCAATAAAATACCATATACTATGAAATTAGGTTCTACTCACTAGAAATTTCACATCTATAAAATATACATCTATAAAAACCCAAACACGATAATTAAATGCTTGAGGTGTATTTTTAAATTATGTCAAAACTATTTTTACATAAAACCCCTCAAGTTATATTAAATTACAATAAGGACCCTAGTAAACATAGGTTTAAGCGGGACCAGTCTCTTGAGCCTCAGAGAGCTGGAGATATGGGAGCTTGCCTATTTAAGGTAGACAATTTAACAAACGGTGTTATCAATACGGTAATTGTCTTGAAAAAGATACAAATCCTGCTGTCCATATGTAGCAGTTACCGATAACATCAAAACAATTCAGGAATTCAATTTCTTTTAGAAGTTTCTGACTCAGACTGAGTCTCAATCTAATTAATCTGACTTGAATGTGATTCAAGTACAAACTACAATGCAACATGAATTCATGAATCCATCTATTCAATTTATATCAATCTATCTTGACCGAACCGAACCATGGATATACTCCATCTACATGTACATCCATTATATCCATTCCATTTACTGATATCATGGTTCCGGCAAGTCATCCATATACAATTTACAATACAAGACAATACAATACAATAATATAAAGATATCGCGGGGTTTATAAGGGGTAGATTCGTACGGAAGGTGTTAAAAATGGCACGAGACTGTAACCATAATACACCTAACTTGAATCTCCATTGCCATTGTACCGTGGTTGAACGGTTCCTTGTGCTCCGTATACCTTAGTCTCCGAAATAGTGGGACTCCTCTTGTATACACTGGCATTTTCTGTACCAAGCTACAAACAACAGCATTAACAATATAATACAACTTTAAAAGTTACATTCTCTTTCTGTCTATTCTATCTCTACTTACTTTTAGGACTTACCGAGCGATTGATCGCTGACGACATTCATTTCTTCTTTCTTTGGAATGTTATCAGGTGGATCGGACCTTCTGGAGACAGAGCCCACCAGCGAGGACTTAGATCATCTAGCCTCTGACCCGGAGCTCTAGTTTACTTGTATATTTCATTTTCATTTATGTTATGCCATTGTTTAGGCATTGCTTTCATTCCATGTATTTACATTTCAGTTGTATTGTAAAAAGAATTTTTAATAAATAAAGTTGTTGTTCATTTACATCTTGTCTCTTGTATACTTTATTTTATATTGTTTAGATACGCTTAGCGTGTTTACTTCTGAGTAAATGCGTTGCGTGACCCGTCGCGTCCTCTGCTCGTACACCGAGAAGCGGGGCGTGACAAACGACTCACCATTCTTCAATCTATCTCGCTTCCTTCATTTCTTGAATTCCTAAAATTCAGTTCTATTTCTCCTTGCATATTTTTGGTCATCTTTTACATCCAATGTTACCTTCTTGCCGAATTAAGTATCGACTGGTGGTGCGACGACGGAAGACTACCGCATTCTCGAATCCTATCTTCTTGAATCTCTTCTTATTTCCCCAATGATCATGTCTCGACGCGACAGAAACAGATGTAAACCTTTTCATCGCCATCTCGATTTTTCTTATGACCATCTTGTTTCCTTGTTCGGTTGCACCATCCTTTTTGAGTAATTGGGAGGACGAAATCGTTTTTAAGGAAGGTAAAATGTAACGACCCTGATATCCCTATACAATTGTAATACAGTCAATGTATAGAAAAGTGTATTTCAGCTTGATTAGGAGTTATAAGTAATTCTTGTGAAATAAGTGCAAGAAACAACTTGTAGCTTACTAGTTAATACCCTCCAGTGCTGTTCTTTAGCATACGTGTTCGAATCCCATTAGCCCCAATTATTTTTAATATTTTTCTTGTTAACTTTTTGGAAGCCCAAAAGTTTGCACGAGCATCACACGGAGTTACGAAAAGTTTCAAAAGAAAATATGTATTCAAATGGACTAAATGAAGCAACTCAAGTACATGGCGCGACCCCGAGAACTGAACCCATCTTGGGGCCACCACTTGGCCGAGATCTACGGCTAGGATGTGCCCATCTGGGTATGTCTTTGGCCCATGCATCCCTTGGCTTCCTGACGGTTCGTTTCAATACCCCAAACATCCTCATTCAACCCAAAGCTGCTAAGTCTTTTTATTTCTCCATTAAACCTCTTTTTAATACAAAATTTATCGCAATTCTTTATACCATCTTAACCCTAATTTCCTATATAAATACCACCCCATCACCTAGCTCTCCCTATTCAGAAAAACTATAGAAAAACTCTCTCAAAATTCTCTCTAAGTCCTAAGTCCAAGAGGAGTTAAGTTATTCAAGTGGAGTTGCCCAAGTGAAGTTGCGACGGTCGATCGATCTTTCATACCTCTTAGTCTCGGTTCTACCAACCGAGGCATCCTCTTCAGTCTTGATCTAGCTCAACCCATAAGTGCCTTCTCTCTCTCCATCAATTCATCTCAAACATCTTTTAAAAACGATATCGACAAAAGTAGAGTTAGCTTTTAATAAAATTTCTTTTAAATAATTTATCACACTTGTTATGCTAATTAATTACCCTAACTTGTTAACAACAACCTAAAACGATGATCATCCAATTACCCTTTTTATGTGTTTAGAGTTTCATGTAAATAAACCATGTATTGAACATTTTACGCTAAAATACCATGAACCTTACTTATACCCTTTTAGCATTATCATGACTTATACTCTAGAAAATTTATGGGGTAACGACCTGCCCCACTCACATACACTGTATTTCATTGCACAATACCTTAGTTAAACATTTATTCTAAAAGAGAAACAATTTTCATTAACATACCACCGCTTTATAAAAATACGTTTTTAATCGCTATTTTTAACACCTTTGCAACTACACTTCTACAACTCTCGTTAGGAGACCCATTTGTGGATGGTGCGGGTTATCACACGTCATTGAAATAGTAGAGTGAGACACAGAACTCTTCACGGAGAATTCGGTCTCGAAAGAAATAAAAATATGATTTTAAAGAATACGGCTTTTAAAACAAACTAAATCGTTGAAAATTTATATAAATCATGAATCCGTATTTTCAATGAAAACAAATTGTGAAGATTATATTTTTAAATTAAAGATTAAAGTTTTAAATAAAACTACCATCAAATTTCCAAAAGTGGTATTTTTCATTAAAATACCATAAACTTTAAGAGTTGGATTTTTACACTAAAATACCACAAAATATAAAAACGTTTTCATACAAAATGCTTGACTTTTTAAGCCACATATTTTTATTAAAAACTTATTCGATATTTTAGGACGAATTAAAAACCCTCGAGAAATTTTAAACAACACTTTTACTAAAATACCCTAGAAATCAAAATACTAGTCTAGATTACGTATTTTAGGTTGCAGATTGGTTTAAGTGGCATTTTCTCTTGTCAGTTACCTCGGGGTTGCCGGAGACAATGATGCACCACTTGACTCTCCCTAAATATAGATCAGTGGAAATTATCAATTATAATCGTCTATGAAAAAAACACAAATCATGTCGTCCATGTGCAGCGGTTATCAATATTTTCCAAACTCAAGAAATTCATAAGATTAAATCTAGTAATAAGATATGACTATAATCTGAATACAAACTTGAACTTGATTTGCACTCGAACTCGAATCCGAACTCTAACCTAATCTTGAACTTGAACACTTGAACTTAAACTCGAATTCAAACTACTTGAACTAACTTGACTCGATCCAGAATTGCAACTGACATGACTCGCATTCTACTTGACTTACTCGATTTCATTTTTTACCTTTTGCAATCTATTGTTTCGATCAAGACTCATAACTTGAACTATAAATTTAACATACGCGGGGATAAGGGGTAGTTTGGTAAAGAATGTATATCGTGGCACGAGATTCCACTAAAATCACCTAACATGAATCAATGTGTTGTTGTCCTGTGGCTTCACGGGCTCTTAAACGAAACGTGTTGTTGGTCCCTGACTTCACGGACTACTCTCATATATACACGCATATCTTCTTTACCGAACTACAAATAACACGTTAGAATAGAGCAATCAAGTTTACATACATTGTCGTGTTTTTATATAATACCATGCTTAAGAGATGTTACCACGCTCACGTTTAAAAGACACTTTACCTATCTGTTACCACACTTAAAAATAATATTCTACTTATATGTTTTCATTTATCATATTCACATTCCAAATTCTTTTTGAGGACTTACCGAGCGCTAGTTCGCTGACGACGTTCCTTTCTTTTTGTTTCCTTGGAATGTTCATCGGATATTGGGGAGATTGAACCAAGTTCGGAGGTTTACGCTCAGCTCGAAGCACAGACTAACTTCTAGTTTCATTCGGCGGTTTATTTTCAGTATGCCATCTGTTAGAAATTTTCATTGCTCTTTTATTTTCAGTTATCTTATATCAAAACTTTATGGAAGTTGAATGTAAAGAAAGTTGTTGAAGTTTTATTTCACCTGTCAAATTTTCTTTTATGTTATATTGTTTATAAACGCTTAGCGTATTTATTGCGGGAAATGATCTTCTCGGAATAAATACGTCGCGGGCTTGTCATGTGCCTGCTTCCGTCATTTTGGGAAGCGGGGCGTGAAATTTTTCATAAAAGTGGCCAACTGCGTTTCAATTTTAGCAAGTCTCATCTCCTCATCATTATCAATGTCTAATAGTGGAAAAGTTTGGTATGGTTGATAATAATTTGATTGTGTATTGTCATAAGGAGGATAATAATATGGATCTGATGGGAATTATTGTTGGTCTATAAAATTGGAAGAAATGAATGTTGGTTCGGTTGTGGTGTAAGGTGAATTATAACTGCTCCTATATTTATCCATTCTAATATGATCAGCAAGTGTTGGGTTAACTGGATAATATAGTTCATATAAAATAGGTTTCACATGTTCATCACCTATATATTTTGTTTTTAATCAAAAACTAAAATAAAGATTCTAACAAATCACCAACAAAATGCGCAAACAAACCTAAATCTAGAATTACCTAGGTCAAGTTACTAGACCCACTCCTAACTGTTAAGAGACAAATTGCGTGATAGAACCTCTAACAGCTCTTTTTCAACCTTAAAACCATATCAGTGTCAGTTAAGTTGCAGGGTTTCGCTATACGAATTACCGAAATAGCGGGCCTTAATTAAATAACCGCAACTAGTTACACGTCATTAGACACCTCAATATTGAATCGGATAACCGTTAGATTACCTACAACCTCCTCTGTCCTATTGAGCGCGATATGTCCTTAGGGGCTGAATTCTATATATTTTTTAAATTAATGTAGGTAAATGTGTATGCTAGGTTTATGATTTGTGCCTAGGAAGGGTGATAAAATCCCCACCTAATCTTATTTTGGGTTGTTGCCCTTTAAAATATTTTTAAAATATGCAAATAATAACAAATCTAGCCAAAATCTAAAATAATCTAAAAGTAAGATTTATTTTTATTTTTGAGACGCAAAGAAATCTGCAAAAACTGTTAGTTGGAAACAAAAGATTAAGAAAAAAACGAAATCGTACCTAAAGTCTAGGGATTTGCCTTGTTTCTGTTGCAAGTTTGATACTTCATATGGAACAAAATTCTGAAATTTACTCGAGAATTGCTCCAAACAAATTTTCAAAACCCTAGAAATTTTTGGTCGAATTGATGATTTTGTTGGATTCGGCCGAATATTTTTGAGCATGGTGAAATCATCAAGTTGCCTCCTGTTCGTCTCGATCTGCTCTTCCTGGAAATTTGTCTCGATTCCTGAAATTTTAAACAGAAATTTTACGGCATCAAATACACTAAAAGAAATCTAATTAACCTAAATAAAACTAAAACTTGAATTTAAAAGTAATTAAACTACACCTCCCCGGCAACGGCGCCAAAAATTTGATAAGGATTTTATTAGTCTCCAATTTTAACCGTAAGTATATAGCTCATCGCAGTCGTACTTGAGTATCGTTCCCACGAAGAGGTGTATTAATTACTTCTAAACTAAGTTTAAAAAAATTTGTTTTTAAAATCTAAAAATTTAAATGTGCGCAATAAAATAAAAAGCTGGTTTTCTAAAAGAGAGAAAGTTCTAGGGTTTTTATTTGCTTTATTTCTACGATTGGTTTAAAGGATTCATCTTCTTTTCTAATCTAGTTCTAATATGTTTCCATTAATTATAACTAAGCATAGATTATATTTAAATTATAAACATAGCCTATCAAAACTATAACATCATCTAGATCATAATAAAATCCTAGTTCTAGTTAATTAAAAATAACTTAGGTTTAATCTTCCACAAAAATATGTAACAATTATTATCTTATCGATTAATCTAGATCCCTTTAAATTGCGTAGGTTGAATATCTTATATTTAAATTGGTATCATACATTCCTTAATTAAGTTTCTTGGCATCAATTATCATCAACTTAATTAAATTATCGGTGTTATCACCTTTCTATAATCTAGCTCAAAACGTCATTTTTCATTACTAGACTAGTTTATTAGATGCATAACTATAAAGATAATAATAAAGAATATAAGAGATTCAAAATCAAAGCATAGAAAAGAAGAGAAATAAGAACATCAACCCATAAAAATTGCAAATAATAACACCTAGAAGAAATATTAATCGCTCATGATATTAAAGAAAACTAAAGTTTTATTAATATTCATAAGAAAACTTACAATAGAACTCGATCTCTTCTCCTTGAAAACCCTAATATGAATGTTATGAAAGAGATATGAAACCTTAATACTATACAAGCGTTTATATAGTTTTTTGTGAGACTTGGAACAAACTCTACAGATAAACAGAGAATAAGAAAACTATCCTAAAAATCCGAGACTCCAACTCCTCCAAAACCGGCTGAATCTTCTGGAATAGGCATTTCAGCCAAAATTTTATCATCTGGGATATTTTGATTTTTTCCAGAAAATTTGTTTTAATCTCGAGATCTCAAAACTTTGTTTCAAATCTTCTAACTTTTTCTGGAATTTTCTGATCATCTCCCATTTGATTTCCATCGCACGCATGTGATCTTCTGTTATTTTGTGATTATCTCCCTGATTTTGATATAACTCCATATAGTCCATATTGTACGCACGTAATCCGTCTTTTAGGACAATTTTTCGTCATTTTGCGTCCAAGTCCTGTTATCTGCAATAATTCACAAAAGATATCCGGAACAGCATAAAATATGATAATAAAATGATAAATGGGTTAGAAAAATATACAATAAATTGCACTAATCACTAAGTAAGATTGATATTAAGATTGATGATGAAAATCTGGCTCTTCTTTTATTGTGTTCGCTGCCACCCTTATATAAGCACTTTCGTGACACCATGGTTTATGGACGAGATAAGATCTCAATCAAGGATGTCAAAGAGAACTTGCTGAACAAAGATAAGATCAACAAGGAGTTGACTTCTACCGAAGTGGATGATTCATCGTCTGGCTTATTTGTTCGAGGGCAAGTGGAGAAGAGAGATCCGGAAGTAAATAGGAAGAAGTCGCGATCAAAATCTAAGGCTGAAAACGTTACCTGCAATTATTGTAAGAAGAAGGGGTACTTCAAGGTCGATTGCTTTAAATTGCCTAACAAGCTAAAGCAGGAAGACAAATTAAAGAAGGAGCATTCGGCTGAAGTGAGTATAGCGGAAGGAGAAGGAGATCTTCTTGTGGTCCTTGACAACACACGGCAATTCAAGGACGAGTGGATCATGGATTCAAGTTGTTCTTACCACATGTGTCCCAATAGGGATTGTTCACCACGTATGAGTCCGTTGATGGTGGAGTGGTTTTGATGGGCAACGGTAACTCATGCCGAGCTATTGGCAAAGGGACAATCCATATCAAGATGTTCGATGGTGTTTTGAGGATATTGGCGGAAGTCAGGCATGTACCCGACTTGAAGAAGAATCCCATCTCTTTAGATATACTTGACGACAATGGTTACAAGTTTTTCGCTATAGGTGAAGTTTTGAAGGTAACGAAAGGTGCTCTAGTTGTGATGAAGGGCTTGAAAAGAGGGTCCTTGTATTCACTGTAGGGTTCAACGACTTCCGGATTGGTAGCTATTTCATCATCCAAATCTATGACAGATTCGAAAAATACCAGATTATGGCACATGATGCTTGGGCATATGAGTGAGAGAGGTTAGCCGAGTTGTCGAAGCAGGGTCTACTTGGTGGTAAGAGTACGACGAAACTGGAATTTTGTGAACATTGCGTTTTGGGGAAGCAGAAACGTGTTAGCTTCAGTTTGGTGGTGCACAACACGAAAGATACTCATGATTATATCCATTCGAATCTTTAGGGACCCTCTCCAGTTACTTCTAAAGGAAGCGGTGCAGAGTATTTGCTTATCTTCATTGATGATTTTTCGAGAAAGGTTTGGGTCTACTTCTTAAAAAACAAAAGTGGTGTGTTTACTATATTCAAGTAATGGAAGACGTTACTTGAGAAGCAGACAGGTAAGCAGATCAAGAGACTAAGGATGAATAACGGGTTAGAGTTTTGCGGTGAAGATTTCAACAATTTCTGCAAAAACGAAGGAATAGTTCGGCATCATATCGTTTTCCATACACCAAAGCAGAATGGAGTTGCAGAGCGAATGAACTGGACTCTTTTGGAGAAAGCACGCTGCATGTTGTCCAACGCGGGGCTCGAAAAGGACTTTTGGGCAGAAGCAGTAAACACGGCGTGCTATATTGGGAATCAGTCACCTCATACTGTTGGCTATAATGCCCTTAAGGCAATTCTTGTAATCGCAGGCAAGCGATTATGATGATTGAGGGAGGTCCTATATGGGTTGAACAGTCTTACTCGAGATGATAGTATGCTATCTAGTTCATCTTTATCATCATGTACATGTATTATGTGGTATTATGGGTCACTGTTACATATTGATAGAGCCTTTAGGATTCATGCTTTACTACCAAGGTTATTGTTGCGAGCACGCTTGTGAGAACTGGGTAGTCTATAAGCATATCCTTAAATTTCCATAGTCGTGGGAATATCGAGACTGGGTATTGATATTCCAGAGTAGACTAGTGTATATGTTTCTTGACCCCGACGAGGGGCAATAGCCGGTCTTACAACCCTTGGTGTTAGTTAGTCATCAAAGATAGTATACAAGTGCTTATTGGGTTATGAGTTACACTGGACGGACTCACCGGGAACATGTTAGATGGTATTATACCTATTGTCAAATAACAATTCTCTGATGACATGAGTACAGGTTAGTCTGTCGATCTGAGATCGTCATTTGTCTCGTATGAGTTTCCACTTTACTTTGATTACTACCTACCACGGCTCTATTGAGTCGTGCAAACAGGTTTTAGTTGGGTACAATCCCGAACCACATGAAAGCAGTGAGCAGATTTTCGGGGATTCGTCTCTCCCGATATTGGGGGTAAATATCGCACAGCGCACAAGTGGCCATCACCAGAAATCCTTGGCCAAGGTGGACAAGATTTACTGATTTGGATAAGTAGTTTCTCAGTAGGTGATGGACTTCACACCGACACGACTTATCGCGTTATTAGGGGTCTGACTTTATCTGCCCCTAGACCCGATATACGATACTATTAGACGAACAGACCGGACTGTACGGAAACTGTCACTTTCAGGCTCAGTAGGGATACGGACGAGTTTGCTTATCGACCTTCCTTTCGTTCAGTATCTGGATAGCCGTTACGTACTGCTAGTATTAATGACATGCTTATGATTAAACTCACTGCCAGCATATTGTCGAGTCTTTAGAGTCCCACACAGAGGGTTTCCCAGCTCAAGCGAAACGATGTAGTATACGTATTTTGATACGTACTTAGATTCGATTAAAACACGTGTTTTTGTACATGTACTCTTAATCGTGCATTTTGTTAATATTAGCTGGTTTGAAAGATAACCACATTATCACATTTGGATAAAATGTGAGCTAGTATTATATATATATCTTTTTAGTATCTCTCTTTTCGGTATTCGTATTTTGACAGAATACGGTATTTATACGAATACGGGTATTTGTATAAATACGTGTATTTGTGTCTTGATATAAATATGCGTATTTGTATCTTGATACAAATACGGGTATTCGTATCTTGATACAAATACAGCATTCATATTTTGATACAAATACGGGTGTATGTATATGTAGCATATACTTGTATTGGTGTATGTGTGTGTGTATATGTGTGTGTGTGTGTGTACATGTGAGGTGGCCTCTTTTTCTTTCTCATTTCTTCATGATCTTTTAAGAAAAGTGTTGACTTATGACTCATCTGGTGAGTCACAATTCCACTCATGTTTTTCTTAAAAGAGGAGAAGAAAAGAAAAGAAAAGATGAGGATGAGATTTTTAGTAGCCATGCTTTCTCACTTGCTCTTCACCCTTGAACTTCTTCTTCTTCTCTTGTAAATTTCTTAGATGAGAAAGAAAATAAGAAAAGAGAGAGCACTTAGAGATTAGCCGTTACTATATCCTAGTGATCAATTCTTAGCAAGTTTTGATCATTAGTTGCTTCACTTTACTATTTAGTGTGAAGCTAGAGTCTAGGTTTGATTTTCTTCAGGTGGATCGTCTTCGACGAGGAAGACCGACTCCTAAACTCATTCCCAACGACCTAGGAGCTAAAGAAGTGGTATAGAAAACGAAGGACACGACTACAAAGGTTGTAATCACTAACCGAATAGTAAAACTCTTTCTAGTTTTTATTAGTTTAGTATTTGGATTCGATTCTAGGTCATAAAGTTCGTGTTCTTGATTCAAAAAATTTTGTTTTGTATTCTGCATTGGCCGCAAGTTAGCGGCACGAGCATGAGCGTCTACTAACACATACGATGCTAGGTAGTAAGACACCGGAGCAATTATGGTCAGGGAAGCATGCCGATTATTAAACAATTAAGGTGTTTGGTTGCCCCGCTTATACATATTGTCGTGAAGGCAAGTTGGATCCTCGAGTGAAAAAATGTATATTTATCGGCTATACTACCAACATTAAAGATTACAGATTGTGGTGTTCGGATCCTAAGTCGTCTAAATTTATGATTAGTAGAGATGTGACTTTTAATGAATCTGCTATATTGAAGCCGAAGATTGTGAAATCTCCAGTTGAAGACGATTTGAAGAAAGATGAGTCGAGCGTTGATATTGAGGTCGGTGAAAGTTCGGGTTCATAGGAGATCTTTCTTTCACCATAGTCTGAAGAAGCTCAAGAGGAGAAGTCCCATGATGAGGAGTATTTGCTCACTCGTGACGGACAGAGAAGAGACATTAGACCGCCACAAAGATATGACAACAATGTTCTAGTGGCGTATGTGATATCTGTTGCAGAGACAGTTGATAGTAGCGAACCGAAGAACTATAAAGAAGCCATCTCATCCAATGAGTCAGCTCGTTGGTTAGTCTCTATGAATGAAGAGAGCGAGTCTCTTCATAAGAACCAGAGTTGGAAGCTCGTGAAACCCGAAGGAAGAAAGAAAGTAGTTGGGTGCAAGTTGGTTTTCAAAAACAAAGAAGGTGACCAATAGGCGTTGGATACGAGGTACAAGGAACGATTGGTAGCTAAAGGCTATTCGCAGGTTCGGAGAGTTGATTTAATGAGGTATTTTCCCCGGTTCTTAAACATACCTTCATACGTGTCTTGCTCGATTTGGTGGCTATGCAAGATTTGGAGCTTGAGCAGCTCAATGTGAAAATAGCATTCTTGTGTGGTGATTTGGTAAAGAAAATCTACATGCAATAGCCCGAACGTTTGAAGTTGAAGGTAAAAAAGACCATGTTTATTTGGTAAAGAAATCACTCTACGGTTTGAAGAAGTCACCTAGACGTTGGTATAAGAAGTTTAACTCCTTCATGAAAGAAATTGAGTTCATGAGAGATATGGGCGACAGTTGTGTGTATGAAGAAACTCGCTGATGGTTCTTTCATATATTTGTTGCTTTATTTTGATGATATGTTGATAGCATCAGGGTATATGGTTAATATTCAGAATTTGAAGGAACAATTGAAATACAAGTTTGAGACCAAGGATTTGGGAGCGGCCAAGAAAATACTTGGTATGGAGATCAGGCGCGATCGCAAAGGATGAAAGCTATACTTATCTCAACAGTGATATATTGAGAAAGTTTTGGAGCGTTTCGGTATGGTCGACGCTAAATCTGTAAGTACTCCGTTGGCAGCTCATTTTAAACTTTCATCTCATTCATCGCCGCAAATAGAGGATGAGATTAAGTATATATCGAATGTTCTATATGCGAGTGCGGTGGGTAGTATCATGTATGCCATGATTTGTACATGGCCCGACATTTCACATGTTGTTAGTGTTGTTAGTCACTATATGGCATCTCCTGGAAAAAGTGCAGACGGTGAAATGGATATTACGATATCTACGAGGTACGTCTGACGTGAGGTTGGTGTTTGGAAGGGACGACGAAAATTTGGTTGAATTCAACGATTCCGATTATATGGGTGATCTTGAAAGACGAAGGTCGATCACCGGTTATGTATTCTTCTTGGGAGGATGTGCCATCAGCTGGCGTGCGTTGTTACAGCATATAGTAGCGTTGTCTACGATGGAGGCAGAATATATGGCCGTCGTTGCGGCTATCAAGGAAGCGATATAGTTGAAGAGACTGTTTTCGAAACTTGGTATTCAAAAGAATACCATAATAGCCTACTGTGATAACCAAAGCGCGATTCACTTGACCAAATATCAGATGCATCATGATAAGACGAAGCACATTGATGTGAGGTACTGATTTGTACAGGAAGCCGTTGAGAAAGAAGAGATTATTATGAAGAAGGTTGACACAACGGATAATCCGGCCGATGTGTTGACGAAGTCTCTTTCGGTTGTGAAGTTTGAGCATTGCTTGAACTTCATTGGAGTGTATCGCACTCATTTGAGCCTTTGAGGGTTTTTTTGGTGGAGGTGGAGCTATTATTAATTTTAATAGAGGAGTTTGTGGGAATGTGAGGTAAGGTGAAGATTTGTTGTGTATGCCTCCTATCACTAGTAAAATAAGGGGTTTCCCCTACGGATAATATCATCCGTAGGGGCAATAAAAGTTTGGCCCTACGAATTAATACGTAGGTCAAAGTGGTTGCCCCTACGGTCGTTCAATATTTATTTAAAATTTATTAAATCTTAAAGTGTTTTTTGCCCCTACGGTGGCGCAAACCAAGCACCTACGGGTATATCCGTAGGGGCATCTAAACAGCGATTTAAGTGATCGATCCCTACGCTGATTATTTCTTATTTCCTTTATCGTTGCGCGCGAACCCAAATCCCCAAACCTTGACGTTCCCGCCGATCGCCGTTCTCATCATCGCCAGCGCCGGCCGAATCGTCGTCGCCACCGCCTGCAGTGATCTCGTCGTCGCCACCGCCGGCCGAATCGTCGTCGCACCGCCTGCAGTGATCTCGTCGTCGCCACCGCCCTCGTCGTCGCCGATTGCGTCTCCGTCGTCTCCTCCACCGCCTAGCCTACAGGTTAGTTAAACATTATTTTAATGATGTTAGGGTAGCGATGAGGGTTAGGGTTAGGTATCGGTTGGGGTTAGGGTTAGGATTAGGGTTAGGGTACGGGTTCGATCGGTTGGGGTTCGACTGGTGTTGGGGTTAGGGTTAGGGTTAGGGTTCGGTTGGGGTTTGGTGTTGGGGTTGGGGTTCGGCTGGGGCTGGGTTGGGGTTAGGGTTTGGTGTTGGGTTGGGGTTCGGCTGGGGCTGGGTTGGGGTTAGGGTTTGGTGTTGGGTTGGGGTTCGGCTGGGGCTGGGTTGGGGTTAGGGTTAGGCCGGGTTAGGGTTTGGTGTTGGGTTGGGGTTCGGCTGGGGCTGGGTTAGGCTTAAAAAGGTGAAATTTTAGGGGATTGATCTGGAAAATAGTGAAAGTCGATACTGTTTATTTGTGAATAACACAGTCCATGATTTTTATATGAGAAAATGGTCCATGAAAGTCTATGGGATTTATCTAAAAAACGCTGAAAGTTCATGTATTTATTTGTAAACAACAAAATTCATGGTATTTATCTGGAAAACGTTGGAGGTCAATGGTATGTATTTGTAAACAACAAAATCTATGAAAATTATGTGAAACGTTAAAACTTCATGGTATTTATTTGTAACAAACAAAGTCTATGGTATTTGTTTGATAAATATTGAAAGACCATGACATTTATATGTAATGGGTCAAAGTCATTTGGGTTATGTCAATCTTATTGGCGATACTTTCTTTTTGTGCATATCCAAAAACTTTGAAAGTTCTTGGTACCTATTAGAAAATATAAAGGGTTTTGTAGTGAAAGAAAAGAATTGGATTTAGAAAAACCGTGTGTAACTTTTAGAAATTCTATACACTCAAGTATATAGAAAAGGGTTAATTGCGGATACAGCCTATGTACTATGGGGATCAAGCACTTATAACCTCTGAAGTATAATAATAAGCACTTTTGTTTGTTTTTCATTAGTGATTAATTTTTAGTTTGCTATTTATTCTTTTTCAGTATGGATACTTGATAGAATTATAATTGCTTTACTATTGTTTGCCTTTTTCCTTTTGTGTAGAAAATATATCCATTGTGTCATATGGACACTATTAATTTCACATCGATTCAAGGGAAAAATTGAGGAAGATTGTTTGTTATATCAAAAACCTTTTTGTTGAACCCAACAGGTGAAACTTTAGAGTTGTTATAGATAGCTCTACATGTTTAATGCATGTACCATTGTTAAGAGAGTGCAAGGTGGAGAACAATAATTTGTTTCAACGGCACGTTTTTCAAGTTATAACCAATATATGATACTCGATGATAATATGAAACCTTCATATTCCCATCGATACCCATATATGAAACTAAAAGCGCCACTTAGTCCCCGTCTATCGGTTAACATACGTGCGATGCTCGTCGTGACCTAGAACTATACGAAGGTTGTTAAATATCGGACAGTATAGCTCGATACTAACAAACGTCGTATAGTCTACGCGACGAGAAAATTCAATCGTATGGTAACCCATAGATTTGTCCCGTGTGGACAAGTTAAGAATGTATAAAGCAAACGCCTTCATTCACTTGTGTTTTCATCCGTTTCGAGATATTTCGTCGGTATCTTTCCGCTGGTTCTCCGTGTACAAAGATAGATTAGATGTTCATTTCAACGTTGTTTCACAGCTTTGAAATGATTATCTATTCTATTACAGTGTACTCGGAGAACAGCGGGGAGGTGCTGCCGAAATTTACTCGAAACGGTTGAAAGCACAAGTGATGGGCGTTCGCTCTATACATTCTTAATGGGATAGAAGCCTACCCCCGACAGCCGGAACACATACATACAAACGCATAATTAGAGAGCGATTCGAGATGTTCGGGTTAAAACCAATATATGATACTCGATGATAATATGAAACCTTCATATTCCCATCGATACCCGTATATGAAACTAAAAGCGCCACTTAGTCCCCGTCTATCGGTTAACATACGTGCGATGCTCGTCGTGACCTAGAACTATACGAAGGTTGTTAAATATCGGACAGTATAGCTCGATACTAACAACCGTCGTATAGTCTACGCGACGAGAAAATTCAATCGTATGGTAACCCATAGATTTGTCCCGTGTGGACAAGTTAAGAATGTATAAAGCAAACGCCTTCATTCACTTGTGTTTTCATCCGTTTCGAGATATTTCGTCGGTATCTTTCCGCTGGTTCTCCATGTACAAAGATAGATTAGATGTTCATTTCAACGTTGTTTCACAGCTTTGAAATGATTATCTATTCTATTACAGTGTACTCGGAGAACAGCGGGGAGGTGCTGCCGAAATTTACTCGAAACGGTTGAAAGCACAAGTGATGGGCGTTCGCTCTATACATTCTTAATGGGATAGAAGCCTACCCCCGACAGCCGGAACACATACATACAAACGCATAATTAGAGAGCGATTCGAGATGTTCGGGTTAAAACCAATATATGATACTCGATGATAATATGAAACCTTCATATTCCCATCGATACCCATATATGAAACTAAAAGCGCCACTTAGTCCCCGTCTATCGGTTAACATACGTGCGATGCTCGTCATGACCTAGAACTATACGAAGGTTGTTAAATATCAGACAGTATAGCTCGATACTAACAACCGTCGTATAGTCTACGCGACGAGAAAATTCAATCGTATGGTAACCCATAGATTTGTCCCGTGTGGACAAGTTAAGAATGTATAAAGCAAACGCCTTCATTCACTTGTGTTTTCATCCGTTTCGAGATATTTCGTTGGTATCTTTCCGCTGGTTCTCCGTGTACAAAGATAGATTAGATGTTCATTTCAACATTGTTTCACAGCTTTGAAATGATTATCTATTCTATTACAGTGTACTCGGAGAACAGCGGGGAGGTGCTGCCGAAATTTACTCGAAACGGTTGAAAGCACAAGTGATGGGCGTTCGCTCTATACATTCTTAATGGGATAGAAGCCTACCCCCGACAGCCGGAACACATACATACAAACGCATAATCAGAGAGCGATTCGAGATGTTCGGGTTAAAACCAATATATGATAATATGAAACCTTCATATTCCCATCGATACCCATATATGAAACTAAAAGCGCCACTTAGTCCCCGTCTATCGGTCAACATAACGTGCGATAATTTATTCTTTTCAACGACAAACGCACACACAAAGCATATACATGGATTTTCTCCTTTGTCAGTAACTATCCCGTTCTTATATTTCTCAATATATTCAGCATAACCTACAATTTATATGTTATTCAGTCTAACATGGCCCATGAGTACGTCAGAGTTAAGGACTGGATGTATGTGGATTGGAAACAACGTATGCAACCTAAGTTTGTCGCAGGAGTTGCTGCTTTCCTTGAATTTGCACGAGCACATAATAAGATCATAATAGAGAAGATTCTCTGTCCGTGCGATAGATGTGGCAATAAGTACTGGCAGAAGCTAGAATTGGCAGAGCTTCATATTGTAAAACATGGGTTTACTAGACTTTATTCAACTTGGAAATATCACGGGGAAGGAGAAGAATGCAGTACTGCGGTAGAAGAAGGAGAACACGATAATGCGGCAGGAGAAGAAGAAGAATTCGGTAATACGGCAGGATACGGAGATTTATTTCCATCAGAAGAAATGGAGGATATGGTAGAGGCTGCCCTAGGTGAATCTATTCGTACCGAAGATGACATTCCTTCCGGTCAAGGACCGCGTGCGGATAAATATGAAAATTTCATGAATGATGCTAGGAAACCAATTTATGAGAATGCGAAGTATTCCACCCTCTCATGGTTCGTCCAACTTTTCCAGATTAAGTGCCTAAATGGATGGAGCAACAAGTCATTCACAATGCTTCTTTCGTTCTTGAAAGATTCTATGCCTCCGGGAAATAATGTGCCCGAAAGCTGGTACGAAGCCCAGAAAATGATGTCTGATTTGGGTCTAAAGTGCGAGAAGATTCAAGCATGTCCTAAAAATTGCGTGTTGTACCGGAAAGAGAATTCAGATTTGAAAGAGTGTCCAACATGCGGAGAAGCCAGGTATAAGCCGAAAGATTCTGATAAGAAGCCTGATATACCTGTGAAGATAGCACGATATTTTCCCATAACACAGAGGCTACAGAGGCTCTTCAGGTGCAAGAAAACAGCCGAGGCAATGATTTGGCATCACCGTGCTCCTCCAAGCGAAAATGGAAAAATGAGCCATCCAAGAGATTCACCGGCATGGAAGGATTTCGATAGGAGGCACGCAATATTCAGTAGCGATCCTCGCAATGTCCGGCTCGGACTGGCTGCCGATGGCTTCTGCCCATTCAACTATATGGCTGGAAGTCACAGTACATGGCCCGTTGTAATGATAATTTATAATCTGTCGCCTTGGTTGGCTATGGACCAATCATACTTTATGATGCCTCTTCTTATCGACGGACCAAACTCACCGGGGAACAATATCGACGTCTATCTCCGACCTCTGATTGAGGAGCTGAAAACTTTGTTCATTGATGGTGTAGAGACATATGATTCAAACACAAATACAACCTTCATACTGCGTGCGGCTTTAATGTGGACAATTAATGACTTTCCTGCGTATGGAATGCTTTCAGGTTGGTCCGTACATGGTCACAAAGCATGTCCTCATTGCCATGAACACACAACATCAAAATTTTTGAATTTTAGCAGGAAGGTTTGTTATTGCGACCATCGACGTTTTCTGCCTCCAGACCACCCCTATAGGTTAGACACGGTTCACTTTGATGGTCATCAGGAGCTTCTTGGGCCTCCATCCCCATTGTCCGGAGAGGACGTGACTGCTAAATGGGATGGTTACAATAACGTGACCTTCGGGATGGATCCGACGAGACAGGTCAAACCACAATATTGGAACAAGTTAAGCATTTTCTTCGAGCTTCCGTACTGGTCTACAAATTCAGTGCGTCATTGTCTGGATGTCATGCATATAGAGAAGGGAGTATCAGAGCACATACTTAACTTGCTTCTGTGTAAAGACGGGAAATCGAAAGACAACATGAATGCCCGGATGGATCTACAAGAGTGGGGAATAAGAAGTGAACTGCACCCTAAACCGGTAGCGGGTAAACCGGGCAAGTTTGTACTTCCCAATGCCGCTTATCATATGTCACAACCGGAGAAGAAAAGATTCCTGCAGGTGTTGCATGATTTGAAAGTCCCCACAGGTTTCTCAGGATCATTCAGCAAGAAAATAAAAATTGTGAAGGGCAAGATCGATGGGCTGAAAAGTCATGACCACCATGTTATCGTGGAGCACCTTCTTCCATTAGCCCTCAGGACTTCTCTCCCCGACTCGGTTGGTCTAGTAATCAACGACCTATGTTGTTTTTTCAGGGAGTTGTTTGCTAAAACGCTGGAGGTTGCGACGCTGGATAAACTAGAAAATTCTATTGCATTGATACTTTGCAAGTTTGAGCGTATTTTCCCACCGTCATTCTTCGATATCATAATACACTTGACGGTTCATCTTGCAACTGAGGCGAAATTAGCCGGACCGGTACAATATCGATGGATGTATCCCGTCGAGAGGTACGTTAAATTTTTCGTTTCGCGCAATTTATAAATTTATTTTTGTCATGTATGCCCGTGTTTATTTATTCAACATATTCTCATTAGGTACCTTTACACTCTTAAGAAGTATATACGCAATAAAAATCGACCAGAGGGTTCTATCATGCAAGGTTATCTTCTTGATGAAGCAACCACATTTTGTTCCCGCTATCTGGACGAGAACATTGAGACAAGGCTTAACCGACCACGAAGAATTCAAGACGGGCCATATGGTAAAGCCGAGTATAAGAGGGTAGACACTATGTTTCTCAACAAGATATACCGGTTTATCTTGCTTAATTGCATATGTCTTGAACAAATTAGAGAGTAAGTTCTTTTGGATTAATTGTTATATCTGTGTTTGTGTGTGTATGAAATGACATAATATTAATGTCACAATTATTTGTCGAAAACAGAACTCATTTTAACGAGGTACGTGAGGGGCATCCTGATTGGAACGAAGAGCGTTTGGAAAAATACCATCAGGATAATTTTTGTGATTGGGTCACAGAGCATGTAAGTTATTCGAATTACATTTTATTGCTATCAGTTTTAATCTAAACTTGTATCGTTATGTATTTATCGTAAAATTTGTTTTGTTAGATCCACGATCCGAACTTGTCTGCATCATTTGAGAGTGATTCAAGATGTTTAGCTCAATTTCCTAGTATGGAGGTTGCACATTACAAAGGATTTGGTGTCCTTGGATACAAATTCGAAGTTAAGGACATAGAAACATCTAGAATCACTCAGAATAGTGGAATTGCGACGGTAGGATCGGACGGTGTGATTTACTATGGGTACTTAAATTGTATACTCGGCATCCACTATCCCGGACGATCAGAACCCTTTTATATATTCCACTGTACTTGGTACGATCCGCGAACCGATACAGACAGGTGGAGAAGCAGTCTTGGGACCTGGAAAGATGAATATGGATTGACCAGTGTGAACACACTTCGATTTTACGGTCAGGACGATCCGTTTATCTTTCCGAACCAAGCGTTCCAAGTATACTACTCACAGTGTTTGAAGCATCCGGGGTGGAGTGTTGTATGCCGATGGAAACCTAGAGATGTCTACGATGTCCCAGAATACGAGGACAGCGATGAGGACGAAGAAGAGAGAAGGCTTAAAGTGCTCCGACCGTCTGTTTCGAAGGACGGGTTGTCTTCGACCGATCATGGAGTTACGTGGGTTAGAAATGACATCGACGATGAAATCCAAGTAGATATGTATGATGCGCCCACGAAACGAAAAAGGTTATCAGTAATGTTATATTATTACTTCACATTTTACGCTCTAGATCATATATAGTCAATACTTTTAATGATTGTCTAATGCGTCCACGAACCGTTTATCTAGATTTGATGACGATGTCGGGAGCAGCGAGGGGCGGCAGGAGCTCCAGCCGCGGCAGAGGCAGAGGCAGAGCGGTTCTGCCGCCCGGAGAGCTCCGTAGGGAGCTTCAGAGGGCCGTTCTTGCACCCAGATCGGAGACCCCTTCGGATGCCTCCTTCCGTGTTGATTTGGCCACACCTCCAGGTATACTGCACGCATATCCATTTTGAATGTAATATTACAGATATTCATGCATGTTTATGTCAAAATTACTTATATTGTCAATGTTTGATTGTCTAGTTGTTGGTGATGCGTCCACATCTGGGACAGAGGCCACCCCCGCTCCTCCAGGTATGTTTATATATCATATAGTGTATGTATATTGATTTAGAATGCTATATCATAAATATACACATTCCTTTTGCTCTTACTTAGCAATTTTTATTATTGTCTAGTTGTAGGTGGTGACACCACCGCACCTGCGGGTATGTTTATATGTCCTATAGTGCATGCATATTGATTTAGAACGTTATATTATTGATCTACACATTCTTTTTGCAATTACTTATAAAATCTATTTTTAATTGTCTAATTATAGGTGGTGCGTCCACACCTTCCACAGGGGCCACTCCTGCCGCTTCCATACCCTCCGCATCGTCTGCAGGTTAGTATGAATAAATTTAAAATATTTATTTATTTTACATATGCTCTATAGAATAAATATGAACTTCATGGAGATTTAGCGTCGATGTTTATTTTATAGTTGGAGGGGATGCGTCCGGGACCCCGGTTGTTCCTCACCGGAGGAACTATCGTCCCGCTCGTGCTGCTGCTCGGGCCCAGGCTCGTGCGCTATTCACCGGAGGTATATATCACACTTGAATTCTTAATACAACTTTGTCTTATTATTGATTGTCTTGATATTTCGTGCAGACGCAGGGCCTCTCCATCCCCAGAGGGGGACTCGAGGGCCGAATCAGTCCCATAGGCTGAGGCCTGATAGAGCTAGGGGGAAGGCAGCATTCCCCCTATTTTTTACCCTTGACTATCTGTCACGCCCCGCTTCCCAGAGTACGCAAGATTGGGCACGTAACATAGCCAACCATGCTACCTGTGGGTAGGAAGTATCCATCCACAGTCACATTACGGTTGTAAGGATATCAAGAACAAGATAAAGTACTAATCTAACACATGTCCAAATCCATAATAACAAGAAATCAATGAACAATAAGTGCGGAAGCAAATGATCCAATATAATAATAGAAAGGTACGTCCCATAATGCGGGATCGCACCTGGAAATAAAATGCAATAAACAAACTAACCACTATAGAACTCAAATCAGCCTGCTGGCTGAAGTACTCCTGCACGGTCGGCGACAGTGGTAAAGAATCTGGGCCATGCAAAACCCAGACGTCAGCGCGTCATGACATCAAGTATATAATGTAAACATGGTGATAAGCAATGCAAATATGAACATGAATAAAGCAGTACTAAGAAATAACAGAGCAGGGTAATGTGCAATGGCGACTAAACTGTCCTATCAGGTTTTCTACTCTATAGTCTTTGAAACCAATTGATGAATCGTCGATGTAACTCAATAGTATCCCGTACATACCCGGGACCACGGCCATAATATTCTCGGCTGCAGCCGAGACATGCCGTTAGGCACAGAATAGGAATGTGTACACTCGGTATTACCCCGTACATACCCGGGATCACGGCCACAATATTCTCGGCTGAAACCGAGACATGCCGCTGGGCACAGAATAGGAAAGTGTACACTCGGTATTACCCCGTACATACCCGGGATCACGGCCACAATATTCTCGGCTGAAACCGAGACATGCCGCTGGGCACAGAATAGGAAAGTGTACACTCGGTATTACCCCGTACATACCCGGGATCACGGCCACAATATTCTCGGTTGAAACCGAGACATGCCGCTGGGCACAGAATAGGAATGTGTACACTCGAACGGTAGTGAACTGTCGAGTTACAAGTCAGGTTCATCTTTGATTTCCCCATACCCCCAAGTTATGAGTGTCAGGTCAGGTATTCAGTAGTCAAGGACTAATGCCAACACAAAATCCGGTAAGAGTAGGTCTGTCTGGATAGACAGCAGGAATGGTCAGGTTTGTTGGCATTAGGCATGAGATCAGGTAACAGGTAAAGCCATGGTACATCAGGTCAACCAGGTAATGTATAAAGGTGTCATGTCAAGTCAAGAGTGTATGGTACCATGTCATGTCAAGTAGGAAGTGTAACAGGTCATGTCAGGAAGCACAAGATGTCATGTGGGTGCTCATAATCAACTAACATAAACATGTGTATAAATAAACAAGCATGAGTACTATCAGAACAATAACTGGAACATGTAATATGATATGCCAATAGATATAATTTCAAGGATATGGATGCACAGTTATCAATTAGGGTTACATTTATAGTTCCAATATTAATTAGGATACAATTTATTAAACATGGAGTGTTAATATCACATTATTATGTAGTGATGTGATCTATGGATGCAATTATATGTATCTTAAATGCGATGGATGCAAACGGGTATCCGAAAAGTTATAAAACTATAAAATGGTAATGTGGGATGTACAACTAAACAATATGTGATATAAATATTGATATAATAATATTAATATGGATAGCATATTCAAAGCGATTAGTAACTATAAAAGATGTATTGATTAACCATGCACAAGAAGGTTCCGTTCAGAAATTTAGCGTCACCCTAATTTGTAAAATAACTTAAAAATAACAAATGTTCTCCAAAAGAGACGTATCTTATACCAAAACAAAGATAATTCAATAAGGTTTTCAGTTTTATAAGTATAAGCATCTTAGGTTATCCCTACAAAAAGTTATGAATATTCAAAGTTGAAAGTTTGCTGCTGGAATTTCCCTGGACAGCAGTTTAGAGACGTGTTCATTTGCATTTTACGTTAATTAAACAATTTATTTTGCAAGTAAATATTTCATAGAGTTATAGTATTCTGAATTAGCTTCGTAACGAACTAAAGAACGTATCCTAATAATTTTTCTATGATTTATAATGAATTTTATAAGATAAGGTGTACAGTAAATTTCAGATTTGTCATATCCGATTTTTCAACGACATTTCATATGTAAACTATAAGATTTTCAAATGTATAATATTATAAAATGAAGATTATAAAAGTATATAGCATGTAGCAAGATTAACTTGCCTCGATGGGTAGCGAATCGGGAAAACGGAACGTTAACCGTCGGCGGGGAAAACTCGCGACGGCGCACGGTTCACGGAATGAACCCAAACGACGAACAAAGGAACCACACGGGTCGGGGTATCTCGCTGGAACGTCGAGAAACGTCACCGGCACGACGGAATTCCGGTAACAAAAGAACAGTTAAAAGAAATGAGAAACGAGACATGAAGCAAGAAGAGAAAAATGATAAAGAGAAGTACGAGAGAATATATAAGGGGTAGAGAGAGAGAGAAAGTGGGGAGAGAGAGAAGAAGGAGAGAGAGAAAGTGGGGACCACGGGGTTAAAGGGGAGATTGCGATTGGCTGAGAGAATAAATTGAGAAGGATATAAAAGATTGTAAAAATATTATATGGTTAACTTAAAGATTTAAAAGATAGGTAATGAACAGTAAGATATCAGATTAGTTAGAAAAATATATGCGAAGGTTTTAATAATATTAAAAATTTGGGATTTTGGCGCCAAATGAAACATTTCCAAATTGCGCCCGGGTTGGGTCCAAAAATTCGAAATTCAAATAATAGGATTTTAAGCGGGTTCCAAATTTTAAAATGAAATGTTTTATGATTAAAAAGCATACTCTCAAAACGGACACACGTGCGTGCACGTAGCCATCCAAACTTGCCCGTTTTACTGAACGGGACGAGAACACAATGCACGGACGCTACCACGAGGCTAGGGGTGTCAAGTAGGCCAAGATGAATATTTTCAATTTTATTTTAGATGCTAAAATTTGTTATATGTAGAAATGACTTTGCCGGGTAAATTTTACAGTAAGCAACAAACAAGCAAATTAAATGAAATGAGTACCACATTATGCTCAAACAGTAACTGAAAATAGTAGCATTGGGCTCGGGTGTTACATTATACCCAACTACAAAAAGAATTTCGTCCTCGAAATTCCAAGAATACAAAGATAGATAACTACAAGAAAAGGTGAGGAAACTTCTGCCGGATTTCATCTTCTCGTTCCCAAGTGGATTCTCCATGCGATCGATTACCCCAAGAAACTAGCACAAGAGGGGTAACCTTGTTCTTAAGAACCTTTTCTCTTCGATCCTTGATTTCAACTGGTCGCTCCTCAAAGGTTAGGTCCTTTCGCACAGTCAACTCCGAATGATCCAAGACATGAGTCTCATCACGAACATACCTCCGTAGTTGAGACACATGAAACACATCGTGAACTCCTGCTAATGACTGTGGTAACGCCAACCGGTACGATACCTCTCCAACACGCTCCAAAATCTCGAAGGGTCCAACGAATCGAGGACTAAGCTTTCCCCGACTTCCAAAGCGAATCACCCCTCTAGTCGGTGATATCTTCAGGAATACCAAATCACCCACGGCGAACTCTAGAAGTCTTCTTGACGTGTCGGCCCAACTTTTCTGTCTGTCTTGAGCTGCCTTCGTATGCTTCCTGATTGTATTCACCTTCTCGACTGTCTGTACCACCAAATCTGGTTCTAGTAACCTTCGTTCACCAACATCATCCCAACAAACAGGTGAACGGCACTTACGACCATACAACGCTTCAAACGGAGCCATCTGAATTGTCGCTTGGAAACTATTGTTGTACGAAAACTCCACCAGGTGTAGATGATCCTCCCAAGAACCTTTGAAGTCCAACATGCAAGCTCTCAACATATCTTCAAGGGTCTGGATCGTTCTCTCCGATTGTCCATCAGTTTGAGGATGATAGGCTGTGCTGAACTTCAATCGAGTCCCCAAACTTTCTTGTAAACTCCTCCAAAAGCGCGACAAGACCCGAGTGTCCCGGTCGGACACGATGCTTACCGGTACTCCATGCAATCTCACAATTTCCTGCATCTACCGCTCTGCCAAAGTCTCTGTCGATTGACCAACCCGTAAAGAAATAAAGTGAGCTGCCTTGGTCAACCGATCGACAATCACCCATACTGCATTGTTGCCCTTTGGACTCCGCGGTAAAGCCGTCACGAAATCCATGGTTACATGTTCCCACTTCCACTGAGGAATCGGAAGTAGCTGCAACAAACCAGCAACCCTTTGGTGTTCAGCCTTGACTTGCTGACACACCAAGCACTTAGCCACGAAGCGAGCAATTTCCCGTTTCATACCTTCCCACCAGAAATGCTGTCGAATATCTTGGTACATCTTTGTCCCTCCTGGATGTACAGAGAAAACTGAATTGTGTGCCTCCTTCATAAGCTCTTCACGCACATCCCCTTTTGGCGCGCACACACGGCTACCATACCTCAACGAACCATCTTCGTGGATCAATAAATCTGTTCGTAGTCCGGCTTCAACCTGCTCTCGAAACTTTTGTAGTCTAGGATCCTGCGATTGTGTTGTTTTAATCTTCTCAACTAAGGACGACTGTACTTGCAACTGCATCGACTGTCCCGTAGCATGTGGTAGCACAACCTCCAAGTCAAATCTCCGAAAATCCGCAATGATCTCCCTTTGTGCGGTCAATACCTGAATTGCTGGTAACCGACTTAGCGCATCTGGCACGACGTTAACTTTTCCCGGATGGTACTTAAGATCAAGGTCGTAGTCGGCCGTCAGCTCCAACCATCTGCGTTGCCTCATGTTCAACTCCTTCTGCGTGAACACGTACTTCAAGCTCTTATGATCTGTAAAAACTTCGACTCTTACGCCCAAAAGGTAGTGTCTCCAAATCTTCAAAGCGAAAATCACAGCCGCAAGCTCCAAGTCATGAGTTGGATAATTCTTCTCATGGGTCTTCAGTTGTCTTGATGCGTATGCTACGACCTCCCCATGCTGCATCAAAACACATCCCAATTCTTTCCCAGATGCGTCGCTATGAATCATCAGTCCTCCGGAATTGTCTGGTACGGTCAGGATAGGGGCGGTTATCAACTTCTGCTTCAACGTCTCAAAGGCCAATGCACATCCATCCGTCCCAACAAACGGTACCTCCTTACGCGTAAGCTTGGTTAACGGCTCAGCTAAACGAGCGAAGTTCTCCACAAATCTTCTGTAGTAACCGGCGAGTCCAAGAAAACTACTTATTTCCGCAACATTCTTTGGAATAGGCCAATCTCGAACTGCTGTAATCTTCTCGGGATCGACGGCGATTCCATCGCCCGACACGACATGCCCCAGAAACTTCACTTCTTCCAGCCAGAATTCACACGTACTCATCTTCGCAAATAACTTCTCTTGTCTCAGCGTCTGCAGTGCGATCCTTCTTCTTCACTAAAAGAACTGGAGCTCCCCAAGGTGAGTTGCTGCTTCGAATTCATCCCTTCTCGAGTAGTTCACCATCTTGTTTCTTAACTTCTTCCAATTCCACCGGTGCCATCGGATAATAAGATTTTGATACTGGCGCTGTACCAGGAATAAGGTCAATCGCAAACTCCACATCTCGCTTCGGCGGTAAGCCCGAAATATCTTCAAACACATCCATAAAGTCGCGGACAACTGTCGGCTCTTCATTACTCTCCACTACCATAGCCGCAAGAACATTGTTCGTCGGCCTAGCCCTAAACTCGACTGGCCCGACAGAACTGCTTCCTTACCGCAACTGCTGTCTACATCGTTGGCCGCGAAAGGTCCAGCGAGACTACTGAGTCTCGTCCACTCTGCTGCATGCACGTCCACGGCTGCTCCATTCTGCCTTAGTCCGATGAACTTCTCTTCCATTTCCTCCCGTGCGGTCCGCGGGAAGAGGTTCTCTAGGAAACTTTTAGAGAAATCCGCCCAACTGATCGGCCTGGGCAAGCGGGTCTCCTCCACAAGCCATCACTCTCGGGTGTAATCCACCAGCTGAATGCGCACCACATCAACACTCTTGTCTTCTGGGATCTGTGTCGCAATCAGCAAATTCTCCGTGTTACTAGCCACTGCTCGGCTGGCAACAGCTCCTCCAGACCAGTGAAAGTGGTAGGACCCAACCGTCTGAAATCTGCTACGGTCCTTACTCGGTCGACTGGTCTAGTTCCAACTTCGTTTACAGACTGCTGAACGATCTGCAAACCTTCCTGAAACAAGTCCGCGTGCTGCTGGATCAGCTCGGTCTGTTTCTTTGATTTCCAGTATTCCTCTTATCTCTCCAAGCATGGCGGCTTCGTTCACACGCCTCCGGTACGTCTTCAACTTCTTACCTGTCATAATCCTGAACTCAAAACACCCAACATTAGCATGATGATAGATTCTGAATGTGGATCAAGGCTAGAACTCCAAGATACTTAAATAGAGTGCTGCATTGTAGCTATGCCGCGGTATCATAGCCGCAATTACTTAACTCCACCCAAGTCGCCCAAGTCCTAGGGATAACAAGAAATCAGGTTTCCGAGTCGACATGCAAAGTAAGTTTGCATGTCGTAAAAGATATAATCAGGAAGAATGTGATTCAAGAATGGTAAAACGGTCAATGTGGCTGGACATGTTTCCTAAACACGGGTATTCTGATTCGTGTATTGGATACAATACCCAACTACAAAAGAATCAACCCGACTAACCTATGGCTCTGATACCAAAAGAACCATGTCACGCCCCGCTTCCCAGAGTACGCAAGATTGGGCACGTAACATAGCCAACCATGCTACCTGTGGGTAGGAAGTATCCATCCACAGTCACATTACGGTTGTAAGGATATCAAGAACAAGATAAAGTACTAATCTAACACATGTCCAAATCCATAATAACAAGAAATCAATGAACAATAAGTGCGGAAGCAAATGATCCAATATAATAATAGAAAGGTACGTCCCATAATGCGGGATCGCACCTGGAAATAAAATGCAATAAACAAACTAACCACTATAGAACTCAAATCAGCCTGCTGGCTGAAGTACTCCTGCACGGTCGGCGACAGTGGTAAAGAATCTGGGCCATGCAAAACCCAGACGTCAGCGCGTCATGACATCAAGTATATAATGTAAACATGGTGATAAGCAATGCAAATATGAACATGAATAAAGCAGTACTAAGAAATAACAGAGCAGGGTAATGTGCAATGGCGACTAAACTGTCCTATCAGGTTTTCTACTCTATAGTCTTTGAAACCAATTGATGAATCGTCGATGTAACTCAATAGTATCCCGTACATACCCGGGACCACGGCCACAATATTCTCGGCTGCAGCCGAGACATGCCGTTAGGCACAGAATAGGAATGTGTACACTCGGTATTACCCCGTACATACCCGGGATCACGGACACAATATTCTCGGCTGAAACCGAGACATGCCGCTGGGCACAGAATAGGAAAGTGTACACTCGGTATTACCCCGTACATACCCGGGATCACGGCCACAATATTCTCGGCTGAAACCGAGACATGCCGCTGGGCACAGAATAGGAAAGTGTACACTCGGTATTACCCCGTACATACCCGGGATCACGGCCACAATATTCTCGGCTGAAACCGAGACATGCCGCTGGGCACAGAATAGGAATGTGTACACTCGAACGGTAGTGAACTGTCGAGTTACAAGTCAGGTTCATCTTTGATTTCCCCATACCCCCAAGTTATGAGTGTCAGGTCAGGTATTCAGTAGTCAAGGACTAATGCCAACACAAAATCCGGTAAGAGTAGGTCTGTCTGGATAGACAGCAGGAATGGTCAGGTTTGTTGGCATTAGGCATGAGATCAGGTAACAGGTAAAGCCATGGTACATCAGGTCAACCAGGTAATGTATAAAGGTGTCATGTCAAGTCAAGAGTGTATGGTACCATGTCATGTCAAGTAGGAAGTGTAACAGGTCATGTCAGGAAGCACAAGATGTCATGTGGGTGCTCATAATCAACTAACATAAACATGTGTATAAATAAACAAGCATGAGTACTATCAGAACAATAACTGGAACATGTAATATGATATGCCAATAGATATAATTTCAAGGATATGGATGCACAGTTATCAATTAGGGTTACATTTATAGTTCCAATATTAATTAGGATACAATTTATTAAACATGGAGTGTTAATATCACATTATTATGTAGTGATGTGATCTATGGATGCAATTATATGTATCTTAAATGCGATGGATGCAAACGGGTATCCGAAAAGTTATAAAACTATAAAATGGTAATGTGGGATGTACAACTAAACAATATGTGATATAAATATTGATATAATAATATTAATATGGATAGCATATTCAAAGCGATTAGTAACTATAAAAGATGTATTGATTAACCATGCACAAGAAGGTTCCGTTCAGAAATTTAGCGTCACCCTAATTTGTAAAATAGCTTAAAAATAACAAATGTTCTCCAAAAGAGACGTATCTTATACCAAAACAAAGATAATTCAATAAGGTTTTCAGTTTTATAAGTATAAGCATCTTAGGTTATCCCTACAAAAAGTTATGAATATTCAAAGTTGAAAGTTTGCTGCTGGAATTTCCCTGGACAGCAGTTTAGAGACGTGTTCATTTGCATTTTACGTTAATTAAACAATTTATTTTGCAAGTAAATATTTCATAGAGTTATAGTATTCTGAATTAGCTTCGTAACGAACTAAAGAACGTATCCTAATAATTTTTCTATGATTTATAATGAATTTTATAAGATAAGGTGTACAGTAAATTTCAGATTTGTCATATCCGATTTTTCAACGACATTTCATATGTAAACTATAAGATTTTCAAATGTATAATATTATAAAATGAAGATTATAAAAGTATATAGCATGTAACAAGATTAACTTGCCTCGATGGGTCGCGAATCGGGAAAACGGAACGTTAACCGTCGGCGGGGAAAACTCGCGACGGCGCACGGTTCACGGAATGAACCCAAACGACGAACAAAGGAACCACACGGGTCGGGGTATCTCGCTGGAACGTCGAGAAACGTCACCGGCACGACGGAATTCCGGTAACAAAAGAACAGTTAAAAGAAATGAGAAACGAGACATGAAGCAAGAAGAGAAAAATGATAAAGAGAAGTACGAGAGAATATATAAGGGGTAGAGAGAGAGAGAAAGTGGGGAGAGAGAGAAGAAGGAGAGAGAGAAAGTGGGGACCACGGGGTTAAAGGGGAGATTGCGATTGGCTGAGAGAATAAATTGAGAAGGATATAAAAGATTGTAAAAATATTATATGGTTAACTTAAAGATTTAAAAGATAGGTAATGAACAGTAAGATATCAGATTAGTTAGAAAAATATATGCGAAGGTTTTAATAATATTAAAAATTTGGGATTTTGGCGCCAAATGAAACATTTCCAAATTGCGCCCGGGTTGGGTCCAAAAATTCGAAATTCAAATAATAGGATTTTAAGCGGGTTCCAAATTTTAAAATGAAATGTTTTATGATTAAAAAGCATACTCTCAAAACGGACACACGTGCGTGCACGTAGCCATCCAAACTTGCCCGTTTTACTGAACGGGACGAGAACACAATGCACGGACGCTACCACGAGGTTAGGGGTGTCAAGTAGGCCAAGATGAATATTTTCAATTTTATTTTAGATGCTAAAATTTGTTATATGTAGAAATGACTTTGCCCGGTAAATTTTACAGTAAGCAACAAACAAGCAAATTAAATGAAATGAGTACCACATTATGCTCAAACAGTAACTGAAAATAGTGGCATTGGGCTCGGGTGTTACACTATCGCTATACCGGTCCTCATGCCGAGAGGTTCGGCCGGTATTTGGGGGACGAGAGCCGGATCGTGAAGAACTATCCACTTCACGTTGAGTGGGGCGAGCAGCACCAGCGCTCATTCGCCCTCTTCTTTGAACAGGCTCGGGTATGTATTAATATATATTTTCATTTGATCTATCCAATATATTTATTATTAACACTTGCAATCTAATAACAATGTTTTTTTTGTATTTTCAGTTGGATTACGATTTTCAGCCTGTAGCCGACCCTGATCACCCGGGGAGGGTGCTCGACCTTCATGCTCTGTACAATGGCCTGATGAAGAACATGCAGGCCAAGGTCCGATACAACAGGAATGAGCTGAAGGCCGACTGCTACTCCCTGTGGATAGCGACCCCCGAGGCAGAGAGAGCGGCCCTCCTATCTACTCCGGCGTTTGCGAGAGTCGACGTAGAGACATGGCCTATATTGTGCGCTTATTTCGACTCCGAACGCAAACGAGTATGTATTTTAAATTTAATTCATTATTTATGATATAATTTATTTTTTTGTGTTTCTTAATTAGAAAACTAAATGTTAATGCGTTGTGCAGAAACAGGCCGCTCAGAATACGGAGAACAGGAAGTCGGCGAAGAGGGGTCGCCCCACTTACACAGGTGGCTCGAGGAACATTACTCGAGCCATGGAGTTATCGGTAAATTAAGAGTTATTCTCTAATATTCTGCAATATTAAGAGTTATTCTCTAATATTTCTAATATTAAGAGTTACTTTCTAATATTGCAGACATCTCGGACCGTGGCGTCAGGTGGTACACCGAGCGTGCTGTCCGCATATCTTGCCGTCCATGGCACCTCGACAGATCCCGCCACGGGCGAGCTTCGATGTCCCGACGTCGCTACCCAGGAGTACTGCGTAAGTGTTAATATTTTTTCTACCCAAATTTGAAATTTTAGTTTTGGAAGGTTCAAGTTTAAATTTTATACTTATACTTTACTGCTTAATGTGGGTGTAGGAGCGGGTGGTTGAGCAGGCCCAGGCCTCGGGGATCGATTTTACCGGACAGAACGATCCGAGGCTGCTGACCCCAGTTCTGGACGCCGCACACGGAGGGCACCACGGAGGTTGGGAGAGAGGCCGGGGATTGGGCCCTAGCAGGGCCCATATGAGGTTGGACTCCACCCCGGCGATTACTTCCTCCGTCTCCAGTGGCCGGCATGTCCATCAGGAACTGGATAGCTTGAGGGCCACCGTTCAGGAGTTGAAGGAAATGCTGGTATGTATACTACTTTATAGTAAAATATCATTTCATATTATATACATATCAACATATCCATAATTAGTACGTAGCTTGAGCTTATTTGGTTTTAGAATTAAGTTTGATTAATCATACATACATATGTAATTAAAATAAACAACGTTTTTCCAAACTAGATATCCAAACAGGGTTTCGAAATAACTTAATAATGAAACGAATTCGAATAATACACAGTTCTTACACGCTTCTTGCACACGTTATGTCCAGACGCGACAGGGTAGATCGGCCGAGCCTCCACATGCATCTCCTTCGGCTGCGGCTCCGCAAGCCACTACATCGGCTGCGGTTCCGCAGACAGCTCCTGTAGCTCCACCGCCCACTCAGACTCCCGCAGCCGCGGCTCCGCAAGCCACTACCTCGACGGCGGCTGCGCAGACCACAACGCCAGCTCCACATGCCGCTCAGACTCCCTTATCTGTAGCATTGGAGAGTGTATTTACCGAGGAGCAGGCGCGCGTTATTTTAACGTTATTCGGAGGTGGAGCTGGACCGAACTAGGGTAGCTTTTTGGTTCTTATTTTTTGAAACATGTATTTATTTATATCACATTGTACTACATTTTGAAACGATATTGATATTGGTTTGTATTTATATCATATTCAGTTTTTGGGTTTCTTTTGTATATTATATATATGCGTGAGATGTGATTATGAATACTGCAATATATGATTTGATTGATGTATATAGTATTGTGCACAGGGCGGGAAAAAATCTAGCAGCCCATTTTTAAAAAAAAATACAGACAATATGTACCTACGGATTAATCCGTAGGTATATACGTTGCCCCTACGGCGTTATCCGTAGGGGCAAACTATCAGGAACCTGATATTTTCCCACCTGATATCAGTGCAGGGTGTTGGGGGTGCCCCTACGGATATGTCCGTAGGGGCCACTGTTTATCACCTACGTATTCATCCGTAGGGGCAAAATGTCAGGTTTCCTGATATTTTCCCCCCGATCTCAGTGCAGTGTGTTGGGAGTAGCCCCTACGGATCAATCCGTAGGGGCTACTTTATATCCCCTACGGAGGTATCCGTAGGGGTAGAAAGAGGACCTACGGGTATATCCGTAGGTATATACAATATATTCAAAAAAAAAATAAAATATATGATTTTATTACCCCTACGGGGTACTCCGTAGGGGCTATAGCACCTACCGCTGTATCCGTAGGGGCATAAATTTGTCCGTAGGGGCAAGTTCAGGGCCTCAACTTGCACCTGCGGCCTTTGCACCTACGGGGTCTTTTTTCGTCCCTACGTAGATATCCGTAGGGGCAGTGGGTTGCCCCTACCGATAAATCCGTAGGGGCAACCCTTATTTGTAGTAGTGTATTCCGATCCCTATTGATTTTCATAAATTCAGACTTATCTACAAAGCAAGTGATAACAGATTCAGACTTATCTATAAAGTAAGAGATAACATATTTAAATTACCTACAAGGTGGATATTTATTAATTGGGAAATTAATTATTTTGACTTATCTTTCGTATACTATATATATTATAGTATTTTGTAACCCTAGAGATTGAAGCCTTTTGAGATAGCCTTTTGTTAACTTATGAGAACCCATTGATAATTGTGAGAGATTTAGGGTTTGAGAGCGATTTGTATTCTCCATTGATTTGTACTCCTCCGAACATTTGATTATCAATAAAGCTTCGCCTTTGCCTATTTATTTTGTAATTAGTAAGTTCTCGTATTTTTTTTTTGCATGTGATTTTGTTTATTCTCTATATCGTTTGTTTTGTCTTCGTGATCATATTTGTCGCAAGATAACACCTACGTACGACTTTTGATTTATTATGGTAATTTGGGAGTTGCATTAGATTATAAGCAAAATATGAACAATATTCTTTCATAAAACCTCTACTCTCATATGAAATGATCCATGGACCAAATTCTTCCATGAAAACGATGGGAATACAAATCTTCTTTCGTAGGAAATGATTAATTAAATACTGCATGCTTTATTAAAACGTAAACTAGATTGAAAAATAATAATAAAAAAGGTTTTGGATGACATAATAGTCCAACTTGGGACGAAAGCAAGAGAATAAATAAATGATGAGAATTGGCAAGTGTTGTCATGAAGGCTCATGGGCAATTAATAAGATTCATTAAAGCTCACACCGCCACATGATAAATGATTACATTAATGTGATGCCATTTTCACATGCATGTAGCTTTAACAAAAAGGAATTTTGAGTAAAGTAATTAATCTTCTCTGCAAATAACCATGGTTAGAGGTTCACATTTCTTCTTTTTTCTAGAAAAGAAGAAAAAATGAGAAAAATCCTTACCTCTCAAGCCCTCCATATCATCTCCCTCACTTCTTAAGCCCTTCACATTATCTCTTTCTCTTTCCAAAAAACAATAAATTGTTTATCTAGAACCAATCCCCTTTTTAAAAAAAAAAACAAACAAAACTATAGAACCCTCCACATCTCCCTCTTTCTCAAAATTTTCTAAACTGAACCCTCCACATTTCTCTTTCTTCCCTTCTCAAAATTTTTTAAACACATGCAACGCACGTGCATAAATTCTAGTATTTTATATATAATGCAAATACCCTTTGCATAGAGGTCCACCCCTCTCCTTTTTTTCTAGGAAAAAAGAATAAAGGAGAAAAATCCTATATTTTCAAGTCTCCACTTCATCAAAAAGACCTTCACATAATCTAGAAATATCCACATCTCTTTCTCTTCTTCAAATTTTTTTTTAATCTTTTAATTATCATTAAAGAAACCTCCACATCTCTCTCTTCTGCCAAAAAATCAAATTTTTAATTAACATATGCAACGCACGTGCACAAAATCTAGTAGAGCTTAGTGCTAATGAATAAGATCCTTGACATGTTTGCCATTTTAAATTGTTTGGGTGAATCTAAGCTTCACTAAGGCCACAAATTATATTATAAGAAAATAATAAACTTATTGTGCAATGTTGCTCTAAAACAAGCAGTCGAGTTCATACCAAACGCGCTTAATTTGTGCTTTCCTTTTCCAAATGTACAAGTTAATGTATATATGTTTAATTAGCATCCTATGATTTAGTTAATTTAAAACAAACTAACCTGCATCTTTGAAAAGCTAGCATACTCAAAACAAAAAAAGAAAACTATTTCAACACAATAATTGGGGTCTGTACATATATATAGTTTTAAATGCATATTAATTATATATAAATGCAAGCAACCAAACTGTTTGCACCAAAATTCAGCTTGTCTGAGGAAAATGATTTACAAGTGGGGTACAGGTGGATATCTACATACAAGCAGAACTTGAAAAAAGAGCGGCGGCCATGGGGATTTGAATAGCATGGGTGTTCTGAGTTCATCTTGATCATACATCCTACGTGCAAAGCACGAGGATATACCAATACGAAAGGACCCATGTTTCATATAAATTTCCACCGTTCGTTTCTATTTTTGATGGATCGGGACCGTTTGATGAAATTGCATGCATGGGTGCTTTAACTTGGCATGCAGGGACAATGTGAAAGCAAAAGGTGGTCCACAAGCAAAGATCACAAGGAGTCAAATGCATAAAACAGGGGCACAGTTGATATCAACTGCTATTAAATGGTAGCTAGAGAACTCGAAGGAGATTGAGTGAGCATTTATAGTTTGTTTTTTCTTTCTAAGGAACTACTGAGAATTTCTGTTCCTAAACTAAACGGAAGTTGGGTATACTAAGTGCACGGCTCATACTGAACACTAAACTAACATATGCCATACATGAGCAAACCCTAATTTCTGTTGAGTCTTCTCACAGTTGCTAATTACTCTGATAGTCGAATTTTAGGTAAGTAAGAAACCAAATGTTTGGGTCAAAAAAGATACCATTAATAACTAACCCCATAAAGGCGGAGTAGATTTATTTACTTAATTACACTCACAATAAAACATTTTTAAACATATTAAATTTCGACCCTTCTCTGTTTTGTTATATATAATTTTCCAATTATGCAAAAGCTGGATCATGTTAATTTAAATATTTGTTATTGTTACTGAAAGCAACATTGATATTGAAAATAAAATATCAAGCTGATAGACCCCCTAACATTTATTCCTTATTGATATCAGATTTCATATTTTTTTTGGATTCCCGGATAATCTCAGCAGAAAGGTTGGGAACATATATACATCTATACTACTGTATATAATGCAAATAAGGGTTGATTAGAGGACCCCGCCCATATTTTTTTTATAAGACAAGAAAAAAAAGATAAAAATCCTTGATTCTCAGGCCCTCCATCTCATCCTTTCCCTTCTTTAAAAATGAAAAATAAAAAAGACTCTAGAACCCTCCACACCTCTTTCTCTCCCCCTCCCTTTCAAATTTTTTAAAACTAACACGTGCAACGCTCGTGCATAAATTCTAGTACCACCATATCATGCAAATACCCTTTAGTTAGAAATCCACCCCTCATCTTTTTTCTAGAAAATAAGAAAGAAAAAGAGAAAAATTCTTCTCTCTCAAGGCTATATATATATATATATATATATATATATATATATATATATATATATATATATATATATATAAATAAAGACACATGATCTCTCTTTTCCCAAAAATTAATTAATTGCTTAATTAACATGTGCAAGGCACGTGCACAAATTCTAGTATTTGTAAAGAGTATGCATGAGCAAGAGCAATAGCTTAGTTGGTATGTGCACTTTCCCGTTTGGGGAGAGTGAGGGGTTCGAACCACACGAACCTCAAGAGGGGAAGTCGCCATAAATTAATGTTTTCGGGGCAAATTCATGAATCCCTGAGTTGCGTGTGTAATGTTTGCTTATGTACGGTGTGGGTGGATGCAGTTTTTTGTGTACATAAGTTAGGACTTTCCCTTCGGTACCAAAAAATAAAAACAAAAAACAAAAATAAAAATAAAAAAAATAAAAACAAAAAACAAAAATAAAAATAAAGAGTACGTGCCCCATGGCACTTTAGAGTAACGTCCAGACAAATTTACCATCAGCCAGCACGTGTCCGGACACCTAATGTGGGCCCCACGTCCGCCACGCTTCAAAATGCGTGCCTCTGATAGGCGGGGCCCACCGGAATCTATCGTACTCCGCACGTGCTAATCCACCGGCTCAGCCGGTCAAATTAACCGAACAATCCCGGTTAATCCGCAGGTGTTCGAAATGGGCCCCACGGTTCCTCCGGTCCAAATGTGAACGAATTCTTGGTGTCGGTTCATTTTACACCGATTCAATTAAAAAGTTTAAAAAGATAAAAAAAAAAAAAAAAAGGAAGAGTGAGAGAGAGAGAGAGAGAGAGCTTTGGAGTCTTTGGTAGCAGGTGAGAGAAGAAGAGAGAGGCAGGGGCGTTTTGGGAATAGAATTTCGGAGCTGAGGGGGGCATTTTGAGAAGAGCTCGTAGCCATGGAGAGGGACTTTTTGGGAATAAGTGGGAAAGATTCAGGGGGGTTAGTGAAGGAAGAGAGCAGAGGCACCCAAAAGGATTCAGGTCTGATTTTTGATCAAGTTTTAAGTATAAAGATGGGATTTTTATCTTGTCTTGATTGTTTGTACTTTGAACTACCTGCTAACAGATTGATAATTTTTGTTGATTAGTTTTGTGTGCATGTGGGTTTTTTTAAATAATCCATGCATTATTGTTAGCAGTGAAGTTTTAATTAGATGGTTATTTGCACTAGTAATTGTTTCTTTTGTACTTATCCCTGTTAGATTTACTTGTTTTTGGCTAATTATTTGCAGTTCTCTTTGTTGTTTTCTACATCCATGCAATTAAGAGCCTAAGGTTTGTTTGCAAATAATTCTTAATTATAGAGAATCAGGATGCTATATATAGTTGGCTTCTACTTTTGTGGATTAGATTTTGATTATGAAAACACTTCAGTTTTTTTTTTTTATATATAATGAAAATAGCTGCTCAAAATATCATTCATGGTTTTTTTTAAAAAGATTTTGTGAGGTTGAAGTTTTTTTAATAGAAATTATAGCCTATGAAATTTAAAGCTTCAGATTTTTATTTCACTAGCCCTTGCCTTTCAGAATAGATTTGTTTGCGTATGAAGCATTAAATAAAATCTTACAAGTATAGTTTGTTGCTTGTAATATATATAAAAAATGAAATACTATCATCATTTCTGTAACTATTGTTTTTGAGAGGAAAAAAAATAGAAACAGAAAGCTTCTAAGTTGCGGCATATATGAAAATTTCGAACTTCTATAGATTTGTGTGTAAGGATTGATTCATATGGGACTCACCCCTCCCCTATTTAGTAAACAGGGTTGGTCTCATCACCCCTATGCCTCGAGTGTGTGACCTCCTTGTCACAATTCTCATGCCCTCTTGGATCAATTTTGTGCAATGTTACTTGGATGAAATTGAGTGAATGTTTGTCGACTCCTCCTTATTGAAAGACTTGATAGATACATGCTATCAATATTTTGGTTTCTTAGGCTTTGTTCTATATCTACTATTTTTCCTTACAAACATACAGCCTTTATAGGGAATTCTGCTGTGCAATGGCCTTTCTCAAGCAAGTTTGCTGCTATTCATTCAATGAAAAAAGCTGCATTTGATCATGTTTCTTCATCCGGATTTCAGCCGATACCTGCTAAAAATCCTTTCGAAGCTTGTCTCGGAGCCTCTTCTGTTAGAGAATCACCGCAGGTTTCGCCAACCACCAACCAATCTATCCCGATAATTTTTTTCTCTGCTAAATTTCACTGAAATACTATGAACTATAATAGCATTTTAGATAAATATCATAAACTACTTAAATTGCAAATAATTACCAAGGACTTCCAGCTTATTTTCAGTTTAATACCATATGTTCTTAATGGTATTAATGGGAAGGGTAAACCAAGAACAATGTAAAATATTTTTCTGCAAAACTCTGCAAGTTTTTGGTATTTATCTGCATCTGGCTAAGTTCATTGTACTTATTTGCAATTAAACAATTTATGGTATGTATCTTAAAAACACAGATGGATCATGGTATTGCAGTGAAATCTAACCTTAACTTTCTAAATGGTTTGCGAAGAAAATGAATCTAACTTGCCCGTTACCAATTTCTCTGCATGTAGAGATGTTTCGGTTTCGATAGGCAAAATGTCCACCGGTTCTCGATGCATCCTTCATTTTCTGCTTCGACGGGCACCCCTTTACTTGATCTCCATGGTTCTTCGAATAATCCCGTTCTTATGGGTCTGAATTCGAGAGCATTTACCCCAAGGTTATAACTATAAGCTTATATGTATTTATATATGTCATTAATAGATCTTCCTAATATTTACTAAATTGCAATTCTTTTTCTCTTTTTATTTATTATAGGCATGTTTCAAAGCTGACTACCTCTTCACAATTAACCATCTTTTATGGCGGTTCAGTGAATGTTTATGATGATGTCCCGCTGGAGAAGGTAATTTAAATTGGATAAACATCAATAAGATACCGTGAGTTTCACTGTTTTCAAATAAATACCATACACTTTATAGGTGACAGATAAATGCCATCAACTTAGTTTTTTGCACAGATAAAAAGGGGGCGAAACCATGCGCTGGCAATTTTTAGTTTGATATCACGGCGACGACGGCGAGAGCCTTCTTTACCTTTATTAACCTCTTTGTAATTTCTCAGATAAGATAACCGTGTATGAAATTAAACTAAACATAAGCACATGATATTATTTTTTAAAAAAACAATTTCATAGTATTTATTTGCAATTTATAACATGGTATTTATCTAAAATACACTGAAAGGTCATTGTATTCTAATAAAATTTTGAAATTTTTGGTAAAGGTAACAATTTAGAGGTTGTGTGATCGCTAAGTTTAGTTTTATTAAATGTCTTGTTCTTCTTTAGGCAGAAGCGATTATGGTATTGGCAAGCAAATCATGCAATGCTTCTACGTCAAATACTCAAAATCAAGGACCCGGCATTAATCCTGTATCTGCTCTGATTTCTAAAGCGACATGGGCCAATAACATGAATGCAAACCATATTATAGCTCAGAGACCGACACAAAATCCAATTCATGTTCCGAACCAAATTACCGTTAATTCTCATTTAGGAGCTCAAACGAGGAGCAGTTCTAGCACCACAGATGATGTGGCGTCGGCAAAGAATGTTGCGGCATTGCCTGCTACTTTGAGCCGTCATGAACCTTCAGAAGCTATGAACACATCCGCATCTGCCGTGGGAAGAGGTATTTTACTATTTGTTTGATTTATTGTAGGCAAAACTGCTGAAAACCTTCATTTTTTTGGCATGTATAGCATGATGCAGTTCCCTCTTTAAAAACTTTACTTTGCTGTCACATTTGTGTGTCCAAACTTTCCCATAATTACAGTATTATTTTTGAACCTTTAAATAAAGAATGTCAAAAAAGTGATGGATAATCATGGGTGGTCTTGGTTATTTCCAGAAATGGAAAAGGTCAGCCCTGTTAAAATAGTAGGCGAATTGCAGGTTTATAAAATAGAGGGTGCTATTCTTCTATATGGGGTAAAGTGTGAGGTTTTCTGCAGGTTTTTTAAGTAGATAATAACTTGAGTTTTTTTACTAAAAATCCCCCTAGTACTTCGTTGATTACTAAAAAAACCTCGTATTTCGTTAATTACTATAAAAAAAAACCTCATACTTCATATTTACTTAAATACCCCTCATATGTTTAAATTGCACTAAAAAATCCCTCACTAGTTTTCTATCATAAGTTAAAATCCGTTGGAAAAATGAAGCTAAACCTTGTGCTTGAGCAGCTCTCTTACTTTTAAGGTATTTAGGTAAGTATTTCTTCCATAAAAAGAACCCACATCCACTCTTAGTTGAAGATTGGGATTTAGCACGACAAACTCATTGCTGGAGAAGGTGGAAAAAGATGAGCCAGTTTCCATGATTAATTTGAGAGATCTTTGATCGAAACCCTAATTTTAAAGCCAATTTGACGGAAAAATTAGGAATTTTATGAAAAGAAGAGGAGCTGGGAAGGTTTAAAATCCCAACCCAATACTCACCATTAGCCTCCTAACGGAGTAATGGAAGATACAAAAAAGATTCTATTTTTGGCATGTTAGAGGGTTTTTAGTGCAACTTAAATGTATGAAAGGTCTTTTAAGTAAATGCATATTATGGAGGGCGTTTTAGTAATTAGCAATGTATGAGAGAACTTTTTAGTAAAATGCCCTAATAACTTTTAGGGGAAGTTCCGAGTTTTTGGGTATATTTTTCTTGAGTAGATAATAACAAAGATCCATTCGCTTGATAAGTACTGGTAACTGCTGCCTCTTTTGATAAATTGGTGATCTTTCTGATGCAGCAGTACCTCAGGCGAGAAAGGCATCGCTCGCTCGATTCTTGGAGAAGCGCAAAGAAAGGTATGCATTTTCATTTCAACGATTATATGCAAGCATTAGATATACGCTTACATTATAAATACTAGATTAAAAGCTCTCTAGATATTTAGTCCTGTGATTCTGCCATCTGTAGCGATGTTTTGTTTACACCATGGTTTCTTTTGTATTCATAGAAAATGGGTGTAAAGAAAAGGAAATGAGGGAGAGAATTTCAGGAAGAGAAATTCATAGAAAACACATATTTCTTATTTCACTTTCACTCTTTTCTAGTGGAGAAAACCGCGACATAATTTCAGTACCGCCCCTCCTAAAAAGTTATGTGGCAGTTTGGTAAACACAAAAGAAAAACACGAGTAAAAAACTGTGATGAGGCCCTCTTGAGATACAGAGTGTCACCTAAACAATCGCAAAATAGAGTTTTTATCACTTTTTACTTCCCTTAACTGGAACCAGGCATATTCTGAGTTTTTGCTAGCTTTCGAGCAAGTCCCGAAGAAAATTGATAAATCAAGCAGTCATTTTATCAATTGACAATTTTTGCTTTGCATTCTAGATTCAGTTTATGATTGCTTCTTCTTTGTTCATACAACAGAGTAACAAGTGCCGTGCCTTATTCTTGTGCCAAAACATCCCCTGAAAACTCTTCAGGCTTTGATGGTGCCAATATCTCGAGTAAATGTTCATCGGCTGATCTCTCTCTTTCAAGCAGCAATGCTCCGAGTCAAGGACGGAGCTAGGGGGGCACGAGCAGAGGCGGTCATCCCCCCCCCCCACCTCCCCGCCTCCGGAAATTTCCTGCAACATCAAGCTTTGAGAAAAAAATTGAGCAATTAACTTCTAATAGAAAATGTGTGCAAGTTCTCCTGTCTGTTTATTTTAATAACTGCTTAGTTATTTTGGATTGAAATTTATTATTATGGATTTTCTCATCCTATATATAGCTTTAAATCCAAATATACCCTAAATCTATTGATTTATTTAGATCTTTTCATCTTCACTTTATAATAATACATTTTTTTCTAATTTATATTTCTCTTTTTTCTATTGCTCTTGTTCAAGACTTGATTTTTTTTGGGATGGTATTCCGTGCTTTTTCTAAATATAAAAAAAAACTTGTAAAAAATTAATTATATATATGGCCATACATTTTTATCTTTGAATTGAAAAATGGCGAAATTTTCCTAATGAAATATGTATTAAAATGAGAATATAAGCACGTATATGTATGCTCTTGTTAGTTGTTTATTCGCTTCTGTTCAAGGACGGAGCTAGGAATTCCTTTATGTTATATGTTCATTTCTCTCTTAATGAGCGTATTTTATAGTCGTCCCCGTCGAGAGGAATTCCTGGGGTTCCGGTCCCGAGTACTAAGTGATAAAAGCTTCCCGCGTCACAGATGTAAAAGCTTCCCGCGTCAGTAAAAATTTGTAATATTTTATCAGTTCATTTGGGGGGTTCCTCATTAAAGAGAGGTGGTTATAGTTGTAGCATATGTTATATATTGGCCAAGGGATTTTGTATGATTAAAGTGACAGGAACATTTGAATCTCTAAAAAGAGGACTCCAGCAACACTTTGTATATATATATATATATATGTATATATATATATATATATCTTAAATAATACTAATTACATTAGGTTTTAGTGTGACTGTATTTTTTTCCCTCCTCCTTTCCTCTGATTGCAATTATTAGCTGAAGCTTGATATCTTGGCAATTTAAACAACAAAACCGTATTTGTTGCCAGAGCGAGGTCCAAATCCATTGTTTGGTAAGTTTTGTAATTGGATTTCCAAATCCAGTTCATTTTTCGTGTTTGGTTGAACAAAAAACTAAAGAAAATGAAACATTTATTGCTTTGTTGCAAATTTACCTATATGGCACATACAAAGCTTGTTTGGCACCCATAATAATTACCGTACTCACCATTCTCAAATTTGCAACCTTTGTTACCATCAAAATGAATACAACAAATGTTGTAAGAATTTGTTGCTTTTTGCATCTTCATTTCCAACTCAAGTTTGTTGCTAACCAAACGATAGAAAATGAAGAATTTTTGTACCATGTGTTCCATGAATCTCCATTTCCTAGCTACCAAATGGCCCTGAGTTCATAGATATGTTACTGATCATTCGTTTAAACATAAAGCTTGAGGGGGTTTAACAATTGAGGTTCTCTTGTCATTTTCTTGAATTTTGATATGCTATATGCATTTTATAATATAAAAGAAAGTACTTCCACTTCTTCGAAGTATCAGTGCAGTGAAAGGTCATATGGTAGAGTCAAAGACTTGTCCTGGAATGTATCTTCGGCTTTTTATTAGTTGCTTGGTTTTTCTTAGATAAATAACTCTATAGAACACATGTCCAGTCAAACACTCTTCATTGATCATTGTCCTTTGCCTCCATCAAGTTCAAGTCTACACAGCCATTGTTTATATGATGTTCTCAATAGCATCTTGTCCTTCTTAGCATTTCCAGCGAAAGCGATTTCGAGTTATAGGCCTACCTAACACGCGAAAGTGGCTATTTGTTTTATGCTTGCTCCTGCAAAAGAGACTCTTCGCCATGCTTGATGCAATTGATAGAAAATGAGAGCTCATAGTTCTATTGATATCGCTAATGATATTTATACAAGATAATCAAGTAATGTCTCTTGGAATATTCCATACAAATATGATATAAAGTTCGTAAATAGGAAAATCTAGTCACAATATTTGAGGACTACAAAATCTCTGGAATCTAATAATCCAGATCACGAAACTAGAATCGGTCGTGATATTCTTTAACATCAATAGATATGTTATTCTCCACCGTAATCTTCCAAGTTGCTTATTCGGTTCAAGCTATTATCCAATTTAATGGTTCTTGTGGACTCGGGAAAAAGTGCTTTGACAAAAAGGGAAAAAATGAAGGGAAAAAATTAAAGGAATCCTAGAGGGTAATGCATTCTTGGTCAAAATGCCCATCGGATAGGATCCGATCCCCCCCCCCCAAGCATCTCCAGGAGTCCAGACCCTTCTCTTTCTTTGTTCTTCATTTTTTAGTGGCCAAAAAAACCCTACCTATGATATCTGGTAGTTTCATTGCGTATCTCGTTTCCTGCGATATCTAACCAGTTGCCTGTGATATCTAAACCGTTTCCTGTGATATCTAAATAGTTTCTATGAATTGGTTAGATATTGAAAGCTACTGCGTAGATAATGTAGGAAAATTTTTTAGGGGTTTTTGACTACTGTTTCAAGGTCGGGGGTTTATGACCGCGGAAAAAAAATGCTTGGGATTGTTTGACAATTTACCCTAAAATAAAATATTTGTTATCAATTTGCTTCACACCCCTTGACTTTTTCTCGAACCCAGAAAAATAAAAAAAGAGGACAGAGAGAGCGAGAGATGGAAGCAGACAAGGTGAGAGCTGAAAGAATTCGTGAGTAACTGCAAATCAGACCCTTCACATCTCCTCCATCCTTCAAGGACTATCTTGGGAGTCTCACTTCTCGCTTTTTTTCCCCTTTCTTTTGCAAAACCCTAATTTATTTCTTTTATTTTATCTACCTTGTTAATTTTTACTTTTGGGGCTTCTTTGATTTGGTTATGTTTCAGCCTCGGACTAAGATTCCTATTCTGGCATCATTTATTTAGTTTTGTGTGTGATAGCTAGCAATATGAATGGTACACCAAGTCATCACAATCACCAATCGAAGATTATTAGAATAGATGTTGGTTTGCGAAAATGATTATTATTTTATTTTAGGACAATTTTTTTTTATATAAACCATATTAAAATAACATTTTTTAAAACAAACACTTTCAAAACATATTACAAAAACATGTCAATTTCTGCCTCGTAGGCGCCACATCAGTGCCTGCTCAGCGTTGGCGTCAATAAAATTTATGGGGCGCACTTTCAAACTGCGCCCTTATAAATGTAATGGGCGCGGTTTACAACTGCACCTCTTACAAATGTACTGGACGCAGTTTCAAAACGGGTCCAATACAATGTTGAAGTGCCAATTAATTTCATCAATGGGCGCACTTTCAAAGTGCGCCCATATATTTTAGTGAAAAACAACAGGTCGTACTTTCAAAATGCGTCCCATTCCCCTACTTAAATAGATAAAATCTATTTACTTTTCTCATTTCTCACTATTCCCTCTCATCTCTCTCTGGTTCGCTCACTCTCTCTGTACCTCTCTCTGCACTCCCCCTCTCGACCTCTCTGGCTCTCTCTCTCTCTCTCTCTCTCTCTCTCTGCCCCCCGCCCTCACCCCACCTCTCCCTCACCGGTCTCTTCCCTCCGACGGTCTCTCTCATCTCTCCCTCCCTCTGTCTCTCTCTAATATCTCTGTCTCACTCTTCTCTCGATCGCTCCTCGCTCTGTCATCTCTCGATCTCGCATTCTCTCGCTCGTGCAGGTTTAGGTGGATTTTCACCGGCGAACAATCACTTTCAATCTCGCCATCGTCATCACCTCCGTGAGCATCTAGAAAGTTAGCAAGACCCTAGAATTATTTTAAAATAATTCAAAAAATATTTAGTTCAAATTCGTATTCGGAAAGCAATTCGAAAAAATTGGGAACTTATTAGAGATTTTTTCTGATTTCACTTGTGACAGATCAACGAGTAGGATACAAGTTATTACAACTTGTTATATGCTAGAAATATGGATTTTATTGTAAGTTTATATAATTAGATGAGTATAAATGTGAAGATAAATAAGTAGCTTGTTTGATGAAAACTCTCAAAGCATGCATCAATTTTTCTGGCCGGTGGAAAAATGACGGCTAATCACATTCATCTAGTTTGCTATTTCGGTGGCCAATTATCGATTGGAAAAAATAATATTCATGAATATATCGGAGGAAAAACTAAGATGACTAGAGTCAAGAAATCTAGCACATACAACGTGTTGTCGTTCTTCAAAACAGATGCCTTCAGCATTTGCAACTTAGTAATTCTATTTTGGCAATTTCTAACATTCACCAAACTATGAAAGAATTGTGTTTTTGTCACCTTCTGAAAGCCATTTAATTCTGGATTTGTCCGCAAAAAATTTCTTCTTGATGAAATGCACTTTGAAAATTACATTTAACTTGCCATGGTGAATGAAAATCGTCTTCTGATGGATTTAGATCAAAATCATTTTGTTTTGATTCACCAAGTTCATTTTGTACTATTTTCTGTAGATTACCAAAAACCAATTTGTTCCAGATTCTTAAAGTACCCTTAAGTCTTCTAAGCTTCAGAAAAAACTTGAGAATAAGATCAACATTTGTATAAATATCCTCAGTCCAGCTTTCTTCAACTGCAACAAGATTAGTTTGATGAGCTATCCACAAATTTTGGAATTTAAAAGGCTTAAGACCTTTAAGTAGAGCATAAAATGAAGCTGATCTGAACATCCTCTTGCCAAATGATAAACTTGTCTATCAGGAAAAATATTCATCCAATCTCGATTCATTAGACATCTGTCTATACTAGACCAGGATCTGTTTGAACCCTCCTGTGCATATTGCAATAAATAAACCGTGTACCATGAAATCCACAATCAATTAGTGCACACCGGCTAATCATATTTGTAAAGTCATCAATACTTTGCAGATTTGGAATTCCTCTACCCTTTCTTCCAGTAATGAAAGCAATAGCATTGAAATCACCTCCAAGTGTCCATGGAAAGCTGTTTTACTGAGAAAATTGAATAAGCCCATCCCAAAGTGCTCCTTTCCAGGCAAGAGGTTTTTTGCATATACAACAGTAATACAAAATGCTTGAGCTGAAGATACTTTAACTTTAGTAGTGATGCATTGATATGATGAATTCAAAATTTCTAAATGAAATTTATGATTAGTAAAAATCGAGATTTTGTTATTCAGATTGCTCCATACTTTTTCAAAACCCATTCTGTTAGAGATTTCATGATACAGTAAACATCACATTTCTTTTCTGCTGCGATGATTTCAAGTCTTTGCTGAGATTGGGGATTAGAAACACCCTTAACATTCCAAAAACATATATTCATGTTTTAGGAAGAATCATACAGTTTTTTTTAGGACTTTTACAAGTCTTAATCATGTCCTCTTAGGGAACTGCACTTCTTGCTTCTTTCTGACTTTAGTGTTTCTGTTCATTTTCTGCTGATCTTGAATTGAAGTATCACTACTTTCTTCCAGCTTCTTAGCTTGTTATTTAAAAACACCTCTACTTTTTTAATGATTTCCTTCTTTTTTAACACAAAATTGTCCTTTGAAGACCACACGTGTTCAAAGAAAGGACAATGAATTATTGATCTCTTCTTTTGTCTGTCTATGAATTTTACCAATGTCATAATTTTCTGCAAATGCATTTTTTTTTCTCAATCTGGATTCTGTCTGTGGCATGAAACTTGATTTCTGACATCAGTATGAGCAACTTTTAAAATCTCTGAGCTTCTAACACCAACTGCTTTTCCAACATTTTCCATTAAGTTTTCTGTTTCTGCTAACGTGCTTCCAGTATCAATTGTATTATCAGCATTCTTCAATAATATCTTTTTTCCAATTGAGGAACTAATAGTATCTTCAACTGTATTCTTGATAAAAGAATTTTGCACTTTATTTGCTGTAACTTCTCCAACAGCAACTTGACTCTTACCTTCTTCTGCAGTGGTCTCTTTTGAAACAACAGGTTTAGGTTTTCTAATATACTGTTGAGATTTTGAATATCCTTTATGTTGGCCTTAGCATTTCTTATTAAAGACAGGAAAATGCTTTGATTGAGCAGTTTCAAATCCAGCAACTTCTTCTACATACCCTTTGAATTTTCTGCAATTCAAAGTGGAATGCCCAGCTTTCATGACAAACTTTGAGGAAATCTAAACTCTTTTCAAAATAATATTTTTGAGCAAATCTGAAACTAGGTAAAGAGCCTATCCATATTTTATCTGGTAAAGTCTTTTGAAGATCCAGTTCAATGCAAACTCTAGCATCATCAGTTCTATTCAACTTCAGCGTATTAGAATCAACAGTAAGTGATTTTCCAATAGGTTTTGTAATTGAGACCAACATATCATAATGATAGAAATTTGGAGGTAGCCCAGATAAAATTAACCATGCTGGAACAGTTCTGGATTCTTTGTTGAATGAAAAAAGAGGATTCCATTTGAAAAAATCTGAAAAGAAATCCTTGAATGTATGTGTATTCAGAAAGCCAAATTTTCAAGTATTCTTCTCTATCTGGAAATCTGAATAATAAATGCATTTTATCCAAAGAAGTAATATGAACTCCCCCTTTAATATTGAATTTCTGCTGCAATGTAGATTGAATTTCCAAAAAACCAGGTTTACCATAAGCATGTTTTGCAATCAAAGCATGTTGAAGACACCCTTAAGATTGTTGCAGCTTGGATTCTGAAAAATATATGGCAGGGGACCCATCTTCATCAAAAATCACATTCTTCTCAGCAAAAATCAGTACCTCAAAAGATTTCTTGCTATGTAAAACATCAGCATATGAAGGTTTCACAACTCTAGTTGAGGTAAGTCCAGCATTTACTTTATCTATATTAATTTCAACATTTCCCCTTGATTCTGATTCTTATACAAATTCCCCAAATCAGTTTTTCCATCATGCTTCACAATTTCATTCTCAAGAATCAAAGAATTCTGATGTTTCTTTTCCAGAAAGCAGTGAAAATGTCACGAGAGATTCGGGGTAATTTTCGTAGAAGAATTGGGGAAACAACCCTACAATCTGCAGATCATCAATCTCCAGCTGCTGCCCACTACCAATTCTTTAATACTCTCTAATTAGCTAATAAACCCAGGCTAGTAGGAACCCAAAAATGTCTTTATGCAACATACAGCAAATGCCAATGCATGTTTATTTTTTATTTTATTTTATTTTGTATGTGAAAGCCTTCGCCATGCACCTCAACACATTCAAAAAGTTCGTAGCGTCTCTAAATAAGACAAACCATGTGACGCAGGAGAAGGAATCCAAATCGAGTGGAGCCTAATGGAGGTAGTAGGTATTGTAGTCCATAGAGGGTTTTAATGTCCAGCATCCAGCTAGAATTCTTGTCCAAGCTCCTGGTTCAGATCTTGTTAAAGGATAATTGAAGGTAGAAGTATGGGGAAATCATAGGAGGAAGCTTTCTTTGTCACATAAACATGCTATTTTTCAATTTCTCATAGATCCCCGCTTTAAATGGAGAATAAATCCCCGCTTTAAATGGAGGAAAGGAAGAAATAACCGAATAGAATCCTTTAAAAGTGAAAAGGAAGCTTCCACTGAAGCCCACAAGCATTGGATATATAGCCCAAACCTCAAAAAACTGAAGATGTCATATACAAAGTTGGAGTCGAGGAATATTGATGTTATGAGTGTTGGTTTTAGAGACATGTCAAGTAAGAGCAAAACAGAGATTAAACATGCCGTCTCCATTATAACTGAGGGCATATCACAAGTCATTGTAAGGCTGATAAAGGCTTTATGGGAAGGTTGTGGATGGTGGCCATACCAACCATCACCGTTTCCATCCCCGATACCCCTTTCAACACTCATTCCTGCGTTTTCCTGAAGATCTTGAATATAGTCTATTTTCTCATTTAGGATTTCCAGAAGAAAAAAATGTCATATCTTGAGTATGGTAACACCCTTAAAATATATAGCAATGAAAATCCCTCAAAGCCATCTTTATAGTCACTTCCAGAGTAGACTCACTACTTAGGTGAGGGTGGGTTACAGTCCCATATCCAATTTCTGAACCATCGCAGATTAAGGGATGCAGCAAGCCACAAAAGAGCCAGAGCTGCAGTTGATTTGTGTTTGTTGCTATGGCAATGTCCATGAGTGCGAGTGATTACATAGAGAAAGCCAAAGCTAGCCTCAAGATGGACTTATCTTTCACAGCCTCTCTTTGAATTGTTAGGAGAAGACTGGTTGTTAAGACTAGTCTAAAGTTAGGCTGATTAAAAGACGAAGGTTACAGCCAGAACTAAGTAACTAAAAATAAGATAGTCAACGACAACATGACACCACTGCCAGAATCAATGATCATAGTGGTTTGGAGAGGAGGAAGGCTTTTAAACGGTTTAGCCTTATATGGTTGGTTTCTTTTTAACAATGACACCCCCCCTCCCCCTCCTTCAATTAACAAGTGCAGGCCAGTGAGGGATTTAGGTAATGGGTTACAGATGTAACTCCGAACACTTAAACCCAAATTTTGAAGAGGTCCTCAAGCTGATTCAAGACCAACAAAACAGTAAAACATGGCACTGCAATTTGAGCACACGCTTTGGCTCTAAATGTTGTACCTAGCTAAAACAGCCGCATTAGCCACTTGTTATGGCATTAGATTTAGTTTTTTCCCCTTATTCACTCTAAAGGAATAATAGGAAAAATTATGCTATTGGAAAATAAGAGCAATGGTGGGAGAGTTACAGAATTGCAGAGACACCACGACAGTATGGCTCCCACAGTTCGAAATCTGCGTTGTTCTCCAAGATCCCAGAGTTTTATTGTCACGTTTCCCTACATGTCTTTACGCATATTGAAACCAACCTGTAAATAGAAGCAAAAGCTATGTCAGTTTTGGAACTTGGATCCAGATAATAGATTTCTCAGAGCATAATACATAATAATTAAGGAATTTTCCATACAGTTGGAATCATGTCTTCACTGTAGCCATCTGTCAGAAAAAAGAAGAAAAAAACATCGCAAGTATCAAAAGAGCAGTTGAATTATAGGAAAGGAAGGGAGAGAAGAGTGATATTTACTAACCGCAATTGCATTGACAAGAGATGTCTTTCCGAGCCATATACAGTGAATTCAAGGTGATTTATCCTGAAGCGAGCCATCCACGAGCTCATTCTTAAAGACTTGGAGCTTCTAGAGTTGATTCTTCCAATTCTTGGTGCAATTTGAAGTCTACTCTCTCAGATTTTGGATTCTTGAGCTCGGGGTTAGAGTTCTTTTGGCTGAAATTCTAGTTTGAAGCTGATTTTTGGAGATTTCTTAACTGCTACAGTAAACATGAAGGTATTTTTCTTTCAAATTGTTCAAGTTCTAGTTATTTTTTGATATGAAAGTGTGGATTTAGTATTGATTGCGTTGTCGGAGTTTTGGAGTCGTCGGAGTCCGTGTTCGGATCCGATTGAATTGATTTTAGTTGATTGATTGTGGATCGGATATTGAAAGATCGATCACGACACTTTTGGATGGAATCTTACTTGATTCCTTTCTGTTGGTTGGCATTCTTGGTTATATTTGGGTGAGATCTTAGAGGATCTTTCTTTTGGTGTGTGAACTCAAGTTTGTTTGAAGATACGATCAATATTTTGAGAATTGTTGCCTCACAGTGTTGTTATGATCTAGAGAGATTTTACCTCGATCTTGAGTTGTTGCCTCAAGGAGGTATTCCTTTTGGATTTTCTCATCTACGATACAAGTTACCCCTTTCATTATTATCATTGTTTGTGATGTCATCATCATCTTGCTAAGAAGCCTCTTTCATCTTTGGTGTTTGCGAATAGACATGACGATGGCGTCAACTACATTATCTTCTATTTCAGAAGGAGCATCGATAAATGACGAAATACAGAGACTTCGTCTTCTTTTGTGCTCACTCATTTCAGATTTGATCAAGGCAAAAGACGATCATATATCTTGCCTCTCGCCGACATATGCTCCACGCACTTGGATTATCGATTCTGGAAGTACTGATCACATGACAGAAGAGCAAAATATATTTTCTTTCTAAAAGGCAAGACATGGAATCACCCCGGTAACTTTAGCAAATGGTACTATAGTTGATATAGAGGGAGTGTGTTCGGTTCTGGCTACATCACAATTATCCCTGACTTCTGTTCTATACTTGCTTCGATTCCCTTTCAACTTGTTATCCATCAACCAACTGACTTGACAATTGAATTATAACGCCATCTTTTTCCCTAGAGGATGTGTGTTTCAAGAGCTTGAAACGTAGCGAACGATTGGCATCGGGATAGAGGTTGATGGGTTATACCACCTTGATGAGCACCCACGCCCTATAGCCTGTCCAACATCAAGTCATTGATGTTCATTGTCGTGTTGGTCACCATTCTTTACGAACGTTGAAGATGATAGTTCTATGTCTTGGTTTTTTGTCTACTCGAGAATGTGAATCATATGAGATGCCCATCTCATATTAATAAAAGAACTGAAAAACTTTTTGATTTAGCTCATTTTGATGTTTAGGGCCATGCACTGTTGTTACCTAAGAAGGCGTTCGCTACTTTATAACTTTTAATGATGATTTTCTCGAATCTCATGATTATATTTGATGAAATCTAAGAATGAAGTGTTTTCTCATTTCCAGACATTTTGTTTTGAAGTTAAGACTCAATTTGGAGTCACTATGAATATCTTGAGGAGTGATAATACCAAGAAGTATTTTAGTACACCTTTTAAGGCATATATGGAGCAACTTGATATTATTCATGAATTCTCTTGTCCTTATACCCCCAACAGAATGGGGTGGCAGAAAGGAAGAATGGGCATTTGTTATAGGTCATTCGAACTCTTTTGTTTCATATGCGAGTGCCTAAATCCTTTTGGAGATGCAGTCCTTACTGCTAATTATTTGATCTTCGTATTCCCTCCTCTGTCTTAGATGGACAGATTCCTCATTCCATATTATTCCCGTCGGTGGTCCTTTTTCTGTCCCTCCGCAGGTATTTGGAAGTGTTTGTTTTATCCATAATCTACAACCAGGGATTCTAAGATCCCAAGGCCACTAAGTGCATTTTTTCTTGGGTATTCTCGAACTCAAAAGGAATATCGTTGCTATAGTCATGTATTACGTCGTCGAATTACATCAGCTGACATGACTTTTCATGAGTCCACCCCATACTTTTCTACATCCCACTCCTGTAGACATGGATCGTGACTTTCCTTTAAATTTCTCATATTTTTTGTCGCACGACATCCTTTCTGAGTCGGTTGATTCTCCACTTCCTGTGTTGGAAATCATTCTTACGGTTCCTATTGACCCACTTCCAACCCCTGATTCCCCACTGTTACGTCCCACACCACCAGTTATAAGGATGTATGCTCGTCGAGCCCGTACATCTCCTGAACCTCAGCATCCTGCTAATGATCTCCCAGAATCTCAAGCTTCGCCGGAGGCTGGCATTGATCTCTTTATTAACTTATGGAAATGCATCCGGAGCTGTACTTCTCACCTTATAGCACATCATGTGACCACTTCTCGCCTATTTTCGGCATATCGAGTATTTATCTCCTCCCTCAACTCTCATGCTCTACCCAAGTCCCTTTCTAATGATGTCTTATAAAGGATGGACCGAGGATTTGATTGATGAGATATTTTCCCTCGAACTGAATCAGACATAGGATCTGGTTCTTCCGGCTGGGAAGAAAGTTGTAAAGTGCCGTTGGGTATACACTGTGAAGCTTCATCCTGATGGACCCTTTCCCGTTTGAAAGCACGTTTGGTTGCCAAAGGGTATTCACAGACTTACGGCATTGATTATGAAGAGACCTTTTCTCCGGTGGCCAAGATGACTTCTGTTCGTTTACTTATGTCTCTTACAGCTACCCATCATTGGCCACTGCATCGACTTGATGTGAAGAATACTTTTCTTCATGGATCTTTGGTCAAGGTGCTCTATATGGAGCAACCATCTGGTTTTGTTGCTCAAGGGGGTCTGGTTTAATCTGCCAATTGAAGAAGTTATCGTATGACTTGAAATTGTCTCCTCGAGCGTGGTTTATGAAATTTACTAAGGTGGTTATTTCGTTTGGCCTCAGACAGTGTGCACATGACCATTCGATGTTCTACCGTAATAACACCAATGGCCTTTGCATTCTTTTAGTGGTATATGTCGAAGACATAATGATTACTGGTGATGATGTGCTGGTGATGATGAGGCTGGTATTGCACGGTTTAAGCACCACCTTCAAACAAAGTTTCATATTAAGAACCTTGGGAGCCATAAATACTTTTTGGGTATCGAAATTGCTCGATCGAAAGATGGCATCTACATCTCACAGCGGAAATATGTGCTTGATATACTGACTGACGCGGGGATGTTAAGATGCAAACTCATAGAGACTTCAATGTATCCTAATACTAAAATACTTCCGGGACAAGGTGGCTCAGTTGAAGATCCCGGAAACTACCGACGGTTGGTCGGTAAGTTGAATCACCCCCACCGTCACTCGGCCTGATATCTCATACCCCGTTGGCGTTATGAGCCAATGCATGGTCGATTCTCGAGTGGCTCATTGAGATGCGGTGATTCGAATACTTCGCTATTTGAACAATGCTCCAGGGAAGGGTCTGCGGTACTCGGATCATGGACATTCTCGAGAAGCAGGCTTCATTGATACAGATTGGGCCGGTCTCCATCAGATCGCAAATATTACAGGCTATTGCGTATTTGTAGGAAGTAACTTGGTCTTCTGGAAGAGTAAGAAGTAAAGCAGAGTATCCCGCTCCAAAGCAGAGTGTCCCGCTCCAGAGCAGAGTCAGAGTACTGGGCCATGGCGAATACCACCTGTGATCTTGTATGGATTCACTTTCTGCTGGGAGAGCTTGGTTTTGAGCCCACTTTCTCTATGCGGCTATATTGTGATAATAAGGCTGTAATCTATATTGTTTCTAATCATGTGTTCTATGAAAGAATGAAGCACGTTGAGGTGGATTGCCACTTCGTGTAGGAGAAAATTGAAGATGGAATCATCAATACTTACTATATTCAATCTGCTCATCGGTTAGCAGATTTATTCACAAAACTTTTAAAAAGAAATAGAGTGTAGTTTATTTATAACAAGCTGTGCATATTTGATATATATGCTCCAGCTTGAAGGGGGTGTTAGAATACCCATAGTGTACATGAATTTATTATATATGATTAGATACTTAATAAGGGTGTAATAGCAAAATGGTTTTGCCTATATAAAGAGGAGAATTAGGCTTATGTCAATCCAACCATTATCTTTCCCTAAACAATTTCTCTCTTAACCCTCTCTTTCTCTCTCCTCATTATTTCAAAGAACAGGCTGAAACCAATGGCATGAGAATTTAGGTACTAGTGCGATTAAGGTATAACTTTGCAGAAAAAATTGACATGAGAAGTACGGATGAATTATGGAAGAAACCAACAAAAAAAGATAAAATAAAGAAACATATAACTTCTGTTTTGTCTAAGATTACTAGGGAAAATAACAAGTTAAGAAACAAAACAGCAACAGCAAAGGCATGCCGGTGATCCAGCAAGAAAAAGGTGTAATGCTAAAAGATGATCAGAACACTAAATATAATCAGGCATAGTGAATAACTTCTCGAAATTTCATCAGATGCTTGCTTTCAGCTCTCAGCAACCACGAGAATTGAGAGTTCATACAGGATAAATTGAGCCCTCAGAATTTCCTCACCATTTTGAAACCATCCTAAATACTTATAACTGCTGTAATATTTCTTACATGTAAATCAACAGCCTATAACCTCCACCAAAAGATGTCAGACCATCCTATTCCTATGGAACATTCAGTGCATAAGAATGCTATTAAAATTGTTTACTTTCATAAATAGGAATTTGAGTTACTTCTGATAATGTGCATAATAGCTTTGAGAATTAAGCACCAGATACCCATCCAAGAACCAAACCTAGAATTTCTCCTCTCTCCATACTTTCACCTTAACCATTGCACCAAACACCTTATGGTGTTCTACAGTTCTTGATTTGAAATGTTATTTTCATATCGATGCTTGTTACTAGATCAATAGGCTGGATGACAAGATACAGAGAAAAGTTGCTCACTAAAGAAAGCAAGTTTTATATAAATTATCATGACTACTGAAGATACATCACTACAAAGTTGATCAAGAAGCCCATTCCTAAGAAACCAATATAGAAAGAACTACTCGTTTTCACAAAATAAAATTTAAAGCTAAAAGGCTGATCCAAAAACCTGTTTAACCTGTTATTAATCTACTTGGATATCCAAAAACCTCCGTTATTAGTTATTACTAACTACGATATAAAATCAAAAAGTAAACTGCTGAACAAAAAGTTCAGAGAAATAAGTTTAGAAGCCAGCTGGTCAGCTTTTTTTTATTTAGAAGCTGGCAACTTTTCCCTGGTTCTAAATAGATCTTTCTTCGAAATATTTTGTCCATTTTACTTAGTGATGTCACCTTGAAAAAGGATTGTATATAATTATTATACTAGTAATATCACACCCAAAACCTTATGGTAACAGACAAAGAAAAATCTAATGCTAGAGTTTAACTTGTAAGCTTGCAACAATTGAGGATGGTAAGGTAAATTCAAAGCAAGCCAAACTCAGACTCCTAGTTAAAAAGTAAGATAGCAGCCCATATTGTACATCAAACTCAATGCAAATGCATCTACGATATATTTTAAAGTTCTACAGTGAGCCCGGTCTATAACATATCATCTGCATATTTACCATATTTCTCATGTTTCAGGCACAAAATAATCCTTTGAATCCCTTAAGAAAATGCTGCCCCTCTCAGTTTCATAATTTCCGCATCAAGATATTAACTATTTGTCCAAAAATCAATCAAGTTCATCAAGTTTCAATTACTATGAAGGTAAGAGTCATACTAATAGTGGTAGCACAACCTTCAGCAAACAGTTTATAAGACCAAAATCTTCATCTTTAAGATTGAGCACACGTGACAACAATCCCACAACTAAACTAAGCAAATTACAATCTACAGCTGCAAAATTTAAAATTTTCTCGCTCTACAACTTAATATTTGATCGAATCTCGCTTTAATTTCTAACATAAGAACGGAAAACTACAACCCAACAAATTCTTGCTAAAAAGTCCCTATTTTTACCGCAAAAATCGAAATTGTTAGAAACGAAAAGGCGAAGGGAAAGTACCTTCGGAGCCAATTGAGGATTGAATCCAAGAGCCACATCTCGTCTGTTAAGGATTTGAAGAAACCCTAGCTCTCAGATCTCTCGTTATACTTAGATAGAAATTAGGGAACAAAAAACATACGAAGTGAAAAAAAAATTGCTTCTTTCACGGAAAGGATATCCTTATCGGATCCGGGCCCGTAGATAGTGGTTATTGGACCCCAAACGGGTATCGGCTGGGATCCTGAACTCAAATGGGGCCCTTACAACGATCATGTAAAAGCTCCTTATATTATATTAGGGGTATTTAACAAAAGACGACGAATGAGAGGTTCACCACCACATCATTGCAAGGGGAGCTCGCTCGATCCGCGGATTGGTCCGACTCGATAGTTTGGTTTTTTTACGAGTAACCGTCTTGTAGCGTTTTGGGTGGCGAAAAACCACCTTAAAGTATACTCCTTTAGCCAAAAAAAACATGTTATCAAGTATATTATTAAATGATAGTTCTACCTCTTATTAATGAAAAATCATTTTGTGGTTTGATAATTTTATCAAAAGACGTATGCGTTGTTAGCGAAAAATCACTCAGCATGATTACTTTAGGATGGTTTTCCACAGAAGAAAAAACCACATTGGTTTCGGGTATCAAATCACAGGTTGATTTTTAATAAATACAAAATTAAGAAGTTGGGTTGAATCGAGTGCCATGTATGTACGAATTGGGCCTATAGGACCGACACCATTAATGTAAAGCTCGTTTGAGATAGTCTGGGCATGATCTGAATAAAACATTCTATTGGGCCTTTTTACTTGAAGCCCGTGAATAGGAGAAGAGAAAAGGGGAGCATAGAGTGATCCGTTGATTTCATCAAATGATCGGCTATTTCAATCTCCATGTCCTTAAATATGTGCAGATAAAATTCCATATGGTTTGGAGAGCCGTTTGGCTTTGCAACAAATAAATGCAAAATTAACGGTTCCTTGACAAGGGAACATTTCAAAACGCCATATGATCGAGCAAAAAATATACAAATTGGCAATGAAATCGTTTTAACCATAATCTAGGACATGAAGATCAATACACTCGGTGCTGTTCTTTGACAAGAGAACATTTCAAAACGCTTGACGAATGAGCAAAAAATATACAAACGACGGTAAATTTTTTCTATCCATAATCCAGGACATGAAGATCAACACGCTTGGTGCGGAAAACAATCGATCCAACGCTAATCAGGAGATTTTCTTTGCCGGCTGGGCCTCAATGGAGTGGGCTTCGCCTTATGTCATCACTCATTATTGGCAGAAAACTCAATTTTACTTGTTTTATATATACCAAAGCGGACACGGGATTTGAAGGGTTTTTTTTAAAGCTGGTGACGTGGTAATACAGACCTTTAGCATTTAGTAAGAAAATAAATATAAGAATAAGTTTTTTATTTTATTTCAATTCCGGCCGTCCATGTATTACACCACGGACGGCTAATAACCACAAGAAAGCTTCAAATCCAGCTTCGACATGGTAATGAACGTATGACTTTTAACATCCTTTTCCATAATCTTATTAGAAGCCTCTAAGGTCTCGTTTGGTATTCAGTACAGAGGAAGAAGGAAAGGGAAAAATGATAATAGTCACGGTAATGGTAAGATTATATGGCGTTAAATGTTTGGTTATGAATAATAAAAGCAGGAAAGCAGGGAAAATGGGGAAAATATATAGCCTTGTCTCATCATTTTCTTCCCATTTTCACATCCTAGCTAAAACCATAGAGAGTGGCTGGAAAGTGAGAAAGGGGTTTATAAACTGTTGTTGTTTTTTTTTTTAATTATTGCGTTTCTCTTAATTGAAAACAATTGATTGATTATCACTTAATCAATGCTATCTATTTGTTTTCTGTATCTTTCTATAGCCTCACAAGCTCCCATCATCAACACTTCCTTGCGTTTTTTACTTTTGTTTGGGGCCAAACAAACAATTTATGTTACTTCCTTACAATTTCACTTTATATTACTTTCTTGCTTTGTTTTTTTTTCCTAATTGCCAAAATGCTCTCAAGGAATGAGGGAAGCAAGAAACGGGATTAACCTTTTTTTTACCCTCTTTTTTTTAAGTGAAAAGTTGAGCTGTAAATTACCTTATAAGTATTTCTTCTCCTCTTATAAGGCAAAAGACAAGAGGTCTTTAATTTTGAAATCAATTTGGAGTTTTGGCTTTCTAGTTTGCAAGAGGAATTCTATAAATATATATCAAATATTAAATTGTAACTAAGAAAACGCTTTTTTGTTGTTGTTGACAATTTACCCTCTTGTTAATCACACTTAACGTATATCGGACGTGCAAAACACTAGTTATAATAAAAGTGAATTCTACATACATGAAAATTATCTGCGGTGATTCAAGCTCTCACAATTGGCTCACCCAAATAAGGTGCCATACTAGTGTGATTGAGAATTTTTAGAAACTATCATTGTAGTGCTACATAGTTGATTGCTTAGATATATAGTGAAAGACAATGAGAGCTGGCCAATAAAAACACTCGTTTTCTTATCGAGAGCGACCAGTCTCCAATTCTTCATGATTCCCCCTTTTTTTTTCATGTTAATGGTAAACACGCGGATTCTTATTTTGAGGCCATCATCACCCAATATATGCTTTGCTTTCTAATGTCTATTTTTTTTCTTCTTCTTAATTTCCCTGTTGAATGTTTTTGTGTGGAGAATGAAGTTGAATTTTTTGATGAGTGATGTCAACAGGTATCAAACAGTTTGATTGGGACAAATGTTAATGGATTGTGATTCAGTTCATACCCAAACCCCTTTTAGAAAGAAACTCGGGTTTCGGCACGTGTATAACACGTGTGTAAGGAAACACCTTCTAATTAACTATAATAATGCATGCTGGCTTTCTGAACCCGTATTTAAAATGCAGTATGAGAGATTAATGCCTCAAATGTTTCTTGAGTGAAATATTGGCGCTGGACCGAATTGTGCTTTTAGGACGCTTGTTACGATTTTCATGAACCTTCACGACGTCTTTCACAGTTATAAAAGGATGCGATTACCCTCCGGGTCCAAATCCAATAAAAAAACAAAGACCCATATCCAAGAAGAATGCAGAAGAACCTTGAGGTAAAAAAATGGAGTGGGGCAGCAAGAGCATGTATGAATCCCACTGATAAAAGAGATTGCAGAAGGTATCATCATTTGTAGTGCCTAGCTAGTTGATAATGAAACATAATGAGAGCTATCTCAAAAGCTTAGTTCGGCTTAGTTTGCTGCATGAATGGGCCCAAAGTGTTGAGAGTAGAGGCCAGTTTCTTGTATATATTGATTGGATTTGTGACATATCATGGAAATGATCCAATGAGGTTCTTTTGCCTTTAAATATTCTGTTTTCGAATTTGTAGATCTGAGTGATGAGTAGTGCTGGCTAGGTTTCAACATATGTCGAAGCCTAAGTGGTTGATTTTGATTGTCAATGGATTCACATTGAGTTCCATTCAACAAATCATAGACATAACATAGATCTATGGTACATTTTTTCTTTTCTTGGTACGCTGAGGCACAAACAAGAGTATAGAAGTGGACTTGCGACTTTATAAAACAGCTCATGGTCCATTATTAATAATTCTAACACAAATATGTTGAGTAAAAGCATAAAATGTCGCTATGGTCGATCGTGCCTTATAATGGAGGTTGGCGATACCATGTTGACCGACATGGCCGTGGCATATTATCAGATACACCGATATGATTTTAAATGAATCCCATATTTAATAATCGATGGATGCTACATCACTTTAGACAATACGTATCATCAAACGCGTTTACCGCTTTAGTGTTCGACACCGACAGTTTACGTTGTATTTCCTCTACATGTGTCATGTGTGTGTGTGTGTGTGTATATATATATATATATATATATAAATAAAGGATTGTTTTTCTAAACAATGTAATAGAAAATATGTACTATAGCTTAGTGGTAAAGCCGTCTTGCAGGTGAGAAAGAGGCTTGTTGTTCAAATCCCACCAGGTCATGTCTATTACTGTTAGAGGAGAAAACAAGAAACCGACATTGTGACACGCACGTACATGTGGCTTCTTGATCGGTTCAGCGAATATTCTCTCTCCACCGCCCCAATGTATATACATACACCACTAATAAAACTGCTAGTGCTTACTCAGTCTGCATCATTATGTCCCTCGATACATGACTGCAAAAAAAATGTCCCTGCACACACACATATATAGGAATGAATGAGATCAACTAATGATTGTAAAACTTGACACATTCCTCTTTTGAAAGTAAATAAAATTCAACAATATTGTTTATGTGATCTTCTGTGCTTCAGTTCAGAAAAGAAATAGAATAAAAAGGCGATTCTATCCATTTGTAAATTAATCATATATGTTGTTTTTATCCTTTTCCTCTCAAGATTGTGGATGAGGTGTGTGGTTCTCTCAAATCTAGCTACTTTTTGAACCTTTTGCTACTCTTTTTTTAGACTTTGCTCACTGCGATTGGATCACTTCTAAATTTTTCTGCACTAATCGTGACCTCAAAAAGCAACTGTTATCATATAAAACTAGATGAAATGAACATACTGGAATATAGCTTTACGTCCAGTGGCTTACCTTATGTGTATTGAGCAAAACCAGACATAACTTTTTTATATGATAATCTATATATGATACGAGCAATCCGGTCTGCAGCGGCCTCACCCACTGCAAGCCCCTTATTGCCATATAATATATAAAGTCTATTTTCGTTTTTGACCTGACATTTCTGTTCGAAGTAAAAATAAAACATCCGGGCCTTCGCTTGGTGTGGATTGTTAGTAAATGATAACATGTACATCATTTAGTCCCCAAAATGGTGGCTTAAATTTTTTTGTTTCTCTCTCTCTCTCTCCCTCTCCCTCCCTCCCCGCTATTTATCGAGGGAAAAAATCCTCTTTTTTCGGTTGTGGGGGCATTGGCCCGTAAGCCCTAACATATGCATACAATATACACATCATACATAAACACACATCACATATACGCCCAAGAGACTCATGTATTAAGTCCGAAAGCGTTAAATTGTGCCCACTTCCCCCATTATAGGGATCAAACCCCGCACTCTTCTCACAAAGGGAAGTGCCATATAAACTGAGCTATTGTTCATTGATAATCCATTTTTAAATTTTCTTGGGATGTATATGTTTGTGTCAAACCAGCCTATATTAGATTCAAGGCTTATTTACTATAACTCTATTCTACTTAACGGTGGCATGTCATCGTCATGTCAGCTAAATTGCTATGTAAACAAAAATAATTAAAATTAAAACCCAAAATTATCCCTTTATTCTAACCCTCACCCTAATTCCCATTTTTTTGTTAAAAAATTTTTAAAACCCAACCCTAACTCCGATTCCATTAAAAAAGAAGAAAAATTAAAAACGTGATCCTAACCTTAATTAATAAAATAATTAATAATTAATTATGGAAAGAAAAGGTGGTTATTTGATATTGACAATTAACCTGTTAAAGTTGACTAACGTGACCGCGAAATGAGAACACTATTTCCTAGTTTGGAAGGAAATGATGTTTTTCAATCACGAGGTCAAATCTATAGGGATTTTTTTGTAAATAAACCTATAATCAACTGGTACCAAACATCGATTGAGTAGAGTTATAGTCGTTTTTGCTTTCCTTGATCTTTGCTCCTGTCTGTCAGCATAGTCACATAGTACGAGAATTATTCGTCGAGTTCGTGAATAATCCGCGAATTATGTGACCGCCGATTAAATCTGCGAATTATTCGCCATCACCGAACGGGTCGAATTATTGCCGAATTATTCAAAAAAACGAATTATTCAGAAAACAGCAAATAATTCACGAAATCAAAATCTAGCGTCTCATATATTAATTTTATATTAATGTTTTGCTCGAAATCCTTCCTGAACATTTACCGAATTTTTCCCGAATACCTGCCGATTTTTTCCGAATAGTTCTCCGAATCCGAATTTTTGACCTCGTCGAATTATTGCCGAATCACGAATTTATGACTATGTGTGTCAGCATGACATAATGAAGGGGGCAATATGATTTTCAAGCATGGATGCATGATATAAAAAAACTTCTAATAATAAAATGGAAAGGGGGAAAAAACCAAAATTGGCTTAAACTCGGTCGATGAAAGACAAGTTAAAGGTCACAGCCTAGCAACAACAAAGTCGGAGATGAGTCTAGCATGTTGCTATCACATGAACATGAAAAATTTATTTGCAACTTTGACATTAAGAGTGATCCATTTTGAAAATATGAAATTATAGATCCATCTTATCACTCATTTCTTAATAATAATAATAATAATAATAATATATAAGAAAAATTCTTTGGCCGGTGCCTGGTAAGGTTTTGGAGGCCATGTATAACAATGGCTAAACAAGAAGCCTCTTATTATACCAAGCCTCTTATAACAATGGCCGGTAGGGTTCAAGTTGCTCGGCTGTTGTTGAGTATTGGCGACAAAGGTCGCTTTTCCTTTCCCTTTTTCGTTCCGAAATTCCAGCTTCGAAGGAGATAGTCTATGACCCATTTGATTCATTTGGGCCAACTTGTCAATCAAGGCCTGGAAAGTGGTTGGCTTGGAAAACATCATGAATTGAGATATGGTCGCCTGAGGGTCTAGGGTACCCACAAACATGCCTACCGCAGACGTTTTTTCGATGCGCTGCTCGCACTTCGACCACAAATTCCGCCATCGTATTGCGTATTGAACCCGTGTCTCTCCAGGCTTCACCCTGGCATTGATCAATGCCATTATTGGGATGCGTTCACTAGCACTCGCGAATCGCTGGGTGAATAGTAGCTCCATCTCTGCAAAAGTTTTGACAGAGTCGTTCGGGAGTTCAGAGTACCATTCGAACGCTGTCTCCGACAAGCTACCGACGAACTGACGAAGTAGTATTTTATCACCACCTCCAGTGTTGCCACATAGAGCCCTGAACTGGGCGACATGCTGATGGGGATTGCCCGTCCCTTTATATACGTGGAATTTGGGGATCGTGTATCCCGGCGGATACTTTATTTGGTCATACCAACCCGGATAGGGTCGTCCAGTTTTAACAATTTGCCCAGCCGCTTCATTCGTGATGATGCTCAATATTGACGACCTTTCAGATCAGGATACGTGGCAGATGACGTGTCCCAGAACTCAGAAGAGAGGGCCCACAGGGGCCGATCAGGCCCGACTTACAAGCATAAAGCTGGCTCACCTCAGGGCCCTTGCAAATTGGCCTCCTCGGTCTCTCAGCTCGCCCCCGCTCGTTCCCGAGCTTTCCTGCCGAGGCCATCTTCCTCGGTCCCTCCGACCGACCAACTCCACCACTCACAGGCGTAACCGCCGCTCCGCAAATCTCGCCATGCGCAGATTCTACACCGGCAACATCCCACGTTCCACGCCATCACGATCCCCATTAACGGGCGATCCGCTCTTTACGCGGGCGTGACGTCGGGAGCGTAACTGCCGGCGAGATTCTCGCGCCTGCTGCTGCATGCCACCACGGCTATATAAACCCCCATCACAGAGGGGTCAAGTGAGCCATTTTTTACACTTTTATACCGTTACTCTGCTCGGATCTCGTCACTAATTTGAGCGTCGGAGGGTCCTTGGTGGTACCAAACCACCTCGGGACTTCTTTGCAGGTACTCGGCAACAACTCCCTCACCTCACCTCTTCCTCCGAAAACCCATTGAGACCTGCACGCAAAGGAAGATAATCAACTAAGTCCACCGCGAGATCAACGGAACACAACATCTGACGGAGGCCTGAAAAGGAGCTCCATCAGTTGGCGCCGTCTGTGGGAACCGAAACACCACAAAAAAAACAAAGTTGGCCTTCCGATCTTTGTCCTCATGGCAAGCGATCACCCTGAAGATCTAGATACTAGCCGCCGCCTCCCCCTCACCGGAGGCGCGGGTGAACCTCCTCCGGCGACCGTTATCAATGCCCTCGCCGGCCGAATAGACCGACACCCCCTCCCTTGACGGGGTCGCATAGAGGGGGCTCGCCACGGCGGCTCGAGGGTCACCTCGCCCAAGGATCTAAGCCCTCACTAAGAGGCAGCCCAGCAACTACCCTGCTCGGCTATCCCTGGCGGGTAGCTTCCCTACCGCAACGCCACGGATCAGAAAGTCCTCCCAGAGGCAGTCGAGCCCGAGGATCCCTGGCGGGTAGCTTCCCTACCGCAACGCCAAGGATCAAAAAGTCCTCCCAGAGGCAGTCGAGCCCGAGGATCCCTCGCTCGGCTATCCCTGGCGGGTAGCTTCCCTACCGCAACGCCAGGGATCAGAAAGTCCTCCCAGAGGCAGTCGAGCCCCGAGGATCCCTCGCTCGGCTATCCCTGGCGGGTAACTTCCCTACCGCAATGCCAGGGATCAGAAAGTCCTCCCAGAGGCAGTCGAGCCCGAGGATCCCTCGCTCGGCTATCCCTGGCGGGTAGCTTCCCTACCACAACGCCAGGGATCAGAAAGCCCTCCCAGAGGCAGTCGATCCCGAGGATCCCTCGCTCGGCTATCCTTCAGGACAAAAGCCCTCGCCAAGAGGCACCAGACAGTAACCCTGCCCGGCCAAGGGTCCTTGGTAGGCTTCTTACAGCCCTATAGCTCTTCCCGCGCCAAGAACCAAAGTCCTCCCAGAGGCAGTCGGGTCCTTGCTCGGCTATCCCTGGCTGGTAGCTTCCTACCACAACCGACAAGGATCAAAGTCCTCGCCAAGAGGTACTGGGCAGCAACCCTGCTCGGTCCCCGTCCTGAAGGATCAAAAGCCCTCGCAAGAGGCAACCGAGCAGCTGCCCTGCTCGGTCATCTCCGGTTGGTAGCTCCCTGCCCATGACGCCATGGATCGAAGCCCTCGCAAGAGGCATCCGAGCGGCTACCCCACTCGGTCATCCCAAGCTGGTAGTTGCCTACCCATGACGCCAGAGATCAAAGCCCTCGCTAAGAGGCAACTGCGCAGCTTCACTGCCCGGCCATCCTTAGCAGGCCTCTCACGGCCCTTCCAGCGCTAAAGGTCAAAGCCCTCGGAGAAAGGCACCGAGCAGCTACCCTGCTCGACCATCCTTAGCAGGCCTCCCACGTCCCTTTCGACGCCGATGGTCTGAAGCCCTCATCGTGAGGCCGCCAAGTCCCTTCCTGCTTGGCGTATTCCCAGCGGGCATCCTCCTGCCCAACAGACGCTGATGGATCTCAAGCCCTCATCGCGAGGCCGTCGAGTTCCTTCCTGCTCAGTGCATCCCAGCGGGCATCCTCCTGCCCATCAGACGCTGATGGTCTGAAGCCCTGAAGCCCTCATCGCGAGGCCACCGAGTTCCTTCCTGCTCGGCGCATCCCCAGCGGGCGTCCTCCTGCCCATCAAACGCTGAGGATCGAAGCCCTCTTCGCGAGGCCGCCGAGCCCCTTCCTACTCGGCGCATCCCGGCAGGTAGCTTCCTACCCAAAAAGACAAGGATCAAAGTCCTTCCAGACTCGACTATCCCTGGCCGGTAGCTTCTCTACTCACAACGCCAGAGGTCAAGACCCTCGCCAAGATCAACCGAGCAGCTTCCCTACTCAGTCATCCCCAGCAGGCATCCTCCTGCCCAACAGATGCTGCGGGGTTGTAGCCCTCATAACGAGGCCACTGAGCCCATCACATGCAGCGGATCCGAAGCCCCAACAATAGACATCAGGTCTATCCAAGTCTGAGTAATCCCCCCTCGACTTCGGGGTCATGAGGATGCCTCCTTCTCAGCAGCGCTTGGCACACTCGGCAAGTGATCGAAATCAACTCGACGACCGATCGCTCCACATGTCACGCCCACACTAGGTTGCGCCCCATCAGTCCATAGGTCTGCACACGTCGCGTCGGCCAACCGGCGCTCGACATGTGGACCGTCACTTCAGTGGCAGGACGCTCGAACCAGCGCACCTTCCCTAAATGCAGAGATCTTGCCCCGATAAACTGGTAGAAAAGACAGCTGACAGCCCGGGGACACGTCCCGACGAAACCTTAGGAGGGAGCTTACCCCAGACAGCCCGGCAGTCCACTCTTGACCCGACCCACTAGCTGGTCGGGACAAGAGTGGGGGGCTAATGATGATGCTCAATATTGGCGACCTTTCAGATCAGGACACGTGGCAGATGACGTGTCCCAGAACTCGGAAGAGAGGGCCTACAGGGGCCAATCATGCCCGACTTACAAGCACAAAGCTGGCTCACTTCAGGTCCCTTGCAAATTGGCATCCTCGGTCTCTCAGCTCTCCCCCGAGCCACCACAGGACCAAGATACCCCCCTCGTTCCCGAGATCTCCTGCCGAGGCCATCTTCCTCGGTCCCTCCGACCGACCAACTCCACCACTCAAAGGCGTAACCACCGCTCCGCAAATCTCGCCATGCGCAGATTCTCCGCCGGCAACATCCCACGTTCCACGCCATCACGATCCCCATTAACAAGCGATCCGCTCTTTACGCGGGTGTGACGTCGGGAGCGTAACTGCCGGCGAGATTCTCGCGCCTGCTACTGCATGCCACCACCGCTATATAAACCCCCATCACAGAGGGGTCAAGTGAGCCATTTTTTACACTTTTATGCCGTTACTCTGCTCGGATCTCGTCACTAACTTGAGCGTCGGAGGGTCCTTGGTGGACCAAACCATCCCGGGACTTCTTTGCAGGTACTCGGTAACAACTCCTTTACCTCACCTCTTCCTCCGAAAACCCATTGAGACCCGCACGCGAAGGAAGATAATCAACTAAGTCCACTGCGAGATCAACGGAAGACAACATCTGACGGAGGCCTGAAAAGGAGCTCCATCAATTCGCCTGATGAACTCGTATCTGCTGAGCGATATAATCATCCAGGGCAGCTTTTGAGATGGTCTCCTTCTTGGCTGTCGTCAGAGCCGGCAGAGAATTTGATGTCTCTCCTCTATCATCTTCAATTGGAGGATCTTCAGCAGGAGGGTCCGGCTGGATCATCATGCCCACCATATCTTGGAACAGAAGGGCCATTTGTTTTATATTGGGCGCTTGTTCCGCAGCCTCTTTGTCTTTCTTCTCAAGCATTCTCCGAAGGAATTCGGCATCAGTTTCCTGCTCACGGCGCTTCTCCGTGGATGTCTCCGAGCTTGCTTTCGGTCCCGTAAGTACGGCCATAGTTGTTAGCATTTCTTGGAGCTTTTGTTGTTGTTGCTCCTGAGCCCTAGTCACTGATAGCGTAAGCGGTCGATGACCTATAGAGATATGGCTATCCTCTTTTCCGGATGCCATATATATGGTGTGCACCACCATGCTCCCAGACTTGGGGCGTTTAGATTCAATGTTCTTGCAATTCGCCGCAGACACCGGAATTTTCTCCAGCTTCCTCCTCTTATGAGCGGTCGAAGTTGAGGGGGCCATTGCAGTGGGCACCCAAACAGCTGTCGCCTTTTGTGGCTTGACAGGATGGTTCTCTTCTCGCTGAAATTTCACCTTTTTCTGTCGGTGAGAGTAATCTTGATCAATCACCGATTCCTGAACCTGTCGCCAAACTTTGTAAATTTTAGAGGACAACCACTGTGGGGGCTGCTCTAGCTTTGCCTTTAGGGCATTCTCCACAGGTGGAGGAGATCTCTTTAGCACAGCAGTCGGAGAGTTTTTGTGCACTCTCCTTAGCGGTTCAAAGTTGTTCCCACTTGGAACAGCAGCATCAACTTCCACTATTGGAGCCGAGGGAGTCAGTCCGGAAGGGGAGTTTCCCCCAGCCTTCCTTACTCGGCGCCAGTGGCGACGTCGAGTGTGTCGAGCCGTTGGGATTGTCTCAGCTGTAGGGGTGACTTCCTCATGGCCCCTGTGTTGGTCAGAAGTTTTCGTTGTCAGCCTATTGAAGACTGACGTCCGTTGAGAGGGAATAGCCAGTCTGTCGAAAGCAGACTTCCGAGCAGGTGAAGCAGCCTTGACGATTTCGCCTGAAACGGGAGCCGGAATGGCTAGCCTTGTGAAGACTGACTTCTTGGCGGAAGAAGCCTCTCTGATAATTTCGTCCGCTTGAGCCGGGATGGCTATTCGCTTAGGGATGACTGTTTCAGGTATCGCGGGCTTGTTGGCGTTCTGGCCCAGTCTGTTGAAAACTGAGGCAGTGGAGTTGGGCGACCCGTTGAGAGGAGCCGCGGCAGTGGTAAATCGATCAAAGACCGACTTCTTTGGGGCTTCTTGCGACAGCAGCGGGGCATTAAAGCTCATCGGTGGGATCATAGTCCCAAATAACAGCCCAATGGTGGCCTGAGTTACTTGCTCCACTGGCATCTTGAACAGGGTGGCCGCTTGGGACCCCTAAATTACACCTCCAGATGAGGTGGAACGGGAGTTGCAGTTGCAGCTGGAGCAGTTAGAGGCCATTTTTTTTCTGCACGAGAGCAAAACCAAATCTTAGTACCTCGAACCCAAGGGCAACCATATCAAACGTGATTCGTTCGCGAAACACGATACACGAAGTGCGAAGTGGAAAGAGGAAAAGGTCCCACCGGGCGTGCTAGAATCTATTCCCCGCCGAAAACGGAGACGAGACTGCGTAGGTTCGTCTTGCCTGAATTTCGAGGGAAGATGCTATTTGGTGCTATCCGTCCACCTCTCCGAAGATGCCAAATTGATTTATGACACCGTGTTTCGGAGGTTTAGACAGAGGCGGACGATGTAGCAGACTTCGTCAGATTCCCCCTCATCGAGGGATTTTTGATTGTGGGGACGCTCTTCCCTGTAGGCGCAAGCCCCTGCAGTTAATTACGCTACCGCATCACGGTAACCACTTTCTCCTTCTCCAGATGGTCACTTCGTGTCGTGGGTGTTTGTTTTGTTTTTGGTTGCCCGTGGATTGTATACGGAGACTAATTTATGTTGTCGCTCGTAGGGCGTGAATTAGTCCAAATCCGTATTTTCTTAGATTTGGGTTTTGGGTTGGGTTTAAAGATCGTTAATCTCATTTGAGACTAAGATCAACTTAAACGTTTGTTAAGGATACGTTAGTCTAATTTTAGACTAAGATCAACTTAGCAGGATCATTTAGATCCAACAAAAGAGCATTTGGACTCTATTGTTTAGTTTATGGACATTGCGGTCGATTACCAGTTTAAGGACATGGTGGTCCAAGGTTAAGGACATCATAGTCCGTGGGTTTAAAAGGACCCCACAGTCCGAGATTAAGGACATCATAATCCATGGGTTTAAGGACCCCACAGTCCGAGGTTAAAGACATCATAGTCCATGGGCTTAAGGACCCCACAGTCTAGTTTTAAGACGTCATAGTCTATAGAATGTATGGTTGTTGGGACCCGTCACCTCTCTGAAGACGTTGAAGGATTACAACGATAAATATCAGGGGAGTGAAGAGATTTACCCTTGAACCAATTTTGGTTGGGAGATCTGTAGTCTAATTTGGGACTAAGGTCTGTTAAAAGATTTGTGAGCATATGGGCTCAATTAATCTGAGTTGAGGACTTATGGCCAATCAAGTTAAAAATGTTTAACATTTATTTTGGGCTGTTGAGCATTCATTTGGGCTTGGCCCTTTTAACAATGCCGAGTATTGATTTGGATTCTGACAATGTTTTTTGTCTTTTACTGAATGCTGAGCATTCATCGTAGCTCTGGGCTTTATTAAAGAACAATTTATGTTCTATCAGCGCAGCACATAGTGCGCTTGGCGCTTTGCGCCAATCAAAAGAGCGCAGTACGCTTCTGCTGGGTAGCGTACACGTGAGGGACACGTGGCACGCTTGGTGCTTTGCGCCAGTCCATGAGCGCGTTGCGCTAATTTATGAGCGCATAGCGCTATTTGTTCAAAGGCGCACACGTGAGGAGCACGTGGTGCGCTTGGTGCTGAGCGCCAGCCCATGAGCACAAAGCGCTAGTTCAAGAGCGCAAAGCGCTAACTATTGAGTGGCGCACACGTGAGTGACACGTAGTGCACTTGACACTGAGCGCCAGTCCAAGAGCGCAGAAGCGCATTTGATCAATTTTATGATCTGGGAAATAAATTCTCCCTTAGAAGAGACTTTGTCTCAAGATCCTAAGAACAAAAGTTCTTATTTTGTAGGAGATGTTTCAATCTCTTATATTAATGAAAGGCTTTACCTTTATGGATCTGTGATCTTTAAGAGAATTGAATTATTCTCCCCCCTTTTTTATAATGAGATGTTCATGATCTCTTTGAGAAAGACTTTAGTCTTATAGATCTATGATCTGTGAGAAAGAAGTAAATTCTTCTTTTATTTTATGATGAGATCTTTTGATCTCTTTGTAAAAGACCTTGGTCTTGCAGATCTATGATCTTGAAAAAAGAAGTGAATTCTTTCTTTTAATTATGAGATGATTTCATCTCTCTGTTCTTTTACCTTGAAGAAAAGAAGTTCTTCTATCGAGAGCTTGGCTCTTTTTTCTGAGATTTTCTCAAAACTTCTGGAGGGGTTCCTCTCTATTTTTCTGTCTCTTCTTCTTTTTTATGAGACTTGAAGTCTATGGGCCTTTTTATAGGTCAAGCTGACCAGTTCAATCAGTTAAGAAGATCTTTTCTCCAATTGATTTGGGCAATTTCCCATCGTTGGATCTTTGATCCAAGGGCTTCTGATTTACAGAAGGTAATCTTCTTGTTATTAACAAGATTGGGAAATCTTTTCCATACAGAATTTATTCTGTATTTTGGTGGTTTTTAATCACCACTGGATCATTGATCCAACGGTGCTTTGATTTACAGAGCACAATTTTGTTGTTTGGAAAGATTTTGAGGAATCTTTCCTTAACAGAATTTAATTCTGATTAATTAATAATTTATCATTATTATTGGATCTTTGATCTGATGGTAGGGAGCTTTTAGTTCTAGCGCTAGCGCACCCATGCTTTGCACGTGGTGCGCTGATTAGAGCGCAGCGCACCTAGCGCTAGCGCACCCGTGCTTTGCACGTGGTGCGCTGCTTAAAACGCAACGCACCTAACGCTAGCGCACACTTGCTTTGCACGTGGTGCACTACTTAGGGCGCAGCGCACTTGGCGCTGCTTCTGAAGCGTTGCTTCATTTCAAAATTTGAATTTTGAACAGAGTTTTGCTCTGATTGGGAGAAACAACGCTCAGATATGGGCACTGCCCAATCAGTGCTAAGCACTTAGTCATTTTGACTGAATATAGAGTGCTAAGCACTTTGCATGGCACACACGTGGGAAGCACGTGAGGCGCTGAACATTGATTTCGTGTTTTGTTTGTTCGCCCTTTTTTGACAGAAGTGCTAAGCACTTGGATAGAGCTCTGGTGCTCACGTATGAAGCACGTGAGGTGCCAGATTTCGGGTTTCCAAGAGTGTTTCACGTGTATTTCACGTGACTGCTTTATTTTTAGGGTGCTGGGCTGCTTTATTTAGTGGCTGTCCAATCAACATAAATGAGTTTTTCTTTGTTTTTTGAACGCTCACGTGGGAAGCATGTGAGGCGTTTTAGCTCTTCTTTTTTTATTTTAGGCACTCACGTGGGAAACACATGAGCCACTATAATAATGTTAAGCACTAATTTTTCTTACTTGTGTTTCACGTGAGACACCAAGATCTTCTTCTTTTTAAGGATGTTAATCTCTTTTAATGACATTTTAGTCATTGATGATCATCAATATTTCTGTTTTGAAGATCTTGAATCATTTTTTTATTGGAGAACTAAGTTCTTCTTTTCTTTTTATAAGAACTAAGTTCTTTATGTAGGGTTAAACCATAATTTCGGAGGAATCAAATTCTCAGAACATATGTTATTTTTCTTTTTCTTTCTTTTTAACCTAATTTTTTTCTGAATCTTTGATTCTCAAGAACAAGATCTTCCCGATGAGAATTAAATTCTCAACTTGTGGGAGACTTGTCTTGTGAATCTGTCATCCAGAGAAAGAAGTAAGTTCTTTTAAAAGGGTTAAATGCTTAGATGTGATTTGATAGGTAAAGGAGATATTTTGATCTCTTCTTTTTTCTTTACCTAGGGTTTGAGAGGAGGGAAATCTTCTTCTTTCTTGAGAATTGAATTCTCTTGTTGTTTTGAAAGCTTGCTGTATTTTTTGCAAAAGCATATTGGGGGTTCCCTCTATATGGGATTTGAAGTCTCGGGTCATTTATATAATAGAGGCAAATTGTTAATTAGTTTTGAGAAAATCTTTCATTAGGAGATTCCAATTTATTTAGGGGATTTTACCCACCGTTGGATTTTTAATCCAATGATTTCTATTTTACAGAATATATTTTCTTGTTTTTAACAAGATTGGGAAAATATTTTTCCATGTACAGCATTTTATTCTGTAAAATGGTGATTTTTAATCACCATTGGATTTTTAATCCAATAGCTCTCTGTTTACAGAGAGTAATCTTTTTTGTTTGTAAGGATTGAGAAAATATATTCCCAAAATAAAATTTTATTCTATCATTGGATCTTTGATCCAACCTAGAGTATCCTTCTCACTTAGAAAGATTTGGGAGACATTTTCTCCTAATAGAATTTAATTTTATATTCTGATAATTTATCATCTCCATTGGATTTTCGATCCAACGGCTCTGTTTAACAGAGAGTATCCCAATTTTTAGGGAAATATCCCTCTGTAGAATTTAATTCTATTGATTTTAATTTGGGTGCCGGCGCGCGTTGTGCACATGGACGCCACTTAAGAATTTAATTCTTATATATGATAGGCGCTCCTGTGCTTTACACATTAGCGCCCATGTGAGCTTCACGTATGGCGCCACCATAAGATTTAACCCTAAGGGGTTGGCGCTAGCGTCCTCGTGGAGAGCACATGAGGCGCTCAAGGATTTAATCCTATCTAAGGCGATACTTACATACTTTGCATGTAGGTATACGTGTTTAACATGTGGAGGTTTCCCTTTATTTTTATAAGGGAACAGCAAGCTCTGAGCAAAAAAAAAATTGGCTGGAATAGTGGCATGGAATGAAACGAGAAGTAGCAAGGAGCGTAGCAAAGTGTTTAGTATGTCAGCAACTGAAGGTTGAATATCACTGTTCCCCTCCGAACGGCGGCCTGGACTTGGGCGTCCGTGCCTGATATTCGGGGCAGATGCTAATTGGTGCTATCCGTCCACCTCTCCGAAGATGCCAAGTTGATTTATGGCACCGTGTATCGAAGGTTTAGACGGATGCGGCCGATGTAGCAGACTTCGTCAGATTCCCCCTCGTTTGAGGGGTTTTTGATTGTGGGGACGCTCTTCCCTGCAGGCGCAAGCCCCTGCAGTTAATTACGCTACCGCATCGCGGTAATAACTTTCTCCTTCTCCAGCTGGTCACTTCGTGTCGTGGGTGTTTGTTTTGTTTTTGGTTGCCCGTGGATTGTATACGGAGACTAAGTTATGTCGTCGCCCGTAGGGCGTGGATTACTCCAAATCCGTATTTTCTTAGATTTAGGTTTGGGGTTTTGGTTTGAGGATACGTTAGCCATATTTGAGGCTAAGATCAACTCAAACGTTTGTTAAGGATACGTTAGTCCAGTTTGGGACTAAGATCAACTTAACGGGATCGTTTAGATCCGACAAAAGAGCATTTGGGCTCTATTGTTCCAGTTTAGAGACATAGTGGTCCATTGCATGTATGGTCGTCGGGACCCATCACCTCTCTGACGACGTTGAAGGATTACAACGACAGGTGTCAGAGGAGTTCAGAGATATACCCTTGAACCAAGGTTGATTGGGGGATTTATAGTCCAATTTGGGACTAAAGCCTGTTTGAAGGTTTAAGGATACGTTAGCCATATTTGAGGCTAAGATCAACTTAAACGGGATCGTTTAGATCCGACAAAAGAGCGTTTGGGCTCTATTGTTCCAGTTTAGGGACATGGTGGTCCATTTCCAGTTTAGGGACGTAGTGGTCCATATTCCAGTTTAAGGACGTGGTGGTCCATTGGTAGTTTAAGGACATTGCGGTCCATAGGTAGTTTAAGGACGCATAAGTCCATGGGTTTAAGGACCCCACAGTCCATATGGGTGTGTTTAAGGACGCATTAGTCCGTTAGTTTAAGGACGCATAAGTCCGCGGGTTTAAGGACCCCACAGTCCGTATCTTAGTTTAAGGACGCATAAGTCCATGAGTTTAAGGACCCCACAGTCCGTATCTTGGTTTAAAGACGCATAAGTCCATGAGTTTAAGGACCCCACAGTCCGTATCTTGGTTTAAGGACGCATAAGTCCATGAGTTTAAGGACCCCACAGTCCGTGTTGATGTGCGGTTGTCGGGACCCGTTACCTCTCTGAAGACGTTGAAGGATTACAACGACAAATATCAGAGGAGTTCTGAGATGTACCCTTGAACCAATGAGTTGGTTGAAAGAGCAGATGTGCTCAGTTCAAGATGATTTGAGGGCTTATAGCCAGTTTGGGCTAAGTCCAATTATGTTTGAAATATTGGCCCTTTGGGCCATTAGACATTTGTCTGGGTTCAGTCCCTCATCATTTAGCAATGTTAAACAGAGATTTGGGGGCTCTGACAACATTTTGTCTTTGATTTCCTCAATATTGAGATTCATTTGGAGGAGGGACTTTTGCCTCTGGAGAATTAGCCAATTTGGCTAAAAGTAGTGTTAAACACTAGAGAACAACAGTGTTAAACACTAGAGGTAGAACTCTCAAAATTAGTGTTAAACACTAAAAGACAATCAGTGTTAAACACTGGAAATATGATCTTCAATTTGGTGTTAAACACTAGAAACAATCAGTGTTAAACACTGGAAATAAGATTTTCAAATTAGTGTTAAACACTAAAGAAAGAGGGGTCACGTGCGGACACGTGAGAGCGCCATGATTTCCCTCATTTTATTCTGCAGGTTGGTGTTTAACACTTTTGATTCTGACGGCCATCACGTGTGAGCACGTGATGGAGGCCCCCGCTCTGGTCTGTTAGAATGCTCATTAGGGGTCACGTGGTGACACGTGAGGACGCCCTAAATGTGAAGCCAGATCTCCTTTGTTTTATCCTCAAATATGCGAATAAGTGTTAAACACTTTTCATCTTTATTTTAGAGTATCACGTGTTGGCATGTGATGGGGGTTTATGCATCGAATATTACAGCACTTGCTGAGGGGTCACGTGGGGACACGTGAGAGCGCCCAAAGCTTCTTTTCTTTTGTTTTGTCATTAAGTGTTAAACACTTTCATTTTTATTTTTAGAGCATCACGTGTTGGCACGTGATGGGGATCTGTGCGCCAATTGTTAAAGCATTTGCTGAGGGGTCACGTGATGACACGTGAGAGCGCCCAAAGCTTTCATTTCCTTTGCTTTTTCTTTCTGCGTTTTGGGAGTCACGTGGGAGCACGTGAGGTGATGCTTCAAAGTTCTTTGCAGGGGATCTTTTCAAGGGTCACGTGGGGCACGTGACCTTAGTCTTTTTCATGCACAGAGATCTTTTAAGTCTCTTTATCTTTAAGAATTAAATTCTTATTTAGGGTAAAACCCTGATTTTAATTCTGGAGGAATTAAATTCCTATTTTGAAAGAATTAAATTCTTATTTAGGGTAAAACCCTAGTTTTGTTTTAGGAGAATTAAATTCTCAGAACTCAATTCCCCTTCTAAGTTTAGGATCTGCATGGCAGGATCTCGACCCGATGAGAATTAAATTCTCAACTTATGGGGAGATGTGCCCTGTGCAGATCTTTAACCAGAAGAAGAACTAAGTTCTTTTATTTAAATAAGAGTTAAACTCTTTTGAGAATTAAATTCTCTTTTGAATCCTCTCTTTTCTTACCTAGAGTTTTTCTTTTGCAGAGAATTAAATTCTTCTTTCTCTGTTTCTTCTTCTCTTGAGAATTAAATTCTCCTCCCTCTGTTTTTCTCTCCAAAAAAGTAGATCCCCCCTCTTCTTTTCTTGGCTCCTATTTATAGGAGAAGGAAAAGAGTTAATTTGTTTAGCAAATCTCTCATTGGAAGATTTGATTTGATTGTTGAGAGATTTGATTTATATTTATCATTAATCTAGGCCTTTAGATCATTCAGTGAATTTTATTCACCGTGGATTTTAAATCCAAAAGATATTCTATTTGTTATCCTGGTGAGATTTTCAGGGAAATCTTTCCTTGTCCAAGGGTTTTCTATAAATTGGTGATTTTTAATCACCCTTGGATTTTTAATCCAACGGTTCCCCATGACCCTTTTCCATTTGGAAAGATTCAGAAACTTTTAGAATTTAATTCTATTAAATTATAATGCTTTTAAAGCCAGTCACGTGCTGGCACGTGACCTTTGGTCACGTGTGAGCACGTGACCCCTAATTGGGTTCCTTTCTCAGCCGCTTATTTATGTTTCAGTTTTAACCATCACGTGTCAACACGTGACCATTGGTCATGTGTAAGCACGTGATACCTCGTTGAGGTATTTTCTGACTTTTAGAATTAAATTCTATTCATCATTTTAGAGGCTTTAAAAGCCCATCACGTGTCTGCACGTGACCCATGGTCACGTGTGAGCACGTGATGCCCCATTGGGGTCTTTTCTGAGTTTTTTATTGTATCTTTTAACTCCTCCAGCGGGTTCTTAAAAGCCCATCACGTGTGGACACGTAATTCCTCATAACTTTTGATCCCGGATGAATTACGAGGCCCATAATATATCAAATCGAAGGGTTTTTCGAGTCGCTTTCGATACCATCAGAATTTATCTGTTTCTCATTCGGGAGTTTGTCAAAAAACAGCCCGGAAGATACTGGTTCCCATTTTCTTAAGCGTATCGCCGCCATTTGATACCTTGGGCTCTTTTGCGCAGAAATTTTTGGTGGGAACAATCACAGAACTGCTGGTCTGTTTCAGCCGTTACCAATCCCAGAATAGAAATAGCAGCATATTACCATAGACTTCATGACTGCTCTCCATCGCAGTATGAAGGGTAACGATGCAATTTGGGTCATTGTGGATCGACTCACCAAGTCTGCACACTTTATCCCGTTTAGAGTTGGCCAATCAACCGAGACGTTAGTAAGAAAGTATATAGAGGTGAGTAGAAATCTAAAGTAAGATTTATACTTTCAAGATGTATCATACTTGATACCCATAAACTCATGCAGGAGATTGTGAGATTACATAGAGTATCTGTTTGCATCGTCTCAGATCATAATACGAGATTCCGATAACAGTTTTGGCAGAGTCTGCAAGCTAGCCTGGGAACAAGCCGGAATTTCAGCACGATATACCATCCACAAACAGAAGGACAGTCCGAGTGAACAATTCAGATTCTAGAAGATATGTTGAGAGCCTATATGCTAAACTTCGGAGGTTCATGGGAAGATCAACTACACCTTGTGGAGTTTTCATATAACAACAACAACCAGGCAAGTATTGGAATGATACCATTCGCAGCACTCTATGAATGGAAGTTTCGTTCCCTGCTGAGTTGGGATGACGTTGGAGATCATGAACTCCCTGGATAAGAGATGATCGTGGCAACTGTGGATGTGGTTCGCAGGATCAGGGAAAAGATACGCATAGCCCAAGACCGACAGAAATATTGGGCAGATGCAAAGCATCGGCACCTGAAGTTCTTACCTGGAGAGCATGTGTTCCTGAAGATCTCTCCGAATAAAGGAGTGATACGCTTTGGCAAGATGGGTAAACTCGGTCCAAGGTATATCGGACCGTTCGACATAATTGAACGAGTTGGAGAAGTGCCATACTATTTGGCACTACCAATATCATTGGAAGGAGTGCACAATGTGTTCCATATATCCCAGCTACGACTATATGTGAGCGACCCCAGCCATATTTTTGATCACTCAGAGCTCACAATTCAGACCGATCTGACTTACGAGCAGTAACCAGTTAAGATCCTAGACCAAAAGGTGAAGACATACCGAAATAAGGAGGTGAACTTGGTCCGGGTGATGTGGAGGATGGATTCGCCGGGAGAATCGACTTCGGAAAGAGAAGAAGATATGCGCGCATAATAACCTCATCTTTTTGAAAATTAGTCTCTATGTAAATTTCGAGGTCGAAATTTTTATAAGGAGGGTAGAATATAACGACTCTGAAATCCATGTACAAAATTATTTGTTTAAATGTATGGAAAGGGTATTTCAGCCTGTGTGGGAGTTATAAATTATCTTTGTTCAATAAAAGTGAGAAGCAACTTGTAACTTACTGATAAAGGCTCTACACTGCTGTGACATAGCTTGTGTGTTCGAATCTTTTAGTCCCAATTATTTTTTAATATTTTTCTTTTTAACTTTTCAGAAGCCCAAGAGTTGCACGTGCAATACACGGAGAATCGAAAAATTTCAGAAAAATCAAACGGGATAAATGAGTAAACACAGAGTTAAACACATGGCACGAATCTCGAGACGATTAGACTAATTTCGACCGCCCATTTCTCCTATCTGTCCTCCACCGACGGTCCCTATTGCCCTGATTGACTCCGTGCTTTGCCTACACGCCTCTTCGACTTCCCTCTACTGATTTTCTTGTCATTAAGAAGTGACTATTCAAATCCTCATTAACACCATTTTTAATTCTTTTTATTCAAAATTTTTAATTCCCATACCCCAAATTTTTCACTATAAATGCACCCTTTCTCTAGCTCTCCCCTATTCTGAAAATTCCTATAAAAAAAATTATCAAAATTATCTAAGTGCAAAGTGGAGTTAAGCGAGCCTAGAGGAGTAACGATCAAATCTCGATGACCGGAGCTTTTTCGACATTACCGCGACGCCAAGGAGACCCCCACCATATCTTCCTTACCTGCTTTTCTTAACACTACACAACCAGTAAGTCCTTATTCGTTCCTTTCGTTTTGACTCAAACCGTATTCTTAAAACACATCGACAAAGTGGAATTAGCTCCGATAACAGTTTCTTTTCAACCTTTTAATCCACATGATGAGTAAATTAAGTCACACCAACACTATAAAACCACTCTTAAATTTATTTGCATCGTTTACCCTTTTAGCGTAATAAAGTTTTCCATATGAAATAATTATATAACGAACTTTTTTAGAAAAATACCATGAACTTTAAATATAGTTTTTTGATAACTAGATACAATACATATCTCTATAACATTTACGGGGTAATGACCTACACCATACGCACACTATGGTTTCATAGTACGATGTTCTAAATATTTAGTTAATCCAAAGAATAAGTATTATATCAAAATACCATAGTTTTACAAAAAAAAAATGGCTTATTTTATCGATATTTTACCTCCCTTTGCAATTGCGCCTCTACAACCATCGTTAGGGGACCCACTAATGGGTGGTGCAGATTATCGCACATGCTTGAGATAGTAGAGCGAGATGCAGATCTTCTTACAGAAAATTCGGTCTCGAAAAGAAATGAAAATACGATTTAACGGAAATATGACTTTTCAAAAAAAAAACTAAACTTTGAAATTTTTTATATAACTATGAATCCGTATTTTCAATAAAAGAAATTGTGAAATTATATTTTTAAAATGAAAGATTAAAGTTTTAAATGAAAATACCATCAAATTTCCAAAAGTAGTAGTTTTCATAAAAATACCATAAAATTTTAAAAAATAGGTTTTCTTACTAAAATGCCACTAAAATTAAAATATATCTTCATAAAAACTCTAAATATTATAAATCACCATCGAGATTTATTTTTTAGAATATTAAAATATTTTTCATAAAACCCTCTCGATCAATACAAACATTATAAATACAATGCAAACAACAATAATAAATCTCTAAGTATTCTAGATTAATATATGTTTAAGCGGTATCATTTCTCTAGAGTCTCAGCGAGCCGGAGAAAGTGAGTGCTTGCCTATTCAGGTTAGCTAACAACTTAACGGAGTTATCAATGGCAATTGTCTTGAAAAAAAAACACAAATCCTGTCGTTCATGTGCAGCAGTTGTCCGATTTTTTCCGAACTTAAGATCTTCAAAAGTTAAATCAATCCACATGAAATGTCTATAACTTGAACACAAACCCGAATCTAAACTGGACTTCAAACTCAATTCGAATCTAAACTCGAACCTAAACTTGAACATGAACTCGAACCCAACCTACTCGACTAACTTGACTCGATCCAAGATTGCAATTGACATGACTCGCACTTTACTCGACTCACTCGACTTCATTATTCACCTTTTGAAATTTATGGTTTCGATCAAGTCATGTTATAATCAACCAATCAAATCAACCAAGGCTATTTTACCGTTATAATAGATATTATACTTGAGATGTTTGGGATAGTTTCTTGTGTAAATCCAACGGAGTTTCGGGAGTCATGTATTAGCCTATTTTTCTTTTACTCGAATCTCAATCGGGTCGACTCCTCTACAGGTTGGAGTCCCGATACTAACACATGAAATGAGCCCATGTTTCCTTACTACTGGGGACATACTATTGAGCTCGTGAATACTTCTACGGCTGCGTTGACATTCACACTTGGAATTTAACATTAACATAATGACCATATAGAGACTTATAGATACATATACCCATATTCAGATCTATATACTTTTACCGGTCATTTACATTATTTATTTTATTATATACTTGTCACTTTCACTCTTACTCTACCTTTGAGACTTACCGAACGTTGGTTCGCTGACGGGCATTCCACCCACCTTTGTTTTCTTAGAATATTCGTCAGATACGGTTGAGACAGAGGAAGTGGAGGCTACCAAGGAGGATTACGATCAGATCGCTACTCAGGATTATCTTAACTTTCGTTTTCTTTCAACTTATGTATGACACATATTTAGGCATTTTTTTTATTGTATTTACTTTCTATTTGAAACTCATTGTACTTGTAAATATTTCAAGTTGAATATAAATAAAGATATTTGTTGAAAATTTTACAGTCTCTATTTATTCTTTTATTGTGTAATATTGTTTCAATACGCTTAGTATATTTATTTAGGGAATGATATTCTCTGAATAAATATGCCGAGGGCTTACCACGTCATCGTTTCCGTCTAATGGGAAGCGGGGCGTGATAGAGCTGCTTTTGGAGTTCTTAAAAGAGTTGTTGTATGCGGTCCTGGGGCGAAAAGTCGGCTCTTCTTTGCTTTCCGAGCCCGATTTCTCATGAACCGAGGGATCTCTCAGCTTATCAGCCTCAATGGCAGTGTTTTCATTATCTTCCGGAGGAGGCATGTCTTGGGAAGTGGCGGCCACATTCAAACCCGGTTGAAATTAAGATGTGGTGGCCCCATCCTTTCTCTTGCTACGCGTTCCTGTCATGTAGACGGTGTGGACCACATATCCGGCTATCTCTTTATCTTTGGTGGCCGATCTTTAGGATCATCATCGTGGCTTTTCTGCTTCGAGAAAGGTCAATCGACCGAAGACTATTTGCCCGGTTTGGTTATTGAGTGGCGCTGGTGCTTCTTTTTCTGGTTTTGCCCCGCTGCTTTCGCGCGGCACGAAGTGCTTGGTAGACTTCAGAAGAGAGGGTATCACGCTTTTTGGGCTGGGACTTGGACATGTCCTTTTGCAGTACTGTTTGAATCGCAATCTTCTTGACCCACTTTAAGGGTTCGAAAGAATTGCGGATTTTTACGACTGAAACGGCTGTGGTCGCGGAGCAGTTCGGACTTTGGAACTTCATAAAATTTAACTTAGTCGGAGCCCTTGCCCTTTCGTTGGCTCTGTATTTGAGCCGTTTCTACCTCAGCTTCTCTGTTTTGAGTGCTTGGCAGGCTTCTGCTCTTCGGGAAGCTGCCGTAGGCCAAGTGGTGGAGCACCTTGGATATACGTCTGACTACGCGCTTGTAGGAGGCATCACCTGAGCTTGCCTGTAATGTTTGATGACTTCCTTTGTTCTGACAGCCTTGCCCCCAGTTGGAGCATAGGAGAGTCGTTCAGACACCGTCCTGCGTTCGAGTTGTGGTGCCTTAGCGATCACAACGTTCGGCCTCCTGCCCCTTGAAGTCGGCTTGGGCACTTGTTTTGCCGGGATCTCCGCCAGATGAGCGCTTCTAGCAGGGTAGATGATGACTGAACCGAATTGACAGGACGATCCTTCCCATTGCTGACTGAGACTTGCAGGAAAGACTAGGCGAGTATTGATCTTAACCACGTATGGGATCGGAGTTACGTCGGAAGCTGAATTCATCTTGGAAGACATCGTCGTTAGTTGTTGAAAATTGACTACTGCATGAAAAAATATTATTTTAGTACAAATATTTGTATATATATTAAATGAGTTCGTATGAATGCTTAACCCGAAATATAGGGGCAGAAAGGTCCTACCGGACGTGTCAGAATTTGTAGAGTGTTTTTCGTCATGCCATTGAGATAGAAATACGCGTCGCTCGTCAGACATATTGCAGATCCTCCTGTCTGGGGTAGGCTGGGGTTTAATGATTGTGGGGATCCGAATCTCCGGCAGCCGCAAACTAAGCTGTTGTTAATTATCTCTTGTTTTTTGAGCGATAGAATCTCCGATTAGCAAGTCAAACAGATCATGCGAACTCAATATGCAATATGTGTGTGTTGTGTTTGGGAACAAGTTGAGGGTGTTCCGGGCATATCGGGGATCTCGCAGAGCTTTTACAGGAGTCCCGCTATCCGGATAGCGGACTGAGAGTCAAGGGGGCTAGCAGCCCCCCTTGCACGGTGCGGGAAAGCGTCTCGTTTGAAATTTTTTCTAAGGAGAAAGATGATCAGTGTATATGTGCCACGTGCGCACTTAGTAAAATGAACACGCGGAAAAGTCCGCACCTGCCGAGACGCACATCCAGCGAGGCGTGCACCTGGTAAGGTGCGCACTTAGCAAAGTACGCACCCGGTTAGAAAAGTGCACTTAGAAAAGTGCACACCACCGAGAAGCGCACCTAGTGAAGCGTGAGAGAAGGGAAAGGGGGCCAAAGGGTCCCGAATGAGCCAAAAGGTCCAGTAAGGTGTGCATTTAGGAAGGTGTGCACCTAGCGAGTTGCACATTTGGGCCGGTGTGCACTTGGCTCGATGTACACGCAACGGAGTGCGCACTTAGCCAAATGGGCACGTAGCACGGTGCACACCTAGTACGGTACAAGTAGGGTCAAAACCCAATGGAGAAACAGTCTAAAACACAAAGACTTTAACTTTTGAAGATCAAAAGGGACTATTTTTCCCTTTCAAAACCTCTTGGCATGCGCACTTAAAAAAAGAAAGGAAGAGAAAGTGTGACTTGCACACTAAAGAACGACTCAAAACCTTAGATTTTATTTGGGGAAATCAAGATTAGTTCTTCTTATTTTTTTCAAATCATTATTAGATGCCTTTTATAGACTTACATTTTTTCATTTAGCCCATGGCTTGTACAAAATTGGTATTTTGCCCATCCCATGCTCATGTGCTTATTTCTTTTTGCACATGAGCCATGAGCTTTACAAAATTTGATCTTTTGCCTGTTTATTTTACATTTATTCATGAAAATTATATCAAACATATTTATTGCTTGATGATTATTCTTATGGCATGGGGCCGGTCTGGGCTTGGGCCCACCTGCTTGGACTTGTGTTCGGGCGTGGGCTCGGCCTGAATTCGACGGTAGCGTCCGTTTGTTTTGGTTTGAGTCTACTTGTTCATGGTTTGATTTTGATTTTGATTTTTGGTTAATGGGATGTAAATTTTAACCCCAACACCCAGGTGCTAGTTTATTTTGCTCGGTGACACAAGATATGAAGCTCGGCATTGTCAGTGTAAACTATATTTTCTATTTCCATGATCAAATTAATATAAAAATACTTCAGATGGCAATAAATTGTGTGTATATAAATTTCTGCACTTCGTCCTGGAAGCAGTGGGGGAAGGCAGAGGATAAGGCTACCAACTTTGGAATGGAAGGCGGGGAAATGAGAGTATCATTGTGTGATAGAGATTTGTGGAAGCTTATGATGTTGTAGTGCTACCCAGTTGGTTGCTTAGAAAAGGAAAGATCTAGCCAATCAAAACGATCATTTTTTTTCCTTGTTCCAAATGATTTACAATCAATCTCAAGTCTAATCTAAGTTCAGTTCATTTGTGGTTTTGGCTTTATATAGTTTTTATTGGGAAAGACGCGGATGCTTGTTTGTGGGCCCCAAAAGTATGTAGTGAGCATGAGGAAACCGTCCAATAAGATCACGAGGAAACGAGACATGCGTGCATAACTGCAATGTTCACACTGCAATCTCATAGATCCCAAGACATTTTTACTCATAATCCTCTGGGTCTCATGAGGTATGTTGTCTGGACACTTCATTTATGAGTTGTCCTTACAGTTTTATTATAGCCTAAATTAATTATGGATTTAAATAAAGCTTAAGAAATGTTGGACCTAACACATGGCAAAGAATAGGATGTTCATTTAATTACGATTGTCAATGGATTCATTGTGTTCACACCAAACCTTTTAAGATAATTAGTACATAGCGATACAAAAGATAATTAGTACATACTAATTCGTTGTGTGCACTCTCAGATAAATCTAAGCTTTTGACAAAGAACCGCCGATCTTTGATCCATAAAACCGAACCGTAAAATAAATCGATTATCGAGTTGTTGGTCTCATGGCTTCCATTTCACTCAACACACCCTCCCCCCCTCCCTAAGCAAATGACTATTTTTGGCGTTTCAAGATTTCAATTAAGACTTTAAATTAAGGAAGATTTCTGAGATGATGTTCATCTTAATCGGCATATTTTAAGGCAATCATAATTAAAATATTTTTTTTACTCCCATACATCTTGCACGGGCATTGGAGGACCACAGATCTAATGCTTTACCAACAATAAAACAAGTTAAATAGTCAAATAAATGACCAAAGGGTATTAAACTCATATAAAACTAATATACCACTAACACCAATCATCCAAAGAATCTGTGATGGGCTGACATTTCGACTAATCCAGGAAAGTAATTCTCTCTTCTGCCGTTGATCAACCCAGATTTGCATTCCTTCCGAATTCAGAAATCACATTGTTTATGTGATCTTCCATTTGTGTTATATATATCCTGAAGGGGCCTTTCCGGTCTCCTTCAGATGTTATCTCCCGTAGATCTGCCGATGGCTGCGATTGACGGCTGGGATTTGATCTGGAGCGTGATCTCCTGCGATGTGTGGATCTCAATGGGTTGGAGGAGATTTGCGCCGAGTACCTGTAAAGAAGTCCCGGGATGGTTTGCTACCACCGAGGACCTTCCGACGATCAAGTCAGTAACAAGATCCGAGCAAAATAACGGCTTAGTGGAGTAAAAAATGGCTTACTTGATCCCTCTGGAAGAGAGATTTATATAGCGGTGACAGCATGCAGGGGCAGGCGCGAGAATCACGCCGGCCGTTACGCTCCCGACGTCACGTCCGCGTGATAAGCGGATCTTCCCGTTAATGGCGAGACAGGCTCGTTAATAGGGATCGTAATGGCGTGGAACGTGGGATGTGGCTGGCGGAGATCTCGCGCATGGCGAGATTCGCGGAGCGGCGGTTACGCCTGCGAGTGGTACCGTCGGTCGGTCGATGAGATCGAGAAAGATGGCCTTGGCGGGAGAGCTCGGGGGCGAGCGGGAGAGCCGAGGCATCTTGGTCCTGTGATAGCTCGGAGGCGAGCTGGGAGGCCGAGGAAGCCAATTTGTGCATGAGGGCTCTGAGGAGAGGCAGCTTGTGCTTGCGGGTCAGGCACAGGGGTGGCCTGGTCGGCCCCTGTAGGCCCTTTCTTCTGAGCTCTGGGACACGCCATCTGCCACGTGTCACGATCTGGGAGATCGCCGATATCGAGCATCATCATTAGCCTCCCACTCTCGTCCCGACCAGCTGACGGGTCAGATCGAGAGTGGACTGCCGGGCCACCCGGGGTGAACTCCCTTTGAAGATATCGTCGGGACGTGTCCCCGGGCAAGTTGTTGTCTTTTCTGCCAGCGAATCATGGGCGAGATCTCTGCATTTAAGGAAGGTGCGCCGGTTCGTGCGTTCCATCACTGAAGCGACGGTCCACGTGTCGAGCGTCGGTTGGGCGACGCGACGTGTTGTAGACCCGCGGCGTCTGATGGGATGCAGCCCAATGTTGGAGTGATAGGTGGAGCAATCGGGGTCTTCGGACGCGAGGAGTCGTTTTGGCGGGGGATGAAGGGCGCCGTTGGATGCGGGCAATGGCAGCAATAGATAGGGATGGGGTCCACTCCAGGGCCCCTATCTTTTCATACTTTCCTCGCTTTAAGTCCTGATAGCTCGCCGCTCTTCTTCTTTCTTCTGCTTTGACCTCCCAAGGATCCCTCTTCTCCAGGTTAGATGTCTTCCTTCGTAGAGTCTGTAGACGTGGTGAGAGTAGACTCTAGGGACCCTTGAGTCGAGCCCGAGTCTTCCCGGGCAGCAGGGATTAGATCCTCTTCTCGGGATCGTGCGACTGGGGCAGCCCCTAAGGAAGAGGCGGCGGACGCCGCTCCTGGGCCGTCTTTGATGAGGCACGAGGTTGAGCTCGCCAACGCTCGTGCTCGGTTCCATATCCGTTTTGGCTATATGCTTCGCTTGGCCAAGGAAGGAGAGAGGGCTGACCAAGTACGGGGTAGAGAGATCGCCCTGTACCTGAAAGCCTTTTGGGACGGAATGCGCTTGCCCTTCCCTCCGGAGGTCGTCGAAGCGCCGAACTTCTTCGGGTTAGCTCCGGATCAGTTAGTGCCGAACTCATGGAGGATCCTCCTCGGGTTCCTGGTCCGCCTGAAGTTACAGACGGTCCCCTTCAGTCTTTCCATCCTTGATTCCTCTCCCCTCTTCAAAAATCATCCTGGGGGTCGAGCGGGAGACCCGAGGTAGGTCTACCTCTCCTTTAGGAAGCGACAGAGGGGTGCCACCGGGTCAGGAGTTGTAGTCCTGCCTTCTTCTATCCATGACTGGAAGAAGAAGTTTTTCTTTGTTGCGCCGCCCGAGGGTGAGGACTGGCCCGTGCTGACCCAATGGTCAAGGGATAAGTGCTTCCCGAGAAATCAGTCCAATGACCCCGTCGCGGTGAGAGTGGCGTCGTAGGAGCCCATCCCCGACCTGACGTGCTGCTATCTGAGCGGGCCTTGAGTTGGGCCGGGCTCAGCCCCGTCGAGTTCGTCGGTGAGTTAGGCTTGTGTTTTGCTTTATTTTTGTATCCGGCGCTGACTCTACTGCATCTTGTTTTGTGCAGAACCCATGGATATGAACGAACTCCGAGCTTCCATGCGGCATCCGAAGAAGGGCCCGTAGGCTGGAGGCGTCGACTCTTCCCACTCGAAGCCTGTCCCAGTTCCTTCGGCCGCCGTCCCTGTGCCTCCGGTGGCTGTACCTCCTCAGCGTTCGGGGGCGGGTCCTGCCCCGGAGTCCAGCAAACCGCCGAGCCGGAAGCGGGTGCGTGAACGGGAGGACCCAACCTCGGAGGAGGAGATCGGGTCTCCATCAGCCCCCCTCAAGAGGGTCCACCGAAGGGTTCCTCGGACCCCGGCCTCCCCGATCATGGTGGAGGAGGAGGGCCTCTGCTTTGCTGTGCCCTCGGGGCTCGCCGTCGCCGACAGCCTGATGTTTTACATCGAGAAGTCGGCAGGGGGCAGGGTCCCCGAGGAGACCCTCAGAGGCCAGATGGCGTCCATTGCCCAGGAGGCCGTGCAGGTAAGCTCTCGGCTATTCGTGAGATTTTGTGCCTTCTTTGTCTTTCTGACCTCTCTTTGATTATCTCAGGTCCTCCAACATGTCGCCCCCGTCATCCGCATGGAGGAAGATGTGATAACCCCGGCGATGAAGGCCACGAGCCAGCTTACCTCGCTGGAGAAGAGCTCCAAGCGGGAGCTAGAGGCGGCGATGGCGAGGGTCGCCGCTCTGGAGGGCAGGGTGGCTGCCGGGAAGTAGGAAGTGGCCGTTGCGGCGCGGGCGGCGGCGGTCTCGAAGTAGGAGGCTGCCCGGCACCATGAGGCCACCCTGACCGCTAAGGCCAAGCTCCAGGATGCCAGGGTGATTGTCAGCACCATGAAGAAGACGGTGGAGACCCTCCGGAAGAAGTTGGAGATGGCGGCCGAGGAGGTGAAGCGGGCCAATCTCGGGGCGGCTAAGGCGGTGGAAGACTATAAGAAGTCGAAGGACTACTACTCCGACCTATCCATGGCCACTACGAACATCTGGCACATGGCCTTCGACGCCGTCAAGGCCCGGATGCCGGAGTTCGCTGATGAAGAGCTCCGGGCCGAATACCCCCTCACGGGTGCCGACGAGCAAGGGGATGACCTCGGAGAAGAAGAGGTCCCTGACGAGGAAGTGGCCGAGGACCCTGCCCGAGCCGTGGTAAATATTGAGGTTCCCGGGGTTGCGCCTGGCCCGGAGGTCTGAAGCCCCTCATCTTCCTGCTTCTTTTATTTTGTCTCATCAGGAATTTTGTAAGGATGGGGAGCCCCCAATACCCTTGTAAAGAATTTTGGTTTTTAAGCGAATAAAACTTTTGCTGTTTTATTGCTTGCACACTATCCTTTGTTCGGTCTGAATACTCGCAGAATATTCGGACTTGCACTGTTGAGCTTGCATGTCAAGTAAGTTCTTCGTCTGGCGATCGCGCGTTGAGTTGGTTTCGATCACTTGCCAAGTGCAAAGGCTGTTGGGAAGAAGGTATCTCCGTCGCCCCGAAGTCGAGGGGGGATCGCTCGGACTTATATAGACCCTGTGTCTCTTGGAGAGTGCTTCAGATTCATGGCATTTGATGGGCAGTAGGCTGCCCGCTGCAGATGTGGCGAGCCGAAGAGAGCTCGGTGCCCTCACTCTGAGGGCTTCAGATGCCTCTTGGCGAGGGCTTTGATCCCTGTTGTTATGGGTAGGGAGCTACCGGCCTTGGATGATCGAGCAGGGTAGCCGCTCGGTGCCTCTTGGCGAAGGCTTGGATCCCTGGCGTCGTGGGTATTGAGCTACCAGCCGGGGATGACCGAGCATGGTAGCTGCTCGGCGCCTTTTGGCGAGTGCTTGGATCCCTGGCGTCGTGGGTAGGGAGTTACCAGCCGGGGATGACCGAGCAGGGTAGCCGCTCGGTGCCTCTTGGCGAGGGCTTGGATCCCTAGTGTCGTGGGTAGGGAGCTACCAGCCGGGGATGACCGAGCAGGGTAGCCGCTCGGTGCCTCTTGGCGAGGGCTTTGATCCCTGGCGTCGTGGGTAGGGAGCTACCAGCTGGGAATAGCCGAGCAAGGGTAGCCGCTCGGTGCCTCTTAGCGAGGGCTTGGATCCTTGGCGTCGTGGGTAGGGAGCTACCAGCCGGGGATGACCGAGCAGGGTAGCTGCTCGGTGACTCTTGGCGAGGGCTTTGATCCCTGGCGTCGTGGGTAGGGAGCTACCAGCCAGGGATAACCGAGCAGGGTAGCTGCTCGGTGCCTCTCGGCGAGGGCTTTGATCCCTGGCGTCGTGGGTAGGGAGCTACCAGCCGGGGATGACCGAGCAGGGTAGCCGTTCGGTGCCTCTTAGCGAGGGCTTTAATTCCTGGCATCGTTGGTAGGGAGCTACTGTTCATCACAGAATATTGCATTTTATACCGCCCATTCTTACGCTCGTGTGTTTATAGGTAGGTGCTTTTAATCTGTGTTTGTTACATATTTACAGAGTACAGGTTTTCAGTCCAAATATTGCAAATCATGACAAAATCTCCACAGTTGCACCAAATACAGAACATCTGTTGACAACAGATAAAAGCCGGGTTCCGGTCATCCATATCCGTCCGGTGCTGCGTACCGGTTCCAGGGACAACACATATGACAGCAGTCATTCGTGTCTCGGACAAACACGGAGCACGAGAGGGGCTGCACAAGAATCAATGGGTGCGCGGAGCTCAAGAGAGATAAAGTCAAAAGTGAAGAAAAGATAACAATCTTGGACTATGAATTCTGCTGATATTCTGGAAGAAATTATCAGAAAATACATGTACCAGACAAGAGGGGACAGGAGACCAGGAAAGTACACAGAAGCCCACACCCTAAATCGACAATAGGGGCGCGGATCCGCGGCCATAGGGGGGCATAGGCGGCGGATCCGCGGCCGTACTGTGCCCACTCTCTGACGAACTTCAGGGTTATTTTTGGTACTCCATCTCTAGTCTTCTGGTTGCCCTAGAATTCATTTTCCCTGCCTATAAATACAGCAGAGCTGAAACCAAGGGAGCAATTTTGGAGCTTTTTTTTGTTCTTCATTTTTGTTGTTTTGTTCTTCTTCTTCCTCTTCTTCATTCTTTCTCCATGACATTGTAGTGAGAGCTTTTGAGTGGATGTTAATGAAGATGAGGGTTCTTTATCTTTCTTGTTAGTTTGCTCCCCCTTGAGATTTCTGCTTTCTCTTGCTCATTCAATCTCTTCATTGAGGTTGAATGGTTAAGAGTTAGTTATTGATCTCAAGGGTCATATTTTCTCACGGACTAGCACTTCATTTCACATGCGTTCTCTACCCTTCCCTTGATCTTGCAAGTTCTTCATTGAGCTTGCAAGTTTAAGGGTTGGCTATTGAGCACATGCTTGGCTTGGGTCCTAGTTCCGTATTCTTTTTATTACTCGCTTTTTATTACTTGTCTTTTTATTACTCGCATTTTATTTCATGCATTTTATTCATGCTCTTTAATACTTGTATCTTTTCTTTTCTTTGTTCTTTTCTTTTTGTTCTCTTTTATTCGTTTTGTGAATGTTGTAATTATTGTTGTTGTTAGGAATTAATACGGTATTATAAGTTAACATTTCTTTGCCAATTCCTTTTCCCGTTACTTTCCATTTGAACTTCGCCCAAACCATACGCAAGCGCTCCGTTAGGCACCTTACCCTGACAAGGTAACGGTGATTCCTAACCACGACCGGTTGCGTTCGGTTTGGCCGGAGGCGAAAGCAAGAGACAAGAACGGAAGGACAAGGGTAAATAAGCCGGATTCCACGAATACCGCGCTTAAATCCCCTAATCCACGTTGTTGCCAATTGCTTAGCTTCAATTGGTCAAGACTCGGCTCAAAGGTTTTGAGTACGGATTTCTTTAGCTTACAATCTCGTATCTTTTCTTAACAACTTTATATTTGCAGATAAACACATAGGTTGGATCAAACAAACATACAGATTCTTTATTGACTCGTCTAAGACAAGAAGGTAAGATAACACCATCTCCCTGTGGACCGACCCGTGCTCACCGGCTAGCTGTATAGCGACACCGTCCTGATCGCGGTTACACTTAAATCTTTGAACATCCGACACGCCAAAAGCGTGCGATCAGCTACCAGTCGGGGATGACCGAGCAGGGTAGCTGCTCTGTGCCTCTTGGCGAGGGCTTTGATCCCTGGCGTCGTGGGTAGAGAGCTACCAGCCGGGGATAGCCGAGCAAGGGTCGGGCTCGGTTGCCTCTGGGAAGGGCTTTGATCCTTCAGGACGGGGGCCGAGCAGGGTTACTGCCCGGTGCCTCTTGGTGAGGGCTTTGATCCCTATCGGCTGTGGTAGGAAGCTACCAGCCGGGGATAGCCGAGCAAGGGTCGGGCTCGACCGCCTCTAGGGAGGACTTTGATCCTTAGTGCGGGAGGAGCTGTAAGAAGCCTACTAAGGATCGGGGGTCGGGCAGGGTTACTGCTTCATACCTCTTAGCGAGGGCTTTTTTCCTTTAGGATGGGGGCGAGCAGGGTTACTGCCGGTGCCTCTTGGCGAGGGCTTTGATCCCTGGTGTCATGGGTAGGGAGCTACCAGCCGGGGATAGCCGAGCAGGGTAGCCGCTCGGCTGCCTCTAGGCAAGGGCTTTGATCCTTAGCGTTGAAGGGGCCGTAGGAGGCCTGCTAAGGATAACCGTGCAGTGAAGCTATGCGGTTGCCTCTTGGCGAGGGCTTTGATCCCTGACGTTGTGTGTAGGGAAGCTACCGGCCAGGGATAACCAGGCAGGGTAGCTGCGCGGCTGCCTCTAGACGAGGGCTTTGATCCTTAGTGCTGGAGGGGCTGTAGGAGGCATGCTAAGGATAACTGGGCAGTGAAGCTGCGCGGTTGCCTCTTGGCGAGGGCTTTGATCCCTGGCGTTGTGTGTATGGAAGCTACCGGCCAAGGATAGCCGAGCAGGGTAGCTGCGTGGCTGCCTCTAGACGAGGGCTTTGATCCCTGGCGTTGTGCATAGGGAAACCACCGGTCAGGGATAGCCGGGCAGGGTAGCTGCGCGGCTGCCTCTAGACGAGGGCTTTGATCCTTAGCGCTGGAGGGGCCGTAGGAGGCCTGCTAAGGATAACCGAGCAGTGAAGCTGCGCGGTTGACTCTTCATGATGTTCTGTCCGACCTTCACGGTGTTGGTATGGGGAATAGGAACAGTCGCGGCGAATACGCGTAACATGCGCATTGAATGCGTGGGGGAGGTGAAGCGCCAGAGCGGCGTCGTTTCGATTTCGCCAGAAAAGGCTCAATGCCTGCCGCGTGGCGGCACCTTTGTGGGTGAAAACGGGCGGCACCTTTATGTCCTCGGTGAATGGCTTGGTGAGCGAGTCGGCGGCGTACTTAGCCCCATCCTCCGAGAGGTGACCTTCCCGACGTATGCCCTCGATCTTCTTCTCGAGGGCGTCGAGTCGACCGTGGTACCCCGAGGATTCAGCACCCCCCGATCCCTGGCCTCTGCTGTAAGAGACCCGCGTCTGGGCGCGGCCCTGGTTCCTCTCGATGAGGTTCCTCAGATTCCCGGGCGAGATAGCCCTCGAGCCGTCGTGGCGAGCCCCGTCCTCACCACCCCGTCGAGAGAGGGGGTGTTGGTCATGCCTGGGAACAGGCGAGCTGACCGACATCTCCTCGGGAGGGTAAGGGTCGCGAGGAGGCTCGAGGCGAGGCGCTCTGGCAGCGGATCTTGGTGTGGAGTTGTGGGGCGCCCAGCAAGCTGTAGAGAGTACCGGTCCGGGAGATCTGTGGCCGTGGGAGGTAGCTTGTCGGTGGTCGGCCGTGCCGACGCGGGCGGAGTCTTCCCGAGGTGGAGGAGCGACGATCTGGAGTTCAGGCCCTGCCATTTAGACGCGGACGAGCGCCTCCACGATGGACGCTAGTCGGTCTATTCGGCCGGCAAGGGCGTTGATGACAATCGATGGGGGAGGTTCATCCGTGCCTCCATTGAGGGGAAGGCGGCGGCTGGTGCTTGGATCTTCAGGGTGATCGCTCACCATGTGGTTGGAGATCAGGAGACGAACTTTTGTTTTTGTGGAGTTAGTTTTCCACAGACGGTGCCAAGCTGATGGAGGGGCCTTTCCGGTCTCCTTCAGATGTTGTCTCCCGTTGATCTGCCGATGGCTGCGATTGACGGCTGCGATTTGATGTGGAGCGTGATCTCTTGCGATGTGTGGATCTCAATGGGTTGGAGGAGATTTGCACCGAGTACCTGTAAGGAAGTCCCGGGATGGTTTGATACCACCGAGGACCCTCCGACGATCAAGTCATTAATAAGATCCGAGCAGAGTAACGGCTTAGTGGAGTAAAAAAATGGCTTACTTGATCCCTATGGGAGAGGGGTTTATATAGCGGTGGCAGCATGCAGGGGCAGGCGCGAGAATCATGCCGGCCGTTACGCTCCCGACGTCACGCCCGCGTGATAAGCGGATCTTCCCATATCGTAATGGCGTGGAACGTGGGATGTGGCCGGCGGACATCTCGCGCATGGCGAGATTCACAGAGCGGCGGTTACGCCTGCGAGTGGTACCGTTGGTCGGTCGATGAGACCGAAGAAGATGGCCTCGTCGGGGGAACTCGGGGGCGAGCGGGAGAGCCGAGGCATCTTGGTCCTGAGATAGCTCGGAGGCGAGCTGGGAGGCCGAGGAAGCCAATTTGTGCATGGGGGCTCTGAGGAGAGCCAGCCTGTGCTTGCGGGTCGGGCACAGGGGCGGCCTGGTCGGTCCTTGTAGGCCCTTTCTTTTGAGCTCTGCGACACGTCATCTGCTACGTATCACGATCTGGAAGATCGCCGATATCGAGCATCATCTATCCATCCGTACTCTTAAGTTATATATTCATTTTATGGTCCCATTTTTCTTTACCTTTATTTTTTTATAAATTTTAAACTTTATTTGGTCTGGGCTTTTAGAAATATTTGGTACGTTCGTGGGGCCACACACTTCATGAACTTTTGTAGTTGAGCACTGCAAATTTGGACAACTTTGGCACATTAATGATTCAATGGAGAAAGTGCATCATAAGTTGAGGGGTGGAATTGTAAAAACACTTGAACAATAATGTAATGTGATAGGCTAATAATCAAAGTTGGTAGGTAGGGCCCTCAAAAAGCAACAGTCCTCATCGAAAATATCTTATGAGTTTAATATATATTTGATTTTTTGGGTCAGCATGACAGTATGAAGGGGAAACATGATGCCAAAAAGAAGAAGAAAAATAATTAAAAAGGAATTAATATCAAGTCAAATGAACCTTTTTTTTTGTGGGGATAAAAGATGTGCTGGCCTAAAGTTAGAAAGAAATTGGAATGGCTAAAAACATTAGTAGGCAATACTGAAAAGGGAAAATCTACTTCGTCCCAACTTTGTTCGGAAAAATTGCCTGCTGATAAACCCGCTTGGAAATCGAGCAAGAGATTTGAGGTTCAAATCCCGTTTGCATCACATTACATCAGATAAGCCAAAGAAATATTAAAGGGGAAAAATACTCGGTAATTTAAGGTCTGCTTAACCTAATATTCATTAAGATAGCAAAATTAAGAATAAATATACGATAGATATATTCTACTGTAAAGCTATAAAAAAATATGTTGTTTTCCGCACTATATATCTACTTTGAAAAATCAAATTTTTTTTAAAAAAATAACCACATTATATTGAATTCCATTGTCTGTATACATGAATCGATCTCTTCTAATTAATGCAAACTGCAAGGATCGATATAGCTATTGTTATCAATTGATGGTCTCTTCTTTTCAATTAAAAAATTATTTTAAAAAAGAGAGAAAGTTCTCCGGTCTATTCCTCATATATATGAAGCTATCTATCTATATCATTAACATACTTAAATATTTTCATCTACTCATTTAAGTTCAAATTTTAAACCCTTACTCTCAAACCTTAAAACTTAAATCATATAACATTTATTTAAATCATAAAGCATCTATACTATACATCCACATGCATTGCACTGCACGTGCAAAATACTGGTATCGAATAGTCTAACACCTCTCACATCGTCTTAAAGCTGGAGCACTACATGCAAACGTTTGAAGGGAGACCATGCATGCATTAGCAAACAAATGAAGACAAGTTAAAATTGATGTCAAATGTTTTTGGCCACCAGTATCATATAGGGTAAGGTTCAGAGGACAGAAAAGACATGGAGTTTGGAGAAAATTATAGAGTTTTTGGTCCATACAAATAATTATATATCTGTGCAAAAATCTAAGCTTGTATTTTTTTTTCTCAACATTGAAAGGGATGTATTAATAAGTCGTAATATATATACAAAATTTAATTAGTGTGTGGGTTTATTTTTTAACGAAATGTGTTGCTTTCATTGTAATTAATTATAGAAGATCATCCCATATTTGAAAAATTAATGAACTTGATTAATGGATTCAATTAAGGTGGGGAAAACAGGAAAAAGAAAACTTAATTTCCATAGGCATGAACTCTAATTTTCTTCTTTTTTTCTGTTCCATATATATTGATGTGCAAAGGTGGCAAAAGAATTTCCATGTGTGGTTTGGACTGTAATAACTCCAAACGCGTAGAGAAAATGTGTGGATTTTGTGCTCAACTTTCAAATCCCATTATTTTTTATTTGGATACTATTATTTCAGTGTTTTGAAAAGGGAACGCTGCGCAGCCGACAACTCGGATTTGTCATGCTTTAGCGCATTGGAAGTTGGTGGTGGATAGCTCCAATACCATTTGACGCATGCAGGGATTATGATGGGTGAGTCAATACCACTGAAACAATTATCGATGAGATAAAAGATTGTTTGAATCCATGAGTGTATACGAATTTGCGAACAGCCTCAAAATTCGCTGGAAATTAAGATTAACTATACCGAATGATTTTATTACTCAGTCTTAATTGAAAAGGTTACAATAGAGTTTAATTTCTTATATATCCCTTAAAACAAACCTAAACCAAATAGGACTTAAATATAATTAAAAGAAATAAAAATCTAATATTATCAAACTAAATAAACTAGAAATAGAATCCATCATAATCTTGCAGAAACTTCCTTCCTAAAAAAAAGTAAAATTAAAACTAAAAATCTAATATTACTAAATTATCTCTTAAAAAGAAAATAAAATAAATCCTAACCTTTTACCCTGTTAATAAGAGATATATATGTGGATAACATAGTCCCATATTGAAAAAAAAAATTATGAGAGATATATGAGTATAAGATATAAGATGAGACAAACTGGCTTGAGTCTTTTGGATGGAGTTTCACTACAGTAAAATCCCATATGCAGTTATGTGTGGGCCGATGTGTTGTGTGTCCAAACCGAGTTTTACATGGTATCAGAGCTCGGGTGATTGTTTGTCCACGTTACACATATGAGGTTTGAGCCCTTGCACGTGAAGTACTCGTTGCATGTGCACGTGCACGTGCATGTGAGTGTTAAGAATATGGTTAACATAGTTCCACATCGGAAAAATTACGGGATGCATACGGGTATAAAATATAAGTTGGGATAAGCCTCCATAAGGCTTGAGTCTTTTGGATGGAGTCTCGCTATATTAAAAATCCATGTGCATACTTTTATGGGTTCGATTCCCATCAGGAGCGCCTTCACGTACAACATATGTAGAGGTTAGTAGACGGCTCTCTCTCAAAGATATTATTAAGTACAAATCAACAAATGTTATCAACTCAGCTCTGATAATATATTAAATAATGTTCACGGTTTATGAACTAGGGGGCATGATTATATATTTATTTATATGAGGGCAAATACATGTTTTCAACATAAGACCGGTTTCATCCAATAAGACTCAAGTCTTATGGAAGTTTGTCCCATCTTATATGTTATACTCATACACCTTTAATCAGTTGTTGTTTTTGGGTTTATTTTCTAATCGTAATCAGATTCGGGTCCATGCCCATTAGGGTCAATTTTAATACTTCTTCTTCGGTGGGATTTTCTAGGTTGGTATTTAAAGACATTTTGCACTCAGTTTGTGCTTTTTATAATATTCGAGATTATCTCTAATTCTCTATCCGTTAAAAATAAATTGTAAATTTATCTCCAATATATGATATATCGATGCATATCCACACCACCACTGCTCCACATATATTGTATCAAGTGAAAATTATATGTTATTAGTCTATATATATTTAATGTAGAGAATGTTGCCCAAGAATTTCTAGATTATTTAGACAGAAATAAGCCCGAACAATTTGAAAAGAGGCGATGAGTTTCGGGTAAACTTCAAAACTCATAAGTTTTGATCCGGACATAAAAAAAGACTATAATAATTATGTTTTAAGAAATTAAATTTCATATATACCAGGCGGTCAATCAAACATCGTTTTATTAGTTTGGGTTTATGTTAATTTGTGGTTGTTTGATGTAAGGAGACTCGAAAGTTATATATATGGTAATATTAAGATTTTCAATAATATTTTTTAGTTTCTCACGATTTTATTATTGTTTTATTTGCATTTTTTGATTTTCTATTTTTATCTTTTTTTTTATAATAAGCAATGTTTTGTACTATATATAGGGTATTTTAACGTACTGAAAAAGTTTTGCAACATGGATGAAATTTTAGGGTATTATATAACTATTAACCCTTTTCTTCTTTTTTGCTTTGCATACAGATTTGTGATTTATTTATAACTTAAAAGATATTCATATTTCTTCTTAGGTATCTAGGATTTATCTTTTGTCCAAGATAATGAAATCTACCCAGCTGGTTCGTGTGTGGGAACCATCGATGTATATATATATGCTAGCATCTTTTGATGCATAGAATATTAACACTGTGTAAAGTACTAATACTTTATGGTTTTGCTATTTGGCTATTGCGCGATACAACAAACAAAAAGATCATGTCGGTATATATATATATATCGCGTAATGCATGATGCATCTATCAATACATATCAATAGATTCATATAATAAAAATTCAAAGTCTTTGCCGCGTGCTAACCAACATGAGGTCAGCCATAGCTCTCTCTCTCTCTCTCTCTCTCTCTCTCTCTCTCTCTCTATATATATATATATATATATGATCTCTCTGGTCTCGTTGCGTTTCTTTGCATGATATTTTTTAATTTGTTTTGTTACATATGGATTAGCCCAAATCATACTTAATTATAATTTCCTTGTCAAACTCTTCTTGTTTTAGTAGGAAGAGTAAGAGTAGCAATGTTTGAGATTGGATTCTCTACGTTCGCTGCGAGTTTGCATATGCCGATACATCCGACATTTGCTCCCGGTGCCGTTGCTCCACCAACTGAACCATATTGATAGTGATGTGATTTCTGATAATTATATATATTCGTATTCACATCCGTCAACAACTACCAGTTATAGATATGGTAATGCTCCTCATCCGATCCGATCACATCCCTCCATGAACCATGCATATTTTAAAATCACATTCAACTATATAAGGGTATGCGTGGACGTTTAGGATGATTTGTTGGTAGATTTTGAAATAGTATAGGGTATAGATAAAATTAAAAGCTTATAAATCTTCTTTTATAAGTGGCAAATAATATGGGGAATATTCATTTAAAGGATAAATTTCAAGTTGCTTATAATGAACTATACAACACTTTCCATAAATGATGCTATGAACTTTCAAAATGATGGATTGATACCATGAACTATCATAGTATCAAAACACCCACATAACGGTGTTTACGGAAAATGACAAAATGATCATAAAACCTCTCATATATAATTGAAAAAAAGACTATATTTGCAAAAAAAATATGGAGGGTATTATGGTAATTTTATAATTTTTCATTAACACCATGAGACATGGGTATTTTCATGCTTTGAAAGTTCATAGTCTCAATTCATCGTTTTGAAAGTTCGCGGTATCATTTAAGGAAAGTGCCTATAGTTCTTCCAGCAAGTTGAAATTTAGCCTTATTTAAATATACCGCTGCTATTTAAGAATGTAGTCTTAAAATTATTACTATTGTTATTTTATTTAAGTAAATAACTTTCCTAAAGTTATTATTATGCTGTTATTTTACTCCTTGTTCTAAATGGAGAGCAGTTTTATCCCAACTTAAAACATTAAAAGGGCTTTATATGAGCCTATACTATTGCCATCATTAAAGAAAAATTAGCAAATAACTACATGGACTCTTCTCCACTAGTTCTGTTTTCTTTGGTTTTTCTCCCATTTAACATCAAATAAACAGTAAACTACTTAGAGAAATTAACACACATATATGCATGCAAATTAGCCAAGGGAGAAAAAGAAAGAAGAGAAAATTATCAAGAATGGACCAAAAGAGAGAATTGCAAGAAACAAAAGGTTAAAAAGAGCTGTGGCTTCCACAGTCCCTGACATCCTTTTTATTGTATCTGTGAGCACAAACCACAAAGCCAAATGAACAAAAAAAGGTCCAAATCAAAAGAGCTCAAACTTCCATGACTCTTGATCAAATGCAAGCTTCCCATGATCAACATCATCACAACAAAGAGAAGAAGAATCCCAATTCATCATGATGTCATCCAATCCCCACAAGTACGTGGACTCTTGCCACTCCATGCATGGCAGTTGAATCTCTTCAGCATTGGTTACGATATCCGTCGAAGAATTATTTGAAGAAGAAGATGAATTTGATGATGATGAAGCACTAGGGACTATTATCTCATGAGGTTGAATCATGGGCACCTCATCAGTGCAAAATGCAGGGGATTTTGTGAGAAATATTAATGTGGCATCATCCTCGCTGGCATCAAATGGAGTTGTATTAGTGTTTGATATGTTGTTGTTATCTACTTTTACATTTGCATTTGGAGGAGTTTGGAGATTGATGCTGTCATCTTTTGGCGCATGATTTTGTAAGCCATCATCACATGAAGAGATGGGCTTGTGAGTGACGGGGTCAACCCCCATTTTCTTCAGCTTCTTCTTGATGTGGGTGTTCCAGTGGTTCTTGATCTCGTTATCGGTTCTGCCTGGAAGACGGGCTGCAATTTTAGACCACCTGCAAAATTTCAATGCGAGCATGAGAAAACATGTTTTCATACGAGCAATACTTTTCTATGTTTTACCAATTTGCATTTTGCCCCTCAAGTTGAGTGTAGTTAAAATTTCCTTTTCATACCATCAAGGGTATTTTAGGAAATGATATTCGAGAGAAAAAAAGAAGAAGGATATTGGCGGTATCCTTTTTTAAAGGCAAACATAAAGGGGGTTTTCTGTAATCTGAACCTGTTTCCAAGTTGAGAATGGAGGTCAATGACTATTTTCTCCTCAGAGTCAGATAGCAAACCCCTCTTCAAATCAGGCCTCAAATAGTTGGTCCATCTTAGCCTGCAGCTCTTGCCACACCTCAGCAACCCTGTAACCAAAAAAAGCATTCAACATTTTCAAAACTTTAGTTTATTTTTTAAAAATAAAATAAAATAAAATTGGAAAAGGTGAAAAGCTTTTCTACTTTACCCTCACCCATTTCACTTTTGACTATTTTGTGTCACTAGAAATAGACATTTTACCATTACCAAAAAGCAAGATACTGCAATCAAAATCAACCAATGACATTTATAATAGGACTTATTTATGATATTAAATTCAGAGAAAGCCAAGGAAATTTAGTTAAGCAAGGAATAATTAAGAACAAAAAGGGCTCCATGCACTTTTTATCACCCTCGGAATCAAATTTTTGTTATTTTCTTGTGTAAATTTCACCACCTATATATGCTCTTTATCCAATATTAGCACTTCATTAAACTCCATTATATATAGGCATTTTTTTGTTTTCCTTTCTTGATAATAGGATAATAGGCTGTACGAGACAAACAGGTTTGAGCCCCAGTCGTCTTGCTCATCTGCAGAGAGACTTCACCACTAGCCAACTGTGGCGATCGCTTCGTAAAGATGAATTATGGCCGGCCGGCCGGCCGGCACGTTGTTGAATTTTTTTTCGCGATTTAGAAAATTAAAAACTACCCGAGAATGTAGGGGGAAAAGAGAGAGGGCGGGGGGGGGGGGGGATCACCTGCAAGCTTGGGAACAGCTCTCCAGCAGCAATGGCCATTGGTGAGGATGAAGTCGATGAGCTTCTTGTCCTCCTCAGCTGTCCATGGCCCCTTCTTCAGCCCCACCTTATCACAACATGGCTGCCTCCCCATTCCTCTTTCTCTCCCTCTCTAGATTATAATTATAATTATAATTATAATCTCTCTTTCTCTCTCTATATTATCTCTCTCTAGCTAGCTACTAACTACTCAACAAACTTAAGTTAGCTAAAGTTTAGAGAGAGAAAGAGAGAGATCAGAAAGAGAGACAAGTTTACAATGATATCACAACAAAGGAAGCACTCCTGTACTCCACCTCCACCTCCTTTTATAAACACACACACACAAGAGAGAGAGAGAGATGAGCACACGTGTCAGGGGTGAGGGTGAGTGGGGCGCGCGTGTGAAGTGGGTCAGGAGAGAAAGCGCCACCTCATCATTCAAAATGCCGCCCCCCATCTCTCTCTCTGTGGCTTGGGCTAAATTAAGCTGCGCTGCCTTTGCTTACTTTGCAAGGGCATATGACTCCAAGTCTCCCTTCTACTTAATGTCTTCTTTTCTTTTATTTATTTATGTTTTCAAAATGTCTTTGAAGACTTTTATTTATATATGGAAAGTTGATCATATGCCACCCTTGAAATTTATCTATTTCCATTTTTTCCTTCATTTTCTTATAAGCTTAATTATATGTCGCATGAGACTTTTATTGGTCATTAGTTGGCAATTTACGACTGATGCCAAGAATGACCTAATACCAATCAGTTTAGTTACTTTGATCTGCATGACTAAAACGTACTTTTAAGAGCCCAGACTCCGAAGTGTGCCGTGTCACATTTGATCTAGTATATCATCTAATGTAGACATGTGCGTAAAACAGGAAGATGGGCCCCACCCGTTGTTTATAGTGTGTCGCCCACAGCTAAGTTGGCTAATTAAATGGCTGCGAGCGTTTATTTGTTTTTACAAGTAAATATTTCAGCTCTAGGTTTTTTCATGTGGCCCAAAGTCCGGCCAGAAAAAAAATATTAATTTCTATATTTAGCTTGGTATATTAAGGTCACCATCCACAACATACTTACAATTAAGCTTTTGGGTCAAATGCTTTTTGAAAAGAATATTATTTTAGACCTCGATAATAATTATTTTAAAGCAAATATCCTTACATTGACAAACTTTCATTACATATACAATTGCATTAGCTACTAGTAGACTAAAAGAATACATTCCAAGCAACCCTAGGGGGAAAAAAGTCTTATGATGTACAAATAAGATGCGATCTATGAAAATTTCCAAGAGTAAAGTAGACTTCCATATCCATTTATTTTTTACATCTTGACTTGCTCTATGAGAAAGTAAAAAAAGATCTTTGTATAATTTCCTTTTATTTGCATATATTATCAATTTTTCAACATATAGCTTCTTATGGATCCTTGTCTGACCCAGTCAGCTACAAGTGGTTCAAACCCAATAGTGGTTCAAACCCAATATTGGCTTACAAACCTCATTGTGTTGAATCCAAAGGGATCACCAGCTTGAAAGTATAAATAAACAGGAACAAAAATGGAAATGGGCTTTCTCTCCTTTCAAAGGTGACAGAATTTTCATAGCATCTTTATGGAAATGGTTCCCCTACTCCAAAAGAAAGAAGAAAAAGAAAAAGAAAAAGAAAAAAATGAAAACATATCACCTCATAAAATAATATTTCATGCATCACCCTCCTTAACTTCATATTTAGATACATCACAACCTAGACCTTCCTATTAGTTATTCCGAATTCCGCCTCGGGTTAGACTTAGAAATTAAAACCAATGTGGCTATGGTCGCTCGCAGCCACTTAATTAGCCAACTTAGCTGCGGGCGACACGCTATAAACAACGGGTGGGTCCTATCTTCCTGTTTTGCACACATGTTTACATTAGATGAGATACTAGATCAAATGTGACACGGCACACTTCGAAGTCTGGGCTCCTAAAAGGACGTTTTAGTCATGCAGAGCAAAGTAACTAAACTGATTGGTATTAGGTCATTCTTGGCATCAATTATAAATTGCTAACTAATGACCGATAAAAGTCTCATGCGAACCGTATAATTAAGCTTATAAGAAAATGAAAAAAAAAATAGGGACATCTTTACTTTACTAAGGGACCCCAATGGTTCCAAAGAAGGGTTTTGTATTTATTGTGGTCAAGGACATGAATATTTGTTTGCACTAAATAAACCAATCAGCATTTAAAACAAAAATAAATAAATATACATATCATTTGAAATACATTAAGTAGTTCTTGGTCATAATCTTGAGGCAATCCTTTTTCCAAGATTCAACACTTGCTTCATGTTTCTCTAAGCGATGTAGTCTTGGATCTTCGTTTGTTGTTTATTCTTGAAACTTCAAGGTTAGATGTCACCAATTATGGCTTATGCAACACTTTTCGAGGAGGAATCTAGCGGAATTGGAAGGCGTGACTTTTCATAAGGATAACCTTTCTTCTGAAAACCAAGAAGTTACAAGTATAAATACTTACTCTTAAATTATTTCTTTTAGTTATTACTTATGGAACGACACCAAAATCACGTAGAGAGTTCCATCTTAACCAGAGACTGCTGTTTATATGGTAGCCCGTAAAACGTTGACAGCCGTATATGTAAAAACTAAGATTTAATAATTCTTGAATATAACTCATTTATAAATCTATAACATTACATATAATAGACAAAAATCATTCATTTTTAGCTAATTTATTCAGAACTCTGGGTCGAATTTATCATGACTTTATCATCATCACCATTGGTCATATCTACAAAACTTGCTCGTAATAAGAGCAAGTGTATTAAGAACTCTAATTAGTTAGAGTATCCTTGGATGATGAACAACTTAACAGGTGGACAATTCTTAATATTCCACCAAAAGAGATTATTAATATCAGGACGTTTGATTTCTCGTCCAGACTTTTCATCAAGAGTATGGAAAACAACTTTCTGTGGATAGCACAAAACAAACAATACAACTCTTTTCTGAAAATGATGTGTTTAGATTCGAGAAGTATTATAAGTACCTTCATATGTAACTTATCCAAGTGGCTTTTAAACCTCTGACCTTACATGGTCTCAATGCTTCTATTTTAAATTCTCTAAGAGATGCAAGATGTCTCGATTGGATACCCTCTTTAATGGGATTTATGCAGACTAGTCTGTGTCATGGACCAGTCTAATTTGATATTTATCCTAATTTGATTTTGTCTTTGACTGGTCCAAATATTCTTGAGACAGTCACATTAAATTTAAAGACAAATGAATACAATTTCATGAAGGGATTGATCTGAGACTATCTCTATAGTCTACAAAATATATTTTAAGGTTCTAACCACCATGGCTCCAAAAGTTAAGGCTAAAACTGAAAGTGGTAAAACCATTTTAATTGAGATAAACTTACTGTCTTCTGGTATTGCGACCAACGGAGTTATAAAATAGAAAGAAATAGATTTTCCTGAATCATGAGTTTTAACTTTGCCTATCAGATTTACTTCTGAAAGATGAAATCCACCTCAGTTGAATTATTCAACTATTAAGAAATAAATTCTTTCTATCATTAAATGTATTTATAAATTTCAAAATGATCTTCTGAATCAAAAATTATAGGAATGATTCTTTCTTTGATGCAGTTCAGGTCTGCACCACTGTCTACAAGATCAATTAAATTAGGTATAACTAAATCATTATTAACGATCAAAGTGACCCTTATATGTCATTTTTTGATTTAATACCAAATCAATAGTCTGAAGAAATTGATCTGAGAGATTATTTAGAGTTTCTTCAGATTCAAAATTCTCTCTTTCTTCATCAGACGTTTCTTCTTTATATGAAGAACTACCTTGCATTAAGGTCTTGCTCTCAATAGTAGAGAGTCTGGACAAAATAACTCCATTTTGAGTTTTTAAATCTTTAATCTCAATTTTGAGGTTATTAACCTTTTTTTGTAAAGCCGAAAGAATCACTGGCTTAGTTTTTCTCTGTTGTTGTCTCTTACAAACTTCAGAAAGTCTATAAATATTCTCCGGTATAGAAAATTTCTCCTTTTCTTCTTGCAGAAGAACTTCAATCAACTTAGATTTTTACTCTGGTTGAATATCATTATCGTATATAATTTTTAGAATAGCTATTTTGTCATCTTTACTGATAATATTAATGCCTAAGCCATTCATATCAACAATTGCTTTCCAATAATTATCATCTCTTTTGATATTATAACATTTATTGGAGTATTTAGAGGAGCATTCCGGCTCATCTTCATTATCTGAAGAAGATGTGGAATCTGATATTTTAGATTCAGAGGAGTTGATCATAATCTTATATAAAGATTTTCTTAACTCTTCATTTTCGATCTCATCGATCTTCCTTTTTGTATAACATTTTTTGGTAAAATGACCAATCTTGCCACACTTATAACAAGTGGCAGAAGTCATTGATTTAGACTTATCTAAACGCCTCTTATAAATAGACCTTTTTCTATAATTTTCCCCCCGATTTTTTTTTTTTGGGTTTTTTGGAGGATGGTACCTTCTTTTTTGTATATAAAAAGGATTCAAAAGGGATTCCTTTTTCTTCCTCTTTTCTTTCTTTTTTCTCGAGCAGTATCCATAGCGAATTGACTACAAAACTCACCCAATTCCTTTCTGTCAGTCAATCTCTGATCTTTTAATTGATTTTTTAACTGTCTTCCCATAGCTGATTTGCTGATCTTAGGTCTTTTTCTGGATCTTGGGCTTGGCCTGCTGGGAAGCCAGAGTCTTTCATTTCCACTGATAGAGCGGATTTTATAGAAGTAATGGAGACAGTGTCAGAGCTGTCAAATGTTTGCTCGAATTGTTTTTTCATATGTTCGAGATATTTTTCATCAGTTCTTTTTCAAAGATGTTAGGATATTTTCTCTGGAATGAAGTTTATAACTTTTGTAAAGGATTTTCTGTGGCCAATTCCTCATTGATCCTTTTATCAAGGATTTTGTTGTTGTTATTAATAATCGCTTTAGTTTCGGCTGTCTTTTGTTCTTCTTTTATTCTTGTCCACCATTTTATCTGGAATTTTCTTGACAGAACTGGGATATTACCCTCATTAAATTCTGTTGTCAAAGTCCACCTCATAATGTAAGCAATTTTATTTTTTATAAAGTAATATAATGTATTTTCACATTCTTTAATTAATGTGTCTTCTATATTATGAAAGTCTATATTATTGTCACGTCCCGCTTCCCGGTGTACAGCGAAGGGGACGCGACTAGGCCCGCTATGTATTTACTCTGAAGTAAATACGCTAAGCTTATCTAAGCAATATAAAAGTAAAAGCACAAGAGACAAGATATAATAAAGTAGCAACTTTATTTATTCACATTCTTTTTGTACAATGCATGGAAAGTAAATACATCTAGTAGAAAGCAATGCCTAAACGGTGGCATAACAGTAAAGAAAAAGTACTGAAATAAAAAGTATACAATGTAGCTAGAGCTCTGGGTCTTCAATGAAGTGGTCCAAGTCTTCATTAGTGGGCTCGATCTCCGGAGTGTCCAGATCACCTGACGACACAAAGAAAAAAGAAAGAGAATGTCGTCAGCGAACAAATCGCTCGGTAAGTCCCAAAGATAGGGGAGAAATAGAATAGACAGAAAGAGAATGTAGTTTTTAAAGTTGTATTATATGGTTAACGCTGTTGTTTGTAACTTGGTACAAAATATGCCAGTGGATACGAGAGGGGTCCCACTTACACCGGAGACTTTGGTAACCCGTAGTACAAGGCTCCGTCGATAATACAACGGAACAACGGAATGGATGTAATTACGTCTTAAGTGACCACCTCATGCCACCTTTAACATATTCCATACCAGTCTACCCCTTTATAACCCCGTAGTGTTTATTGTACTGAATGTATTGAAATATATTGTGTTGTATTGTAACTTGTATTGTCTTGTAATGTAGATTGTATAATTGAATGACTTACTGAAATCATGATATCAGTAAACGGATGTAACTGGAGAATTATGTAAATGGATGTAACTGGATAATCATATATATGGAAGTATATCTATGGTTCGGTTCAGTCAAATTGTATAGATTGATAGATTGAATATATAGAAAAAATAGATTCATGAATTCATGTTGAATTGTAATATTGTAAATTATAAATTGTAGATTGTAGCTTGTAGTCAGATTATTAAGAGAAGACTCAGTTTGAGTCATACAATTAAAAATAAATTGAAGTACTGATTGTTTTGATGTTATCGGTAACCGCTGCATATGAGCGACAGGATTTGTGTTTTTTTCAAAGACAATTACCGTATTAATAACACCGTTGTTAAGTTGTCTACCTTAGATAGGCAAGCACGCATATCTCCGGCTCCCTGAGGCTCAAGAGACTGGTCCCGCTTAAACCTATATTTACTAGGGTCCTTAGGGTAATTTATAAAACTTGAGGGGGTTTTATATAAAAATAATTTGTATACTTTTCAAAATACACCCCATGTGTTTAATTATCGTCTTTAGAGTTGTAATAAATGTAGATTTTATACATGTGACATTTCTATTGAGAATAACCTAATTTTCATAATATATGGTATTAAATTGTGATATTGATCTTGTATTGAATTCATGGTATTTTAATGTAAAATGATTCTTCGATTTAAAAAAGTTTGAATATTTATATTATAACAAAAATAGGTATTTTGATATTACATATATATATATTTATAAAAATAAATTTTAATATATATTATAATTCTAGAAATATCATTTTCTTAAGATTTTCGTATTATAAATCTTTCGAGACCGAATGCTCCTTGCGGAGGTCTGCATCTCGCACTACTAAGCCCGAGAATGTGCGATAATCCACACCATCCCAATCGGGTTCCCCAAATTGGATTGTAGCGGTACTTTGCAAAGATTTGTGTAAAATACTAAATCTTTTAGAAAAGGTTTTATTAGTAATGGTATTTATTTGAAAATGTGTCGTTTTCCCGTATTCTATGTTCCCGAAAGTATTGTGCTATGTTGCATATGAGTGTGTGAGGAGGTAGGTCATTACCTCGTGATCTACTTAAAGGTATAGCAAGTTTAAGATGGTTAAATGTCGAAATGAAACTATATGGTATTTAAATGAAAAAGTACGGTAAAATGGAAATAGTAATTTTTTTGATATGGAACTTGTTCAATATGATTAATTAGTGTTTAATAGTTAACATGTAATGGTTTAACAAGATTGTATTAAGGGAAAAGTGAGAATTTATGAAGAAACCGAATCGGAAATCGGGTTTGCTCCGATTTCGTCGGGTTTTGTAATTCTGTATTTTTAGAAAGAGTAGAGAAGGGGGAAAGTGGGACTTATGGGTTAACAAGAAAGAGGGAGGATAGAGATAGAGAGGGGAATCGCCGGTGCGTCGTTTTATCGCCGGAAACTCCTCGTATCGCCGTCGGAATTTCGCTCACTTCAAAAGTACACTAGGGTTCTAGGAAATTTCTTAAGAGTTTGCTCAGAATTTTGGTGTTAGGGGGTAGTGTTTAGGGTTGTATTTATAGGGTTAGGCTAGGGTTAGGGTAGATGAAAAGTTAAAATGAAAAAATATGATAAATTGTATTAAAAATGTAATAAAATAGAGTATTAAATAGTCTCTGGAACCAATCTAAGGTTTTAAAGTGTGCAGGTGTACAGGGGAGGGGAAAAGTCATAGCTTCCATGTTGTCGACTCGGCGGTCCGGCCGAGTCCGGCCGGCGGAGGCGGCCCGAGTCGGCCGGTCCGGGCCGAGTCCGGCGGTCGGAGGGTACGCCGTCGGTTGGTGGACTCTCTGGTACAGTTAACTTTTCATGTGTAGTGGGGTTTTTATGAGATATGCACGTGTAACTTTTGGTATTCTAAAAAATTAAAATAAAACAATATTAAAAATAATGCGGGGTATGGGATTTGAACTCTGATGGCTTGGTTCAGCAGTGCAAGGTATTACCAATAAGCTACAAGCTCTTTCTTGTAATTAAAGTGTTAATTAATTACTTAAAGTAGTCACAGTAAATGCAAATACCCCAAATATACATTAATATTTAAGCAAATTTTTGTATACTAAAAATGGAGTTGTTACATTTTTTAAACTTGTAATTAAAAAACAAATTAATTACTTATATCTTGTGTTCAGGCAAAAGTACCCCTTTCTTTAAATTTTGAAAAATTTGCACAGAAAGTTATACAGGAAATTTAGGGTTGTTACAATTATGAAAGCTTGGATGAGATTACATCCACGGTATGAATAGATTAAAAACTTGCTCAGGTAGAATTCTTAATTCTGCTCTTACCTTTTGCCACCATTGTATAAACCAATTTGAAATATCTGACTTTATAGTTTCAAGTTTTATCATAAGAAACCAGGAATGTTTTTTCCTTGGATCTTCATAGTATAATTTTTTTTTCGAATGCTTGGATATAATCCCAGTAGTTGCATTCATGACGTATGTCGCCAATTTTGAAAGTTCTGGCTCTGTTGGGATGTAGAGCCCATTCATACGGTTGATAAACCTTTTTAATAATTGTTTTGGAGAAGTTTATGATGTCTCCTCCTTCTTTCCTATTTGGCTAATAGTGCTTTATTTCTATCGAGTTAAAAACTGTTAACAAGGCTTCATAGACCTGTCAGGTTTTTCTCGTTTGAAAAGTATATGAACTTGTCTCTATATATTTTTCTTTTAGAGACCAAGGATCGTGCATTTTGGGAATATCATTCCCTTCCAAACAAATAATTGTTTCGGAGGTGTTTTTCTGAAAGTAATTATCTTCTGGTCCTCCTTCAACAAGCTTTTTGAATGACTGAATTTGTCCAGAAATATTTCTTGAATTGGATGATTCTTCTAAGCTAATATAATTTTTGAGTGTTATGAACACTTCTTCTCACCGTCTTATTGGGCGTTCTCCATTCTGACTGGGCGTATGGCGTCTCAGATTCGACTTCGAATCTTACTGGTTTTGGCTTTTGCATTTTCAGTCAATTTGAATAAGGGGAGTTGGAGGAATTATTATTCCTTCCCCTTCCTTGGCCTCTGCTTGGACCTTGACCCCATGATGGACTCTGCATGAAAGTCCTACAAGAATTCCCTGATCAAAAAATTATGAAGGCAATTATTAGTATCTTTAATATACTCAATATCAAAATCAGACCGCAGACCTATTGAGATGCGAACCGATCGACCGGTATCTAAGAGAAACTGCTAATTCATCTTGCCATTTGGCGAAAATTTGCTTTGATACTAAATTTTTAACATTTTTCTGTATAATAGTTTTAGCAGCACTACAATCAATTTTGAGCAGGAATTTTTGATGTAGAAGATCATCATAAAATTTATAAATACATTTAATAATAGAAAGAATTTCTTTCTTTATAGTTGAATAATTCAACTAAGCTGGATTTCATTTTCCAGAGGTAAATCTAATAAGCACCTTGCATAGCGAGTTTGTACTCATTCAAGACTAAACTCCGCCTTTCATTCAGTCTTCCACCCAGGGATGTAGGAGAACATTGGTTGAGACAAGAACATTTGTAAATGGGAAGAAATAGATTTTCTTGAATCATGGGTTTTAACTTCAGCGGTTCCTCCTAAACCAATCATAGATACTGAGGTCGATCAGATGATACAGACTGACGATGGAGAAATAGAAATAAAATTTGGTTCTATCAATATTACTAAAAATATTGTTGTTATTTAGAAAAGGACTTTGCAAACCAATTTATAAATGCAATATGCTTCTTTTTCATGAATTCCTTATTAAGGAATATCCTGGAGGGCATTCCGAGAACTTACTTGATACTTACTTGCAGTTCAGCTCCTTGAAGCAGACAAACCTAAATCTAATAAGTATTTCCTTGTTATTTCAAGGATCTACTTGCTTAAGGATATCTTGATATCCAATATTAGAGTATCCGTCTCCACAATTTTTTACTAAGTAGGATTAGCAATATGAAGACAAGGTAGGTTTTTAACCATTTGCTTAATCTTTTGTACAACTTTTGTATGATTAGCTATCCAAAGGGAAGGATTCTTTTTGAGCCTGTTATATAAAATAGCTACATCAATGGATAGATTTTTATAGTAATCTGCCATGCAGGTCAAAGCACCTAAAAACCTTTGCAGTTGCTTCGCGTCCAGAATATTATCTGAGAACTTAGATGCAAATTCAATACTTCCGTCAATTGGTATAATGATACCATTGTCAATGCTATATATGTCCCAAGAATCTTATAACAGTTTGGAACAATTGCATCATTGGGGCTGATATTACTAACCCGTTTTTTATAATAAGATGTTTAAAAATATTTAGATGTTTAAAATACTGATCTATATTATCAGAATATATTAAAATATCATCAATATAGGAAAGTATAAATTCTATATATGTATTAAATATAGAGTTCATAATATTTTGAAACTCAGATGGCGCATTTTTTAAACCGAACGGCATAATGTTCTATTCAAAATGTCCAAAAAGAACGGTAAAAGCAGTTTTATATTTATCAGATTCATTAACCTGAATTTGCCAATACCTAGATTTAAGATCAAATTTTGAAAAGATCTTTACTTTGCTAATTCTCTTTAGTAAGTCCCTTTTATTAGGAAGAGAATATTTTATGCATTTAAGCACCTTATTAAGTGGCTTATAATTGATAACAAGACGAGAAACCGCTCTTTCTTGTTCAACAATATTGTTTAAATAAAATGTTGTACTGCTTTATTGAGAGTAAGATTTTCTTATAAGTTTCTGTCTTAGAGATTCTTGATTTTTTCCTTACAAAGTTTAAGATATTCTTGATTCATCTGGCATGATCTTGCTTTAATAGGAATATTATCCTCATTAAACTCTTCTACATAAGAAAAAGAAACAATATGCTATTTTCTATCCTAAAAAGTATTGGGAAGATCGCTGCATGTTTGAGTTATAAACTCATTTTCAAGCTTTTCAATCCTCCTTTTGACTGGGATTAACTTAAACTGCTGCTTAATCTGTATAGAAGATATTTCTTCTTTAAAAAAATTTATTTGGTTTTCTTTTAGGTAAATGTCTTTTACCTCATTAAGAATTTTTATCATGGGATCAGTTATAAACTGAAATATTATCCTTTTATATTTATAATTGGTATAAATTCCTTGAGAATCTATTTTCTCAATAGGTATAATTTTACTAAAGAACAGAGTCTCTAATATAATATGCTGAGTTATTTTTTTTACTATAATAAAAGGAGAAGGAAGACAAATGTCTTCGTTGCAATTCTTAATTTTTTATTTGCCATATAAATTTCATATATTGTTGTTAATGATTCAATGGTGATTGAATAATCCCACCAACTTCAAAAGCTTAATTAAAAATAAGAAATATAATTGTAAAGTCAATTAAATTTTTATAATCAAATTAGATCTCAATCCATATGACATCTTTACTTACCAAGGTGGGTCTAATGGTTCCAAACAAGGGTTTTGTGTTTATTGTGGTTAAGGACTAAATATTTGTTTGCACTAAATAAACCAATCAACATTTCAAAAATAAATAAGTATACATATCATTTGAAATGCATTAAGTAGTTCTTGGGCATATATAGATAAATATAAAACTGCTTTTACAGTACCATTTCGGCATTTTGAATGGAATGTTATGCCATTCGGATTAAAAAATGTGCCTTCAGGGTTTTAAAATATTATGAACTCTATTTTCAATCCTTATACGGAATTCATCTTATCATATATTGATGATGTTTTAATTTATTCTGATAATATTGATAAGCATTTTAAACAATTGAATATCTTCAAGCATCTTATTATAAAAAATGGATTAGTTATATCTGCTCCTAAGATAAAGCTGTTTCAAACAGCGATTAGATTTTTGGGCCATAACATTGATAACGACACTATTATACCAATTGAAAAAAGTATGGAGTTTGCTTCTAAATTTCTAGATTATATTCCCAACATAAAGCAACTACAAAGGTTTTTAGGTGTTTTAAATTATGTGGCAGATTATTATAAAAATCTGGCTATTGATGCAGTCGTTTTATATAACAGGGTAAAGAAAAATCCTTTATCTTGGACAGATGAGCATACTAAAGCTGTCCAGAAAATAAAAAAACAATTCAAAATCTACCTTGCTTTCATATTGCAAATCCTAGTTGACAAAAGATAGTTGAGACTGATGCCTTCAATATAGGATATGGAGGAATTTTAAAACAAGTAAACCCTAGTAATAACAAGGAGATACTTGTTAGATTTATTTCTGAAAAATGAAATCCAGCATAGTTGAATTATTCAACTATCAAGAAAGAAATTCTTTCTATTATTAAATGCATTTACAAATTCCAGGATGATTTATTAAATCAAAAATTCCTGCTTAAAATTGATTGTAGTGAAGCTAAAACTGTTATACAGAAAAATGTAAAAAATTTAACATCAAAGAAAATATTTGCTAGATGGCAAGCTGAGTTAGCTGTTTTTGACTTTGATATTGAATATATTAAAAGTATTGATAATCGTCTTCCTGATTTTCTTACCAGGAAATTTCTTCAAGATTTTGCTTATGCAGATCCCTCAAGCGGACAGGGACCCGATCGAGGCCGCCGAAGGGGAAGGAGTCATACTCCGAATAACTCCCCATATGCAAACTGGTTAAAAATGCTGAAGCCAAAACCAGTTAGAATGGATTTAGAATCAGAGGCATCATACGCCCCGTCTGAATGGAAAACACCACATAAGGTGGCAAGAAAAGGTGTTCATAACACCAACGCCAGTGTTTATAACACTAAAGGCGAAGAACAAGCCTCAGGGAGTTTCTCTCAGCAAAAACAGTCCTTTAAAAAGACAATTGAAAGTGCTGATGATGATTATATTCAGAAGAGCACATCTGAACAAATTATTTGTTTAGAAAGAGATAATATCTCTCGAATGGATGATCCATGGTCTCTTAAAGAAAAATATGTAGAGGCCACTGCTTATGCTTCTTAAGAAGGAAAGACAAGGCAAATCTATGAAGCCTTGCTATTAGTTTCCGGTTCAATGGAAATTAAACATTACTACCCAATGGTAAAGAAGGGGAAGAAATTATAAATTTCTCTAAGGTCATTATAAGAAAGATCTTCAGCCCACACGAATGGGCCTTACACCTTAATAGGGCAAGGTCATTTAAATTGGGAGATACCAGACACGAATGTAATTATTGGGATTATATCCAAACATTCGATAATTTTCTTTATTATGAAAATCCAGCGAGAAAACACTCCTGGTTCATTATGATTAGACTTGACGTCATAAGAGCAGGTGTGTCAAATTGGTTTATCCAATGGTGGCAGAAGACGGGCAGAATTAAAAATATTGCCTAATTCAATTATTAATCTGTTTGTTCCATGGATGGAATCTCATCCAAAATTTCATAATACAGAAGACACCTCCATCAAAGAAAGGGAAAGTACGCTATACTACTTCATTGAAAATGAAATTCCATTTATATTTCAATGGATAATAGCGGCAGAGTTTAACAACAAGAATATCCTTGTTCTATCTAGAAAATTCCTTATAAAATGGTGATCTAGAATTCAAGAAGAACAGAAAATAGTTGAGATCAAAACAATTATAAAAAATAATCATGATATTCTGGAAAGAAGATTAACACAGAATTCACCACAGATAATCCTATGCAAAAGCTCAAGATTTCATTCCAGAGAAAATGTCCAAATATCTCCGAGGAAGAGTTAATGAAACGTTGCTTGGAACATATGAAAAAACAGTTCGAGCTGATTTTTGACGTATCAGATACTAGCTAATCAGTGTCTGATAAAATTACTAAGTCGGTAGAAATGAAAGACAATTTTCAAGGACAAGCCCAAGATCCAGATGAGGATTTAAGGTCAGCAGATCAGTTTTAGGATGACTTGATGGGCTCAATATTGGGCCAAATCAATGAAGACAAAACGGGCAAAGGAAAGGGCTTAATGAAATAAGCCTATCATAAAAACTTTTAATAAAAAATGGACGACTGCAAATATCAGAAGCACACAAATTTTTGGTGAAAGTTTTCGGCCTAAGGTTTTTATAAAACCGGCAGAATCATAGCCCGCGGTTTTTATAAAACCAGCACAAGGTATTTCAAAATCAGCACATAGTTTTTAAAGTCCAGCCATCTTTAATAAAGATTAACTTTTATAAAAGTTAAGACAGCTCACCTAGGGATAGCGCACAAGCCAGCTCATCCCATCCAGAGCCTTCTGAAGACATTCTCTTCTCCTATAAATAAAGACTCAGAGTATTGAAGAAGATCCGCCAACTAGGATTTGCAATATGAAGGCAAGGTAGATTTTGAACTGTTTGTCTCTAATATAGGATATAGAGGAATTTTAAAACAAGTAAACCCTAGTAATAACAAGGAGATACTTGTTAGATTTACTTCTGGAAAATGGAATCCAGCACAGTTAAATTATTCAACTATCAAGAAAGAAATTCTTTCTATTATTAAATGCATTTACAAATTCCAGGATGATTTATTAAATCAAAAATTCCTACTCAAAATTGATTGCAGTGCAGCTAAAACTGTTATACAGAAAGATATAAGAAATTGAACATCAAAGCAAATATTTACTAGATGGCAAGCTGAGTTAGCTGTCTTTGATTTTGATATTGAATGTATTAAAGGTATTGATAACTGTCTTCATGATTTTCTTACTAGGGAATTTCTTCAAGATTCTGCTTATGCAGAATCCCTTAAGGGGACAGGGACCCGGTCGAGGCCGCGGAAGGGAAATGAGTCATACTCCGAATAACTCCCCATATACAAATTGGTTAAAAATGCAGAAGCCAAAACCAGTTAGAATGGATTTAGAATCAGAGGAGTCATACGCCTCGTCTGAATAGAAAACACCACATAAGATGGCAAGAAAAGGTGTTCATAACACCAACGCCTGTGTTTATAACACTAAAGGCGAAGAAGAAGCCTCAGGGAGTTTCTCTCAGCAAAAATGGTCCTTTAGTATGCTCATCTGTCCAAGGTAAAAGATTTTTCTTTAGCCTGTTGTATAAAATGGCTGCATCAATAGCCATGTTTTTATAATAATCTGCCACATAATTTAAAGCACCTAAAAATCTTTGTATTTGCTTTATGTCAGGAATATAATCTGGAAATTTAGAAGCAAACTCTATACTTCTTTCAATTGGTATAATGGTGTCATTATTAATATTATGGCCCAAAAATCTAATCGCTGTTTGAAACAACTTCATCTTAGGAGTAGATATAATTAATCCATTTTTTATAATAATATGCTTGAAGATATTCAAATGTTTGAAATGCTGATCAATATTATCAGAATAAATTAAAACATCATCTATATATGATAAGATGAATTCCGTATAAGAATTGAAAATAGAGTTCATAATATTTTGAAACTCTGAAGGCGCATTTTTTAATACAGGTGAATTAAAAATAAGAAACATAATTGTAAAGTCAATTAAATTTTTATAATAATCAAATTAGATGTCAATCCATATGACATCTTTACTTACCAAGGGATCCCCAATGGTTCCAAACAAGGGTTTTGTATTTATTGTGGTTAAGGACATACATATTTGTTTGCACTAAATAAACCAATCAGCATTTAAAAAATAAATAAATAAGTATACATATCATTTGAAATGCATTAAGGAGTTCTTCGTCATAATCTTGAGGCAATCCTTTTTCCAAGATTCAACACTTGCTTCTTCTTCCAACAAAATCACTAATTAATTAAATATTTCATGTAGTATTACTTAGATCAATCAAACAATATAAAGAGAGTGAAGAATAATTAAATAGGCATGATTTTTCCATTGAAGAGTACCAAACAAATTTACTGGATAACTGAAGCTGCACTCTTGGTGTTTCTCAGCTCTTGATGCTAATCTTCAAAGAAAATGGTGTTTGGAGATGTTGCATTATAAAATCAAGCAAAAGATCATGGCTTCTTTATTCTAGTTATACCCAAGTGTACTTGAAGAATAACAAGAACCAATGCATGTGGATTGAGTAATTTTTAGTTTGACATTATCTCCTCCATATACATTCATTAAGCTCATTTAATTAATCATTAGTTATCATATTAATGAAAACAAATGTCCCAAGTTGAGATAATTTGACTAATTAGATCTTATGGCTTGGCTTATAGTTTAAGAGTCAATGCATCCTGTTGACCCAAAGTCATCTCATGACTGACTTTGCACCAATATGATATACAACAACAACTGAGCCTTTTATCCCAAGCATATGGGGTAGCCTACATGAACCAACATGAGAATCACGCCTGGTCTAGCACATGAATCCTCCGCCTCCACTCACTCCTATCAAATAATATACTTTCATTGAAGCCTTTGACAACCATATCGTTTCGTATCACCTCTATCCATATTTTCTTCGGTATCCCTTTTGCCTTTTTGTCATTGCCCATATCGAGAGTATCTATTCGTCGAACCAGTGCTTCCATAGGTCTGCGTCGCACATGAATAAACCATCTTAGCCGGTTTTCCCGCATCTTCTCCTCCATAGGTGCTACATCAACTTTTGCACGAATATCCTCATTTCGTACTTTATCTTTTCTAGTGTTACCGCACATCCAATAAAGTATGCACATCTCCGCTACGTGCATTTTCTGTATATATGCTTCTTAGGAGCCCAGCATTTTGCACCAATATGATATGATTTGCAATAATTGGCATTAGTTCAAAAAGAATCATAAGTTTGGTCAATGTTGAGCCAATAATTCTCTTGACCAACTCTAACAAGTGAGACTAAAGGTGCTAAAAGTTCATGTGAAAAAAACTTCTCATTCAAATTGAGGGTTACGTAAGTTTGATTCTAAAGAGATGTTTTATAAAACATGTTCGAATTTTCAAGGTTTTTGGCATTGAACTTTAAGAATACCATATCCCTCTCTTAAAATGGTAAGGTTGTATGAAATTGTTAGTTGCCTTAACTTGATTAAGCCGCGAGTGGTCTGATTAACCTTAAAATAACCTTGTACATTGATTAAATAGTCCTAAAATGACCCGAATATGGCATTTTTGACGAGAATACTCGGACAAAAATACATTTTAAGGAGGGTAAATGCAGTCCAAAAGTTATGCTGTCTCCAAAATCCTAAAAATTCAATGATGCTATATTAAATTTACCCTATGTTTAATCATCTTGCTGCTTGATATGGCATCCACAAATCCCATATTTTATCGCTTAGTTGAACTCATTAATTCGCAGGACACTTTCATAGATACTTTGATCCATTTTTGCAATAGAACAGGAATAAGATTAATTGCTAACAAAAAATACGAGTATATAAGAAATTTTGTCTGAGAAAATATTTCTATAGTTCTTCTAAAAAGGCAAAATACGGGGTAAATAAAAATTATAATCTAAATGTAATCAAGTACCCAAAAATGGGGGGAAATTCATATCATGGTATTAATCCTGATTGTGGTGATGATGTCAAGCATAAGAAAATTCTATGGGGATGCAGCAAGTTACAAAACTTTACAAAAAAATGAGCTTATACGTACAATAACCATTTTTGTTATGATTAATTTCATTTATGCTTTTAGCTAATTTTTACAATTAAAACTTGTTTCATGACATGATTATACTACTTTCACATGAATTATTTTTTTCCCGTGTATAGCAATAAATAACAATAAAATACCAGCATTGAATCAATTTAGTTTTTGCATGGTCATATAATGTCTTTTGCTATCATATTACGTTAGAGTTAAGAGAGTGAGTCAGCTAGTGACTCGCCTTCATTTATCTCTAATCCTCAATCATTAAGGCCACGTGTTAATTAATCACTTCATAAGTTATTAACGTGTTGCAAATAATCAAGACCATATGCTTATTAATCTCGAGCTAATTAATGCGTTGCAGACAAGATTAAATTCCCAAATTAGCTTTTATATATAATCCCTCTGGCCAATTATATATGACAATAACGAAAATAATAATAATTGTTTACCAGAATCCACTCCTCTCTTGTAATGTTATACAATCGGCTATCAATCTGCTATCGCTCTTCCGTCACAATCTGCACCAAAATATCACATTCAAGTCGAAGACACAAGCAAACACATAACTCGGATTTACAACATTACGAGCGATGTCAAAAAGGATGCTCACATACATTAACAGCACCTTTACTTTACTCCAAGGCAATGGCAAAGGACTTTCCTTCCAATGTAATGAACTTTTGGTGAGAGGGGAACAACTCGAGTCCAATCTCTATCTATTATTGCATTTTCGTTCTGATTCTCATTTTGGACATTAAGAACTGAAATTGACCTTTTCTTTGCCAAGTTGCCTCTTTGAAAACTATAGAAAGCGAAAAGGAAAATCCAAATGTTAAGTTAAGGAGGGGATTATGAAGTACAACAGTGGATTCTAAGCAGTCACTGATGTGTGAGTCATCATACCAAGACTTGTGTTTAAAGTAAAAACTATGATTAGCTGCTATATACATTGAATATGTAAGAGTACAGGAAAATAAATTACTATTATGTATAGTTCAGTGTATATCTAAACCCAACTTTGGCATTATGTATGTGTAGAGTTGCAATCGGATCGGATATGGGTATTATCATATCTGTATTTGTTTCTAGTCACATATACATATGTAGTTTAGCAATTTAAAGTCATATTTGTATTTGACAAAATTGAATACACATAAGAAGAAGACATGAAAAAGATGGATACGGATGAGTATAAGATAGATACAAAGATAAAGAAATATGGATGTGGAGCGGAAAACGTTTATGTAATAGATACATTCCAAATGAATTTGAATACTTTCTTAATATGGGTACTCGGAATTTTTGCTAAAGACATTTATCATGCAAATGGAGTATTATATGAATAAACGAATACGCTAACCATATTTATTAGACATAGCATATCATAGTGTAAAATAAACAGAATAAAACAATATGTCAAAATATTCTTTTAAATGCATAACATATAAAAGGAGCAAAAGATGTATGGTTTAGATAAGGAAAAATGATATATTCGCTTGTATTTGTCTACGTATATCTGTAGCCGAATCCAAATTCATATATTTGAATGTCTGTATCCGAAAATTTATAACTATATGGATTTGGATATTATCCAATATCCGGTTCCAAATAAAACCCTATGTGTCATATAATCCATCTAATTTGCAGTTAAGCTTTTACAAGGAAATGCACTGGGTCAAACAAAGTACCAAATGCCAAATGAACCAGATATTGAATTTTCTTTTACAACAAACACTGTAAACTTAACGTGCTATTTGGCTACAAAAACTGCAAAATCACAATTCCAAAATTATAAATTTTCAAAGATTTTAAGGATCTTGAAATATCCTCAATGTATATCTCCACGTTGAATGTTTATTTCAATCGCAATTCAAAGTCTTCTGGTGTTTGAATTTATACATGAACCAATATAGAGTATAAATTACGCTGGAGTACCCATAGCCATTACTGCTTTCACAAAACTATCTTAAAGTTGTATTTATTGTATGCTCCCTTAATGTGCTACATTTGAAGGTATTTTAGTGAGAAACTCACTTAAAACTAACGTTTAAGGAAGTTTACAGTAATAAAAAAACTGTGGTTTAGTGAAAAATAACGAAAGACAAGGGTATTTTACTAAAATCTACCCTTCAATATAATGTGCATCAGGATTTATGGTTGATCCAGTGATGTCATTGGCTTGCTCTTTACAGTTATCCCACTTCAATAATACACAAGCGAAATAACCTCCCAATTAATTAATCAAATTACCAGAACTGTCATTTTCCAACAAATGCATAAGTGATACAACATCTTGATAAAAATACCTGTAAATAAATTATGAAGAAAACCTTGGAGTTAGCTTACCTGTACTTGTCTTCATTTTTCTTCTTCTTCTTCTATCATTTGTGTTACTATCAGGGGGTTTACACCTACCAAACAAGGAAGGAAAAACAAACAAACAATGAGATCATATATTGTCCACAAAACCAAACAGTACAAGAAAAGTTGGTGAAATACTTGGCAGAGGCTCCTTTGTCCAAATATTGACTTGTTAAGGAAAGAACAGTTGCCTCGGAATAGTATATGCCTCATATTCAATCGATGTCTTAGTTTCATCAATGCTTTCTTTTGCTTCGTACGGAACTGGAATGAATCTGGACAAAAAAGATCATTTCTAAATTGAGTGTACGTAATCTGCTTGGACTTGGCACAATTGGAATGAAATGCAATAGATAATAAATTGTTAAGAAATGAAAGCAAATCTTACAAGATAAATTCAATGATATGCAAATTAGAATGAAGGAGCTTCATGTGAATGCCTCTTCTCTGCCTGAGATAAAAGAACAAGATTATTCAGAAAGTTTTAATCAGAAAGAAATATGGATGCAACTCTTAGTTTGGAATTTTTCGACAAGTCATTATCATTATACAAGTAATTGCAACTCTTAATTTGGAATTGTTCGACAATTAGCGACTTCTTATTGAAGTGGGGGCCATTTTAGGTGATGATTGACAACTGTATCAAAATCATAAGTCAGGTTCAATACCTAATAAGAAAAAACTCAGAATGAGAATATGTGAACCACAAAAAATGGAGGGCATGTTGTGGTGTTTCAAAGTACTTTTATATGGTTGAATGGTACAAAAGGATTTATATAGATAATGACTTTAACCATCAATAGTTGTAGCAAGCATTTCTTTTGCTATCATTTTAATCAAGTTCAGTAATTTATGTTGATGAATGAAAATCTAGCTAGACACATTGACACAGTTAGATGCTTGTTGATGAACGAAATTAGACCCTTCATAGAGTATCTTAGATAGTATTAGGGTTACAGATATGCCAAGTATAAATCGTGATATTAATAGTAGAAAAATGAACAGAAATGAACAGTGGAAGACCGAAGAGTTTGGATCTTTTGTGGGGTTGACATATGCAGAGAAAGAAAACATTAGTTTTTGGGTTTTGTACTGCATGAACTTATAACACGGTCATAATATAACAACGGTGGACAATATTGAATGTATGGACCGACCACCATCTTAAATTTTGCGACTATGCAATGGTCTCAAACATAGCGTACAAGAAGAATTAACTAATCTTCGTCATTGGAATAATAGACCTGATAATGCTATAAAAAAAATTAAAATTTGTTATACGAGCGTCTATCAACTTAACATTGTTAGAAATTAAACTTGTTTTCGGTTACAAAGAATTGAAGAGACATCGGTTATAAAAGGAAGGGATACCAATTCATGAATAGGTTTAATGAAAGGATATGTAACGGTTATTGTAATCAATTGGTATTATGAAGAGTCATAATGAAGGGGCATGTAAACTCCTATATAAGGAGATGTTTTGTAAAGTTTTTATGAGAGCAAGGAAAATATAAGAATAGTTTATTGATACTTTCTCCATTCTCTATCCATTCTCTCCTCTAAACACATTCGGCTATATCGTAGACCGAACATAAAGTCGAGAAGATCCTAACAAAGTGGTATCAGAGTAAGGTTCGAAGAAAATGTCGAAGACAACACTCTCGTACAACGCCCCACGCCTCACCAAAGATAACTATGAAAATTGGAGCATCAAAATGAAGACTGTTTTGGGAGCAGTAGGCGCTTGGGATGTGGTGGTCCGAGGCTATGATCGGCCTCAAGATGAAGCTGCACTGACGGCAGCTCAGAGAACGACCCACGAAAAATTATTCGAGAAAGATTGTACCGCAAGATACTTTATCGAGCAAGGTGTCGATGATTCGACTTTCGAGAAGATTTCGGCTGCCACTAATGCAAAGCAACAGTGGGAGATACTTGAGAAAACCTTCCAAGGAGTCGAGAAGGTTAAAAAGGTATGCTTACAATCACTAAGGAGGGAGTTTGAATTGTTAAAAATGGAGGAGAATGAATCGGTGACTGACTATAATGCTCGAGTGCTTACGGTGGTCAACCAAATGAAGAGGAACGGAGAAAAAATGGAGGATGTAAGGGTGATAGAGAAAATTCTTCGGTCACTACCACCGAAGTTTGACTTCATTGTGTGTTCAATTGAAGAGTCAAAAAATCTTGAAGAAATGACGATAGATGAGTTGATGGGTTCACTAAAAGCCCACGAAGAACGGTTCGTGAAAAAGCAAGAACCGATTGAAAAATTACTACAAACACAAGTTAATTTGAAAGGTGATTCGGTTGAAAATGGTCAAAATGACCGAAATCGAGGAAATACACGCGGCCGAGGAAGAGGCCGTGGCCGAGGTCAATTCGTTCGAGGACAAGGTGGTCGAGGAGGTCAAAACAATGACGATAGAAGCCAAAGCCAAAATTTCGGCCGAGGTCGAGGCCGAGGACGATCGACTGGTGGAAGAGGGAGACCGAATGTTCAATGCTATAATTGCAAGAAATTCGGTCACTACGCAGCAGACTGTTGGGGAAAAACAGTCGAGGAAAAATCAAACTTTGTGGAGAAAGAAGATTACAATGACGATGTACTTCTGCTGGCTTTTAAAGGTGACGAAGAAAGTGCTGACACTTGGTATCTCGATACTGGTGCAAGTAATCATATGTGTGGCAAGCGAAACATGTTCGTAGACTTGAACGAATCGGTGAGTGGCCAAGTCACATTCAGTGACTGTTCGAAGGTACCAGTAAAAGGCAAAGGTAAAATTTTAATTCGACTGAAAGATGGATCACAAAAATATATCGAAAATGTGTATTATGTGTCGAATATGAAAAACAACATCTTGAGTTTGGGACAACTCTTAGAAAAGAATTTCGATATTCATTTAAAGGATCGAACTCTTTTCTTAAGAGATAACCGAATGAAGTTGATAGCAAAAGTGCAGATGACGAAGAATCGGCTATTTCTATTGGATATAAAATATGGTGAAGCAAAGTGTCTAAAATCATCGGTGAAAGATTCGGCTCGGTTATGGCATATGAGGTATGGACATCTCAATTTCGGCGGACTAAACTTGTTGGCGAGGAAGAACATGGTCAAAGATTTGCCGATTATGAATGAACCGAAAGAGTTATGTGAAGGGTGTTTACTTGGTAAACATCACCGAGCAAGTTTTCCAAAAGAAGCCGAGTTTAAAGCCAAGGAGCCATTACAACTTGTCCACACCGATGTATGTGGACCAATTACTCCAAATTCATTTGGTGGAAAAAGGTACATTCTAACATTTATTGATGATTTCACAAGGAAAACATGGGTATATTTTCTAAAAAATAAATCGGAAGTTTTTGAAAATTTTAAAAGATTCAAAATGAATGTGGAAAAAGAAAGTGGGTTTTATTTGAAATCGGTCAGGTCAGACCGAGGTGGAGAATTCACTTCAAATGAGTTTGAAAATTTTTGCAAAGAAAATGGAATTCGGCATTTCTTAACGGCCTCCTATTCACCACAACAAAATGGAGTGGCCGAACGAAAAAATAGAACCATATTAGACATGGTGAGATGTATGTTGAGTAGTAAAAATATGCCGAAAGAATTTTGGGCAGAAGCGGTTGCATGTGCTGTGTACATTCTAAACCGATGCCCAACCCAGAGTCTACAAAATGTAACACCGCAGGAGATGTGGCATGGTTATAAGCCGAATGTAAGTCACTTTAAAATTTTCGGGAGCATAGCATATGCTCATGTCCCCGAACAAAAGAGAGTAAAACTTGATGACCGAAGTTCTCGGTTGATTTTTATCGGTTATGATCTAAGAACCAAAGGCTACAAGCTGTTTGATCCAGTCAATAAGAAGGTCATTGTTAGCCGAGATGTCGAATTTGATGAAGAAAGCTCATGGAGTTGGAGCGATGAAGCCGAAAGCAGCAGACCGAATGAAGTACTCGGTCAAGAAGAAAAGAAAAGAAATGAAGTCGAAGTTGATATTCCATCGCCTGCAACAACACCTCGGTTCAATTTGCCTCAAGTCGGTTCTCCACAAACCGAAGCGTCGTCAAGTTCAACTCCACCGAGAAATCCAAGGACGAGGACAATGACCGAGTTATATGAGGTAACCGAAATGCAAAATAATCTAACATTATTTTGTTTGTTTGCCGAATGCGAGCCAATGAATTTTGAAGAAGCGGTCAAAGACCGAAGGTGGAAAGAAGAAATGGACGAAGAAATCAGTGCTATTGAGAGAAATGGAACTTGGGAGATCACCGAACTTCCCAAAGGCAAGAAACCCATAGGAGTGAAATGGGTGTACAAGGAGAAAAAGAACGCTAAGGGAGAAATCGAGCGATACAAGGCAAGGTTAGTGGTCAAAGGCTACAAACAACAAGCTGGCATTGATTATGATGAAGTTTTCTCACCAATAGTGCGACTCGAGACAATTCGACTGATCATTGCTATGGCGGCTCAATTCAGTTGGAAGATATATCAATTGGATGTTAAATCGGCATTCCTCAATGGATATCTTGAAGAAGAAGTCTACATCGAGCAACCACTCGGTTATGAGAAGAAAGGACATGAGTCGAAAGTACTGAAGCTAAAGAAGGCTTTATATGGCCTGAAGCAGGCACCGAGAGCATGGAATAGTCGAATCGACATATACTTCCAAGCGCACGGTTTCATGAAGTGTCCTTATGAGCATGCATTATACATAAAGAAGTCCGAAAAAGGTGATATTTTTATAGTATGTTTATATGTGGATGATCTCATCTTCACAGGAAACAATCCACGTATGTTCGATGACTTCAAAAGCTTGATGGTTAAAGAATTTGAAATGACCGACATCGGTCAGATGGCATATTATTTGGGAATAGAGGTAAAGCAAAGACCGAATGGGATTTTCTTATCCCAAGAAGGATATGCTCGGTCGATTTTGAGAAAGTTCAATATGGAGCAAAGCAATTCGGTCAATACCCCAATAGACTGCGGAACAAAATTATCAAAGTTCGATGAAGGGAGCAATGTGGACTCGACGCATTTTAAAAGCTTGGTAGGCAGTCTTCGGTATCTTACATGCACAAGACCGGATATTCTATATGGAGTCGGCTTGATCAGCCGATACATGGAAGAACCGAAATTGACACATTTATCAGCGGCGAAAAGGATATTGAGATATATCAAAGGTACACCAAATTTCGGTTTGTTCTATTCGAAATCTAACAATTTTGAATTATATGCATATACCGATAGCGATTGGGGAGGAGATATAGATGACCGGAAAAGTACGACAGGGTACATTTTCTTCATCGGTGAATCAGCATTTACTTGGTGTTCCAAGAAGCAACCGATAGTGACACTATCAACTTGTGAAGCCGAATACGTTGCTATAGCGGCTGGAGTTTGCCATGCTATATGGCTAAGAAATCTGTTGAAAGATCTAAAGGTTGAACAGGAAGGACCTACGAAGATGTATGTGGGCAACCAATCTGCTATAGCACTGGCGAAGAATCCAGTGTTTCATGAACGAAGCAAGCACATTGATACTCGGTATCACTCTATCAGAGAACATGTGAGGAAGAAAGAGGTCGAACTCGTTCATGTCAAATCACAAGATCAACTGGTCGACATTTTTACAAAGCCCCTAAAATTTGAAGTGTTCGCAAAATTGCGAGGAAAGATCGGCATGGTAAAACAAGTTTAAGGGAGCATGTTAGAAATTAAACTTGTTTTCGGTTACAAAGAATTGAAGAGATATCGGTTATAAAAGGAAGGGATACCAATTCATGAATAGGTTTAATGAAAGGATATGTAACGGTTATTGTAATCAATTGGTATTATGAAGAGTCATAATGAAGGGGCATGTAAACTCCTATATAAGGAGATGTTTTGTAAAGTTTTTATGAGAGCAAGAAAAATATAAGAATAGTTTATTGATACTTTCTCCATTCTCTATCCATTCTCTCCTCCAAACACATTCAGCTACATCGTAGACCGAACATAAAGTCGAGAAGATCCTAACAAACATCACCCTTCATGCATCGGATCTAGTTCGAGTATACATGGAAAAAAATATGACAAGTTGAACAGAGAACTTCCTTCAGCAGGAAAGTGTAAACAGAAGGGAAAAGATGATAATCTGCAATTAAAATAAAAATTACATTTAATGATGAAACACAGAAATAAAGCCAGATTCAAAATTTAACATATGGTCACAATAGAATAGAATTATATCACAAACATTACGTTAGAATATAATATATATTGCTCAACCCTCACCACAACTTCAAAGTTACGGTGCAGTGCAAAAGACATGTAATATGATATCAAAGGACCCATGTTCGAATCCTACCATTCGCTCTTAATATGATGGTTTTGAAAAATTATATATACCGTTTCGCAAAAAGTCTAGGTTTCAGCTCAACCAGTGAAGACGCATTATAATATAAAAACATATTTCTCAACCCCCACCACATGCAAATGGCAAAACATTATAAAATGCACCTATTTTACTCTAAGGATATTGTTAGTGATATATGCCCTTGAGGCCATTATTGTACCATACTGGATTGTATATTACATATTAGAAGCTTGGGATATTCACAGTTATAATAAGAGTCCTGCTCAAAAGGATACTATGCTACTTGGTTTGATTCTACCTCAATATGTGCATATATTTCTTTTAGCATATCGCTTATACATATTGGTAGAGCCTGTAGGATCTTTGCTTGACTACCAGTGTTGTGATAGTAGTCATACTAGTCGGGGCTGGGTAGTCTATAAGCACATCCTTATATAGGTCCCTAGTCGTAGGATTATCGAGACGGGGTATCGATACTCCAGAATAGACTAGTGTATACGCTTCTCATCCCAGCATGGGAGATGATCTGTCCCACAGTCATTAGTACGTCGTACTGAAGATAGTATACATGTGCTCATTGGATTATGAGTTACACTGGACATGACTCGTTGGGAACTGCTGGTTGGTATTATACCTATCGTCAGGTAGTAGTTCCCGGATGGCATGAATACAGATTATTCCGTTGACTTGACATCGCTATTCGTCTCGAGTGTGTTCCCACTGCACTTAGATTACCACTCTACCATGGCTCAAAATAGTCGTGCAAACATGTAACAGTTGGGTACAGTCCCGAAGCACTTGGAGGCAGTAGTGGTTAGATAGGATTCGTCTCTCCCGGTATTGGGGGTTGATATCACGTTGTGTTCGGAAAGCCATTACATAAAGTCCCTAGCCAGGACAAGCGAGATTTACTGGTAGGTACTCCAGTAGTTTCTCAGGGTGTATTGATCTCTACTCCGGCACGACTTATTGCGCTATTAGGGGTCTGGCGTATACCATCCCCCGAGGCCCAATATGCAAGTCTCTTAGATGAACAGACCGGACTGTACGGAATTGTCACAGATAGGCTCAGTAAAAGTTCGGATGAGTTTGCTCATCGGCTTTCTTATCGACAGATACCTGGGTAGCCGTTACGTGCAGCTAGTACCGCTAACGGACTTGTGGTTAAACCCACTGCCAGCGTACTGTCGAGTCTTTAGAGTCCCACACAGAGGGTTTCCCTACTTCGGGCGAAACGATATAGAGGCCGTATGGTTTTTACGGCAGAATTCCGATCACATACGTGTACTGGCTACACGGAAGCTGTTCGGACGGATAATACTAATAGGCTTTGGTTTAAACCGGATCATAGTATTATAATATTGGATTGTTATCATTTTATTATATCCGTATTTTTCGGAATACGAATACGGGTATGTATATACGGTGAGGACATTCTTGTAATTTCGCAAGAGATACTTCTAGAAGGGATACCTCATTATTTGGATTATCTATTTTATGAAATAGATTAATAAGGTGGAAATTGGAGAGATATTATTGGCATGGGTGAAGCATGGCCCTTTATATTAGTTTATTTGTTTGGCCTCACTATTCAAGCATGATTGAGATTAAGTATTGGAAAATAATCCATGCTTGAATGGGTGAGATGAGAGAGAGCCATTCTTCACCTGCTAACCCTAGCTCATTTGTAACTTCTCGTTCTCTCTCCAAGTTTCCTCTCCTTCCTCAAAAATCCTAACCCTCACATAAGTTGTGAAACATATGATCTTATGAGATAAAACACTCCATTAGATACTCTACATCCTTTAGCCTATCTAGTTTAGCAAACTAGATACCCTAATTACCTCGGTTTAGAAGTCGGAGCTTGAAGTACATACTCTCGAGTGGATCATCTTTGACACGAGGAGACCGATGTTGCAAGCTCGATCCGTTCTTCTAGGAGCTGAAGAGGAGGAGGAGAAGAAGATTCGAAGGATATGGTTCAAGAAGGTATAACACTTTTCATAGTAGTTAAACCTTCAAGTAGTTTTGTTAGTTAAGGTTTTCATAAAGATCCTGGATTTTAGTTGGTGTTGTGAAGCATAGAAAAATCGTTTTTTGCAAATTCCGTCTCCCCGCGAACCTGTGGGATGCGCGATATCGACTTACAGCAATTGCAAGGACTTTCCTTGCAATGTAAGGAACTTTGTTGAGAGACACAACTTGGTCCAATATCCATCTATCTAATTTTGCATGTTCCTTCTTCTAATTTGTGACATGTAAAATTGAAATTGACCTTTCCTTCCCCATTTGTCCGTTTGAAAGCTACAAAGTATTGAGCAACGATCAAATTAAGTTAAGAAGGTGGAGATTACGAAGGATAAGTACAATAGTAGAGTCCAAGCAATTACTATTGCGAGTGCAGTTGAGTTATCATATAAAGCCTTAGGTATAAAGCAAAGAATCGGTATTTATTTTAAGGGAAATTATAAAAAGCTAGAAAACCAAACACAAAAATTGATTGGCTGCTGTATACATTTAAATGTGTATAACTAAAGAAAATTTTTATTATCACATATACTATAGTGTAGGAAAAGCCAACTGCTCGAGAAGTTCTTTTCCAATTTTAAGTTCAGATTCTGAACTTTGATAACTTTGGAGTTTCGGTGTACCGGCAGAAAGCCAGAAACTTTAAGACAGAAAATTTAAACAGAGATGAAGGTTGCAAACTGACCAAAGGGTATGTAGCCTAGCGGTAATACTATCATCTCCAAAGTGAGAGGCCACTGGTTTGAGTCCTAAACGCTAGCATACAGAAAAAAGATTGCAAACCGCATTCTATTTGTGGTTTCTGAGTTTGTAACACCTTGGTTTGGATACAATATTTTTAGATTTACCATAATATTATTTTTTTCCTTCAACAATAAAGGCGTTCCTATAATTTTAGAATTTGCTTTATGACTCGTTGCTAATAATTTTATATTATCTTTTGATATATATAATTTTGATATAATAATCTTCAGTTTTAAGTAATATATGTTAATAAGTTAGTGGCAACAAAACAATATATAATTTTTCCATCTTATCAACAATTTTATCTCCTTAATATAATAAAATCTTTAAACAAATCTATTAGTATTTTATTTTAGTTTGCAAATATATTTTTGCCTAATATTTTTGCTGTCGGTTGAACTATAAATATATGGTAGCATATCTTTTAGTATGAGAATAAGTAAAATCCCTGTCAACCCCCCTCCCCCTAATTAAATCCCTAAACTCTCTCTCTCTCTCTCTCTCTCTCTCTCTATATATATATATATATATATATATATATATATATATTTCCCCCCTCTCTCAAGAACACACGTCTTTTTCTCTCTCTCTCTTCTCTATTTCTCATCTCCTCAACCCCGAAGCCTCGCCATCATCCTCGCCGTCTCCATCCTTGTAGCCACTGTATCCTCCTCCTTCAACCATCGTCGCCACCATCTCCTTTTCCCTCCAAACCGAGCACCTTCGAGCCTCACGCGACCACCACCACCACCGCAGCCATCTTCCCATCTCCTCTCGCTGGCAACTTCATCCCTCTCGACGATCCCATCACCCAAGCACCATCTCCCTCATCTCTTTCTCTGACCCCGACCACCATTACCTCCACCGCACCGGGCCTCCTTCCTCCACCCGCAACCGCCGAGATCTATTGTTGCTGCAGCAACCCAAAACCCAGCAACTGATCTCGTCGCCATTGTCTTCGAGGCCACAGTCGGCTCGTTGCTGTCATCGTCTCCTTCAAACTCTAGAACTGCAGCATCCGATCTCGTCACCAACCTTCGACCACCACAGCCATCGCCGGTTCACCCATCATCACCGTCGATCCAAATTGTCGCATCACCGTCATCTCCTCCTCTGGTCGAGACCTCACCAGTGCCGAGATCCAAGCCAAGACCTTGCTTGGGTTGTGTTCACATCTCCTTGCTCGTCATGTTCTATCCGTCGTCCAAGGCAAGTATTCTTGCTTTTCTTTTCGGTCGATGCAACATCGGCGATCTCTCAAATATATCTTTAACCTGCACCGTTCGATAAAACTGCATTAGTTCTCAAATTTTATATCGTTATTATATAGACTTATATGCAGTAAGGTGATAGAAATAGATATAATGAAATATAAATAAAGTTCGAAAGTTGTTAATATATCCTTAATATATACATATATATATTTTACTCGCCGGTCTCACTACTACAAATAAGGGTTGCCCCTACGGATATATCCGTAGGAGCAAACCACTGCCCCTACAGATATATCCGTAGGGACAAGAAAATACCCTGTAGGTACAAACGCCGTAGGTGCAAGTTGAAGCCTTGAAATTGCCCCTACGGACAAAAATTTGCCCCTACGGAGTTCTGTGTAGGTCCAGTTTGCCCTACGGAATAGGCCGTAGGGGCAAAAAATTTATTTTATTTACGGTTTTATAAAATAGATTAGGTGTACCTATGGATGAATCCGTAGGGCTAAGTAGTAGCCCCTACAGATAAATGCGTAGGTACCCATCCGTAGGGGCAAAATATCATATTCCTGATATTTTGCCCCTACGGATCACTGTGTAGGGGCATTTGTTTGCACCTACGGATATATCCGTAGGGGCAAGCTTAACCCCCTGATACTGAGATCACAGGGGAAAATATCAGTTATCCTGATATTTTGCCCCTACGGATTGCTCCGTAGGGGCAACGTTGGGCCCTACAGATTAATCCGTAGGTACATATTATCAGATTTTTTTTAAAAAAAGGGCTGCCTATTTTTTTCTCGCACTGTGCAAAATACTATATACATCGATCAAATATAAAATTAATCATCACACAGAACATATATTGCAGTATTCATAATCATATCTCACGCATATAATATACAAAAGAAACCAAAAAGCGGAATATGATATAAATATAAACACGCAAACATCACCATTATCAATATCGTCCAAAATGTAGTACAATATGTATCATATAAATAAATACATGTTTAAAATATAAGAATCAAAAAGCTACCCTAGCTCGGTCCAGCTCCACCTCTGATAAACGCCAGAATCTGGCGCGCCTGCTCCTCGGTCAATAAATCATGCAATGCGGAGCGTGCGGGAGTCTGAGCGGGCTGTGGAGCTGGCGATGTGGTCTGCGCAGCCGCCGTCGAGGTAGTGGCTTGCGGAGCCGCGGCTGCAGGAGTCTGAGCGGGCGGTGGAGCTATAGGAGCTGTCTGCGGAACCGCAGCCGATGTAGTGGCTTGCGGAGCCGCAGCCGAAGGAGATGCATGTGGAGGCTCGGCCGATGTACCCTGTCGCGTCTGGACCTAACGTGTGTAATAAGCGAGTAAGAACTGTGTATTATTCGAATTCGTATCATTATCAAGTTATTTCGAAACCCCATTTGGATATCTAGTTTGGAAAACCGTAGTTTATTTTAATTAGATATGTATGTATGATTAATCAAAGCTAAGTCTACAACCAAATAAGCTCAGGCTACGTACTAATATTGGATATGTTGATATCTATAATATGACATGATATTTTACTATTAAGTAGTATACATACCAGCATCTCCTTCAACTCCTGAACGGTGGCCTTCAAGCTCTCCAGTTCCTGCTGGACACGTCGCTCACTGGAGACTGTTTCCCCCAATCAGAGCAAAGCTCTGCTGAAATTCAAATTTCAAAATTTTGAAGCAACGCTTCAAATCCCGGGCGCAACGCGCCACGTGTCTGGCGCAGACGCATCAGCGCAGCGCCCAAAACAGCGCACCCAATCAGAGCAAAGCTCTATTTTTAAACAAAATTAAATGAAGCAACGCTTCAGTTGCGCAAGCGTTGCGCTGCACGACACGTGTCAGCGCAGATGCGCTAGCGCAGCTGCGCTGCGCTTTGCGCTGCGCGACACGTGTCAGCGCAGATGCGCAACTCACCAGAGCGCGCCACGTGTCAGCAGCGCAAGCGTAGCGCACTAGCGCAGCGCACTGCGCTGCATGACACGTGTTATCATCACAAGCGCTTGCGCTCTTTGATTGGCGCAAAGCGCCTGAAAATGCAATACATTTCTTCTGCTAAAGGGCCAGGCCCAAGTCAAAATGACCTAATAGGACAAAATAAATTGCAAGGCAATAAATGGGCAGAGCCCAAATAAATTGATGCTTTGCATCCTTTATATAAGGGCAGAGCCCAAGTGAAATTGCTATTCTGCATCATTCATAAAATGAGCAGGGCCCAAAATAAATTGATGCTCTGCATCCTTTATGGGCAGAGCCCAAACAAAAAACAAATAAAGGTGTTGAACTTTTTAATTGGACTTAGCCCAGTCATGACCATAAGTCCTCAAATTAAATTGACTGAACACGGCTGCTCCCTAAATCAATTTACATCCGGTTCGAGGGTACATCTCCGAACTCCTTTGACACCTATCATTGTAATTCCTCAACGACATCAGAGAGGTGACGGGTCCCAACGACCACACATGAATATGGACTGCGTGGTCCTTAAACTCGTGGACCGAAACGTCCTTAAACTAATATTGGACCGAAACGTCCTTAAACTAATGTCGGACCACCACGTCCCTAAACTGGAATACAGACCACCACGTCCCTAAACTGGAATATGGACCACCACGTCTCTAAACTGGAACATGGACCACCACGTCCCTAAACTGGCGATGGACCACCACGTCCCTAAACTGGAACATGGACCACCACGTCCCTAAACTGGAATACGGACCACCACGTCTCTAAACTGGAACATGGACCACCACGTCCCTGAACTGGAACAATAGAGCCCCCAAATGCTCTTTTGCCGGATCTAAACGATCCCATTTAAGTTGATCTTAGCCCCAATCACGGCTAACGTATCCTTAAACATTCAAATGGACTATAAAACTCCAAATCAACTTTGGTTCAAGGGTACATCTCCGAACTCCTCTGACACCTGTCGTTGTAATCCTTCAACGTCGTCAGAGAGGTGACGGGTCTCGACGACCATATATTAAACGGACCATTATGTCCTTAATTAGAGCCCTGAATGCTCTTTCCGTTAAGTCGATCTTAGTCTCAAACAGGACTAACGTATCCTTAACGAATGTTTAAGTTGATCTTAGCCTCAATATGGCTAACGTATCCTTAAACTAAAACACCAAACCCAAATCTAAGTAAATACGGATTTGGACTAATCCACGTCCTACGGGCGACGGCATTACTCAGTCTCCGTATACAATCCACGGGCAACCACAAACAAAATAAACATATACGACACGAAGTGAAATTCTGGAGAAGGAGAAAGTTGTTACCGCGATGCGGTAGCGTAATTAACTGCAGGGGCTTGCGCCTGCAGGGAAGAGCGTCCCCACAATCAAAAACGCCTCAAGCGAGGGGGAATCTGACGAAGTCTGCTACATCGACCGCATCCGTCTAAACCTCCGATACACGGTGTCATAAATCAACTTGGCATCTTCGGAGAGGTGGACGGATAAAACCAAATAACATCTGCCCCGAATCTCAGGCATAGATGTCCTAGCGTCGTCGGCCGTCTTTCAGAGGGAAACAGAGATGGAGGAAGTAACCGCCGAGGTGGAGTCCAACCTCACATGGGCCCTGCTAGGGTCCAGTCCCCGGCCTCTCTCCCAACCTCCATGGTGCCCTCCGTGTGCGGCGTCCAGGACTGGGGTCAGCAGCCTCGGATCGCTCTGTCCGGTAAAATCGATCCCCGATGCCTCGGCCTGCTCAACCACCCGCTCCTACACCCACATTAAGCAGTAAAATATAAGTATATCATTTAAATTTGAACCTTCCAAAAATAAAATTTCAAATAGAGGTTGAATAAATATTAACACTTACGCAATACTCCTGGGTAGCGACGTCGGGATATCGAAGCTCGCCCGTGGCGGGATCTGTCGAGGTGCCGTGGACGGCAAGATATGCGGACAGCACGCTCGGTGTACCACCTTGCGCCAGGGTCTGAGCTGTCTGCAATATTAGAAAATAACTATTAATATTAGATATATTAGAAAATAACTCTTAATATTGCATTATATCACAAAGGTCGGTCTATTGTAATTTACCGATAACTCCATGGCTTGAGTAATATTCCTCGAGCCACCTGTATAAGTGGGGCGACCCCTCTTCGCCGACTTCCTATTCTCTATATTTTGAACGGCATGTTTCTGCACAACACATTCACATTTAGTTTTCTAATTAAGGAACACAAAAAAATAAATTATATACTAAACAATAAATTACATTTAAAATACATACATGTTTGCATTGAGAGTCGAAATATTCCCACAATAGAGGCCATGTCTCTACGTCGACTCTCGCAAAGGCCGAAGTAGATAGAATGGCCGCTCTCTCTGCCTCGGGGGTCGCCATCCACAGGGAGTAGCAGTCGGCCTTCAGCTCATTCCTGTTGTATCGGACCTTGGTCTGCATGTTCTTCATCAGGCCATTGTACAGAGCATGAAGGTCGAGCACCCTCCCAGGGTGATCAAGGTCGGGTACAGGCTGAAAATCGTAATCCAACTGAAAATACAAAAAAAACATTGTTATTAGATTGCAAGTGTTAATAATAAATATATTGGATAAATCAAATGAAAATATATATTAATACCCGAGCCTGATCAAAGAAGAGGGCGAATGAGTGCCGGTGCTGCTCGCCCCACTCAACGTGAAGTGGATAGTTCTTCACGAGCCGGCTCTCATCCTCCATATACCGGCCGAACCTCTCGGCATGAGGACCGGTATAGCGATAATCAAAGGTAAAAAAGAGGGGGAATGCTGCCTCCCCCTAGCTCTGTCAGGCCTCAGCCTATGGGACTGATTCGGGCCTCGAGTCCCCCTTTGGGGATGGGGAGGCCCTGCGTCTGCAAGAAATATCAAGACAATCAATATTAAGACAAAGATGTATTAAGAAATCAAGGTTAAACGAAAATTGAAGTGTGATATATACCTCCAGTGACTAAAGCACGAGCCTGGGCCCGGGCAGCAGCACGAGCGAGACGATAGTTTCTCCAGTGAGGAACAGCCGGTGTCCCGGATGCGGACGCATCCCCTCCAACTAGAAAATAAACATTGACGCTGAATTTCCATGAAGTTCATATTTATTCTATAGAGCATATGTAAAATGAATAAATATTTTATATTTATTCATACTAACCTACAGACGATGCGGAGGGTGCGGAAGTGGCAGGAGTGCCCCCTGCGTCAGATTTGGACGCACCACCTATAATTAGACAATTAAAAATAGATTATATAAGTAATTGCAAAAAGAATGTGTAGATCAATAATATAACATTCTAAATCAATATGCATGCACTATAGGATATATAAACATACCCGCAGGTGCGGTGGTGTCACCACCTACAGCTAGACAATAATAAAAATTACTATCTAAGTAAGAACAATAGGAATGTGTGTATATTTATGATATAGCATTCTAAATCAATATACATGCACTATATGATATATAAACATACCTGGAGGAGCGGAAGTGGCCTCTGTCCCTGATGTGGACGCATCACCAACAACTAGACAATCAAACATTGACAATATAAGTAATTTTGACATAAACAGGCATGAATATCTATAATATTACATTCAAAATGGATATGCGTGCAATATACCTGGAGGTGTGGCAAAGTCCACACGGAAGGAGGCATCCGAAGGGGTCTCCGATCTGGGTGCAAGACCGGCCCTCTGAAGCGCCCTACGCAGCTCTCCGGGCGGCAGAACCGCTCTGCCTCTGCCGGTGCCGCGGCTGGAGCTCCTGTCGCCCCTCGCTGCTCCCGTCATCGTCATCAAATCTAGATAAACGGTTCGTGGACGCATTAGACAATCATTAAAAGTATTGACTATATATGTATAGATCGTAAAATGTGAAGTAATAATATAACATTACTGATGACCTTTTTCGTTTCGTGGGCGCATTATACATATCTACTTGGATTTCATCGTCAATGTCATTTCTAACCCACGTAACTTCATGATCGGCCGAAAACAACCCGTCCTTCGAAACAGACGGTCGGAGCACTCTAAGTCTTCTCTCTTCTTCATCCTCATCGCTGTCCTCGAATTCTGGGACATCGTAGACATCTCTGGATTTCCATCGGCATACAACACTCCATCCCGGATGTTTCAAACACTGTGAGTAGTATACTTGGAACGCTTGGTTCGGCAAGATAAACGGATCTTCCTGACCGTAAAATCGAAGTGTGTTCACACTGGTCAATCCATATTCATCTTTTCAAGTCCCAAGATTGCTTCTCCACTTATCCGTATCGGTTCGCGTATCGTACCAAGTATACTGGAATATATAAAAGGGTTCTGATCGTCCGGGATAGTGGATGTCGAGTATACAATTTAAGTACCCATAATAAATCACACCGTCCGATTCTACCGTCGCAATCCCACTATTCTGAGTGGTTCTAGATGTTTCTATGTCCTTAATTTCGAATTTGTATCCAAGGACACCAAATCCTTTGTAATATGCAACCTCCATACTAGGAAATTGAGCTAAACATCTTGAATCACTCTCAAATGATGCAGACAAGTTCGGATCGTGGATCTAACAAAACAAATTTTACGAAAAATACATAACGATACAAGTTTAGATTAAAACTGATAGTAATAAAATATTATTCGAATAACTTACATGATCTGTGACCCAATCGCAAAAATTATCCTGATGATATTTTTCCAATCGTTCTTCGTTCCAATCAGGATGCCCCTCACGTACCTCGTTAAAATGAATTCTGTTTTCGACAAATAATGGTGACATTAATATTATATCATTTCATACACACACAAACACAAATATAACAATTAATCCAAAAAAACTTACACTCTAATTTGTTCAAGACATGCGCAATTAAGTAAGATAAACCGGTATATCTTGTTGATAAACATAGTGTCTACTCTCTTATAATCGGCTTTACCATATGGCCCGTCTTGAATTCTTCGAGGCCGGTTAAGTCTTGTCTCAATGTTCTCGTCCAGATAGCGGGAACAAAATGTGGTTGCTTCATCAAGAAGATAACCTTGCATCATAGAAACCTCTGGTCGATTTTTATTGCGTATATACTTTTTAAGAGTAGAGGTACATAATGAAAATATGTTGAATAAATAAATACGGGCATACAGGACAACAATAAATTTAAAAATTGCGCGAAACAAAAAATTACACGTACCTCTCGACGGGATACATCCATCGATATTGTACCGGTCCGGCTAACTTAGCCTCAGTTGCAAGATGAACCGTCAAGTGTATTATGATATCGAAGAATGACGGTGGGAAAATACGCTCAAACTTGCAAAGTATCAACACAATAGAATTTTCTAGTTTATCCAGCATCACAACCTCCAGTGTTTTAGCACACAACTCTTTGAAAAAACAACATAGGTCGTTGATTACTAGACCAACCGATTCGGGGAGAGAAGTCTTGAGGGCTAATGGAAGAAGGTGCTCCACGATAACATGGTGATCATGACTTTTCAGCCCATCGATCTTACCTTTCACAATTTTTATTTTCTTGCTGAATGATTCTGAGAAACCTGTGGGAACTTTCAAATCATGCAACACCTGCAGGAATCTTTTCTTCTCCGGTTGTGACATATGATAAGCGGCATTGGGAAGTACAAACTTACCTGATTTACCCGCTACCGGTCTAGGGTGCAATTCACTTCTTATTCCCCACTAGGTAAATCCATCCGAGCATTCAGGTTGTCTTTCGATTTCCCGTGTTTACAAAGAAGCAAGCTGAGTATGTGCTCTGATACTCCCTTCTCTATATGCATGACGTCCAGACAATGACGCACTAAATTTGTTGACCAGTACGGAAGCTCGAAGAAAATGCTTAACTTGTTCCAAAATGGTGGTTTGACCTGTTTCGTCGGATCCATCCCGAAGGTCACATTATTGTAACCATCTCATTGAGCAGTCACGTCCTCTCCGGACAATGGGGATGGAGGTCCAAGAAGCTCCCGATGACCATCAAAATGAACTGTGTCTAACCTATAGGGGTGGTCTGGAGGCAGGAAACGTCGATGGCCGCAATAACAAACCTTCCTGCTAAAATTCAAGAATTTCGATATTGTGTGTTGATGGCAATGAGGACATGCTTTGTGACCATGTACGGACCAACCTGATAGCATTCCATACGCAGGAAAGTCATTAATTTTCCACATTAAAGCCGCACGCAGTATGAAGGTTGTATTTGTGTTTGCATCGTATGTCTCTACACCATCAATGAACAAAGATTTCAACTCCTCGATCAGAGGTCAGAGATAGACGTCGATATTGTTTCCCGGTGAGTTTGGTCCGTCGATAAGATGAGGCATCATAAAGTATGATTGGTCCATAGCCAACCAAGGCGACAGATTATAAATTATCATTACAACGGGCCATGTGCTGTGACTTCCAGCCATATAGTTGAATGGGCAGAAGCCATCACTAGCCAGTCCGAGCCGGACATTGCGAGTATCGCTGCTGAATATTGCGTGCCTCCTATCGAAATCCTTCCATACCGGTGAATCTCTTGGATGGCTCATTTTTCCATGTTCACTTGGAGGAGCACGGTGATGCCAAATCATTGCCTCAGCTGTTTTCTTGCACCTGAATAGCGTCTGTAGCCTCTGTGTTATGGGAAAGTATCGTGCTATCTTGACAGGTATATCAGGCTTCTTATCAGAATCTTTCGGCTTATACCTGGCCTCTCCGCATGTTGGACACTCTTTCAAATCTTAATTCTCTTTCCGGTACAACACGCAATTTTTAGGACATGCTTGAATCTTCTCGCACTTTAGACCCAAATCAGACATCATCTTCTGGGCTCCGTACCAGCTGTCGGGCACGTTATTTCCCGGGGGCACAGAATCTTTCAAGAACGAAAGAAGCATTGTGAATGACTTGTTGCTCCATCCAATTAGGCACTTAATCTTGAAAAGTTGGACGAACCATGAGAGGATGGAATACTTCGCATTCTCATAAATTGGTTTTCTAGCATCATTCATGAAATTTTCATATTTATCCGCACGCGGTCCTTGACCGGAAAGAATGTCATCTTCGGTACGAATTGATTCACCTAGGGCAGCCTTTACCATATCCTCCATTTCTTCTGATGGAAATAAATTACCATCTTCTCCTTCTGCCGCATTACCGAATTCTCCTTCTTCTCCTACCGCATTATCGTGTTCTCCTTCTTCTTCTACCGCATTACTGCATTCTTCTCCTTCCCGTGATATTTCCAAGTTGTATAAAGTCTAGTAAACCCATATTTTACAATATGAAGCTCTGCCAATTCTACCTTCTGTCAGTACTTATTGCCACATCTATCACACGGACATAGAATCTTCTCTATTATGATCTTATTATGTGCGCGTGCAAATTCAATAAAAGCAGCAACTCCTGCGACAAACTTAGGTTGCATACGTTGTTGCCAATCCACATACATCAAGTCCTTAACTCTGACGTACTCATGGGCCATGTTAGACTGTATAACATATAAATTGTAGGTTATGGTGACTATATTGAGAAATATAAGAACGGGATAGTTACTGACAAAGGAGAAAATCCGTGTATATGCTTTGTGTATGCGTTTGTCGTTGAAAATAATAAATTATCGAACGTATGTTAACCGATAGACGGGGACTAAGTTGCGCTTTTAGTTTCATATATGAGTATCGATGAGAATATGAAGGTTTCATATTATCATCGAGTATCATATATTGGTTTTAACTTGAACATCTTGAATCACTCTCTAATTATGCGTTTGTTGTGTATTCTTGTTGTATGTGTGTGTTCCGGCTATCGGGGGTAAGGCTTCTATCCCATTAAGAATGTATAGAGCGAACACCCATCCGCTTGTGCTTTTAACCGTTTCGAGTAAATTTCGGCAGCATCTCCCCGCTGTTCTCCGAGTACACTGTAATAAAATAGATAATCATTTCAAAGTTGTGAAACAACGTTGAAATGAACAACTAATCTATCTTTGTACACGGAGAACCAGCGGAAAGGTACCGACGAAATATCTCGAAACGGATGAAAACACAAGTGAATGAAGGTGTTTGCTTTATACATTCCTAACTTGTCCACACGGGACAAATCTATCGGTTATCATACGATTGAATCTTCTCGTCACATAGACTATACGACGGTTGTTAGTATCGAGCTATACCGTCCGATATTTAACAACCTTCGTATAGTTCTATGTCACGACGAACATCGAACGTATGTTAACCGATAGACAGGGACTAAGTGGCGCTTTTAGTTTCATATATGAGTATCGATGAGAATATGAAGGTTTCATATTATCATCGAGTATCATATATTGGTTTTAACTTGAAGATCTTGAATCACTCTCTAATTATGCGTTTGTTCTGTATTCTTGTTGTATGTGTGTGTTCCGGCTGTCGGGGGTAAGGCTTCTATCCCATTAAGAATGTATAGAGCGAACACCCATTCACTTGTGCTTTCAACCGTTTCGAGTAAATTTCGGCAGCACCTCCCCGCTGTTCTCCGAGTACACTGTAATAGAATAGATAATCATTTCAAAGCCGTGAAACGACGTTGAAATAATCATCTAATCTATCTTTGTACACGGAGAACCAGCGGCAAGGTACCGACGAAATATCTCGAAACGGATGAAAACACAAGTGAATGAAGGTGTTTGCTTTATACATTTCTAACTTGTCCACACGGGACAAATCTATCGGTTCGGAATCTTCTCGTCACATAGACCATACGACGGTTGTTAGTATTGAGCTATACCGTCCGATATTTAACAACCTTCGTATAGTTCTATGTCACGACGAACATCGAACGTATATTAACCGATAGACGGGGACTAAGTGGCGCTTTTAGTTTCATATATGAGTATCGATGAGAATATGAAGGTTTCATATTATCATCGAGTATCATATATTTGTTTTAACTTGAACATCTTGAATCACTCTCTAATGATGCGTTTTTTGTGTATTCATGTTGTATGTGTAACATGATTTTAAACCATTGAGATCAAGATTGATAGAACTGATCATCCACAAAGAGATTAATGATTAACTTTTGACAGCCATATGAAGGAAAATTTTCTCCTACGGCAACCTAATAATATACCCATTATCCTCATATATACATATATGCTGGCAGACATGGATACATACATGCAAATATTTGAAAAATTAATATATCAACCAAAAACTATTATTGCAATGGCATTCATCTATAACAATCAACAATTAAAACTACAAATGTAGGATACTGATATCATAAAGCATTATACGCAACATATGAATTCACATGACTAAAACATACATCAAAAAAATATGTTCATCCAAAATAAAGGCCGCTGTCAATAAATATAGACAAATACATCATAAAAACAGTAACTAACAAGTTGATTAGTATCTGGATCAAGAAAATGATAGGAAAAACAATTGACTATGATCTATAATGACAAGTATATTACCATGACTCTCGACTAACAAAGGTGGCTTTTCGTCCTCGGTAGCTTGATAATTGGGATTTCATGGCGAATAAAAATATGCATATGTCGTTTGACCGGGAACTTCAATAGGAAACTCAATGAGGTCGGGTGTACTGAAGTACGCTTTGTATTTCGCTATATCAGGTGATGAAGCCCAAGCCCTAGCTAGCCCCACCCCAACCGAACCCTAGCCCCAGCCCAGCCCCAACCCCAACCGAACCCTAGCCCCAGCCGAGCCCTACCCCAACCGAACCCTATCCCCAGCCCCAACCCAGCCCCAACCCCAACCGAACCCCAGCCCCAGCCCCAACCCAGCCCCAACCCCAACCGAACCCCAGCCCCAGCCCCAGCCCCAGCCCCAGCCCCACCCCCAACCCTAACCCTAACCCTAACCGAACCCGATGCCGATGCCAAACCCTCACTCCTACCCGAACCTGGCCTGAACCCTAGACCTAACATCATCAAAATTATAAATAATTTGAGATTTAATTACTAACCGGGCGGTGGAGGAGACGACAGAAATCGGTGGTCGACGACGATCGGCGACGAGTCGCGGACGGTGGCGACGGGAAAGTTGTGGGAACGAACAACGAAGGTGGCGACGAGGCGCGGAGCGCCGTGGCGACGAGGCGCGGGAACAGGCGATGAGGTGCGGGAGAGTGAGAGAGAGAATTTTTGGGAACGATGAATGGCTTTTCTGTGTTTTTTTTTATTAATAACCTATTTATATGCCCCTACGGACATAACCGTAGGCCCACCGTTTGCGGCTCCGTAGGGCCAAATAACAAATTAGAACGTAAGGCACCGTAGGGATAACGATATAGACCTACAGATAAATCCGTAGGGGAAAGAAATAGTTGCCCCTACGGATTCCTGAGTCCGTAGGGGCAACCCCATATTGTAGTGTCTGTGATTAAGAAAATATAAATAGTACATCTATTTTGGTTAATATAATGGTATAGATAACATATGATACTTATACTATTCACAAGGTTGTACATCCCTTACATGCGATTACTATTATTTGATAACAACCATATTTGACATACCATGATCATTCATTACTTTAGTTCTTTTATTTAAGAACGAGGTCTCTAAATAGAATGCTGAACCACATGCCATGACACAACCTACTGTTTACAAGTTTCATTTCTATTTAATTAACAAGATATTTCAAGTTCCAGTCTTTTCAGAATTCTTAATTAGTGATTTAGTTATTACTATATTGGATACGAATACGCGGGGTGTTAGGCTAGTTTGAGTGTGTGTTCGTATAACAGGATCTCAGAAGTCTTATTCCGACAGCTCGTATCGGGCTATATCGGTCGCATGTTATCACAGCTCGTACCGGGCTATATCGGTCGCATGTTATCACAGCTGGTATCGGGCGATATCGGTCGCTTGTTCATTCCACAGTTGGACCCGTGTTTCCTAGTCCCTGGGGCTCTACCCTTGGGTTAGGAATACTCCTACAGAGAGGTTGACGCACACACTCAAGCCCACGAAATATTATCTTTTAGTGACCAATAGGATATGACTTGACATGTTTATATGTTTGTTTTATATTATTACTATATCCATATGTATTTATAAACATGCGTACATGGGTTTTACCCCACTTACATACTCATGTTATCATGCTACATATACACCTCTTTTATGTTGAGTACTTGTTGGGATGTTCTGACATTCCTGAGGTTTGTCATCTCAGGTTTAGAGACGGATTTTCAGACTGAGCAGAATCAGAGCGGTTATTAGGACTTTACCGAAGATCAGTAGCCCGTAGGTTTATTTCTTTTCAGTTAGTATTTAGCACGTGCATCCTTGTGAGACATTAGGACTTATAGATCTCTTTTCGGATCTTGTTTTTATTTCGAATCTATTGTATTGGATCTTTATTTGCATCGATTATCCAGTGGACCTATTTTTAGTTTTCTTTGTGGTTTCGTTGTAGCACGATTATCAGTGTTATCTCTCATGTTATTAGATATTATTTTTGACATGTTAGCTAGACAACTTTTATGTGACTATGGAAGGTTCTTTCCTTACAATAGATAGTACGGATGACCTTCGTTACTCTCTGTATTCCGTATTTTAGGAAGCGGGACGTGACAGGGTTGCTGCAAAATTGTAACAAATATTGCGACATGTGGTTCCTACACAGATTGTTGAATGAGTTGATTGTACAAAACCCTCCTGTAGAGTTTTTTTTTTTTAATTTATATATAACACAATGTTTGTTTCAATTGTATTTCAAATTCTATCTGATTCAATATAATCGTACATCAAAATTTTGTGATGGAATATAGCCTTTGGCTTGCTCTTTACAATTATACCATTGCAATCTAACAAAAGCAAAATAGCATCTACTCAATCAACTAATCAGATGTGTCTTTTTCCAGCATTAACATTATCAATCCTATCCCTCACTAAATGATGGCTACTCTTTGGGTGTTTCCTTCTTCCTTCTTTTCCTTTCTTTTTTAGTTCTTGGTTGTAATAATGCTGAATTTAGCTTTAAACCTTGTCTGGACTATGCTATGGTATCTTTTGTAATTATTCTTTTGTTTGTAATGGAGTCGCTAGGAGTCCTGCTCTTTACTCCAAAAAAAAAAACATTAGCAATCCTATCAAAATTTTGATATAACATCTTCATGGGGATCACCATGCATATCTTTATACAATTTGAACACAGTGCTTGCCAAATTTTCTTGAAGAAAAAAACATATGAGGAAAACTTTGCTTGAAAAAGATGGTTAGAAAAACATGAGGCAAAACTTGGGGGTAGCTTACCTGCAACTTTCTTCATTTTTTTTCTTCCATCAATGTGTTGCTATCAGGAGGTTTACACCTACCAAGAAGAAAAGGCAAAGAGAATATATAATATTCTTTGAACCAGCAATATGGATATCCAAAATGGTTGGTGAAACACTTGGCGATAGCTGCTGAGTCCAAAATTAGCGTCACTAAGGAAAATATGAACGTCTTCAAAAACAAATGCGACCTGTACCGGCGGATGTCTTAGTTTCTTCACTGTTTTCTTCCGCTTCAATCGGAACTGAAATGAATCTGGACAACAAAGGTCGTTTATAAATTGAGTGTACTTCATCAACTTGGACTTACCACAATGGGAAAGATATGCAACAGAGAATATAATGTTAATATATAGAGGAAGCAAATTTTACTAGACAATCAATTTCAATAGAAGAGAAATTTGCTTACCTTCTTTGTTGTCTCTACTCTGAATCAGAAGAAAGGAGCTTCATGTGACTGTCTTCTCTGCCTGAGAAAAAAATAAGCAGCTAAGTCATTTGTACCTAGATTACCATTTAAATGAACCAGAAACCTTGTTGTGCCTAAAATGTGGATGCAACACTTACTTTGGAAATCAATGGCATTCCATTAACATCATCCCAACTATTGTAACTCAAAAGGGGAGAGGGTCTCGATTTGATTCTTGGCATGACACATGCAAGCAAGATCCTTATATTGTTTGTTTGTTTACATGCCGGAGATCTTTATTCTTCTAACTGTTGCAATCTTTTCACAAGTCTCTAATAAAATCTTTTCAAACCTCTATTCTTTTGACTAAATTTCTTTATAAATAAATCTTCCCAAATCTTTGTTCATGATGTCTAACATATGCACATGTGCATCTAACATACAAAAATACCAGTACAAGCAATTATACAATGTTTAGCAACTTCTTATTGAAGTGAAGGACAGTCGGGTCATATTGACTGGCTGTGTCAGAATCATGTGAGGTTCAATATCTGTGCAACATGCAAATCAGGTTGTTTGGATAGAAGGAGCATATATGCATGTCATAAGCTAAGAATCTGATAATGCACAAAGACTAGAGAAGTACTTCATATAGTTATAGTTACGAATGGTACCATAAGTCTACATGATTCATGTAGCGTCATCTCCACGGGGTTTTGATAATGGCTTTACATTGTAGCAAGTATCTCTTTAATTGGTGTTGGTCAAGGAGAACAATGCATTCTTTGCAAAACCCAATCCGAGTGTCATAAACATCTATTCTTTGAATGTCAATTTTCTAGTTGGGTGATACAAGCATCTTTTGCACGATGCGGCATTTGCAATATACCTTCTAATCTTCATGACATCATAGATTGCATCCAATTGAAGTTCTCGGGTAAGAAACTAGTCGGAACACTCCTCCGCATGGTGGTTGCAAATATTGTTTGGGATGTTTGGAAAGAGCGGAACTATAGAATTTTTAGGTTCTAATATAGGCCTAAAGAGATTGTTCTTCGGGATGTGATCTCCGATACTTTAATCATGATAGCTAAGTTTTTTTATGCTAAGGATTTTGGCAGTGAACCAATTGCTCGAAATTGGAATGCATTACCTATCTTTTTAAATGTTTAATCTTGAGCTATAGATTTGTGTTTTGATCTTGGATTCTTGTACTTTTAACTATATTTTATTTTAATATATAAAAATTTGGGCTTTTTGCCCGGCCTTTGGCAAAAAAAAAAAGGGTATCTCTTTAATTAATATTTTTGTGATCAAGTTCAATAATTTACGCTGATAAATGAAACCTCAATAATTATGGATTCTTGTAGATTGGCCATGTCAGAATCTTGATAAGAACTATAGTATGATCTTAGCAAGAATAACTGATAAGTGCAGATCACAATGCAAATATTATGTTGCGCAGCAAGCGCGTGGTGGATCCTACTGTTTAATGTCCTCGTTGATGATTATCTGATTGAAGAGAAAATAGAACTTTTCTTTGTCTGGCTACTAGTTATTTGTAAAATAAAAGCTAGGACTCACTGAGTTTAGAAATCATAAAATTACAAATCCAAATCATGTCACTTAGTTACTGTAAATTGAAAATTATTGATCCATTTTTAGTGTTTCATTGGATGTATGGAGCAACTCCCGCTTGTTGGATAAGTTTGGAGCAGTGTTCTAAATGTCGGCTGATATCATCGAAATATCGCTGAAATATCGGTTTTGGGAAAAAACGATATAAACATGCAAAAAAAATATCGGGGGACGATATTTGGTGAATGCCAGCCGACGTTTTGTGATTTCGGCCGAAATGTCGTGATGTCGGCGTTTAGGCCGACATTTATCTTTAGGAGGGAAAAAATTTGAGAGTGATTTTCTTTTTTGGGTTTTGGGCCTTGTAAATAATCCGGTCCATTTGAACCTAGGACTGTTTACGTAAGAGACAACCGCTCTACTACTGGGTTATTAAGGAATATATAAATTTAATAAACTAAAACTTTGAATAAATTAATATTTTTCAAAAAAAGAAAAGTTATATAAACGACATTTACATCACAAAAACATAGAACTCGATATTTGATAATACCACCCGACATTTCATGATATATAATATCCGACATCAAAATCTTCAGGCCGATATGACACCGACATCCGAAACTTGGAACATTGGTTTGAAGGTAAACTAAACCCAATTTAACTTCAAAATGACCCAACTTTAGGGGGGGGGGGGGGGGGGTCAAAATTGGTGCGCCAGGGTTTTGTAAGAATTTAGATCATAGTGTAAGGTATGGAGTCTTCAATTTGTATATCCAAGATATAGGCGACACGATATTTTCGGCTATCTATTTTCATATTATTTGATGCGTAGGTAAGAAAGCTCAAATTTACTAGATTTCTGATTCTTTTCCGCACTCTATGTGAATATACGTAGAATAATGGGATTTATATTTGAATTATCGATCATTATTCATTAGGTTATAGGCAAGTTGGCTTGAGCTTGGGTTCAAGGTTCTTAAGTTGGGTTTTGTAAATTTTCGCCCAAGACAAACCAGGCCTGTTATATTTCTTAGCCCATCCTTGATCAATTTGCAGTTACTTGCAACGCTAATTAGATGTATTTGGAGTCTAAATCATCCAAATTATGTCAAGCGATAAATGATATACAAGAAAGAAAATCTTGAATGTGAAAAGCATTTTTTGGAGCAAATTCTGAGTTCCACAATAAAATTGAACTGAAAGCAAAAATTGTAATTGGAAATCCAGAAACAGAACGAATCAAATCTCTACATTATAATGGCAACCCCACTTGTGATACCAAATTGATTTGTAGCTCACTCATATGTCTATCTTTTCTAGAAATACAAGGGAAAAAAAGGACCGTCATTTCTAATGGATAGGGGAATGCCATGTCATCCTAATAAGACAAATTAAGAATAAAGACAATCTCTCCATTCTCACCAAATTTTAAAATTTAAATTCAAACTCAAGCCAAAGTCTCCATTCAAGAGTTTTCTATGGCACCAATAAACAACATTTGATTTTGATTTTGATTTTGATTTTGTATCTTCTCTTAGCATCTAAAAGGTGTTATTTGTCTTTTTTTAAATTAATTATATTTTGTTAACTTTTTTAAGGAAGGATATTAAAATAACAGAGAATCGGTTTGGGTTCATGTCTGGACGATCGACGACAGAGGCTATTCATTTGCTTTGTCAACTTGTCGAGCATTTTCGCAAGAGAAGAAGAGATTTGCATATGATATTTATTGATTTAGAAAAAGCGTACGACAAAATTCCTAGAGATGTATTATGGGGGATAATGATGAAGATGGGGTCCCCGTCAAGTATATTGACATAATCAAGGATATGTACAATGGAGTTGTGGCAAATATCAGAACTTGTGGCGGCCTAACGAGTGTTTTCCGATTACAATTGGTTTACATCAAGGATCTGCATTAAGTCCATTCCTGTTTACCATCGTGATGGATGAGCTTACTAGAACTATCCAAGATGAGGTATCTTGGTGTATGCTATTCGCTGATGATATTGTTCTAGTAAATGAGACGAAAGCAGGGGTAAATACCAAATTGGAATTATGGAGGCAAACATTGGAATCTCGGGGGTCCAGATTGAGCAGGTCCAAGACAGCATATATGCATTGCAAATTTAGTAACCAGAGAAGTCAAAACCATATCGGTATAACATTGGAAAGGCAAGAGATATCATCGAGCGACCAGTTTAGATATCTAGGTTCCATCATCCAAAAGAATGGGGAGATCGATAGTGATGTTAATCAAAGTATCCAAGCTGATTGGTTGAAATGGAGGAGTGCAACATGGATTTTGTGTGATCGTAACTTTCCGTTAAGATTGAAAGGGAAGTTTTATCGGAGCGTTGTTCGGCCTGCCTTATTATATGGTACAGAATGCTGGGCTCCTAAGAAACATCATACACAGAAGATGCATGTAGCGGAGATGCGCATACTTCGTTGGATGTGCGGTAACACTAAAGAAAATAAGGTACGAAATGAGGATGTTCGTGCAAAAGTTGGTGTATCACCTGTGGAGGAGAAGATGCGGGAAAACCGGCTAAGATGATTTGGTCATGTGCAACGCAGACGTATAGAAGCACCGATTCGACGAATAGATGGCAAAAGGGCAAAAGGGAGACCGAAGAAAATATGGATGGAGGTGATACGAAACGATATGGTTGCCAAAGGACTCAATGAAAGTATATTGTTCGATAGGAGTGAGTGGAGGCGGAGGATTCATGTGCTGGACCCGGCGTGATTCTCATGTTGGTTCATGTAGCCTATCCCATATGCTTGGGATAAAAGGCTCAGTTGTTGTTGTTGTTTTATAACAAATCTAACTAAATATATTTTAAACTATTCGATATAAATTCTCAAAACTAGATAGCAAACTGTTTTTTTTTCTTTTCGAGGGCAACGTGTAAAGAATGTAAATTTATCTTTCTTCAACTTCAATTCATCCATAATTCCACTTCAAACATTTATGTAACCATTCATAAAAATTCAAATTAAACATATCTTCCTTGTTACAATGCAAACTATGAAAGATGAAAAGAAGGTTTACTTGTATTATCTTATAAGCAGTTAGTAAAGCATGTAAATTTGTTTTATTATTGTGCTACATTCAATCTTATTTCAACCGTAATTTTACCAGTTTACTTTTATTATTGTGCTGCATTCAATCTTATTTTTTTGGGAAGGGAGGGTTCTATTTAGAATGCAAGAAGACAAATATAACAGTGAAATATACTCCTACCATGTGAGCAAACCTTCTTACTGATCCCAAGTCAATCAATTTACTCCCAATCAAACTAAAGTAGTATAGCTTTCATTAAATGTATATATGTTTCAAAACAAATGCTTGCATTGCACGTGCAAAATATTAGTTGTAATTGTAATTCCCTCAAATCATGTCCTTGACAAATCCTGGATTTTCCAAATGATTTAAAGTTTGTGAGCTGAACCACTTACCAGGAGTTGATTATTTTTGTAAAAGACAAAGAAGAGTTAAATAGTTAGGTACCATACATATTGTAGGGATATTTCCGAACGAGGCCCATATACTAACATCACGAATAAGAAAATACTTTACAATTCATATAGAAAGACAAGGATATAAAAGAAGTCATCAGACTGCAATCTTACTTGATTTTTAAACCACCAAAAGTATTGCATAGACCTCAACGCTAATGGAGTAAGCCTATATTTTCATGTCGGCGGGAATATTAAGATTTCGAGTGAAAGAAGTCATTAAGTTCTCTTTTACAGTGATGGTGCTCAATATTGACGATGCGAGATCAGGATACGTGGCGGATGATATATCCCAAGACCCGAAAGGAAGGGACCACAGAGGCCGACCATGCCATCCTTGTACCCGACTTGCAAGCACAAGCTGGCCCTCCTCGGGGCCCCTGCAAATTTGCATCCTCGACCAATCAGCTCGCCCCGATCTGCCATAGGACCAAGACTCCTCAGCCTTCTTGCTCGGTTCCGAGCTTCCTCCGACCGACCAACTCAACCACTCGTAGGCGTAACCGCCGCTCCGCAAATCTCACCATACGCAGATTCTCCGCTAGCAACGTCCCACGCTCCACACCATCACGATCCCCATTAATGGGCGATCCGCTCTTCACGCTGGCGTGACGTCGGGAGCGTAACTGCCGACGAGATTCTCGCGCCTGCTGCTGCGTGCCGCCGCCGCTATATAAACCCCCATCACAGAGGGGTCAAGTAAGCCATTTTTATTCCACTTAGCCGCTACTCTGCTCGGATCTAGCACTAACTTGATCGTCGGAGGGTCCTCGGTGGTACCAAACCATCCCGGGACTTCTTTGCAGGTACTCGGCGCTAAACTCCTCAAATCACCAATTTCATCAAAACCCATTGAGATCCACACGCAACAGAAGATCGCCACCAAAATCCACCAGGAGATCAACGGAAGACAACATCCGACGGAGACCCGAAAAGGATCTCCATCAGTTGGCGCCGTATGTGGGAAACAAAAATACCCAAAAACAAAGTTGGCATTCCGATCTTCATCCACATGGCAAATAATCGCCCCGAAAATCCAGGTCCCGGTAGCTGCTTTCCCCTCAACAGAGACGCGGGCGGCCGCCCGAGCAAAAGGGCTAGAGGCCGAGAGCCTATCACCTTTGGCGAAGAGGATCTCCACGGCATATCCGTGCCCCACAACGACCCGCTGGTGATCACAGCCCAAATTCACCGGTACGAGATCCACCGGATACTCGTCGATTCGGGTAGTTCGGCGGACATCCTCTTCCACGACTGCTTCCTGCGTATGGGGCTCGCCCCAGCAGACCTGAAACCGACCTCTCACGTCCTCTCGGGGTTCACCAACCACTCCATCCCGGTGCAAGGGGTGGTCACCCTGCAGTTCACGATCGGGGAATCCGGCCACACGCACACACTGCCTGTGGACTTCATCGTGGCGAAAGTCCCGTCGGCCTACAACGTCCTCCTCGGCCGCCTGACGCTGAACTCCCTCCAGGCCCAGATCTTGACCTACCAACTGGCGATAAAGTTCCCTCTCGATCGGGGCGGGATAGGTTGGGCATACGGGAGCCAGCGGGTCGCGAGGATAGGCCTTACCGAAACGTCTTCGCCCGAGCAGCCTGCCGACGACGCCGAGGTGTGTGACGACATCAAAGGCTCCCTGGACACCCGAGACGAGCGGAGGGAGGTCCGTGGAGCACCGGTCGAACCTCTGACCGAGGTTCCCCTAACAGAAGGAGACCAGGGAAAAACCGTCCAGGTCGGATCGCTCCTGACTGGGACTCAGCGGGATGACCTGATCAGATTCCTCAGAAGAAACTCCGACGTCTTCGCCTGGGCGCCTGCTGACATGCCTGGGATCGACCCTAAAATCATCTCCCACAAGCTTGGGGTTGATCCTGCGGCCCGGCCCGTCAGACAGAAGAAAAGAAGCTTTGCCCCGATCAAACAGAGGGCTATCGAAGAGGAGGTTGATCGGCTCCTTGCCGCCAACTTCATCAGAAATGTGCCCTTTCGGAGTGGCTGGCAAACGTAGTTCTGGTCAAGAAGCCATGCGGGAAGTGGCGTATGTGCGTCGACTTCACCGACCTCAATAAGGCCTGCCCCAAGGACAACTTTCCGCTCCCCCGCATAGACTAGCTCGTCGACAGCTCGGCCGGCCATGAGCTGTTGAGCTTCATGGACGCTTTCTCCGGCTACAACCAAATCCGTATGAATCCTGAAGACGAAGATCTGACCGCATTCACAACGGACCGGAGAGTGTACTGCTACAAGGTGATGCCCTTCGGCCTCAAGAACGCCGGGGCCACGTACCAAAGGCTGGTCGACCGCATGTTCAAGCCACAGATCGACAGGAATATGGAAGTCTACATTGACGACATGCTCGTCAAGTCCATCTCGTCGGCCGACCATGCCAAGGATCTTGGCGAGGCTTTCGAAGTGCTCCGCAAATTCAACATGAAGCTAAACCCCGCCAAGTGCGCATTCGGAGTCACCGCGGGAAAGTTCCTCGGGTTCATGGTCTCTCACCGCGGAATTGAAGCTAACCCAGAGAAGATTGACGCTATCCTGAACATGGCCGCGCCCAAGACCAACGTCGAGATCATGCGGCTCACGGGGCGGGTCGCCGCTCTCAGCCGTTTCATGTCTAGGTTGGGGGAGAAGTGCCTTCCGTTCTTTAAGGCGCTGAGGAAAATTCCGAGGTTCGAGTGGTCGGAGGAATGCCAAGCCGCTTTCGACCAATAGAAGAAGCACCTCGCGACACCGCCGCTGCTCACCCGGCCAGTGGAAGGAGACGAGCCGTCGCTGTATCTGGCAATATCCGACCAAGCGACAGGCTCGGTGCTCTTCCGGGAGGCCGAAAGGGCGCAGAAACCGGTGTACTATGTGAGCCACGTGTTTAAGGAAGCGGAAACGAGGTACCCCGCCATAGAGAAAATTGTCTTATCCCTCGTGGTAACCTCGCGGAAGCTGCGGCACTACTTCGAAGCACACACCATCATCGTCCTCACCGAGCGCCCGTTGGGTGCTATCCTAGCATCACCGGAATCCTCGGGCCGCCTAGAAAAATGGAGGTGGGAGCTATCTCAGTTCGACATAAGGTATCGCCCGAGGCAAGCCATCAAGGCGCAGGCCCTGGCTGATTTCATCGTTGAATGCACCATCCCTAGCAAGAAGCCGGAGTCCGCGCCACCCCTCGCAACCCAGTGTCCCGTCCCGGAAGACCCTGGCTCGGTTCCGGAGTGGATCATCTACGTCGACGGGTCTTCTACCGAGGAAGGCTGCGGTGCCGGCCTCATTATCCGGGGCCCAAACGACGCAGAGATAGAGTATTCTTTGAGGCTCGGTTTCAAAGCGTCGAACAACGCAGAGGAATACGAGGCCCTCCTGGCCGGACTGCGCATGGCTGTCGGGCTGGGGCTGAAGATAATTCGAATGCGCAGCGACTCGGCCCTTGTTGTCGGTCAAGTGACCGGCCGCTTCGAAGCTCGGGAGCCTTTGATGATGAAGTACCTGTTGGGGACCTCGGTTGACCAAGTCAACCCCAACCTAAGTGGGCCTAAGCCCAGATCCAGTGGGCCCATGCCCGGGTCGAGCCAGAACATGAAGTGGCCGGCCTCCCCCATGCCAAGATAAAAATTTTGTAATAAATAATTTTGTTGCCTTTATTTTATTTTATTGATAAATGTAAGAAAAATAGGCATAAAGCCAATTTTTTGTAAAGCCCATGGCTTATGTGCAAAAAGAAATGTCACATGAGCCATGGCATAGGCAAAATGCCATTTTGTGAAGCCCAAGGGGCTATGTGTAAAGTGTATAGCCTATAAAGGCAAAGATAATGAAATATCTCAACAACTTTTTTCTCTCTCCAAAAAATTTAGATCTGAGATCTTTCTCCTTCTTCAAGGTTCCAAAATCTTCTTCTTTCTTTTGAATTAAATCAAGAGTTTTTCTCTTCATTTTATAAAACAAAATAGTTTTTCACCACCAAACCCACAAAGGGGAACTTGGATCTGTCACTAGATCCCAAAAAGGAGAGTTTTTTTTAAAATCCCATATCTCTTGATCTTCAAGATCCAGCTAACAACAGGAGGAAGAAGAAGAACATCTCTCACTAAACACCCAAAGAAAAAAACACACTTAGGAGTCCAACTCCTCTCTGATTTCTCTTCTGAGAAATTTTTTTAGGCTAAAAGCCTCTTTTCCTCGCCGGCGCTCAAGCGCAGAGCGCCCGCGTGTCGACACGTGGCGCTTTTGAGTTCAAGCGCAAGTGCTCGAGCGCAAGTCGCCCTGGTGCCGACACGTGGCGCGCTTGCGCTCCAGCGCAAGCGCACGAGCGCAAGTCGCCCCCGTGCCGACACATGGCACTCTTGCGCTCCAACGCAAGCGCTCGAGCGCAAGTCGCCCACGTGCCGACACGTGGCGCGCTTGCGCCCAAGCGCTCAGCATCCGAGCGCAAAGCGCCCACGTGCCGACACGTGGCACGTTGCGCTCCAGCACTCTGCGCTCGAGCGCAAAGCGCCCACGTGCCGACACGTGGCGCGCTTGCGCTCAAGCGCCTAGGCGCTGGCCCCACACATCCTTTGGATGTCTTTTCCCCTTTATTTATATATACATGTATATCTATACATATGTACATACACACATACTCCACGACACTGTCACTGTTAGAAAAAAATTTCTAACAGGGCGCTGTCCCGTACCCCGCAAGGGGGCTGCTAGCCCCCTTGACCCCCAGCTCGCTATCCGGGTAGCGGGACCCCCATAAAAACTCTGCGTGGCTCCCGATATATTTAAACCCCCCTCCAAAACAAAACACACGTACACTGCACATTGAGTTCGCATGACCAGTTTAACCCGTTAATCGGAGGTTCCCTCGCCCCAAAGGCGGGGGGTAATTAATGGCAGCTTAGTCCGCGGCTGCCGGAGATTCGGATCCCCATAATCATTAAACCCCGGCCTATCCTAGGCAGGGGGAATCTGTAGTATGCCTGACAAGCGTGCGCGTATTCCTATCTCAATGGGGTGACGAAAAACACCCTACAGATTCTGGCACGCCCGGTGGGACCAATCTCTCCTCCCATATTTCGGGTTAAACGTTCATGCGAACTCAATCAATATACATATCGATTGCCTATACTGAAATGATGTTTCTTTTTCCCGTGCAGCAATCAACCTTCGACGACAATGTCTCCCCAAACGAATTCAACTTCCAATGCGACCCCGATTCCGTACGTGGTCAAGATCAACGCTCGTGTGGTTCTCCCCGCAAGCCTCAGTCGACAGTGGGAGGAACCGCCCCGCCAGTTCGGCTCCGTCATCATCTACCCTACCGGAAGCGCTCATCTGGCGGAGATCCCGGCGGAACAGGTGGCCAAGCCGGTCTCAAGGGGTAAGAGGCCGAATGTCGTGATCGCCAAGGCACCACAACCGAAACTTAAGACGGTATCTGAACGATTCTCTGGTGCTCCAGCGGGGGGCAAGAACTTCGGTACAAAAGGCAACATCAAATGTTGCGGACGAGCTCAGGCGATGACTCCAACAAATGCACAATCGAGTGTATCTCCAAGGCCCTCCATCGCCCGGTCTGCGGCGTCTTCCCAAAGAGACGAAGTCTGCAAGGCGCTTAGAACAGAAAAGTTAAGGCAGAAGCGGCTCAGGTATCGAGCCAACAAGAGGGCTAGGGCTTCAGCCAAATGGAATCGTGTGAAGTTCCAAGTGCAGGGTTGCCCTGCGACGATGGCTGAGTCGGACGTAAGAATCAGCAATTCCTTCGAGCCTCTGAAGTGGGTTTAGAAAAATGCCACGACCCCCAGAATCAAGAAGACAGCGGTCCAAATAGTGCTACAAAGAAACGTGTCCCGGCCCCAACAGAAAAAGTATGACACTGTCTCTTCAAGAGTCTATCAAGCGCTCTGTGTCGCACGAAAGCAGCGGGGCAAATCCAGAAAAGAAGCGCCAGCACCATTCAAGAACCTGGTTAGGCCAACCACCTTCAATCGACTACCAGCTACCGAAGCAAGGGGGTCAAGAAAGCGACCCGTGAAATCAGCCGCCAATGATAGAAAGACGGACGGATATATCATCCATACGGTCTATATGGCGGGTGGGCGCCCCAGCGGCAACCTTCGCAGCAAAAGCAAGGACGGGGCTACCACATCCCAAGCCCAATCTAGCCTGAATATGGTTGCCGCCGTCCAAGAACAGCCGCCCCCGCTGGATGAAGAAAACCCTCTCGATGAGGATGATAGGCAGATAGACCCCTCGGTCCATGTAGAGTCAAGCTCGGACAGCGAGGAAGAGCCGACTTTCCTCCCCAGGACTGCGGAGCAAGAGCTGCTTCAAGAGCTTCGAAAACAGCTCAGGAGCAAAGATAAAGAGATGGCCAAGCTCTATTCGAAGATTGACGACTTAACGAACGTGGTGATGCAGCTTACGGCTCAAATTGCTCTGTAGGGTGTTTTTCGTCACCCCAGTGAGATGGGAATACGCGCGCGCTTGTCAGGCGTACTACAGATTCCCCCGGCCTAGGGTAGGCCGGGGTTTAATGATTGTGGGGATCCGAATCTCCGGCAGCCGCGGACTAAGCTGCCGTTAATTACCCATCGCCTTCGGGGCGAGGGAACCTCCGATTAACGGGTTAAACTGGTCATGCGAACTCAATGTGCAGTATACGTGTGTTTTGAAAGGGGGTTTTGGATATATCGGGAGCCACGCAGAGTTTTTACGGGGGTCCCGCTACCCGGATAGCGGGCTGGGGGTCAAGGGGGCTAGCAGCCCCCTTGCGGGGTGCGGGGCAGCGCCCCGTTAGAAATTTTTTTCTAACAGGGACAGTGTCGTGGAGTACGTGTATGTATAAATTTGTATACATATGTATATATGTGTATATGTACACAAAAAGAGGGGGAAAAGACATCTAAGGGATGCGCAGGTGCGCAAGCGCGCGCGCCACGTGTCGGCAGGCGGGCGACTTGCGCACTTGCGCAGTTGCGCAAGCGCGCGCGCCACGTGTCGCCAAGCGCGCGCGCCACGAGGGCGTCTTGCGCACTTGCGCAGGTGCGCAAGCGCGCGCGCCACGTGTCGGCACGCGGGCGACTTGCGCACTTGCGCAAGCGCGCGCGCCACGTGTCGGCACGCGGGCGACTTGCGCACTTGCGCAGTTGCGCAAGCGCGCGCGCCACGTGTCGGCACGCGGGCGACTTGCGCACTTGCGCACTTGCGCAGGCGCGCGCGCCACGTGTCGACACGCGGGCGACTTGCGCACTTGCGCACTTGCGCAGGCGCGCGCGCCACGTGTCGGCACGCGGGCGCCTTGCGCACTTGCGCAAGCGCGCAGGTGAGGCACAACTGGCTTTTAGCCTGAAAAAAATCTCTCAGAAGAGAAATCAGAGAGGAGTTGGACTCCTGAATGTGTTTTTCTTCTTTTTTTGGGGGGGTTTAGTGAAAGATGTTCTTCTTCTTCCTCCTGTTGTTTGGCCGGATCTTGAAGATCGAGGGATGTGAGATATCAAAATCTCTCCTTTTTGAGATCTGATGGCAGATCTGGGTTCCCCTTAATGGGTTTTGTGGTGGAAAACTATTTAGTTTTGAAAAAGGAAGAGTAAAACTCTTGATTTAATTCAAGAGAAAGGAGAAGGTTTTGGAACCTTGAGGAAGGAGAAAAGATCTCAGATCTATATTTTTTTGGAATGAAAAGTGTTATATTTTTTATTCATCATGTTGCCTTTTATAGGCTTACATATTTGCATATAGCCCCTTGGGCTTCACAAAAATGGCATTTTAGCCATCCCATGGCTCATGTGCCATTTCATTTTTTGCACATAAGCCATGGGCTTACAAAATATTGGCTTTATGCCCATTTTGCATACATTCATGTATAAAAAATTACATAAAAATTATTTATTACATGATCTATATTTTAGCATGGAGGAGGCTGGCCGCGGGATCGACTTGGGCATGGGCCCGCTTGACCTGGGCTTGGGCCCACCTGGCTTGGGGTTGACCTTGACTTTGACTCGGTCAACGGGGGTGTAAATTTTTACCCCAACAAAGTGCCCCCCATCAATAAATGCACACCGCACATTTGAGTTGTGTGCATGAAATTGATGGATCTTGAAGCTGAACTTCGAGGTGGAACATCATTCCGGAGGCGAAGCATGATTCCGGGGAGCATGATTCCCGAGGATCGGAGCATCATTCCAATTCGCGGAGCATAATTCCAGTGTCAGAGCATCATTCCGAAGCGCGGAGCATAAGTCCAGGGTCGGAGCATCATTCCGATTTGCGGAGCATAATTCCAGGATTCGGAGCATCATTCCGAAGGGCGGAGCATAATTCCAGGATTCGGAGCATCATTCCGAGGAGCGGAGCATAATTCCAGAGATCGGAGCATCATTCCGATGATCGGAGCATGATTCCAAGGATCGGAGCATCGTTCCGATGAGCGGAGCATAATTCCAAGGGTCGGAGCATCATTCCGATTTGCGGAGCATAATTCCAGGAGATCGGAGCATCGTTCCGATTTGTGGAGCATAATTCCACGGATCGGAGCATCATTCCAATGATCGGAGCATAATTCCAGGGTTCGGAGCATCTTTCCGAAGAGCGGAGCATGATTCCAGGATTCGGAGCATCATTCCGAAGGGCGGAGCATGATTCCAGAGTTCGGAACATCTTTCCGAAGAGCGGAGCATGATTCCAGGGGTTCGGAGCATCATTCCGAAAGGCGGAGCATGATTCCAAGGATCGGAGCGTCATTCCGATGATCGGAGCATAATTCCAGGGTTCGGAGCATCTTTCCGAAGAGCGGAGCATGATTCCAGGGATCGGAGCATCATTCCGATGATCGGAGCATAATTCCAGGGTTCGGAGCATCTTTCCGAAGAGCGGAGCATGATTCCAAGGATCGGAGCATCATTCCGATGAGCGGAGCATGGTTCCAGGGATCGGAGCATCATTCCGAAGGGCGGAGCATGATTCCAGGGGATCGGAGCATCATTCCAATTTGCGGAGCATAATTCCAAGGGTCGGAGCATCATTCCGAAGGGTGACAGACATTCTAACCGAAGCATAATTTCGATGCGGAGGTTGATTCCCAGGCGAAGCATAATTCCGACAGAGAAGGCAAATACTCTGAGGCGAAGCATGATTTCGACATTGGGTACATTCTGAGACGGAGCATGATTCCGGCGCAGAGCTTGTCGGTTGACTTGATTCCAAGGCGAAGCATAATTTCGACAGGGAAGGAAGGTACACCGAGGCGAAGCATCATTTCGACACGGGGTGCATTCTGAGACGAAGAATAATTTCGACGCAGAGCTTGCTGGTTGACTTGATTCCGAGGCGGAGCATAATTTCGACAGGGAAGGCAGATATACCTAGGCGAAGCATCATTTCGACACGGGGTAAATTCTGGGACAGAGCATGATTCCGCCATAGAGGTTGTTGGTTTGATTTGATTTGGGTTGACATCAGCATCGCTACACAGGAATATGGTACCGAGAGCGAATCATCATTTGTCATGAGAGGATTTGGGAATTGGTTTTTGCTTGGCATCAGTATCGCTACACTGGAATATGGTACCAGGAGCGAATCATCATTTGCGCTTGCTTATCAGGAAGCGATGGCTTAGGAGACAGGTTTTAGGCCCCTATCACCTAAGACTTTTCGATTTTGTGAGCCGTAAGGGTCTCACAAAGCATTTTCTCCCTACGGGTCGTAAGGATCCCGTAAGTGTATTTTCTCCTTGGGAGTCGTGGGGACTCCCAAGTGCATTGCTCCTTTGTGAGTCGTAAGGATCTCACGTGGGAATTTTCTCCTCACAAAGTCGAGAGGACTTTGTGAGTGCATTTCATCTCTTTCTCACGAGTTTGCGTCCTTTCGGGTTTTCACAAACTCGCCGGCAGTCCTGCTGTTTTTACTCACGGAGCCCTTTCGGGTTTTCATCCGTGCCCATTTTGCTTGTGGACATACCTTTTTTATTTTTATATTTATATATATATATATATTTTTTTTTGGAGAGATTGGGATTGTTTTACGCCCGTGGATTGTATACGGTTTTGCAGGATGTATGATCCAGACCGTAGGGCCAGAAACATTTCAGGACTTTGTTGGCGTCTGCATCGCTGCACTGGAATATGGTACCAGGAGCGACTCATCATTCGCCGTTGGTATGAGATTTGGAATTTGGTTGGCGTCTGCATCGCTACACTGGAATATGGTACCAGGAGCGACTCATCATTCGCCGTTGGGGATTGGGATTTGGAATTTGGTTGGCGTCTGCATCGCTGCACTGGAATATGGTACCAGGAGCGACTCATCATTCGCCACTTGGGGATTGGGGAGCGATGGCTTAGGAGACAGGTTTGGATCCCTATCACCTAAGACTTTTCAATTTTATGGGCCGTGAGGGTCCCATAAAAGCATTTTCTCCCTACGAGTCGTAAGGATCCCGCAGGTGTATTTTCTCCTTAAGAGTCGTGAGGACTCCTAAGTGTGTTTTTCCTTGGTAAGTCGTAAGGATCTCACGAAGGTTTGTTCTCCTCATGCATCGTGAGGACACATGAGTGGGTCTTTTCCAATGAAGCATAATTCCAAAGGCGGAGACCAGCCGCGTAACTGGTGGTTGCGGTGGGGCATGGGTATACTGAGAATTATTTGAGCCCGTGGATTGTATACGGTAGTCAATTTGGGGACTGGCCGTAGGGCTGGGAGAATTTTGGAAATTTGAATTTTTGTTGGCGTCTGCATCGCTGCACTGGAATATGGTACCAGGAGCGACTCATCATTCGCCGCTTTTTTTTGTTTTTGGCTGTTTTGTTGTTGTTGTTTTTTTTTTTTTTTTTTTTTTTGTTTTTGTTTTTTTTTTGCCGCGATTGCTCTATCATTTCAGCTTTTCTTATCGCGAAGGTCGCGATTGCCCTATCATTTCGGCTATTTATTCGCGGTTGCCCCATCATTTCGGCTTTATTTATTTTTCTTTTATTTACACATTTTTTTTTATTTACATTTTTTTTTTTACATTTTTTTTTTACATTCCCAGTTTAACGACTTAGAGGTCGACTGTTCCCAGTTTAATGACGTGGTGGTCGATTGTTTTCAGAGAAAGGCAGATGTCTGAGAGAATCGGTTTCACGAAGAACTTCGGTCTCCATTTGTATGAAATTGGCGGTTGCAGCTTGACTGTTTGTTAACACGCCTTTGGACAGTTCTATCTCTCCTGCCTTGTATTGCTTTTCAACCCAATCTTTGAAGACGAAGCAGTCCTCAATGGCATGACCTATCACTCTGTGGTAGGGGCAGTATTTGGGGTCGTCGGTCCTATTCGCTTCCTGCGGTCTTTTTGACTCTGGCAGTTGAAGACCGTTCTTCAGGGCGTCTTTGAATATTTTACGGATTTTGTCCCTTCTGAAGGAATAGACCTTATCCAGCTTCTCTTTCAGTGGAGATTCTCCTCCCTCCCCGAACGTTGGCTTCCGAGGCTGGTTGGCGCTAGGTCCGCTCATCCCTTGCTTATTTCGGTTAGCCGAAGTGTTGAAAGATTCAGAATCATCGGAGTTTCCGCCTTTGCGATTATCGTCCTTCCGGTTTCTCCAGGACCTATTGTTATTTTGAGAATCCGAGGAGGACTCCTGTTTTGAGCGCTCCAGCATCTGGACTTTCCTGGTCAGCTCTTGGAATGTTTTGAGACCCGCGGTGCATAAAAACGGGGCCATCCAGTTGTTGAGATTTCCGACAAGGAGACTGACAGATTGGTCCTGCTCTATCGGCGGTTCGCATTTGACGGAGAGATTGCGCCATCGGGTTATAAAATCCGTGTTGCTTTCGTTGTTCTTGGGCTTGGTCCTTACGAGCTCGGCAATGGTAATCTTATCGCTGACGCTCATGAACCTCTGCCGAAACAGAGACTCCATTTGGACAAAAGTTATGACGGAGCCATCCGGTATGCTCGCGTACCAGTCGAAAGCAACATCGGTCAAGCTATTAACGAACTGGCGGAGGAGAAGCGCATCATTGCCCCCAGTATTCCCGCATGAGGCTTTGAAGTGGGCGATATGCTGATTCGCATTTCCCGTCCCATCGAATCTTCCGAATTTGGGGATGACATAGCCGCTAGGAAATTCTACCAGATCATACTGAGCAGGATATGGTCTCCCACTACTGCTGATATCTTTTTGCGCTTCGGCTTCGGCCACCAATGTTTTGACTTTGCTGGCAACCAAATCCATGATTTGATCTTGAGTTAGCAGGCTACTGTCATCGGTAGCCAAGACATTTCCTGAGATAGGATGCGATTGACTTTCATGTGGTCCGACCACTTTTGGATTTGAGGGAATAGGCGTCGGCTGCTTTGGGACACCATTTCCCGGTTCATGAGAGCCCTGCGCCTGATTGGGCGGCTGAGAGGCAAGTTGGGCCGTAAGCCGTAAGACGACATTTGTCAAGTCGTCGATCTTTGAGTAGAGTTTGGCCATCTCCTTGTCTTTGCTTCTGAGCTGCTTTCGGAGCTCTTGGAGAAGTTGTTGCTCTGCGGTCTTAGGACGGAAAGTTGGCTCATCTTCGCTTTCCGAGCCTGACTCCTCATGAATTGAGGGCTCTCTTTGCCTATCAGCCTCATCGAGAGGGTTTTCATCATCCAGCAGGGGCGGCTGTTCTTGGGAAGCGGCCACCACATTCAAGCCAGATTGGGTTCGAGATGTGGTAGCCCCGTCCTTGCTCTTGCTGCGTGTGCCCACCGTGTAGACAGTGTGGACCACATACCCAGCCATTTCCTCATCTTCGGCGGGGTAACCCTGTTCTTCGAACCTCATGAGGTTCAGCCTGGCAGGAGCCCTAGCCCTTTTGTTGGCTCTATATCTTAGCCTTTTCTCCCTCAGCTTCTTGATTTTGAAGGCTTGGCGGGCATCCGCTACCCGGGAAGCTATTGTGAGTTGATCAGCGGGGAGCTTAGAGAAGACACCCGATCGAGCATTTGTCAGGGGCGCCGCTAGAGCTTGCTCGGGACGCGTTGTAGCTTTGTTGGTGTTGATGGCCTTGCCCCCAGCTGGGGCCAAGGAAAGTCGTTCAGATACCGACTTGCGTTTGGGTTGGGGCGCCCCTGAGATCACCACATTTGGTCTCCTGCCTTTCGAAACCGGTTTGTCTGTCACCGGGGCTTGAGGAGATGGGATGGCGCCAACTGGCATGAACGTAATAGAGCCAAATGGTAGCAGCGGCTCCTCCCATTGTCGCCCGAGACTGGCCGGAAGGACCATCCTGGAGTCTATCTTCATCGTGTAGGAGACGGGAGCCGTGCTGAGAGCTGAGTTCATCTTTGGAGACATTGTTGAAAGGTGATTGCTTGAAAACCTGCATGAAAAAACATTATTTCAGTATAAATATAGGTATGTATATTGACTGAGTTCGCATGAATGCTTAAACCGAAATATAGGAGGAGAGATTGGTCCCACCGGGCGTGCCAGAACCTGTAGGGTGTTTTTCGTCACCCCAGTGAGATGGGAATACGCGCGCGCTTGTCAGGCGTACTACAGATTCCCCCGGCCTAGGGTAGGCCGGGGTTTAATGATTGTGGGGATCCGAATCTCCGGCAGCCGCGGACTAAGCTGCCGTTAATTACCCATCGCCTTCGGGGCGAGGGAACCTCCGATTAACGGGTTAAACTGGTCATGCGAACTCAATGTGCAGTATACGTGTGTTTTGAAAGGGGTTTTTGGATATATCGGGAGCCACGCAGAGTTTTTACGGGGGTCCCGCTACCCGGATAGCGGGCTGGGGGTCAAGGGGGCTAGCAGCCCCCTTGCGGGGTGCGGGGCAGCGCCCCGTTAGAAATTTTTTTCTAACAGGGACAGTGTCGTGGAGTACGTGTATGTATAAATTTGTATACATATGTATATATGTGTATATGTACACAAAAAGAGGGGGAAAAGACATCTAAGGGATGCGCAGGTGCGCAAGCGCGCGCGCCACGTGTCGGCAGGCGGGCGACTTGCGCACTTGCGCAGTTGCGCAAGCGCGCGCGCCACGTGTCGCCAAGCGCGCGCGCCACGAGGGCGTCTTGCGCACTTGCGCAGGTGCGCAAGCGCGCGCGCCACGTGTCGGCACGCGGGCGACTTGCGCACTTGCGCAAGCGCGCGCGCCACGTGTCGGCACGCGGGCGACTTGCGCACTTGCGCAGTTGCGCAGGCGCGCGCGCCACGTGTCGACACGCGGGCGACTTGCGCACTTGCGCACTTGCGCAGGCGCGCGCGCCACGTGTCGGCACGCGGGCGCCTTGCGCACTTGCGCAAGCGCGCAGGTGAGGCACAACAGGCTTTTAGCCTGAAAAAAATCTCTCAGAAGAAAAATCAGAGAGGAGTTGGACTCCTGAATGTGTTTTTCTTCTTTTTTTGGGGGGGTTTAGTGAAAGATGTTCTTCTTCTTCCTCCTGTTGTTTGGCCGGATCTTGAAGATCGAGGGATGTGAGATATCAAAATCTCTCCTTTTTGAGATCTGATGGCAGATCTGGGTTCCCCTTAATGGGTTTTGTGGTGGAAAACTATTTAGTTTTGAAAAAGGAAGAGTAAAACTCTTGATTTAATTCAAGAGAAAGGAGAAGGTTTTGGAACCTTGAGAAAGGAGAAAAGATCTCAGATCTATATTTTTTTGGAATGAAAAGTGTTATATTTTTTATTCATCATGTTGCCTTTTATAGGCTTACATATTTGCATATAGCCCCTTGGGCTTCACAAAAATGGCATTTTAGCCATCCCATGGCTCATGTGCCATTTCATTTTTTGCACATAAGCCATGGGCTTACAAAATATTGGCTTTATGCCCATTTTGCATACATTCATGTATAAAAAATTACATAAAAATTATTTATTACATGATCTATATTTTAGCATGGAGGAGGCTGGCCGCGGGATCGACTTGGGCATGGGCCCGCTTGACCTGGGCTTGGGCCCACCTGGCTTGGGGTTGACCTTGACTTTGACTCGGTCAACGGGGGTGTAAATTTTTACCCCAACATGCTCGAGCGCCTCCCAATCAGGCACAAGCCGCTACTAATCAGCCGGGTGATGACAATCCGAAGCAGCCAATGCCTGTTCCTTTAAGACCAAGACTGGTCGAGCCGAATGAAAGCCGGCCACATTCCGCTTCTGAGGACGCCTTGGCCCCAGATAGCACTATCCCGCTAACACAGGATCGGATAATGGATTTGGTCACCAGCAAGGTTAAAACATTGGTGGCCGAAGCTGAAGCTCACAAAGAAATCGGCAGTAGTGGACGGCCATATCCCGCGCAGTACGATCTGATTGAGTTCCCAAGCGGCTAAGTCATTCCTAAGTTCGGAAGATTTGATGGAACGGGGAATGCAAATCAGCACGTCGCCCACTTCAAAGCATCGTGCGGAAATACAGGGGGCAATGACGCGCTCCTTCTTCGTCAGTTTGTTAACAGCCTGACCGGCGTCGCCTTCGACTGGTATGCGAGTATACCGGACGGGTCCGTCATTACCTTTGCCCAAATGGAGTCCCTGTTTCGGCAAAGGTTCATGAGTGTCAGTGACAAAATCTCCATTGCCGACCTTGTGAGGACCAACCCGGGGAAGAATGAAAGCAACACCGACTTTATCGCCCGATGGCGTAATCTCACAGTCAAGTGCGAACCGCCGCTGGAGCAGGACCAGTCCGTCAGCCTTCTCATTGGGAACCTCAGCAATTGGATGGTCCCATTCTTGTGTACAGCGGGCCTCAAGACATTTCAGGAGCTAACCAAGAAAGTCCAAATGCTGGAACGCTCGAAGCAAGAGTCCCCGCCGGACTCTCAGAGAGACAAAACCTGGAAAAGCAAGCGGAACGACAACCGTAGAAGCGGGAGTTCCAGCAGTACCAATGTCTTCAATGCCTCCGACAATGAAGAAAAGCGAAGGGCGGGCGAATCCAAAACCAACCGGTCTCGAAAGCCATTGCTGGGAGGAGATGGGCCTTCCCTAGAGGAGAAAAATAATAAGATTTACTCTTTCAGAAGGGACAAGGTCCGCAAGATATTTAAAGATGCCTTGAACAACGTCCTACAATTGCCGGAGTCGAAAAGACCCCAAGAAGCAAAAATGACCGACAATCCTCTGTATGGCCCGTACCACCGAGTGGTGAGCCATGCGATCGAGGATTGCTATATCTTCAAAGTCTGGGTTGAGAAGCAGTACAAGGCTGGAGAGATCGAGCTGTCTAAAAGTGTGTTGGTGAACAATCAAGTTGCAACCACCAACTTTATACAGACAGAAGTTGAAGCCTTCTGGGAGCAGACAGCCGAACCCACTGCCCTGAGAAATGAAGCGGACTCATTGCGGCCTCCGTGGAGTACGCACATATCTAATAAGACGAAGAAGATGATAAAGCTACTTCGAAAAGAACCCAGGACGGAATGGGAAGGGAAGAAGAAGCCTACCAGTCCAGCTGGCAATGCGGCTCCATCGGGCCCAAAATCTAAGAAGCTCAAGAAGAAGAAAAGTGCAGCTCGGAGCGAAAAAGAGTCTGCAGGGATATCGACCATTCAAAAATATATCGATTCACTCGAAGAATATGAACAAAAGGAAAGAACATTGATTCAATTGAAGGAGTTCTTCCCTGTACAGGCGGCTGAAATTCTGGAGGAGTTAGAAGAAGACTCCAATGAAGAGATCCCAGTAGTGACCTGCTACGCCATCCATCTTGGCAGCGACTCCGAGGATGAGCTCTGTTTTCCCGAAGAGGACGAGGAGCTCACCACAAAGGCCAATCAAATCCAGTTTAGAAGCGGCAGGGCTCTACCGCCAAATCAGGGCAACGCCCCAAAAGGGAAGGAAAACCAAGTCGCTAATGAAGAAGATAGCAGAGAACTGGCTGATGAAAACATAAGTCCTTCCTCGGTGGACTATAATGTCTTGGCACATCTCCGGAAGCTTCCGTCTCTCCTGAGCATCTACGACGCCTTGGTCCTATCTAAGGAGCTTAGAGATGTTCTCATTCACGCTCTACAAAACCCCGAGCGGTATCAGGCTCACTTTGCGGAAATTAATATGAAAGAAGCCCAGTACGCTTTGAATGCCACCGCAGTCACATTTAAGGATGAAGACTTGCTACTGGGAACGGCTGAGCATAATCGGCCGCTTTACGTGACCGGGTACAGCGACGGAGATCGAATTAATCGCATATTGATTGATCCGGGGTCCTCAGTGAACATCGTGAACTTGCGAACTCTGAAGAGTTTGTCAATGGACGTCCGACACCTGTCAAGGAAAAGGATTGTTATTCAAGGCTTCAACCAAAATTGCCAGCAAGTTCTGGGGTCTATAGCTTTGCCAATCAAATTCGGGGATCTGCAAACTGAAGCTAAGATATATGTGATCGACGCCGACACGTCTTATAAGATTCTCTTAGGGCGGCCGTGGCTCCATGATTACGGCATCATTACGTCAACTCTCCATCAATGCATGAAGTATATTAAAAATGGCGAAGAAAGACGCATTGACGGAGACATCCAGCTGTTCGGTGTGCATGAAGTCCGATATGAAGATTCTCGGTACTTTATGAACCACCAAAATGCTAAGCCACAACTGACTGAGGATAGACCGGCCCAAGACTCAAAAGCAAATATGCGCCGGTTGTCACTTTCAAAAGCAAAAATACCCAAGTGCGCCCGTATTTCGGCAGCGACATTGATGAGTCCGATGCTGGAAGCTCGTCCTTCCGTAAAACTCACCCTCATTTCGGCAGCGATACGGACGAATCTGTTACTGAAGGCCCATCTAGCAGCAAAGTCCGCCCCCATCTTGGCAGTGACACTGAAGAGTCAGAAGTAGAGGACCTGCCGTGCAACAGCTGTGCAGATCGCCCCCCATGCAATAAGCGAAACTACGAAAGACCTTCGAAATTGCAGAAGGGTCCCTAATTGTCACAAGGGTACCGGAGCAAATGTGCAAAGAGCTTGATGCGTTGTCAGTCTCCACCGTGGACCAGCCGAAAACGTTCTACGTTCCCGGGAGGAAAAGTGGACAGAAGGGCATCCTGTTTTATTGGTCAAACCCCGTTGTGCACCCGGACGATTTGTCTGTTGCATGCCTTCCATACGAAAGAGGCATAAGGGCCGTCCTCAATCCCAGGTACTATGCGCCCGATTTGCGGGAATACTTCAAAAAGTGCGGATGCCGGTTATATCAAACGGAGTCTGAAGCAAAGTTTTACGAATGGCTATGGCATCCACCTCAGGTCCGAGCACTTTTCGATGGACAAATTCCAGATAGGCGGGGCATAGGCTACGTTCAACCTGATTCCAAAGCGTGCTACATGATCCATGTTGGTGAGGCCAGCGAAAGATCAAATGATGATGAAGAAATAGCCGAGCCAGGAGAAGCTCCTCAAGAGCTCGAAGATGGCGGACAGGAAACCTTTGATGAGCTAACCGACATTGACTTAGGAACGCCCGATAATCCAAGGCCGACCCACATCAGCTCACTCTTGTCGGAGGAAATGAAAGAGCAGTAATTGCCCTGCTGCGCGAGTTCGTCGACTGCTTCGTGTGGACGTACAAAGAAATGCCTGGCCTTTCTCCTGAGGTTGCCGTGCATAAGCTGGCTATATCTCCTGATGCTAAGCCAGTCAAACAAGCTCCTCGAAGAATGAGAAGGGAGTTGGAAGAAAAGGTCATCGAGGAAATTAAGAAACTCATCGATACCGGCTTCATCAGGGAAGAGAAATATGCAGACTGGATCGCATGCATAGTCCCAGTGAAGAAGAAAAATAGGCAGATCCGAGTTTGTGTCGATTTCAGGGACCTCAACAAGGCATGTCCTAAAGACGACTTCCCGCTACCGGTCATGGAAATGATGGTCGATGACACCTCAAATTACGAACTGTTCACCTTTATGGATGGCTCGTCTGGATATAATCAGATCAAGATGTCGCCTGAGGATGAGAAGCACACAGCATTTCGAACCCCGATCGGAATATATTGCTATAAGGTGATGCCGTTCGGACTGAAGAACGCAGGTGCTACATATCAAAGGGCAATGACCAATATCTTCGATGACCTAATTCATAAAGTTGTCGAATGTTATGTTGACGATATGGTCATCAAGACTAAAGCCAAGGCCGATCATATCCAAGATCTCAGGACCGTTCTCACCAGATTGAGGGAATACAATCTGAAGATGAATCCTCTGAAATGTGCTTTTGGCGTGTCATCGGGAAAATTCCTGGGTTTTATAGTCTGGCATCGAGGGATCGAAGTTGACCCATCAAAGATAAAGGCCATCATGGAGATGCCCTCTCCGAAGAGTCTGACGCAGCTAAGATCTTTTCAAGGAAAGCTTGCTTATATACGGAGGTTTATCTCAAATTTATCGGGGAGATGTAGGCCCTTCTCAAAGCTCATGAAGAAAGGAGCTCCTTTTATCTGGGATGCCGAATGTAAAGCAGCGTTCGAAAGCATCAAAAAGTACTTGTTGTACCCTCCAGTGCTGGCCGCTCCCATTCCAAATAAACCGTTGATTCTCTACACTGCCGCACTAGATGAGTCACTCGGTGCGCTCCTTGCCCAGAATAACGAGGAGGGAAAAGAAAATGCCCTCTACTACCTCAGTCGAACTCTAGTCGGGGCGGAACACAACTACTCCCCAATCGAAAAGCAATGCCTGGCTCTAATATTTGCTGTGAAGAAGCTGATGCACTATTTGCTCGCTCATCGGGTTATGCTGATCTCCAAGGTCGCCCCGCTCAAACACTTGATGACCAAAGCAAGCCTAGCCGGCAGAATGGCAAGATGGGCTGTCATGCTACTTGAGTTTGACATAGTTTATACCCCTCAGAAAGCAGTAAAAGGGCAAGCTCTTGCAGACTTTCTCGCTGCTCATCCCATACCAGAAGGGTCACCACTAAATTGTGAGTTACCCAACGAACAAATTCTTCACCTCGAGGAAGATGAGCCATGTTGGGAGCTCTACTTCGATGGAGCCTCATCAATAAGGAGCTCCGGCAGATCAAGCTTCCCGGAGGTAAAAGCGGGGATAGGATTGGTGTTCATCACGCCATCAATGGGAACCCTACGGCGTTCTTTTGCTCTCACCGAGCCTCGGACAAACAATGAAGCTGAGTAAGAAGCTCTGATAGCTGGTTTAGAACTCGCCATAGAAATGGAAATCCTTCGGCTACGGGTTTACGGTGACTCCCAGCTTGTCGTCAACCAAGTAAGCGGCGACTATAAGATATACAAACCCGAGTTAGCTCGGTACAGACGCCGGGTGGTGGAACTCATGAAACTGTTCACTCATATTGAACTAATGAGAATTCCCAGAGCGTTGAACGGAAAAGCCGACATACTCGCTCGCTTAGCCAAGGACCTGGCTGATCCTGACATGGACGAAATTCTGATCACAGTCAGGAGCCGGCAAATTCTACCCCCAGTTTCTCTACGAAAAGAGGAAAGCGCGGAACAGAAGAGCAGTCCCGCTGAAGAAGCTTCGATCATCCAAGACGAGCCCGATTGGAGAGAACCCTTCATAGAGTACCTCCGATACGACAAGCTGCCCGAAGAAAAATCTTCGAGGATTCAACTGAAGAAAAGAGCTCTCCGATACGTGTTTGTAAATGACACGTTATACCGCAGGTCATATGACCAACTCTGGCTCAGGTGTCTGTCATTGGCCGAAGCCCAAAAGGTCATGAAAGATGTTCACTTGGGCGTTTGCGGTGCTCACCAATCCGGCCCCAAGATGCGACTTCAAATCAAACGGCCTGGGTATTACTGGCCCACCATGATACGGGATTGCGGAGAACATGCAAAGAAATGTCAGATCTGCCAAATCCGTGGCGATTTCATTCACAAGCATCCCAGTCCGTTGCATCCTACGGTGGCGTCGTGGCCCTTCGAAGTCTGGGGCACCGACATTGTTGGCCCAATTGATCCTCCGTCATCTAAAGGCCACCGGTTCATACTGGCCGCGACAGACTACTTCTCCAGATGGGCTGAAGCTGTTCCGCTAAAAGAAGTCAAGACAAAAGATATTCTGGCATTCTTCCAGCATAATATTCTATACCGCTTCGGTACACCAAGAAGAATCATTTCTGACAACGGGCCTTCTTTCAAGAGCTTCAATGTCTCAAGGTTCGCTACTCAGCACAAGATAGACTGGATATATTCCTCCATCTATAATCCAAGAGCCAATGGGCTAGCCGAAGCCTTCAATAAGACTCTATGCAAGCTCCTGTGGAAAAATACTTCAGCCAACAAGAGAGACTGGAATCTCAAGCTTCACGAGGCATTGTGGGCATATCGTACCACACACCGTACTCCAACTCAGTCCACTCCATACTCATTGCTCTTCGGAGTGGAGGCGGTCCTCCCCCTCGAAGTCGAAGTTCCAAGCTTAAGAATGGCCGTTCAGCATGAGTTGACGGAGGAGGAAAACGTGCTCCTTCGACTTGAAGAACTCGATGCCCTCGAAGAAAAGAGGCTCGCGGTGCAGCAAAGTCTGGAACTATACCGAGCCCAAATGTCACGGGCCTATGACAAGATAACCCGTCTCCGCGCTTTCAAGAAAGGTGAATTGGTGTTGGTCCTCAAAAGACCGATCATCCCCAATCGACATGCCAAGGGAAAATTCGAGCCAAACTGGGAAGGACCATACGTCATCGAGAAAGTGTTCGACGGAGGATCCTACCAACTAATAAGTGCCGAGGGAGAATGGCCCATGCCACCCATCAATGGCCGATATCTCAAGAAATACTACACGTGAATGCTCCAAGTTGCAGGCGAATTGAGCACATCAGCCCTACGGTCTGGATCATATATTCTGCAAAACCGTATACAATCCACGGGCGTAAATGACCCCTATCTCTCCCAAATCCTGCCGGTGAGACTACTTTTAAAGTCCCACCAGCGGCAAAAAAAAAGAGAAAAAGAGAAAAAAAAAATAAAAGAAATAAAAAAATAAACGGTATGTCCACAAGCAAAACGGGCATGGATGAAAACCCGAAAGGGCTCCGTGAGTAAAAACAGCAGGACTGCTGGCGAGTTTGTGAAAACCTGAAAGGGCGCAAACTCATGAAAAAGAGATGAAATGCACTCTCAAAGTCCTCTCGACTTTGAGAGGAGAAAATTCCTGCGTGAGATCCTTACGACTCACAAAGGAGCAACACACTTAGGAATCCTCACGATTCCTAAGGAGAACATACACCTGCGAGATCCTCTCGACTCGTAGGGAGAAAATGCTTTTATGAGACCCTCACGGCTCATAAAATTGAAAAGCCTTAGGTGATAGGGACCCAAACCTGTCTCCTAAGCCATCGTTCCCCAACCGGAAACGGAAAATAATGAGTCGCTCCTGGCATTTCGCTTCAGTGTTAGCGGTGCTGATGCCGACCAAAAACCTAAATCCCAAGTCCTCCCAAGGCAAATGATGAGTTGCTCCTGGCATTATTCCAGTGCAGCAATGCTAATGCCAAACAAGATCCAAATTCCAAGTCCCCAAACGGCGAATGATGAGTCGCTCTTGGTACCATATTCCAGTGTAGCGATGCAGACGCCAACCAAAATCCAATTTCTCAAAATTCTCCAGCCCTACGGCCAGTCCCCAAATTGACTGCCGTATACAATCCACGGGCTCAAATAATTCTCGTCATACACATTCCCCACCATAATCACCAATTACGCGGCTGGTCTCCGCCTTTGGAATTATGCTCAATTGAGAAGACCCACTCATGTATCCTCACGATACATGAGGAGAACAAACCTTTGTGGGACCCTTACGACTCATAAAGGAAAAACACACTTGGGAGTCCTCACGATTCCTAAGGAGAAAATACACCTGCGGGATCCTTACGACTCGTAGGGAGAAAATGCTTTTATGGGACCCTCACGGCCCATAAAATTGAAAAGCCTTAGGCGATATGGATCTAAACCGGTCTCCTAAGCCATCGCTCCCCAATCCCCAAATGGCGAATGATGAGTCGCTCCTGGTACCATATTCCAGTGCAGCGATGCAGATGCCAACCAAATTCCAAATCCCATACCCCAACGGCGAATAATGAGTCGCTCCTGGTACCATATTCCAGTGCAGCGATGCAAACGCCGACAAAGTCCCAAAATTTTTTCGGCCCTACGGTCTGGATCATACATCCAGCAAAACCGTATACAATCCACGGGCGTAAAACAATCCCAATCTCTCCCAAGTCCTACCGGTGAGACCACATTCAAAGTCCCAAAAAAAAATAAAAAAAATAAAAAATAAAAAAGGTATGTCAACAAGCAAAATGGGCACGGATGAAAACCCGAAAGGGCTCCGTGAGTAAAAACAGCAAGACTGCCGGCGAGTTTGTGAAAACATGAAAGGGCGCAAACTCGTGAAAAGAAGATGAAACGCACTCTCAAAGTCCTCTCGACTTTGAGAGAAGAAAATTCCCGCGTGAGATCCTTACGACTCATAAAGGAGCAACACACTTAGGAGTCCCCACGACTCCTAAGGAGAAAATACACCCACGAGATCCTTTCGACTCGTAGGGAGAAATGCTTTTATGGGACCCTTACGGCCCATAAAATTGAAAAGTCTTGGGTGATAGGGATCTAAACCTGTCTCCTAAGCCATCAATTCCCAAATCCTCTCGGGGCAAATGATGAGCTGCTCCTGGCATTATTCCAGTGCAGCAATGCAGATGCCAAACAAAAAAAAACAATCCCCAAATCCTCTCAAAGATAGATGATGATTCGCTCCTAGTACCATATTCCAGCGTAGCGATGCTGATGTCAACCCAAATCACATCAAGTCAAACAACCAATGACCTTCCTGGCAGAATCAAATTTCACCTCGGAAACAAGTCAACTTCATCCCTGACGCCGCGAGAAGCGGGGCAAGTCAAATCCAGAACCGACCGTCCACGTCGCAAAAAGGGCAGCATCGACCGTCCAAGTCGCAAAAAGGGCAGAACCGACCGTCCACGTCGCTAAAATGGCAGAACCGACCGTCCACGTCGCTAAAATGGCAGCATCGACCGTCCAAGTCGCAAAAAAGGCAGCATCGACCGTCCATGTCGCTAAAATGGCAGCACCGACCGTCCATGTCGCAAAAAGGGCAGAACTGACCCTCCAAGTCGCTGAAATGGCAGCATCGACCGTCCAAGTCGCAAAAAGGGCAGCATAGACCGTACACGTCGCTAAAATGGCAGCACCGACCGTCCACGTCGCAAAAAGGGCAGAACCGACCATCCAAGTCACTAAAATGGTAGCACCGACCGTCCAAGTCGCAAAAAGGGCAGTACCGATCGTCCAAGTCGCTAAAATGGCAGCACCGACTGTCCAAGTCGCAAAAAGGGCAGTACAGACCGTCCAAGTCGCTAAAATGGCAGCACCGACCGTCCACGTCGCTAAAATGGCAGCATCGACCGTCCAAGTCGCAAAAAGGGCAGCATCGACCGTCCAAGTCGCAAAAAGGGCAGCGCAAGATTCCTACAAAGCGGGAACCAGATCACTCCGGGCCAGGGAAAACGTCTATCACGGACACTCCGTCTCGGAGACATGTCAAGCAATGACCGTCCATGTCGTAAAAATGGTAGTGCCAGCTTCCCAAAAAGCGGGAACCAAATCAAGTCGCCTCCATGTGAAAGAAGATCCATCAATTTCATGCACACGACCCACATATGTGGTGTGCATTTATTGATGGGGGGCAATTTGTTGGGGTAAAAATTTACACCCCGGTTGACCAAGTCAAAATCAAAGTCAACCCCATGCCAAGTGGGCCCAAGCCCAGATCCAGTGGGCCCATGCCCGGGTCGAGCCAGAACATGAAGCGGCCGGCCTCCCCCCATGCCAAGATAAAAATTTTGTAATAAATAATGTTGTTGCATTTATTTTATTTTATTTTATTGATAAATGTAAGAAAAATAGGCATAACGCCAAATTTTTGTAAAGCCCATGGCTTATGTGCAAAAAGAAATGGCACATGAGCCATGACATAGGCAAAATGCCATTTTGTGAAACCCAAGGGGCTATGTGTAATGTGTATAGCCTATAAAGGCAAAGATAATGAAATATCTCAACAACTTTTTTCTCTCTCCAAAAAATTTAGATATGAGATCTTTCTCCTTCTTCAAGGTTCCAAAATCTTCTTCTTTCTTTTGAATTAAATTAAGAGTTTTACTCTTCATTTTATAAAACAAAATAGTTTTTCACCACCAAACCCACAAAGGAGAACTTGGATCGGTCACTAGATCCCAAAAAGGAGAGTTTTTTTTAAAATCTCATATCTCTTGATCTTCAAGATCCAGCTAACAACAGGAGGAAGAAGAAGAACATCTCTCACTAAACCCCCAAAGAAAAAAAAACACACTCAGGAGTCCAACTCCTCTCTGATTTCTCTTCTGAGAAATTTTTTTAGGCTAAAAGCCTCTTTTCCTCGCCGGCGCTCAAGCGCAGAGTGCCCGCGTGTCGACACATGGCGCTCTTGCGCTCGAGCGCAAGTCGCCCCGGTGCCGACACGTAGCGCGCTTGCGCTCCAGCGCAAGCGCAAGTCGCCACCGTGCCGACACGTGGCGCTCTTGTGCTCCAGCGCAAGCACTCGAGCGCAAGTCGCCCACGTGCCGACACGTGGCGCGCTTGCGCCCAAGCGCCTAGCATCCGAGCGCAAAGCGCCCACGTGCCGACACGTGGCGCGTTGCGCTCCAGCACTCTGCGCTCGAGCGCAAAGCGTCCATGTGCCGACACGTGGCACGCTTGCGCTCAAGCGCCCAGCGTCTGAGCGCAAAGCGCCCACGTGCCGACACGTGGCGCGTTGCGCTCCAGCACTCTGCGCTCGAGCGCCCAAGTGCCGACACGTGGCGCGCTTGCGCTCAAGCGCCTAGGCGCTGGCCCCACGCATCTTTTGGATGTCTTTTCCCCTTTATTTATATATACATGTATATCTATACATATGTACATACACACATACTCCACGACACTGTCTCTGTTAGAAAAAAATTTCTAACGGGGCGCTGCCCCGCACCTCGCAAGGGGGCTGCTAGCCCCCTTGACCCCCAGCCCGCTATCCGGGTAGCGGGACCCCCGTAAAAACTCTGCGTGGTTCCCGATATATTTAAACCCCCCTCCAAAACAAAACACACGTACACTGCACATTGAGTTCGCATGACCAGTTTAACCCGTTAATCGGAGGTTCCCTCGCCCCAAAGGCGGGGGGTAATTAACGGCAGCTTAGTCCGCGGCTGCCGGAGATTCGGATCCCCATAATTATTAAACCCCGGCCTACCCTAGGCTGGGGGAATCTGTAGTACGCGTGACAAGCGTGCGCGTATTCCCATCTCAATGGGGTGACGAAAAACACCCTACAGTACCTAGACGAAGTGAGGAAACTCCGAAGAAAATTCGACGAAGTCCAGGTAGAAGAAATACCCAGACAGCTGAACGCCCAAGCAGACGCCTTGAGCAAGCTGGTTTCGTCATACTCGGCCAACAATAAGTGGTCTATCCTCTTCACTCAGCCCCTGCTCCGGTGCGTTGACCCCCACGAAGCCGACTAAGTCCTTCGGGAAATGCATGAAGGGGTGGGCGGTGCACACCAGGGGGCTCGAACCTTGATCCAAAAAGCGTTACTCCAAGGGTACTACTGGCCCACCATGCACGAGGACGCCCTGAAGCTGGTCAGGAGGTGCAAGAGCTGCCAGCTCCACGGCGGCATTCCCCGCCACCTGGCTACCGAGCTAACCGCCCTGACCTCCCCATGGCCGTTCGCCCAGCGGGGGTTGGATATGATCGGCGAGTTCCCTACCGGAACAGGCGGGCACAAATACGTCCTCGTCGCGGTGGACTACTTCACCAAGTGGATCGAGGCCGTCCCCATCAGGAAACCGGACGCCGCCACAACCATCAAGTTCCTGCAAAACAACCTGATACTCCGGTTTGGCATCCCGAGGTGCATCATCACCGAACACGGGACGAACTTCGAGAACGAGAAAGTGAAGGACTTCTGCAAAGAGTACCATATCCTCATGAAGTTCGCCGCGGTCGCGCATCCCCAATGCAACGGGCAGGCCGAGGTCGCTAACCGAGACGTCTTCCGAGGTCTCCGGACCCGCCTAGAAGGGCGACAGGGCAGTTGGGTCGAAGAACTGCCCCGGGTATTATGGGCCCTGCGCACGTCAAAAAAGACTCCCACTGGGGAGACCCCTTTCAGCCTCTGCTACGGGACCGGAGCGATGGTCCCAGCGGAGATCGGGCTACCCAGTCACCGGGTCGAGCACTTCGACGATGACGCAAACACCTCGGCACTACGGACTAACCTCAACATCTTGTTGGAAAAGAGGGATCGGGCTCAGATCAGAGCTGCCGCCTATCAACAACTAACGGCTCGATATTACAACACTCGGGTCAAACACCGCTCCTTCAAGACCGGGGACCTAGTCCTGCGGAGGAACGAGTTCACCGACCAAGACAGGCTTCACAAGTTCTCCCCAAAGTGGGAGGGTCCCTTCCTCGTCTCTGAGGCGCTCCCCGGCGGAGCCTACCGCCTACAAGACGCGGACGGACGAAAGCTTCCGCGACCTTACAACGCAGAGAAGCTCAAGCTATACCAGTGAGGTCAAAGCCAGTGAGTGTATACCACCCCCTCTTTTTCCCTTTCACAAAGGTGGTGTAAAGCGTTCTCTAAAATTCCTGTCCATACGAATAAAGAAACGTCGAATCATTCCGAGTAGAGTTCCATCTTTACAATTCAAGGCCCTCGCCAAAAGGCGGCCGTGCAACCCACTGCCCGGCTATCCTTAGTAGGCTTCCTGCATCCCCCTGACACTAAGGACCAAAAAGCCCTCCCAGAGACGGTCGGGCCTAAGGATCCCTCCCTCGGCTATCCTTCAGGACAAAAGCCCTCGCCAAGAGGCACCGGACAGTAACCCTACCCGGCCAGGGGTCCTTGATAGGCTTCTACAGCCCCTCCCGCGCTAAGGACCAAAGTCCTCCCAAAGGCAGTCAAGTCCTTGCTCGGCTATCCCCGGCTGGTAGCTTCCTACCACAACCGACAGGGATCAAAGTCCTCGCCAAGAGGCTGTCACGCCCCGCTTCCCAGTGTACGGCGAAGTGGACGCGATGAGGCCCGCTACGTATATACTCAGAAGTACATACGCTAAGCGTAACTAAGCAATATAAAATAAATCACAAGAGACAAATGATGTAGAAATAACAGCAACTTTTATTAATAACATTCTTTGTACAATGCATGAAAAGAAAATACAACTGAAATGAAAAGCGATGCCTAAACAGTGGCATAACAGAAAATGAAAAATACTGGAAAGAACAAGGTACAATATTTAGAGCTCGGGATCTTCGTGGAACTGCTCCAAATTTTCACCGGTGGGTTCAATCTCAGCTTGGTCCAACGCACCTGACGACATTCAAAGAAGAAAGAATAGAATGTCGTCAGCGAACAGGTCGCTCGGTAAGTCCCAAAGGTAAGAGGAGAAATAGAATAGACAGAGAGTAAGAGAGAGAGGGAGAGGGTGGCTTTTACAGTTGTATTATATTGTTATATTATTGTAGTATGGTGTTAACGCTGTTGTTGTAGCTTGGTACAGAAGGATACCGGTGTATACGAGAGGGGTCTCAGTATGCTAGAGACCAGGGCAAATGGAAGTACAAGGCTCCGTTATACAACCCGGAACAACGGCAATTGGATTCATGTTAGGTTTCTTAATCTTACCGTCTCGTGCCACCTTTAACACCTTCCGTACCAATCTACCCTTTAAACCCCGCGATGTCTTGTTTGTATTGTAAAATTGTATTGATTGCATGATAGACTGACTGGCTGACCGAAACCATGATATCAGAAAACGGTTATAACCGTAGAGTCATGTAAATAGAATACTGAGAAACATGTAAAAGGAATATATCCATGGTTCGGTTCAGTCAAGTTATATAGATTGTTAACTGGATTCTGGGATTCCTGTGTTCATATTGAGTTGGAATATTAAAGAATATAGATTGACTTAAATCATATTCAAGTCAGAATTAGTCAGACTCTAACCCGAGTCAGACTAAAAGAAAGGTAATTTGAAGTTCTATAATTGTCAGGGTCCTTATTGTAATTTATAAAACTTGAGGGGGTTTTATGTAAAAATACTTTTGTATGGTTTTAAAATACAACTCAAATATTTAATTATTGTATTTATGTACATACAACAATTTAATGATCAAGATAAATATGTATACATGTTCGAATAGTATGAAATGAGTCAAGTATATTATACGAGTAACTACCAAAAACAATGCTATAAAGAAATATTATGTACGAATAATTAATCAAGTCGAACGAATGCGGAACATAAACAAAAATATGGCTCTAAGTGTTTTGCATCCGTGAGATCCAGTTTCACCTAAATACGACTATCGGTTTGAGAGATATATCTGTTTTCGTATCGTTGCGCAAAACATATCAGAATCTGTTCAGCACCGTCATATATTTTTAAAACACCGTTTGAGTTAATTTCCATCAGGTTTTAGGTTACGAAAATTATTTGAAAATTGTAGGTATTTTGATGTACGTATCGAAAACACCAAGATTCATATGATTTGGATTTATGAAGCTCTAGTTATGATCATTTTAATATCAGCGTTTAAAACAGAAATTCAGATTTCTGGACAGCAACTATATATTGTATTGCAAAGCCTATATCGGGGTGTTTCATGAATTTCTAAATAATCAAGTATACATAAAATTATAGTTCTATCAATTGTGCATCTACACATATAAATTTTGTCACGAGCGGACATCGGGAGTTCGAGTTATGTCCAATTTAAAAACAGTGTGTGAATCGGAACAGATTCTGTCCAGGTCCGTCACTTAATATTGTAACGCAGTTTTCTTTATCTTAGATGGGTTTTCAGTAAAACTATAAAACTAAGAAAATCTAGATCATTCGATGTAGATATCAAAAACACCTGAGTTTACTCAATTTGGATACCGGTATACCAAGTTATATGTCCTAGAAATTGACCGATAACTGCAGTTTTCTGTTTTACGATCAGTGAATAAATACGATGTAATTCCTAAACCGTTATGCGGATCGATCTAAAATTTTTACAGCGTGTACAAAATAATATATTTTATCATATGTAAATTTCCTGAAATTTTCAGAATTAAAAATTAATTTATAAAAATTATTTTAAAACTAAAGGTATTGATATGTCATATGTGAGAAATGAGAAAACCATGGTATTTATTCGTAACTTCATTTTTTTATTTTTTTTACAAACTTTAAATAAAGTGATTTAAAATAAAATTACAAACATGCAATCCTAATTGGTCACTATGAAATCTTAACATGTGAATTGAGAGTAATGAAAAAAACTTTACAAACTATATATGTGTGTATGTTTGTGTGTTCATTATTTATATATGTATCAACTTAATTAATTATTTAGGAACTATGATATATTAAGGGAAGTTTTTTCATGGCAATATAAAACAAGAGAAATATAAAGAGAAAAAGAAAGAGATGGAGGGAGGGAAAGAGAGAAGGGACTTACATGCACAAGCCGGTATTGTCACCAGGCTTGTCTATCCGCCGATAGTCTCGCGTTAGTAGCGAGACCTTCTTGAAGAATTCTTCATGTTCTTCTTCTTGGACTTTAGGTGAAGAGGGAGAAGTGAGAGATAAAAAATGTGAGGAAGAAAAAGATAGAGGAGGACAAATAAAGATGGTGTAATAGTGAATTGTGTATAATAATATATGCATTTAACATGAGAATTAAAAGAGAAATGAAAGGCCACCATTCATTTTGGAAATGAAAGGTCTCATTTGTAGGGTATGAGAAGAATAAAAATTGATAAAAAATAATTGCAAGAATGGGGATTTGAACATGTGACTTATGGAATAACAATGTAAGGACTTAACCAATGAGATACAAGCTTGTTCATGCACATATTTAATTAGAATTAAATATATGTTGTTGCTTAAAAAGAAAATGGGCTTTTTAGATGGGCTGTAGAGAATAAGAATAATGGATTTGGGTTAAATATTTATGAAAGGAAAAATAAGAATGAGAAGTTAAAAACTTAAATATAAGAAAAAGAAATTGTACTTAGAAAAAATACATAATAGATTGAGAAATAAAATAATAATAAATTTAATAGAAAACGGAAAATACCAAGTACAAATAAATACGGTATATTATTGAAGAGGGATAATACAAATGTATAAAGATTTTGGGGTTGTTACAGAGGCACTGGGCAGTAACCCTGCTCGGTCCCCATCCTGAAGGATCAAAGCCCTCGCAAGAGGCAACCGAGCAGCTACCCTGCTCGGTCATCTCCGGCTGGTAGCTCCCTACCCATGACGCCAGGGATCGAAGCCCTCGCAGGAGGCATCCGAGCGGCTGCCCCGCTCGGTCATCCTAGGCTGGTAGTTGCCTACCCGCGACGCCAGAGATTAAAGCCCTCGCCAAGAGGCAACCGCGCAGCTTCACTACCCGGTCATCCTTAGTGGGCTTCCTACAGCCCCTCCAACAATAAGGATCCAAGCCCTCACAAGAGGCGACCGAGTAGCTACCCTGCTCAGTCATCTCCGGCTGGTAGCTCCCTACCCACGACGCCAGAAATCGAAGCCCTCACAAGAGGCATCCGAGCGGCTGCCCCGCTTGGTCATCCCAGGCTAGTGGTTGCCTACCCGCGATGCCAGAGATCAAAGCCCTCGCAAAGAGGAGACCGCGCAGCTTCACCGCCCGGTTATCCTTGGCGGGCTTCTTACAGCCCCACCAACGCAGAAGATCCGAGGCCCCAAAAAGGGGCAACAAGTCCATCGAAGTCTAAGCGATCCCCCCTCAACTCCGGGGCCATGGGGATGCCTCCTTGGCAGTGCTTGGCAAGTGATGGAGATACGAGGTCGGCAACGCTTGGCAAGTGATCGAAATCAACCCGACGAACGATCGCTAGATATATAGCTGACCCAACAGTGCAAGCAAATATATTTTACAAACATTCTTCATACACAGAAGATGAAATGCAAACCGATGAAACAAGAACTTTCTTTTATTACCAAAGGCAAAAGTTTTTACAAAGGGTATTCTGGGGCTCCCCAGCCCTACAAACTGTCCGGAGGCTTACTTCGGCCCCCTCATCGCTGGCATCACGGCTTGCCGGGGGCTTTACCACCGGAGATTTCGCCACCAGGGGCGTGCCCCGCTCCCCTCGCTATCTTCCACCGGAGGCCTCGCCACCGGGAGAGGAACCCGAGCGCGGAGCTCGCCATCGGCGAACTCAGGAAGCTGCTCCTTCACGGCGTCCAGGGCCTTGTTCCACACGACGGCAGAATACTCCCCGAGCTCGACGTAAAACTGCTCCGATTCCTTATAATTGGCCACAGCTTTCTTAGCCCGAGCCTCGGCAACCTGGGCCTCCAGAAGCGCCGCCTCAGCATCTCCCCTGCTGGCGTCCCTCTCCTTCTCCATGGCCGCGAAGCGTTCGATCAGATCTTCCAGTTTCCTATTAGCGACCCGGAGGGACGCACTCAGGCGACGACGGACACCCCGATTCGCTGAATTGGCAAGTTCCGCAGCCTCCGCCCGGGCTTCCAAGACGTCGGCCCTTGCCCTCTCCAGGCGCAGGTCACGCCGCAAAACCTCGACCTCCGAGGGAAACGCTTCTACTGGCCTCGGTGCATGGAATGCCCCCTCGACCTCCATATGAGCGGCAAGGGCGCAGTGTTGAAGGACCTGACGGAAAGCGGATGAGAAACCAGGAGGCCTTCGAGCCAAAGAAAGGAATACCAGAAAAACTACACGTATAGGAGTTCGTACCTGGACCGCCCCCTGGGCCATGGCCTCCAGTTGGGCCCTCAGGGAGCCATGCGGAAGCTTTCCCCCAGCCGACTCCTCCATCCCGGCGAGCAGGCCAGCAGCAACGGAAAGCCCAGACGGAACCGTGAAAACGGCGCCCCCTCCTGCACGGAAATCCCCTCAGGGACCCTTGACGACGGCGCGTGAGAAATTGTCCTCTTTCTCTTAAGAGGGGCTCGGATAACTGTGGACGTCTCTGGCCGCCGCCAGAACAACCACCAGGAGCCGTCAACGAAGAAAACGGCCCTATCGCCAGTAGAACATCCGGCGCAGGGCGTGAGCCAGCCAGGGGCTCGGCCCAGCCACTAGCCTCCCTCTGGCGCGAGCAACCTAAAGAGTGGGAACGAACCATGTATTCAAAAAGAAGAACGCTGAGCAGTCGCGACTTAGGAGGAAATATGAAGGAGTAGGGGCCCTGTAGCTGGCCCCGCCCCTACTTATTGCTGCAAGCAGCCTCATCCAAAGACGCCCGTCATCTCCCGCCAAAACGACTCCTCGCGTCCAGCGGCTCCGATCGCTCCACGTGTCGATCCTGCACTGGACCGCGTCCCATCAGACGCCGCAGGCCTGCATACGTCGCGTTAGCCAATCGACGCTTGACACGTGGACCATCGCTTCAGTGGCAGAACGCACGAACCGGCGCACCTTCCTTAAATGCAGAGATCTCGCCCTGATTCATAAGCAAAATAGACAACTGAGGGCCCCGGGACTCGTCCCGACAAAGCCTTGAGAAGGAGCTCACCTCGGGAGGCCTGGCAGTCCACTCCTGACCCGACCCGCTAACTGGTCGGGACAAGAGTGGGGGGCTAATGTTGGTGCTCAATATTGGCGATGCGAGATCAGGACATGTGGCGGATGACATGTCCCAAGACCCGAAAGGAAGGCCCCACAGAGGCCGACCATGCCATCCTTGTACCCGACTTGCAAGCACAAGCTGGCCCTCCTCGGGGCCCCTGCAAATTTGCATCCTCGGCCCCTCAGCTCGTCCCGAGCTGCCACAGGACCAAGACTCCTCAGCCCTCTTGCTCGGTTCCGAGCTCCCTCCGATCGAACAACTCCACCACTCGCAGGCGTAACCGCCGCTCCGCAAATCTCGTCACGCGCAGATTCTCCGCCAGCAACGTCCCACGATCCACGCCATCACGATCCCCATTAATGGGTGATCCGCTCTTCACGCTGGCGTGACGTCGGGAGCGTAACTGCCGGCGAGATTCTCGTGCCTGCTGCTGCGTGCTGCCGCCGCTATATAAACCCCTATCACAGAGGGGTCAAGTAAACCATTTTTATTCCACTTAGCCGCTACTCTGCTCGGATCTAGCACTAACTTGATCGTCGGAGGGTCCTCGGTGGTACCAAACCATCCCGGGACTTCTTTGCAGGTACTCGGCGCTAAACTCTTCAAATCACCAATCTCATCAAAACCCATTGAGATCCACACGCAACAGAATATCGCCACCAAAATCCACCGGAAGATCAACGGAAGACAACATCTGACGGAGACCCGAAAAGGACCTCCATCATACAGGCACGGAGAATATCATGTGTGAGAAACAATATGTGTGTACTATGTATGTAACTGTACTGACCTACATAGACATAACTATGACTCAAAATGGCAATGTCACAAAGATAATTCAAATTAAAGGCCCCTTGATTTAATGCATGACCTCACATGTCCCACAACTTCTAGTGGTTAATTTGCTAGAAGGAATAATGTGTAGGATATGTGAGCATCATACAGCAACGATTGGTATAATTGACATAAGCCTATTTAGATCTAGTTTTAGACAAACGACAAGCTTAATACAAAATATCTTGTACTAACTTGTTGGGACCCTTTATTAGACCAATTGTCGGCGATTAAATAAGGACAGACGCATTTTCAAAAGAAAATAAACAAGTTCAATGAACTATAGATCCAGTGTGATGTCCAAGAGGATCATCAGATACTCTTTACGTGTAGGATAAGTTTAGAACCAACATCATGAAAGGCATGCTCCCACATATATATTTCGTTTTGTTAATGAATCATGCCCCTTTAAACAGTCTAATTTTCTCCAACTCCAGGAAGTTTGATATTCAAGTCAGGCAACAAACAAAAAAACAGCATGACATGAAGCTGAAGTCTTTCGTTATAGATGAAGATACACAGCATGCCACTAATCTCATGCACAGGTCCACCTACCAAATCTTCTCCATTACCGGATGATCAAAGTACAAAGAATCCAGACACAATGCAGATAAGTTGTTATTAATCTAAGAAGTCAGCCCCTCAAGAGAAAGAGAGGAATATATTTTTAGAGGATTTACGGAATAGTTTGTGTACTCTTTTTAGAGTTTAGAAAATCTTTTACCATAACATTTCAACCCAATGGGACACTCCCATTTACTATAGGACACCATCTTCCACAAAATAACTACATTCAACGAATAGTCATTCAATAAGAATCATTGAATCAACAACTTGTAAGGACCGCAATTTCCGTGTACACTTTTCATTAATATTAAAGATCATTTCCTTTTGAACATTGTATATATTTATTTAAATCTAAATATGTGCATGAGTTAACTTGTGTCCATTGATTGAGTCATTGCACTAATATTCCACAAAGCACACGTTCAAATCCTAGCTTCATCAAAAAAATATATTGATTTATTTTATTTTTAAAAAAATCCTTCACTTCCGGTGCGGGTCACACAAAAAACCGTAGCACCTAAAATCCTGAGGTTAACAAATTTGCCTCGTGGGGAGCCGCGGTCGTCGAAGTGAGCACGGCATTGTTCGGTGGTGCCAGCATGGACGGTGTCATCCGCCCCTCTGCGGAGGTCGTGATCCCTGGAAGGGGGAACAGCGATCTGGGGGGCTAGGCCCGCCGTCTGGACGCGGACAAGGGTATCGACTATGGGCGTGAGCCTATCGATCCTCACCGAGAGGGCGTGGATGGTGTTCGGAAGGGGAGTAGACCAGTCCGCGCCTCCGTTGTGGGGAGGACGCCGGCTTGTGCTGGGATCGTCACGGTCTTCGCTCTCCATGAAGTCGAGGGCGGAAGATCACTTCCTCCATAATTTCCCTTCGTTGCCGAAGATTGCCTGGCGCTCCTACATTTTAGATCGGATCGCCCGTGCTTTTTTCTCAGCCAGGCCCTTCCTTTGAATCAGGTTAGATGTCTCCATCTGAAAAGTCTGTAGAGGTAGTTAGGATAAAGTCAGGCAATGAGATTCCAGTTGTTGGAGCCGAGTCCGGAAGGTCTTCCTTCTCTTCGGCTTCAGATAGCCAAGAGGGTTCGTCTTCTTCTTCGTCCTCTGTGTCTGGGTCACATCCGAGAGTCAGGGCTACCCGCGTCGCTCGTCGCCAGGCGATGGCAATGGCCCCTAAGGTGCGCATCGGGAACGCCCGCAATGCGCCCTCCGTCTTGAGGGACGTGGACGAGCTTGCTGAGATTCAGGCTCGTTTCCATATCCCCTCTAACTATTCGCTCCATTTAGTTAGGGAGGGGGAATGGGCGGATCAGGTGCAGGGCAAGGAGATTGCTCTGTATTTGGAAGCTTTTCGGGCAGGAATGCGTCTGCCCTTTGTTTCCCCCAATCAGAGCAAAGCTCTGTTTGAATTTCAAAAATTCAAAAATTGAAGCAACGCTTCAGATTCTTTGCGCTGCGTGCAACGCGTCACGTGTCAAAAGCTGACACGCCAGCGCTGCGCCCAAGACAGCGCACCCAATCAGAGCAAGGCTCTTTTTTAAAATAAAAATAAAGGAAGCAACGCTTCAGGCGACTTGCGCTCTGCGCTGCATGACACGTGTCAGCGCAGTTGTGCTAGCGCAGCTGCGCTGCGCTCCGCCCCGAGCGACACGTGTCAGCGCAGCTGCGCTAGCGTAGCTCCGCTGCGCTCCGCGCCGAGCGACACGTGTCAGCGCAGCTGCGCGACACGTGTCAAGCACAGCTGCGCGACACGTGTCAAGCGCAGGTGCGCTTGCGCCAACTATGCCAGCATTTAAACAGAAAAATTCCGGAAAGATCTTTTTAAATCTTATTAAAACAATAAGATTATCTTCTGTAAAATAGAGCACTTGGATCAAAGATCCGACGGTGGGGAAATATCCCCAGATCAATCAGAGAAAGATCTCTGTAACCAACGTAACAAACTAATTGGCACTATATAAAGGCCCCTAGACTCCAAGTCTAAAACACACAGAGAAAGAGATACAGAGACCTCCTCTAAAACTTTGAGAAGAAATCAGAGAGAAAGAAAAAAAGGTAAAACCTTTGAAAAAAAAGAAGAATTTCATCTAAAAAGATCAATGATCTAAGAACAAGATCAAGATCTTTAACTAAAAAAAATAATAATAAAAAAGAAGTAATTTTACTTCTTTATTAGATCTTTCGATCTATATAAAGGTATTGCCTTTTGATGAACCACTGGTTCTTGGAATTTGAGGTAGAACCTCTCTGGAAAAAAAGAAAAACTTGTTTTTTTTGATCTAAATTTGATCAAGATATTAAACAGTGCCTTGCACTTTTGAAATCTGCACTGTTGCGCTCCTGGGATTGGCGCAAGCCACCAGAGAGCGCCACGTGTCAATCACAGAGCAACTGCGCCTTGCGCTTCTAAAAACAGAGCACTGCTCTCTAGGTTTGGCGCAAGTCACCAGAGCGCGCCACGTGTCAGCAGCGCACTGGCGCAGCGCACTGGCGCAGCGCACTGCGCTAACAGACTTGCGCTCACCAGCGCGTGACATGTGTCACCTCCACATGGATTTGCGCCTTGCGCTCCTCAATTGGCGCAAAGCGCCTGACAAGCCACGTGGCGCACTGTCAGAACAATAAATGCTCTGCATTATCAAATAAGGGCAGAGCCCAATTCAAAAGGCCTAACAGGCCTAATAAAAATGCAATGCATTATTAAAAAGGGGCAGAGCCCAAATAAAGGTCTAACAGACCAATTTAGATGCTGCGCATCACTTAAAAAAGGGCAGAGCCCAATTAAAGGTCTTATAGACCAAACAAAATGCTATGCATTAATAAAAAGGCAGAGCCCAAGCAGAGGACTAACAGGCCAAATGTGAATAAATGTTAGAGATTTTCTAACTGGACTTAACCAAATTCTGGCCATAAGTCCTCAAATTAAATTGAACTGAGCACAACTGCTCTCTCAAATTTACATCCAGTTCAAGGGTACATCTCCGAACTCCTCTGATATTTGTCGTTGTAATCCTTCAACGTCGTCAGAGAGGTGACGGGTCCCGACAACCACACATTGTTACGGATTGTGGGGTCCTTAAACTCATGGACTAATGCGTCCTTAAACCAATATCCATCCCCAAAATGGGAATGGTGGACCACTATGTCCCTAAACTGGTAACATGGACTGTGGGGTCCTTAAACTCATGGACTAATGCGTCCTTAAACTAATATTCGTCCCCAAAATGGGAATGCTGGACCACCATGTCCCTAAACTGGTAACACGGACTGTGGGGTCCTTAAACTCATGGACTAATGCGTCCTTAAACTAATATTCGTCCCCAAAACGGGAATGCTGGACCACCATGTCCCTAAACCGGCAATACGGACTGTGGGGTCCTTAAACTCATGGACTAATGCGTCCATAAACCAATATTCGTCCCCAAAACGGGAATGTTAGACCACTATGTCCCTAAACTGGCGATGGACCACCATATCCCTAAACTGGTAATACAAACTGTGGGGTCCTTAAACTCATGGACTAATGCGTCCTTAAACTAATATCCATCCCCAAAATGGGAATGATGGACCACCATGTCCCTAAACCGGCAATGGACCACTATGTCCCTAAACTAGAACAATAGAGCCCAAATGCTCTTTTGTTGGATCTAAACGATCCTGTTAAGTTGATCTTAGTCTCAAATTGGACTAACGTATCCTTAACAAACGTTTAAGTCGATCTTAGCCTTAAATATGGCTAACGTATCCTTAAACCAAAACCCCAAACCCAAATCTAAGAAAATACGGATTTGGACTAATCCACGTCCTACGGGCGACGACATAAATTAGTCTCCGTATACAATCCATGGGCAACCACAAACAAAACAAACACCCACGACACGAAGTGAAATTCTGGAGAAGGAGAAAGTTGTTACCGCGATGCGGTAGCGTAATTAACTGCAGGGGGTTGCGCCTGCAGGGAAGAGCGTCCCTACAATCAAAAACCCCTTGAAAGAGGGGGAATCTGACGAAGTCTGCTAAATCGGCCGCATCCGTCTAAACCTCCGATACACGGTGCCATAAATTAACTTGGCATCTTCGGAGAGGTGGACGGATAAAACCAAATAGCATCTGCCCCGAATCTCAGGCAAGACGTCCCTGCGTCGCGCCGCCATTCGGAGGGGAACAGATTCTGACACGCCCGGTGGGACCTTTTCCTTTTTCCACTCCACACTTCGTGTGTCGTGTTCGTGAACAAATCACGGTTTGCTGTGGTTGCCTGTAGATTCGAGGTACTTAGATTTGGTGTCTTGCTCCGTGCAGGAAACAGAAGATCAATGGCTTCAAACTGCACTAACTGCAACTGCAACTCTCGCTTCGTCCTTGCTGGAGGAATGACTTACGGGCCCCAAGCGGCCTCCCTTTTCAAGATGCCAGTGGAGCAGGTAACTCAAGCCACCACTGGACTATTCTTTGGGACTATGCTCCCACCGATGAGCTTCAATGCCCCCAATGACGTTGCAAGAAGCCCCAAAGAAGTCGGTCTTTGATCGACTTACCACTGCCGCGGCCCCTCTCAACGGGTCGCCCAACTTCAATACCTCAGTTTTCAACAGACGGGGCCAGAACGTCTACAAGCCTGCGATACCCGAAGTTGTCATCCCAAAGCGGATAGCCGTCCCGGCTCAAGCGGACGAAATCACTGGAAAGGCGTCTCCTTCCAAGAAGTCAGTTTTTACGAGGATGGCCATTCCAGTTTCTGCTCCAGGCGAGATCCTCAAAGCTGCTTCCCCTGCCCAGAGGTCTGTCTTTGACAGATTAGACATTGCTTCTCAACGGGTGTCAGTCTTCAACAGGCTAGCACCAATAACAGTCTCTCCTCAAAGCAGGGGGCATGATGAAGTCACCCTTATAGCTGAAACAACTCTATCTGCACGACACGCTCGACGTCGCCACTGGCGCCGAGTTAGGAAGGCTGGGGGAAACTCCCCCTCTGGGATAACTCCGCCAGCTCCGATGATGGGGGTCGATACTGCTGTTCCAACCGAGAACAGCTTTGAACTGCTCAACAAGGTGCGCAGAAACTCTCCTACTGCAGTGCTGAAGAGAACTCCTTCACCTGTGGAGAATGATACAGAAAGGAAGCCGGAGAAACCTCCTCAACGGCTGTCCTCTAAAATTTACAAGGTCTGGCGTCAAGTCCAAGACTCCGTAATAGATCAAGACTATCTCCGCCGACAGGAAAAGATGAAGGTTCGGCAGGAGAAAGACTACTCTGTCAAGCCAGAAAAAGCAACAGCTACTTTGGTGCCCACTACAACGGCTCCCTCAACTTAGACCGCCCACAAAAGAAGGAGGTCGGAGAAGATCCCTGCGTCTTTGTCAAATCGCAAAGACACTGAATCTAAACGTCCCAAGTATGGGGGCATGGTGGTGCACACTGTCTATATGGCATCCGGGAAAGAAGAAAGCCGTGCTTCCATAAGTCATAGACCGCTTACGCGATCGGTGACCAAAGCTCAAGAGCGGCAGCAGAAACTTCAAGAAATGATGACTGGGATGGCCGCGCTCACTGGGCAAAAAGAAAGCCCAGAAGCATCCTCGGATCAACGCCAGGAGCAAGAAACCGATGCCGAATTCCTTCGGAGAATACTGGAAAAGAAGGACAAAGAGGCTGCGAAACAAGCAGCCAATATAAAACGAATGGCCCTTCTGTTCCAGGACATGGTGGGTATGATGATCCAGCAGGATCCTCCTACTGAAAATCCTCCGATCGTCCTTGAAGATGACAGAGGAGAAACGTCGAATCCTCCACCGGCTCTGTGAACAGCCAAGGAGGAGACAATTTCTAAAGCTGCCCTAGATGAATATATAGCTCAGCAAATACGAGTTCACCAAGCAACTGAGGCAGCCGGTCAAGTTGTCAAAACGGGACGACCATATCCGAGCTAGTATGATCAGATCAAATACCCGCTGGGCTACACGATCCTAAAGTTCCATGTGTACAAGGGAACAGGAAATCCCCATCAACATGTTGCCCAATTCAGGGCTCTTTATGGCAACACCGGCGGCGATGATAAGCTCCTGCTTTGCCAGTTCGTCGGTAGCTTATCGGAGACGGCGTTTGAATGGTACTCCGAGCTTCCGAACGACTCTGTTAAGACTTTCGCTGAAATGGGGTTGTTGTTTACCCAGTGTTTCGCAAGCGCCAGCGCGCGTACTCCAATAACAGCTTTGATCAATGCAAGAGTAAAGCCGGGCGAAACTTGGGTTCAATATGCAATCCGATGGCGGAACTTGTGGTCGAAGTGCGAGCAGCGCATCGAAGAAGCGCCAGCAGTAGGCATGTTCGTGGGCACCTTAGATCCTCATGCAACTATTTCACAGTTCATGATGTTCTTTAAACCAACCATGTTCCAGACCCTGATCGACAAGCTAGCTCAAATGGACCAGATGGGCCATAGACTGTCCCCTCCAAAGCCGGACTCTCGAAATGATAAGGGGAAAGGAAAAGCGATCGTTGTCGCCAATGCTCAACAACAGCTGAGCAACTTGAAACTGGTTGTCCGTCAAAACAATATGCGTCCACGCGTATCCCTCGAGGAGAGGCTAGGACGTCCGTACTCGTTTCCTCAAAATAAAACGAGAAGACTGTTCGAGCTGGCATTGCGCAACAGACTCATCAATCTGCCGGATTTAAGACGTCTGTTGCAGCCAAACGACGTCAATGATCCCAATTACTGTCCCTACCACTGAGTATTGGGTCATCCGATCGAAGATTGCTACGTCTTCAAAAACTGGATTGAAGACCAATACCAACAAGGCAAGTTCGCGTTGTCCGAAAGATGGAAGGTGAACCCACCGCAGCCTCATACCCCTAAAAAGGCGAATATGCTGGGGGCAACGTGCTCCCTTGTTGAAGAAGCTCCGTGGGAGGTTATGCTATCAGCCAAAACCAAAAGGATGCTGAATAATCTCCAGATATGCCCAACGATCAGGTGGAAGAACCCGCTAGAACCCCAGATCATCGAAGGGATGCTGAAGCCGCGCCCAACTCCAAAGGTCGGTGGTGATGGCTCAAGCACTCACACCCAGCCGTCGAAATTTTCAAAGAAGAGGAAGAAGAGATCCAAAAAGCCCGTAAAGCCCGGCGACAAGCGCACGGACTTGCAGAAACAGATTGACGCACTAGAGGAGTATAATCAGAAGGCACGGACTCCCATCACGTTCCAAGAGTTCCTCAGCCACTTCTTTCAAGAGGAAGATGAGAGAGAGCTCGTCGGATGAATCCGAGGAATACGTGGCGAGTTGTCATGTGATCTCTCACTCGTTTACAGACGATGAGAAAACTCCTTGCATTGAGAAGCTGGGGGAAGATCCTAAACCGGGACTTCTGGGGCCATCAGATGAAACAGTTGATGCATTCCTCAACGAAGCTCTTTTGAAAAGTAAAGCTGATCGGGAATGCGAGACGGTCATATTTGAAAGGGCCAAGCGCCGGCGACTGGACGAAAGAGTTGAGACACTCCCGTCAAAACAAAAGACATCCGTTGCGGATAAAAACAAATTCAAGACGAGGAAAAGGTTTGCTAAAGCCGTATCAATGGGGATGAAGCTACCACCCTGTGAAGGAAACATTGCCGGCAAAGCAGAAATGCACCCTTCCTATTGCTTATATCATCGAAAGGTTTCGCACCCCACCGAAGAGTGCAAAGCTTTCAATAGATGGTGGCAGGGGTATGTCGTTCACCCGGCAACATTTTAAGCGGGAGAAGCGCAAAACTCGTCGGGAGCGGAAAAGTACGACCGAAGAGCTTAGAAGAACTACCAGGGATTGTCGCATGGTTAACGCCGGGAAAGCGCAAGTTCTCACATTCGGGAGTGTTCCCTTCCGAATGGCGGCGTCGACTGGGCGTCTCGCCTGAGATTCGGGGCAGATGCTAATTGGTGCTATCCGTCCACCTCTCCGAGGATGCCAAGTTGATTTATGGCACCGTGCATCGAAGGTTTGAACGGATGCGTCCGATGTAGCAGACTTCGTCAGATTCTCCCTCGCTTGAGGGGTTTTTTTGATTGTGGGGACGCTCTTCCCTGCAGGCGCAAGCCCCTGCAGTTAATTACGCTACCGCGTCGCGGTAACAACTTTCTCCTTCTCCAGATGGTCACTTCGTGTCGTGTGTGTTTATTTTATGTTTTGTTGCCCATGGATTGTTTACGGGGACCGAGTTATGTCGTCGCCCGTAGGGCGTGGACTAGTCCAAATCCGTATTATCTTAGATTTGGGTTTGGGGGTTTGGTTTGAGGATACGTTAGCCATATTTGAGGCTAAGATCAACTCAAACGTTTGTTAAGGATACGTTAGTCTAACTTGAGACTAAGATCAACTTAACGGGATCGTTTAGATCCGACAAAAGAGCATTTGGACTCCATTGTTCCAGTTTAGGGACATAGTGGTCCATTGCATGTATGGCCGTCGGGACCCGTTACCTCTCTGTCGGCGTTGAAGGATTACAACGACAGGTGTCAAAGGAGTTCCGAGATGTACCCTTGAACCAAAGTTGATTGGAGGGATTCATAGTCCAGTCAGTTTGAAGGTTTAAGGATACGTTAGCCATATTTGAGGCTAAGATCAACTTAAACGGGATCGTTTAGATCCGGCAAAAGAGCATTTGTGGCTCTATTGTTCCAGTTTAGGGACATGGTGGTCCCTCTCCAGTTTAAGGACATAGTGGTCCATTGCTAGTTTAAGGACATTGCGGTCCATGGGTAGTTTAAGGACATTGCGGTCCAATGTTAGTTTTAAGACATCTCGGTCAAGGTTAAGGACGTCGTAGTCCATGGGTTTAAGGACCCTATAATCCATATCAATGTGTGGTCATCGGGACCCGTCACCTCTTTGAAGACATTGAGGGATTACAACGCCAAGTATCAAAGGAGTGAAAAGATGTACCCTGGAACCGGAGTGGATTGAATAGTCTTTGGCCCAATTTGGGATCAAGACCAATTAATTATGTTATGAGCCCATTAGCCCAGTTAATTACGAATTGAGGACTTATGGCCATCTTGGGCTAAGTCCAATCATGTCTGGGATATCGGCCCTCCTGTTGGTCCCTTGAAGGAGAGGCTTTGCCTCTGGCCATTTAGCCAATTGGACCAATGCCTAGTGTTAAACACTAAAGACCAATCAGTGTTGAACACTGGGAATGAGATTGATAAGTCAATGTTTTAACACTAAAAGATAATTGGTGTTAAACACCAGCAACAAGGCTTTCAAATTAGTGTTAAACACTAAAACAGATCAGTGTTAAACACTGGCAACAGAAATCTCAAATTAGTGTTGAACACTAAGGTAATCAGTGTTGAACACTGCAAATAAAGTTCTTTGATTAGTGTTGAATACTAAGGCCAAACAGTGTTTTAACACTGGATTCAGGGGTTCCAATTTAGCGTTAGACGCTAAGGCAAGAGGGGTCACGTGGTAGCACGTGAGGGCGCCCTCCCTTCGTTTGTTCTGCTGGGAATATCGCATCTTTTGGAGCATCACGTGCCATCACGTGACGGGTGTTTAAATGGAGTATGTTAAAGCCTCTACCAAGGGTCACGTGGGTCACGTGAGGCACTGCCTCAAAGGGGCTTTTCTGTAGATCTTTTTGGGGGTCACGTGGTGACACGTGACCCTGTCTCTATGTATATTTTTAGAAGATCTATTAATCCCTTTCAGGAATTAAATTCCTCGTAGGGTTGAACCCTGACAATAATTTCAGAGGAATTAAATTCCTACTTCCTTTTGAAGATTTATATTCTGGAATAGAGTTGAACTCTGAATTTTCTGTAGGAATTAAATTCCTCATATATGTGAAGAACTGAATAGGGTTAAACCCTAATAAAAGCTTTGAGGAATTAAACTCCCACTCTCTGTTAAAGAATTATTCTGGGGAATGAGATTAAGGGAATTAAATTCCTGTTGTTTTAACAGAACTAAGTTCTTGACTAGGGTTAAACCCTGATTCTTTTCATTCTGAAGGAATCAAATTCCCATAACACAGGGTCATCCCTAATTTTATTTTAAAGGAATTAAATTCCTATAGTTCTGTGAGAATTAAATTCTCGTGCTTCCATTCCTTCTCTATGCTTTGGATCTGCATGGCAGGATCTCAACCCATTGAGAATTAAATTCTCAACTCAATGGGAGATGTGCACTTTACAGATCCTCCACCAAAGAGAGAACTATGTTCTTCTGTTTTATATCAGAGTTAAACTCTGTTGAGAATTAAATTCTCTTTTCTTTCAAAAAGCTTTCCCTTTCTTACCTAGGGTTTTCTTTTGTAGAAGATCCAAATTCCTCCAAAGTATCAGGGCTCTCTCTCTTTTCTTCCGTCTGCATATATATATATCTCTTTGTGTGTCTCTTGGCTCCTATTTATAGGAGAAGCAGCCGAGTCAATTAGTTTTTGATGAATCTTTCATTGAGAGATTTAATTTGTATCCATCATTCGTTTTGGACCTTTGGATTATTAGGTGAATTTTATTCACCATTGGATTTTAAGTCCAGAGATTCTCCTTTGTTATTTCGGTTAGATTTTACGGGGAAATCTTTCCAAATTCGAGATTTTCCCATAGATAGATGATATTTAATCACCTTTAAATCTTTAATTCAATCGGTTGCTTTGGAAAGATTTAAGAGAACTTTCCTCAGAATTTAATTCTGTTAACAGATAGGCTTTGAAAGCTGGTCACGTGTGGCCACGTGACCCTTGGTCACGTGTGGGCACGTGACCCCCTGGAACGAGTCCTCTTCTTTCTTTCTGCGCTCTGCTTTCTGGTCGCTGCTTAGCTGTCACGTGCCATCACGTGACCCCTGGTCACGTGTGAGCACGTGGCCCTCGTCTGGAGCCTTTTTCTTGATTCAATCAGGGAATTGAGTCTGCCGCTTTTGAGTGTCACGTGCCAACACGTCACCCTGGTCACGTGGGAGCACATGACCCTTTCTGAAGCCCTTTTCTTCGATGTAGTTGGGAAACTGAATTTGCCCTGCCGATGCTTTTAGATGTCACGTGCCAACACGTGACTACTGGTCACGTGTAAGCACGTGACCCTTTTCTGAAGCCTTTTCCGTAAGCTTTCCTGATTTTAAATCAGGAAACAAATGCCCCCACAGCGTTGTTCTCACGTGTCCGCACGTGAGTGCAACGCTGTCACCTTTTGTGACCGTTGGATTCCTCTAGGGATTTGGGGAGATGAAACGTTTCCATCACCTCCTATAAATACTCATGTTTCTTCAGAAGAGCCTTCACTTTGCTCATCTTCTTCTTCTGAGAACTTTTTCCCTTGAGAATTTAATTCTCGCTTCCAGAGCTTAGTTCTCTGTCTTGAAACAATCTTCAGCGTTTAACTCTGTTCAGGTGACCCTTTTTCCTCAGGTAATGTTCTTGGACAAACAACGAACTTCCACATTCTTTTGGATTTTAAATCCAAAACAAGGGTTTTTACTCTTTTTCAACAAGGAACCCATTTTTCTTCAAGTTTTTCCATAAGAACAAGAAACCACCTAACCTTCGAACTGTAGATCTCTTAGGGTTTAGATGATCTTTGGGGAGATGATGATGGCATTTCAACTCCATGGAATTTAATTCCATCCAAAAATGGTTCTGGGAATTTAATTCCCTTCTCTTAATAGGGAAATGAAGAACTCAGTTTCTTCACACGGAGGCTTCTTGGGTCTCTCGACCCGAGGTTGTCCTTCTGCAATTAATGAAACAGGAGCTTTGTAATGATTCTCATGACCTTTATTTCAGGTATCATGGATGCCCATCTGTATGGTCTTGACGAGATCATTTCCTATGGGAATATTCGTGCACTGGGCCGCAGTCAGAACCAGGAGTTCACCGATGCTCAGTGTGCCGAGATCATGAGCCGCTTTGACGAGTACAACCATCGGCTACTCCCCTGTCGCTCTTCTCTTCTGAGGCTGATCGTGCTGGCGATCCGGGAGGCACTTCCTCTCTTTTACACCGGCATGCCGCTCAGGTCCTTGGACACTGCTGAGGATAAGGTACATTCGGTGTACCTGATGGGCTTGATCTCAAAGAGGAGGCGAGATCACCTTATTGATCTCTTGCACCAAGCCTTTCAGCAGTCAGCCATACTTGCCGCTTATCGGAGGGTGGAGGATATTTGTGAGGACCCCGACGCTTGCGACCGCGAGAGGAAGCATACTCGGGAGGTTCGAAATACTTGGAGAATCTTGGACAAAGTTAATCTTGAGTTTCTCAACCCATGCCCCGCGTCTGAAGTCTTACCATTGTAAACGTGTCCTCTTTATTTTGTATGACCTTTTTTGAAGTATGAGTGACAAGTTTTATTATGTCTTTCCCTGCTTGCATGCCTTTCTCTGGGATTTCATCATTTTGCTACTGTTGTTGTTGATGCTTTTAATATGCAGGGTGCTACTCCATCCATTTTTTTGCACATCAAGTTTGGGCCTCACGTGTTCTGCACGTGGGGTCCCTTGATGGGGCTGTTCACAAAATTTTCCCATGCCATATTTTCAATGCACAATATCAGATGCAGAAAAAGGGCCTTGGAAATAGTTCCATCTCCCTGATTTTTGATGCCTTTCCTTTTTTTTTGCCTTGGAAATAGCTTCATCATGCAAGATTTTCCACGCACAGCACTTAATGCACTCCTTTATATCTGAGGCAATGGCCTTCCCTTCCTCTTCACAGAGAACTTTTATTCCCATTTTAACGCGATTTAATTCGAGAACAGCTAAGTGCCATGGCCTGCAACCGTCCACACGCTCGTCGACAGCCATGTGAAGTTCCTATCGAGGAGATGATCCCCCACTTTGCTGCACGATTGGTGGACCCTCTCCTTACCGACGACGAATGCGACTCAGCAATGTATGAACTCTCGATCCGTAGGGGGTCCCCCTCCCGATGGGTTCCCTCTGGCTCCGGATGATTCTCACGGCCGTGCTTACCGACATCCCTCCTTACCCGGAAGAGATGACCCTGGCGATGCTTGACGCGGCTGAAGAAAAGCTCGAGGGCTTTCATGAAGCGCGCCTGATTACTCAGGCTTTGAAGGATTGCTCAATTCATCTGCTGAGCCAGATAAAGGCCCGGCGAGCTATTATGTCTGCTTTCGCGGACGAACACGGCGCCAATCGATGGGGAGCGACTCCTCGTGAGAACCGTCGCTTTGATGTGCTGGAGAAAGCAGAGAGAGAGATGGAGAATTTTGTCCTCTGCTTCATTAACCCCTGTGCCGTTGATCCTGTGTTTGGTGATCTTTTCCCGTTAGCGTAGAACATTTTTAAATTAGTCCCTCCTTTTTTATGCTTTATGTCGAACTTCCATATAGGCTTGGTGCTAGTATGTATGTTTCCGCTTGCATAAAAAAACTTTGTATTCTTCTCATGAGAACTTTCTTTAATTGCAAATGCTATCATCACTTTCCTGCGTATCAGACTTTTTTGGGCATTATGAATGTTCATACGATTACAAATGCTATTATTATTTTTTGAATACTCATATGATTGCGAATGGATGCTTGAAATACGTCGGAAATCTTTCTTGTTGCTTTTCACATCAGGTGATGTGAGCGCGTTTTAGATCGATTATTCCCGTCGACCGGAAGCCCATTTATACAGTCTTGTAAATGTCTTGTTTCCAAGGCTGCGGTCACGAAAGCGAGCCTACGTGGCCTGATAGAGCGACACGTAGCGAACATATTGTTGTGCGAGAAAAGGGCTCGGCCGTAAATTTTCGGAGAGGCAGCTAGCTTCCAAGGCGCTGAGCGAGCTTCGTGCCACTCTTACCGCCAAGGCCAACAAAGCGTACGAACTCTGGCGAGTGCTCCAGGAGTCCATAAAAGAGGTGGTGGCTCTCGATAAAGCTGCCACGTTCACTCGTGAGAGGGTCGAGGCTCATAAAGCCACCGAGAAAGAGCTCGAAGCTCGGCTTGCTTCGTATCAGGCTCAGCAAGCTCAGACGGAGGCTCATCTTCTGGAGATCTTGCGTCATGAAGCCGTGGCTCAGCAACAAAACGATGAGCTGGTAAAATTAGTACACCGCCCGCCGACTTGAGGACTTGTATCTTTTCCCCCCTTTTTGTACATACTCATGGATGAGAGTATCTTTCTTTTTTGTTTCTTTCATAAATTGTACTTCGTATCCATTTTGGTTTATGAATAAAAGATACATTTTTCTTCTCAATGGTGTGTCCCCTTTTTATTGACTGTATTCTGCGGATATTCTATCTTGATCTCCTTGCATGACAGCGATGGCTCAGGACTCAGGGTTAAGATCTGCCTCCTAAGACTTTTGCATTTTATGAGCCACGAGGGTCTCATAAAGAGTTTTTCTCCCTACAGGTCGAGAGGATCCCATAGGTGTAAGTTCTTCTTAAGAATCGTAGGGATTCTTAAGCGGGTTTTCCCTTGAGAGTCGTAAGGATCTTACAAGAGAGTTTTTCTTCCTTACAGGTCGTAAGGACTTGTAAGTGCTAGATGTGGTCACCCTTGTCCGTGTTTCGCGGGGTCAGGGGCTGCTCCGGGTACCGTAGTTTAAAGACGTCGCGGTCAAGGTTAAGGACCTCATAGTCCGTGGATTTAAGGACTCCACAGTCCGATGTTAGTTTTAAGACATCACGGTCAAGGTTAAGGACCTCATAGTCCGTGGATTTAGGGACTCCACAGTCCGATGTTAGTTTTAAGACATCACGATCAAGGTTAAGGACCTCATAGTCCGTGGATTTAGGGACTCCACAGTCCGATGTTTGGTTGCAGGGACCCGTCACCTCTTTGAAGACGTTGAGGAATTACAATGCCAGGTATCAAAGGAGTGAAGAGATGTACCCTTAAACCAAGGCAGAATCCGTAGGGAATCGGGGTGGTTGATCGTTAGTTTTAAGACATCACGGTCGAGGTTAAGGACATCATAGTCCGTGGATTTTAAGGACTCCACAGTCCAGTATTTGCTCTGGATGCTTCACACGGGTTCACTGCCGTGCTTGGCGAGGACCAGGCTCCGCTCTGGGCGTTTTCCACGGGGTCAAAGAGTGACGTTATCCGCGTTCCACGTAACCAGGAATTTTGCACTAGATGCTTCACACGGGTTCACTGCCGTGCTCGGCGAGGACTAGGCTCCGCTCTGGATGCTTCACACGGGTTCACTGCCGTGCTCTGCGAGGACCAGGATCTGCTCTGGACGTTTTCCACGGGGTCAAAGAGTGACGTTATCCGCGTTCCACGTAACCAGGAATTTTGCACTAGATGCTTCACACGGGTTCACTGCCGTGCTTGGCGAGGACTAGGCTCCGCTCTGGATGCTTCACACGGGTTCACTGCCGTGCTCTGCGAGGACCAGGATCCGCTTTGGACATTTTCCACGGGGTCAAAGAGTGACGTTATCCGCGTTCCACGTAACCAGGAATTTTGCACTAGATGCTTCACACGGGTTCACTGCCGTGCTCGGTGAGGACTAGGCTCCGCTCTGGATGCTTCACACGGGTTCACTGCCATGCTCTACGAGGACCAGGATCCGCTCTGGACGTTTTCCACGGGGTCAAAGAGTGACGTTATCCGCGTTCCACATAACCAGGAATTTTGCACTAGATGCTTCACACGGGTTCACTGCCGTGCTCGGCGAGGACTAGGCTCCACTCTGGATGCTTCACACGGGTTCACTGCCGTGCTCTGCGAGGACCAGGATCCGCTCTGGATGTTTTCCACGGGGTCAAAGAGTGACGTTGTCCGCGTTCCACGTAACTAGGAATTTTGCACTAGATGCTTCACACGGGTTCACTGCCGTGCTCGGCGAGGACTAGGCTCCGCTCTGGATGCTTCACACGGGTTCACTGCCGTGCTCTGCGAGGACCAGGATCCGCTCTGGACGTTTTCCACGGGGTCAAAGAGTGACGTTATCCGCGTTCCACGTAACCAGGAATTTTGCTGATTGTATCCGCATTTCACGGGATGGAGGTTTGACTGTTGGCGATATGTATACCACCGAGCCATGGAACTGGGAGTTGCCGCTGTTCCGCTTAGCTTGAAGTTGTGTCCGTCGTTACGAGACGAGTGTTGGATGATCTCTAGGTCGCTTGTGGCCCGTCGAGATTTAGCTTCTTTCTTTGGTGAAACCTGGGGGGGGTATGTTCCCTTTTTGTTTACGCCCTTGGATTGTGTACAGGGTGTGATGGAACATCACCTGTAGGGCATAAATTTTATTTTTATTTTATTTCTTTTTCCGTGATGCTCTATCGTTTCAGCTTTTATATCGCGAAGGTCGCGATTGCCCCATCATTTCGGCTATTTTTCGCGGTGCCCAATCATTTCGGCTATTTTTTATGCATACATTTTTACTTGCTGCTTTTTATTGCAAGTTGCCCCATCATTTCGGCTATTTCGTATGCATGCGTGGCTTGCTAGCTTTTTCGCCGCAAGCTTGGATTTTAGACACCGATTTCGACATCAGCGCCGCTGCAACTGGGATGTTGCCAGGAGCGAATCATCATTTGCCTCTGTCGATGTTGAACAAAGATGGCTTAGCAAATAGGGTTAAGGGTCCTGTCGACCAAGGCTTTTGACTTTATGAGCCGTAAGGGTCTCACAAAGGTATTTCTCCCTACAAGTCGTGAGGATCTTGTAGGTGTATTTTCTCCCTAGGGATCGTGAGGATTCCTAAGTGTATGTTCCTCTGCAAGTTGTAAAAATCCTACAAGAGGGCTTTCTCCTTATGGGTCGAGAGGACCTACAAGGGTTGCTCATCATATGGACATATCCTTAGTCACGGGTGGGACTTTGCTGGGAAAATGTTTATTCGCGCCCGTGAATTGTATACAAGGGTCAGTATTGAGCCCCTTGTAGGGCAGTATCGAAGGTTGTGGGGGATTTGCTTAAGAACAGGTTTAGGTTTCTGTAACTTAAGACTTTCAAATCTCATGAGCCGTGAGGGTCCCATAAGAGAATTCTCCTTACGAGTCGTGAGGATCTCGCAAGTGTATTTTCTCCTTAGGAATCGTAGGGATCCCTAAGTGTGTTGCTCCTTTGTGAGTCGTAAGGATCTCACGCGGGTGGTTTCTCCTTACAAGGTCGAGAGGACCCTATAAGTGTCTTTTAACGAGGTTGCGCCCTTTCGGGTTTTCACAAACACTCGCCGATAGTCCTGCTGTTTTTACTCACGGAGCTCTTTCGGGTTTTCATCCGTGCCCATTTTGCTTATGGACATACCGTTTTTTTATTCTTTTTCTCTTTTTTTTTACAAGGTCGCGCCCTTTCGGGTTTTCACGAACACTCGCCGGTAGCCCTGCTGTTTTTACTCACGGAGCCCTTTCGGGTTTTCATCCGTGCCCATTTTGCTTATGGACATACCGTTTTTTTTATCATTTTTTAAATATATTTTTCTTGTTCTCCTTTTTTTTTTATTCATCTCGTCACCCTAAGGATGCTGCGGTAGTAGTTTTAGGGACGTTTCGGTCCGTCGTTAGTTTAAGGACGTTTCGGTCCATCAATAGTTTAAGGACGTTTCGGTCCGTCGATAGTTTAAGGACGTTTCGGTCCGTCGTTAGTTTAAGGACATTTCGGTCTGTTATTAGTTTAAGGACATTTCGGTCCGTCGTTAAGGGGAAGGTCGGCTACTGCTTATAAGGTCTGAGCTTAGGAAGATAGCGAGCGGACATAGTCGTCGTCATCTATCATTGACCCAGGCTGTGGCTCATTAAGCATAGTATTTCTTTAAGAAGCGGCCGTTTATTGGCCTGAAAGGCCTCCCACCGTGCATGTCCATGAGTAGATAGGCTCCACCCTGGTAGACCTTGTCTATAATATACTGGCCTTCATAGTTCGGCTCAAATTTTCCCTGCTTGGCACGATTGGGGATCATAGGTCTTTTGACTACTAGTACGAGTTCGCCTTGGCGGAATGTCCTCGGCCTGGTCAATCTTTTGTATAAGCGCGTCATCTTTGCTTTGTAGGCTTCTAGATTTTGTTGCGCTATGAGCCGGGTTTCATCGAGGGCATCAAGCTCCTCGAGCCGAAGGTGAGCATTTTCTTCGTCCGTCAGCTCGTAGTGGACCGCCACTCGTAGAGAGGGTAACTCTATCTCGAGGGGGAGCACTGCTTCCGTCCCAAATACCAACGCGTACGACGTTGTGTTCGTGGCCGTCTTGAACGTAGTTCGATAGGCCCAAAGGGCCTCTTGCAGCCTCTCGTGCCAGTCTTTCTTATTTCGGGACACCGTCTTTTTTATGATCTTTGTCATGGTCTTATTGAAGGCCTCGGCCAGACCATTAGCTCGTGGATTATAAACTGAAGAATATCTCCAGTCTATATTGTGCTGCTGCGCGAAGCGGCTAATCTTATGGCTTCTGTAGGCTGGCCCGTTATCGGAGATAATCCGCCGTGGGGTTCCAAACCGATAGATGACGTGCATCTTGAAGAAGTGGAGGATATTCTCCGTCTTCACTTCCCTCAGCGGTACTGCTTCTGCCCATTTGGAGAAATAATCAGTTGTCGCCAGGATGAAACGATGTCCCCGGGACGATGCTGGCTCGATGGGGCCGACTATGTCAGTCCCCCATATTTCGAATGGCCAGCTAGCCACTGTTGGGTGTAGTGGATTAGGATGTTGGTGGATAAAGTCTCCATGAATCTGGCACGAGTGGCATTGCTTCGCATACTCGAGGCAGTCTTGGACCATCGTGGGCCAATAATAACCCATTCGTTTGATCTTCAATTTCATCTTCGGGCCTGCTTGGTGAGAACCGCAGAGTCCGTCGTGAACTTCTTGAACGACTCTTTCTGCTTCGTCAGGTCCTAAGCATCTCAGCCACAGAGAATCAAACGATCTCTTGTATAAAGTGTCGTTGACAAAAGCGAAAAATAGAGCTCGTTTCATGAGCTGATGTCTTGAGGACGCTTCTTCGGGCATTCGGTGAGACTTAAAGTAGTCTATGAAAACTTCCCTCCAGTCCTCGGCCTTCTCATGGTCTTTTATTTGTAGGGTCATCTGCTCAGTCGCCCCCTTTTCTTCGTATAATTCCGGTGATATTTCTGCCGGGACGAGCACTCGACGGCTTTGTTCCACGATTCTGACGTCATCGAGGTTCTCATCAGCCAGTTCTTTAGCGAGCTTAGCTAACGCGTCTGCCTTGCTATTTTCCGCACGTGGTATACTTTCCAAAGTGTAGGAGGGAATTTGGGTCAATAGTTGTTGCACCTTTTCGCCGTACTTCACCAACTCCGGTTTGCACGTTTGGTAATCACCATTTACTTGACTAACGACCAGTTGAGAATCCCCGTATATAAGGAGGTCTTCAATTCCCATGTCAATGGCGATCTCGAGGCCCGCTATCAAAGCTTCGTATTCGGCTTCATTGTTCGTCCTCGATTCCGTTAAGGAGAAGGCGAAGCGCATTATCCCTCCTTGTGGAGTTATGAAGATGAGGCCTACCCCCGATTTGATCATTAGGATACCTTGTTTGCGCTTATTTACGGAGGACGCTCCATCGAAATAGAGTTCCCATCGGGTACTACCGCCGCCGATCGCATCGAATGCATGTTCGTCCGGCAAATCGCAGTTCAGAGGAGAACCGGCAGGTACTGGATGCTCAGCAAGGAAGTCGGCAATGGCCTGGCCTTTCACTGCCTTAAGAGGTCGATACGTTATCGAGAACTCCATCAGGAGTAGCGCCCATTTAGCGAGTCGACCCGTCAATATAGCCTTTGACATCAAATATTTAAGAGGGTCCACCTTCGAGATGAGACGGACTTCGTGCGCCAACGCATAGTGCCTGAGCTTTGTTATCGCGAAGATCAACGCCAAGCAGTGTTTTTCAATGGGAGAGTAGTTGCTTTCTGCCCCCAGCAGAACTCGACTTAAGTAGTAAAGCGCTCTCTCTTTCCCTTGATCGTTCTCTTGTGCCCATAATGCGTCTAAGGAACCTTCGAGGGCGGTTGTATAAAGAATGAGGGGTTTTCCCTTGACCGGCGCAGCCAACACCGGAGGGTTCTGCAGGTACTGCTTGATCTCGTCTAGTGCACCTTGGCATTTGTGATCCCAAACGAATGGAGTTCCCTTCTTCATCAGGTGGCTGTAAGGACGGCATTTGCCTGAAAGATTGGCGATAAACCGCCGGATGTATGCGAGCTTCCCTTGGAGAGACCGCAACTGTTTGAGGGTTCTTGGCGGAGGCATTTCCATGATCGCCTTGATCTTAGATGGATCTATTTCGATACCTCGGTGTCGGATGATGAATCCCAGGAATTTTCCCGAGGAGACTCCAAACGCGCATTTGAGGGGATTCATCTTCAAATTATATTGCCGAAGGCGTTGAAATACAGTTTCCAGATGCTTTAAATGCTCTTCGTATGACATGCTCTTTACTACAAGGTCATCGATATAGCACTCGACGATGTCATGTATGAGGTCGTCGAAGATCTTTGTCATGGCCCTTTGGTAGGGAGCGCCGGCGTTCTTTAGACCAAAGGGCATAACCCTGTAGCAGAATATACCCAAAGGGGTCCGGAAAGCGGTGTGCTTCTGGTCTTCGGGATGCATCTTTATCTGATTGTATCCTGATGAACCGTCCATAAAGGAGAAAACCTCATGAGTGGACGTGTTATCTATCATTAGCTCGGTTACCGGTACTGGGAAATCGTCCTTCAGACAGGCTTTATTGAGATCCCTGAAATCCACGCATATGCGTACCGTCCCATTTTTCTTCATTACCGGGACGATATTGGCGATCCAGTCGGGATATTAGACTTCTTGGATAAATCCAGAGTCGATCAGCTTCTTGACTTCGGCGTTGATGCTCATCTCAAACTCGAGCCACATCCTTCTCGGCGCCTGCTTGACTAGCTTGATATCTGGGGATATTGCTAATTTATGCACAGCAATCTCCGGATCCAATCCTGGCATCTCAGAGTAGTTCCACGCGAAGCAGTCTTTATGCTGTAGAAGCACGTTCTTTAACGCAGCCACCCTTTCTTCAGACAGCAGCTCGCTGACAAATGTTGGTCGCGGGTCATCTGCCGATCCCAACTCAATCTTCTTGAGGTTATCTGCAGTAGTATGTATGCCATCTTCCAGTTCTTTCGGAGCTGGCGGAAATTCTGAGACCACCTCATCATCGCTGTTCTCAAAGCACCAGGGAAGGTCATCCATGTTCTCGTGCTCTTCTTTTAATATCGTAATCGTATAACAGGTGCGAATCCGCTTCCAGGGCTGAGGTGGATCTGGTTCTGCTTTTGCGGCTTTGGGTTCATGCTTTTGTGGCGGCGTTACCCTCCAGCCGTCGGATAAAGCGAATCTGCCCTGTTGGTACTGGTCCTCGACCCAGTTCTTGGAGGTGAAGCAGTCTTCGGTAGGATGTCCTATGGCTCGGTGATAAGAGCAATAGCTCAGATGAGAAGCCTTGTTAGCTTGCTCAGGGTGTCTAGACTCTGGAAGCGCGATCATTTGATGTTTTATAGCGAGCTCGAGTAACCTCTTCGTCTTGTCTCGGGGGAAGGAGTATGCTCGACTCATCTTCTTCATGGGGGACAAATCCGAGCCGCGCAATACCCGATCACGTAACTCTCTAATCCTGCGTCGTTGTTGTCGGCTTTTTTTTCCGCTTCTTGATTTATTTCTGCCTCTGCGTCGGGCCTTTTGTACAACGGGTTGACAGGGAGGAGCATCTTTGTCTTTTGCAGCCTGTTGAAACAGACGTTGCGTCCTGGCCTTCTCGTAGATGGCCATCTCGCGGTTGTGGTCTTCCCGAGCCTTTTGACCTGCTTTCCTGATAAGCTTGTCCACTTGTTCTTCAAATGACGGACTCGACACTTCGATTGCGGGATCTAGTTTTGATGAAGGGTTGGCATTTCCTGACAGGGCGTCCTCTTCTTCATCAAAGGTATATATGGCGTAGCTACTGTGGGCCCGTTCCCGTTTTCCGGCTCTCATGTATCCAAGCCCAAGTGTTTCCATTTTCCCGTTGGGCAATTTGCGTTGAGTCCCAGGGACATCCAAAATCCTGTTGTAGAACCGGGCTTGTCGAACAGTCTGTTTTAAGGGTACTCCTTGGCGCTTCAATAGCCTCTTTAGTCCATTTGTGTAATATCTGGGCAAACGGATGGGTTGGAGCCTGTCGAGTGTAGCATCCGCGCCATGCCAGATCTCTTTCTCTACTTTCGTCTCCGAGGATCGGTAGAATAGGATTACCTTCTCACCCCTTTGCCTGGGAGGGACGTAAAATGTCTGCAGGTCCTGCACATTGTAAGCTTGAAGTGTGTCGAGATCCTTGTAGTGTTCTCGCGGCACCATGGTGATTTGCAAACTCTGATCATCGCTAGGGGATGCTTGTATTGACGGCCGATTGGAGAACACGGCATTAACCTCATCTTCCGAGTCACTTCCGAAGATCAACATGGGGGCGGACGTCCCCGGGTTGTTGCGTTGAGACGGCCCAGCATAAACTATCTCTTCTTCTTCTTCGGTATCGCTCCAGAAAACATAGATGGTGGCGGCGGCTTTGTTCTCCGGCTTGCGACACCTTTCTGTATCCTCGAAGCCTGGCAAAAAGTACTTTGCATCTTCGTACTTATGGACTTCGTTCACGAAAAATGGGTTCAGCTCACCTGTTACGGTATACTCAAAACCATCCTTGAAGTACTTCATACACTGATGCTGTGTAGAAGGGATGATGTTGTACTCATGTAACCAAGGATGACCGAGCAAGGCGTTGTAGCAGGTCTTGGCGTCAATGACATAGAACTTGATGTCTGTGATGAGTAGTCCAAAGCGTAATGTTAGTATCACGGATCCGAGAGTCCGTGACGATTGTGAATCGAAACCGGAGATGGTAATTTTGTCACGAGCGAGGTGTTGCACACTCATGCAAATTTCCTTTAACACCCGCACGTTAAGGAGATTGACGGAGGATCCATTATCCACTAGGATCTTGCCTATCTTGATATCATGGCAGTATCCAGAGACATATAGAGGGCGGTTGTGGTCGCATGTCCCGAGAAGGAGGTCTTCGTCACCGAAAGTGATGTCGGCCGTATGCACTTCCTCCAGTTCATCCTTCATCCTTTCAGTGGCGAGGAAGGCTTGGAATTGCTCAGGTTCTTGTAACGCCTTAATTAGTGAATCTCGCGCTTCTTTTGATAATAGGAGGGCATCGAGAATGCTAAGCTGAGAAGGTAGCTTCCTTAGGTGCGCTAGGATGTTATAGTCCACCTTTCCCTTCCTGGGAGGGTCTTTGGCAGCCAGCTCTTTCATGACTTGGTCATCTAAAGTGATATCCTCAGTGACCTTTTCCTTTTCCTTATCTTTTCTATTTGCGGGCTCGAGATTCTTTTCTGGGAGCGTGCGATTGCGCATCTGAATGTTTTCGCAGGCTTCTGGTTCTTCCTTTTTCCCTAAAACGGATTCTTTAAAGAGAGGGCCCAGAGCCATTTCTTCATCAGAGTCGCTCCCAAAGGTGAGAACTTGTAACCCTCCGGCGTTAACCATGTAACAGTTGCCAGTAGTTCTGTTGTGCCCGTCGACAGTACTTCTTCGTTCCCGACGAATCTTGCGTTTCATGCGCTTAAAATGTTGCCGATGAGCAACATATCCTTGCCACCATGTCCTAAAGGCGTCGCACTCCTCCGTGGGGTGTGAAATTTTCCGATGATATGCGCAATAATCAGGGTGCCTCTCTGCCCCATCGAACGTGTTTCCTTCCGAGGGTGGTAGCTTCATTCCCATTGACATGGCTTTGGCAAACCTTTTCCTCGTCTTGAATATCTTCTTGTCTGCCTCGGATGCCTTTCGATCTGGCGGGAGTACTTCAACTCTTTCGTTCAGTCGCCTGCATTTGGGTCCTTCCGATGCGGCCATCTCACGCTCCTGATCCGCTTTACTTTTTAGACGAATCTCGTCCAGAAAGGCACCGATCATTTCATCTGTTGGCCGCACACGCTCTGGTTCAGGCTCTGTCCCCAGTTTCTTAGTGCCAGGAATTTTCTCATCGTCGGTAAACGAGTGGGAGATTACGTTACAACTCGCCACATATCCCTCGGATTCGTCCGACGAGCTCTCTCCATCATCTTCCTCTCGAAAGATGTGGTCGAGGAACTCTTGCAGCGTGACAGGAGTTCGCGTCTTTTGATTGTACTCTTCCAGCGCGTCGATTTGCTTCTGCAAGTTCGTGCGCTTGTCTCCAGGCTTCACGGGCTTCTTGGATCTCTTCTTCTTTTTCTTCGAAGATTTTGACGGTTGGGCGTGAGTATTTGGGCCATCATCACGGGTCTTCGTAGTTGGGCGCGGCTTCAACGTCCCTTCGATAATTTGAGGTTCAAGAGGGTCCTTCCATTCGATCGCAGGGCACGCATGAAGGTCCCTCAGCATTCTTTTGGTTTTAGTTGACAGCACGACCTCCCATGGAGCTTCTTCAATAAAGGAACAGGTTGCCCCCGGTGTATCTGCTTTCTTAGGAGTATGCGGTTGTGGTGGGTTCACCTTCCACTTTTCGGACAGTGCAAACTTCCCCTGGAGGTATTGATCTTCAATCCATCCTTTGAAGACGAAGCAATCCTCAATCGGATGACTTACCGTTTGATGGTAAGGGCAATAGTTAGGGTTATTCACCTCAGTGGGTTGTGGCGGTCGCCTTGGATTTGGTAGGTTTATAAGTCTGTTGCGTACTGCCAGCTCGAATAACCGTTTCGTCTTGTCTCGTGGGAACGAGTAGGGACGCTTCATCTTCTCATTATAATACCGGCGTCTTTCTTCCAATTGATCCGCCATCTTCGGGACGTTAGGTTGCTGTTGGGCATTCGCGACGAAGGTTGCCCTTCCTTTACCCTTGTCATTCTGAGGTTCCGACTTCGGGGGAGGTGGTCTATGACCCATCTGGTCCATCTGAGCCAACTTGTCGATTAAAGCTTGAAATGTGGTTGGCTTAAAGAACATCATAAACTGGGAGATAGTTGCGTGAGGGTCTAGGGTTCCCACGAACATGCCCACTGCGGGTGCTTCCTCAATGCGTTGCTCGCATTTCGACCACAAATTCCGCCAGCGTATAGCATACTGGACCCAAGTTTCGCCTGGTTTTACCCTGGCGTTAATCAATGCCCTTATTGGAGTGCGTTCGCTGGCGCTTGCGAATCGCTGAGTGAATAGCAACTCCATTTCAGCGAACGTCTTGATGGAATCGTTCGGGAGTTCCGAATACCATTCGAACGCTGTTTCTGATAAGCTGCCCACGAATTGGCGAAGCAACAGTTTATCATCACAACCGGTGTTACCGCAAAGGGCCCTGAACTGGGCGACATGTTGGTGGGGATTGCCGGTTCCCTTGTAAACATGGAACTTGGGAATTGTGTAACCTGGCGGGTACTTGATTTGGTCGTACCAGCTTGGATATGGCCGCCCCGTTTTTATGATTTGACCAGCTGCCTCAGTCGCGTGATGAACCCGGATTTGCTGGGCTATATAGTTGACCAAATCAGCCTTAGAGATTGTCTCCTCTTTGGCCGTTGAGAGGGCCGGTGGTGGATTTGACGTTTCTCCCCGGTCATCTTCAAGAACGATTGGGGGATCCTCAGCGGGTGGGTCCTGTTGGATCATCATTCCTATCATATCTTGGAAGAGAAGGCCCATACGCTGTATGTTGGCTGCTTGTTCAGCAGCCTCTTTGTCCTTCTTCTCCAATATCCGGCGAAGGAATTCGGCGTCGGTTTCTTCCTCCTGGCATTCGTCTGAGGACGTTTCTGGGTTTTCTTTTGGCCCGGTAAGTGCGGCCATAGCATTCATCATTTCCTGGAGCTTTTGCTGTTGCTCCTGAGCTTTGGTCACCGACCGTGTAAGCGGTCTATGACCTGTAGACGCACGGCTGTCTTCCTTTCCTGATGCCATGTATACGGTGTGGACCATCCTGCCCCCAGACTTAGGGCATCTGAGCTTAGTGCCTTTAGCTGTCGTTGCAGGCTGGGGGATCTTCTCTGGCTTCCTCCTTTTATGAGCAGTGGAAGTTGAGGGGGCCGTTGAGGCGGGAACCCCGACAGCCTTTCGTGGTTTAGCCTGGTAACTGGCTTCCTGTTGGATTTTCAGCTTCTTGTGCTGGCGGGAGAAGTTTGGATCGATCATCGAGTCTCGGGCCTGCCGCCAAACCTTATAGATTTTGGAAGACAGCCGTTGAGGGGATCGGGGCTGCTTTGGCTTTATTTCCGCAACCTTTTTTAGTGGAGGAGGAGACCTCTTTAGCACCGCAGTAGGAGAATTCCTTCGCACCTTATTTAGCATCTCGAAGCTGTTCCCAGTTGGAACAGCAGCATTAACATCTGCCGTTGGGGTTGGTGGAGTTAGCCCAGAGGGGGAGTTGCCCCCGGCCTTCCTTACTCGGCGCCAGTGGCGACGTCGAGCGTGTCGAGCGGACGTCGTTGGTTCAGCGGTGAGGATGGCTTCGTCTTGCCCCCTGCGTAGGTGAGGGGTCGTTGCTGGTGTTAGCCTGTCAAAGACCGATGTCCTTTGGGTAGCAGGAGCGGGAGATGGAGCCGTCAATCTCGTAAAGACCGACTTTTTAGCAGGGGAAGCCGCTTTGACGACTTCAGGAGCAGGGCCGGTCACTTTCTTGGAAGCAGCCTTCTCTGGGATTGTAGGCCCCATTGTGGGTCCACAGGAGTTCTGGCCCAATCTAGAGAAGACCGAGGCGCTGATGTTGGGCGACCCGTTGAGAAGGGCCGCGTCAGGGGTAAGACGATCAAAGACCGACTTCTTGGGAGCTTCCTCTTTCAGCACCGGCGCGGTGATGCTTGTCGGTAGGAGCATAGTCCCGAAGAACAATCCTGTGGTGGCTCGAGTGACCTGTTCCACAGGCATTGTGAGTAGCGAAGCAGCTTGGGGTCCGTAGGCTGTACCTCCTGACGAGGCAGAGCGTTGGCTGCCATTGCAGTCCGAGCAGTTGGAGCACTTCGCAGAAGTAGAAGCCATCGATTCTTTGCTTTCTGCAATGAGCAAGACGCCAAATCTTAGTATCTTGAAACCCAAGGGCAACCATTAGCGAACCGCGATTGGTTCGCGAATCACGACACACGAAGTGTGGAGTGGAAAGAGGAAAAGGTCCCACCGGGCGTGCCAGAATCTGTTCCCCTCTGAATGGCGGCGTCGACTGGGCGTCTCGCCTGAGATTCGGGGCAGATGCTAATTGGTGCTATCCGTCCACCTCTCCGAGGATGCCAAGTTGATTTATGGCACCGTACATCGAAGGTTTGAACGGATGCGTCCGATGTAGCAGACTTCGTCAGATTCCCCCTCGCTTGAGGGTTTTTTTTTATTGTGGGGACGCTCTTCCCTGCAGGCGCAAGCCCCTGCAGTTAATTACGCTACCGCGTCGCGGTAACAACTTTCTCCTTCTCCAGATGGTCACTTCGTGTCGTGTGTGTTTATTTTATGTTTTGTTGCCCATGGATTGTTTACGGGGACCGAGTTATGTCGTCGCCCGTAGGGCGTGGAATAGTCCAAATCCGTATTATCTTAGATTTGGGTTTGGGGGTTTGGTTTGAGGATACGTTAGCCATATTTGAGGCTAAGATCAACTTAAACGTTTGTTAAGGATACGTTAGTCTAACTTGAGACTAAGATCAACTTAACGGGATCGTTTAGATCCGACAAAAGAGCATTTGGGCTCCATTGTTCCAGTTTAGGGACATAGTGGTCCATTGCATGTATGGCCGTCGGGACCCGTTACCTCTCTGACGGCGTTGAAGGATTACAACGACAGGTGTCAAAGGAGTTCCGAGATGTACCCTTGAACCAAAGTTGATTGGAGGGATTCATAGTCCAGTCGGTTTGAAGGTTTAAGGATACGTTAGCCATATTTGAGGCTAAGATCAACTTAAACGGGATCGTTTAGATCCGGAAAAAGAGCATTTGTGGCTCTATTGTTCCAGTTTAGGGACATGGTAGTCCCTCTCCAGTTTAGGGACATAGTGGTCCATTGCTAGTTTAAGGACATTGCGGTCCATGGGTAGTTTAAGGACATTGCAGTCCATGGGTAGTTTAAGGACATTACGGTCCAATGTTAGTTTTAAGACATCTCGGTCAAGGTTAAGGACGTCGTAGTCCATGGGTTTAAGGACCCCACAGTCCGTTGTTAGTTTTAAGACATCTCGGTCAAGGTTAAGGACGTCGTAGTCCATGGGTTTAAGGACCCCACAGTCCGTTGTTAGTTTAAAGACATCTCGGTCAAGGTTAAGGACGTCGTAGTCCATGGGTTTAAGGACCCCACAGTCCGTTGTTAGTTTTAAGACATCTCGGTCAAGGTTAAGGACGTCGTAGTCCATGGGTTTAAGGACCCCATAGTCCATATCAATGTGTGGTCATCGGGACCCGTCACCTCTTTGAAGACGTTGAGGGATTACAACGCCAAGTATCAAAGGAGTGAAGAGATGTACCCTGGAACCGGAGTGGATTGAATAGTCTTTGGCCCAATTTGGGATCAAGACCAATTAATTATGTTATGAGCCCATTAGCCCAGTTAATTACGAATTGAGGACTTATGGCCATCTTGGGCTAAGTCCAATCATGTCTGGGATATCGGCCCTCCTGTTGGTCCCTTGAAGGAGAGGCTTTGCCTCTGGTCATTTAGCCAATTGGGCCAATGCCTAGTGTTAAACACTAAAGACCAATCAGTGTTGAACACTGGGAATGAGATTGATAAGTCAGTGTTTTAACACTAAAAGATAATTGGTGTTAAACACCAGCAACAAGGCTTTCAAATTACTGTTAAACACTAAAACAGATCAGTGTTAAACACTGGCAACAGAAATCTCAAATTAGTGTTGAACACTAAGGTAATCAGTGTTGAACACTGCAAATAAAGTTCTTTGATTAGTGTTGAACACTAAGGCCAAACAGTGTTTTAACACTGGATTCAGGGGTTCCAATTTAGCGTTAGACGCTAAGGCAAGAGGGGTCACGTGGTAGCACGTGAGGGCGCCCTCCCTTCGTTTGTTCTGCTGGGAATATCGCATCTTTTGGAGCATCACGTGGCATCACGTGACGGGTGTTTAAATGGAGTATGTTAAAGCCTCTGCCAAGGGTCACGTGGGTCACGTGAGGCACTGCCTCAAAGGGGCTTTTCTGTAGATCTTTTTGGGGGCCACGTGGTGACACGTGACCCTGCCTCTATGTATGTTTTTTAGAAGATCTGTTAATCCCTTTCAGGAATTAAATTCCTCGTAGGGTTGAACCCTGACAATAATTTCAAAGGAATTAAATTCCTATTTCCTTTTGAAGATTTATATTCTGGAATAGAGTTGAACTCTGAATTTTCTGTAGGAATTAAATTCCTCATATATGTGAAGAACTGAATAGGGTTAAACCCTAAGAAAAGCTTTGAGGAATTAAACTCCCACTCTCTGTTAAAGAATTATTCTGGGGAATGAGATTAAGGGAATTAAATTCCTGTTGTTTTAACAGAACTAAGTTCTTGACTAGGGTTAAACCCTGATTCTTTTCATTCTGAAGGAATCAAATTCCCATAACACAGGGTCATCCCTAATTTTATTTTAAAGGAATTAAATTCCTATAGTTCTGTGAGAATTAAATTCTCGTGCTTCCATTCCCTCTCTATGCTTTGGATCTGCATGGCAGGATCTCAACCCATTGAGAATTAAATTCTCAACTCAAGGGGAGATGTGCACTTTACAGATCCTCCACCAAAGGGAGAACTATGTTCTTCTGTTTTATATCAGAGTTAAACTCTGTTGAGAATTAAATTCTCTTTTCTTTCAAAAAGCCTTCCCTTTCTTACCTAGGGTTTTCTTTTGCAGAAGATCCAAATTCCTCCAAAGTATCAGGGCTCTCTCTCTTTTCTTCCCTCTGCATATATATATCTCTTTGTGTGTCTCTTGGCTCCTATTTATAGGAGAAGCAACCGAGTCAATTAGTTTTTGATGAATCTTTCATTGAGAGATTTGATTTGTATCCATCAATCATTTTGGACCTTTGGATTATTACATGAATTTTATTCACCATTGGATTTTAAGTCCAGAGATTCTCCTTTGTTATTTCGGTTAGATTTTACGGGGAAATCTTTCCAAATTCGAGATTTTCCCATAGATAGATGATATTTAATCACCTTTAAATCTTTAATTCAATCGGTTGCTTTGGAAAGATTTAAGAGAACTTTCCTCAGAATTTAATTCTGTTAACAGATATGCTTTGAAAGCTGGTCACGTGTGGCCACGTGACCCCCTTGGAACGAGCCCTCTTCTTTCTTTCTGCGCTCTTCTTTCTGGTCGCTGCTTAGCTGTCACGTGCCATCACGTGGCCCCTGGTCACGTGTGAGCACGTGACCCTCGTCTGAAGCCTTTTTCTTGATTCAATCAGGGAATTGAGTCTGCCGCTTTTGAGTGTCACGTGCCAACACGTGGCCCTGGTCACGTGGGAGCACGTGACCCTTTCTGAAGCCCTTTTCTTCGATGTAGTTGGGAAACTGAATTTGCCCTGCCGATGCTTTTAGATGTCACGTGCCAACACGTGACTGCTGGTCACGTGTAAGCACGTGACCCTTTTCTGAAGCCTTTTCCGTAAGCTTTCCTGATTTTAAATCAGGAAACAGGGAGCGACTCTGATGAGGAAATGGCTCTTAGCCCTCTCTTTAAAGAGTCCACCTCGGGAAAAGAGGAAGAGCCGAAGGCCTGCGAAAATATCCGGCTGCGTACGCTACCCGAAAAGAATCTTGGACCCTCAAATAAAAAAGATAAGGGAAAAGAAAAGGTCTCTGAGGATATCGCCCTAGATGACCAAGTCGTGGAAGAGCTGACCACCAAGGACCCGCCAAAGAAAAATAAGGTGGACTACAACGTTCTGGCGCACTTGAGGAAGCTACCTTCGCAGCCCAGCATTCTTGACGCCCTCTTACTATCAAAAGAAGCAAGGGATTCATTGATCAAAGCGCTACAGGATCCAGAGCAATTCCAAGCTTTTCTCGCCGAAGAAAAGATGAAGGACGAGCTGGAAGAAGTGCACACAGCCGATGTTACTTTCAGTGATGAAGACCTTCTCCTTGGGACGTGCGAACATAATCGTCCCCTCTATGTCTCAGGATACTGCCATGATATAAAGATAGGCAAAATCTTGGTTGACAATGGGTCCTCCGTCAATCTTCTCAATGTACGGGTGTTGAAAGAAATCTGCATGAGCGTTCAGCACCTCGCTCGGGATAAGATCACCATCTCCGGGTTCGACTCTCAATCATCACGGACTCTCGGGTCTGTGATACTGACGTTACGCTTTGGGCTACTCGTTACGGACATTAAATTTCACGTTATAGATGCCAAGACATGCTATAATGCTTTGCTCGGTCGACCCTGGTTACACGAGTACAACATCATCCCTTCTACACAGCATCAGTGTATGAAATATTTTAAGGATGGTCTCGAGTATACCGTAACGGGAGAGTTGAACCCATTCTCCGTGAACGAAGTCCGCAAATATGAAGATGCAAAATACTTCTTACCGGATTTCGAAGACACGGAGAGGTGTCACAAGCTAGAGAACAAAGCTATCGCCACCATCCCTGTCTTCGGGAGTGATACTGAGGAAGAGGAAGAGATGGTTTATTCGGGTCCACCCCAATACAACAAGCCGGGACCATCCGCTCCTACGTTGATCTTTGGTAGTGACTTGGAAGATGAGGTCCATGCTATATTCTCTGCTCGACCTTCAATACAAACATCCGCTGACGAAGAACAAAGTCTGCAAGTCGCCATGGTTCCACTTAAACATTATAAAGAACTGGATGCGCTCGATACCTACAGTGTAGAGGAGCTGCAGACGTTCTATGTCCCTCCCAGGCGAGAAGGAGAAAAGGCAATTCTATTCTACCGCTCTGAAGAAACCAAAGTGGAGAAAGAAATCCGGCACGGTGCGGATCCTACGCTTGATAGGCTTCAGCCCACACATCTGCCTAGATATTATACAGAAGGCTTGAAAAGGCTGTTGAAGCGCCAGGGGATACCCTTCAAATAGACCGCTCGAAAAGCTAAGTTCTATGACAGGGTCTGGAACGTTCCCGGAACTCAGCACAAGTTGCCTAGTGGGAGGATGGAAACAATCGGGCTTGGATACATTCGGTCCAAGAAACGAGAGCTACTCCGCGACTGTTACGTCGTACATGACTTCAATGAAGAAGGGGATGCTCAATGGGAGGACGCTAATCCTGAACCAGAAAAAGTTCCTGATGCAAAAGTGCCGAGTCCGTCGTTCGAGGAACAAATGGACAAGCTTATAAGGGAAGCTGGTCAAAAAGTTCGAGACGACCATAACCGCGAAATGTCCATCTATGAGAAAGACAGGACGCAACGCCTCCTCCAACAGGCTGTGAAAGACGAAAATGCCGCCCCCTGTCAACCTGTTGTAAAAAAGGCCCGACGCAGAGGCATGAACAAGTCAAAAAGCGAAAAAGGCATTCAGCAAAGACAAAGCGGGACCAAGAAGCCACGCAGTCAGGAATCGAGCGGTCCTGATCTATCCCTTATGAAGAAAATGGGTCGAGCGTACTCTTTTCCTCGAGACAAGACAAATAAGATACTTGACCTCGCTATAAGACATCAAATGCTTACACTTCCGGAGTCTAAACACCCCGAACAAGCGGGCGAAGTCTCACACCCGAACTATTGCTCTTATCACAGGGTAATAGGACACCCTATCGAAGATTGCTTCACCTTCAAGACTTGGGTCGAAGATCAGTATCAGCTCGGCAAGTTCGCTCTATCTGATAGCTGGAGGGTAACGCCGCCACAGAAGCATGAACTCAAAGTTACGAGAGCAGAACCAGATCCACATCGGTCTTGGAAGAGAGCTCGTACTTGTCATATGATAACAATATCAAAAGGAGAGCCCGAGAATAGAGATGACCTTCCCTGGTGCTTCGAAAACAGCGATGACTAGGTGATCTTAGAATTTCCACCAGCGCCAAAAGAATTAGAAGATGGAATACACACCACTGCGGATAACCTCAAGAAAATTGATTTGGGGATGGCAAACGACCCGCGACCAACATTCGTTAGTGAGCTGTTATCTGAAGAAAGGGTGGCTACGTTAAAAGACGTGCTTATACAGCATAAAGATTGTTTCGCATGGAACTATTCCGAAATGCCAGGACTAGATCCAGAAATTGCTGTCCACAAACTGGCCATATCCCCGGACGTCAAGCCAGTCAAATAAGCACCGAGAAGAATGCGGCTCGAGCTTGAGATGAGCATTAACGCTGAAGTCAAGAAACTGATCGACTCTAGGTTTATCCAGGAAGTTCAGTATCCCGATTGGATCGCCAACATCGTCCCAGCGATGAAGAAAAATGGGGTGCGCATATGTGTAGACTTTCGGGATCTCAATAAAGCCTGCCCGAAGGACGATTTTCCAGTCCCAGTCACCGAGATGATGATAGATAACACGTCCACTCACGTGGTTTTCTCCTTCATGGACGGCTCATCAGGAGCACACTTCTTTTCGGACCCCTTTGGGTATATTCTGCTACAAAGTGATGCCCTTCGGTCTAAAGAACGCCGGTGCCACCTATCAAAGGGCCATGACAAAGATCTTCGATGACCTTATACATGAAATCGTCGAATGCTATATCGACGACCTCGTGGTTAAGAGCAAATCATACGAGGAGCATTTAGAGCATCTGAAGACTGTATTTCAACGCCTCCGGCAATACAACTTGAAGATGAACCCTTTCAAGTGCGCATTCGGAGTTTCCTCGGGAAAATTCCTAGGATTCGTCGTCCGACACCGAGGTATCGAGATAGATCCGTCAAAGATCAAGGCGATCATGGAAATGCCTCTGCCAAGGACTCTCAAGCAATTGCGGTCTCTCCAAGGGAAGCTTGCGTACATCCGGCGATTTATAGCCAATCTTTCAGGCAAGTGCCATCCTTATAGTCATCTGATGAAGAAAGGAACCCCTTTCATTTGGGATCACAAGTGCCAGAGCGCGCTGGAAATCAAACAATACTTGCAGAATCCGCCAGTGTTGGCCGCTCCGGTCAAGGGAAAGCCTCTCATTCTTTATACAACCGCTCTCGAGGGTTCCTTAGGCGCATTATGGGCACAAGAGAACGACCAAGGGAAAGAAAGAGCTCTTTATTACTTAAGTCGAGTTCTTCTGGGGGCAGAAAGCAACTACTCCCCCATCGAAAAACACTGCCTGGCATTGATCTTCGCGATAACAAAGCTCATGCACTATGCGTTGGCGCATGAAGTCCGTCTCATTTCGAAGTTGAACCCCCTTAAATATTTAATGTCGAAGGCCATACTGACAGGCCGACTCGCTAAATGGGCCTTGCTCTTAATGGAGTTTTCGATAACCTATCAGCCTTTTAAGGCGGTGAAAGGCCAGGCCATCGCCGACTTCCTCGCTGAGCATCCGATACCTGCCGATTCTCCTCTGAATTGCGAGCTGCCAGACGAACATGCATTTGACACGATCAACGGTGGTGATGCCTGATGGGAACTCTATTTTGATGGAGCGTCTTCCACGAAGAAGCGCAAACAAAGCACCCCTATAATCAAATCGGGGGTAGGCCTCATCTTCGTAACTCCGCATGGAGGGATAATGCTCTTTGCTTTCTCCTTAACAGAGCTGAGGACGAACAATGAAGCTGAATACGAAGCTTTGATAACAGGCCTCGAGATCGCCATCGACATGGGAATTGAAAACCTCATCATATACGGAGATTCTCAACTGGTCGTCAGCCAAGTAAATGGCGACTACCAAACGTGCAAACCCGAACTGGTAAAGTATGGCGAGAGAGTACAGCAATTGCTGACTCAAATCCCCTCCTACATGCTGGAAAGCATACCACGTGCAGAAAATAGCAAGGCGGACGCGTTAGCCAAGCTCGCTAAAGAATTGGCCGACGAGAACCTCGATGACGTAAGAATCGTGGTACAAAACCGTCGGGTACTTGCCCCAGCAGAAATATCTCCAGAATCATCCGAAGAAAAGGGAGTGACTGAGCAAATGGCTATGCAAATAAAAGACCAGGAAAAGGCTGAGGATTGGAGAGAAGTCTTTATAGACTACTTCAAATCCCGTCAAACGCCTGAAGATGCGTCCTCAAGACATCAGCTTATGAAACGAGCTCTGTCTTTCGCCTTCGTCAATGATACTCTGTACAAGAGGTCGTTTGATTCTCTATGGTTGAGATGTCTGGGACCTGAAGAGGCGAAAAGAGTCGTTCAGGAAGTTCACGACGGACTCTGCGGTTTTCACCAAGCAGGCCCGAAAATGAAGTTGAAGATTAAACGGATGGGCTACTATTGGCCCACGATGATTCAGGACTGCCTCGAATATGCGAAGCAATGCTACTCATGCCAGATTCATGGGGACTTTATCCATCAGCACCCAAATCCTCTACACCCGACAGTGGCCAGCTGGCCGTTTGAAATGTGGGGAACTGATATAATCGGCCCCATCGAACCAATATCGTCCAGGGGACATCGATTCATCTTGGCGACGACTGACTACTTCTCCAAATGGGTAGAAGCAATACCGCTGAGGGAAGTAAAGACGGAGAATATCCTCCATTTCTTCAAGACGCACGTCATTTATCGGTTTGGAACTCCGCCACGGATCATCTCCGATAACGGGCCAGCCTACAAAAGCCACAAGATCAACCGCTTCGCGCAACAACACAACATATACTGGAGATATTCCTCAGTTTATAATCCCCGAGCTAACGGTCTAGCTGAGGCTTTCAACAAGACCTTGACGAAGATCGTGAAGAAGACGGTGTCCAGAAATAAGAAGGACTGGCACGAGAGACTACAATAAGCTCTCTGGGTGTATCGAAATACGTTAAAGACGGCCACGAACACAACGCCGTACGCGTTGGTATTCGGTACAGAAGCAGTACTCCCCTCGAGATAGAGTTACCCTCTCTACGAGTGGCAGTCCACTACGAGCTGACGGACGAAGAAAATGCTCACCTTCGGCTTGAAGAGCTTGATGCCCTTGATGAAACCTGGATAATAGCGCAACAAAATCTGGAGGCTTACAAAGCAAAGATGACGCGCTCATATGAAAGATTGACCAGGCCGAGGACATTCCGCCAGGGCGAACTTGTGCTAGTAGTCAAAAGACCTATAATCCCCAATCGCGCCAAGCGGGGAAAATTCGAGCCGAACTATGAAGGCCCGTACATTATAGACAAGGTCTACCAGGGTGGAGCCTATTTACTCATGGATATGCACGGTGAAAGACCTTTCAGGCTAATAAACGGTCGCTTCCTAAAGAAATACTACGCTTAATAAGTCACAGCCTAGGTCAATGATAGATGACGACGACTATGTCCGCTCGCTATCTTCCTAAGCCCAAACTCTATAAGTAGTAGCCGGCATTCTTCAACAACGGACCGAAACGTCCTTAAACTAATGACGGACCACTACGTCCTAAAACTAGCTGTTGACCGAGATGTCGATAAACTACGGTGGATTGCAACATTCCAAAGCCGATACAAAAAAAAAAGAATAAAAAAAATAAATATAAAATAAATAAAAACGGTATGTCCATAAGCAAAATGGGCACGGATGAAAACCCGAAAGGGCTCCGTGAGTAAATAGCAGGGCTACCGGCAAGTGTTTGTGAAAATCCGAAAGGGTGCAACCTCGTTAAAAAAAAGAATAAAAGAATAAAAAGAAAAAAGAGACGGTATGTCCATAAGCAAAATGAGCACGGATGAAAACCCGAAAGGGCTCCATGAGTAACAACAGCAGGGCTATCGGCGAGTGTTTGTGAAAACCCAAAAGGGCGCAACCTCGTTAAAAGACACTTACAGGGTCCTCTCGACCTTGTAAGGAGAAACCACCAGAGTGAGATCCTTACGACTCACAAGGGAGCAACACACTTAGGGATCCTCACGATTCCTAAGGAGAAATTACACTTGCGAGATCCTCACGACTCGTAAGGAGAACTCTCTTATGGGACCCTCACGGCTCATAAGATTTGAAAGTCTTAAGTTACAGAGATCTAAACCTGTGCTTAAGCAACCCCCACAACCTTCGATATTGCCCTACAAGTGGCTCAGTACTGACCCTTGTATACAATCCACGGGCGCGAATAAACATTTCCCTAACCAAGTCTCACCCGTGACTAGGGATATGTCCATATGGTGAACGACCTTTGTAAGTCCTCTCGACTTATAAGGAGAAAACCCGTTAGTAAGATCCTTACGACTTACAGAGGAACATGCACTTAGGAATCCCCACGATTCCTAAGGAGAAAACACACCTACAAGATCCTCATGACTTGTAGGGAGAAATACCTTCATGAGACCCTTACGGCTCATGAAGTCAAAAGCCTTAGTCGACAGGATCCTAACCCTGTTTACTAAGCCACCTTTGTTCAACATCGACAGAGGCAAATGATGATTCGCTCCTGGCAATATCCCAGTTGTAGCGGTGCTGATGCCGAAATCGGTGTCTAATCCTAAGCTTGCAGTAAGAAGCTAGCGAGCCACACATGCATGCAAAATAGCCGAAATGATGGGGCAACCTGCAAATAAAATCAGCAAGTAAAAATGCATGCATGCAAAATAGCCGAAATGATTGGGCAACTCGCAATAAAAAGCAGCGGGTGAAAATAAAATAAATAGCCGAAATGATTGGGCAACTCGCAATAAAAAGCAGCGAGTAAAAATAAAAAAAACAGCCGAAATGATTGGGCACCACGAAAAATAGCAGAAATGATTGGGCAATCGCGACCTTCGCGATATAAAAGCTGAAATGATAGAGTATCGCGGAAAGAAATAAAAAATATATAATGAAATTTATGCCCTACAGGCGATATCACAACAATCCCTGTATACAATCAGGGCACAAACAAAAAAGGAATCATATCTTCCCTCCCTACGCTCCATCAGAAAATGGAGCCAAGTCTTGACGGTAACTCATATAAAACCTGAAAGACGATCAGAGATCATCTTGCACCAGTGCGGAGTGGTCACCACCTCGACGTCCATCTCAATACAACAGACGAGATGCCACCACATCATTCTTCCTCCAACAAGGATTCAGACGTGACAAATCAAACGAAGCGAAGGCCAAATTCCTAGCTTCGGGGTCTTAACGGCAAGTCATATAAAGCCTGAAAGACAATTGGAGATCATCTCACACCAGTGCAGAGTGGTCACCACCTCGACGTTCGTCTCGACACAGCAAACACAACATCATCAAAAGGAGCCACGGCAAAATCCCTAGTTCCAAACCTCGACGGTTCACCAGCAACCTAGAGACGACCGCGAAATTCGTCTCGATATAGAGGACGCAATGCCAGCAAACGAAGCAAAGGCCAAATTCCTAGCTTCAGGGTTGTCAAACCCCGCTTCCCAAAATACGGAATACGAGGGGTTGACTAGGCCAGCCATGCTCCTACGGTCAAGGAAATATCCTGCCGTAGTCACACTTCGGCTTCTAGCTTTACATGGTAATCAGTAAACGATGCGCAGGTAATGAGAAATGCAGTAACTGAAACAAACATATACAAAGAACTGACCTGATGAAGGTAAAGAGTATAACTCTGGACAGCTGATCAAGATGTCCGCGATGTACGTCTAGTCCTGGTCCAGGCTAAATCCACTCCTCAAACTGAGCATGCATACTCAGATCGTCAGAGCGACACGATAGCAATATATATAAAAATGCAAGTGGCAACTCGAACAGTAATAATGGATATATAACAGTAAATCAAGATAGTAGAGGTATAAACATGGAGTAACCAATGCAGTGGAACAGTAAAAGCAGTAAAATAATATGCCAGGTATGTCAACACAATAAGTAATGTATATCGATGCTATCATCCCTATCAGTCTCTAAGTCTCACTGTACAGGTCACTAAGCCTATCGTCAGTCCAAGTGTGAGAGCCAACCACTCGCGAGTGTCCTCCACCCAAGGGTAGGACCCAAGGGCAAGGGACCACAGGCCCAATATGTAACTCACGGTAATAATCATGTACCCTGTAAATCTCCATATATATAAGCCGGCATGGGACTCCCGAGATTCTCTTGAACTCACACTCAAACTACCCCACACCCCGTGGTCTACATCAAACGCTAACCATAACCTCAAATACCAGTCGGTCGGTGACAAGTCTGCGCGAGAACTGGAGACAGGATCTCCATCAAGCACGTCCCGACTAATACTCAAGATAAATGGCAGTGTCTGGTGCCTTATCTGTGACACCCATGCAAGAGCTTCCATAAGTGTCCCATACCACTTATAGTCACACGTATACGCGTCCCATAGACGTCGACAATGCAATAGAATAATAAGGTTCACTGATTGTGTACAAGTACGTGTCACTTTCACTTATTCACTTATGCACGAACACTAACGTACTTGCCACAATCATCACTAATACCTAACACTGGGTAAAGCACATGATCACTAGGTTATCTATGCAGTGACGTATGTATGATATGATGAGTAAACAGTATGTAAAACATGATTAGGATGTCACAAATCAGTAATCTACCACTTGCATAATTTATCATAAATCTTGTGTGTACAGTTTAGCGAAATGATGAATGAGGATTAAATAGTATGCTCAATTATCTATCCAGCGAATTTAGTTTCACGCCAATCGGGTTTCAGGATCACTAGTTATGGCCATTTCATTTTAAGCGTTCACGGCTGGAAATCCGGTTTCAGAATCGGAAGTCCGTTTCGCAACGCATTTTCATCCTAGTTGGGATCAGATTTTAGCGACGCTACAGTTGAATGAAATCTAGGGTTTTCAGTAAGGTTTTCAACGCAGTAGACGGATTCTCGATCGCGTCTGTACGTCAGGAGATATACACTGTTCAATACTAGTAGGTAAATTCTGATTCTGTTGGGACTGTTATACGTCTCCATCTTTTAAATTTCAGATTAAATAGCAAACGATGACGAAACAGAATGAAACCACTTGTGTTATCTAGCCAACAGATTCACCTTTAATAAAATGTGGAGTTACGCAACCTACGAGTTAAGGAAACAGGGTGGTACCCATTACGGGGCAGCACACAATAAACAGAGTCGCTCTGGACTGCAGTCCAGAGTCGTACTCTGATCCAAATATTGTCACAGTTAGGTACAGAAACAATGGGAACCTTGCATAGGGTTATAGTTTGTCGAGTCGGCTTCGATTTAAGCCATCGAACGCATCATTCCAGTATGCATATAATTTATGGTGATTTTAACGGTTTTCAGATACAAGAAATTTCCAGTTTTACGGGTATATTTGGGGGTAGTCGTTTTAGTCGCTAATAGTCGTATTATCCAGTGAAATTTATACACAATATTCAAGATCACATGGGCCAGAAATTGCCCTCTTGTTCCGTCAATTTAAATAAGGATTTCCATTGAGATCAAGCATCGAACAGTTGCGCCATATATTTTATCGAGAGTTGTAAATTTGTAAACTATACGATCTAAGATTGAAATACGAATATATTAGCATGTAGCAAGTAAAATACTTGCTTGGAAACGTTTCGGGGATGTACGGCGACGGTAACATCACGAACGCGCGACGAACGGCGACGGCAGCGTCTCGGAATGAGCTCGGGTCTGTTCTGGGGGCAGCGGAGAGCGGCGTTGGTTGGCTGGAGCAGGGGAGAGGCGCTGAGGGGGAGCTCGTGGTCGAGGTGTGCACAGGTGATGGCCGAGGTGACGCGAAGGAGCTTAGCGGCGGATTGAGGGCTCGAACTCAGGTGAGGGGGCGAGCTTATGCAGGGCTCGGGTGATGGTTGCAGTGAAGGTGATGGAAACTCGGGTGGTGCCAGTGTTGGGGATGGTGCTCGGGTCGAAGAGGAGGCTCGGGGCTGTGGGGGCTCGTCGGCGTCGTCGGGGTGCCGGCGGTGGCCGAAGCTTGGAGGTTTGGGCTGCGTCTTGGAGAAAAAGGTGATGGGTTCTCAGTGATGGGGTTAGGAGATGCAATCGACGGTGATTGAAGATGGAGTATGGCGTCAAGGATGTAGCCGCGGGGAACTCGTCGGCGGGGAGTTGTAGAGAGAGAGAGACAGGTGGATTGAGAGATGGAGGGAGAGACAGAGAGATTGAGAAAGAGAGGGAAACAGAGGTTGTGAGGGAGAGAGAGTAGAGGTCGATGGACTGGAGTGGTGAGGGGCTCAGTTGGTGGAGGGAGAAAGGAGGAGATTTGTCGTCATCGTCGTCGAGGGGAGCGGATGAGGCTCGGGGCAGTGGGCGTGCGGTGGGTCGTGAGAGGGTGGTGAATGAGATGGGAGATTTGAGAAAAGAAAGGAGTGAGGGTGTCGACGAGGAGAGGTTGAGGGGCGCACGTCGTGGGTAACGCTCGCGAGCGTGGGCGCGAGGAGCGGCGACGAGGGCGCAACGGGAGGATTCGAGCGAGAAAATGGGAAGTAGCCGTTGGGAGAAGATGAGGGCGAAGCGGGTCAGGTCGGGTGAAGGCGCGGGTGCGGGGATGAGAAAATGGGCCGGGCCGCGTTTAAAAAAATGAATTCCTTTTGTTTAAAAAAATGAATTCCTTTTATTAAAAAAAAAGGTGGCTGAGGAGATGGGCTCGGGTTGGAAAAAGGCTGGGGTATGGGCCGGGGCTGCTGGTCTTTATTAATAATAAGAAAATTAGAGAAAGGGCCGGCTTAGGAATTAGAGAAGTAGGGTTTGGGTTCAGGGCTGATTTTAGAAGGAAAAATCTACATATAGAGATTTGTTTTGGGTTGGGTTTTAAAGCAAAAGGATTTGGATAGGGTTTCGGTTAGTATAGAATTTGTTTTATGGAAAAAAATGGATTTAAGAAGGGGAATCAGAATAGAAGGGTTAGGATGTTTAAATACTTCAAAATAATTATAAATACAAATAGGTAAATTTGTAAGTAACCCTTATTGCATAAAATACGGCTATTGGTGTATATAAAGGAACCAGGTATTACAAGGGTCTTAACGGCAAGTCATATAAAGTCTGAAAGACTACCGGAGATCATCCCACGCCAGCGCGGAGTGGTTATGACTCATCGGGGCTCTCCAAAATGAGCCCAACCTCAAGTAAAAAGTGACATGGAATATCCTTACGCTTGCTCTTTCGACGGTAATATTACCTGGAAGATTACTTGAAGACGTCTTGTCCAGCCCCCGAAGGGATCAGAGACACGACAATCGCAAGGCTGCTCGAACAGCAAGATTGCCTACCGAGGAATACATCAGCCAACACGACGGTACGACAGACAAAACCCTAAGTACCACAGACCCTAACGGACCTTTTTCGTAAAGAGCAGAGGTTAACTGTGACGTTAGGATACTCTTACGAGAAATGCTCGATTCTTCTCGACTCGTGAGGAAATTAGTGTCTTTACGAGAACTACTCGATATGTTTCGACTCGTGAGGAAAAGCCTTAGGCAGCGGGGATTTAAAAACCTGTTTCCTAAGTACTGGGACCCTGCAAGTCGGTCCAAATGGACTCTTGCATACTATTCTTGGGTCACACTCTCCAAAGTCGAATCTCGACAAGGAGGGAAACAACCGCTTACGGGTCCTCTCGACTCGTAAGAGGGAAAATTCTCTTATAAGATCCTTACGACTTATAAGAGAAAACACACTTAGGAATCCTCATGATTCTTAAGGAGAAAATACACCTACGAGATCCTCTCAATCCGTAGGGAGAAAAGTCTTTATGAGACCCTCACGGCTCATAGAGTTGAAAAGTCTTAGGCAGCAGATCTGAACCTGCGGCCTAAGCCATCACTACCTCTTGAAGAAGCTAAGACAGGATGCTCGCTCTATCATCTGTCGACCATGCTTACTAAGGTAACATGCTGATAATAAAATAAAGAAGAAAGAGCAGCGATGACACAAGACATTATGAAGAATGTATATCTTTTATTCATAAATTTGATTGAGTACAAGATACATTGGGTTAAAGAATAAAAGAAACAAATACATTTTTATTTACAAGTACAAATGATACAAAATGGTCATGGAGAAGGAAGTGTCTTCAACAAATCCGCGAGCTGCTCTCGCACTTCCTTCAACGCCTCCTCCTGAGTGGCTGCCGCGGCCACTTCTGCTTCCACCCGGGCCCGCTGCTGCAGGTAGGATGAAAGTTGCTCCTCAACTGCCTGTTGGGCTGCCTCCTGATTTGGTGCATCCCGCTCGACGACGTCAAGCTGCCGCCTCAGTGTTAACCCTTCGGAGATGCATCGCAGAAGGCCTTCAAAGATAACCTTCAGCTGTGCAGCGTTTGCATCCACCTGAGCATGCAGTTGTGCAGATTTGCTCGAAGTCTCGCCGTGCTCCTTACGCCTTAAAGAAACTTCTTGTTCGAGATGGCGGAAGTAAGGAGCGCTCTGCTCGATCCATGTAGCCCATTGAGTGCTCGCGGCCAAGATCTCGGGGGCAGGACGCATAGACTCCAGTTGATACAAGCGGGCCTCGATCTCCCTCCAGTGATTAACCCAAGACTCGACGACGCCTTCATTATGAAAATTTACAAGCGTCGCCAGCATCGTATTAACCTCCGCAGAGAAATCTATGGCAGATGGGGGAACGTCTGCGTCAAGCTCTTCGACATATCCACTCAGCATGCCCAAACTCATCGCAGCACCCTTTGAAGATGGACGTCTCAAGAAGGGGCCTGCCGGCATTATGATGTGAGGCTCGAAGGGGTCCGGAACCAGAACGACAGCTGAAAAAACAAAACACAATCAGATAACGGTTCAAGAAATATAATAAAGTCATCAATGAGGGAGTTTACTATACCAGCTACAGCAGGCGACAAAGATGGGAGGACCGGTGGCGCAACCGATCCCTTATCTCCTTCTTCGATCTGTAACACTGCAATCAGGGCAGGGAAGAATCAGAAATAATTCCATTACTGAAAAAGGAAGGGTATTAATTGAAAACCATACTCACCAGCGCCGCTAAAGGAAGCAAACTCCGACGGGAAGGAGAAGTGCGGGTGCAGCACCTGGTAGAGGTGATAAAAAAGCACTCCTGCAAAGACGCAATAGTACGACATTAGTACATAAATTATGCGGCCGAAAGATAAAACTAATGGGTTACAGATCCATACCTTCCAACATTTGCGATGGCGTGAGAGAAGGTAGAGAGGTAGCCACCGTCAAGGCAGTAACTGACGGCGCTCCCTCGAGCAATGGAGCATCAGCACTGGCCGCACCTGCGTTAAAAACAAAGAAAAACCTGTCGGGAAGAATTGCAAGATAAAAAGAAGGACGATAACCCGAAATTTACCTGATGAGTCACCAGCCGAAACGGCGGCATCTCCCTTCTCCATCGACATGAGTCCACCTCCCAAAGCCTCATCACCAAACTCTACGGGAGCCGTCGTCGTGCTCGCGAAGCCAGGAGACGGCGGAGGACCGTAGGCGAGGAGAGCAATGATCGGAACATTGCCAGACTCTTGAAAAAGAGCGGCCGGTTCGTCCTCGGAAATCATGCCCGTCTCACCCACTACTCCCTCAGGCTCAACGGTCGCGGCCGTCTCATCCACCGTTGCCATAGGGTCATCGGTCTCAGCCGCTCCATCCGCAGCCGCCCCAGACCCGGCTATAGCAGCCGTCTCATCCGCCGCTACCTCGGGCTCGGCATCGACAACCTTCTCAGGCATACTAGGCGTGACCGTTTCATTAGCCACTAGCTCGGGCCCGGCAACTACGGCCGCACCGCCTACCGTCGGCTCGGGATCAGCTGCCACCTTCTCCACCATCCCCTCAGGCTCGACGGTTTCCGCCGCCCCTTCGGTTGGACTTGGCCCTGCAGGACAAGATATATAAGAAACGATAGGTTTACAATTCTTACAACGAAGTCTCGAAAGACACATTACCTGAGGTGGATCGATCGTTGGCCTCCCGAACTGCACGCGCCGCCTGTCTATGAACAGTAGACAAGGCGACCGGGGGCTCCTCAGAAGGAGAAGTAGCGGGAATAATGGCGCTTTAGCCCGCTCCCACGGCCAAAGCAGCTCTGCACTCCTTCGCCTCGCGCTTTAAGCGCTTCCTCTCCTCCCGGGCCGTCACGATGGACCTCTTGGAAGCCTCCAACGAGGCATCGTCGTCCGCGTTTAGAGTTGCCTCCAGAGCCTTCAAGCCATCCATCATCGGCTTTTTGAGTCGGGTCTCTCGCGGCAGCCCCAAAGAGGCTGGGACTTCAGTAGCTGGCCCGGGAAGAGTCCCCGCATCGGCTTGCGCAGAAGATCCCGTGGTCCCTGCAATAAGACAAAGAAAAGGTTAGGTTGACCAAAAAGAAGGAGAATTAAGACTCAATGAGCCGAGACGTACCAACGCCTGACAGAGCACGTTTCCTTTCCTCCTCCTGGAAGGTTTTGAGGGAAGCAGCGATGGCTTCTTCGGTAGAGACGCCTGTTTAAAATAAAACGGAAAAAGCATTAGTCAAAGACAATAATAAAAGTACGAGGAAATAACAAAGAATGCAACTAATGATTACCTGATCGAGCAAGTTTAGCCAACCAAGCTTCAAGCCTTGTCGATCGCTCAGAAGCCGCGATGGCGGCCGCCAGATCGGTGTCTGCTGGATCTACGAAGACACCCTCGTTGCTCCCGTATTCGCTTAATCCTTCGGTGAGAGGGGTCTGAGGCTCTAAGCCGAGGATGGCATCAAGAGAGAGGATCGACTTCTTCTTCCTCTTCTGCACGCGAGCCCCGGGTGCACCCAAGATCAACTTGCGCTTTGCGGGCACCTTAGGACGGCGAGTCCCGATGTCCGGGCCCACGCCAGACTCAGGCGAAACTACGTTCACCGTCTCCACTGGAGCATGGGGCGCTGGGGCACGTCCGCGGTAGCACGAAGCAATCCGCGCGGAGGGCTCAGCACACGCGGTGGCTCAGCTCTAGCATCTCTCAACGGAGCAGAGACAGGGGTCCTTGGCTTCAGGGGAGCCTTGCGGTCGCTGCCGGGAGGCGCACCCTTGCGGTCAACCAACATGCGCTTCTCTTCACGGATGACTGCACCCATCGCGTGCGCGTACCAAGCCACGTACACATTGAGTACTCGTGGGACGCAGCTCGACCCACTGATAAAGAAGTAGGAGCCCGTGTTCAGCCACATAAAGTGGTGTAACGCGCTCCGTATCCCCTCCCTGGTGGCGCGGGCTCTTCAAAAAACGCCTTCAATAGGACCCCCTGGTTATAGCCTAGTTGCTGGGAGAACCGATTGGGGTTGTACCTTATGAAGAGCGCCTTATAATCCTGCCTGAACAGCAGAAAGCCCGGTCGGATGGAGTATAAGTGCAGGATCTCCTCGGCTTTCAATACGGAGGCCCCGTCTTTGAAAATATCGCGCAGCGCCAATACTGTCTTGGAGGTATCCAGGCTAATGGTCATCACCTTGTCTTGGAAAGAAATTCTCGCTCCGACCATGTGCGGATGGAGAAGCAACCCCCTAGCCTCCCGCGGAGATGGATTCACAATAGAAGCGCCGACTAACCGCATGACTCTCGGGAGTCTGCACTTCTCGTAAAAGGAGGGGCTCTTATGAATCCCGAATACTCCAAGAACATGCAGTTCCATCTATAAAGTAAAATAGTGCATCGGGAAATTGGCGGGTTGCACCCCGGGTTCATTTGCATCCGCCGCCACGCTTAATCCATGATACAGGTGAGCCAGCCCGGCGATTCCGATCGACAATTGTATACCAGCCACCATCCTGTGCACTGGGTAGAAGACGGACGGCCTAATGTAGCGTGGGTGCATGGGAAGTGAGAAACAGGACAGCCATAATCCCAGAAACCCGAGGAAGAAGGTCTCTTCGTCAATGCCCGGGGCGGCAATTTCTGATAAGGGCATGATGGCAGCGTCAGGAAGGTAAAAACCCTATTGGTCATCCTCATGCTGGTAGGCGATCTAAGCCAAAGCCGAAGGGGTCGTCGAGCTTGGCAAACTTTTCATTCCGCTACGATAGAATCTCCGGTCGAAGAAAGCGGGCAATAAAATCTGCAACACTAACTCCCCGGATTCCTGATTCCAAGTAGAAACCCTCATATATATTCAGCACCCTCACCAGACTCGGAAACTGGTGCTGAATAGCATTCTCCGGCGTCAGGCCCATTACCAGCAGCTTGGTGGCGAAGACATACTCATCTGGAGGAAGTAACTCCTCATAATGCTCCCCCCTCACCGGCAGACCGGATATCTCAGCAAATTCTTCCAGGGGGATGGAGACTTCCCTGTCCGTCAAGAGAAAAGTATGAGTGGGGATGTTCCATTGGTCCACGAACGCCTTAACCCACCACGTTGGAGGAGCAGGGTACTCAAAAAGCGAGGCGTAGACGGCAGGGTACAAACCGATCTTCATCAGATGCGTCTTCTTCGCTGATAAGATATACCTCGCCCACTGCAAATATCCGGCCGATTGTCGAGGGGTCAATCTGAGGTTATAAGCCTGTCCCTAAGGGCGCGCTTCACCCTGGCATATGTGTCGCCCCAAAATGTCCACGGCCGGCAGCGGCTGCACGGGAATAGCAGCAATCGAAGGCTGGAGAAGATCCTCCGAGTTTCAATTCACAACCTCCACGGCATAGTTCACCGAGGGTGCATCCGCATACGGGAGCGACGAGATTGGCTCTGAAGGCGTCGCACAGGAGAAGCTTCGGCGACCCTTAATGATTTCATTATACCATCTGCCCCACCGATGAAGGTTCTTATGCTCCGGGTCATGATCCTTAATCAGAGCGAGAACCTCCCGGTCCACTGGCGCCTCAGGGAAACCTCCCTCTGAGCGGAAGAACGGAATGAAAAATCAGCAGACATATTTCCTGCGAAGGGATAGAAATCAGCCGTCAGTGTTGTAATTCCAACGCTTGGCATTTAAAAATTTATACCATACTGCAATGCAGTAGACAAGGGACCAAAGGGGGACCCACAAAATCTAGATGACAATATGTCAGTTAATAAAACAACCCCATCATTGGATGAGACTATCAATTAATGAGAAGATCCCTAAAAGAATACTCTCATTAAATGAAAAATCCCTAGAGATAAGGAGAAAATCTCCCCTTTCAGAGCAAAGCTCTGTCACAGAGTGACACTTGTCAAACTCTGGTCTCAAAGGAATAAAATTCCTTAAAGAGCCTGGCTCTGTAATAACGATGGAAAAATCCAACAAAAGAAAATTAATTCCTAAAAAAAAAATTAAAATTAAAAATTTGGGATCTTAAAGATCCATGAAAACTCTTGAGAGTTCTTCATTTTTAGATCAAAAAGATCTATATTTTGTCCATGAGCAAAGCTCTGTTCATAGGTTAAAAACCCTGAAACAAGATCTCTTTAGATCTATGGATTCTTGAGGGCAAGACTCTGTTGGTGAAACCCCAAATGGGTTTTCTTTAGATCAAAAGATCTATGAGAGCAATGCTCTATTAATTAAAATTAATTTTTACCTAAAGTTTTTCTAAGAAGTTCTAACTTTGGAAATGAGAGCAAGGCTCTGAAGTTCTTGAAAACAAGAGCAAGGCTCTGAAAATCAAAAATCTTGAAGATGACAAACATCTGTGGAGGACCAAGGGTCCTATTTATAGGCGCTTAAGCGCCCCTTCAACTCCTGAGTTGATCTGACGGTTGGGATCTTGCCACCGTTGCACGCACGTGTGCGCCACGTGAGCGCAACGGTGGGGGGGCATTTGTTTCCCCCAATCAGAGCAAATCTCTGTTTGAATTTCAAAAATTCAAAAATTGAAGCAACGCTTCAGATTTCTTGCGCTGCGCGCAACGCGCCACGTGTCAAAAGCTGACACGCCAGCGCTGCGTCCAAGACAACGCACCCAATCAGAGCAAGGCTCTGTTTTAAAATAAAAATAAAGGAAGCAACACTTCAGGCGACATGCGCTCTGCGCTGCGCGACACGTGTCAGCGCAGCTGCGCTGCGCTCCGCGCTGAGCGACACGTGTCAGGGCAGTTACACTAGCGTAGTTGCGCAAGCGCAGCTGCACTGCGCTCCGCGCTGAGCGACACGTGTCAAGCGCAGGTGCGCTTGCGCCAACTATACCATCATTTAAACAGAAAAATTCTGGAAAGATCTTTTTAAATCTTATTATAACAATAAGATTATCTTCTGTAAAACAGAGCCCTTGGATCAAAGATCCGACGGTGGGGAAATATCCCCAGATCAATCAGAAAAAGATCTCTGTAACCAATGTAACAAACTAATTGGCACTATATAAAGGCCCCTAGACTCCAAGTCTAAAACACACAGAGAAAGAGATACAGAGACCTCCTCTAAAACTTTGAGAAGAAATCAGAGAGAAAGAAAAAAGGTAAAACCTTTGGAAAAAAAAGAAGAATTTCTTCTAAAAAGATCAATTATCTAAGAACAAGATCAAGATCTTTAACCAAAAAAATAGTAATAAAAAAGAAGTGATTTTACTTCTTTATTAGATCTTTCGATCTATATAAAGGCATTGCCTTTTGATGAACCACTGGTTCTTGGAATTTTAGGTAGAACCTCTCTGGAAAAAAGAAAAACTTGTTTTCTTTGATCTAAATTTGATCAAGATATTAAACAGTGCCTTGCACTTTCGAAATCTGCACTGTTGCGCCTCTGGAATTGGCGCAAGCCACCAGAGAGCGCCACGTGTCAATCACAGAGCAACTGCGCCTTGCGCTTCTAAAAACATAGCACTGCTCTCTTGATTTGGCGCAAGTCACCAGAGCGCGCCACGTGTCAGCAGCGTACTAGCGCAGTGCACTGGCGCAGCGCACTGCGCTAACAGACTTGCGCTCACCAGTGCGTGACACGTGTCACCTCCACATGGATTTGCGCCTTGCGCGCGCTCCTCAATTGGCGCAAAGCGCCTGACAAGCCACGTGGCGCACTGTCAGAACAATAAATGCTCTGCATTATCAAATAAGGTCAGAGCCCAACTTAAAAAGCCTAACAGGCATAATAAAAATGCAATGCATTATTAAAAAGGGGCAAAGCCCAAATAAAGGTCTAACAGACCAATTTAGATGCTGCGCATCACTTAAAAAATGGCAGAGCCCAATTAAAGGTCTTATAGACCAAACAAAATGCTATGCATTATTAAAAAGGGGCAAAGCCCAAATAAAGGTCTAACAGACCGATTTAGATGTTGCGCATCACTTTAAAAAGGGCAGAGCCCAATTAAAGGTCTTATAGACCAAACAAAATGTTATGCATTAATAAAAGGGCAGAGCCCAAGCAGAGGCCTAACATGCCAAATGTGAATAAATGTTAGATATTTTCTAACTGGACTTAACCCAATTTTGGCCATAAATCCTCAAATTAATTGAACTGAGCACAACTGCTCTCTCAAATCAATTTACATCCGGTTCAAGGGTACATCTCCGAACTCCTCTGATATTTGTCGTTGTAATCCTTCACCGTCGTCAGAGAGGTGACGGGTCCCGACAACCACACATTGCTACGGACTGTGGGGTCCTTAAACTCATGGACTAATGCGTCCTTAAACCAATATCCGTCCCCAAAATGGGAATGATGGACCACTATGTCCCTAAACTGGTAACACGGACTGTGGGGTCCTTAAACTCATGGACTAATGCGTCCTTAAACCAATATTCGTCCCCAAAATGGGAATGCTGGACCACTATATCCCTAAACTGGTAACACGGACTGTGGGTTCCTTAAACTCATGGACTAATGCATCCTTAAACCAATATTCGTCCCCAAAATGGGAATGATGGACCACCATGTCCCTAAACTGGTAATACGGACTGTGGGGTCCTTAAACTCATGGACTAATGCGTCCTTAAATCAATATTCGTCCCCAAAACGGGAATGCTGGACCACCATGTCCCTAAACCGGCAATACGGACTGTGGGGTCCTTAAACTCATGGACTAATGCATCCTTAAACCAATATTTGTCCCCAAAACGGGAATGTTGGACCACCATGTCCCTAAACTGGTAATGGACCACCATATCCCTAAACTGGTAATACAGACTGTGGGGTCCTTAAACTCATGGACTAATGCGTCCTTAAACTAATATCCATCCCCAAAATGGGAATGATGGACCACCATGTCCCTAATCCGGCAATGGACCACTATGTCCCTAAACTAGAACAATAGAGCCCAAATGCTCTTTTGTTGGATCTAAACGATTCTGTTAAGTTGATCTTAGTCTCAAATTGGACTAACGTATCCTTAACAAACGTTTAAGTCGATCTTAGCCTCAAATATGGCTAACGTATCCTTAAACCAAAACCCCAAACTCAAATCTAAGAAAATATGGATTTGGACTAATCTACGTCCTACGGGCGACGACATAAATTAGTCTCCGTATACAATCCACGGGCAACCACAAACACACACGACACGAAGTGAAATTCTGGAGAAGGAGAAAGTTGTTACCGCGATGCGGTAGCGTAATTAATTGCAGGGGCTTGCGCATGCAGGGAAGAGCGTCCCCACAATCAAAAACCCCTCGAAAGAGGGGGAATCTGACGAAGTCTGCTAAATCGGCCGCATCCGTCTAAACCTCCGATACACGGTGTCATAAATCAACTTGGCATCTTCGGAGAGGTGGACGGATAACACCAAATAGCATCTGCCCTGAATCTCAGGCAAGACGTCCCTGCGTCGCGCCGCCATTCGAAGGGGAACACCCTTCTCAACCGAAGTATGCGGGGTGTTTCGTTGTTTTCAACTTGCTCCGAGCCAGCTAGCGCCGAACTCGTGGAGACTCCTCCTCAAGTCTCTGGTCCGGTTGAAACTTGAAAAAATCCCTTTCAGTTTGACCCTCCTAGTCTCCTTCCTTTGTTATAAGAATCATCACGGAACCAGCAAGGATAAGCCGAGCTGGGTGTATTTTTCCTTCAAGAAAAGCAAGGGTGGGATGGCCGGGTCGGGGGTAGTAGTCCCTTCCTCCATTCATGACTGTAAGGAGAAGTATATATTCTTCGGGCCACCCGAGGGTGAGGATTGGCTTGTGCCTATACAGTGGCACAGGGCCGACTGCCCGAGGGCGAGACAGTCGTCCTCACCTGAGGCGAGGGCGGTATCCATGTGGGAGCCGATCAAGTGGGCCGAAGTTCTGCTTTCTGAGCAGGTCTTGAGCTGGGCTGGGCCCAGTCCTGCGCCCTTTCTGGGTAAATTAGGGCCGTCATAGACGATCTATTTAGACTTTGATGAATTTTCTTTGCCCTTTTCAACGTCACTAACTCTCTTTGTGTATTCTCCTTTTTGCAGAGCAAATGGACCGATCCAAATTCTTAGCTTCCATAGCCGTGAAGGCAGGAAAGAAGACCTGTGGTGCTAGCTCATCCCAACCTGGTTTGAGCTCGGCCCCGAAGCCAACTGCACCGGCGAAGCCTTCCGCTGCGTCCCGAGCCCCGGAAGTCAGCCGCAGGGAGAGCCAGAAGCACGCACGAGAACCGGAGCCCCAGGCGAGGGGGTGGAGGATGAAGCCGGCCTCACCGAGGTCCCTTCAAAAGGATGGTCTCTCGCTCTCCGTCCTCCGGGATCCTCGTGCAAGAGAGGGACGTCTGTTTTAAGGTGCCTTCGGGGCTTTCCGTTGCCGATAGCCTACTTTCGGACATGGAACGGTCGGCCGGGAGCAAAATTCCTCGGGGAACCCTAAAGCCCAAGTGGCCACCATCGCTCAGGAGGCGGTCCAGGTCGGTATTTGTTCTCCTTTAAGATTATCAAGTATTTTTCTTTGGATCGAACATTTTTAACCCCCTTTTGCTACTTCCCTCAGGTCCTCCAACACTGCGCCCTCATCATCAATATGGAGTCCGAGGAGATTGCCCGTGCCATGAGGAAGGCAGGCGAATCGTCCTCGCGGGAGGAGGACCTGCGCATGGAGCTCCAGTAGGCAAGGGAGAGGATATCCATCCTCAAAACCCGGGTGGCCGCTGAAGAGTTGACGAACTCCAAGTGTAAGGAGTCCGTCCGACTTCTGAGTGAATCCAACAAGACCATCCAGGCTAAGTTGGAGGAGGCTAAGGTGCTCAACGTCACGATGAAGAAGTCACGGGATGCCTGCAAGAGGGACACCCAGGCGGCGCTTGACGCGGTGAAACTTGCCGATCTCCGGGCTTCGAAGTCTGTGGAGAGTTATAAAGCGTCGGACCAGTTCTACGTCGACCTCGCCGACGCCTTGGCCATTGTTTGGCACCAGGCCCTCGACGCTGTCAAGGAGTTGATGTCGGGGTTTGCTGACGGCGAGCTTCGGCTCCAGTACCCTTTCTCCGAGGATGCACAGCAGGGGGAGACTACCGGGAGTGCTGCCGGTGGAAGCACCGACCCAGAGGCCGCCATTTCGGTCCCCGACGCTGGTGTTGAGTAGGGCGAGATCCTCCCCGGTCCCGGGGCCTGAGCTTCCCTATCTTTTTCCCTTTACTTTTTCAAATTTTGTAAGCCTTCGGACACCTTTTGTAAGGCTGAAGAGCCCAGAATATCTTGTAAAGACTTTCAGAACATAAATAAAACTGGGTTTATTTTCCTCTGCATGGCAATGTGTTTCTTGCTTGAGTACCTGAGCTTGTCGGCCTTTTCCTCGATCAAAGTCATTGGCCGTAGGTCAATGACCGGCCTTTTAGATGGCGATCGCGCGTCGAGTGTAAGTCAGTTAATCGCCAAGTGTAAGAAGGTCAGAACCCTCCCACCCCTGGAGTCAAGGTAGAGATAGTTCACTTAGGATACATCAGAAGACCTCTCCGTGTAGGGAGGTCGGTATCTGACCATTCCTCAGAGTCGGACCGAAGACTACATCTCTTAGTGTAAGTTGACCAACAGCCAAGTCAGAATTGGTCGGCATTGACTGGGTCCCCCGCGATGTAGTTCCTAGACCTTCGTCTTGAGACGGTAGGAATTTATCACTCGGATTGACCGAGCAGGGAAGTTGCTCGGTGGCCTCTTGATGAGGGCTTTAGATCCTTGGCAAAGATAGGTAGGAATCAACCCACTAGGGATTGACCGAGCAGGGAAGCTGCTCGGTGGCCTCTTGGTGAGGACTTCGATCCTTAGCGCTGGTGGGTAGGAAGCTTACCCGGTAAGGTTTGACCGAGCAGGGAAGCTGCTCGGTGGATTTCGGTAAGGGCTTCGATCCTTAGCGTAGGTGGGTAGAAAGCTATCCGCTAAGGATTGACCGAGCAGGGAAGCTACTCGGTGACCTCGTGAGGAGGGCTTTAGATCCTTGGCAAAGATGGGTAGGAATCTACCCGCTAGGGATTGACCGAGCAGGGAAGCTGCTTGGCGGCCTCTTGGTGAGGGCTTCGATCCTTAGCGTAGGTGGGTAGGAAGTTACCCGCTAAGGACAGGGAAGCTGCTCGGTGGCCTCATGAGGAGGGCTTTAGATCCTTGGTGAAGATGGGTAGGAATCTACCTGCTAGGGATTGACCGAACAGGGAAGTTGCTCGGTGGCCTCTTGGTGAGGGCTTCGATCCTTAAAACAGGTGGGTAGGAAGTTACTCACTAAGGATTGACCAAGCAGGAAAGCCGCTCGGTGGCCTCTTGGTGAGGGCTTCGATCCTTAGCTCAGGTGGATAGGAAGTTACCCGCTAAGGATTGACCGAGAAAGGAAGCTGATCGGTGGCCTCGTGAGGAGGGTTTTGATCCTTAGCGCAGGTGGGTTGGAAGTTACCCGCTAACGATTAACCGAGCAGGAAAGCTGCTCAGTGGCCTCGTGAAGAGGGCTTTGATTCTTAGCGCAGGTGGGTAGAAAGTTACCCACTAAGGATTGACGGAGTAGGGAAGCTACTCGGTGGCCTCTTGGTGAGCGCTTCGATTCTTAGCGTAGGAGGGCAGAAAATTACCCTCTAAGGATTGACCGAGCAGGGAAGCTGCTCGGTGGCCTCTTAGTGAGGGCTTTAGATCCTTGGCGTCGTTGGGTAGGGGACTACCTGTCAAGAATTGACCGAGCAGGGAAGCTGCTCGGTGGCCTCTAGGTGAGGGCTTTTTAGACTTCTTTTATCTTTCATGGGCGTCGTTTAATCTCCCTTGACCCGTAAAGTTTGGAAGAGTGACCGTCGCAGACAACACATGGCAAAAACGCACAGGCAAGGACCGACGCTCCGTGGTTCGCGCCGTTCAAACTCCCATTGACCGCTTAGGGGCTCGTGAGGATTGGCATGGCCTCCACGTGGCAGCTCTATATTGGGAAATTTGAAAATATCCCGTGATTCGCGTTGCTGCGCGCGCAAATTTCGGCCTTTAGGGATTCCGTTGGGGGCTATAAATAACGAAGGCATGCCGGTTTCTTTTAGCCTTGCGTTTCTAAAAATGGCTGGGCGTCCGTGCATGCTCATCAGCGAGATGATTTCCTGGGACGATGTGTACCTCTAAAAGCTCGACCGGTCCGAACAGACGTACGAGGCGGTGATAGACCGTGTGGAGACCCACTTTGGGAACCTTGTTCCCCGGCGATCTCCACTCATCCAAGTGCTTATTTATGCAATCTGGAGGAGATCCCCGGGTCTGCACAACGTCTTGTCTCCGCAGTTGAGGGATGAGGCGATCGAGAAGTTGCACTCGCTTTTCCATCTCGGCTTGATCTCGAAGAGCAGACGGGATCGATCAGCGGGCCTTCTTCTGGAGTGTTTCCAGAAGAGGCTGATCGTTGATTTTTTTTCGGCGGGTGGCGCTTCCGAGATGGTCGAAGAAGCTAAGGCTCAGCTGGCGGAGACCTCGTCGAATTATCATCAGCAATGCTTTCTCAATCCCCGGTCCCCTTTGCTGTAATAATTTTTTTTTGTAAGGCTGAGGAGCTTATAGTACCTCTTTATGAATAAAATTCTTCTTTTATCCGACGTGTTTTGTTTTCTTTTATCCCTTAGCACTTTTTACATATTTTTTCAAAAACGAATCTAGGGATCTGGAACCCGAGGGAGAAGAAAATTTATGGAAAAAGTCTCTTATATCTTGGGAGACTTAATAATAATAAAAAAATTAAATCGCTTCAAAAAGAAGAATTCATTTGTATAGTTTGAGTTTTTCAGCGTTGTAGGGCCGAAGAAACTTGCGTCCTCCCGCGTCTTGTAAGCGATAGGCTCCATCGGGCAAACTTAGGAGACGAGGAAAGGGCCGTCCCACTTCGGGGAGAACTTGTGCAGCTTGACCTGATCTACAAATTCGTTCCACCTTAAGACCAAATCTTCCATCATGAAGGCGCGATGATTAACCCGCGCGTTGTAGTAGCGAGCAGTCTGTTGCTGGTAAGCAGCCGATTTAATCTGTGCCCGGTCCCGCTTCTCTAGCAAGATGTCCAAATTGTTCCGGAGCGCCAAGGTGTTGGCTTCGTCATCGAGGTGTTCGACTCTGTAACTTGGCAGTTCGATCTCCGTTGGGACCATTGCCTTGGTACCGTAGCAGAGGCTGAAAGGGGTCTCTCCCGTGGGCGTTTTCTTCGATGTGCGTGTAACAACTCGATTTTTAATGTACAAAGAATTGATTTAAATTCAAAATGTACTTGGGGTATTTAATGTTGTTGATATCTCTTTAAGTAATTATTTCACACAAATAATTACAAGAAGGAGCTTGTGGCTCATTGGTAATACCTTGCACTGCTGAACCAAGCCACCAGAGTTCAAATCCCCTGCCCCACATTATTTTTAGATTATTTTTGTTTTAAATTCCTTGGAAGCCCAACAGTCCACACACCGTAACTCCCAAAACTTGAACTTCACCTGAAAAAGTAAAAGCACCAGAGCCTTCACCTAACGACCCCTCACCCTCCGACCACCCGACTCGGGCCGGCGCCACCGGCCGGACTACGCCGGACGGCCGAGTCCCCAACATGAAAGTTGGGGTCTTCGTCTCCCCTACCCCCCTGTATACTCCAAATTAATGGATCGGTTCCCGAGACTTAAATATACCCCATTTACTACAATTTTTAATGATTTTCTCACATTTTTATATTTTTTTTATCAAAAAACCCTTCACCTACCATACCTGTAAATCCCCGTTTCCGCTTAAATAAAAGTTTCTTATTTTCTGAAATTCCTGTGGCTTCCTTTCCCTTCATGTTTTGGATTGATTGTTTAAACCTAATAATTATATCTTTCCAAACCCTAAAAGTTAAAACCCAAGATTTAAAACTAATTTGGAAATCCCCATTTAAAATTTAGAACTTAAACGCATTTTCCAAGCACACATTTTAAATAAATACCTTAATAAATATTTCTTTCTAAGCCCACTCTTGTTTTTTTTTTATAAACACTTTAAAATTCAGTCCTCGGCCCATTTCCCTTCTCAGCCCACACACAATTTTTGGAAATTTATTTTTTAGCCGGCCCTTTCTTCAACTGCAGCCCACGAAAACTTTTTAAGGGAAATTTTTTTTTTGTTTTAAAAAAAACGAGCCCAGCCCATCTCTTTCAACCCTTTCTCACCACCAGACCCTACCCGACCCCCATTACACTGTTCCTCTTCTCAAAATTTTTCCAACGGCTATCTCCCAAAAACGCGCGCGCGACACGCCTCCTCCGCCGTCGCCCACGCCTTCGCCCTACCGTTGCCCCCACGTTTACAACCTCGTCGCCCTCATCTCTCTCTTACTCATCTCTCTCCTCTACTCCTCATCTCTCTCCTCTACTTTCACCGAGCCCAAAAAAACTTCCATCGAAAACACTTCACCTCCACCTCCGACGACGACGACGACAATCCCTCGGCAACCTTCGATCACTCCTCTTCCACCAGCCTCCTCCCTCCATGACTTCACCCTGCTTCAACCCGAGCCCCTCTCAAATATCCCCTGCACACCCAAACCCACTTGCACCCGACCTCTGTCACGTCGCAACCGGCGCCGACGAGCCACCCCACTCCACCTGAACCACGTCTGTAGTCCTCTACGTCCTCAGCACTTTTCCCCACCACTCCAAACCGACCCCCCATTGCTCCCCATCTCTCCAAATCTCAAAAAAAAACCATTTCTAAATTTCCCCCTCACTGTGAAACTGAACCGTACACATAGCCGGAGCGCCGCCGACCGACGCCAACCCCAGCACACCTCGGGAGACCCACAGAGCACCATTCTAGACTTCCAGCAGGCACAGAGACGACTCCGGGAACCCCGACGCGAGATCCACATCTAGATCGAGGCTCGCGGGAATCCGATACGTGGCGTATATCGCGCGTTCGCGACGACGCTGTTGCCGTACGACCCCGAGGCGTTCTCCAGGCAAGTATTTACTTGCTTCATGCTATAATAATAGTGTAACCCACCTAGATCATGTAGTTTACAAGCTTTCCGATTTCCTATACGTGTTGAAACCTAAGTGCTCGATGTTAATTACTAATAGAAAAAAATGTCTAGTTTGACGGCAACCGATACGTTCTGTTGGCCCTTTGAATGATGTATAACGTGTGCGAAATTCGCTGGAAAATACGGTTGTTCGTGACAAAAATCGATACCCCCAAATATGTTGTTTAAACTAGAACTCTCTCGTACCTGAAAACGAATAAAATCACCATAAATCATACACATATTGGAAAGGTGCGTTCGAGGGCTTAAATCGAAGCTGACTCGACGAACTTTAATACTACGTAGAATTTTAATGTTTTCTGTTCTGAAACCCTGAAGATAATTGGATCGGAACATGACTCTGGACTGCAGTCCAGATCGTTTCTAATTAGTGTGTTCTGTCTAAAGTCATGCGTCCCCGTGTTTCCTGAAATCGCATGATACGGAACTTTACAGTAGTTATAAGATATTCCTGTTAGTGAGAGAAAACAAGTGGTTTCATTCCGATTCAACGCCGTTTGTTATTTTAAACTTATTTTAAAAAGGCAGAACGTAAAGCTGTCCAGAACACTTTCTGCAGTGACATTTGAGATTGAACTGTGTGTAACTTTCAACGTACAGATGCGATTGAAGATCCGTCTGTTGCGTTGAATACTTTATCGAAAACCCTAAATTTCATTTAACTATGAGATCGCTAAATTCTGAGCCCAACTGGGCGCAATTCGTGTCGCGAAATGGACGTTCAGTTCTGAAATTGAAATTCCAGCCGCGAACACTTAAACTGAAACAGTTATATCTTGAAAACTGAAACTCCGATTGAACTGAAACAAATTTTGATGAATTACTGACTGATTGTTCTATATATCTTACCTACATCATTTTTATTGAATTCATAACATATTAATTTGTGCAATTTATTTTAGTTCATAATATGCATGCTAATTCATAACATACAGAGCTTATTGGTAGCATGCGATACATATATCATACCCTTGTCATATACACAGTGTTAGTGCGTGTGGACATTGCATTATCGTGCGTGGTAGATGTTGGTTTAGGAGTGACGAGTATACCAATGGAAAGTGAACATTCGTGACAGTGATTGATACAGTGGATAGTGATGAAACCGTGTCGTTGGTATACTTGTACACAACTAGATCAACATCATAAATAGTGTAACCTGGGGAAAAAGGGGAAATCAAAGTGGAAAGAGTATCGTATTTAGCGGGACCGTGATTAGAGGATGATCATTCGAACTGTGATACTTATACGTGTAGGACAGGATCTAGCGATCCGGCTGACAGGGTTATGTCCCGGGCATGTGGGCCGTTGTCTCGGGTATGTACGAGACTCCTGTTAAACATGATCCTCCTTCCACTATGTGATTTCAAACATGACCTAGAGACCGATAGGGACACATAACATATTCTGCATCATATTGTGACATAGTGATTACTTGCATTATTCTCATACCAGTATTACCTCATTTACCTGTTGCATCTGATTATAATGATATTATTATTTGTGTCGCTCTGACGACCTGAGTATGCATGCTCAGATTCCGCGGGAGGACCAGCACAGGAGACGGATCTATCCTTTGAGTTCACGGAGACATAGTTTGGTGTACCTTCTTCATTTACTGCTTTCCATAAAACAAATTGTGAGATTGAACTTGGTTAGTTATCGTTCTTATTATCTGTAATCTGTGAACAATGGAATTTTAATGTAATAAATTAGTGATGTGATTCCTTTAATACTGTGCTTTATTACTGATTACCATGTAGTGCTAGAAGCCGAAGTGTGACTACGGCGGGACGATCCCTTGACCGTAGGAGCATGGCTGGCCTAGTCATACCTCGTATTCCGTATTTTGGGATGCGGGGCGTGACATGGTTTAGTTGGTATCAGAGACTGTGTTTAGTATCAAGGGATAACATTAACTATGCAATATTACGTTATTCTTGTTTCACTACTCTTGATTTCTATCCTTGAATCTGAACCTATTCTTTTGAATCTTCCAGTGATATGACGTCCCCGAACGACCCCTCCTCGGACTCCAGCTCTCAGGATCGCACGGAAAGAATACTCAGTGCACTGACCACTCTCGCGGAAGCTCAGGAGAGGAAGACAGATTTGCTTGCTGAGGGACTCAGGACGATTACCGCCGCAGGAGGACCCTCCGCACTGATTACCACCTCCGAGGGCGCTACTCCACCAGCTTATCAGGCTAGGGCGGGTACCGTATCAGACTTCCGACGGTTACACCCAGCTGCTTTCACAGGGCTAGCTGAACCCCTTGAGGCTGAGCAATGGCTGGTAAACATGGAGAATTTATTGGCAGCCGCCAGGGTTCTAGAGGAGGACAGAGTGAATGTGATAAAGATACAATTAGAAGACGAGGCCCGTACATGGTGGTCGGTAGAAGAAAGCAGACTTGAAGGGCCGATCGAATGGAGCAAGTTTAAGGAGTGCTTCTTAGATCATTATTTTCCTCCCACAGCCAAGGCAGAAATGGAGGAGAAGTTTATTCTTTTAAAGCAGAATGGACGCCCAGTGGACGTTTATGCGGCAGAGTTCAACCGTCTGAGCCGCTTTGCTCCATACATGGTTGAATCAGAAGTCACCAGGGCCAGACGTTTCCTTCAGGGGTTAGATTTTGAGTTGCAGCAGCTGATTGCATCGTTGGATCTACAGACTTTCGCACAGGTACTCAACGCGGCGAGAGTTCAGGAGCAATTGATTAACAAGTTCAGAAGACCCCCAGTCATTCCAGCACGTACCCACGCGCCATCTCGAGGAGCTATACCGGTTCACAGAGCGGGGACGACGCAAATGAAGCGCCCGTTTGTACCACAGCATCGCCCCCAGAGACAGGGCATAACTTGCGGCTATTGCGGTAGAGGAGGACATACTCAGAAGGACTGTCGCCTTGCCAAGGGACAGTGCCTAATTTGCGGTTCCAGTCAACACAGGATTAACAGTTGTCCTGAGCGAGCAGAAATACAAGGAGGTTCTGGACCGTCACAGCAGAGGCCGCAGGAACAGAGACAACCATTTACAGGTCGCGGTCAGGGACGGGCTTTCACCCTGACCGCAGAGCAGGCAGAAGCGTCAGGAGATGTGGTTACAGGTACTCTACTCGTACATTCCTTGCCAGCTAGAGTACTTTTTGATTCAGGAGCATCGCATTGTTTCTTGTCTGAGCATTTCACAAATACACACTCAATACCACATGAACCTCTAACCAAGGGATGGGAAATTCATACGGGTAATGGCATTATTATCTCTAGTCGAGAATGTAGATTATGCCCGGTTGTAGTGTGTGGCAGAGAATTCTATGCAAATTTCCTTCTGATCGGGACAGGCAGTTACGACGCAATTCTCGGGATGGATTGGATGAGCACTTTCCATGCAGTTATCGACTGTCGTGCAAGGAGGGTGATCTTCCGCATTCCCAATCACCCGGAGTTTATTTTTGAGGGCGGAAGCGAATCTTTGGAGCCAGCTAAGTATAGAGCCAAGCCCAAGGAACTGACAGCTATGGAGGTTGATAAGAGCCCAGTTCCAGAAATTGTTCGGGACTTTCTAGATGTATTTCCTGAAGATCTTCCAGGTCTGCCACCTCCTCGAATTTTGGAGTTCTCAATCGATTTGATTCCAGGTACAGCCCCAGTGTCCAGGGCCCCATACAGAATGGCACCGGTTGAGTTGGCGGAATTGAAGAAGCAGGTTGAAGAACTGTTGGAGAAGGAATTTATTCGGCCAAGCGTGTCACCGTGGGGTGCACCAGTCCTATTAGTAAAGAAGAAGGATGGATCGCTGCGAATGTGTATAGATTATCGGGAGCTGAACAAGGTCACGATAAAGAACAAGTACCCAATTCCGCGTATCGATGACCTATTTGATCAGCTAAGTGGAGCCAAGGTTTTCTCGAAGTTGGACCTCCGTTCTGGATATCATCAAATCAGAGTAGCAGCCGAGGATGTATGCAAGACGGCTTTCAGGACCCGATACGGACATTACGAGTTCCTTGTGATGCCGTTTGGTGTTACCAATGCCCCAGCAATATTCATGGATTTAATGAACAGAGTGTTCGCAAAATACTTGGACACGTTTGTCGTTGTGTTTATCGACGACATACTTGTCTATTCGAAGACCCGAGAAGAGCATGCTGAGCATTTGCGCACGGTACTGCAGGTTCTTCGGGAAGAGAAGCTGTACGCGAAGCTAAGCAAGTGTGAATTTTGGCTCGACAAGGTACAGTTTTTGGGACATATTGTTTCGGGCGAAGGCATCTCGGTGGACCCGGCAAAGATAGAATCTGTCAGAGATTGGCCGACGCCGAAGTCAGTAGCAGAGATCAGGAGTTTTCTGGGATTGGCAGGTTATTATAGGAGATTCGTCCAAGATTTCTCAAGGATCGCGGAACCATTGACAAGGCTGACACGGAAGGACGTGCCGTTTACATGGACAGAGGAATGCACTCAGGCATTTGACACACTAAAGCAGAAGTTAACCACGGCGCCTATTCTTACTGTACCAGATAATTCAGGTGGTTTGGTGATACACAGTGATGCCTCAGGGAAGGGTTTAGGCTGTGTTTTGATGCAGCACGGCCGAGTAGTTGCTTACGCCTCTCGACAACTGAGAAACCACGAGAAGAACTACCCTACGCACGACTTGGAGTTAGCTGCGGTAGTTTTTGCATTGAAGATTTGGAGGCACTATCTTTTGGGTGAGAAAGAGGAGGTATACACGGATCATAAGAGCTTGAAATATGTATTCACTCAGAAGGAACTGAACATGAGGCAGCGCCGATGGCTAGAGCTAATGGCAGATTATGACTTGGACCTTCAGTATCACCCGGGGAAGGTCAATGTTGTACCAGATGCACTCAGTCGCAAACCAGCGGTCATGATGTTGACCGATCAGAGGAGTATTATTAAGGATTTCCAGAGACTTGAACTTGAGGTCATTACTCCGAACGCACTCAGTCAATTTTGGCAACTACAGGTGCAATCTTCCCTAGTGGATCGCATCAAGATTGCACAAGCGGATGATCCCCGATTACAAAAGTTCAGAGAGCAAGTGGAAGCTGGACTGAGAACGGATTTGATTATACATGAAGATGGCTCTCTGAGATTCGGTAGCAGACTCTGCGTACCTAGAGGTGATGTACGAGAAGAAGTGTTGGCTGAAGCACACAGTTCAGCTTATTCTGTGCATCCAGGAGGTACAAAAATGTATCAGGACCTAAAGCAGTACTTTTGGTGGAACAGAATGAAGCGGGAAATTGCGAGGTTCGTATCCAGGTGCTTGGTATGTCAGCAGGTGAAGGCGGAACATCAGAGGACAGCAGGATTGTTACAACCATTGCCGATACCTGAATGGAAGTGGGAGCACATTACTATGGATTTTGTGACGGCTTTACCACGGAGCCCTAGAGGCAATAACGCTATTTGGGTTATCGTCGATCGCCTCACAAAAGCTGCACACTTTCTACCTTTCCGAGTGGGACAGTCGACAGAATCACTGGCAGAAAGATATATGCAGGAGATTGTGCGACTTCACGGTGTTCCAGTCAGCATTGTGTCAGACCGGGACACGAGATTCTTGTCACACTGTTGGAAGAGCTTACAGGAGAGTTTGGGAACCCGCCTTAAATTCAGCACAGCTTATCACCCACAGACGGATGGACAATCCGAGCGTACAATTCAGACGCTCGAGGATATGTTGAGAGCCTGTATGTTGGACTTTCAGGGTTCCTGGGAGGACCATCTGCACCTAGTCGAGTTTTCTTACAACAATAGTTATCAGGCTAGTATTCAGATGGCTCCTTTTGAAGCGCTATATGGGCGTAAGTGTCGATCCCCAGTATGTTGGGACGATGTGGGAGAACGAAGATTACTGGGCCCCGAACTCATTGTTCAGACAGTTGACAAGGTCCAAATGATCAGGCAGCGTATTAAGACGGCTCAGGATCGACAGAAGAGTTGGGCAGACACCAGTAGAAGGGAACTTGAGTTCGAAATTGGAGATCATGTATTCTTGAAGATTTCCCCTACACGTGGAGTTATCAGATTCGGAAGTCGGGAAAAACTTAGTCCCCGTTTTATCGGACCTTTTGAGGTGCTAGAGCGAGTAGGAGAGGTGGCCTATCGACTTGCCTTGCCTCCATCGCTAGCTGGTGTGCACAATACCTTCCACGTATCACAGTTGCGGCGTTATGTCCGGGATGAGAGTCATGTCCTGGACCATTCAGAGCTAGTTTTGGGAACCGATCTGTCTTACGAGGAGCAGCCTACTACCATCCTCGACCGCAGAGAGAAGGTGCTGAAGAATAAGGTCATTCCGTTAGTCCGAGTGTCTTGGGGTGGTCGTTCCCCAGGGGAATCCACCTGGGAGCGGGAGGAAGATATCCGTGATCGTTATCCACATCTCTTTGTTTAGTACATTGTTTCTTGTATCTTTGTTAAATTTCGAGGACGAAATTTTGTTAAGGGGGGGTATGATGTAAATCCCCGTTTCCGCTTAAATAAAAGTTTCTTATTTTCTGAAATTCCTGTGGCTTCCTTTCCCTTCATATTTTGGATTGATTGTTTAAACCTAATAATTATATCTTTCCAAACCCTAAAAGTTAAAACCCAAGATTTAAAACTAATTTGGAAATCCCCATTTAAAATTTAGAACTTAAACGCATTTTCCAAGCCCACATTTTAAATAAATACCTTAATAAATATTTCTTTCTAAGCCCACTCTTGTTTTTTTTTATAAACACTTTAAAATTCAGTCCTCGGCCCATTTCCCTTCTCAGCCCACACACAATTTTTGGAAATTTATTTTTTAGCCGGCCCTTTCTTCAACTGCAGCCCACGAAAACTTTTTAAGGGAAATTTTTTTTTTGTTTTAAAAAAAACGAGCCCAGCCCATCTCTTTCAACCCTTTCTCACCACCAGACCCTACCCGACCCCCATTACACTGTTCCTCTTCTCAAAATTTTTCCAACGGCTATCTCCCAAAAACGCGCGCGCGACACGCCTCCTCCGCCGTCGCCCACGCCTTAGCCCTACCGTTGCCCCCACGTTTACAACCTCGTCGCCCTCATCTCTCTCTTACTCATCTCTCTCCTCTACTCCTCATCTCTCTCCTCTACTTTCACCGAGCCCAAAAAAACTTCCATCGAAAACACTTCACCTCCACCTCCGACGACGACGACGACAATCCCTCGGCAACCTTCGATCACTCCTCTTCCACCAGCCTCCTCCCTCCACGACTTCACCCTGCTTCAACCCGAGCCCCTCTCAAATATCCCCTGCACACCCAAACCCACTTGCACCCGACCTCTGTCACGTCGCAACCGGCGCCGACGAGCCACCCCACTCCATCTGAACCACGTCTGTAGTCCTCTACGTCCTCAGCACTTTTCCCCACCACTCCAAACCGACCCCCCATTGCTCCCCATCTCTCCAAATCTCAAAAAAAAACCATTTCTAAATTTCCCCCTCACTGTGAAACTGAACCGTACACATAGCCGGAGCGCCGCCGACCGACGCCAACCCCAGCACACCTCGGGAGACCCACAGAGCACCATTCTAGACTTCCAGCAGGCACAGAGACGACTCCGGGAACCCCGACGCGAGATCCACATCTAGATCGAGGCTCGCGGGAATCCGATACGTGGCGTATATCGCGCGTTCGCGACGACGCTGTTGCCGTACGACCCCGAGGCGTTCTCCAGGCAAGTATTTACTTGCTTCATGCTATAATAATAGTGTAACCCACCTAGATCATGTAGTTTACAAGCTTTCCGATTTCCTATACGTGTTGAAACCTAAGTGCTCGATGTTAATTACTAATAGAAAAAAATGTCTAGTTTGACGGCAACCGATACGTTCTGTTGGCCCTTTGAATGATGTATAACGTGTGCGAAATTCGCTGGAAAATACGGTTGTTCGTGACAAAAATCGATACCCCCAAATATGTTGTTTAAACTAGAACTCTCTCGTACCTGAAAACGAATAAAATCACCATAAATCATACACATATTGGAAAGGTGCGTTCGAGGGCTTAAATCGAAGCTGACTCGACGAACTTTAATACTACGTAGAATTTTAATGTTTTCTGTTCTGAAACCCTGAAGATAATTGGATCGGAACATGACTCTGGACTGCAGTCCAGATCGTTTCTAATTAGTGTGTTCTGTCTAAAGTCATGCGTCCCCGTGTTTCCTGAAATCGCATGATACGGAACTTTACAGTAGTTATAAGATATTCCTGTTAGTGAGAGAAAACAAGTGGTTTCATTCCGATTCAACGCCGTTTGTTATTTTAAACTTATTTTAAAAAGGCAGAACGTAAAGCTGTCCAGAACACTTTCTGCAGTGACATTTGAGATTAAACTGTGTATAACTTTCAACGTACAGATGCGATTGAAGATCCGTCTGTTGCGTTGAATACTTTATCGAAAACCATAAATTTCATTTAACTATGAGATCGCTAAATTCTGAGCCCAACTGGGCGCAATTCATGTCGCGAAATGGACGTCAGTTCTGAAATTGAAATTCCAGCCGCGAACACTTAAACTGAAACAGTTATATCTTGAAAACTGAAACTCCGATTGAACTGAAACAAATTTTGATGAATTACTGACTGATTGTTCTATATATCTTACCTACATCATTTTTGCTGAATTCATAACATATTAATTTGTGCAATTTATTTTAGTTCATAATATGCATGCTAATTCATAACATACAGAGCTTATTGGTAGCATGCGATACATATATCATACCCTTGTCATATACACAGTGTTAGTGCGTGTGGACATTGCATTATCGTGCGTGATAGATGTTGGTTTAGGAGTGACGAGTATATCAATGGAAAGTGAACATTCGTGACAGTGATTGATACAGTGGATAGTGATGAAACCGTGTCGTTGGTATACTTGTACACAACTAGATCAACATCATAAATAGTGTAACCTGGGGAAAAAGGGGAAATCAAAGTGGAAAGAGTATCGTATTTAGCAGGACCGTGATTAGAGGATGATCATTCGAACTGTGATACTTATACGTGTAGGACAGGATCTAGCGATCCGGCTGACAGGGTTATGTCCCGGGCATGTGGGCCGTTGTCTCGGGTATGTACGAGACTCCTGTTAAACATGATCCTCCTTCCACTATGTGATTTCAAACATGACCTAGAGACCGATAGGGACACATAACATATTCTGCATCATATTGTGACATAGTGATTACTTGCATTATTCTCATACCAGTATTACCTCATTTACCTGTTGCATCTGATTATAATGATATTATTATTTGTGTCGCTCTGACGACCTGAGTATGCATGCTCAGATTCCACGGGAGGACCAGCACAGGAGACGGATCTATCCTTTGAGTTCACGGAGACATAGTTTGGTGTACCTTCTTCATTTACTGCTTTCCATAAAACAAATTGTGAGATTGAACTTGGTTAGTTATCGTTCTTATTATCTGTAATCTGTGAACAATGGAATTTTAATGTAATAAATTAGTGATGTGATTCCTTTAATACTGTGCTTTATTACTGATTACCATGTAGTGCTAGAAGCCGAAGTGTGACTACGGCGGGACGATCCCTTGACCGTAGGAGCATTGCTGGCCTAGTCATACCTCGTATTCCGTATTTTGGGATGCGGGGCGTGACAATACCCCTAGCCTACCCTATAAATCACCCCCTACCCTCTACCCTCTTATCCTAAAATCCTAAGCTCACTCTCTCAAAAAAAATTCAAGAGTTGTGTACATTGAAAACAAGTTCGCGGCGAAGCTCCGACGAAATTCCGGCGGAAATTCCGGCGACGTTTTTAGGAACAACCGGCGACGAAGCAATGCATCGGCAACCCTTTTAGTCCCCCCTCACTCCTTGGTATAATCAAAACCCGTAAGTCCCAATCTATCTCCCTTTCTTATTCTCTAAAATACGAAATTACAAAACCCGACGGAATCGGAACAAATCCGATTTCCGATTCGGTTTTCTATAAAATTTCACTTCTCACCAATACAATCATGCTTAAACATCCTTATGTTGACTATTAAACATTTAACAAATAATTTGAACAAGTTTCATCACATGAAATGATAGCTTTCTCAATTTATCGTATTTTTCACTTAAATACCACAATATTTCGATTTCACATTTAATCCCCTTAACCTTGCTATACATTTAAAGTAGAGCACGAGGTAATGACCTACCTCCCTACACACGCATATACAACCCTAAACGATATCATCAAAAACTTAGAATACGATAAACCAATACTTTCATTTAAATACCATATTCTTAATAAAACCATTTCTAAAAGTTTTAGTTTTGATTCACTTTTAAAACAAATACCTCTCATTAGGAAAATACGATAAGTTGTGGACATCGGTCGTTTATCTAAACCTGACTTTGTGGTGTCTAGGCTAGGCAAGTGAGAAATGTAACTTTAAAAGGCCCGTCTCATGGTGATTCGTGAGCGGATCCCTCCTTTCCTCACTTATACTTACCTGGCCACAATTGGCGGTGAATAGGTGATTTGAGACATCTAACGACTTGTCGTTTAGACCATTTAGAAATAGGCTAGTTGACTTAGGAAACCCTAGAATCTAAAATACGGAAAATTGACATTTTTACAAACAAATACCTTTTACTTTATAAAACCGTTTTTTAAAGAATTTAGTATTTTGAAATCTTTGCAAAGCGCCGCTACAACCCATTTTTGGGGAACCCGTTCGGGATGGTGCGGATTATCGCACATCCTCGGGCTCAGTAGTGCGAGATTCAGACCACCGAAAGGAGCATTTGGTCTCGAAAGTTTTAAAATACGACATCTTAAGAAAATAAGATTTTTAGAATATAAAATATTTATTAAAATTATTTTTGTATAAATATATGTATATTTATCCTTAAAATGCCTATTTTATTATGATATAAGTATTCCACTTTTTTCTAAAAATCACAAGAATAAAGTTTACACTAAAATACCATAAATTCCACACTAATCAATATTTCAAATAAATATCTTTATTTAAGAAACTAGGATATTTTCACTAGAAATATCACAATATAAAATCCACATTCATTACAAAAAGACGAATAATAAATACTTGGGGTGTATTTTGAAAAGTATATAAAAGTATTTTTACATAAAAACCCCTCAAGTTTTATAAATTACCCTAAGGATCCTAGCAATTATAGGACTTCGATTTACATTTCTAACTGTCTGACTCGGGTTTGAGTCTGATTAATCTGACTTGAATATGATTCAAATCAATCTACAATCTACAATATTCCAATTCAATATGAACGCATGAATCCATGAATTCAATTATCAATCTATACAACTTGACCGAACCGAACCATGGATATATATATTCCTTTCACATGATTCTCCAGTTATTCCACTTACATGACTCTACGGTTACAACCGTTTACTGATATCATGGTTTCGGTCAGTCAACCAATCATACAACCAATACAATTTACAAGACAACTATACAAACAAGACATCGCGGTGTTTAAGGGGTAGATTGATACGGAAGGTGTTAAAGGTGGCATGAGGCGGTCAGATTAAGACACATAACCTATATTCCGTTGCTATTGTACTGTGGCTTAACGGTTCCTTGTACATTCCGTTTGCCCTGGTCTATAGCATATAGAGACCCCTCTCGTATACACTGGTATCCTTCTGTACCAAGCTACAAACAACAGCGTTAACACAACATTACAACAATATTATACAACTTTAAGAGACATCTTCTTATTCTGTCTATTCTACTTTCCTCTTATCTTTGGGACTTACCGAGCGACCTGTTCGCTGACGACATTCTATTTCTTTCTTCTTTGAATGTCGTCAGGTGATTTGGACCAGGCAGAGATCGAGCCATCTGCAGAAGACTTGGAGCACTTTGCCGAAGATCCAGCACTTTAGTATCATTATACACTTTTCCATTCAGTACTTTTCATTTCCTGTTATGCCACTGTTTAGGCATCTTTTTATTTCAGTTGTATTTCCTTTTCATGCATTGTACAAAGAATGTTAATAAATAAAAGTTACTGTTCTTTTTATATCTTGTCTCTTGTGTATTTATTTTATATTGCTTAGATACGCTTAGCGTATGTACTTCTGAGTATATACGTAGTGGACCGGTCACGTCCCCTTCGCCGTATACTGGGAAGCGGGGCGTGACAGGTTTTGTTGGTGGCCCATGCAGGTCAGAATTGTGTGGAACACTGCCATGCAATTCTGTTCTGCGTGAACAACCTAAGCAATATAACACAAGAACCAGCAACTAAAACATTCTTTACAATTCATGTCCCTTGAATCTTACAATTTCATATTCCTTGAATCTTATCATTTCATGCACTTTGAATCTGTCCTAACCCAAATTTTTCTTCATGGTTATGGATTCCCCGAACAACACCAGCACCAATGTCAACAACACACCTCCACCTCCAGCACTACCACTCACACCAGCTGTTCCTGCGCCACACACCGAGCAAACAGTGCTACTTGAGGCGATCCGCAGCCTTCTTGAGGGACAGCAACAACTCCTGAACCGTCCCAAGACTGACGCTACTGGGGTAAAGCAATTTAGGGCTTTACATCCCAAGCAGTTCTCCGGAAAGGGAAGCCCACTTGAAGCTGAGGAATGAGCACAAAGTGTAGAGGATGATATGGCGGCGGCACAAGTGCCATACATAGCTTGGGTCCGTGTGGCGAAACTACAGCTCACGGACAATGCTCGCAACTGGTGGAAGGCGGAAGAAAGCCGTCTTGTACAGCCTATTGAATGGAAGACTTTTCGCGAGAAGTTCGACGCGAAGTACTTCCCTGTGACTGCCAGGTTTGTCATGGAGCAGCAGTTCATTCATCTACAATAAGGTTTGATGTGGGACAAGTCCGTAGATGAGTATGACGCTGAATTCACCATACTAAGTCGGTAAGATATGTCACAGTATTTCAAATTTTAATTATCACATACTACACAGCTAACACAATCCTTAAACAGATTCGCGGCACACTTGATACCGACAGACGAGATCAGAGCTCGTCGCTTTCAATAAGGTTTGGACACGGAAATTCAGGCTGCTCTAGCCACAGGAAAATTTCTGACTCATGAGAATGCTCTGGAAGCTGCCCACAGTTATGAGGCAGTGATAAAAGCAAGGGGCAGACCTAAGTCTGCAGGAGTCAAGCGCCCTGCCAACCAGATGGCAGATGGAGCCTCGTTCAGACCAGCTTTTGTGCCAAGGCGACCCGGAGTACCGAACCATCGTCCCAGCCCAGCCTTTTGTACCTACTGCAAGAGAGACGGACATATGATGAAAGACTGCCGGCGAGACAACCGTCTTTGCTTAGTCTGTGGCTCAGCTACTCATGATATTGGGTCTTGTCCCCAAAGGCGTTGCTGCACCCAGGCCAGCAAACAATTACCCACAGCGCCCAGCCATCCAAGCACCCGCTCCAAGACTTGCACTACCTGCACCACCCAGAGGACCACAAGCTGCACCACCTCCTCATCAGTTCCATCAAGCATAAAGGAACGTTCCGAGGAATGCTCCTCAGGCCAGGAGGAATGTACCAAAGCGTCAGGCTTTTACGATGTCCGTGGAAGAAGCTGAGGCCACTGGCCAAGTCATCACTGGTAAACTTTTCTTCTCAAACTTTTCTTTTAGTCTTGTTTATCTACACACTTCCCTATACCTAAAACATATCCCACATACCTTAGGTACAATCTTAGTAGCCTCATTCCTTGCACTAGCACTGTTTGATACTGGAGCATCCCATTGCTTTATGTCGCAACGGTTCGTCCGAACCCATCCGATTCCAGACTCACCGCTTGTATCCAGCTGGAATGTCAGTTCAGGAAATGGCGTTCTAAAGGTAACCATGGGATACAGCTTGTGTCCAGTCATCATCTGCAGCAGAGCGTTTTATGCTAACTTCAAAGTACTGGATATACCGAACTTCGATGTGGTTCTAGGAATGGATTGGCTTGGAACTTTTTATGCTACCATCGACTGTCGTCAAAGGAGGGTAGTATTTGAGATTCCAGACCATTCGTTCTTCTATTTCAAGAGCAGAGACCGTACCCTGGAGCCAAGTACCTACAATGCGAAGCCAAGAGAAGCAGTAGTTGCAGCAGCTCAAGCGGAAGAAGAATTAAGACCAGAGGTAGTTCGAGAGTTCGACGATGTATTTCCTGACGATATATCAGGTTTGCCTCCCGATCGAGCTCTTGAATTCAGTATTGATTTAGTACCAGGAGCACAACCGGTGATCAAAGCACCTTATAGACTAAGTCCGGAAGGTTTGAAGGAAGTTCGAACACAGTTGGACGAATTATTAGCGAAAGGATGGATTCGTCCCAGCACTTCAAGTTGGGGAGCACCTGTACTACTTGTGAAGAAGAAGGAAAGTTCATACAGAATGTGTATCGATTATAGAGCTTTGAACGAAGTCGCTATAAAGAACAAGTATCCACTCCCACACATCGATGATTTATTCGATCAGCTAAGTGGATCTTGTGTGTTCTCTAAATTGGATCTTCGTTCAGGTTATCATCAAGTGAAGTTCAAGGAAGCTGATATTCACAAAACAGCTTTCAGAACTCGCTATGGACATTACGAATTTCTAGTGATGCCATTTGGAGTGACCAATGCACCAGCAATATTCATGAACCTAATGAATCAAGTTTTCCGGGAGTACATAGACAGGTTTGTTGTCATCTTCATCGACGACATCCTGGTGTATTCTAAGGGTCGGAAAGAGCATGCAGAGCACCTACGAATTGTCCTGGAAACTCTTCGACAACATAAGCTCTATGCCAAGTACAGCAAGTGCGAGTTTTGGCTAAAGCACGTTGGTTTTCTTGGACATATCGTATCAGGAGAAGGAATTTCTGTGGATCCAGCAAAAGTTTCAGCAGTTAGCGAATGTCCTACACCAAAGTCAGTGAAGGACATTCGGAGTTTCTTGTGTTAGCTGGATATCACAGAAGATTCATTGAAGGATTTTGGAAGATAGCAACACCTCTGACCAAGCTCACACGTAAAGATGAGGAATTTGTGTGGTCAGAAGCATGTGAACAAGCTTTTGTAGAACTCAAGTCAAGGTTGATATCAGCACCTATTCTCGTAATACCGAATCAATCTGGAGGATTCGAAGTGCATTGTGATGCATCCGGTAAGGAATTAGGATGTGTTCTACATCAGCACGGTAAGGTTGTGGCTTATGCTTCAAGACAACTGAAGACTCATGAGCGCAATTATCCGACGCATGATCTGGAGTTGGCAGCCGTCATCTTTCCTCTCAAGATTTGGCGCCATTACCTACTTGGTGAACGAGTGAACATCTACATAGATCATAAAAGTCTGAAGTATGTGTTTACTCAGAAGGAGTTGAATATGCGGCAGAAAAGATGGTTAGAACTCATGGCGGACTTTGACATCAACTTGCAATAACACCCAGAGAAGGTGAACGTAGTACCTGATGCTCTTAGTCGCCAACCATTATCGATGAATCTCACCGCTCAGTGGAAGCTTCAACAAGACTTGCATCAGATGGAGATTGAGGTAGGCATGCCAGGTAATAATTCAAGTTTGATGAGTCTACAAGTTCAATCAACCATTGTCAATCAGATCAAAGCAGCTCAAGCAAGTGATGCTAAGTTGAAAAGGATCAGAGAACAAGTGGAGAATGGACTCAGAACAGATTTCATCATCCATGAAGATGGATCTTTGAGATACGGCAGCAGATTGTGTGCACCAAAAGGTCCTGTACGGGAAGAGTTAATGAAGGAAGTTCACAACTCTCCCTACTCAGTACATCCTGGAGGTACCAAAATGTACAAAGATCTACGTCAGAATTATTGGTGGCATGGAATGAAACATGAAGTAGCCAGAAGTGTCGCAAAATGCTTGGTGTGTCAGCAAGTAAAGGCTGAACATCACAGGACAGCTGGACTACTTCAACCGTTACCAATCCCAGAATGGAAGTGGAAACACATCACGATGGATTTTGTGACTGCTCTTCCTCGCAGCACAAAGGGTAACGATGCTATATGGGTCATTGTGGATCGACTCACAAAGTCGGCTCACTTCATCCCATTTCGAGTTGGCCAATCAACTGAGACATTAGCAAAGAATTATATGGAGGAAATTGTGAGACTTCATGGAGTACCGGTCTGCATTGTCTCCGATCGTGACACCAGGTTCCGATCGCAATTTTGGCAGAGTCTGCAAGCAAGCTTGGGAACAAGTCTGAACTTCAGCACGGCTTATCATACACAAACAGATGGTCAGTCGGAACGAACTATTCAAATCTTGGAGGATATGCTCAGAGCGTGTATGCTAGACTTCAAAGGATCGTGGGAAGGTCACCTGCATCTTGTGGAGTTCCCGTACAATAACAGCTACCAAGCAAGCATAGGAATGGCACCTTTTGCAGCATCGTATGGAAGGAAGTGTCGATCACCATTAAGTTGGGACGACATCAGAGATAGGGAACTTCTTGGACCAAAGATGATAGTAGCGACCGTTGATGTTGTTCGTACTATCAGGGAAAGGATGCGCATAGCCCAAGATCGACAGAAGCACTGGGCTGATGCAAAGAGACAACACTTGGAGTTCCAGCCTGGAGATCACGTATTCCTGAAGATATCTCCGAACCATGGAGTGATCCGATTCGGAAGACGGGATAAATTAAGTCCGAGATACATTGGACCGTTCGACATACTCGAACGAGTCGGAGAAGTGGCATACCGTTTAGCACTTCCACCCTCATTGGAAGGAGTGCATAACGTGTTCCGCATATCCCAACTCAGAAAGTATGTGAGTGACCCCAGCCATGTCCTTGATCATTTCGAGCTCACTATATAGCCCGACTTGTCTTGTGAGCAACAGCCTGTGGAGATCCTGGACAGGAAAGTGAAGACACTTCGGAATAAGGAAGTTAAATTGGTCAGGGTAATGTGGAGGAAAGACACTCCAGGAGAATCCACATGGGAAAGGGAAGATGAAATGCGTGCAAGATATCCTTACCTCTTTGTAAACTAGTCCTCAAATAAAAGTTGTAAATTTCGAGGACGAAATTTTTGTAAGGAGGGTAGATTGTAACAACTCCATTTTTAATGTACAAAGAATTGATTTAAATTCAAAGTGTACTTGGAGTATTTAATGTTGCTGATATCTCTTTAAGTAATTATTTCACACAAATAATTACAAGAAGGAGCTTGTGGCTCATTCGTAATACCTTGCACTGCTGAACCAAGGCACCAGAGTTCAAATCCCTTGCCCCACATTATTTTTAAATTATTTTTGTTTTAAATTTCTTGGAAGCCCAACAGTCCACACACCGTAACTCCTAAAACTTGAACTTCACCTGAAAAAGTAAAAGCACCAGAGCCTTCACCTGACGACCCCCCACCCCCCGACCACCTGACTCGGCCCGACTCGGCCGACTAGGACCGGCGCCGCCGGCCGGACTCGGCCGGACGGCCGAGTCCCCAACATGAAAGTTGGGGCTCTTCGTCTCCCCTACCCCCCTGTATACATCAAATTAATGGATCGGTTCTCGAGACTTAAATATACCCCATTTACTAAATTTTTTAATGATTTTCTCACATTTTTATAATTTTTTTTTATCAAAAACCCCTAACCTACCCTACCCCTAACCTACCCTATAAATACACCCCCTACCCTCTACCCTATCATCCCAAAATCCTAAGCTCACTCTCTCAAAAAATTTCCAAGAGTTGTGTACTTTGAAAACAAGTTCACGGCGAAACTCCGACGAAATTCCGGCGGAAATTCCGGCGACGTTTTTAGGAACAACCGGCGACGAAGCAACGCATCTGCAACCCTTTTAGTCCCCCCTCACTCCTTGGTATAATCAAAACCCGTAAGTCCCATTCTATCTCCCTTTCTTATTCTCTAAAATACGAAATTACAAAACCCGACGAAATCGGAACAAATCCGATTTCCGATTCGGTTTTCTATAAAATTTCACTTCTCACCAATACAATCATGCTTAAACATCCTTATGTTGACTATTAAACATTTAACAAATAATTTGAACAAGTTTCATCACATGAAATGATTGCTTTCTCAATTTATCGTATTTTTCACTTAAATACCACAATATTTCGATTTCACATTTAATCCCCTTAACCTTGCTATACATTTAAAGTAGAGCACGAGGTAATGACCTACCTCCCCACACACGCATATACAACCCTAAACGATATCATCAAAAACTTAGAATACGATAAAATAATACTTTCATTTAAATACCATATTTTTAATAAAACCATTTCTAAAAGTTTTAGCTTTGATACACTTTTTTAAAAAATACCTCTCATTAGGAAAATACGATAAGTTGTGGACATCGGTCGTTTATCTAAACCTGACTTTGTGGTGTCTAGGCTAGGCAAGTGAGAAAGATAACTTTAAAAGGCCCGTCTCACGGTGATTCGTGAGCGGATCCCTCCTTTCCTCACTTGTACTTACCTGGCCACAATTGGCGGTGAAGAGGCGATTTGAGGCATCTAACGACTTGTCGTTTAGACCATTTAGAAATAGGCTAGTTGACTTAGGAAACCATAGAATCTAAAATACAGAAAATTGACATTTTTACAAATAAATACCTTTTACTTTATAAAACCGTTTTCTAAAGGATTTAGTATTTTGCAATCTTTGCAAAGCGCCGCTACAACCCATTTTTGGGGAACCCGTTCAGGATGGTGCGGATTATCGCACATCATCGGGCTTAATAGTGCGAGATTCAGACCTCCGCAAGGAGCATTCGGTCTCGAAAGGTTTAAAATACGACATCTTAAGAAAATGAGATTTTTAGAATATAAAATATTTATTAAAATTATTTTTGTATAAATATATGTATATTTATCCTTAAAATACCTATTTTATTATGATATAAGTATTCCACCTTTTTCTAAAAATCACAAGAATAAAGTTTACACTAAAATACCATAAATTCCACACAAATCAATATTTCAAATAAATATCTTTATTTAAGAAACTAGGATATTTTCACTAGAAATATCACAATATAAAATCCACATTCATTACAACTCTAAAGACGAATAATAAATACGTGGGGTGCATTTTGAAAAGTATATAAAAGTATTTTTACATAAAACCCCCTCAAGTTTTATAAATTACCCTAAGGATCCTAGCAATTATAGGACTTCGATTTACATTTCTAACTGTCTGACTCGGGTTTGAGTCTGATTAATCTGACTTGAATATGATTCAAGTCAATCTACAATCTACAATATTCCAATTCAATATGAACACATGAATCCATGAATTCAATTATCAATCTATACAACATGACCGAACCGAACCATGGATATATATATTCCTTTTACATGATTCTCCAGTTATTCCACTTACATGACTCTACGGTTACAACCGTTTACTGATATCATGGTTTCGGTCAGTCAACCAATCATACAACCAATACAATTTACTAGACAACAATACAAACAAGACATCGCGGGGTTTAAGGGGTAGATTGGTATGGAAGGTGTTAAAGGTGGCATGAGGCGGTCAGATTAAGACACCTAACCTATATTCCGTTGCTGTTGTACCGTGGCTTAACGGTTCCTTGTACATTCCGTTTGCCCTGGTCTCTAGCATATAGAGACCCCTCTCGTATACACTGGCATCCCTCTGTAACAAGCTACAAACAACAGCGTTAACACAACATTACAACAATATTATACAACTTTAAGAGACATCTTTTTATTCTGTCTATTCTACTTTCCTCTTATCTTTGGGACTTACCGAGCGACCTGTTCGCTGACGACATTCTATTTCTTTCTTTTTTGAATGTCGTCAGGTGATTTGGACCTGGCAGAGATCGAGCCATCTGCAGAAGACTTGGAGCAATTTGCCGAAGATCCAGCACTTTAGTTTCATTGTACACTTTTCCATTCAATACTTTTCATTTCCTGTTATGCCACTGTTTATGCATCTTTTTATTTCAGTTGTATTTCCTTTTTATGCATTGTACAAAGAATGTTAATAAATAAAATTTGTTGTTCTTTTTATATCTTGTCTCTTTTGTATTTATTTTATATTGCTTAGATACGCTTAGCGTATATACTTCTGAGTATATACGTAGTGGACCGGTCGCGTCCCCTTCACCGTATACTGGGAAGCGGGGCGTGACAGTGCGTAAGGTCCACAGTATCCGCGGTAGTTCCTCGACCCAGCTGCCCTGCCTTCCTTCCAAACAAGCTCGAAGACCTCGGATGACTTCTCGGTTGACTACCTCGGCCTATCCGTTGCACTGAGGATGCATGACCGTAGCAAACTCCATTAGTATGTAGTATTCGTTGCAGAACTCTTTGACTTTGTCGTTTTCAAAATTCGTCCCGTGGTCGGTAATGATGCACCTTGGGATCCCGAATCGAGAGATTACATTGTTCTGCAGGAAATTTATGGTAGTGGCGGCGTCCGGTCTTCTGATGGGGAATGTAACACCCTAGTTCATTTATACCAGTTCTAGTTCAAGTATTTCTTTATTTATGGTATTTTCTTGATTTACCGTATTTTGGGTGCGAATAATGTATTTGATATCTGTCATCCGACCCGACCCGCTTACTGGAAACCGTCTTGATTCCTTTTTATGAGTTATCCTGGCTTGTTATGTGGATCCGTGCACTTTCATGATTTATACTGCATACTGGCATTTTATCTGGTATCTGCAATTTTTTAATATAACATTTAAAGTCAAGAAAAAATATTTTAAAAATATATTGCATGGCTTGCATGATACCCCTGACCCTGTGGTAGCATCCGTGAATCGTGTTCTTGTCCCGTTCAGTGAAACAGACCTGTTTGGATGGCTACACACATGTGCGTGCATCCGTTCTTGGGGTATGCATTTTCGTTACCCGGATATCCAATTTTGGTTTTGGTTGACACAATTATTTTCCGTATTTTAAAACTGGATTTTTAGACCCGACCCGGACGTGTTTTGGACTATTTTTGTATTAGCCAAATATTAAATATTCTATTAATATTATATTTCTAACAGTTAACATAAAAATTTAACAAAATATATTTTTATATTTTCCTAACTAAAAGTTTGTTACTGCACGTCTCTCTCTCTCTCTTTTCTTTTCTCTCTTTTCTGTTTATCTCTCTCTCCCTCTCTTTCTTTTCTGTTTCTTTCTCTCTCTTTCTTCCCCTCCCTCCCCCTCTCCCTCTCTCTCACATCTCGCGATCGCTGTGCATTCCTCGAATCCCGTCACCTCCTTCACCACTACGGTCACCTCCCTTTTCTATTTCTTTCCTTCTTCATTTCTTTTTCTTGTTAAACCCACTGCCCGCGACGAGAACGCAGCCCTAACCCAAGAACCCCGACTGCACAACGCCCACACCCATCACCTCCCATCACCGGCGACCCCTCGCCGTCTCATCACCTTCGACCTCGCCTCCTCCATCTCCTCACCAACAGCCTAGCCAAACCCCACACCCGAGCTCTTCTTTCCTTGCATAGAAACCCTAGCACTCCTGAACCCATCGCTAGTCGTCGCCTTCGCCCGAGCAACCACCTTGTCGTCACTACCTAACCCTCATCCTCCTCTTATCTCATCGACCTCTTCAACCTCTCTCCTCTTCCTAAGCCTTCACCCAAGAATTTTGCACCAACCGACCCCGACCTGCACACCTGAAACCTTAACCCTTTGCCTTTGACATCGACGGCTGCCCTTCGTCGCCGTCGTCATCCTCTCGTCTCCTCTGTCCCCAAACACAAAAACCCAGAGCCATATCCGGAGAACCCTCTTTTCATTCTTCTTCTTCTTTCTTCTTCTTTTCTCTTTCCCTTTCTCTTTCTTGATTTCTCACTTTCCGGTGATCGCCGTAGCCGTTCTCGTTGCTGACGATCCAGGAGATCCAGTGAACGTCCCTTGCTTGCGTGATTACCCCCTTGCCTTGCCTGGACCCATCCCGCATGCCATGTGTGCGTTGCGACGATTTACCGACATCGGACGTGCCGTACGCATCCATCGTGTGTTCCAATCGAGGCAAGTTTATCTTGCTACATGCTATACTACTATATTTTATATCCATGTGAATAATAACATTACATATTGTTTAGTTATGCATCCCACATTACCATTTTACTATTTTACTGTTTTCGGATACCCATGTGCATCCATACTGTTATTTACATATCTAGTCGCATGCAAGTTTATCTTGCTACATGCTATACTACTATATTTTACATCCATGCGAATAATAACATTACATATTGTTTAGTTATGCATCCCACATTACCATTTTACTATTTTACTGTTTTCGGATACCCATGTGCATCCATACTGTTATTTACATATCTAGTCGCATGCAAGTTTATCTTGCTACATGCTATGTATATATATTTATATCCATATGAATAAAAATATTACATGTTGATTGCATTATACATCCATATTAAAGTTTTACTATTTTCGGATACCCGTATGCATCCATATCATTTAATATACATGTAGATGCATCTACAGATCATATTAATTAATGTTATTATTGTAGTAACACCCCATGCTTAATAATATGCATCCCACTTAGTCTTGGAGCTGTAAATATAACCCCTGATCGATATTTGTGCATCCATACCATTAATTATATATCTAGTTGCATTCCATGTCACGTTATTCATATTACTGCTATATTAACACCCCATGCTAGATAATGTGCATCTTACATAGTAATGGAACTATAGTTGCAACCCCTGATAGTTATTTATGCATCCATGTTTATTTTGTATCCATACCATTAATTCTGCATACCTAGTTGCATACCATATTACATTAACTCATATTATTATTACATTAGTATCCCATGCTTGATAACGTGCATCCTACATAGTCATGATGTAACCCCTGATAGATATTTGTGCATCCATGCTTTTATCGTACATCCGTACTTTTACCCTGATTCAATACTTGCTACATTGTACTGTTGGGCACCCATTTGATTCACTGTGCACTACTTGACATGACCTGATACACCATTACTTGACATATTACCTGATCCTGTTTCTAATGCCAACAATCCTGACCTGTTGTCCCGATGGACATATCCTGTTGTCACTGTATAGACAAACATGTTCCTGCTTGATCATGTGTTAGCATTAGCTTCAGATTTATCAATACCTAACTTGAACACATAAGTTGGGGGTATGGGGAAATCAATGATGAAACCTGACTTGTAACTCGACAGTTCGAAGCTTAAACTGATCAGTTTTACGGGCTAGGCCAGCCCGGGGATGCTGCTGCTTACATCATTCATCTGTACATGTTTCTTGTTTAGTGCTTAGCGGCATGTCTCGGATTTCAGCCCGAGAATCTGGACCGTGGTCCCGGGTATGCATGGGATACTATTGAGTTAAATCGATAATTCATTAAATTGATTTCACAAACTTGAGAGTAGTTAACCATGTAGCACAGTTTATTTTTATCGCTGCACTTCACATATACTGGTACACTTCACTGTTCGATATCCCTGCTCACTTATTACATTCATGTTATTTTTATAAATCATGCATGCATATCCTGTTACCCCCTGATTATATTATTGTTGATATTATGACGCGCTGACGTCTGGGTTTTGCATGGCCCGGATCCGCTACCCTTGTCGCAGGCCGAGCAGTGAGGACCCTGTTAGTATTCTAGTTTAGTTTCCTTTCAGCATTTTATTTCCTGATGTGAGCCCATATTGGGACGTACCTTCCAGATTGTTATTGTTACTTGGATTTATTGCTTCCGCATATTATTTCTTGACTCGTTTATTCTGGCTCATGGACATGTACTACATAGTTTATTTTATTTCTACTGTTCTTGATACCTTATAGACAGACGTAATATGACTGTGGAAGGATGTTTCCTAGCCACAGGTAGCATGGTTGGCTCTGTCACGTGCCGATCTTAGCGCACTCTGGGAAGCGGGGTGTGACGGGGTTTGTTTGGTATCAGAGCCATAGGATTTAGGTTAATCGGGTTTGATTCTTTTGTAGTTAGGTATTGGACCCATTACACGAATTAGAAAACTCGTAATTAGGAGCATGTCCTGCCACTTTACTATCTTGCCATTCTTGAATCATATATTTCTTTTGACCCTTATCTTGACGATATGCAAACAACGTTGCATCTCGGCTTGAAATTTTTTGGTTCCCTGTTGTTTCTCCCGTCCTATTCCTTTGATTCTGATACTAGGATTTGGACGACTTGAGTGGATTTATGTGATTGTAACTATGTACCACGGCATAGTTACAATGCGGCACTCTATTTAAGTAACTTGGAGTTCTAGTCTTGATTCATATCCTTGATTTATGGTCATTATTCATCGCAAGTTTTGAATCTTGTTTATCATACTAATCCTCTTCGGTGTATTGGTTTCAGGATCATGGCAGATAGAAATCTGCGATCGTACCAGAGGAGTGTCGATGACGTCGTATTGCTTGGAGTAATTCATAGGATGCTGGAGAACCAGAAGCGGCAAACCGAGCTGAACCAGCGGCAAGCCAAAGCTTTTCAGGAAGGTTTGCGGACCGTCCAACAGTCCGTGAACAATGTTGCGGCCAAACCAGTTGAGCATATGGGTACCGTGACGGATTTCAGGAGATTTGGTCTTTCCATTTTCACTGGTTTGGAGGAGCCGTTTCCAGCAGAGCAGTGGCTGGTAGATACAGAGAATCTGCTCATTGCGGCATAAATTCCGGAGGACAAGAGAGTGGATATCGTATGCATCCAATTGGTGGACTATGCTTGTGAATGGTGGCTCGCGGAAAAGACCCGTTTTCCCAAGCCGATCAGTTGGGCAACTTTTTCGCAGAGTTTCTTGGAGAAGTTCTTTCCGCATACCGCACGGAAAGAAATGGAAGAAAGGTTTATCAGCTTGAAGCAGAATGGCGGATCCGTAGATGCGCATACAGCTGAGTGGACACGGCTCAGTCGTTTCGCTGGACCTTTGGTGGCCAAAGAGGCTGATAGGGCACGAAGGTTTATGGGCGGTTTGGACGTGGAAATCCAAAGGCACATTATATCTATGGGATTGACCACTTTTTCGCAAGTGCTTAAAGTGGCCAGAGAGCAGCAGAGCTTATCAACGAAGGCGGAGGGTGCGCAGCAGCAGGCAGTTGTGGTACAGAAGCCGGCGTTTACGCCGAACTGAGCGCTTGTGCGTAGAGGTATTCCGATGAACCGGCGTGGCGTAGTACCGATGAAGAAGCCCGTCGTTGTAGATCAGAGAAAGAGCGTGATTTGTAACTTTTGCCATCTACCTGGGCACCTAAGGAGAGATTGTCGAAGGATGCTGGGACTTTGTTTGGTTTGCGGATCGGCGGATCATACTATCAATGTCTGTCCTTCGAAGCTCCGTTTGAAGGAAGATGTTCAGAGGCCACCGCAGAGGCAGTTTTAGGGGCAGAAGCAGTTAACTCAGGGACCTAATCAAGTTCGAGCCTTTACTCTGACGGCCGAAGAGACCAAGCCTTCAGATGAAGTTGTTTCAGGTATCCTACTTGTTCATGATTTTCCCGCATTAGCATTATTCGATTCTGGTGCATCCCATTGTTTTTATATCGTCCAATTTTATTGCTGCACATTCAATTTATTGCATGACCCTGTCTAGTTGTTGGGACATACACACTGGGAATGGGAAGATCATAGCTAGTAGAGAATGTAAGTATTGTTCAGTTGTTATTTGCGGACGAGAATTATTTGTAGATTTCTTGGTGATCGATACCGGAAGTTATGAAGTTGTCTTGGTAATGGATTTTCTCGGCACTTTCCATGCTCACATTGATTGTAGGGCAAAGAAAGTGATTTTCCAGATTCCCGGACATCCGGAGTTTGTTTTTGCTGAAGGAAGCAGTTCTGTCGGGCCAGTCAAGTTTAGGGCTAGGCCGACAAACAATGTTCTTTCGTCAATGGAAGTTGATAAGGAGGAAGCGCCAGCTGTAGTTCGAGAGTTCATGAACGTGTTCGAGGACATCTCGGGTTTACCGCCAAAACGAGATATGGAGTTCGCGATCGATCTTGTTCCTGGTGCAGTGCCAATCTCAAAGGCGTACTATCTGATGGCACCAATGGAGTTGGAAGAAATCAAGAAGCAGGTTACTGAATTGCTTAAGAAGGGTTGGATTCGCAACAGCAATTCACCTTGGGAATCTCCAGTTCTTCTAATAAAGAAGAAGGATGGCACAAGGAGGATGTGCATCGACTATCGAGAATTAAACCGGGTGACTATTAAGAACAAGTACCCGGTCCCTCGCATTGGTGGATTATTCGAGTAACTCAGTGGCGCAAGGGTATTCTCGAAGCTGGATTTGCGATCTGGATATCATCAGGTCCAAGTTAAATCAGAGGATATTTGCAAGGCTGCGTTCCGAACTCGATATGGATATTACGAGTATTTAGTGATGCCATTCAGAGACACGAATGCACCGGCAATATTTATGGACTTGATGAATCGAATCTTTTCACCGTTCTTGGACCAGTTTATAGTGGTATCCATCGATGATATTCTGGTCTACTCGAGGAGCCTTGAAGAGCATGCTGAACTCTTGAAGATATGTTGAGAGCTTGCATGTCAGATGACTCCATTCGAAGCGTTGTATAGTCGCAAGTGTCGCTCACCTGTTTGTTGGGACGACGTCGGAGAACGAAGATTGTTGGGACCGGATTTGATCGTGCAAACCGTGGAGAAATTTAATACTATCCAGAATCACATGAGGGCAGCACAGGATCGGCAGAAGAGTTGGGCCGACACATCAAGAAGACCTCTAGAGTTCGCTGTTGGTGATCTGGTATTCTTGAAGATATCACCGACTAGAGGAGTGATTCTTTTTCAGAGTCGAGGCAAGTTTAGTCCTCGATTTGTGGGGCCTTTCGAGATTATGGAGCGTGTTGGAGAAGTGGCTTATCGATTGGCTTTACCACCATCTTTGGCGAATGTTCATGACGTGTTTCATGTATCTCAACTCCGTAAGTATGTTCGAGATGAAACACACGTGCTAGATCATTCAGAGCTGACTGTAAAAGAGGATTTGACCTTTGAGGAACGACCGATTTCGATTGTTGATTGAAGAGAAAAGGTCCTTAAGAACAAGGTTATCCCTCTCGTACTTGTTTCTTGGGAAAATCGCTCGCACGTAGAATCGACTTGGAAACGAGAAGACGAGATTCGACAGAAGTTTCCAGATCTCTTCCTGTAGTTTCATGTTTGTTTATCTTTTCTTGTTTTGGGGATTTCGATAACGAAATTCTTTTGTAGTTGGGTATAATGTAACACCGTAGTTCATTTATATCAGTTCTAATTCATGTATTTCTTTATTTATGGTATTTTCTTGATTTACCGTGTTTTGGGTGCGAATGGTGTATTTGACATCTGTATTTGCATCCGACCCGACCTGCTTGCTGGAAACCGTCTTGATTCCTGTTTATGAGTTATCCTGGCTTGTTATGTGGATCCGTGCACTTTCATGATTTATACTGCATACTGGCATTTTATCTGGCATCTGCATTTTTTTAATATAACATTTAAAGTCAAGAAAAAATATTTTAAAAATATATTGCATGACTTGCATGATACCCCTGACCCTGTGGTAGCATCCGTGCATCGTGTTCTTGTCCCGTTCAGTGAAACGGACCTGTTTGGATGGTTACGCGCACGTGCGTGCACCCGTTCTTGGGGGTATGCATTTTCGTTACCCGGATATCCAATTTTGGTTTTGGTTGACACGATTATTTTCCGTATTTTAAAACTGGATTTTTAGACCCGACCCGGGCTTGTTTTGGACTATTTTTGTATTAGACAAATATTAAATATTTTATTAATATTATATTTCTAACATTTAACATAAAAATTTAACTAAATATATTTTTATATTTTCCTAACTAAAAGTTTGTTACCGCACGTCCCTCTCTCTCTTTCCTTCTCTCTCTTTTCTGTTTCTCTCTCTCTCCCTCTCTCTTTCTTTTCTGTTTCTTTCTCTCTCTTTCTTCCCCTCTCTCCCCCTCTCCCTCCCTCTCACCTCTCGCGATCACTGTATATCCTCGAACCCGTCACCTCCCTCACCACTACGGTCACCTCCCTCTTCTATTTCTTTCCTTCTTCGTTTCTTTTTCTTGTTAAACCCACTGCCCGCGACGAGAACGCAACCCTAACCCAAGAACCCCGACCGCACAACGCCCGCACCCATCACCTCCCATCACCGGCAACCCCTCATCGTCTCATCACCCTCGACCTCGCCTCCTCTATCTCCTCACCAACACCCCAGCCAAACCTCACACCCGAGCTCTTCTTTCCTTGCACAGAAACCCTAGCACTCCTGAACCCATCGCTCGTCGTCGCCTTCGCCCGAGCAACCACCTTGTCGTCGCTACCTAACCCTCATCCTCCTCTCATCTCATCGACCTCTTCAACCTCTCTCCTCTTCCCGAGCCCTCACCCAAGAACATTGCACCAACCGAGCTCGACCTGCTGATTGATAATTCTTTTGCGTGTGTGTTTTAAAATCAAAGTTAAGAATATACCGCAATCAAGACGGTGTCGCTTGGTAGCTAGCCGGTTGAGTACGGGTCGGTCCACAGGGAGAAAGATTCCTTTTCTTTATGTTCTTACAAGTTAAGTCCAAAAAAATTGGTGGTTTTGTTTTAGATCTATGAATGAGAATAAATTGATTTAAAAGGCTTGCTATTAGTTTGGAAAATAATTCTACTCACTGCTTTCTTTGCCTTAGTTAAGAACATAGGTATTAGGGTAAATAGTCAACAAAAGGGATTAGCACGACTAGGAAGAAACATAGTTTTTTCCTTTCGGTTCTTGTCCGTCCTTTCTTGGCTCTTAGCCCTAACCTCTATGTAAATCAATCACAACCGGTCTAACTAGAGAATCACCGCTATCTCATAGGATAAGGTGTCGTAGTGAGCGGTGTGTGGTTAATTTAAATAGAGTCCTAATTAATTCATTTATACAAGCAATGAAAGGAATGAGAGAGATTTCCATCTCTCAAGCCTTCCCTATCCTAACCCTAAAAAGTGAGGAATTACTCACTCATTATGGTATTAACAATACAATTCATTTTTATGAATTTATTTTAAAAGACTATGTAAATTGCAGATAATAAAGGACAGATAAAAAATTGCAGGAATTAAATTCAGATAAAGAATGCAAGATAAAAAAATACCTTTATTGATGACCTCTCAACGATTCATTACAAAACAAGAATTAAATCTAGAAATTGAAAAGAGATTAAGAACTAAAGAGAGGCATCTCAAAATAGGCACCCAAAAGAGGCACACTTTATTTGTCTTTGAGCCCTCCTATTTATAGATAGGAAAAACCCTAGGTTTACATTCTGATCCATACATGAAATTACAAAACAACCCAAAAGACCGAGTCAAAGCACCGACACCCCACCGACACGTGCATTGCACGGCCGCGGAACCGCGGCAGAATAGCCTGTTTGGCCGCGGATCCGCGGCCATTTGGTGGGCCCATGGGCCCAATTCTTTAGGGTTTCTTGAAGTTGTTTTTATCTTCTGTTTTCTTCACTTGGTCTTTCATAATCTCTTCAATTCTCCTCCAGATATTCAACAGTGGAATTTTTACCGTGAGCTTTATGTTGAACTCTTGAATCTTGTGCTGCCCTTGAACTTTGTGCATTGAACTGTCTAATGTTTTTCAGTTGTTCCTTGAAATAGTGGGCGGCATCCTACGGATTCATCTATTGTTGGTCGTAGTCTTACATTTGTAGCGTATTTTCATGAATTTCAATGTAATGATCTGAGAACCTGTAACCTGCAACTATTTAGCAGATATGGATCAAAAGCACCTATTTATTTGTAATATGATTAAGAATGAGAGATATAATAATGCAAAATTCTGATATGAAAAAATACCCCCAAACTTATCTTTTGCTCGTCCCGAGCAAATCCATTTTTATTCTCAACAAAATCCTAACCCCACTTTCGCAGGGAACGCGATTGCACCGAGCTCGTGAAACAAGTCGTTAAACCTTTAGGTGTCCCTGGTAGGAGGAGTGTTATCTCCTGAGGATTTTCAGCGGATACTACCCATAAAATCCGATCAATTTGGCCTATTGATTTTCATTCTTCAATTCGGTGTTCTAGCAAGAAGTTCTATTATCTTCAACTTATAAATCATCAACCCGTATTTTTCATACTCACTTAACATTTAACTTAAGATTGTATATGTTTTGTAAATTTATTTAGCTTTTAGCATCTTTTGAATTTTCCTTCTAAGGTTCCATCTCAACTTAGGAATTTCTATCATCTCTACTGAAGATATAGATCCTATTTTTCATTCCTATCTCTCATCCAAACCCTAATCATATACCCCTACGTATGTGTATGTATCACCCCTACACTTGGAAATTCAATTCAAGCTATCATCCTCTTGTCCATCCTCCAAAGTACTTGTAGTTGGTGAATTTTAGATGAAATTGCTCACACATCTTTCAGGCGACCGTTAATACTTCTTGAGGTACTAACGGCCGATTACAAAATGCGTTTGCGCATTTAGGCGTAATTCCTCGTCTTGTAATACCTGAGACTTTAGCAGTGACTCCCAAACCAGTTGGTCTAAAGCACTAGGTGATAAAGCACTCTCGCTATATTTTTTTTATTTATGCAACCTTAAGTAATTATAAAACCAGTGTTCATTTTTTTATCTCTTTATTCACACTTGTACTTTTATTTTATTTTCCTTCATACTGAGGATTTTAGACAAGAGCATTTCAAGGTAATCTCTACTATCCCAAGTTTTAAGGTGTGTGTATGTGCTAATTGTAGGGTATATATTTTCAGAATTTAGACCTAAGGTTCAGAATTATTTTTCAGACTTACACTTCAAATAAATACTTTTCCCTTTTTGACTTAGCCCTAGAACTGAACTCAAAATTTGCCTATTTCTAAATAAACTATAAGGACATATATTTTCTATCGTTAAACTTTAAGAAAGGTTATTTTTAGGGTTTTTTTTATTTACTAAGTTTAGGATCTAGTTTTCCTAGCTAGTTAACCGTCTTTTCAAACGTAAGTCAAATATGGCCAAAATTAAATTTTTTTTATAAATTTTTCAATTTTTATGGGTTTTAAAATAAGTATGCAAATGCAAAAATATACATATGAATGCGAAGGAAGAAAACTTACCGAGCACACCCCCAAACTTAAACTTGACAGTGCCCTCACTGTCAGGCTACACCAAGAGGGTCAAAATTTTCGGCACTCCCCTGTTTATTTAGAAACTTTTGTTTTTTTTTTAACAGAAAAATAATATATATATAAATATATAAAGGCCCCCCAAACTTAAGTGAAACATTGTTTCCTGTGTTTAAGCGTTAAAGTGCAGAGTTGGGGGGGAACACAGTATCAAGCTATACAAGGCCTTACACAGGCCAAAGGTTAGCACCAACCAATCAAAAAATTTATCATTATAATGGTGTGGTTGGTGAAAAAATGGAGTGTAGAGAAAAGAAATGAGAAACATACGAGACCGTGTGGAGATAAAAGCAGTATACAGTCTCGGTGGAGGAGAAGAATGGCGGAAGAGAAAAAGAAATGGTGGTGGTTCGACTTCTTCAGATGGAGGTTGATTAATCACAAAATCCGTGTCGTTTAGGAATACGAGTTCATCGGCGAAAATATCTTCGAAACTTCCATCGATGGTCTGATTGAACGTTTCAATGCCAATAAGTGTCGCGCCAATATTCAACACACTTGATTTTTCAAAAATTATGAAGGTAGGATAGTCGTAAGGCTTATTTACCTTATTTTCAAAAGAGTCTAAATCAAGTTGTTTTTCTAGAATTATCGAACTCAAAATATCGGATTATGATTCATTAACACTTGCCATCATTACAGGAAGATTAGAAGAAGAACCAGAGAAAGTGGGAGAAAGAAGTGGAATATGAACTTGAGAGTGCAAATGGAGTGTATAAATTAGCACAATTTGTAATGACCGATATGTAAAAAACGATTGTGCTAATCTATCAACCAACTGAGAAATGAGGTCAAATCCCTCAATATTCGTGAGAAAACATGGGCACGTTGAACTTGGTAAACCAGACATTGAAAATGAAAATGTAACGGTTTCTTGCAAAGTCTGAATAAGGATGGAGGGAAGTGATTGAGGAAGGGTATCGGCTAAAGATTCAGGAGGGTGTGCGCAGTCAATGAAAGCGATATGATGAATTGGAAAATTGTAACAACTCCATTTTTAATGTACAAAGAATTGATTTAAATTCAAAGTATACTTGGAGTATTTAATGTTGCCGATATCTTTTTAAGTATTTATTTCACACCATAATTACAAAAAAGGAGCTTGTAGCTCATTGGTAATACCTTGCACTGCTGAACCAAGCTACCAGAGTTCAAATCCCATACCCCACATTATTTTTAATATTGATTTTTTTAAAACCTTTAGAATACCAAGAGTTTACACGTGCATATCTCACAAAAGCCCCACTACACCCAAAGATGTAACATTTCCAGGAGTTAGATGAACCGTCGGGGAGGATCCCGGCCGCCTGACCGAGTCACGGCCGAGTCGGCCGATTCCGGTGACGGCATCAACATGAAAGTTGTGTCTTTACATATTCCCTATTCACCTGCAAAATTTCAACCTCAGACCACTTCCAGAGCTCTTTTAAAACCCCAATTACTCCACTTTTAATACATTTTTTAATACTTTTTATCTCATTTTTCATTTTAACCTTTCATCTACCCCAACCCTATCCTACCCTATAAATACACCCCCTATCATCTAACCTCTCACCCCAAAATCCGGAGCCCACACTCTCAAAATTTTTCCAAGAGTCGTGTACTTTGAAAACAAGCTCGAGGCGAAGCTCCGACAAATTCCCGGCGGAACTTATGGCGGCCGTTTTAAGGAACTACCAGCGACGACGCAATACATCGGCGATCCCTCTAGTTCCCTCTCACTCCCTTGTTTAATCTAAAACCCGTGAGTCCCTTTTCTAGCTCTCTTTTCCACTCTCAAAATACGAAATTACAAAACCCGACGGAATTGGAACAAATCCGATTTCCGATTCGGTTTTCTATAAAATTCCACTTCTCACTAATACAATCATACTTAACATCCTTATGTTGACTATTAAACACTAATCAAACAATTTGAACAAGTTTCATCACATGAAAGATAGCTATTTCAAATTATCGTATTTTTCATTTAAATACCACATTGTTTCAATCCTTCATTTAACCCCATCAAACTTGCTATACATTTAAAGTAGATCACGAGGTAACGACCTACCTCCTCACATACTCATATGCAACACCCCCTGAGAACCCAGAATACGAGAAAACAAGCAATTTCATTTAAATACCATATACTTAATAAAATCATTTCTAAAAGATTAGTTTTGATACACTTTTTAAATAAATACCAATTATTATGAAAATACGATAAGTTGTGGAGATCGGTCGTTTATCTAAACCTGAATTTGTGGTGTCTAAGCTAGGCAAGTGAGAAATATAACTTTAAAAGGCTCGTCTCACGATGATTCGTGAGCGGATCCCTCCTTTCTTCACTTGTACTTACCTGGCCACAATTGGCGGTGAAGAGGCGATTTGAGGCATCTCACAACTTGTCGTTTAGACCATTTAGGAATAGTTAAATTGACTTAGGAAACCATATAATATAGAATACGGAAAAATTGACATCTTTACAAATAAATACCACTTACTTCATAAAACCGTTTTCTAAAGGATTTAGTATTTTACAATCTTTGCAAAGCGCCGTTACAACCCACTTTGGGGAACCCGTTCGGGATGGTGCGGTTTATCGCGCACCCTCGGGCTTAGTAGTGCGAGATTCAGATCTCCGCAAGGAGCATTCGGTCTCGAAAGATTTAAATACGACATCTTTAAAAAATGAGATTTTTTAGAATATAAAATATTTATTAAAATTATTTTTGTATAAATATATGTTTATTTATCATTAAAATATCTATTTTGTTATGATATAAATATTCCACCTTTTTCTAAAAATCACAAGAACCAATTTTACACCAAAATACCCTAAATTCCACATAAATCAATATTATAAATAAATACCTTTATTTCTGAAACTAGGATATTTTCACTAGAAATATCACAATACAAAATCCACCATCATTACAACTCTAAAGACGAATAACGAATACTTGAGGTGTATTTTGAAAAGTATATAAAAGTATTTTTACATAAAACCCCCTCAAGTTTTACATATTACCCTAAGGACCCTAGCAATTATAAGTTTAAGAAATAATCAAGATTTTGATTTACATTTATAATTGTCTGACTCAGGTTTGAGTCTGATTAATCTGAGTTGAATATGATTCAAGTCAATCTACAATCTACAATTTTCAACATGAATCCATGAATCCAATTATCAATCTATACAACTTGACTGAACCGAATCTGGATATACATTCCATTTACATGGTTCTCCAGTTATTCCACTTACATGATTCTGCGGATACATCTGTTTACTGATATCATGGTTTCGGTCAGTCTTACAATTATACACTCAATTCAATTTACATTACAAAACAATACAAATAAAATACTACGGGGTTTAAGGGGTAGATTGGTATGGAAGGTGTTAAAAGTGGTACGAGGCGGTAAGATTAAGACACCTAATCTATATTCCGTTGTTGTTGTACCGTGGCTTAACGTTCCTTGTACATTCCGTTTTCCCTGGTCTCTAGCATATAGAGACCCCTCTCGTATACACTGGCATCTTTCTGTACCAAGCTACAAACAACAGCGGTAACACAACAATACAACAAGATAATACAACTTTAAAAGATACCTTCTTATTCTATCTACTATAATTTCCTCTTATCTTTGGGACTTACCGAGTGATCTGTCCGCTGACGACATTCTATTCTTTCTTCTTTGAATGTCGTCAGGTGGTTTGGACCCGGTAGAGATCGAGCCATCTGCAGAAGACTTGGAGCAGTTTGCTGAAGAACCAGAGCTCTAGTTTCATTGTACATTTTCCATTCAGTACTTTTCATATCCTGTTATGCCATTGTTTAGGCATCGTTTTATCTCGGTTATATTTCATTTTCATGCATTGTACAAAAGAATGTTAATGAATAAAAGTTGATGTTTTTATTATAACTTGTCTCTTGTGTATTTACTTTTATATTGGTTAGATACGCTTAGCGTATGTACTTCTGAGTATATACGTAGCGGACCGGTCGCGTCCCCTTCGCCGTACACCGAGAAGCGAGGCGTGACAGGTTTTGTTGGTGGCCTATGCAGGTCAGAGCTGTATAGAACCATACTATGCAGTTTTGTTCTGCGTGAACAACTTAAGCAATATAATACAAGAACCAGCAACTAAAACATTCTTTACAATCATGTTCCTTGAATCCCATCATTTCTTATTCTTTGAATCATATACTTTGAATCTGTCCTAACCCAAATTTTTCTTCAAGGTTATGGATTCCCCGAACAACACCAGCACCAACGTCAACAACACACATCCACCTCTACTACCAATCGTTCATGCTGTTCCTGCGCCACCCATCGAGCAAACAGAGCTACTTGAGGCGATCCGCAGCCTTCTTGAGGGACAGCAACAACTCCTGAACCGTCCCGAGACTGACGCACCGGGGGTAAAGAAATTCAGGGCTTTACACCCCAAGCAGTTCTCCGGAAAGGGAAACCCACTTGAAGCTGAGGAATGGGCACAGTGTATAGAGGATGATCTGGCGGCAGCATAAGTGCCAGACATAGCTTGGGTCCGTGTGGCGAAACTGCAGCTCACGGACAATGCTCGCAACTGGTGGAAGGCGGAAGAAAACCTTATTGTACAGTCTATTGAATGGAAGACTTTTCGCGAGAAGTTCGATGTGAAGTACTTCCCTGTGACTGCCAGGTTTGCTATGGAGCAGCAGTTCATTCATCTACAACAAGATTCGATGTGGGACAAGTCAGTGGATGAATATGACGCTGAATTCACCATGCTAAGCCGGTAAAATATGTCACAATAGTTCAATTTTTAAATATCACACAGCTAACACAATCCTTTAAACAGATTCGCGGCACACTTGATACCGACGGACGAGATCATGGCCCGTCACTTTCAACAAGGTTTGGATACAGAAATTCAGGCTGCACTAGCCACAGGGAAATTTTTGACTCATGAGGAAGCTCTGAAAGCTGTCCGTAGTTATGAGGCAGTGATAAAAGTAAGGGGCAGACCTCAGTCTGCAGGAGTTAAGCGCCCTGCCAACCAGATGGCAGGAGGAGCCTCGTCCAGGCCACCTTTTGTGCCAAGGCAACCCGGAGTACCGAACCATCGTCCCAGCCCAGCCTTTTGTAGATACTGCAAGAGAACCAGACATATGATGAAAGACTGCCGGCAAGCCAACCGTCTTTGCTTAGTCTGCGGCTCAGCTACTCATGATATTGGGTCTTGTCCCCAAAGGCAAAACCCAGTTGCTGCACCCAGGCCAGCAAACAATTACCCATAGCGCCCAGCCATCCAAGCCCCTGCTCCAAGACCTGCACTACCTGCACCACCCAGAGGACCACAAGCTGCACCACCTCCTCGTCAGTTCCATCAAACTCAAAGGAACGTTCCGATGAATGCACCTCAGGCCAGGAGGAATGTACCAAGGAGCCAGGTTTTCACGATGTCCGTGGAAGAAGCTGAGGCCACTGGCCAAGTTATCACTGGTAAACTTTTCTTCTCAAACTTTTCTTTCAATCTTGTTTATCTACACACTTTCCCTATACCTAAAACATATCTCACATACCTTAGGTACAATCTTAGTAGCCTCACTATCTACACTAGCACTGCTTGATACTAGAGCATCGCACTACTTTATGTCGCAACGGTTCGTCCGAACCCATGCGATTCCAGTCTCACCGCTTGTATCCAGCTGGAATGTCAGTTCAGGAAATGGCGTTCTAAAGGTAACTATGGGATACAGCTTGTATCCAGTCGTCGTCTGCAGCAGAGAGTTTTATGCTGATTTCAAAGTACTGGACATACCGAACTTCGATGTGGTTCTAGGAATGGATTGGCTTGAAACTTTTTATGCTACCATCGACTGTTGTCAAAGGAGGGTAGTATTCGAGATTCCAGACCATCCGGTCTTCTATTTCAAAAGCGGAGACCGTACCCTGGAGCCAAGTACCTACAAAGCAAAGCCAAGAGAAGCAGTAGTTGCAGCAGCTCAAGCGGAAGAAGAATCAAGACCAGAGGTAGTTCGAGAGTTCGACGATGTATTTCCTGACGATATATCAGGTTTGCCTTCCGATCGAGCTCTTGAATTCAGTATTGATTTAGTACCAGGAGCACAACCGGTGATCAAAGCACCTTATAGATTAAGTCCGGAAGGTTTGAAGGAAGTCCGAACCCAGTTGGACGAATTATTGGCGAAAGGATGGATTCGTCCCAGCACTTCAAGTTGGGGAGCACCTGTACTACTTGTGAAGAAGAAGGAAGGTTCATACATAATGTGCATCGATTATAGAGCCTTGAACGAAGTCACTATAAAGAACAAGTATCCACTCCCGCGCATCGATGACTTATTCGATCAGCTAAGTGGATCTTGTGTTTTCTCTAAATTGGATCTTCGTTCAGGTTATCATCAAGTGAAGGTCAAGGAAGCTGATATTCACAAAACAGCTTTCAGAACTCTCTATGGACATTACGAATTTCTAGTGATGCCATTTGGAGTGACCAATGCACCAGCAATATTCATGAACCTAATGAATCAAGTTTTCCGGGAGTACTTAGACAGGTTTGTTTTCATCTTCATCGACGACAACCTGGTGTATTCTAAGAGTCGAAAAGAGCATGCAGAGCACCTACGAATTGACCTGGAAACTCTTCGACAACATAAGCTCTATGCCAAGTACAGCAAGTGCGATTTCTGGCTAAAGCAGGTTGATTTTCTTGGACATATTGTATCAGGAGAAGGAATTTCTATGGATCCAGCAAAAGTTTCAGCAGTTAGCGAATGGCCTACACCAAAGTCAGTGAAGGACATTCGAAGTTTCTTGGGTTTAGCTGGATATTACAGAAGGTTCATTGAAGGATTTTCGAAGATAGCAACACCCCTGACCAATCTCACACGTAAAGATGAGGAATTTGTATGGTCAGAAGCATGCGAACAAGCTTTCGTAGAACTGAAGTCAAGGTTGACATTAGCACCTATTCTCGTTATACTGGATCAATCTAGAGGATTCAAAGTGGATTGTGATGCATTCGGTAAGGGATTAGGATGTGTTCTACATCAGTACGGTAAGGTTGTGGCTTATGCTTCAAGACAACTGAAAACTCATGAGCGCAATTATCCGACGCATGACCTGGAGTTGGCAGCCGTTATCTTTGCTCTCAAGATTTGGTGCCATTATCTACTTGGTGAACGAGTGAACATCTACACAGATCATAAAATTCTGAAGTACGTGTTTACTCAGAAGGAGTTGAATATGCGGCAGAGAAGATGGTTAGAACTCATGGCGGACTTTGACATCAACTTGCAATATCATCCAGGGAAGGTGAACGTAGTACCTGATGCTCTTAGTCGCCAACCATTAGCAATGAATCTCACCGCTCAGTGGAAGCTTCAACAAGAATTGCATCATATGGAGATTGAAGTAGTCATGCCAGGTAACACTTCAAGTTTGATGAATCTACAAGTTCAATCAACCATTGTTAATCAGATCAAAGCAGCTTAAGCAAATGATGCATAGTTGCAAAGGATCAGAGAACAAGTGGAGAATGGACTCAGAATAGAATTCATCATCCATGAAGACGGATCTTTGAGATACGGCAACAGATTGTGTGTACCAAAAGGTCCTGTACGGGAAGAGTTAATGAAAGAAGCTCACAGCTCTCTCTACTTAGTACATCCTGGAGGTACCAAAATGTACAAAGATCTACGTCAAAATTATTGGTGGCATGGAATGAAGCGTGAAGCAGCCAGAAGCGTCGCAAAATGTTTGGTGTATCAGCAAGTAAAGGCTGAACATCACAGGACAGCTGGACTACTTCAACCGTTACCAATCCCAGAATGGAAGTGGCAACACATCACGATGGATTTTGTGACTGCTTTCCCTCGTAGCACAAAGGGTAACGATGCTATATGGGTCATTGTGGATCGACCCATAAAGTCGGCTCACTTCATCCCATTTCGAGTTGGTCAATCAACTGAGACACTAGCAAAGAAGTACATGGAGGTAATAATCTATTTAAGATTTAAACTCTTCATAATGTACTATCTCTGACACCCATGAACTCATACAGGAAATTGTGAGACTTCATGGAGTACCGGTCTGCATTGTCTCCGATCGTGACACCAGGTTCCGATCGCAATTTTGGCAGAGTCTGCAAGCAAGCTTGGGAACAAGTCTGAACTTCAGCACGACTTATCATCCACAAACAGATGGTCAGTCGGAACGAACTATTCAGATCCTGGAAGATATGCTCAGAGCGTGTATGCAGACTTCAAAGGATAGTGGGAAGATCACCTGCATCTTGTGGAGTTCGCATACAATAACAACTACCAAGCAAGCATAGGAATGGCACCTTTTGCAGCATTGTATGGAAGGAAGTGTCGATCACCATTAAGTTGGGACGACATCGGAGATAGGGAATTTCTTGGACCAGAGATGATAGTAGCGACCGTTGATGTGGTTCGTACTATCAGGGAAAGGATGCGCATAGCCCAAGATCGACAGAAATACTAGGCTGATGCAAAGAGACGACACTTGGAGTTCCAACCAGGAGATCACGTATTCCTGAAGATATCTCCGAACCGCGGAGTGATCCGATTTGGAAGAAGGGGTAAATTATGTCCGAGATACATTGGACCGTTCGACATACTCGAAGGAGTCGGTGAAGTGACATACCGCTTAGCGCTTCCACCTTCATTGGAAGGAGTAAATAATGTGTTCCATATATCCCAACTCAGAAAGTATGTGAGTGACCCCAGCCATGTTCTCGATAATTCCGAGCTTACTATACAGCCCGACTTGTCTTATGAGCAACAACCTGTGGAGATCTTGGACAGGAAAGTGAAGACACTTCGAAACAAAGAAGTTAACTTAGTCCGAGTAATGTGGAGGAAAGACACTCCAGGAGAGTCCACTTGGGAAAGGGAAGATGATATGCGTGCAAGATATCCTCACCTCTTTGTAAACTAGACCTCAAATAAAAGTTGTAAATTTCGAGAACGAAATTTTTGTAAGGAGGGTAGACTGTAACAACTCCATTTTTAATGTACAAAGAATTGATTTAAATTCAAAGTATACTTGGAGTATTTAATGTTGCTGATATCTCTTTAAGTATTTATTTCACACCATAATTACAAGAAGGAGCTTGTAGCTCATCGGTAATACCTTGCACTGCTGAACCAAGCCACCAGAGTTCAAATCCCATACCCCACATTATTTTTAATATTGATTTTTTAAAAAACCTTTAGAATACCAAGAGTTTACACGTGCATATCTCACAAAAACCCCACTACACCCAAAGATGTAACATTTCCAGGAGTTAGATGAACCGTCGGGGGGGGATCCTGGCCGCTTGACTCGGCCGGGAATCGGCCAAATCGGCCTTGACTCTGTCTGACTCAGTCATCAGACCGAGTCACGGCCGATTCCGCCGATGGCCCCAACACGAAAGTTGTGTCTTTTCATATTCTCTATGCACCTGCAAAATTTCAGCCTCAGACCACTTCCAGAGCTCTTTTAAAACCCCAAATACTCCACTTTTAATACATTTTTTTAATACATTTTATCACATTTTTCATTTTAACCTTTCATCTACCCTAACCCTAGCCTATCCTATAAATACACCCCCTACCATCTACCCTCTTACCCCAAAATCCTGAGCCCACTCTCTCAAAAATTTTCCAAGAGTCGTGTACTTTGAAAACAAGCTCGAGGCGAAGCTCCGATGAATTCCCGGCGGAACTTATGGCGACCGTTTTAAGGAACTACCGGCGACGACGTAATACATCGGCGATCTCTCTAGTTCCTTCTCACTCCCTTGTTTAATCTAAAACCCGTAAGTCCCTTTTCTAGCTCTCTTTTCCACTCTCAAAATACGAAATTACAAAACCCGATGAAATCGGAACAAATCCGATTTCCTATTCGGTTTTCTATAAAATTCCACTTCTCACTAATACAATCATACTTAAACATCCTTATGTTGACTATTAAACACTAATCAAACAATTTGAACAAGTTTCATCACATGAAATGATAGCTATTTCAAATTATCGTATTTTTCACTTAAATACCACATTGTTTCAATCCTTCATTTAACCCCATCAAATTTGTTATACATTTAAAGTAGATCACGAGGTAACGACCTACCTCCTCACACACTCATATGCAACACCCCCTGCGAACCCAGAATACGAGAAAACAAGTAATTTCATTTAAATACCATATACTTAATAAAACCATTTCTAAAAGATTAGTTTTGATACACTTTTTAAATAAATACCAATTATTATGAAAATACGATAAGTTGTGGACATCGATCGTTTATCTAAACCTGACTTTGTGGTGTCTAGGCTAGGCAAGTGAGAAAGGTAACTTTAAAAGGCCCGTCTCACGATGATTCATGAGCGGATCCCTCCTTTCTTCACTTGTACTTACCTGGCCACAATTGACGGTGAAGAGGCAATTTGAGGCATCTCGCAACTTTTCGTTTAGACCAGTTAGGAATAGTTAAATTGACTTAGGAAACCATAGAACATAGAATACGGAAAAATTGACATCTTTACAAATAAATACCACTTACTTCATAAAACCATTTTCTAAAGGATTTAGTATTTTATAAACTTTGCAAAGTGCCGCTACAACCCACTTTGGGGAATCCGTTCGGAATGGTGCGGTTTATCGCGCACCCTTAGGCTTAGTAGTGCGAGATTCAGACCTCCGCAAGGAGGATTCGGTCTCGAAAGATTTAAATACGACATATTAAGAAAATGAGATTTTTTAGAATATAAAATATTTATTAAAATTATTTTTGTATAAATATATTTATATTTATCATTAAAATATCTATTTTGTTATTATATAAATATTCCACCTTTTTCTAAAAATCACAAGAACCAATTTTACACCAAAATACCCTAAATTCCACATAAATCAATATTACAAATAAATACCTTTATTTCTGAAATTAGGATATTTTCACTAGAAATATCACAATACAAAATCCACCTTCATTACAACTCTAATGACGAATAACGAATACTTGAGGTGTATTTTGAAAAGTGTATAAAAGTATTTTTACATAAAACCCCTTCAAGTTTTACAAATTACCCTAAGGACCCTAGCAATTATAAGTTTAAAAAATAATCAAGACTTTGATTTACATTTCTAATTGTCTGACTCGGGTTTGAGTCTGATTAATCTGATTTGAATATGATTCAAGTCAATCTACAATCTACAATCTTCAACATGAATGCATGAATCCAATTATCAATATATACGACTTGACTGAACCGAACCATGGATATACATTCCATTTATATGGTTCTCCAGTTATTCCACTTACATGATTCTGCGGATACATCCGTTTACTGATATCATGGTTTCGGTCAGTCTTACAATTATACACTCAATTCAATTTACATTACAAAACAATACAAATAAAACACTACGGGGTTTAAGGAGTAGATTGGTACGGAAGGTGTTAAAAGTGGCACGAGGTGGTAAGATTAAGACACCTAACCTATATTCCGTTGTTGTACCGTGGGTTAACGGTTTCTTGTACATTCTGTTTGCCCTGGTCTCTAGCATATAGAGACCCCTCTCGTATACACTGGAATCTTTTTGTACCAAGCTACAAACAACAGCGGTAACACAACAATACAACAAGATAATACAACTTTAAAAGATACCTTCTATTTGAATGTCGTCAGGTGGTTTAGACCCGGCAGAGATCGAGCCATCTGCAGAAGACTTGGAGCAGTTTGCTGAAGAACCGGAGCTCTAGTTTCATTGTACATTTTCTATTCAGTACTTTTCATTTCCTGTTATGCCATTGTTTAGGCATCGTTTTATTTCAGTTGTATTTCCTTTTCATGCATTGTACAAAAGAATGTTAATAAATAAAAGTTGCTGTTTTTATTATATTTTGTCTCTTGTGTATTTACTTTTATATTGCTTAGATACGCTTAGCGTATATACTTCTGAGTATATACGTAGCGGACCAGTCGCGCCACCTTCACCGTATACCGGGAAGCGGGGCGTGACAAAAATCCGACTTCTCAAGTAAAACTGCTTCATCCTCAATAATTTCCTCAATATTCTCCTCAAATTTTTGCTTATCCATGCAATTCTCATCGAAATCAAGACGCATATGAAATTCGGGAGAAACATTTAATGACTCGGGATGATAGATTGGAGAGAAAAATTCAGTCAAATCTGCGGGTTCATCATCCAAAATATTCCCAGCGTCGATATCCTCAATCAAGTGAAAATCAATTTTTTTAGACATCTCATCAAAAGAATCGATATTTATCAATTCAGGTTCTAGAGTGGAGGTGTAGAGGGTAAAAGGATTGGTGATGCATGGTTTCACTCGAAAGGGACCCTTCACAATCTGGCAAATCAAACACTACAAAGTCGCACAACTCATTAAACGTTTTATCTTCAACTGGTGAATCATTTGGAACACTTGATAGACATTCAAAACCAAAATTGTGGGATTCAATTGTGAATGGGTAGGTTTGATTTGGAAGGATGTACAACTCACTCTCACCACTCAAATTCTCAATATGTCCAACCGCCTCATCATACATTGGAAAATTTGGGGCTAGTTGGAAACTAGCTACCGGGTCACTAGGTTGTATAAGGGCGGCCATGGACGCATTCAAATCCATTATCTGTTGTCTTGACACTACCAAAAAATCTTCCAACGACTGTTCCAGACTAGACATGGGTTGTGAAGGGGTTTCAGTAAAAAATTCAAAGTTGTTTGGATACTGGAAACTCCCAAATGGCTGTGTAGAAGCAATGTCTAGGGAAGGTGCGAAAGTCGGGTAGGACTGGTAGGAATTGAATGGTTGGACAGGAGTAGGATCAACATTTGGATAAGAAGGTGAATGGAATTGTTGATCCAAAGAATTCGCGGTGGTGAAAGGAGTGAAAGATCGGTTACGAGATTGTTCAATATGTTCAGCAATAAACATGGGTTTCGGAGTTACAACAGGACTCGAAAAAGGAGTATCAACGTAAGAAGGTGGTGAAGGTTGAAATGGTTGATATAAGGTGGATTTCGGAGTCCAACTGGATTTCCTAGACGCGTCTATTCGATCTTTCAAAGAAATTTTGGGCATGGAGGGGTCGTCCGAAATTCGACCAAAACAATGAGCATAGGAAGTAATGTCTGGTTGAGGGTACCAAAGTTTGACAAGAGTTTTGCGAGGTGGGGTACCCATGATGTGATGAGAGAAAGGAAAAGAATGTGAATTTTTTATTTATTTATTTATTTATTTTCTTTTTAAAAAATTTTGTTTTTGGAGTTTTGAAATTTTTGAAAATGTTTCTTTTTGGAAGGGTTTTGCAAAAATTTGTACGGAATTACGGCACAATCACAATTTAGGCATGCACAATCAAGCCTAGAGCCAGGGTCTTCTAAGTCAACTAAACTGCTCCTAACTGTTCCAAAGAGACAAGTTGTGAGATATCCCTCAAATCGCCCATTCACCGTCAATTGTGGCCAAGTAAGCACAAATGAAGAAAGGAGGGATCCGCTCACAAATCACCGTGAGACGGGCCTTTTAAAATTACCTTTCCCACCTGTCTAGCCTAGGCACCACAAAGTCAGGTTTAGATAAACGACCGATTGCCCACAACCTTCCTTTGTCCTATTGAGCGCGACAGTCCTTATTGGCTGAGTCTAAATATTTTTTAATTAACTCGAGGGTTGATGCATATGATTTTTATGATTTTTTGGGTCTTAGGAAGGATAATGAAATTCCCACCCAATCTTGATTGGTGTTATAGCCTCTTAAAAGTCCGTTTTAAAAATGCAAAGCAGTAAACACACAAAATCTAAAACACTTGCCAAAAAAATTTTATTTGGCAGCGCAAAAAATCTTGCACAAAAACAATTTATTGGAGAGGGAGAAGAATTTTGCGCAAAGAACCCTGCAGGAAATTTTTTTCAGTGGAGTTCAGAGGGTAGAAGAGAGGACAAAAATACTTACAGAGAATTTTGGGATGCTGACGTCACTGGTTGACCGCGGTTCCGCGGTCAACTGCATATATCCGCCGCGGTTCCACGGTGGTTCTGTTAGTTTGGATCTCCAAAAATTTTCTGTTTGTTATTATGATTCTCCTCTGTCTGTTCAGATCTTCAGTTTATTGATTTGTTCACTGGGTTTTTCCAGATCTGAATCTGTCCCTCTTCTTTTCCTGCACACTTGCACAAAAACCTTTCAAAAAGAACAAGATGATTTTTATTTTTATTTTATTTTATTTTGTTTTAAAAAAATTCAATTTTTGTAATTTTTTTTAAAAATTTTTTTAACCCGAAATTACACAAAGAAAGAGACTACCGTCTCCCCGGTAACGGCGCCATTTGATTGATAGTTCTTTTGCGTGTGCATTTTAAAATCAAAGTTAAGAATATACCGCAATCAAGACGGTGTCGCTTGGTAGCTAGCCAGTTGAGTACGGGTCTGTCCACAGGGAGAAGAATTCCTTTTCTTTATGTTCTTACGAGTTAAGTCCAAAAAAATTGGTGGTTTTGTTTTAGATCTATGAATGAGAATAAATTTATTTAAAAGGCTTGCTAGGGTTAGAATTAGGTTAGTTTGGAAAAAGAATTCTACTCACTGCTTTCTTTGTCTTAGTTAAGAACATATGTGTTAGGGTAATAGTCAACAAAAGGGATTACACGACTAGAAAGAAACATAGTTTCTTCCTTTTGGTCCTTGTCCGTCCTTTCTTGGCTCTTAGCCCTAATCTCTATATAAATCAATCACAACCGGTCTAACTAGGGAATCACCGCTATCTCATAGGATAGGGTGCCATAGTGAGCGGTGTGTGGTTAATTTATATAGAATCCTAATTAATTCATTTGTACGAGCAATGAAAGGAATGAGAGAGATTTCCATCTCTCAAGTCTTTCCTATCCTAACCCTAACAAGTGAGGAATTACTCACTCATTATGGTATTAACAATACAATTCATTTTTATAAATTTATTTTAAAAGACTATCTAAATTGCAGATAATAAAAGACAGATAAAAAATTGCAGGAATTAAATTCAGATAAAGAATGCAAGATAAAAAAATACCTTTATTGATGACCTCTCAACGATTCATTACAAAATAAGAATTAAATCAAGAAATTGAAAAGAGATTAAGAATTAAAGAGAGGCATCTCAAAAGAGGCATCCAAAAGAGACACACTTTATTTGGTTTTGAGCCCTCCTATTTATAGATAGGAAAAACCCTAGGTTTATATTCTGATCCATACATGAAATTACAAAACAACCCCAAAGACCGAGTCAAAGCACCGACACCCCACCGACACGTGCATTGCACGGCCGCGGAACCGTGGCAGAATAGCATGTTTGGCCGCGGATCCGCGGCCATTTGGTAGGCTCATGGGCCCAATTCTTTAGGGTTTCTTCAAGTTGCTTTTATCTTCTGTTTTCTTCACTTGGTCTCTCAGAATCTCTTTAATTCTTTTTCAGATATTCAACAGTGGAGTTTTTACCGTGAGCTTTACGTTGAAGTCTTGAATCTTGTGCTGTCCTTGAACTTTGTGCATTAAACTGTCTGATGATTTTCAGTTGTTCCTTGAAATGGTGGGCGGCATCCTATGGATTCATCTATTGTTGGTCGTAGTCTTACATTTGTAGCGTATTTTCATGAATTTCAATGTAATGATCTGAGAACCTGTAACCTGCAACTATTTAGCAGACATGGATCAAAAGCACCTATTTATTTGTAATATGATTAAGAATGTACGATATAATAATGCAAAATTCTGATATGAACAAATACCCCCAAACTTATCTTTTGCTCGTCCCGAGCAAAGCCATTTTTATTCTCAACAAAATCCTAACCCCACTTTCGCAGGGAAGGCGATTGCACTGAACTCGTGCAACAAGCCGTTAAACCTCTAGGTGTCCCTAGTAGGAGGAGTGTTGTCTTCTGAGGGTTTTCAGCGGATACTACCCACAAAATCCGATCAATTTGGCATATTGAATTTCATTCTTCAATTCGGTGTTCTAGCAAGTAGTTCTATTATCTTCAACTTAGAAATCATCAACCCGTATTTTTCACACTCACTTATCATTTAACTTAACATTGTATATGTTCTGTAAATTTATTTAGCTTTTAATATCTTTTGAATTTTCCTTCTAAGGTTCCCTCTCAACTTAGGAATTTCTATCATCTCTACTGAAGATATAAGTCCTATTTTTCATTCCTATCTCTCATCCAAACCCTAATCATATACCCCTACGTGTGTGTATGTATCATCCATACACTTGGAAATTCAATTCAAGCTATCATACTCTTGTCCATCGTCCAAAGTATTTGTAGTTGGTGAATTTTAAATGAAATTGCTCACACATCCTTCATGCGACCGTTAATACTTCTTGAGGTACTAACGACCGATTACAAAATGTGTTTGCGCATTTAGGCGCAATTCCTCATCTTGTAATACCTAAGGCTTTAACAGTGACTCCAAAACCAGTTGGTCTAAGGCACTAGGTGATAAAGCACTCTCGCTATATTTTTTATTTATGCAGTCTTAAGTAATTGCAAAACCAGTGTTCATTTTTTTTATCTCTTTATTCACACTTATACTTTTGTTTTATTTTTCTTCATACTAAGGATTTTAGACAAGAGCATTTCAAGCTATTCTCTACTATCTCAAGTTTCAAGGTGCGTGTATGTGCTAATTGTAGGGTATATATTTTCAGAATTTAGACTTAAGATTCAGAATTATTTTTCAGACTTACACTTCAAATAAATACTCTTCCCTTTTTTTACTTAGCCCCAGAACTGAACTCAAAATTTTCCTATTTCTAAATAAACTACAAGGAAATATATTTTCTATCGTTAAACTTTAAGAAAGGTTATTTTTAGGGGTTTTTTATTTACTAAGTTTAGGATCTAGTTTTTCCTAGCTAGTTAACCGTCTTGTCAAACGTAAGTCAAATATGGACAAAATTGAAGAAAAAAAATATTTAAAATTTTCAATTTTTATGGGTTTTAAAATAAGTATGCAAATGCAAAAATATACATATGAATGCGAAGGAAGAAAGCTTACCGAGCACACCCCCAAACTTAAACTTGACAGTGCCCTCACTGTTAGGCTACACCAAGAGGGTCAAAATTGTCGGCACTCCCCTGTTTATTTAGATTTTTTTTAAACAGAAAAACAAAATATATATACAAAAAGGCCCCCCAAACTTAAGTGAAACATTGTTTCCTGTGTTTAAGCGTTAAAGTGCAGAGTTGGGGGGGGGGGAACACAGTATCAAGCTATACAAGGCCTTACACAGGCCAAATGTTAGCACCACCAATCAAAATTTTTATCGTTATAATGGTGTGGTTGGTGAAAAATGGAGTGTAGAGAAAAGAAATGACAAACACACGAGACCGTGTGGAGATAAAAGCAGTATACGGTCTCGGTGGAGGAGAAGAATGGCGGAAGGGAAAAAGAATGGTGGTGGTTCTACTTCTTCAGATGGAGGTTAATTAATCACAAAATCTGTGTCGTTTAGGAATGCGAGTTCGTCGGTGAAAATATCTTCGAAACTTCCATCGATGGTCCGATTGAACGTTTCAATGCCAATAAGTGTCGCGCCAGAATTCAACACACTTGATTTTTCAAAAATTATGAAGGTAGGATAGTCGTAAGGCTCATTTACCTTATTTTCAAAAGATTCTAAATCAAGTTGTTTTTCTAGAATTATCGAACTCAAAATATCGGATTGTGATTCATTAACACTTGCTATCATTACAGGAAGATTAGAAGAAGAACCAGAGAAAGTAGGAGAAAGAAGTGGAATACGAACTTGAGAGTGCAAATGGAGTGTATAAATTAGCACAATTTGTAATGACCGACGTGTAAAAAACGATTGTGCTAATCTATTAACCCACTGAGAAATGAGGTCAAATCCCTCAAGATTCGTGAGAAAACATGGGTACGTTGAACTTGGTAAACCAGATATTGAAAATGAAAATGTAACGTTTTCTTTCAAAGTCTGAACAAGGATGGAGGGAAGTGATTGAGGAAGGGTATCGGTTAAAGATTCAGGAGGGTGTGCGCAGTCGATGAAAGGGATAGAATGAATTGGAAAATTCGACTCTTCAAGTAAAACTGCTTCATCCTCAATAATTTCCTCAATACTCTCCTCAAATTTTAGCTTAACCATGCAATTCTCATCAAAATCAAGACGCATATGAAGTTCGGGAGAAACATTTAATGACTCGGGATGATGGATTGGAGAGAAAAATTCAGTCAAATCAGCGGGTACATCATCCAAAATATTCCCAGCGTCGATATTCTCAATTAAGTGAAAATCAATTTTTTTAGACATCTCATCAAAAGCATGGATATTTATCAATTCAGGTTCTAGAGTGGAGGTGTAGAGGGTAAAAGGATTGGTGATGGTTTCACTCAAAAGGGACCCTTCACAATCTGGAAAATCAAACGCTACAAAGTCGCACAACTCATTAAACGTTTTATCTTCAACTGGTGAATCATTTGGAACACTTGATAGACATTCAAAAACAGAATTGTGGGATTAAATTGGGAATGGGTAGGTTTGATTTGGAAGGATGTACAGCTCACTCTAACCACTCAAATTCTCAATCTGTCCAACCGCCTCATCATACATTGGAAAATTTGGGGCTAGTTGGAAACTAGCTACCAGGTCACTAGGTTGTATAAGGGCGGCCATGGACGCATTCAAATCCATTATCTGTTATCTTGACGCTACCAAAAAATCTTCCAACGACTGTTCCAGACTAGACATGGGTTGTGAAGGGGTTTCAGTAAAAGATTCAAAGTTGTTTGGATACTGGAAACTCCCAAATGGCTGTGTAGAAGCAATGTCTCGGGAAGGTGCGAAAGTCGGGTAGGACTGGTAGGAATTGAATGGTTGGACAGAAGTATGATCAATATTTGGATAAGAAGGTGAATGAAATTGTTGATCCAAAGAATTCGCAGTGGTGAAAGGAGTGATAGATCGGTTACGAGATTGTTCAATATGTTCAGCAATAGACATGGGTTTCGGAGTTACAACAGGACTCGAAAAAGGAGTATCAATGTAAGAAGGTGGTGAAGATTGAAATGGTTGATATAAGGTGGATTTAGGAGTCCAACTGGATTTCCTAGACGCGTCTATTCGATCTTTCAAAGAAATTTTGGGCATGGAGGGGTCGTCCAAAATTCGACCAAAACAATGAGCGTAGGAAGTAATGTCTGGTTGAGGGTACCAAAGTTCGGCAAGAGTTTTGCGAGGTGGGATACCCATGATGTGATGAGAGAAAGGAAAAGAATGTGAATTTTTTATTTATTTTCTTTAAAAAAAATTGTTTGTTTTTTGAGTTTTGAAATTTTTGAAAGTGTTTTTTTTTTTGGAAGGGTTTTGCAAAAATTTGTACGGAATTACGAAACAATCACAATTTAGGCATGCACAATCAAGCCTAGAGCTAGGGTCTCCTAAGTCAACTAGACTGCTCCTAACTGTTCCAAAGGGACAAGTTGTGAGATATCACTCAAATCGCCTCTTCACCGCCAATTGTGGCCAGGTAAGCACAAATGAAGAAAGGAGGGATCCGCTCACGAATCACCGTGAGACGGGCCTTTTAAAATTACCTTTCCCACCTGTCTAGCCTAGGGACCACAAAGTCAGGTTTAGATAAACGACCGATTGCCCACAACCTTCCTTTGTCCAATTGAGCGCGGCAGTCCTTATTGGCCGAGTCTAAATATTTTTTAATTAATTCGAGGGTTGATGCATATGCTTTTTGTGATTTTTGGGGTCTTAGGAAGGGTAATGAAATCCTCACCCAATCTTGATTGGTTTTATAGCCGCTTAAAAATCCGTTTTAAAAATGCAAAGCAGTAAACACACAAAATCTAAAACACTTGAAATTTTTTTTATTTGGCAGCGCAAAGAACCCTGCACAAAAACAATTTATTAGAGAGGGAGAAGAATTTTGCGCAAAGAACCCTGCAGGAAAAATTTTTCAGTGGAGTTCAGAGGGTAGAAGAAAGGACAAAATTACTTACAGAGAATTTTGGGATGCTGACGTCACTGGTTGACCGCGGTTCCGCGATCAACTGCATATATCCGCCGCGGTTCCGCGGAGGTTCTGTTAGTTTGGATCTCTAAAAATTTTCTGTTTGTTGTTGTGATTCTCCTCTGTCTGTTCAGATCTTCAGTTTATTGATTTGTTCACTGGGATTTTTTCCAGATCTGAATCTGTCCATCTTCTTTTCCTGCACACTTGCACAAAAACCTTTCAAAAAGAACAAGATGATTTTTATTTTTATTTTATTTTGTTTTGTTTTGTTTTAAAAATTTTCAATTTTTATAATTTGTTTTTTTTTAAAAAAAATTTAACCCAAAATTACACAAAGAAAGAGACTACTGTCTCCCCGGCAACGGTGCCATTTGATTGATAGTTCTTTTGCGTGTGTGTTTTAAAATCATAGTTAAGAATATACCGCAATCGAGACAGTGTCGCTTGGTAGCTAGCCGGTTGAGTACGTGTCGGTCCATAGGGAGAAGGATTCCTTTTCTTTATGTTCTTACGAGTTAAGTCCAAAAAAATTGATGGTTTTGTTGTAGATCTATGAATGAGAATAAATTGATTTAAAATGCTTGCTGGGGTTAGGATTAGGTTAGTTTGGAAAACGAATTCTACTCACTGCTTTCTTTGCCTTAGTTAAGAATATAGGTGTTAGGGTAATAGTCAACAAAGGGGATTAACACGACTAGGAAGAAACTATGTTTCTTCCTTTTGGTCCTTGTCCGTCCTTTCTTGGCTCTTAGCCCTAATCTCTATGTAAATCAATCACAACCGGTCTAACTAGGAAATCACCGCTATCTCATAGGATAGGGTGCCGTAGTGAGCGGTGTATGGTTAATTTAAATAGAGTCCTAATTAATTCATTTATACGAGCAATGAAAGGAATGAGAGAAATTTCCATCTCTCAAGCCTTCCCTATCCTAACCCTAACAAGTGAGGAGTTACTCACTCATTATGGTATTAACAATACAATTCATTTTTATAAATTTATTTTAAAAGACTATCTAAATTGCAGATAATAAAAGACAGATAAAAAATTGCAGGAATTAAATTCAAATAAAGAATGCAAGATAAAAAAATACCTTTATTGATGACCTCTCAACGATTCATTACAAAATAAGAATTAAATCTAGAAATTGAAAAGAGATTAAGAACTAAAGAGAGGTATCTCAAAAGAGGCACCGAAAAGAGGCACACTTTATTTGGCTTTGAGCCCTCCTATTTATAAATAGGAAAAACCCTAGGTTTACATTCTGATCCATATATAAAATTACAAAACAACCCCAAAGACCGAGTCAAAGCACCGACACCCCACCGACACGTACATTGCACGACCGCGGAACCGCGGCAGAATAGCCTGTTTGGCCGTGGATTCGCGGCCATTTGGTGGGCTCATGGGCCCAATTCTTTAGGGTTTCTTCAAGTTGCTTTTATCTTCTGTTTTCTTCACTTGGTCTCTCAGAATCTCTTCAATTCTCTTCCAGATATTCAACAGTGGAGTTTTTACCGTGAGTTTTACGGTGAAGTCTTGAATCTTGTGGTGCCCTTGAACTTTGTGCATTGAACTGTCTAATGATTTTCAGTTATTCCTTGAAATGGTAGGCGGCATCCTACGGATTCATCTATTGTTTGTCGTAGTCTCACATTTGTAGCGTATTTTCATGAATTTCACTGTAATGATCTGAAAACCTGTAATTTGCAACTATTTAGCAGACATGGATCAAAAGCACCTATTTATTTGTAATATGATTAAGAATGGGCGATATAATAATGCAAAATTCTGATATGAACACATGCACACCCGAAACCCTAACCCTTTGCCTTTGACGTCGAAGGCTGCCCTTCGTCGCTGTCGTCATCCTCTCGTCTCCTCTGTCCCCAAACACAAATACCCAGAGCCATATCCTGAGAACCCTCTTCTCATTCTTCTTCTTTTCTCTTTCCCCTTCTCTTTCTTGATTTCGCACTTTCCGGTGATCGCCGGAGCCGTGCTCGTTGTTGATGATCCAGGAGATCCAGTGAAAGTCCCTTACTTGCGTGATTACCCCCTTGCTTTGCCTGACCCGTCCCGCGTGCCGCGTGTGCGTTGCGACGATTTACCGACGTCGGACGTGCCGTACGCATCCATCGTGTGTTCCAATCGAGGCAAGTTTATCTTGCTACATGCTATACTACTGTATTTTACATCCATGTGAATAATAACATTACAAATTGTTTAGTTATACATTCCACATTACCATTTTACTATTTTACTGTTTTCGGATACCCAAGTGCATCCATACTGTTATTTGCATATCTAGTCGCATGCAAGTTTATCGTGATACATGCTATACTACTATATTTTATATCCATGTGAATAATAACATTACATATTGTTTAGTTATGCATCCCACATTACCATTTTACTATTTTACTGTTTTCGGATACCCATGTGCATCCATACTGTTATTTACATATCTAGTCGCATGCAAGTTTATCTTGCTACATGCTATGTATATATATTTATATCCATATGAATAAAAATATTACATGTTGATTGCATTATACATCCATATTAAAGTTTTACTATTTTCTGATACCCGTATGCATCCATATCATTTAATATACATGTAGCCGCATCTACAGATCATATTAATTCATGTTATTATTGCAGTAACACCCCATGCTTAATAATGTGCATCCCACTTAGTCTTGGAGCTGTAAATATAATCCCTGATCGATATTTGTGCATCCATACCATTAATTATATATCTAGTTGCATGTCATGTCACGTTATTCATATTACTACTACATTAACACCCCATGCTAGATAATGTGCATCTTACATAGTAATGGAACTATAGTTGCAACCCCTGATAGTTATTTATGCATCCATATTTATTGTGTATCCATACCATTAATTCTGCATACCTAGTTGCATGCCATATTACATTAACTCATATTATTATTACATTAGTACCCCATGCTTGATAACGTGCATCCTACATAGTCATGATGTAACCCCTGATAGATATTTGTGCATCCATACTTTTATCGTACATCCGTACTTTTATCCTGATTCAATACTTGCTACATTGTATTGTTGGGCACCCATTTGATTCACTGTGCACTACTTGACATGACCTGATACACCACTACTTGACATGTTACCTGATCCTGTTTCTAATGCCGACAATCCTGACCTGTTGTCCCGATGGACATATTCTGTTGTCTGTATAGACAAACATGTTCCTGCTTGATCTTGTGTTGGCATTAGCTTCAGATTTATCAATTCCTGACTTGAACACATAACTTGGGGGTATGGGGAAATCAATGATGAAACCTGACTTGTAACTCGACAGTTCGAAGCTTAAACTGATCAGTTTTACGGGCTAGGCCAGCCCGGGGATGTTGCTGCTTACATCATTCATCTGTACATGTTTCTTGTTTAGTGCTTAGCGGCATGTCTCGAATTTCAGCCCGAGAATCTGGACCGTGGTCCCAGGTATGCACGGGATACTATTGAGTTAAATCGATAATTCATTAAATTGATTTCACAAACTTGAGAGTAATTAACCCTGTAGCACAGTTTAGTTTTATCGCTGCACTTCACATATACTGGTACACTTCACTGTTCGATATCCCTGCTCACTTATTACATTCATGTTACCATTTTATAATTCATGCCTGCATATCCTGTTACCCCCTGACTATATTATTGTTGATATTGTGACACGATGACATCTAGGTTTTGCAAGGCCCAGATCCGCTACCCTTGTCGCAGGCCGAGCAGTGAGGACCCTGTTAGTATTCTAGTTTAGTTTCCTTTCAGTATTTTATTTCCTGATGTGAGCCCGTATTGGGACGTACCTTCCAGATTGTTATTGTTACTTGGATTTATTGCTTCCACATATTATTTCTTGACTCGTTTATTCTGGCTCATGGACATGTACTAGATAGTTTATTTTATTTCTACTGTTCTTGATATCTTATAGACAGCCGTAATGTGACTGTGGAAGGATGTTTCCTAGCCACAGGTAGTATGGTTGGCTCTGTCACGTGCCGATCTTAGCGCACTCTGGGAAGCGGGGCGTGACATGGACGGCCTCAATCCACTTAGTTAAATAGTCTACCGCGACGAGGATGTACTTGTTCCCGCCCGTACCAGTGGGGAGTTGGCTTACCATGTTCATCCCTCACTGGGTAAACGGCCAAGGGGAGGTGAGTGCCGTTAACTCAGTAGCCGGAAGACGGCGTATGTTGCCGTGGGGTTGGCAGCTCTTGCATCTTCTGACGATCTTCTGAGCGTCTTGGTGTACCGTCGGCCAATAATATCCTTGGAGCAGCGTCTTCTGGACCAATGTACGGGCCTTTTGATGCGCTCCACCGACCCCTTCATGTATCTCACGCAGGATGTAGTCGGCTTCGTGAGGGTCGACACACCGAAGCAGAGGCTATGTATGACTTTTTGTAAAGGTCCCCATTGCTCCAGATGAAGTGGCGAGCTTTGGCTCGAAGGTGGCGCGCTTCCCCTCGGTCTTCCGGAAGTATGCCATCCTTCAGGAACTCTACGAGGGGCTTCCTCCAATCCTGGCCTTCTTGAGCAGTGTATACATGGAGCGTCACCTCTCTGTCTTCCACGCTGGGCCGTGGCAAAGACTTCGAAGAGGATATTCCTCTTGTTATTGGCAGTATAGGAAGAAGCAAGTTTTCTCAGGGCGTCGGCTTGGGCGTTTAGGTGCCGGGGTATATGTTCCACTTGGACTTCATCAAAACCTTTTCATAGTCTTTTTGACCTCGTCCAAGTACTTCACCATGAGTGGCTCTTGGGCCTCGAAGCGCCCGGTCACTTGGCCGACGGCTAGGGCGGAGTCACTGCGAATCCGGATCGTCTTCATCCCTATCCTGGAAGCGATTCGTAACCCGGCCAGCAAGGCCTCGTATTCCGCGGCGTTGTTCGACACTCTGAACCCGAGCTTCAAAGAGTACTCCATCGCTTCTTCGTTCGGGCCTCAAATAATAAGGACATCCCCGTTCCCTTTCTCGGTAGAGGACCCATCGACGTATAGAACCCAATCGGGGATGGAGTCGGGTACTTCCTCGACCGAGGATCGGGGTCCTCCGTCCCGTATTGCTGCTTCTTCTTTAGTAGGAATAGTACATTCCACCACGAAGTCAGCTAGGACCGGCGCTTTGATGGCTTGCCGGGGACGGTATTTGATGTCGAATTGGGACAATTCCCACCTCCATTTTTCTAGACGACCTGATGACTCGGGGGAGGCGAGAATTGTCCCTATAGGATGCTCGGTGAGGATGAAGACGGTGTACGCCTGGAAGTAGTGCCGGAGTTTTCTTGAGGTGACGACAAGTGCCAATACTATCTTTTCTATGGCCGGGTTCCTTGTTTCCGCGTCTTTGAAGACATGACTCACGTAGTAGACCGACTTCTGTACTCCTTCGACTTCTCGGACGAGCACCGAGCCAGCAGCATGACCGGAGACTGCAACGTACAAGCTCGTCTCCTTCGATTGGTCGGGTGATCGGCAGGGGAGTTGCCAGGTGCGCTTTGAGCTGCTCGAAAGCATTTTGACATTCTTCCGACCATTCGAACTTAGGGATCATTCTCAGGGCTTTGAAGAATGGAATGCACTTTTCTCCGGATCTCGACATGAAGCGACTCAGAGCGGCCACTCTCCCCGTGAGTCGCATGATCTCAACGTTTCTCTTGGGTGTGGCAATGTTGAGAATGGCGCTGATCTTTTCCGGGTTGGAATTTCCCGCTAGTGACTTCGAACGCGCACTTGGCCGGATTCAACTTTATTTTGTATTTACGGAGGATGTCGAATGTCTCGCCGAGATCTTAGATGTGCTCGTCCGATGAGGTCGATTTCACGAGCATGTCGTCAACGTAAACCTCCATGTTCTTTCCGATTTGCGGTTTGAACATTTTGTTAACTATACATTGGTTTGTAGCCCCAGCATTTTTGAGGCCAAAGGGCATCACTTTGTAGCAGAATACCCCCCGGTCCGTAGTGAACGCGGTAAGTTCTTCATCTGCCGGGCTCATACGGATCTGGTTGTAGCCGAAGAAAGCGTCCATGAGGCTGAGCAATTTGTGGTCTGCCGAGCTGTCCACCATCTGGTCTATCCGAGGAAAGGGATAGTTGTCTTTCGGGCAGGCCTTGTTCAGATCTGTGAAGTCGACGCACATGTGCCACTTCCCACTCGCCTTTTTAACCATAACTACATTCGCCAGCCAGTCCGAGTAGTCAACGTTTCGAATGAAGTTGGCCGCGAGCAATCTATCGACCTCGTCCTCAATCGCCTTTTGCTTGATCGGCACGAAACTACGCTTCTTTTGTCTGACGGGTCAGGCCTTAGGGTCGACCTCGAACTTGTGCGAGATTACTTTGGGGTCGATCCTAGGCATGTCAGCAGGCGCCCAGGCGAACACGTCCGAGTTCCCTCGGAGAAAGTGGATCATGTCTTCGCGCCAGGTTCTTGTCAAAAGAGATCCGATCTAGACGGTTCGTCCCCCATTCCCCTCGACGAGGGGAATTTCTGTTAGCGCCTCCACCAGGGCTCCTCGGATTTCTTTTTGTTCATCGCGGGTGTCTAAGGACCCTTGGAAAACATTTATGTCTTCAAGGTCGTCGCTATGTTCCCTGGTGGTTGATGTCGTAGTGAAGCAAATCTTAGCGAGTCGCTGGTTCCTGTAGGCTCGGCCTATCCCCCTTGATCTAATGGAAATTTGATCGTGAGGTGGTAGGGCAAGATCTGAGCCCGAAGGGCGTTTAATGTTGGGCGTCCCAGGAGGATGTTGTAGGACGAGGGGATCCTAGCGACGATGAATTCCACCGGTACGGTCCTCGTATGGCCCGCTTCCCCAATGTTGAGGAGGAGGGTGACCACTCTCTCGGCCGGGATGGAGTGGTTGGTAAATCCCGAAAGGACGTTGGAGGTTGGCTGTAGGTTGGACGGCCCTAGTCCCATACGCTGGAAGTAGTCATAGAAGAGGATATCTGCCGAGCTCCCGGAATCTACCAGTATCCTCTGGACCTCGTAATAGTGGACCCGTGTCATAATCATGAGAGGGTTGTTATGAGGCACGAATATACCGTAGAGGTCCTCATCAGTGAAGATGATGGGCTCGGCGGTCCTGCAGTTCTTCTGGGGCGGGTCGCTTGTGTCCCTCGACGGATAGGAGACGGTGAGTCTCGCTGGCCCTACGGGCAGACCCCGAGGAAACGACCATGATTTGGCCGATTGTTAATTCGTCGGGAGGGGGCTAGTTCTCATGCTCCCTGTTTTCCTGTCGCTTGTCCCGCATGTACTTCGCCAGGTGGCCAGAGCGGATCAACTCCTCGATGTAATTGCGGAGTTGTTTACAGTTCTCGATCGGGTGGCCCTGTGACCTATGGAAGGCACGGTACGGGCCACGGATACGTTTAGCCACTCTATGGGTGACCGGCGGGAGCTTGAAGAATCGCTCGCCCTTCGCCTCCTCTAACAGCTCAGTCTGAGAAATATTGAGAGGAGTATACTCCTGAAACTTTGGGGAGTACGGTTTTGGCCGACCGACCTTCTTCTTCTCTGCGCCTCTTCTTTTGGTCGGCTTGGTCGCCCCGAGGCAGGTTTGTTGGGGTCAAAATTTGCACCCCGGTTGACCGAGTCAAACATAAGGTCAACCCCAAGCCAGGTGGGCCCAAGCTCAGGTCAAGCGGGCCCATGCCCAAGTCGAGCCCGCGGCCAGCCTCCCCATGCCAACAATAAAATCATGTAATAAATAATTTTATGTAATTTTTTATGCATGAATGGGCATAAAGCCAAATTTTTGTAAAGCCCATGGCTTATGTGCAAAAAGAAATGGCACATGAGCCATGGGATGGGCAAAATGCTATTTTGTAAAACCCAAGGAGCTATATGTAAATATGTAAGCCTACATAAGGCAACATGATGAAAATATCTAATACTTTTTTCATTCCCTCAAAACTCTAGGGTTTTTGTGCCACCTTCTCCTTCCTCAAGATTCTATATCTTTTCCTTTCTTTTGAATTAAATCAAGAGTTTGACTCTTCCTTTTCAAAAACTAAATAGTTTTTCACCACAAAACCCACAAAGAGGAACTTAGATCTCCCATCAGATCTTAAAGATAAAAAGTACGTTCAGTTTCATCACCCGGGCCGGACCGGACCGACAGCGGAAGCCTAGCACTAAGTTCAATCTCCAGCGACAACGGTCCCCAGCCTAGGGGTGAAATGAAATCACTAAAAATGGGAAAGCCTCTCTTCCCTGCCTTTATTCCTTTTCTCATGTTTTGAGCCATGCCTGGCGTATTCTTATAGAACAAAGAGATTTTTAAAATCTCATACTTCTTGTTCCTCAAGATCCGGCCAACAGAGGAGGAAAGAGGAGACCCATCTCCAGAAATCCCATCTTGGGAAGATCCAAGGCCAAAGGGGAGAAACAAAGCAGCCCCCTTTGATCAGTTCTAAAACTTTTTTAGGAGTTTAACTCCAATGGTCAAATCAGGAGCACAGCTCCCAGTGCAGAGACAAAGTCCCCTTTTTGATTGACGCCCAGCGCCCACGTGCCGAGCACGTGGCGCGCCAAGCGCGCTAGCGCCCACGTGCCGAGCACGTGAGGCGCTAGTGCCTGCGCGCCATGCGTGCGAGGCGCTGGCCCCCACGAATCCTTTGGATGCCCTTTCCCTTACACACACACACACAAACTCTACAACACAGTCCCCCGTTAGAAAAAAACTCTACGGGACCCCCGTAAAAACTCCGCGGGCCCCCCGATATATCCAAAACCCTTTCAAAACATGACACTGCATATTGAGTTCGTATGACCGGTTTAACCCGTCAATCGGAGCTTCTCTCGCCCCAAAGGCGAGGGGTAATTAACGGCAGCTTAGTCCGCGGCTGCCGGAGATTCGGATCCCCATAATCAATAAACCGCCGCCTGCCCTAGGCAAGGGGAATCTGTAATGCTCCTGACAAGCGCGCGCGCATTCCCATCTCAATAGGGTGACGAAAAACACCCTACAAATCACTTCTCAACAATGTCTCCAGTGGGACCATCTCTCCTCCCATATTTCGGGTTAAACGTTCATGCGAACTCAATCAATATACATATCTATATCTATACTAAAATAATGCTCTTTCATGCAGGTTTTCAAGAAATCACTTCTCAACAATGTCTCCAAATATGAACTCAGCTCCCATCTCATACACGATGAAGATGGACTCTGGGACGGTCCTCCCGGCAAGTCTTGGACTACAGTGGGAAGAACCGCTGCTACAATTTGGGTCTATTCTGTTTGTCTCGACTAATATCATCCCTGCACCTCAAGCTCCGGTAACCGACAAACCGGTCTCGAAAGGCAAAAGGCCAAATGTGTTGATCTCGAGGGCGTCCCAACCTAAACGCGAGTCGGTGTTCAAACGACTCTCCATGGCCCTAGCTGGGGGCAAAGTCGTCAGAACAAAAGAAGTTGCCAGACGTCGTGGGCAAGCCCAGGCGATACCTTCGATGGACACGCGGGCGGGTGTCTTCTCAAGCCTCCCCATCACTCAGCCTATGGCGGCTTCCCGAAGAGCAGAAGCCTGCCAAGCGCTCAAGGCAGAGAAGCTGAGGCAGAAGCGGCTCATATACAAAGCCAACAAAAGGGCTAGGGCTCTGGCCATGTTAAAATTTATGAATTTCCAAAGCCCGGACCACTCCACGAAACCAGCTGCCAGTGATGAAAGGATGGCTGAATGTGTTATCCACACCGTCTCCATGGTGGGCACGCGTCCCAGCGACAACCTTCGCAGCAAAAGCAAGGTTGGGGCCACCGCATCTCAAATCCAATCTGGTGTGAATATGGTTGCCACATTCCAAGACCAGCCTCCTCTGGAAGGTAATGAAGACCCTTCCAGTGAGGCTGATAAGCAGAGAGAGCCCTCGGTTCATGAGGAGTCGGGCTCAGAAAGCGAAGAGGAGCCAATCTTCCGTCCCAAGAACGCAGAGAAGCAACTTCTCCAAGAGCTCCGAAAACAACTCAGAAGCAAAGACAAGGAGATGGCCAAACTTTACTCCAAAATTGACGACTTGACGAATGTCGTCTTGCAGCTCACAGTCCGACTTGCCTCTCAACCGCCCAATCAAGCGCAAGGCTCTGCTCATGAACCGGGAAACGGTGTCCCAGGGCAGCCGACGCCTATTCCCTCAAATCCAAAAGTGGGCAAACCGCATGAAAATCAGTCGCATCCTATCTCGGGAAATGTCTTGGCTACCGATGATAGTAGCCCGCTAACTCAAGATCAAATTATGGATTTGGTTGCCAGCAAAGTCAAAACATTGGTAGCTGAAGCCAAAGCGCAAATAGGTATTAGCAGTAGCAGGAGACCATATCCTGCTCAGTATGATCTGGTAGAATTTCCTAGCGGCTATGTCATCCCTAAATTCGGAAGATTCGATGGGACGGAAAATGCGAATCGGCACATCGCTCACTTTAAAGCCTCATGCGGGAATACTGGGGGCAATGATGCACTTCTCCTCCGCCAATTCGTTAATAGCTTGGCCGACGTTGCTTTCGACTGGTACGCGAGCATACCGGATGGCTCCGTCACAACTTTCGTCCAAATGGAGTCTCTGTTTCGGCAGAGATTCATGAGCGTCGGCGATAAGATCACCATTGTCGAGCTCGTAAGGACCAAGACAAAGAATAACGAAAGAAGCACGGATTTTATAACCCGATGGAGCAATCTCTCCGTCAAATGTAAACCGTCGATAGAGTAGGACCAATTTGTCAGTTTCCTTGTCGGAATCTCAACAATTGGATGACCCCGTTTCTATGCTCCGCGGGTCTCAAAACATTCCAAGAGCTGACCAAGAAAGTTCAAATACTGGAGCGCTCAAAGCAGGATTCCTCCTCGGATTCCCAAAATAACAATAGGTTCAGGAGAAACCGAAAGGAAGATAATCGCAAAGGCGGAAATCCCGACGATTCTGAATCTTTCAACACTTCGGCTAACCGAAATAAGCGAGGGATTAGCGGGCCTAGTGCCAACCAGCCTCGGAATCCAGTGTTCGGAGAGAGAGGATAATCTCCACTGAAAAAGAAGCTGGAAAAGGTCTATTCCTTCAGAAGGGACAAAATCCGTAAAATATTCAAAGACGCTCTGAGGAACGTTCTACAACTGCCAGAGTAAAAAAGACCGCAGGAAGCGAATATGACCGACGACCCTAAATACTGCCCCTATCACAGAGTGATAGGTCATGCCATTGAGGACTGCTTCGTCTTCAAAGATTGGATCGAAAAGCAATACAAGGCAGGAGAGATAGAACTGTCCAAAGGCGTGTTAACAAACAGTCAAGCCGCAACCGTCAATTTCATACAAACGGAGACCGAAGTTCTTCGTGAAACTTATTCTCTCAGACATCTGCCTTTCTCTGAAAACAATTGACCACCATGTCATTAAACTGGGAATAATCGATCTCTAAGTCGTTAAACTGGGAATGTAAAAAAATGTGTAAATAAAAAAAAAAGCCGAAATGATGGGGAATCTCGCAATAAAAAACAGCGAATAAAAATAAAAATGAAAAAAAAAACGAAATGATGGGGCAACCGTGAATAAAAAGTCGAAATGATGGGGCAATCGCGACCTTCGCGATAAGAAAAGCTGAAATGATAGAGCAATCGCGGTAAAACAAAATAAAAATAAAAATAAAAAAAACGGCGAATGATGAGTCGCTCCTGGTACCATATTCCAGTGCAGCGATGCAGACGCCAACCAAAATTCTAAATTTCTCAAATCACAACGGCGAATGATGAGTCGCTTCTGGTACCATATTCCAGTGCAGCGATGCATACGCCGTCCAAAACTCAAATTCCCAGTGGCGAATGATGAGTCGCTCATGGTACCATATTCCAGTGCAGCGATGCAGACGCCAACCAAATTCCAAACTCAAATCCCAAAGTGGCGAATGATGAGTCGCTCCTGGTACCATATTCCAGTGCAGCGATGCAGACGCCAACCAATTTCCAAATCTCATACCCCAACGGCGGATGATAAGTCGCTCCTGGTACCATATTCCAGTGCAGCGATGCAGACGCCAACAAAGTCCTGAATTTTTTTCCGCCTTACGGTCTGGATCATACATCCTGCAAAACCGTATACAATCCACGGGCGTAAAACGATCTCAATCTCTCCCAAGTCCTACCGGCGAGACCACATTCAAAGTCCCACCGGCGATAAAAAAAGGGTATGTCCACAAGCAAAATGGGCACGGATGAAAACCCGAAAGGGCTCCGTAAGTAAAAATAGCAGGACTGCCGGCGAGTTTGTGAAAACCCGAAAGAGCGCAAACTCGTGAAAAAGAGATGAAA